>JANCRA010000040.1:0-2400000 GCA_024362935.1 Setophaga petechia | reverse complement strand
AATTGCCTGTGAAGATAACTGGCACTAGAAGCTTCTATCTATCCTCTACATCCCTTTGGATGTAAAAATAGGAGGCAAACCAATAAATAAATTCCTATTTACATGTCATGACTTCATTTAAATAGCTCACCTCCAACTGTGGACCATCATCTACACAGATAACCAGACAAAATCTTGGAAACCTTTGAGAATAATATCCTTGGTTTCACCCAAACTCTTACTCTCCCTCTGAGCAAGGGTACCCCCCAAAATGGTCCCAAAGAAGCTGCTCACAAACCTGTCCCAGCCATCTCACAGGTATGCCAGGACATCAAGATCCACTTCGCAGTGCTCCAGGACCACTGCTCTGGTGACACAGTGCAAGAGATGCTGGGTGTGCATATTGATATAGATTTGGAGTGAATTTAAGATCTGTAAGGTCCTCCAAGTCACCATGTGGAATAAAACTTCTCTTTCTTACTTCTCTGGTGTTCTTCCAAAGTCAGAAAATTGAGTTGCAACTCCTTGAAGCAAAGCTTGTGTCTCTTTTTGTGTCTGTTGCAGAGCTGCCTGTATTAAACTAGCAGCACCAAATGCCACCACACCTCAGCTCTGCCAGTTATCTTCACAAGCAATTAGCTGCCAGGATATTTTAGCCATAACAATCACTTATCTAGTTAAGAGATGATAATTTCTCTGTGCTGTTTCCCTGACCTCTCAGAAAATACACTACTGCCTTTTTTTTTTCTTTTTTTTTTTTGCAGTCATAGGAGAAAATGTTCCTGTTCCAGCCTCAGTTCAGACAACACAAAAAAAGGGTAACATAGAAATGGTAAATCTTACCTGAAAAAAACACCTGTGATTTCTCTGGTGACAAAAAGCCTCTGTGCCTAGGTGGTGCAAGACCAAAGCTTTCCTGGGAAATGTTTGTTCTCTGTTGGGTAAGAGCTCCACAAAAACTATGTAGCCATTGCCTGGACTTGCTTTAGTTTGGGTAGGTAAGTCGGGGGAATTCAGCTGCTCTTGTGTGTTCAAAGAGCTTCAAAATGCTGTACACCACCTCTCGCATTATGGTTCCCACAAGAATGCCAGGTATGTGTCTGTCTTCCTGAGTCACGCAATTATCTATGGGAAAGTAACCCATAGAAACCCAGCAGAAGGGGAAAAAAACCCCAAATGGCTGTCTAAATCCCTCGACAGCCAGAAGCAGCCCTGAAAGGAGATCTTCTCAAAGAGGCTTTGCTAATTCCCACATCCAGAATGCCAAAGCTAACAACAATGCTGGGCTGTCTGCTTGCCACCTTCCTCAGCAGTTTGTGGCACCACACGTGGGAAGTGCCAGGCAGAGGGAGCAGCCCAGCCTCAAAAGCAACCACAGTGCTGTAAGAGACAATCTGAAGCTCACTGGGTTGCACAGGTTATGGGATGGCCTCTAGCCAGGAGGAAATGTAGGGTGAAATAGTCCCTGATGACTGCTGCTAATGAGGGCTGAGTCATCAGTGACACGGAATGAAAAAATGGTGATGCAGCGGTGTCTGGGCTAGTTACATCTTGATAAGGAAGGTGGATGTCTTCCTGGGTTTTCCCTTGAGTCAGAAACACCTGGGGAAAGTGATACCTGGAAAGGGATATCTGCCATGATCAAATGCCACCTCAGGCAGTCTCAGAAGAGGAATAAATAACATGGGAGAATGTTACCTCCTTGTAAGTTAACTCTCCAGAGAAGCCACTTGCACCAAGAAGATGGGAGGAGGTAAGAGTGACAATGAAGAGCAAAGAATGAAGGAAAATACCCTACCTTCTTACAAGGAAAAATATGGTCCTATCATGGTAAGAATGGCTCCAGCAGATGCCCACACTCAGCGATCTTTTTCCAGAGTGACCAGTTTTCCCATATGATTTCCAACAAGGACATCCCAGAAGTGAAGCTCCAAATCCTACACAATATCCAAAAGCTCACTTGAGCATAGGCAGCCCACACAACTGCAGCAGATGTGAACAGATCTTGGTTTCTGCTCCATCTCCTGAAAGATCATCACCATCCATCACGTCTCTTGGCAGCTTATGGTACTCAGGAGATTATATAAAATGTTGAGCTTGGTTGTTAAGTGTTTCCAGCTCCCAGATTGGACAGAAAATCTCACACCTGGGAGGCAAACCGCCCCCATTCCCAGGGCCAGGAGGGCTTCAAGAGGAGGGCATCCCTGTGTCCTGGATGACAAAGAGAAATGTGCTGTGCAGCATTCAAGTCAACTCTGAGGCTTGGCTTTATCACCCCATTCCATTGGCCAGCATTGCCTAAGACATCTGTCAGTATCTGGCTGTGCTTGGCACTTTCCTGCAGTGCAAGCAGGTTGGGATGCTGCCAGGCACAAGGTGGGTTGTTGCCTGTGTATTCAGGAAGCCAGCAGGTCCAGGAGCAGCAGATGTCAGCCAGGGAAAAAAGATTCTCAGGTACCTTGCTCTCCCATTCTTTCTCCAATGACGTAGCTCTGGCCACAAAGGAAAGGGCATTCAGCCCTTACTAAGAGACATTTTGGTGACTGCCAGCATGGTGCCAGCTGGTGCTGGCTGTCTTGCAGCCAGTGTCTGGAGCAGTGAAAGATTCTGGCTGTGTCACCACTTATGCACAGGGGAGGAGCTGAGAGAGCCCTGGTTGTGCTGGTATGTCCCAAGGCCCTCCTCACACCCAGGCTCACTCACCACAGTTGTAGAACAGCAGGAGCAGAACCAGCAGTGTCAAAGCTCTCCCACCAAACCCCTTTGTCACTGTCATATTTTCTGGAAAAATCCCCTTGCCCAGGATTCTTCTCCTGGGAAGCTGAGAAGCCTCAGAGAAAAAAAGAAAACAATATTATCTCATTTGCTTCTCCTGTGTTTTGCTGCTTTGGAATGTTGTTTGGAAATTGTTTATCCAACATGTGAATTGTTTTTACTTAATGACCAATCATGGTCCAGCTGTGTTGGGATTCTAGAGAGAGCCATGGGTTTTCCATTGTATCTTGTTAAGCCTTCTGTAAGCATCCTTTCTCTATTCTTTAGTATAGTTTAGTATAGCATTCTTTAATATAATATATATAATAAAATAATAAATTTGCCTTCTAAGAACATGGAGTCAGATTCATCATTTCCTTCCTGCCACAGGGGCCCCTGAAAATACCACACTCCTGATGTACACCAGAATCCATCCTGGAGGACGGGGATGCCACCAGGCTTCAACTCTGTAGTGAGAGAAACTTGGAGAAGTCACAGAAACTTGGATGGAAGTCAACTAATGGCCATTTGTGTGATGGAGTCTTTGGGTTAAGCTTCTTTTTGGAAAAAAAAATACTACATAGCAGGCTTGTAATTGCAGGCGTAGCAAGTCCTGATGGCTTTTCCAGGCCTGTTGACTCGGGGCACGCTCTTCCCTTCCTCCCGGCATGTCTGTGCAGGGCTGTGGTCGTCCCACCATGGCACAGGCTCATCCACTGCTGCACAAACATCCTGGGGAGCCAAAACCGCCTTCAGGAGGGTGAGAATCCAGTGCTGTATAATTCACAGTGCTCCACCGCTCTTGTGCTGTGAGTCATGAGCTTCCCAGGAGATTCACAGCCAGAGGCACCCATCTGCCTTGACTCAAATGGAGGGGATGGTTTCAGCCCAAGCCAAGCTCCCAGGTGAGTCTGGGTGAGGCAGAGATGAGCAGTCATTGCACTGCAGTGCATCTGCTGCAGAAAGGTTTACCCACAAAGTAGGTAAACCCACTCTTTCCTCTCTTCCTACCCCGTACTGAGGACACGAGATGGTGCTGGATATCACCAGTCTCCTGCCATTTTTCCAGCCATATCACCTGAGCCATGCCCCGAGGTGCCCATTAAAAACTCTCATCCCTTGCTCCTTACCCTGCTCACCAGTTCTTCTGAACTGCTGGGAGAAGTCTTCACAACGGGGCCTATCTTCTGCTACACATCTGCCCAGATGTAAACACTGCATTCCCCCAAAAGAGTGCAGGAAATAGAGACAGAAAATCATACCAGTCAACAGGATGAGAGGGGTCATCCCATTGTTGTTGGAAAATTGTCTGAGGACAGACATTCTTTCCCAGGAAAGCCTTTCTGGGCCTAACCTCACAGGGCAGCTCAGGCATGAGTGAGACTGGGGGGAGATTGTCCCTGTCATGAAAACTGGTGGGGTCCTGCACAGCCGCTCATGAGAAGCAGTGGAGTTTCCTGGCTGAGGGCTGGTTTGTCCCAGTCCACACACTTAGACCATGCCATGCCTGTAATGCTGTCTTGTTCACAGACATCCTGGGTTGCCTTTTTCAGGGAGAGGAGGAAAATGGGAGTGGTGGTAGGAAGGAGATAAGTCTCAGGGCAGGTGCAGGCAGTGAGGAGTCTCAGGTTACTTGTGGGGCAGGCAGAGGTGGGCAGCAGTGCCTGGGTTATTCAGTGATGGGAGTCAGAGAGGAAGAGTTCTGTCCCATTGAGACCCTGATGGACAGCACAGCCATATCCACCATAATTTTCTCCCTGGTGAAGGATGGGGCAGGTCAAGAAAGCTTCTTTGCTCGAATGTCCACATACATCCTTCAATGCAATTGAGCTCAGGAAGAATCTCTACTGGCAGGTAGGAAACACTTTTTTTGGTAATATTTTCCAGAGGACTGACTTAGACATAAAATATTTACAGCTCCCTCTTCAGAGAAACCTGCTTTTGCTGAACAAAATCAGAGCTCTGAAAAGAAAAACATAGGGAACTCAGCCAGCCTCTCACTGAATTACTTTCCTCAGGATCAGACAAGAGCAGAAAAGAGGCTGGTAAGGTAGTGGTGATGTCGGTGGCTACGGAAGGATTTGATGGCAAATTCCTGCTGGGTGCAAGGATGTCTCCTTACACCCAGCAGTTTATCTGGTGCCAGTTTATGAGGGTGTGATGATCTCTGCCTCTGGAGTCAGCCATAACACAGACACCTAATGTCTTGCCACTGGGATCACAGAAGTGCAGCCAGTAGTTGCTTTCTGCTGACCTTCTCCTGGCTGCCTGCTCTTCCCTGTGAACTGTGTGGTCGCATGCTGTGGTCACTTCCTACTTCACTTTCTCTGCAGGTCCCTTCTCCAGTTGCAGGAGGATCTGGATGCATCCAGGGTAGACCCCCACCTGACACGGGGCTCCATCTACCCACTGGGACAGGGGAGCCAGAGCTGCTCCCAGGGTATGAGGATGGTGGAATTATAACCCCACCATTAATGACACTGAGCAAGATTTTGGCCACCAGTCTTATCTAAGGCATGGTGGTGGGTGAGTCCCTGTCACCAAGCCCCTGCCTCATTCCCTTTGGTTCTCATGAAAAACTAAATAGGACCCGATGATCCACATGAGAACAAACCCAAAAGCTGAAACTTCCAAATATCTCAGTAAAGAGAAATGCCATTTTCCAGCCAGGTCTATTTGCTACTTAAGAAAAAACTTGACTCCACTAGAAAAACATCAGCATTGCAGTGGCATTTGTTCCAGCTGGAATTTGAAGCAGGTCATCTCCTTTCCTTTCAGTAACTCCTTTCAATACTCCTAAGTATTTGTTAGACTTTTATTTTGTATCAATAAGGGGGTTTCAATTTGTGCATGTTATTTAACCTCTCAGCAAGGAACCAAAGTAACAATTATCCACCCCCTGGTTTGCTGATTCACAAGAGGCTCTGACGAACGCGGATGCCACGCAGGCAGCATGAGCTATCGGTGAGGAACAGCCATAAAAAAAGTGTCTGCTCGGGTCAGTTATGGAAGAGCAGCGTCTGACAGGATGTGTCCGGCTGCATCCTGCAGACTGAGACACCTGGTGATTTAATCATCCCTTGAGGTGGTATTACTTTCATATGCACATTACTGAAAAATTCATCAGCAATCCAACATTGGTGGTAGCGCTTCTCAAATGGAAACAGCTCCAGGTGTGGGGTAAAGAGAAACCTAATCCGGTCAGTAATATTTACCCTGACTTCAAGGAATGATGGAGCAGACCCTCCATTTGCAGCAAAGTAAATGGATGGTGATAGCTCTTTTTTTTACTATATGTTTCCAAATAACTGCTCTACACTTCTTAATAGCCAGAAGATACCTCCAGTAATACTGACGTGTTTGTGATGGTGCAAATAAACTAAAAAACCTTCCTGTGGCTTTACCACTCACTTCATTGTAACAGTCAGTCCTACCCAGTTGGTCATTATGATTCTCTAATCAGAAGTATCATGGCTATGAACTCTTTGAGGGGTTGGGTAGGAGGTTTTTTTCCTACCGTGAATAAACAAAGAATAAGCTTTCAATTCTATTAAATACATTAATAGACTCCTTCTCCACCAAAGAAAGCAACTGCTCTCAGACCTTTTTCTGTTCTTATGCTGGAAGCATTCTTAGTAGGTCTGAGCAAATTGTGGGTGCCTTCTTCTAGGATGTGGAGCGATTCCATGTCTCTTCCCAAAAAGATGGTAAGACAGAGGCTGCACTTTCCCTTTTCCCACTACATTTAGGCTTCCTCCAAAAAATATGGCAGTCTTTGATTGCCTCCATATCTCAGTCATGTCTCTCCACAAAAATAGACATGGTCTCTTGCAAACCCATCTTCTCCTCCCCTATGAGGACACTGAACCACATTGAATGTAAGAATGGATTATCTGCAACACCAAGATTTAGGCTTTTCCTTCAAGATTTTTTCATGATGGATGAAACATTGCATATGTTCCATGGATGGGGCCCAAAGGAGACCAAATCTCCCTCTTTTCCCCCCATGAGCAAGCTCTAACAGCCCATTCTTGGCTGTCTGTGCCTTGGGCTGTGCCAGTGGGTTTTCCATTGCTGTTTTTTTTTCCCAGGCACTGGAGCTTGCCCACCAGTCTCTGCAGTTTTCCAAAGGACTGTCATTTGTGTCTGCAGTGGCCAGGATGCACAGAGACCTCAGGGATGCTCCTTACCCATGGAAGAGCCTTGCCCCTTCAACACTTGGACTCATGATGATCAGCAGCAGCTCCTGTGGCCCCTGTGCTCACCCCTCTGCCTCCCAATTGCAGAGGAATCAATATTTCCCTGGAAAATACTAACTAATGTTTTTTAGGGTTTTTTTTTCTTCCCTCATTTCAGGAATGTACCACTTTCCACAAAACTTCTGCCAGGAAAAGTTTCTTAGGTTGGAACTTTTAGTCCGTGTGTGGAAAAACCACCTGGGAGGCAGCAGCAATCAGCAGTCAGGGCAGGACAATGGTGGGACCTCAGCTGGCCTGCTCCAATGCAGGTCTCTGACCTGAGCTTCCTACATCCTTAACCCCTTGGTTACAATCATGGACTCTAAGTCTTTTTCCAACAAAACTAATAAATCAAACAATATATAGATGAGATTTGACCCTCCTGTTAAGCTGGGGGGAGGGGAGGGGCAGGGGGGGGAACCTATATAAAGGTCAAAAATTGTTTCTTCCCAGCCTTAGCTCAGCCTATTTTACTCCCAGGGTAGAGTTCTCCACATGTTTCCTGTGGTGCTGCCTGTCCCAAGCCAAGATCCCGCTATCTGCACCCTCTGCAGCTCAGCTCTGAGGGATGAGAAGGGCTCCAAGCTCCAGGGGGTATTTAGCAGCCTGCAGCCAGACTGAAATGCAGAGGTGATGGATGTTCTGTGCTAACTTGGCTCAGCCCTTTCACCTATCCGTGTCCTGCCCAGGCAGCAAAACATCACATATGGCTTGGACTGCTTTTCCCTACCAGCACCAAATGAGTCCATCCTCACAAACAACCATGCCCCACCAAAACATCTGCATGGCAAAACTCCTGTTCCTCACATCTCATCCTGATCACCAGTTCTTCTGAACTGGTGGGGGGAAAGTCTTGTGCTAAACATCTGCCCAGCTGCAAGCATTGCACTCCTCTGAAAAAGTAAACAAATGGAGAGAGAGATTTGCCCCAGGCAATGGGATGAGAAATTCTGTGGCTGCTTAATTCTGTCTGAAAACAGACACTTTATCCTAAGAAAGTCTTTCTGGTCTTCACTTCTCAGGGAGGAGTTGAGTGGGAGCTAGTTCATATCCTGAACACTGGTGGGGTGCTGCACTACTTCCTCTTGGGTTCAGGAAGGGAAGGAGTGAAGTGGATGGGAAGCTGGTGGGGAGCTGCCACCTATCCAGGATTTTTGTGAAATGAGCCCTTTGTTTTCCTTGTTTTCCATTAGCCAGCACCCAAAGTCAGACATGTATCTCCAGCACTATCCAACATTTTGTTTTGAACAGAACTTTATCTTCTTTACTTTGCCATTTTACTGACAAAACCAACAACAGAAAGCAACATTGATTTGGATACACACCCGAGTGTGTTTGTTTCCTTTCCTCTTCCAATTTGTCAGTTCAGCAGCCAAAGCAAACACAGCCATCCCCCTGCCTGCTCTCTGGCCATCACTGCACCAATAAATAACAGTGCTCCATTTCCAGCTTACCTTGAGAGGTCTCTCCTTGTAGTGCCAGTTATATCCAGCTCTCCTGTTGTGAGTTTTCCCAGCCCCAGAGTCTCCTTCCACCCAGCTGTGTGGCTGACCCAGCTGCACAGAGAAGATTTAGGGGTCTCTGTTACAAAACTGGGCATTGGGTGCCACTGCTTGGGACAGCATTCAAATCTATGTGGTGGTGGAGTTATTCCTGGTTTACATCAGTGTGTGTGGGCACAGGACTCCGTGAAGGGAGCTAACATGAGCCTTTGACATCACTGGTTAAATTTAGGGAATTAGCACAGTCCTAAAATGCTCTGGAGGGAAGCTACAGCCAGGCTGACAAGGTTGCACCCTGCAACCACCTGCCACCCAAGCACAGGGCAGGGGATGGAGCCAGGAGTTTCTATGCCAGCCCCACTGCCATGCTGCATCAGCCATTCAAAAATAACCCCCCATCAAGGTGCACTCAGCTCTGCTGCAGCACAAAAGCAGACAGCTTCCTCAGGCTTGCCCAGGACATGGACAAGGGGACCCCTCCTGAAATCCCATAGCCCCATGGAGCTGCTGGTCCTTGCTCTGCTGGTCAGAATAGATAGTTGTGGAGTGACAGAGGTGTCCTCACATGGTGGGGATATGGCAGGGGAGGTAAAGCTGGGCAAGTCCCAGCCCATGGACTCCCCCGTCACCTCATGCAGCTGGGAATCCCTGCCCCAGAGGATTCTGCAGCTCTCACTAACTAGAGCAGCCATAAGAGAAGAGGACCTCCAAAGAAAAGGAATGGGAAAAAGTCACAAGAGAGGCAGTCTCCCCCAAAAGATGCAGAGGAAACTCTAAAACCCAGGAGGAATCTCTGAACCCCAAGTCTGTCTGATGTTTTTAGAGCTGGGTAGAAGCTGTAGCTGTGTAATTGCAGTTCAGGTTGGTTTTGGCAAGCTCAGTCCTGCCAGAAGATGGCTTCTGCAGTTTGTGGTGTCTTCCATAGACATCTACTTTTCTCTTGATTCTTTGCTGATTCTTGCAAAGGCCTCTCTAACCTCTATGTGAAGCACATACCAGAAAACTATTGCAATAATAGCTCTGAATTTTCACATGCCTTCTGCATGGAGGTTGTGAGACACCCAATTCAACAAGACCAGAAGCAGCAGCTCTCTATTTCTGAGTGTATCATCTTGCACCAGCAGCTGCCTTGCTTTGCTGCAGTCTTGTGGCACCTGAGCAATGGAGACTGGAGTATTTTGGGTGTGAGGAAAGAACATCTGTTTGTTTTCCTGAAGCAGAAGCTCTGCAGCCACCAAACAGACAGTGAAACTGCAGCCACAGGAAGTGCCTGATTCCAAGGCAGGCTGTGAGAAACAAGAGAACCCTTAACAGCTTTCTCAGTACTCATCACTAGCCTGTGCTAATTGCAAAAAGCAGTGGAGCCAAGCAGACTGATGGCCCTCAAATCCAGCCTCCTGGTTTTGGCATTAATGCTGCCTAAGAATATGCTAATACAATCTGTAGAGGTTACTGTTACTGTAGTGAAAACCTTTTTCAGATCTTAATCAGATTTATTGGATATGTGGGAGGGCTGCTGAGAGTATTTCCAAATTTCTCTGTCTCAAGGAAAATCTTCCTCATAGCTTCAGCCTATAAAACTGTGCCATGCCTATGGGAGGTAGAAGGTTCAAGTCCAGGGTATTCCCTCCACAGCAGAGAGCAAACAGGCCCCTATCAGCACTGTACAGTGGAATAATATGCCCACTGCATCAGGAATGATGCGTTTCTACTAATTCTCAAATATTTGCAAAATTCAAATACTTTTCAGAGAAAAGTCCAAAAGTTTCACTCTTCGGATAAAAACACCTGACATCTTCATGGATCAGGTACCATCACTTTCATTTTCTTTCCTGCATTGCTCTTGTGCATCCAGACATTAATTTACAGGTTTCACAACCACTTTCATTGTGCATCATTAGGCCTTCAAAGTCTGTGACCACTGAGGACATCTGCTGCAATTTGACTCTCCAGCTAACAAGAAAGACACGCCGTTGTACTCAGATCAGTCATCCCTCTGCCCTTTGTTGTTCCCACTTTGATTAATGTGCTCTCTTTGATGCTGCTCAGGGACATGTTACAAGCACCTTCATCTTCCCACCTCCCCCTGCAGCCCCTGAGCTCACCAGCCATTTCCACCAGGGCAATTACCTCTGCCAAAGGACACCTGATTCTACCTCACAGCTTTCATGTCCAAACCTTTGAACATAATGAACTCGATGGTGATTAGTGTAGATCTAAGCACGCCTTGTGAAGAGCTGTGGTGGTTATTAATATAAAAGGTACTCATTACCTTATACCAGAACCAGATAATGCCAGAGCAAAGCTTCTGTACCATCATAGTCCACAGCTGTCTGCCACAAGGAATCACATCAGGAGATTGTGCTGAACCAGATGAGGTAGATCTCACAGCTAGTTTCATCCTCTATATCCATTTTTACTCTTAGAAAGATGTTTTCATCTTCTGATGATTAAGAACAATCTTCTCATTTCCGGTCTAAATACATTCATGGGCAGTTTATATCCGTTTGTTCTAAAACCTATGGTCTCTTCTAGTTTAAATTGTTTGGTCCCATTCCCTTTTCTAACCCAGGAATCTATTTTTGAAAGAGCAATTGCAACCAGTATACACAGCACTAAGCTGTTTTATACATTTTAGCTGGTATGCCCTAAGGCTCTGACATATAAACATTCATCTGCATAATTCCATTCCAGCATGTAGATCTATCAAAATTAAGGACTCTACTTGGAAATCAATGAAACTTAACTTTGCAAGAAAATTGGTTGTGTAATTATCTGCATGTATGTGTATTCTGCATCTAAAAAGTATGTTCTTCTTTTCAAAAGTATAATAACATGTATTTTTGTTAAAAGAAAATATCCTTTGATTTGACTTCTTTCATTATGAAATTACAGAGCACTATGACAAATTAATACAATTACTAAAGTTTAAAAGGTGTCACAAGCATATCTGAAGCTGAAGTGCTTTTACACTAATATTGTGTTAAGTAATACAAAAACAAAACCAAAACCCTTCATCCAGAAAAACCCTTCATCCAGCAAGGTGCCAAGAGAGCAAAGAATTTCCAAAAATGGTAACAGTTCCTTCTTGTCCAGTGTACAGCACTCTGTCATTTCTGGTTGCTAAATATGGATTTTGTATGCAATTTAATAATGAAAAGCTAAGAAAACTGTGGCCAAGTCAACACCACACCACCCATAAAAGTAGAATATGTGCTGGTTTTACCTACACATGGGCTAGCCTGTAGCTAACAAAAATGCATTTATTGAGTGATAGAGCAACAAAAACCTCCCACTAGCTTCACCTACACAGTACCTGGGCACAAAACTGAATTATTATTCTGAATTATAATGAACTTCTGATACAGAAATACCTATTTCAGATAAAACCGCTTTGCTGTTTTTACCAAGGTGAATTCCTAACTCTGAGTGCACAAGCACAACCTCAGCCTGTAGTAACTGGCAATATGATGCTTCAGTGCAGAAAATTAGTTTGTCTTGTGCAACCACAGCAAGCTCTTTCCTCTTCTAACCTGTGTGCTGGAGCATAAAGTGAGCTTCAGCAGCTCCTTCCATATCAGTTCATTTGATTTCTCTCTGTGTGTACGGATAGACAGAAATCTTTCTCATTCTCTCATTGTCTCATTCTCTCTTTCCCCTGGCCCAGGGTTAGACAGCTGGCTCGCAGGTAAACACCTTGGCTCAGGTGTCAGCCCTGTGAAGCTGCACCCAATGTCCACTGCTGCATGAATACCCTGATCAAACAGTGTTTGAAGTCCCATCCTCAAGGACTTCTCTGGGAGTCACACTCCTTATTTTATCCCAGATCAGAGAACTTATGGGATTTTATTTGTCTGGCACATGTGTAAGTCAGCTTAGGGCTCACTTCCCCTGCACTTCTGTCCAGTGCTTTCAGAGGTGCAACTACCAAGCCAGCCCCAGACTCTCCCCCTGCTAGCAAACCCCTGCATTTCTAGCTCATAAAACAGTCTCCATGTTCCCAAAACGACTTTTTTCTTATTTTCAAGAAGTTTTTGTGAACAATGACCTGCCTTATCAGAAGGCATGAGCATTTCCTAAGGATGATTCAGCCAAGCAGCCCACCAGCTCTCCCAAAACAGATGACTATCCCACCAGAGGTGCCCATTCTCCTCCACTGATTAAAAACAGAGCCTAAAGCAAGTACTTTAGACTTGAATATATTATTTCTGAATGTCCTAAAGCAGGGACCAAAATGATTTCTTCCCCCCCAAAAAAGTATTTACAACAGTAGACTACTTTCAAAATTTTCTAACCAGGAAAAAATTTTGTAACCTGGAAAGGGTACACAGATGGCATTATGTTTACCTGTTTAAAGCTCTAAAATTCATCCCAGGAGAATGGAGGAGCCTACTTTCAGGATGAAATTAATGACACAAAATTCCTGACTAGGGATGATTTGATTCACCCTCAAAAGCTGCATCCCTCTGTCATCTCACTGACACCAGCAGATGGACAGTCGAGATGAGCCAGAGCTGGGAGAAGCTGGCCACCACCTGTGGTCCCTGTGCCCCAAGAGAGCTGGAGCTGGGGCATCTTGGTCAGCTTTGGTTTGTGTTTCTTGTGTATAAAGGCTGTGATCTTTTAAAGTCTTTTGATGTCTTAAACTTCAGGCAGATTTCCATGGCAGTGCCCAGTGACAGAGTTGCAAAGCTAAATTAGGCAGGCACACACGTCCCTCCTGTGCCTGCTAGGTGAGGCGTGCTGATGGGCTAGGAAGGTTTGCTCAGGAAGAGATGGTGTTCTGCAAACTGTGCTTTCTCCTGGCATTTTTAGATGCTCTGTGGTTTCCCTTTGGGCATTTTCTCATCTGTTTTTGCTGCTGGCATGTTCAGGCAGTCTGAAGTGTCAGTGAGCATGGCAGAGGGATGCTGCATGTGGAGCTGCATCTGCACAAAGCAACAGCCAGCTCTAGAGAGAAATGCTTCCCTACAGACTGGTGTGATAGAAAAATGTTCCTCTGCCTGCTGTTAAACAAAAATATCACAGTGAGTCATACACAAAACTCTAGGGAAACAAGCAGGACATTGTGACTATTCTCTGGGCTGCAATTAGCAGATGATTTTAATAAACCTGAAGTCACTGAAGCATAGAATCAAAGAATATTTTGGATTTAAAGAAACTTTAAATACCATCTAGTTACAACCCACCACACCACAGGCAGAGACACCTTCCACTAGACCAGACTTCTCAGGGCCCCATCCAACCTGGCCTTGAAGTCTTCCAAAGATGAGAAATCCTCAGTTTCTCTGGGAAATCTGTGCCAGTGCCTCACCAAACACAGCATAAAAAATTTCTTCCTTACATTTAATCTAAACCTGCTCTCAGCCAGTTTAAAGCCATGCCCCTTTGTCCTACCAGTATCTGCCCATGTAAAAAGTGATCTCATGGCGATGGATTAGGTGGAAAACACAATTTCTTTCCATAGCATGGATGTGTCTTTGTATCTGTCTCTCTCTCTCACACATGCATTTTCTTATCTTTCTCTGTTCTCCAATTCTTGTTTTCAACTATGCCAGTGGCTTCAGTTCAAAGACAATTCACACTTTCTCTGCTTCAAAGTTATTTTTGCTTTACAGCTCCGTGACTGCAGGGACCATACCAGTTTTCCCTGACACTTTACTGTGGAGCTTCATAGAGGGTTGCTTCAAACACAGGAGCTGCAGTTTTGTAGCTCATCTGCAAAAGATGACCTCCTCTGGGGAACAACATGGGTGAATTCCCTGCTTTGACCTCAGCCTTCTGCATCTGCTGACAGGAGGCAGATGCCCTTGGTCACTTGAACCAAAACAGGTCAGATTGGCAAAGTTTTATTATTTGACTCACAAATTCTATGACAGCCACTCTTGTCAGTGGTGTACACACCTAAGGCGGTGCTAGTTTAATTAAACCAGTGTAATACTGCATGTTTAAGCAGATACACCTTTCAGTTTAGCACAGGACATTTGGCATGACATAGCAGGCTCCACACTCAGTTTAATGGAGTCAAAAACAGGCCTCCAAAGACCAAACTCTTGTAATATTTAGAGTAAATACCATGGGCCTTGTTCCCCTCTGTTTTATTCTGTTATTTATATCACAGTAGTTACACCATTAACTTCAGCTGTGCTTCTAAGCCTGAGGAGGGAGGGAGGAGGGCTTACACATGCTTTGTATCTTGTCTGGTTGAAGTTACAATTGCTAAGGCAAAATTGGTTTCTGTTTTGATTTCCCAGAACACATAAAAACAAAGCAGGCAGCTGATATTAGCGTGATCCAGTCACCAGTGGTGTCCCTCGGGGGTCTGTGCTGGGGTCAGTATTGTTCAATATTTTTGTTAATGACATAGATGAAGGTATTGAGTCTTTCATTAGTAAATTTGCAGACAACACTAAGCTGGGAGCATGTGCTGATCTGTTGGAAGGTAGGAGGGCTCTGCAGAGAGACCTGGAATGGTGGGATGGATGGGCAGAGTCCAATAGGATGAAGTTTAATAAATCCAAGGGCCGAGTCCTGCATTTTGGCCACAATAACCCCCTCCAGCATTACAGGCTGGGGATGGTGTGGCTGGACAGTGCCCAGGCAGAAAGGGACCTGGGGGCACTGGTGACAGCCAGCTGCACATGAGCCAGCAGTGTGCCCTGGTGGCCAAGAAGGCCGAGGGCATCCTGGCCTGTGTCAGGAACAGTGTGGCCAGCAGGAGCAGGGAGGTCACCCTTCCCCTGTACCCAGCACTGGTGAGGCCACACCTTGAGTGCTGTGTCCAGCTCTGGCCCCTCAGTTTGGGAAGGACCTTGAGACACTCGAGCACATCCAGAGGAGGCAACAAGGCTGGGGAGGGGCTGGGAACACAAACCCTGTGAGGAACAACTGAGGGAGCTGGGGGTGTTTAGCCTGGAGAAAAGGAGACTCAGGGGTGACCTTACCACTCTCTACAACTCCCTGAAAGGTGGCTGTAGCCTGGTGGGGTTGGTCTATTTCTCCAGGCAGCAAATGACAGAATGAAAGGACACAGCCTCAAGCTGGACCAAGGGATATATAGGTTGGATATTAGGAAAAAGGGTCTCTTCCAACCTAGTGATTCTGTGATTCTATGATGATTTTGAAAAACAAATCATCTGGGAATGGTGCTGAATGTTAAGAGCAATTTTTTATTACTATAATATTCATCACTTTCTGGAAGATCTGAGATAGAAACCTGAAGAAATCAGCCTGAATTCCTCTATTTTGCTGTGTGATAGAGGAAAAATTCCTACTGATTAGAAATGGGTATGAAGAAAATATATTTTTGTTAAGTGTCTGCACACTTGCTGCTTTTGGAAATAAAAAGCATTTTACCTTAAGCACTCGTATGTGCAGAAAGCTAACACGCCATGTTCTAATACAAAATGAAATATGACCTTTTAAGAACCCTTAAACTTCTGAAGAGTAAATGCTAAATCTATATATAATTCAAAGCATATCAGCCAAATTAGATGCTGGATTCAAACCTGTCCTGAATAAAACCATTCTCACATTCTTTTTTTGGCTTTTCTTATTCCCTATGGTTAACTAAAAGACTTCTGAATTTTTTCTGTTATTAGTCAGTTTAGTGCAGGGGTAAACCTGCTATCTAAGCCGAGTGGCTGCTGTTCCCATGCCCATATGCAGCTCCAATAGCCAAAGTGCTTAAGGGCTTGATCCTGGCAGGAGTTGGGTTCCCCAGAATCAGATCCTTCTAGACCCAGCTCTTGTCCTTGGACTGCCAGGACAAAGTCTGGATCAGGTCATGGATAAAATGCAAGGTGAGATATTGCAAGGTGATGTTCATTTCCTGGTCCTCGCCACCTCTGCTAGTTAGCTGTTTGCTGAAAAGTTAAGCTATTTCAATAAAAATGTAAAGTAAAAAACAATGTAAATTGGATACTGATGCATGAAGTTCCCATAGTTTTCCTTGACCCACAAATTACTCTGCTGCAATGTTATCAGGCAATAAAAACATTGAGTCAAAACCACTTTTATGATGTTTAAACTCACACTCCTATTTTGAAATTAATGGACTTACTTGAAAAGAATTTTAAAAGGAAGTACACAAGTGCACATATTGCCTTGGCAGGAAGTGTAATATACTCATACGTGTTAAATAGCACCACTGATTTAAAGAAATCCAATTTGGTATGGCAAGATAGCAAGGACTCAATTAAATTTGGATTTTGAGAGATCTGTTACTGATGTATCACTAAGGACAGGTAACCCTTGGCCTTGACACTTCTCAGTAAACTCATGCAATCCCTTCCCCTCCACTCCTTCCTGAGATAATTTCCAGAAAGTTTTCTTACCATTTAAGAGTATATCAGGAGTTCATGTGCCAGTATTTAAACTCATAGTCATATACGGCTCAGGTATCCTATAACCTTCCACCTTGTGGAAAGTAAGTGGGGAAAGACCTTGGACCAGCATGTGGACAAAACACAGGGAGGTTGACAAACACAGGGAACAGCAGAGGTGGGCAAATGTGGATGCCACTATCGCCAAACCACCTCTAAATTAAATTACCAATTTGTTACCTTCCTAATATTTGAAATATAAGCAGGAAATACACAAAATACTTCCATTTGAAATGTATGACATCATCTTTTTATCCCTTTGGATTCATCACCTGAACATCAATGCTGATAGTACAGGAAGTCCAAACCACAGTAGGAGCGTTCTTCAGTGCCACATTTGTATGGCCAAAGGCTGTGCTTCAGATGGGGAAACAGTTTGGACAGACACTCGGTTGTGTCCATCAAGGCTGGATGGAAAATATGCAAACTTTTTGCAGAAAAGGCTTAGTCTGAGTTTGTCTTTGCAAGCCACAAAGCCAAAACTGCACTGCAGGCCTGCTGAGCACAGCCTTCCTTCAAGTCACTGATGGGGGCAGAGCAAGAATAGAAACAACGTTTGAGCTTCACAGACTGAGACCAGAGCAAGACCTGGAGCACTTCCTCCATTTCCAGCCCACGGGTCAGTGGGTTTTACGTGTTCATCTGTTCCTACACTGCACAGCATTGAATCAGGGTTCATTTTCCAAAACATCTGTGCCAGGGCCTGTTTCCTTACCTTGGTATTCAGATTAAAAACAGAATGAGTTCAGCAAAAGCTTCAACATAATATTTTTTTTATAATCCAATGTTCATAAGCATCAAAAATATTCCTATGATGCAATGAAACTTTATTTCTTAAGAACTGCTTGAAGCTTCATGTAAGCAGACTGTAAATAAATGCTGTAAATGGAAAAGCGACCTTGAAAAGAAACCCAGAAGTCAAATGTATGTGCCTGCAGAGTAAGATGTGGTCTATTTATGCCCCACATCTCGGGGCACTAGTGGGGGGTTTGCCCTGGACACCAGAATGTGTATTTAAATGTCATCATTCCTGATGCTCTGCTACCCTGGGCACACAAAGTCCTCAACTGTCCTAATTTAGAGAACATATTATTCCTCATTTTAAACATAAACCCAGAGGTTTTTCCCTCACTAATGAGAGGGGAAATGAGAGATGTGGAACAAGACTTTACTAGCAGCCTTGAGATTCCAATGAGATTTCAGAAAATCATTTTTACAGTATGATGTTATTCACTTCACTGGGCAGAGAAGCCAGTCAGGCAGCTCCAGGCTTGGCTCCCCGTGGCTGCTCTGTCTCCCTGTTTGTGGGCATGGCATGCTCACAGGCCAACCAAACCCTGTGAAAAAAGTATTTGAGAAAGGAGATGATAATTTCTTATCTGCACCAGTGCTTCTTCCTTTTATTTTTTCCCTGTACACAGGGCTGCTATGGAATTGCTCTCCCCATCACTGGGGGCCATAGAGCACCCAAGGTTACATTCTGCATGTTCAGTCAGAGGCTCAATTTCACATTGAAAACTGTATTTTTGAACATTATATATAGATATAGATATAGATATAGATATAGATATAGATATAGATATAGATATAGATATATATAGATATATATAGATATATATAGATATATATAGATATATAAATATATATAGCTGGTGGAAGGAAAGCTGGTTTTAACTATTTTTGGACTAAATATGTCTAAAACTCCTTAAAACTTATCTGAGGAGCCTCAGGATTCCTCTTCCCACCAGCAGTTGTTGGATGGTCTCTGAAGCTGCTGCTTCTCAATTCCTGAGCCCTTCCTTACCCCACCTGGGCTAGCCTGTGCTGGTCAGTCACCTGCACTGCCTGTGTCTGCCCACAAACAGCCCTGCCTTCCTCAGCCACTGACCCCATAGGGCTGAAAAGCAGGGCTGGCAGCAAAGCACCACCCTGTGGTTTCTGCTGCAGTGTCCTGATGAGATGCTGTGCAGAGATGTCTGCTGGTTTGCCTGCTCTCCTGCCTGCTGGCATGGACAGTGGGATGCCTGCAGTGATGCCTGCAGTGCCACCGGGGTGGTGCCTGGTGGGATGTCAGCTCTGATACACATTGAGGCACCATGGTGGGATGCCTGCTGGGATGCCTTCTACATTTTGCCATCCTTCAAGACAAATGAGACCAAACATCTAAATATTTGTAATTTTTTTTTCCTTCACCACAGTGCACAGAGTGTGCGCTCTGTATAGATAAGCAAAAGCATTTAAATTTTTGTGTTTACAGGCTCTGTCTTGTTCTAGAAGGAATGGTCCCAAATGGCTCAAGTTCCATAGCCATGTTCCCAGACAGCCCTCTCCAAGGCCCTTAGTCTCCCCTGAACATTAGCAGAGAAAGAAAAGCTACTTAGATTAGCTTAGATTAGATCAGATATCTTAGATTCTTCCCTGCAACTACCAGTGATGCTCTTCACAGCCAGCAGCCCTTTACAGGGACACTAAGAATAGGTTCAGAGCAGAGGCACAGTCCACAGTTTTTCAGCAGTTGCAGACTTTCTGGGAAGACTTTGCAATGCCTGGCAATGTCACCCTTCCCCATGCTCACTGCCAGCCTGCACAGAGCAGCCTGTCCCATACCCCAGGTGATTCACCAGGAACCTCATGGAGAAAGCTGTGTCTTGCTCAGCTCCCCCAAGGCTCCCCTTGTGTCACTGTCATATTTTCTGGAAAAATCCCTTTGCCCAGGATTCTTCTCCTGGGAAGCTGAGAAACCTCAGAGGAAAATGAAAATAATAATTATCTGCTTGCTTCTCCTGTGTTTTGTTGCTTTGGAATGCGGTTGGTGATTGTTTATCCAGCTGGTGGTTGTTTGATTGGTTTCATGTGAATTGTTCTGACTTAATGACCAATCACTGCCCAGCTGTGTCAGGGCTCTGGAAGCAGTCACGAGTTTTCATTATCACTCTTTGTAACCTTCTGTCTGTATCCTTTCTCTATTCTTTAGTATAGTTTTAGTATAGCATATAATGTGATATGATATGATATGATACAATATGATATAATATAATAATAAATTAGCCTTCTAAGAACATGGAGTCAGATTCTCAATTCCTTCTTCGTCCTGAGGACCCAGCAAATGCCGCACCCTTGGACACCTGAAAGGAGCTTCAGCTGCTTTCAGCACTGCTTGTGCCCACAGAACCTGTGCTGCAGGAGGTGGAGGAGCATTTGGATATTATGAAATTCCCAAATGTACACTTCTTCCTTGCATGATTTCACAATATATGGCCTGTTACAATACCTATTTAGTACAGTTTCTTGGCCATTAAGGTTATTATTACACTTCACTCTAAAATTGCACTGGCAGCAATGCAGAACTGCTGTGAGAAACTGTGGAATCAGATTTATGTGAATCAGCTAAAGAGAAATTCTGCAGTTGTATTTTTCTCTTCCAGGAGGAACATGTATTAGGAATTACCTTTAAAACCTAAGATTACATGTGTAAAATTGTTCTATATGCAATTTATTCTATTTCTAATGAGCTGTGATATCCTAAAGCAATAAAAAAAACTTAATATGGATTGCTATGCACCCTTTGCAATGCAACTAATGACTGTCAGCAAGTTCAGACTGGAATTTTAATTTATATCTGTAGTTTTAAAAATATGAGAATTTCTGTAAAATAATATAGGGCAGGCAAGTTTTATTAGATGAAGAAATGTTAAAAATAGCCATACACAGCTTCATTCAGTTCAGGTTCATGTCTGGTTTGGAATTTAATATTTTCTCAGAAGGAGTGATGGCAGATATCCTCTGAGCCACGTATTCCCCCTTAGCCTGGGTCTCTGTACTGTGGATCATATGCAGATGCCAAACATTTCCTCACCAGGGTAAATGCATGTCCTTGGCATTCAGGGTGCATGCAAGGAACCAAGGCATGCATTTGTCCCAGACCACACCTGTGACAATTTGGGTCTGAAACAACAGAGAAATCAAAGGCCTCATATCCAGGCACTCACATATATATGTTCTCTAATTATAAGTGAATTTAAGCTCGGGTTTATCTCAAATGCACTTGAAGCTAAGCCCCAGGATCCTGCCCTGGCCTAAGATCCCTGACATGCTGATCACCGCTGAGGATGGGCTCAGTCCTTGTAAGGTCTGGTTGCCTTCCAGGAGCTTCCTGGCCTTCTTCACTGTCGAGCAGTGTACCCTACAGCAACCACACATCTTCACGGTAAATCCAGGAATTTGCTGGGCATGGAAGAGGAAAGACATTGGTGATAGAAAACTAGGCAGTGTCTCTCTACATCTGATTTCCTTAGAGAGGTAGAAAACATTAAGATTTAAAAATATTTGTACATACGCTTTTGTACAGGGCAGGTAAGTATTGAACCTGCTCAGGCTCCTAGGGTGTGAAAAAAATCCCAAGAAATCTCATGTGCCCTCTGCGGTGGTTTCACAGAAAATATGTTTTTTGGGATTTCTGGGATATGCTGTGGTCAGGCCAATGGGTGCTCAGATTTTAATATTGGCACCTGGTGTGGCCACTGGGGATGTTTGGACACGCCTCTGAGAACACCCACACAGGGGTTAAAAGCAGGGCTCTCCTGCTCAGAGCTCCCTTTGAATTTCTGGCGGGAAGCATTGGATCTCTACCCACTGGCCCAGCTGCTAGCTGGGCGGGGTGAGGGGAAAAAAAGCCATGCGGCCCTGGGAAAGGTAGGCCTGAACCCCCCAGAGAGTGGAAGGGTGGAAGAGAGAGAGAACCCAGGAGCCATCGGACAGCCCCCCCCGCAGAGAGAGAGAGATCACCGTGCCTGGGGCTGTTATCTTGGAATGTGATACCATGTGCGGCCACGGTGGAAGCGGGGGGTGCGGTGCGGCGAGGAGCCCAGCCGCTTGTGAGAGCTTTAAACCCTTTGTGGACAATGAAAACTTTACAGAACATTAACCCTTCCTAGGAGAGAGATAAGAGTAGAGGATGAAGAAGGAAATGGGCCAATAGTGGGGTCTGGCAAGTGGTAGAGAGATGTTGGAGGAATGGAGAAGATGGAGTGGCATTTTTGCTGGACTCTTTTTTTGTATAGCCATGGACTGTTTCCTTGTGATACAGAGACTGCATTCCAGGGGGAAGCAAGGGCTCAGAGCCAAGAGAGTTCAGTGCTGAGACCCCTCAGCCCCAGGGGGTGTAAAAGAAATGGGGGGGACAAAGGTCCCAGAGATGAGACTGTGTTTTGTTTGGAACGGGACAAAGCATCCTTAAAAAGCAGAGCAGGCCCCCGCCCCATGCACGGTGGTGAGAGCACCTGGCATGGAAGGAAGATGTCACAATGGCAAAAGGATCTGCAAGCGGTGCTGTGTGTGACAAGCAGCCCATGGCACAAGGAAGGACTTCTACTCCTGATGAAGTGAGGATTTGATTATCCAAAGGGTGGTACCAGACCGAGTGTTGATAATTTTGGGAAATGTAAATGTATTGGGAATTTGGTGGGAGGAGGAGGGGGAGTGTTTCTGTGCAGTTTTCATTTTCCTTGTGTTTTTCTTTTTTTTCCTTCCCTCTTTGTAGTTTAGTTTTTGTAGTTTAGTTAATAAAGTTTTTTTTTCTTTTCCCCTAAGTAGGAGTCTACTTTGTTTATTCCAGGTACCACCTCACAGCAGACACCAGGGAGAGGATGTTCTCATGGGGGCACTGGCATTGTGCCAGTGTCAAACCATGAAACCCTCTGGTGATGTTTAGCAGCAGGGGAACTTCAACACTTATGGCCATGTCTGTCTGATTTTACTATCAGAATAAAGAACAGAATGGGTGTGTAAGCTATTGAATTTATTCACTGTTACACATGCTATTTAAGACATTGTCATTATTGAAGATGATGGCATGCTCTCAGTTTATTAAACGTTCTGGTGGTCTGGGATGTCTGATTCCTGGTTAGGGCTGTATTTCTGCATCCCACCACTTCTAGATGAATAATTTCTTGTGATTCTGCTTGTCCATCGGGACTTCTCAATACCCATTCACACCTCAGCTGGCAGCACTCTGGCAACTGACTGTATTCACAGAGCCACAGAACACTCTGAGTTGAAAGGGACCCACAAGGGCCATCAAGTCCCATTCTGAAGTGAATGGGGCATGCAAGGACTTAACCCACGACCTTGGTATTATTAGCACCATGCTCTGACCAAAGTAACAAAGATTTGCAAGCACTCAGCCACTGCCAAAGGTATCAGCACAATAATTTTAATATAAATTTGTCAAAGTGGAACAAAGTTCAGGGACAAGATTCACTGTATTACTTTCTGTACAGGTGAAGCACACAAAGAATAATTAGTTTAGAATCAATCTAGAATGATTTACACAGGAATGAGTTCTAGTAGTTGATGCAGGTCATGATGTGGCAGTAAGTTCTTCACCAGTGTAAGATTCATTCCAGGAGGGGTAGGCAGTAATAGCTGGATTGTAAGAATTGGTGGATTGCAAGAGGACCATCACACTGAGCAAATTAAAATGTAAATACACTTTTCTAAATAAAAAAACTCTTGAAAAATTGTGCCTAGGGCTGCAAAGACCAGTGTTACCATGAGGAATTATGCTTAGTGTACTGCTGGTCCTCAGCATATGCTCTTGTAATCAAACCATTACTTCATCCTTTTTTCTCATAAAAATGCTGGACAGTCAATGACTTAACATTTAAATGTATTTAAACCTCTTGATGAAAACTGCTCTAGAGTGGAGTACATCTCGAGTGCTGGCTAAACATGCTGGGGACAAAGGATGTGTATTTTCTACTGTGAGCTCGCATTAATTTTGCATTATTTGAAATAAAGGTTAAGCCTCTGATTGTCAATTAGTTGCAACACTGCAATGTTTGTATGTGGCTTTCATCAAAAGTGCTTCACATTTTGTGAATTAAAGAGAGATGAGTAATGAAATGCTGCATTTTAGTGAATCATTGTCTGTATCCAACAGTTGCAAAAAGTGCAGTATGACCAAGACACAGAAACTAAGTGTAATTTAAGCTGCTTCTTGAGGATGGAAGTATTTTACAACAAGACTAAGTATTTTGCTGAATATCTGTCCAAGTAATGAAATAGATAATTGAAAACAAAACTGTGGTTTTGTGCCAGGCTCTTGAATGCAGCTCTGTCTGCCTTCCTTGGGCTGTACTAGACCAGGGAATGAGGCCAGCACCACTGCTCAGGGTCACCCATTCAGCTGCCACAGCTGGCACCAGGAGGGGCAAGGGACTCACCTGAATGCACCCTCCTTTAAGGTGGATCATACCTGTCAAATAAATGTATTTGATTTAAATACAGCAGAGGACTGACCATGATCACTGGCAACATTTTTTCCAAAAATTAGAAATCTTATTTTAAAGATTTATTAGTGATTATTATTGACCTCTCTCCTGAATCCATCTAAATTTGATTTCAGCCACTGGATTTTGGTGTGACTTTATCTGATACACTGCAAACTCCACAATCCAATTTGTTCCTCAAATAAACAGTTACAGGGATCAAAGCTGACTCTCAATCCTCACTTCATTAAGCTAAGTAGATGAGCTCCTTAAGAGTCTCACAACAAAGGCACTTTTCCCAATACTTCATTAAATCTGTGACTCACCCCTAAACTGTCTCAGTGTTAGATGACACCTCAAGACTGCCAAATGAGAAGGTGCATTAGCTCATCTACTGGATATTTTCCTGGACATATAAATGTCTGCCCACATCTCCCTTGGTAGCACTGGGGTTTTCTGTAATTTGAGAGAAAAATCATGCTAAAAGGGACCTTGGGAGGTTGACTCCAAGATCTGCCTCAGAGGCTCAGTACTTCACTTGGGTCTTGACAGCCCCCAATGAGGGAGGCTGCAGAACCTTTCTGGTTGGTGGGGTGTCCTCATAGAGAAAGGATTTCTCTTCATGCCCATCCAAACCTCTCACATTTTAGCTTTTGCCCATTGCCTGTCATCCTCTTGCCTTTCACCACCATGCAGAGCTTGAATTAAGCTTCTCTATGTCCTCCCTGCCAGCTCTGGAGGTGCCCTTGGCTCCATCCCAAAACCCTTGGCTCCATCCCACCTTTGGGCAGGACCAAAGCCCCATGCTGTATAATCAGGCTGACCAGATGAGTCACTACCTCCTGCTATTCTGCAAGAATTCAGCTGTGGCTGGAGGTAATTTTGGCATCTGCAGGTTATGCTCCCTCTTCTTTTACCATTTCCTGAAGTTTGGGTCAGCTGCAAGTGTTATGGAAGGTTGCAAGTCATAAGGTTGTTATGGTTAGCTGCAAGTGTTATGGTTATTTTGCCATCTTCCAGTTTAGTGGTGATCTGATCTGTGTGAGGCAGTCCAAGGAGAAATTAAACCTCAGACTTCCCTAATAAGGAAGGCAGACACAGCAATAATAGCAGCAGTGTTAGCAAAGCCTTACCTCACGATGCTGGAATTAGGGTGGGTCACCAAGCCCATTACCCAGCCTCCTGCACTGGCGGGATCTTTACCAGCATCCATCACTAGGAGTGATGTGAACTGTGAAATAACATATTTAAATTTGGAGTGACTTAGTGATAAACTGATTTTGATGAGCTGCTAATGCATTATTACATTTTCTACATTACAATTTTTATAACGCCTCATGCCACTTCCTGCACCTTGTACAGCCCCTGAGTGCTGATACAGGCTCTGAAGAAAATAATTTGGTTTATGTCTGTAACTGAGGTAGGACTCTTGCCAGTACTGGAGTTGGCCCCTGACATGTCATGCACAGAAGTCAAACCAAATGGGCAGATTTCAATAATGAGGCCAATACTCATAGTGAGGGGTCACTTCAAATCAAAGTGTGTGACCCAATTATACTGGTGGTTGGACTTCTAAAGTGCTGACAAACCTTTTTGAAATAATTAGTATGGGGGAGAAAAACAGTAAAGAAAGAGTTTTCCTGCTGATGTGTCAACAACATAGGGGCAAACTTTTTCTGTTACTGATACACTGATAAAAAGTACAGTATTGTCTAAATAATTGTCTAATTATATAACTAAACCACCTACTTACTTTTGAAAATCAAGAAACATTTTAGTATGGGCCTAATCTTCCCTCAAATGACCAATTAGAAAAGGAGGTGGAATTAACTTATGATCTATTGGTGAACAGAAAGAGCTAAATAGTTTTACAGTATTCCCTCGTGTCAGCTACATAATCTGTCTGAAAGACCCCACACAGGCAGATGCCTTTGTGTTTATGATTTATTATAATTAAATCTTGATGTAAATTTCACAGAACCCATGGAGACATAGGTCCCCTTCCCAGGAGACATGGAGGAAGTAATGCAGGGCTCTGCTTCCACACACCTCCCTATGGAAAGGTTTTTCCACTGTTTTGAATACATACGGGTTTTCTCATGAAGTAGGAAGAATTTATCAATTCTGACTGATCTGGTTACCACAGAAATTTCATTTTCATACAAGATGACAGCTGAAAATAAGATCCATGTAGCAGAGCTGAAGATATCTGCCCTAATGGACTGTGCTGAACAAACCGGTGACAGCTCCAGACCAAATCCTGTCAGGACCAAACAAGCTGAAAGCACTGGAAGGGAGACCTCTGTGGTGACAATGCTTCCAGACCAAAGAAAAAATGTAGCATGCTCACTCTTGCCCTTTTCTGGGGGGGAAATAAAGGAGATGTACTTCATTAGGGGTGCAGCAGGACAGTGTCCCTGTAGCTGCTGACCCTGCCCCTACCACACTTCCATCCTGCTCCCTCCTCAGCCTCTTCACATCTGTCCTAAAAAACAAAGAAATGACTGTCCTGCACACAGATATGCCTTATACAGCTTTCAATCAGCCACTCCAAAACCAATCACAGCCCAGCAAAGCTCCAGTGCAGGTTGCAGGGCAGCACGCAGCCCCTCTCCCTTGCAGTCATGCTGTTACCAGTATCCAAAATAACAGCTCTGAGTTTTCTGATCTCTGCACTCTCAACACTCGCTTCCTCCTCTGACTCTCCTCCCTAAGGGCAAGAAGTCAGGATGCATTTTCTTCAAGTGCAAAACAAACTGGTGCCTGAGTAAACAAAAGGCAGTAGTCCCAGCTGTGCCTCAAATTTGAGTGTTGCTGCCTTGCCCCAGGAATGCCACCCTACACTCAGGAGCTTCTCTTCTGAACAAAACCACGTGCAGTGAACACATCCAGCAAGCCCTAAATTTGCAAATACCAGTCTGCTGCTCATCTTCCAAGATGAGGACCAGTCACCAGTGTGATACCATATCTACCAAATATAATTCTCAGAAAACCTGTTTTGTGGTTGGGTTTTTTGTTTTTTGGGTTTCTTTTGTTTTGTTTTGTAAAATCTGGATTTTTGGGATAACTAGTTCAATTACTTCCAAAATGAGTCTATAAAGGATGCTGCAATAATATCTGCATAGTGTAACATGCTCAACAGCAGCTTCTTCAGGTGGCAGCAGACACATTGGCCACTGTGACCCTGGAAAATGACTGTCTGCAGACATACATGCCTTGTTCAAACACGTACGGGCCGAAGTGAGTGCAGAGGAGAGAATACCTCTGTGGTATTGCTGGGGTCGCCAGGACGAAGGAGGAATTGAGAATCTGACTCCATCTTCTTAGAAGGCTAATTTATTATTTTATGTACTTATATTACATTTAAAATTATACTAAAGAATAGAGAAAGGATACAGAGAGAAGGTTAAAAAGAATGATAGTGAAAACTTGTGACTGCTTCCAGCATCCCGACATAGCTGGACAATGATTGGTCATTAGGTAAAAACAATTCACGTGTTGGATAAACTATCTCCATAACACATTCCAAAGCAGCAAAACACAGGAGAAGCAATCAGATAATTCTCTGAAGCTTCTCAGTTTCCCAGGAGAGAAGATCCTGGCAAAGAGATTTTTCAGAAAATATGATAGTGACACGCCTCTGCTATAAGTACAGGCTGGAAGAGCTAGGGTTGTTCACTCTGGAGTAGAGAAGGCTCTGATGAGACATTACAGCACCTCCCAGTACCATAAGGAGGCTTACGGAAGAGCTGGAGAGAGATTTTTTGCAAGGCTGTGAAGTGATAGGACAAGGCAGAATGGCTTTAAACTGGCAGTGTAGGTTTGGATCAGATAATAGAAAGAATTTCTTTACCATGAGGGCAGTGAGGCACTGGCACAGGCTGCCCAGAGAAGTTGTGGATGCCCCATTCCTGGAAGTCTTCAAGGCCAGACTGGATGGGGATTTGAGCAATCTGGTCCAGTGGAAGGTGTCCCTCCCCATTGTAGAGGGGGTTGGAAATATTGATGGTCTTTAACCAATCCATACCGCTTGATGATTCTGTGGTCCAAAGCAGTTTCCCCAAGTAAGGCTGGCTCTGGCAGGAGCTGAACCTGTGAAACATGCTGGGTAATGAGCACCAGCAAAGCAGAGAGATGCCAGCACAGCACCTACTGGTGCCACCCATTTGCCTCCCCATGTTTCCACAATGAGCACAGGGTCTCTGCACAGCCTCCTCCAGCAGCAGACAGGAGCTGTCATTCCTGAGAGCTCCTGCACCTCGATAAAGAGGCAATTCAGTGTCATTCCCTACAGATCAGCAGCTCAAGCAATCCCTGCAGCCAAGGAACTTCTATTCTGGAAGCATACACCTCGATACAAATTGTGTAACACTGAATAGCAACCCCTACATTAAATCAAAGACCATCTTTATTGTTCTTCATCACTGATACAAGCACATAGCTGTCCTTTCGCCAGTAGCAGGCTTTTCTCCTCATGTTTTGAAAGCCTAGGTGTGTTATTATAAAGAACACTTGATGGGCAGTTCCAGACTGTGGAGACACAGAAATAGAATATTTATGGTGCAAATTAAGTTTGTGAACTAACTCCCTGCTCTTCTAAGATTTGTCATCTGTGAGAGCTTGTTCACTCAAACAAAATTGGCACATAATCTGCAGCATCAGACAAGTCTGTTTCTGCCGAAGCATTTTATTTGATATAAAAGACAGGAACTTAAGGGCACACTAACATAATTGAGAAACAGCTATCAAATAAGCAAGCTTTAGTTTTCAAAGGATCTGGTTATCTTTCACACAATTACTTGAGAACAGCAACCCAGTATTGGCTGATTATATTGGGTGGCAGCTGCCAACATGATGTGACCTCTCCAAAGACCCTCTCAGCACACTGCCTCTTTTATCAGCTGGGCCCTTCAGGATGCAGATGGAGCAGCAGGAGGTGGCTGAGAATCACAGCGCTCTAACTCCATCTAGGGACTGAGCCTCGGCTCAGCTCCTGCAGAGGCAGCTGACAGCCAGGGCTAGCTGAGAAAGGCACGGCTTTTGAATAACAAAGCACTGTTCCAGCCCCAAAGCCCCACTTCCCCCGCCTTTTCCACGGACCTCATTTGTCACACAGCTCTTTAACCCCATTATACCTGCACTATGTCACACTCTTTGTTTTCAGTTTTCATTTCGTTTCACCACACGTTGTTCTACTCTAGCGTTTATTTTCCCTGCTTGTTGCCCCCAATAAGTACTGATTATATATAAACTTAAACTGATTATATATAAACCTATGTGCTTTACAAAATCAAATGCTTTATGCGGGATTAGACTAGATAAACATGATTGAAACAAACATTATTTTTAAAAAGCCAGTAAACCCATGAATTTGCTACAATAAGAAAAAGCCAAATCAAATGTGACTTTGAAAATTAAACATTCTGCTTCTGTTCACATCAAAATTAGCAGCGAGGAGTACAGTGCATCTCCCTGTTCTTTCTGTTCATCCTAGACACTACTGAGTCCTTAGTTTCAGATGCATGGGCACTGTGGGTCCCACTTTTTCTGAAAAAGGTAGACTTATAGAATGGTTTTTGTTGGAAGGGGCACTCAGGCCCAGAAAGCATAACATTTAAGGTGTTCACAAAGCAAGTAGATAATATTTTTATTTTTTCCCTTGCCATACACACATGCAAAATTGCATGCCTATTGATCTGCCTCAGCAGGGTTAAAAGCTTCTAGGTTTTGTGACAGCACCACCAGGGGTTCCTGCTTTCCTATGAAATCCTTTCAGGCTGTAAAGCCAAGCAAGTAGCAGGCACTCAGAAGGCAGTTTTGAATCTATCATTATGTAGTATTAATACTATTGCAGCCTCCTTGGCAAACCTTACACTATGGAGGCTTGTGTCTGCTTTCGCTTCAGTTCCATTACAGAAATCAGTTTTAAATGAAAAAAATTGTTTTAATACATTGTTGGTAGAAATACCTTAGCTCTTGTTGGTTCATGATAACAGTATCTTTCCTGTGAAACACAAGAAAATTTAAGAAGCCTGAGGTGAAAATAAAAAAAAAAATTTTTCCACTATCAATTTGTACTACTTTATGGAAATTATGAAGAAAGTAAAAATAAGAGAAAATAATAAAAAATTAACTGTAAACCCACAATTAAATATGTAAATTGACACTGAGTTAACATTCAGGGGTCTTCTGAATCACTGTGAAAACAAGACTCAGATTCAAGAACAAAATGCACTGAAAGCAAACTCAGAGAAGACAGATGCCTGTAAAACGCTTATTTTCAATGTTGTGAGAATATAACAGAGAACTGGGGCTGAGCTGAAGAGCTCAGCACAGAGCCCAGATTCCCACTGACAGGCATTGTAACAAGCCCACACCACTATGCATCTCTCGTAGCTTCCAGCACAATGGGTTTGCTGCAGCAGAGCAGCATCCTCAAGTAAAAATCCTGCTTTGCATTGCAGCAGCATCCTCAAAGCTCTCACTAGCAGCAGATTGCATCCACTGATGGCCCTCAGGAAGCACAACGCCCTAATCCCTTCAGGAGGGATTAGGAGAGGCACAGAGAGGCCGCCCCATCCAAACAGCTCCCGCTGGAAAGTCAGCACAGGACGCAGCCTGCCCAGCTCCCTTACAGCATCCCACTGCGCCCCGCTGTGATTTGCAGCCGTATCTCTCTGCAAAGATCTAGCCCAAAATGCCCTTCAGGTGACTGCTGATGGGCCCTGCATCTTCCATCTGTGCCATACCAGTGTGAAAAAAAGTCAACCAATATCCCTTCTAAAGATTACCATATAATTTGAGCAGAATTAAATCCCATTGCAAGAGACAAATGGAAGGATGTCCATAGTGAACAGAGCACAGCAAGCATCTGTTTTTGAGGAGCAGAGAGGCTGCTAATGGGCTAACATATCCGGGTGCCAGCTTGGGATGTGCTTGGTGCTTGCCAGGGAAAGGTGAGTAACACACAGGGGATCCATCACCTTGATGCTGTGTGTCTGAGGAATCCTGGTATTTGATTCTGAGCAAGGCTAGCAGGCAGCCAAGATGACAAGCAGCTGTAAATTTAAATTTAAAAATACATACATATTTAAATTTGTATTTAATATCTGTATTTTAAAAATACAAATAATGTTTGCTCAGAAAAAAATAGAAAGCTTTCTCTGCTACTTTTAAAACAGGATTTTGCTCTCGCTAGACTTACTAAAAACCTTGAACCAGAAAAATTGCAAATGCTCCACACAACTGTCTTGTCAGGAAGGAGCTGAAGCATGGAAAGAAAATTGGGTTGTCAAAAACCAGACACCTCAAAATACTCTCTTGGCAGAGAGAAACTCCTACACATGTTCTGAGCACCCTCTCAGAGGTAATGACTACCTATAACCGGAGATGAGAACTTTGCACAAGAGTGCTTTTGTGTTTTCAAGAGGTGATTGAGTCACTTATGAGTCACTGACAGCAAAAGCAGCAAAGTTACCTCCTTCCAGTGCTCAGCCACTATCCAAACCCCATCCCACAAATGCAGGGAAGGGTAATAGAAGAGTCTTTATTTTACCTGGTTTATGACCTCTGCCATCTGACACTGTCTTCCCAGTATTTATTGCTCAAACCTGAACCTTACAGTGAGCCTTCCTCCCCCACTCTCTGCCATTGGGAAACTCCTCCCTCCTGCAGCATGGAAAAAGTGCATGGGGGAAACAGAAACATGGAGAAAAACCTGAAACTATTCCTTGTAATGGGTCTAGTGGGATTGATGATGTTTAGACACAGCTAGATTGCTGTCTTCTGTTTCTCCTGGGTTTGCAAAATGAATAGCAAGTCTGAAGGTTTGTTGTAGTTAATTGTTTTTTATTTGCCCAGCAGAATACTCGGCAACAGAATTCAAAATTAATTTTACTAAACTTGTCCCAATCAGTTTCATGACTAATATGGCATTAAAATATAGTAATTCTTTTTTCAAAAATGCAAAAGACAGATTATTTTGCAAAACACTGCGAAGTTTTTTGGCGTAATAAACAACAACAAATAATTTTATAAACAAAGTTAAATTATTTTACAAAACAGAAAGCAAAATTTCAAAAACATTAAAATTAATTCATTTATGGTATGCTTTGTCTAAAGCTCATAGATACCAATACCTTTGGTCAAAAAATGCTATGTTTCAGCAATCCAGTTAGCTATTAATAACAGCATTATTATCTCTACTACGACAATACAGGAAATAAGGCTGAGAATGAGAAAGAGAAAAAGAGAGATGTTCCCTGCCCTAATGAGTTTCTAATTTTGTTTACTATTCATTTGCTTAGGCAAAGCAGGGCAGCTGGTTGCACGTTCCCATTCTGGAGGCAGGTTTGATGCTCCCCTGTGGCCAGACCAGGTGGAAGCTCCTTTCTCAGGCTGCAGGACCTGAGCAGTCACAGGTTCAGCATGTCTGCAGACACTGGTAACCCATCTGTGAAACCACAAACAACAACTGGCCACATCCATGCTGTACCGTGCCCACAGCACCACCCCAGAGGCTGCTCCTCATGGCTCCCCTTTGAGCTCCTTCCCTGCTTCACAGCACCCTGACCAGCCCACCTCACCCCTGCCCAGGCAGGCAAACAAACCCTCCAAGCAACTTCAGCTTACCTCAGCACACATGTCTAAAACAGGCCAGAAGAAGAGAGTTTGGAAAACACTGTGTCTTCTGCTGGGGATGGGGAGGCTTGCTGCTGGCAAGGTGATGGGCAGGTAGAGCCATGGTACGTACGCACCACCCACTGCACACAAGAGATGCCAAAGCACCCACCTCAGCAAGCCACGACACTGGAGATATTTGTGGGGGTTACTTCATTGCCTACAACTTTTTTATAACCTCTAGATCAGGTTCTACTATATAAAATCAATTAATTTTGCATTTAGCTTTGTCATAAGAGATCTGATGTCTGGTTTGCAAACAGATTTTTCTATTCAAGCTGTGAAACTAAATTAAGGAAGAGTAGTATAACAAAAATTGTTACAAAAGACATCTGCATCTGAGATGGTCATTTAAGACTCCTTTTATAGTCACTGGGCAGCAACAGTCCATGAATCATCTCATCCTAAATATAACTGGCTAGAGAGGCATGGATAAATGATGCTAAATGATGGAAAATAACCATTCTTCATATACATTTTTGTGCAGCACAGAAAAAACACAAGGCTCATTTTATATTCAGTATAGTAATGTTTTTCAAGAGTTACAAGAAAAACAAATCTTCCCTATTTTTTTTTCCAGTTAGAGGAATATAGAGTGGACATTTTCATAATGTCAGTGTAGAAAGATAGAATTAATTAGGACTGTCATTTCTATGTATTTACACCCTCCTAATTCATATTATTCTTGCTTTATCTATCTGGATCTGGCTTCTGCTTAGCAGGGAGAAGTGGGGGAGCAAAGCTGGCTCTGCTGTCACCTTCTGCCAATACACATGAGCAATGGATTCCAGCTCCCACCCAGACTCCCACACTCTAGCTAGAGATAAGGGACACTAAAGAAGCAATGAGCAAGGAAACCATCAAATTCCAGCTTTACCTGGCTCTTCACTGAAAGCTTTAAGGCTCCAAAAGCAAGACAGTCTAAAAGCAGCATCATGACAGAGGCATGACAAAGCAGACATTCAATACACCACACTTCAGCCAAACCAGCAAGCCCAAAGAGTAGAAATCAATAGCAAGAAGAAAGTGGTTTAAAACTCCTCTCCTGCCTGTCCTCAGCTGCATGCAGACATGAATTACTACTTGCAGGATGCCAAGCTGTCACACTCTACCTCCTGCACTTGGAAAACCTGTTGAACCCAATGTCCTTGTACCCAGGAGAACACTTCTTTATGAGAGGCAATTTTGACACCCTGCTACCTGCAGCCTGTGACTCTCCAGGGTTCTATAGATACATCTGTAAGCACACAGGACACCAGGCTGGATCACAGGAATTTGTAGCATCATTGTGCTGTAGAAAACACCAGATCCCACACTCTGTACTAATGGCATGTATATTAGGAGATGGAGTTTGAGCTCTTTTCTACTGAATCTGAAATACGTGAAATCTGAGATCTCTGAGCCATCTTGGAAGAGTTACAGCAGAGAACATGTTCCTGGAGCAGCTCTGGCAGGTGCTAGTGGAGTGGATTTTGCAATCTAACATTGGAAGCCAGTTCCTCACCTCTCAAAATCTTGACTTGAATCTTGTAGCACCCAGAGCCTGCTGTCATGCTTATCTCAGTTGCTGGGCTGTAAAGAAAACTGAACAAGCTGAGCTCATAAATGAAAGGCTGCTGTAATTATGATTTTTTTTTCTTATTATAGGTTTCAGGAAGTCTGTATGTTTTCTTGTTTGATACATGCAATCCTTATGTTGTTAACAGAGATCAAACAGAGACAGTCCTAGAGGAATCTGTCACTTTTTTTATAACTCTTAATGCACACAAGTAGCAGAGGGCTTCAAAGCACAAGACGTACAAAGTACAAAGCTTGTCCTGGTTTCAGCTGGGATATAATTAATTTTCTTCCTAGTAGTTGGTACAGTGCTATGCTCTGGATTTAGGATGAGAATAATGTTGAGATAACACACTGATGCTTTAGTTGTTGCTAAGTAGTGCTTACTCTGTCCAAGGACTTTCCAGCTGCTCACTCTGCCCTGCCAGTGGGAGGAGGCTGGGGGTGTACAAGAAGATGGGAGGGGATGCAGCCAGGACAGGTGATCCCAACTGGCCAAAGGGATATTCCCTACCATAAGGCATCATGTTGAATAATAAAACTGGGGAAGCTGGCCAGGAGAGTCCAATCTCTGCTCAGGGACTGGCTGGGCAGCATTCAGTGAGTGATGAGCAATTGCAGTGAGCATCACTTGTTTTGCATGTTCTTTTATCATTTTTTCTCCTTCCTTTTCTGTCCTTTTAAACTGTATCTCAACCCATTAGTTTTACCATTTTCCAAAAGGTGTTTAGCTGCCTGCCCAGTTAAATCACTGCCCAGTTAAATCACTGCACAACTACATTGCTAGAAAACTGGTAAGCAAGTGAAGTGCATTTATCAATAACACAGCAGAGGGAAGCCGTATCTTTTAACAGAGACCATTCTTTTTGCAGGAGCATGCACACTTCAGCTGTCCTCACTGGTAACAATGAGAAGAAAAAGAAAATTGATATTTCTGAATATTTCTCCATGCACACACATTGTATTTAAACACTCATGCATGTACAGCTATCTCCATTGAGCATTTTAATATCAAAATGCTTGTTGCTAGATGAAAATTTGACAAAGTAAAGGTCCTAGGTGATAAACATTTTGATCTCATTCTCTTTGCCTATGTTCTAAGGAAAAGGCAGTAAACAGTGATCTGATTACTTGCTTCTTGTCTGGCCGAGGAAGGGCAGTGTAACAAAGGATTCAGTGTTCAGGTGAGCCCTGGCCTCAGGTGAGAGTCACCTGGCAATGCTTCTGCAAGGACTGAGACAGCCTAACTCTTTTCTGGAGAGGAACCAGAAGCAAAAGTGACAATTATATCCATGTACCTGACTGATGGGAATCAGCTGCCACTTGTAATACAAGTACAGAACAAAACAGAAGCACTATGGTAGCCTGACCTGTTCTTGGAGAAGGAGGAGTTCTCTGTGTACCTGGGCATTTTTCCAACCAGGCCTTTTTCCATGTAGGTTTTGTCTCAGTTACATGTGCTTATCTTACTTTAGGACTGGATCACAGCAACAGAAGGCTAGAAAATTTTTTTCAGGCTGTGGTATGAGAACCTGCTCAACTGCAAGCCAGGCTGGTCTCCAAACTTTTCCCAAGGTGACACCATGGGCCTGAATTCCACTTCTAGAATTGAATTACAGCTGTGTCTTTCACCCCTCTGTCCTAGAACACACTCCAAGTCTCAGAAAAAATCCACGACACTAATTTTTACTCAAAACATCTAGAATGGTCTTTGGGACCTGGTGGGCTACCAAAGATTCTTTTTGCTCAATGCAGTTTTATTTAAAATTGGCAGCAGCTTTTGAACTAGAAGCCCACCTTCACTATAAAAGGACATTGCCTGCAGTGAGCTCCATTAGCTGGTGTATGTATTACCCTTCAGGGCACTTTTATCTCCAAAGCTGGGCTGAAGATCAAGGAAAGTTGTTCTTTGCATGGTAGGTCATGTTTCTTCTGTTCAATTTAGCCCATTGTTTAGAGGTTCTGCTCTGGATACCATGCATGTAAGAGCAAACTAATTTTCTATTAGCCTTTGAAGAGAATAGGGAATGCCACCTTCAAAGATAAGGAAAATCACCTCATTTTACCCAAAATACGTAGCAGCCTGGCCAAGGATGGACGTTGGTGCCTGCCACAAACCCTGTTGCTGTTTGCTCCAAGAGGCAATGCCCATTGCTCTGATACAGCACCTCCTCTTCCCGTGGTCCCCAGGACTGTACAGGCTCTGCTGTGTGCAGGCACAAATGCATAGCCCATTGCCTGTGTGCGTCCCCAGGGGGACAAACAAAACATAGCACATGGTGGGTAGAGTATCAGGTTATTGAAAATCATGGTGTGTCCCCTGAAAATCAAAACACAACAAGACATGACCATGACCATCTGACATCTCTCCTTTATATTAAAAAGGTGTATACAACTGGTGAAGAATAGACACATCTCTTTTGCTCTGGGCTATGGGCTTCTCTGGAACTTTGGAACACAACCCATGAGGTCATGCTCACTGCAAACAAAGGCACACAATGCACTGTTGCTTCCTGCAGACCATGTTCTCTTTGTGCTGTAGTGTGTGAGATTGCAAAGATCAAAGAGATGCAAAACACCAGTGGTATAAAAAAATATTACTACACTAATGCAATGCAAACAGTGCACGTGGGAAGAACAGTTTGACCTTATTTCACTTTCTTCTGCTTTCAGAATAAATATCACATCAGCATGGTCACTCTGGTTGGTGTTGGAGCAGCCCTTTTGTTGTGTCTCCTGTGATATTTCCGTAGGCAAATACAGCACTGACACGTAGGGTGATACACCAAGCAAGCCACTGGAGATATTTCCCTTATGCTTTGGTGGGACATGAGTGAGCATTTTTAACAGAACCAGGTCAAACTTTCAGGGGAGTGCTGACATAAAGGAGATATTCCCAGCTCCATCATGTTTACAGTGCTCCTCTCAAAGACGATGTGCAGAGGATGGGGATGGGAATGGGGTGGAAATGGGGATGGGAGTGAGGTTGCTCTGCCTTCTCAGAGCCAAAGTGACAACTCCTATTAAAGCCTCAGCTTAGCAAAGATGAAAGTGACTTATCCCATAGAGGTCACAGATCCAGGCTGCTTTCATACAAGAGTCTTCTCATCTTATTGACTGCCGTGCACTCCTTTAATCTCTAGCATCAGCTCCTTCATACCACTGTAGTAACTTTTTTGTTTATAGATCCCAAAGTACTTTATTGAGGGAGGAAAATACCTCACAATCCCCCTAGGAAATAAGGATAATATTAGGTGCATTTACAAACAGAGGGGTTCTTTGCCTACTGTAACCAAAGTGAAAGAGAAATAAGAACAAGGAATGGTTTGGGCAGGTCCTGTCTTACTCCACTGAGATGTTCCTAGGGCAAAGAATCAGGCTGTACCAAACATGTCAGCATCCCACCACCATTAATTACTAACATCCCTCGGCTCAGATAAGAACTGATCATGAGCTACATCTACCTATTTTGAGCACTGTTTTGCGTGAAGGACAGCTGTAAGCACACACATGGACGAAAGATATTAAGGTGGGTGAGGACTCTCACCTTCACAACTCACACATTGAGTCACCTACTGAAGGAGGAGGTAAGTGCTGGGGAATGTATCATCCTAAAGACCAATACTGCTATGTCCAGGAAGGTCAGGCTAAAATTACTTCCAATGAATTAGGAATATGCAAGGCTTCAAAAAAGGACAAAATCTACTTGTGCCTTCTGGACTACCTCTTACAGAGGACATAGAATCATAAAATATATAGAATATTGTCCTAAGAGCAAAGATCAGGAACGATTCTGATCACAGGACTTAGAACTCCTCAGATACCTCTCTCCTGTTTTATATCGGACTTTGTGGAGGCTGAAACAAAGATAAAATTTTCAGTGACATTTTCACTGAAGCCAGACTTGCATTTAGCTTAATTATAATGCTGAGTTTTCATCAAATAAACCAAGTAACCTGGGATGTGAGTAAAATTACTTTCTTTTAAAACAACAGAGAAATACCTGTAAAATCAGATGATTGGCAACCCTCAGGTAAAACCAGACAGATGCTATGTCACAGAAACAAATGGGTACTTTCTCTTAGATGCAGAAGCAGCATTTCAGAAGGCTCGATATAGAAGACTTTAATGTGCTGCAAACATCTTGAGATTGTGAGAACAAAGCCAGTATTCTCTTGCAGTGGCATCTTTTTGTTCTCTCACACACCTTTCAGTCACTCAGGCCACATTTCTTCAGCATTTATATGTGCACAGGTAAATCTCGACTGCAAGTCGAAGAGAGTACTTCAGTATTCCTGAGAACACCCTGCTGAATGCAGTAGGGATGGACAGAAACAGGAGTCAAAGCAGATGTTTCTAATCTAAATACAGAACCCTACAGATGCACAAATCAGGTTTAATTTCAGTATCAAGTGAAATGCCTGAGTCCTTCTGGGTCCAAACCTTAATGGTATAGCAGTCTGGTTTGCCTATAGGATCTCTGCTGGTGAAGCATCTTGCAACACACACATACATTGTAAAACATAAAAATTATATCCCTGTTACTCTTTCATATCACACTTCAAACTGAAGTCTGTAATTAACCTATAAGGAATCCACAAATGCATCAGTATGAGACATCGGAGCTGAAAATAAACAAGCACTGGTTAGGATCTCTGGTTTCATCTGAAGAGATGCAAAAATGAGCAAGGACAAAATCTGTTGCCCACCTCTCTCTCGTGTTCTGCCAAACCAATCCTGACTTAATATATGGGCTCTGATCCAGTCTGTCTTGAAGCTGAAAGCGCCAGATTCAGATTGCTACATGGAAGTGAGTGTAGAGTCACTCTAACACAAGACAACAGGTTGCCAGTCCCTAAGTTGCCTTTTATTTATGTAACTTCAGATAAACCATTTGAAATTACCCCCTGCATTCTTAAGTTTAAACCTCAGGGTCATAAAGTGACAGTTTCATCTGAACTTGTGAAATCTATTCTATTTCCTTGCTCATTTGCACATATTTTGGTGGCAGCATTAAAGCTGCTAGACTGTGCCAGATATGCAAAAGCAGTAAGGCATAGTACACCAGTGTAGGAAGTGTACTGTCCCAGCATGATTTAAAATACAGATCCCAATCTGTAGAGCAAGAGAGATGGACATGACAGAGATAAAGTTACCTATTTTTAAAAGTTGTGCTCCAGCTGCTGGCTTTATAGCACACACTGTGGTCTAGGCTGATAAGAAGCAGAAATTTGCATAAGAGCTGATAACACTTTATATACTCCAAAACCACTTGTGAAATCCACAGGATACATGGATGTGGACAGAACATTACAAGCACCATGTGGCTGAACAATATCCCAAGCAACCAGAAATTTTTGGCAGCCTGCACATAGTCCGGTAGTTAACATCAGGGAGGAAAAAAAAAGCAGACTACTTTCTCTTTGGCCAGTATAACACTCAGTCTTTTTAAAGTAGCACTTGCAAAATAAATGAAGTTATTAATGACAAAACACACAGGATGTGACCTAGATACCAGACTTTCTGAAGCATCTGATGTCTCATTAAGGCGTACTTAGAGATATTTGGGCTACTTTGTGGGTTTGGCTTGTGGATTGAGGATGTAGGGCCAAGATATGATCCGCTGTTCTCTCATGGCTTTTCTGTGCAGAGCCAGCATAGCCTGCAAGTAACACTGCTCCAGTATTAAGACGACTTACCAGATGCAGGGGCATAGGGAGACATGGGAGGAGCTGAACAGTATGGTCAGGTTTGTCTCTGGATCCCCCAGGTAGATATGAGCATGGGATCTGAGATGCCAGCCCTCACACACAGAGCTCACTGTCCACTCCAGGCCCTACACATCTGCCAGAGGAAAGCAGATGGCCTCAAGGGCAGGTTAAAACAGGGCAGATCCCCTTGCACTTCAGCAGGATCAAGCAGGTGAACAAGCCATGGCACAAGACAAGGGAGTGCACTGAGCCCATCAAGGATCAAATCTGAATTTGCAGAGAAGCAGCTGTTTAGAAAATTAGAAATTAAGATTTCTCCATCCCAATTTCTACCACTGTCATGGGGAACATTACAGGGCAAACAGAGAGAATTTCTTCAATTTGGCTTTTAGAGGCATTTATCTTCTAGAAGCTCTTACATTCTTTGGGTATAATTAGTTTTAGGTAAAGCAAGAAGACAATCATTCACTTCTACATCTCATTTCCTTCTCTGCTCAACTCCAGCCTGACTACCCACAATCCCAAAAGGCCAGCAAAAGAGAAAACCACATACTTTTGTTTCATGATGCTACTTTTCTGTTAAGTATTCAAACCTACCAGTCCAGGTTAACCTGCCTAAGCAGCTCAGCTGGCCAGCAGTCCATCGAGAGGGAAATGAGAGCAAGATGTGCAGGTTGATCCATAGCAGAAATGTGACAGGTAGACATATCAACCACCAGAGCAAAAGGAAGAATTTGAGCATTTTAAACTGTAAAAAGCCTATTCAGATGTCTAAATAGCATGGGTAGCTGTCCACAGCCAGCAGACACCGTTTAAAGAGTTCATAGTTCAGCCAGCTGGAGAGCTTGTTGTGAGAGCTTGTCAAGTTCTAAGACCATTGGTTTTAAAAAAAGGCTGGCTAAAACCACTTCTGCCCTTGAGGCAATGTTCAGAAAAAGATTTTTCTCATAGCATGTCACAAGCCATTAACCATTGCAAGGAATGCAGCTTATGGCTCTGCCTCACACACCTACAAGAGGAGGAGTGAGATTCATCTTTCTTCTGAAACACTGAAGATATACCTTAACTTGTTCCTCAGTACCCTGTTGATGATACTCAACCCAGCTGAAAGGATTGTGTATCTTGCTTCTATGCTCAGGGTAAAATTATTCCCAGATGTGAAATCCAAGAGGAATCCTCCCTTAGCCCCTGTCCTGGTCAGGTCACTGGGGCTGCCAGTGAGACTGCTGCAAACTTTTCGACTAACACAATTTTTTTACAGCCTTAGTGATGTCCTTGCTTTCTTCTTCTGCTCTCTTCTGGCTGCTTACCTGTGAAAAAGCTTATAGGGCCTTTCCGTCCTGTTTCTGCAGCTTTTATCCATAGGAATATGTTCAGACTATGGCAAAGTCCATGCCTGTCACCAAGAGAATCTCCTTTTGTGTTCTGTTTTGAAGTGCCTTGCATTTCTCAAATGCTTTAGGCAATGGTGTTCAAAGTACTTCAGTGTCTTTAAAAAAACCCACTACTTTGGTGACATTTCTTTATCTTTTCCATCTCCCACGTGGAGTCAAGCCCAAGTCTGCTACTCACTCATACCACCTGCAGTGATGGTGCTTCTGGGCTGCTCCAGAATGCTTCTCTCCTTGACTCTGAGCAGGAGACCAGATTTCATCTCCTCTCTATCAGCAGTCCCATAGAAAATTGTTTACTAAAAACTCAGCAACTTCTGTGGATTAATCCTCACTTTAATAAATACCTCAGCAGTAGCAACAAAAATGACCCAACTGTAAAGACAGCACAGAAAACATTCCTCACCACAAACACCATAACAGACAGTGTGGTGAACCTGGGTTTTTTCATTAAGGATTCTCATTAATATGCTTTATCAGAGCCTGAACTCAGGACAAATTCTGCTCTAATTTACCTGACAAATTTTTTCACAGCACAGACTTACTGTCTCTGTTCATAGCCCATCTTTTGATTCTTTGATTTTGAGATAATACATCAATGGGACAATCTGGGGATACAATAATCTTCACCACTAAATAGAAAACTCACAGCATAAAGTCTCAATCTTAAAACCTGATTAGATGTTTCAGACCAAGCTGGGGTCTCCAACAAGATGCTGCCCTAAAACATGCTTCTCTGTTTTGTATTCAGCTTGTATTACTTACTTGATCTTACACCAGGACTCTTGCAAAATACAACCAAAATTTCCAGCAACTATCCATATATTATTTATTTCCTCTTAGCTCTCCTTCTCTAAAGGAATAAGACATTAAAGAAGACATCCTCAGGTCTGTGCACATTTGAGGAAAACCTGTGGTGACAGAGAAGGGAAACCATCAATAAGGCAAACAAAACATACACTTGGGACTGGAAGGGGAATAAAAATGTTCAGAGCTCTGCCTTAATTTCAGGAGGCCATTCCTATTCAGAAGTAGATGTAAGCATGAGTATCAGCATGATTCTGAACCTATGTTTTCTGGTTTCAGTTTGGGTTAGAGTCAGCAGTTCCAAGGACATTCTCTGTTTGTTTCCACTTAACAATTTAAAATGTCCATCCATGCTTCCCCACAATTGCATGAGTTTGGGTTTTTTTCCAGTATAATTTTTCCATTTTGAATCCAGCTTTGCCTTTAGGACAATTGTTTTGCTGTATTTCATGTAGTGATGTTGTGCTTGCTTCAAATAAATTAATCATGTTTCTACTACACAAAGATATTTGGCAGCATTACAAATGCTGCCAAAATATATTCACAATCTGATAATCTATGCTTTTTATTTGCAATCATCCTTCTGCCTTCTGCTTAAAAGCAAGATGGCCAATTTCCAGTCATAAGCATTCATGTGATCAGGATCTCAGAGTCATAGTAGGCCACAGCTTGGGCATTCCTAATGCTCTGTCTTCCTGTTTTATGAACTTCTCATAATCCAAAATATCTACAGCGTCTTTTACATCAATGACAAATTCAAGGATGCAAATGCAGAATTTTCTTCCATAACGTGTACAGCCAACCTATGGGTTGATTATCTTCAAAAGATGTTTTGATAAATAGAGAAAAATTCAAGTTCCAAATTTGGGACCATTTTTCATAGTTATTAAAAGAATATTATTAAAATATTGGATATTCCTGAAATAAAGTCCAGGTTTAAATCTGTCCAGTGGCAAAAATTAAACCCATGCAATTTTAAGAACCTAAAATCATTGAAGGAATTCAGAAAAGTATGCACTCCTTAAGAGAAAATTTTTCAGTTAAAAGGGGGTCACAGCTTCTCGATGCTTCCTGAACACATTGAGCACCTGTAGCTCCAGCAGTGAGAAATCCCTGCAGCTCTCAAAGCACTCCTGAAAAACAGGTTTAACTTTTTTAAATCAGATAATTTCAGGGTGAGACTCCCAGGAACAGCTGCCATTGTGTGAAAATTAGGCTTAGGTATTTAGCTCAAGACCATAAAAAAAACATAAATCTTCAGAATGCAATGAAGACACAGAAATTCTTGCCTGGGGTATTGTTTTTTAAATGACCACACAGAAGAAAAGACATAATTATGCAAATTGTTAAACTGAGTTGGTTACATAAACCAAGCGGGTTACAGGCAAGTTATTCAAATAATGACTTTTTTTTACTGATTGAAAACAGGCTGTTATACTTGGATCCTGAGTTATCTTTAGTTAAACACCACTTAAATCCGCATTTATTCACTGTGTTCTCATCAACAGATTTTAGATTGAGTCAGGTCTGTGCACACTACAAAGGGTTATTTACTCTCTTAAAACAAACATCATTTTATATGCTTGTTGGATAGAGAGCTGTGTGAGTTTAATCAGGCATAACTCACTCAGTCACCAAACAAGCTTGAACAAATGGTACCTAATATTTGTCAGAAAAATATTTAACCAGTTTCCCAAACCCAGTGTTGAGGAAAATGAGCTAAAAAATGTTTCCCCCCTCAGGCAGGACTAAGCAAGCAGTCAGTTTAAGCTCCACTTAGGAAAAGTTAAATGTGAGAATGATACAAGGAAAAGCAAGGTCTGTAGCTATGCTCAGGGGGAAAAGCAAGGTCTGTAGCTCTGCCCCCTTCCTGGCTGGGCAGGAATTTCCAGAAATGCTTTCTCAATACTGTGCACTAAGCTGTACAGAAGATGAGTAAAGAGAGGGGTAAGCCATCACTTGTGCAGCAATCAGTGTTAACAGAAGCTTAGGGAAAACAGCTTTTGGCTCTTGGTCTTTTCTTGTTCAGTTGAAAACAACCGTGAACAACCATGGAAAAAAAGCTGTAGCTAAAAAGGAAGATAAAGCACTACACGCTGAATACCAAAATAAACAAAGTCTCATTCTGAAATTTAAGGGAGGCAAAAAGAATCCAACCACATTCAAATCCTCTGTAGGTCAAGAGAAAGTTTGGTTTTTTATTTTGTTTGAAATGACATTTTTTCAACACCCAACTTCAATAAATGCACCTTTTCATATAGAAAATAACTCAGCACAGCATTTCCTATGAAAATATTTTTCTCCTGGCAGAACCAGGTTTCATGCCTAACCTCAGACAGTCTGACTGCTCTGAGAACAATCAGCCACTTTTATTTATTAAACCAACATGAAAAGACATTAATTCTCTTTAAAAAACAGTTTTCTTCAGCTTTCATAATACAGACAACAGAATAAAAAATAGGGTCATTTTGCACTACTTCCTTTAATTTTATTGGGTGTCAATATATATCATTAATATAAAGTTATTTCATTCTATGAAGATCAAGACACCTTACAGTATAAAATTCCCTGAGATACAATATGCAATTTGAGGGATCACATAATTCTCTATTCCATTTATATCATAACCAAAAAGGAATGGTAATTCTTCTTCTTCTTATAAAACCCAGAATATAATGATCTTCCTTTCTCTCCCTCTATCCCAATATTTTAAGGCATGGAATAAAAAAATTTCCAAAATGTATTCAAGGAAATTTTTCTACTAAAAATAGAAAATAGCTTTCCCCAATTTTTACAACCAGATTGTATACATCATCTGCAATGCCTTGGTATCCAATGTACAAACCAGTTCATTCAGGCAAACTTTATCATTGAACTAGAGCTCTACAAAGTGCATTACAAAAGCCAGTCCTTTGCCTGTAACAGTACACTCTTAGCTCATGGTGTGGATGACCAAAAACCAGAGAAATTCTGTAATACTGACTTCAGCAGCTATAGGCCTGGACTGAGTTTCCTCCCAAATGGGACGCCACAAATTTGCAACATCCGTGTAAGAATGACGAAATTAGAAAAGGCTTCTCTTCTCCCACTGCAAGAGGTCTGCAATGATTACTACAGATCTGCAGTTTTCACCATACAGTTCTTGAAAATCCTCAATGCACAATTTACAAATAGTGTGTGCAATTTTGACCACTTTACCCAAACTATGCTTTAATTGCTTTGTAGCTCTTTTCTGAATTTTACAAAAATATTCCCTCAAAGATTTCAACTCTTTTTTTAGAGAGGTTGAGAAGAAAATTAATGTTTGCAGTCTCTGGAAATTCCCATGCTCCTGCAGCCTGATCTTCTGCATGTGGCATTACTAATGATTACACAGAAGAACTGTGTGCCTGGAAACTTTCACAAAATGCTAAAAAATTTAGGAGGACTGAAAAAAATGCACTGGTTTCAGCAGAGTGATAAAAAGTATTGCAATCTTAAATATTATTTCTTTACTTTAAATATTGGGTTTTTGTATACAGTTCTGCAAACTCTGGTAAAAACTGAACAGAAAAAGAAATACACATTCAAAGGAAAAGAGGGAACCTGTCATCCTGACACTTGGGTTTTACTCTTAATACTATACCTATATTGGAGTTTTAAAAATATCAAACCCAGTATTATGGCAGTAGTAACTACTGACAGAGAAACGGATGACCATGCCATGAACAACACTCTTTTACTTTAAACAATCACTTTATACTTCTTGGAGTGAAAGTGCAGCATTAGGAATCATCCCTACTACATCCCACATTGCATAGATTGTTTTCACTCCCTTCCCAATAAATATTCTACAGCAACTCTGGCACTGACAACAGAAAGGTTCATTAGGTACTTTCAGCCAACCCCCACCTTGCACAAAAGCAGAAGGGAATAATTGGAGAAGCCTGCAAGATCTGAACTGGTAAAACTGTGCAAATTATTAATGAACTTCATTATTATTACTTTTTTCCCAAAAATCCTTGGTTCCATGCTTACCTAATCATGGGGAACATCTAACTAGAAATAAATTACAGTAGACTGGCAGTTCATACATCTTAAAAGCATTCATCCAACATCCCATAGAGCTTAAATCAAATCTAATCCTTTCCTAACCTAAATATGACTCACAAATGCCAGCAAGGTTGCCTGTTCTGATGCCCATCTTTTATTTGCAACTGATTTTCTTCTTTTCCCACCCATTCTGTGCTCATGATTTTATTCTGAATGAAGTCTCTGAGTAACTCCATGTACTAAAAATTAGCAGAATGAGTATCTTATTCACATGGGCAAGTCTCTCTCCTGTAGGTTGCCATTTTTTTGTCACCAAGCTTCATAGCTGCAAAAGACAGGGAGGCTGAGCTTGGCAAGGATGTGCAATTGTAACTGAAGTTTCTTTCTGGCTTTGGCAGAGCAAGATTACATGTAACATCCACTACTAGGATGGCTCCAGCAAAATGTGGGAGTCTAAAAGGGAATGAGTCCTGTAAATATTGCTTGACAGGCACTGAGCAAAGGAAGTTCTACCTTAAGAACCTATGTATTGATTAAAAAACTGAGCCACAAAAAGACCTCAAAACCAAACGAAGAGAAAATAGTAAATCCTTCCCTTTTCCTATTCTTTCCTCACACAATCTGTATTTTACCAACAATGTAAATCTTATTCTCTACAGTGATTTTCTTTCTGAATGGGAGTGATTTGGGAGTTTTGGGATTTTTTTTTGGTAATTATGATTTCAAAAACAAAATCATTCTGACTAGTCTGTCCCCCAGCAGAATTTTTTAAAATGCATGCCATAAACCGAAAGAGTTGCTACACAACAGTACTGTCTACTGATACTTGAGAAAAAAGTTAGCCTTTCTGTATATATATTCAATACAGGAATAAAACCCCTGCAATTCTGAGCCTTTCCCTGCATTTTCCTGTATGGCAATAATTTTACAGAGAAAAACATGCAAATACCTGTAAACATTTTCTAATTCCTGAATAAAGGGAGGGTGGAAGTGTTCCAACTTTCTTCCCTACAGTCTGTGTTTTCCTGTACTTAAAGTTCCAATCTACTCTCATACAGGATAAATATGCCTATGGTTTCAGCAGGTAGAAAGAGAAATACTTTACATCATCTGAGCTGCTTGTCCACTCAGATTCAGTCCCCCCATACGCTTTTTCCTAAACAGAACAATTATTTGGTTCAAAGCATTATTAACTAGCTGCTGCAATTTCAAGCATCACTAAAAGGTGCTACTGTATCATCAGATTCTTACATTCAACACTTGTGGCTCAGAATTTGCCTGTAAATAGCTTTCACACGCATAAAAAACAGTTTAAAACATTCATTTTTGTCTTAGTATTACAGAAAACCAGCACTGATCATGTGTCTACTGTGAGCAGAGGAAAGTTTCACGGTCCAGGAAGTTGTCATAGCCGCCAAAATTGGTTTCAGCTGTACAGCTGAGGAATTTGGCATCAGATACTTATGTTGAGCTGTGCAGAAATTTAAAAGTTCTGTAACAGTACAACTTCTGGAAATTTAACTTTGCTCTTTAGGAATCATCTGGCATAATGTCTCCTTGTACCTTCATAATTTTCTCTTTAATAAAAATCTTATTTTCATAGGTTTTTCACAGCTTGTTTTCCTGTATCTGGATGCTTCTCCAACTGATGTCAGTCTCCTGTGGCTAATGCCGACTACCTGGGCTAATGATTTCTGTGAGAATCATCATTCGTGACACCTTGACACTTGGCCTCGGCTGTCCAGTCAAGCTTCACCCGCCCGGAGCATCAGCTTTCAAACCAGCTGGCCAGATTCTGAACAGTCTTGATTTGATTCCCAGCTGTCCTAACAGCCTCGCAGACCTTGCAGAAGTGCTCATCCCAGAACGAGGTGACGTGGACTTCGTACTTCTTCCTCCAGGCAAAGTACCGCCTGTAGTTGGGTTTGTTTTTATCGAGGAATTTCAGGTAGGTGGCCAGCAGCCGGGGGCTGGGGAAGTCGTCAACGTGGATGAAGGAATCGGGGGGGATGAAGCGCTCGTAGTTGGCCCTGCGGGGTCCCAGGACGACGGGCACGGCGCTGGCTGAGAAAGCGTTCCTCCAGAGCTTCTCGGTGATGTAGTCGGTGTGCTGGGAGTTCTCGAAGGCCAGGTAGAACTTGTAGGCTGAGACGGTCTCCACCAGGCCGCCTTCGGCCAGCGCCAGTCCCCGCGCCCCGTACACGTCGATGGGCAGGTGCTCCTTCAGCTGGCGGTAGTAGCGCACCCGGGCGTGCTCCTCGTTCCAGTTGCTGATGACCCAGGCCACCAGCCGCGTCTTGCGGGGCAGGACGAAAGGCCGGGGCGCCGGCGGGACGAAGAGGTACCCGTAGGGCACGAACACGTCCGAGTCGCGGCGGTAGGACATGGTCCAGTTGAAGACCCCGGCGAGTCCCCGCAGCCCGGGCGAGTGCGACGGCGACTCGAAGTTCATCCACACCCAGCGCTGGCGCGGGGGCCGCGGCGGGGACCCTCGGGGCAGCCCCTCGGCGCCGTGCCGCGCCAGGTCGCGGTGATGGAACAGCACCGCCTGCGCCTCGCCGAACCGGCTGCGGTCGGCGCTGAGGCGGCAGCCGCTGATGTTGTAGCGCCGCCGGCAGTCGGGCAGGCGCCGCGGGCGGCCGAAGGGCTCCCACCACAGCAGCACGGTCACCGCCTCGCCCTCCGCCCGGGCCTGCTCGGGCAGCGCCGAGTAGAGGGCGAGCGCGGCGGCGGCGGCTCCCAGCAGCCCGGCCGCCAGGACGCACCGCCGCCCGCCCAGCCGCCGCCGCCAGCAGCAGCGCCGGAGGGCCGCCTCCATCCCCGCCGCCCGCTGCCAACGCTCTGCCCCTCGCAGGGCACCGGCGCCGGGCAGCGCATCCTGGGGCTGGGGCTGCTGCCGCCGCCGCCGTTCTGCCCCCACCCCCGGCCCCGGTAGCGGGGAGGCGTCGGTGCCGCCGCCCCTCCCGGCCATGCCCGCCCGGCTCCCGGCCCCGGTGCCGTCCCCGCCCCTGGGCGCCGCCTTGTCCCGCCCGCCGCGGCCCTGCCGCTCCGCCCTCAGGGGACAGCGGTGCTCGGGCGCCTGGCGGGGTTTCGCGGCCTCCCCGCCTCCCCCGTGCGGCAGCGCCGCCGCCGCAGCCGGGGAGCTGCGGTCCCGGGCCGCTCGGCTGCTCATGCCCGGCTCGGGGCCGCAGGGGGAATCTGTGTCTCCGCACTCAGGAGGCATCCCCGGTGAGAGCCCAGGCCCCAGCACACACGGAAAAGGTTGTAGGGACGCTCACAAGGGGTCTCAGGGTACCCGCACCCTGGCAGGCTGGTGGGTTGACCCCGGCTTGGTGCCGGGTGTTAATCACAGCCGCTTTGTCTCTGCCTTCATCAGCGAGGCAAAGGAGAGAACATACAACGAAAGGCTCTCTGGTCGACCTAAGGGCAGGGAGAGATCACTCAGCAGTTACAGTCACGGGCAAAACAAAACCGTTTTGGAGAAATTAACTCAATTCCTTGCCAATCAAATCTGACTAGGGTAATGGGAAATGAAACCAAAATTGAAAGACACCTTCTCCCCACCCCTCCCTTCTTCCTAGGCTCAATGCTGCTCGCAATTTCTCTGCCTCCTCCCCAAAAGCAGCGCAGGAGGATGAGGAATGGAGCCTGCGGTCAGTTCATCACATGGTGTCTCTGCTGCTCCTTCCTCCTCATGGGACGGACTCCTCACACCCTCCCCCCTGCTCCAGTGCTGGTCCTCCCACGGGAGACAGTCCTTTGAACTTCTCCAACGTGAGTCCTTCTCAGGAGCTGCCGTTCTTCATGAACTGCTCCAGTGTGCGTCCCTTCCACAGGGCATAGCCCTTCAGGAACAGGCTGCTCCAGCGTGGCTCCCCAGTGGGGTCACAAGTCCTGCCAGCAAACCTGCCAGCCCAGCGTGGGCTTCCTTTCTCCACGGGGCCACAGATCCTACCAGGAACCTGCCCAGCAGCAGAGCATTCTATGGGCATCCACCTGCTCTGGCATGAGGTCCTCTGTTCAGAAACATCCTGCCTCACCATGGACCACAGGCTGCAGGGGAATCTCTGCTCCGGCCCCTGCAGCACCTCCATCCCTTTCTTCTGCACTGACTTTGATGCCTGCTGTCACATATTTTCATTCCTCTCTTCTCTGGGTGCAATTGCTTCTGTGCAGTAACTTTTTTTCCTTCTTAGATACATTATCCCAAAGGTGCTATTGCTGTCACCTATGGGGTCAGCCATGGCCAGCAGTGGGTCTGTTTTGGAGCTGGCTGGAATTGGCTCCACTAGGACATGGGGGGAAGTTTCTGGCACCTTCTTTGAGAAGCCACCCCTGTCACCCCATCAGTAGCAGAACCTTGCCACACGAACCCCATACATGAGCACATGTAGGAGCAGGGGGCAGAGGGCCACACAGGGAGGAGAACCTTGCCCACTCACATCACAAAGGCAGGTACAGTCTCAGGTCTCCCCTGCCCTACTGCCCATGAGAAAGCAGGACTGCTTTCCCCTGTGCATTCTCATTTACTTCTTCCAGTCCACATGTGCATTCTCATTTATTTCTTCCATTCCACACCTGGAACAGCCAGAGGTTTTAAACTCTGGCAAAAGGGTTTTCCCACACCAGCTGAGCTATGATTTACATGCTGTATCTTGTGTCCTCACTGGGAAGTACTTTGGAAGATGCAGGGGAAATTTTTTTTTAACAGATGTAATTCAGAGAGTGAAGCTGAGAGCAACTTTGAATAAGTCACTTATTTAGGAAAAAAAAAAAAGTGACAGCTGCCACAATAGCTTTGAATTCCTGTTAAATTCAATCTGTTTCAAGCACCTCTATGAGGAGTAACAATTTGGAAAACTAAAGGAAAATAAATTTTAAAAGAGGGTTCTTTTTGCTCCTTTACAGCTTTCTTAGAATCATACATGCTTACTTTAAAATCTCACAGTTATTTAAATACTACAAAACCTCATGATTACCAGAAAATTACTTTTTCCAGCTCGGCTTCACAGATTTGGTGTGAAAAACTACCTCACATAGGCTCAAAACTTTTTTCCTAAGCAATTTGCTTCAGTGAACTGCAAGGTTGTTGACTCACACAGTTCTGACAGTGTTTGTACAGAACTGAACAAGTTTCCAGATCTGACATTTCACAAGCTTGTATCCAACAGCTGTCTATCCAAAGTCCTCTCATCTGTATCTACTGAATGCAGCAGAGTTACACCAGGCATAAATTCTCACTGACTGTTTGGATTTCACATTTTACATAATACATATGTCGAGGCCCTCTGACTTAACTCTAGTAAGTAAGTCAAGAAGTAAGAAGTAAGAAAAGTGATTCAGGTCTCATAAAAATAAAGCACAGTTGTGTGTGAGGGTGGTGTTAGGTTAGAAACTAAGTCATGTACATCCATAAACCTATTGCACATAGTCATTTCATACTGTGTACACAGTATGTCCATAGTCCATGCTGCATGCACTCATAAAATATAAGAAATGCCAACAGCTGTGGTTGGAGTTGGTAGCTGGCTGCCTGCTTAAACATATAGACTTGGCTGGAAGGGATCTCCAGGGAACACTAGTCCTCCCTAGTGGATGAGGTGAATCATTGCCAGCACTAGCAATGTCTGATTGTCCTGATAAATAACTGATTTTAGTCACAAAATGGGAATATGGGAAAGCTATAGTAGAAAACTGCAAAAAAAAGAAAATACAGAAATGCTCATCCTTCTAAGGAAGAGCAGATTCCTGTGAAGCCTTACTGTACATAGATTCAATCCAGAGCCCACCTGACACAATGAACACTACATAAAATGAACACAGTCCCTAGTCTGCATTAATCAAGGATTCAAAATGGTCCAAACCCACAGCTGTTAGTTATTTTTTTTATTCAAACATTTTGCCAATAATATGAGAAATCTGGGACTTGTGAAAGTGAGTGGGAGAACTCAATTGTCTTCTGGAATTCTGCTTTACTCAATAAATTTGATCATATCAACTGCAATGACAGTTCCTATTTTCCTTCAGATTTCAGCATTGATATGTGACTTTGGAGGAGTTTTATCTAGTCATGCTTTCATTTCCATTGCTGCTAAGCATTCACTGCTAAGCATTCCAAATTCAAAGCCTGACCAGTTACATTCATGATGCAAGGCCTGATCCTGCCTATGGTAAGTCAACAAAAATGTTTACCTTAATTCAGCATTTATGAAATGTTTCAAAGCAATGTAACATGGAAATCTTTATAAGCCAAATAGTGACAAATTTGAAAGACAAACCACCCCCACACACACAAAAAAAAAATTCCCTTGTGATGATTCACAGCAAGAGTTGCCTAGTTACGTTTGATTTTTTGCAGTCTCACAGTGAAACTTCAGTGTGACTTTCATCTGCACTTCAGCGGCATCCATATTAAGATGATTTTTATACCGAGACAAATTTGTTGAATTATTTAGCATGAAATCAAAACATGGCTTTCTGTATTCCTCAACAAAACATCAGCTAAAGCTCTTCATCTCTCTGCATCTTAAAAAAAAAGTTATTACTGAAATCCACAGTAAGTTATGGTTGTATATAAAACACAGATATTCAGAACTATAATAATATTTGGTTTATTGTGGCAAATAAGAATTTAATCATTTCAACATGAGAGAACAGTAGCCCAAATCGTTTCTATGAGTATTATTGTCACCTTAAATTAATTTTCCTGTTACACCTGCTGCTGTGGAAGATACATATATGTTTACATTTACATATTGTGTGTAGTCCACTAGTTCAAAAACATTTATACAATTTATATCTATAGCAAGATGAAATGTATATTTTAGATATATTTTACAATTTTTACAAATCACAGATCTGTTTTGTTGCTGCTGTCTTCAAACCCTCCTAGTATGGGAAATAGCAGAAATACATTTTAATTGGGAATTCATTATAGTCCCTGCTGAAAGTAAAGATAGTTGTGCCTTCATCTAGAAATCCAGCAGATTCCTAGAAATCTTGGTGTAGTAAATTTAGCAGCCAGATGGGATGGGTTGTGTAGAGTGAGGGATGCAGAGAGTGACAGTGATGACCTGGCTGACAGTGATGCAGGTCCTCACTGTCAGGACCAAGGTTGGAAGTCAGGTGCCCTCAGACACGTGTGTATGTCAGATGTTTCTCTCTCCTTCTTAATGTCTCATTTCTTATCTATAGAGATAAATACCAGCCTGGCAGTAACCCATGTCAACTTCAGTTTGCCTAATTTCTGCCATAATATGCAGCACATCCATGACACAATCACATCAGCTACTTTGTGCTGGCGGGGTTTTGTCAAGCAGTTTTGTTCACTCTGGCTCGGGAAAAACTCCATGGACATCACTGAGAAATACAACATGATGAAGGCTGAATAGTGTTGCCAAACGCCTGAAGACCTCCCACAGGGAACACATCTGGTTTTGTGTGCTTTGGAGATAAACCAGTCCAGGAGATAGCTCCATGGACTGAGGACCACCCAGACTTCTTGGCACTATATTTGCAGCTTGGGAGTGCTTTAACTGGTCCATGGAAATCACAGCAAGTTCTCATGTTGCTGATAGTCAGGAATTTAAAATAATATGCTGTGTGTTAGTAATGAAGCTGTTGCAAAATAAAAAATACTTTGCTTATTGGAAGGCTGAATAGATGCCATCACTAACAGCAGTAAATATTTCTGCCTGGGACTTCCCAACTGGCTTCCTCCTCTACTCTGACTCACTCTGTTTTGTCATACTTCAGAAATATTTAAGCCTAGAAAAGTGTTTGAAGCTATTTGTCAACTGTTTTACAGAAGCAGTTTAAAAGGTACTGTAAGACATGGTTGTGTTTTCAGCCACAGCTATCAACCCAGACATTCTGTCAGGCGGGGAAACCTTGCGAAGTTTTTCATCATAAGAAAATGTGATCAACTTCAAAGCGTAGGAGGATGCTGTCTGGTACCAAAATGACACCAAGAATGATGTTGCAGTCTCTTCATAAATAGTCCCCATGGTTTCAATGCAAGTTTTGCCAAGTAAGTACCTAAATTCTCTATGAAAAGCTGTGATAAAATTTTGTTCTGTATAAATGATACACTTTGTATTTCAGCATGAAGTTTAAATGCCTGTTATTTGATTACCTTCTCTTTCATATGTAGGATTATCATCTTTCTGCTTAGAAATTCAAAATTTGGAAATATGATGAGAAGATCCAATTGAAAGCTGATGCCTGAACAGTTTCTGGACAGACAAACTCATGTTTCTGCATATGCAGCAAAGGCAGTGTTAACATATTCTGCCTGGCTACAGTTTCACTTGTGACTGTGAGCAATGCTGGATTAAAACCATGAGAAGTTAATATTTCCAGATCAAGGCATAGGCATGAACAAATGTGCTGTGCACACTGTGAATGAAAGATCCCGTCCTGGACACTCTTCCGTTTTCCACTGAAGCACACAGCTTTGTTGTTCACCAGTGTAGACCAGAGCAGAAATCAGAGCAGGAAAATTTTCCTAGCAGTCCCACACAATCCTCAGACACTTTGACACTTGTGTGGGTACCAGCAAGCCAGAATTTGACTCTGTGGATATTTGTAAGCAGCTATCAATAATTTCAATCTTCCTTGGGTTTTTTCAGCACTCGCCTTCAACCTTGTGCAACCATACTGGCAAGAGTGATGTGCAACTAGCACTGATGCTCTCATTTTACCCAGTGAGCATCTCCCAGGACACAGAGCAAGGATTTGTGACAAAACTTCTCTTTGGACATCTTTGAACATCGGGGGTTGGGGTCATATCTCAGTCCTGGAGACAAAACTAGCCCTAATTTGAAGCAAATCTTCTAAACCATACATAATCTAGTTATGGGGCTCTCAATACCAACTGCTTTAATAACTTGACCCTCTTACAAGCACTCTTGTGCTTCATTACTTAATAATGTAGATGTAGCCTTGGAAAAATATAAGTGTTTAATCACTGGTACTAATACAGGCAGTAATGTAATGATATAAGCAATGATAACAATTGTCTTTCAAAACAGTAGTGTTGAGTTTGGCAATGAAATAACAAAATAAAAAAAGGGAAAAGGAGAGCCAAACAGTCAGGCAGTAAAAAGTCACTATGATAAAATGTGAGTGGAGTTAATTTAAATTACCCAACACCATATTTAATAAAATATTATAAAGATATTATAAACATCACAGTAATATTAATAACATTATTATTATGCAATATTATATTTTAACAAATTGCTTTGTTTTATTCAAATAAAATAGGAGACACATAAAAAGCTCACAAACATGAATATATCAGACTAGGTAAGAATTATCACAGCCTCATAAGTGAGGTAACATATTCAGTAGAAAAGATCTAACAGGGATTTCTCTGTTGTAGAAGGCCACACAAAAAGGAAGAGGGAGAAAATGAGCACCAAATGCTGCACCAAAACTGAGTTAGTGCAGGAATCCAGGACAGAACCAGGAAGTCTTCTCATTTGGAAAATTTTAAAACACGATTATGAAACAGAATGGGAAAGCAAGGAGGGGAAAGTAGGGTAAAATTGAAACAAAGCAGAAGCAAGATGCAACAAGCCTAATCAAAGTCTGTCTGAAAATCCAGTGCTTTTCAAACATTATTATGTGATTCATGATCAAATTTGCATCTAGAAAGCGAGAACAGTATTTTCAAAAGGAGCTACCCCTCTAGTGTCTCAGGTACAATATTCAGTACAATAACCTTTTTCATTTAGAAGTCAAATGGAAACACTGAGAAGAGCTGGCTTGAAACCTGCTGAGGGGCTGTTTTGGTTTTGGTTTTTCTCTTTTTTTCCTTCTCACTGATACAAAAATAAAATCAAACTTCTAATGTCAGAGCAGAGATACAGAAAATCAAAGAACAAACATCTGATTTAATTCACAGATAATTGTAGAAAACACCCAAAGGAAATCAAAGCCTAGTTTCACAAAGTTGTCACTGAGACTTCCTTTTTAAAAATATTCAGTGTGTTACAGATACTTCCACAGGAACTGAAAGGCCCAGAAACAAATCCCATCTCCACCTCTTAGGCAAGGTTTTGGTACCAGGGGCTTCTAAAACTTCTGTGAGAAGTTTTAGAAGCTTCCCCTGTGTCCAACTAGCGAGTATCAGCTGGCTCCAAGACAGACCCACTGCTAACCAAGGCTGAGCCAATGAGCAATGGTGGTAGTGTGTGGAGAGCTTTGTGGACACCTGACTATCTGAGAAGGGTCACGTTGACATAGTACCACTGGTTAAGCTAGAAGGAGACAAGTACAGGAGCCAGTAGTCAGTGTCCAATAACAGGCAAGGACATTGTGCCCTTGGGCAACATTAGGAAAGGGAGGAAAATCTTTGGCAGAAATGTGAAGAATAGTTTCAATAGAATAACTGTAAGAATGTAGAAGTAGGCGTAGTTGGCTGATAAGTAACTAACCAATAATGAGCTCGCCTTTGCAATATGTATGAGCTTCATTAACACCAATATAAATATGTGTACCTGTCAATAAAGTTTGAGATTCGCTGATGACTCATATAAAGTACCGCGTTTCTTCCATTGTTCCCAACAGTAGTGCCTCTGGGATAACAAAATAAAGAAGGAAAAAGGTACTGCACCAAAGCAATTGCAGCCAGAGAAGAGAGGAGTAAGAATGTGTGAGAAGAGTAACCCTGTAGACTCCAAGGTCAGTGGAGAAGGAGGGGCAGGAGGAGCTCCAGGAGCCAGAGCAGCCATGGTGAGTCAGCTGTGCCCCTGTAGCACACAGAAGCCCATGGTGAAACTGCCTCTGGAGGACTCCTTATCTTTTCTGGTTTTATACAGTATGAAGGATCTAGATTTGTTTCGTAAGTGGCATGATAAAACAAAGCAAACTAATATTCGTTTGGTGTTACCTCACTGTAATAATGGTTTAAGAGTGAGTGGTTAGTTATTTCAGGTTCCATGCTGTCTTTGTGGTTCTTTGATACTATGATAGCTCTTACATGGAGAGAGGCTTATTTATGTTAAACTTTCATTAAATCAGGCTTGATACTGAACCACAAACTCTTGCCTTCTTGTCATTGTAGAGACAGATAGAAATGACACACCAAGCAATGTATCAAAGGCTTTTTTTATTGCTGCCTGTTCTCCTTTTATTACAGTTTTACAGACCTCATGTGTGACTAGTTAGTAGCTTTCTTGCCAATTACTCTGTTGGTTAGTAAAAGGTATTTTTCTTGTCCATCAAATCTTTCTATTCTTAAATTGTTTACATATTTTCTTCACTGATTCTCATGGGATAGATTTCATGTTTATGCAGGTGCTAGTTGTTTTTTACCTGAGACTAGATTGTTTTGTTAACAAACTGTTCACACCAGGATTGTTTTCACATGGGAACTTGCAAAGTGTTAGCTTCACTTAGAAAAAATTACAGACTAGCCACTGATCTAACAGAGCAGGCCTGATTTTATGAGGCCTTTCTTTTATAATTTTTCTACCTTACTGCAATACCTTTGAAATGCTCAGTTTAATGGATGAATTCAGCCTAAAACATCATGAGGCATTTCACCAATTACATTAAAACCATCTGCTGGAATTAAGAATCACTTTGCAAAAGAGAAAACTATGAAAACGTGTTTTCACAGTTGCACGTTTTTCAGCAAGAACATATTGTAATCTTTGGATTGTGATGTTTTCATCACTGGTGGAAATATGGTTCAGATTTGACTACTTACAACATCAGATTAAAAAGTAGTATGAAGATGTGAATAAATCAACAAAAAGGAAATAGGTCCATATTCAAGTAGAACTTTATTCAAAATCCTATAAACAAACATCTACATTTTCAAAGGTAGCTAGTTATGCTGATGTTTGATTTGACACATCAAAGCAGGCTCAGATCTTCACAGCACTGACATTCAGCTATCTGTAAAAAAGACAACATCTCCTTTAAGGATGGATGAGACACCACATAGTGAGCCCTCCAAACCACTGGTCACTTTTAGGAAAAGGCAGTAAAAGGAAGAAGGAAAATGCATTTACTTAAGTAAATTCAGCAATATGAGTTTTTTTCTTTTTTTCTCTTCTATTTATATCTTCTGCATATTTTCCCTTCATTTTTTACAGTTTCTATCTCTGCGTTCCTGAACTGTATTCTCTTTTCTGTTTCATTCAGGAATTTCTAACCTTCTGTATGTCTCATTTCCCTTATCAGTGATTCTTCCTTTTCTTTCACTGGTTCCTCTCCTCTGGCACTAAACACAGCAGGCTCATATTCTCTTATCATCTCTTCCCTTTTGTCCATTTCTATAGCCTGTACCCACTCCATCTCCCCACTAGCCTCTCCTTTCTTCCCCAGATCCTTACACAGAAAAAAATGCATGAATGGAGATGGTTTGGTGAACACAGGAGCTGAAGCCAGATTGCTCCCAGATTTTTCCCATTGTGTATCTTTTCTGCCACCTCTTCTCTCATGAAGCCTGCCTGCCCACTGCAAAACAGGCAGCATAGCTTCTGAGGAGGGCACCACTTGTCTCTAGCAGCAGTCCCTGAGAATGAAATCTCATTCAGATTCCCAAAGGAAAATCAACAGATTTTCAGCACCTACATCAGTCTCAATGAACTGCTCTGTTTTAAAGTTCTTCTTTCTTCATGGTTCTGAGCAGGAAATGGAGAAGATCATGATCTTTGAAAACTCTGCTTGCTTTCACTAGAAGCCTGAGGTACATGAGCTTTAAAATGATGCCAACATCTCAAAACTCTGAGTCATTCTGTAGTTGTTAGGTCTGCTCTATAATTAAAGTGCTCCTACAAATAAGTAACTCTAAAGTAAAGGCAGTGAGGCAGAAAGCTGTAGTGGTTAAACACTTCTCGCACCACTAATAGCTTAATCCATGCTGCTCTTGTAACTAAGATGCCACTATCTCCTGATCCCACAAGATCAAGATAGAAAGAAAACGGTGCTAGTCATGTATTTTAAAACCTGTATTTTTAAACCACTATCCCCCAAGAATGTGGGAATGAGCTTCATGTAATGGCAAAATATGCTGAGTTCATATATTCTGCAAGCTCATGGCACTACAAATATTCCTCTTAAAAAGCATAATACCTCTGTTTTCTTAGAGTTTAAAGAGAGTTAGGTTAGGAGAGAATGTGAGCAGACACTAAGCTAAAATCTGTAAAGAACAGGTCTGCTCCACAAAAGCCACACTCTACAGACTGTAAAGAGAGAAACACATTTCCCAGAGCACCAGCTGACCATTGCAGGCAAATACTAAAATGCCTGAAAGAATACCTGGATCAAGCTTTTCCAGGAGGTGTGCTGGAGGAGTGCTTTTCCAAACAATTGAATTTCTTAGGGCTGTATGCTAAGAACAATAAGGTTCATAATGAACATGAAACCAACACTCACCATCTATCAGTAGGAACCAAGTGATTATTCCATGAATAGATTTGGAACCTTTAAAAAAGGTTTCAGAATATGAAATAAGGGGACTCAAAACAGCAGCCCTGAACTGATTTCTTCTGCAAAGATTTCAAAGTCTGTTGCCTACTTACTAAAAGAAGAGATAGGTTAGCTCTGCAGAAACATGCCCTGCAACTTAAAAATGAGGTGTTATAGTGAAAGTTTCTTATTATTGACTCTTACTTTTCACTCTTGCATGTCTTGAATAGAATTGAGGCTGTACAAGTAAATCACTGTTGTTCTGTGACACTGGTTTCAGGCTTCTAATGGAGAAATTGTTCTTCACATTCCAAACTCCTTCCAGAGCCACTGTTAACAATTTGGCAAAATAACAGCTTTATAACTGATTACTTCAGCTTGTTCTAGAATTAATATAAAACTACACAATAATATTCTTCCATAGTTAATGAAAACAGATTGACATCTTCAGAGAGAAGTTCAGATTGCTAAAGGCATGCAATGCTCTCTACTGTTTATAGAAGCTCTTAGATCTACTCAGGCACCCAACTGAAGCAGCATATAGCTTCAGTTAATTATTCAGTTTATTATTGTCTATAATAAACAAGAATGAGCAGTAATACCATTGATGCAGGCAGTATCCTTTTTTGGTCAACACTCCCTTCCCAAAAACCCAAACCCAAACCAAAAACTAACCAAACAAATAAAAAACCAAACCCATCACCATCAGAACAAAATTAAAAGCTAATTTATTTTGTGGAAAGGTTACAATTTACTAGCCATCTAATTTATTTTAAACAATACACTTTAGCAGTCTAAACTGTGTAAATCAATAACCATCCAACCTGACAACTGTTGCTTATCAGAGCCCAGGCCACTTAGTAAGCATCTCTAATTGTCCAAACAGCTGAAAAAATGAATTCAGTGTTCACTGAATAATCTGTACACCAGCATCTATATTTATCATATTCATCATTCATCATTGTTATCCTATGCCTATAACCTTATGCTGTACATACCATTTCTGTACTGAGTTTGCTATAGATCCATATTATACAGTCCTGTAACAAATACTTATGTAGTGTTTCTCTATTATCTTTGTACTTTAAGCCTTTGTACCATACATTTCTTTGGGACACTCCTCAAAAATCACAAGAACATGTAAAGTAACATCCATTTATTCAGCCAGACTGAAATACTCCAGACAATTTTGATCCATTGGCAGATGAATGCAGAAAAAATAGTTATGTTCAGCTCTCAGTGGCATTAGGCGCATGAGCAGATTGAGCAGACCAGTGTTAACATCTGCAACTCAGCTCTGTGCTCAGGTCCCCTTTTCAGTCAAGAGGAAAAGAACAGGCACTTTTAGAGCATGACACATGCAATGACAGGTGTCTAGGACAAGTCAAAAGAATATCCAAAGTGCCTTTTTTCCTCTGCTTACTACACACAGAGGCTACTCAAGTCAGTCATTTGCAGGTGTGTGCTTTAATTCCCTAAAGAGCCTAGTCACAGCAATAAGAATTACAGGCTCAAATGGTCTTTACATCTGCTGGGTACTGATTACATCACCTAATTTAGGTACCTTTTTGTCTGTGAATCCAACTGTTTTAAATTCATTTTGAGTGAGTTTAGAATTGGGTATCAATCCTACACAAGTGTACTAATAAGCAAATATACTACAGCATTTCTTTCAAAGAGAAAGATAACAAAACCTCCCTACTGCTTGGCAGTTGTTTCTGGTTTATTAAACTGATATATCATATGGAATTATCTGTGTTCTTCTGGTCTCCTAATTTCTCACCAAAAAAAAAAAAAGAGAAAAAAGTAATAAAGACTATATGCAATCCTGCTGTTTCTAAATGTTCTGCACAGTATTACATAAATGTTCTGTAATTTTGCCACAATTTCTCAAAACAATCACTTGTCCTGACAAACACTTGCCATTTTCTGATAAAGAGGATTACCTGCAGTTGGATGATTAACATTGCATTCTTCTTCCTGTAAATGAAAGTGCTCCTCCAGTATTTCTTTAACTCTCCTAGGTGGCTCAACATATACACATTTCTGTCCTGTTAGTAAAATATATTACAAAACAGCCAGTTATTATATATCCCCTGAATGCTGATGTACTTCGCTGAATGCAATTCTCAAGCTATGCTACTCTGCATCCGTCTTCAATGCACAGTGAACCAAATCATTTACAAATATATGAAGGTGTTCGGCCAGGCCCTACTCCCCAGGACAGGAGGATGGTAAGGACAGGACCCTGGTGGGTCCACCCAGACAGGGCGTGCTGGTAGCCAAAGCCACCCCAGGGCCACTGGGGAGCCGGCCACCGTGCCTCCCCATGACAGACATCCCAGGACAGGGCCGAGGATGGAGAGGCACCCGAGAAGATGTCCTCATTGCAGGAAGTCTCCAGGGAGCTGGAGAGGGAAGCGGACGCCCCACGGCACCAGGGCCAGCACCTGCCGCTGTGCTGGGGGACATCAGTAAGGGGGACATCAGCGAGGGGGACATCAGTGAGGGGGACATCAGCGAGGGGGACATCAGCGAGGAACGGCTGGGCTCCCGAGGGGACAGCGCGGGGTGGACCCGGGCTGGGGCTAGGCTGGCCGGGGACCGGGGACGGCCGTGCTCACGGGGCTGCTCGCCGCGGACATCGCTGCCCGGCTCCCCGGCCGCCGCGGGTGTGTGCCGGCCCGCCGCCCTCATGGCTGCCGCTGCCGCTGCCGGGCGGTTGGGCCGGGCTGCGGCGCGGGGGTTGCCAGGCTGCCCGGCAGGCGGGGCCGCCGCGGTGCTGCCGCTCCCACGGCACCGAGGCGGCCCCGAGGCGGGCTGGGGCAGCCGGCAGCCCCGGGATCAGCGGGCCCTGGCACGGGGTGCGGGACAGCTCCGGGTGCCAGCAGCAGCTGCTCCTCTGTGTCACTCGGCATGGCCGCGGGAGCGGGACACGCACATCACAAACTCTGTACCGCTGCGGGCTGGCGCCGCGGGCCTGCCCTACAGAAGGGTGCCGGGCTGAGGGGAAGACAGACAGAGTCCAGTTTAACTGATGTATATATACTGATACTCAAAAGTAGTAGTTTGGTCATAAAATGAAGCATCTTCAGACACTGCTTATTGGTCTGAAGTGGCCTTGTAATCCACGTTTCTATTATTCCTTGATGCATCTCAAGGTATATTCATCTTCCACAGATGTCCTGAAACCAAACTTTTAAAAACAATACACATTAAAATCCTGTTACACCATTCATAGTTCAGAAGCTGTGTTTCCATTTTCCAACAGAAAGTGCTGAACATTACACACTGCTTCAAGACACCCTCAACAGTAGCTTGATCAAAGCACCAAATGTGGTCCAACATATCCCAGCCCTGCTGCTACTGCTACAGTTGTGCTGTGTGTTAGTGGAAGGAGCTTGGGATCACTCAGTAAGGCGTCTCCGTGAGACAGTGCTTACTACAGTTCTCATAGAGACAGTACTTCAGCACTCACATTCAATTTTCAAATTGTTTGACAGATGGCAAAGTTGAAGCTGAAAATCATACTGCGTGCCCTTACCATGGCAAAATTTTAGTGTACTAACTCCAAGGGCAATACTAAATTAGCTGTAACTACATCAGACACGACAGCATGCTGGCTGTTTATCCTCACATGGTTGTGGCTCATTTTGTCCAATTAATGCCACATTCTTGACATTAAGTCTTTATGCAAACTTAATTGTGAGGGAAAAGAGCATCTTGATAGAAAATCACTTCCTTGAAAAGCACCAGGAAAAAAATAAACCAGAACTACTTTCTATCCTATGAATAATGCGTTTGATTTATGAACAGGTGATTGCATTGATAAATGGACTTTCAATTAAAAATATGACAAAATACTTTGGATTATATTTTATTTTATAATAAGCCTCACATTAGGTTCATTAAACATTGTGTGTATCACCCAAATAAGTTACATTCATTCTGAGCTTTCATGCAGTTTTAAAAAAGTTAGAATTTCTCAAAAAATAATTTTCAAGTGAGCTGCATAACTAAGCCAGAATTTTTTCACATTAAGTAAATATTCCAGTTTTCCCTCCTGCTTTGACACTACAGACAACTTACAAAGGCCTCTCCAAATCTGCACTTATTAAACAGAAACTCACAGGAATTACTGAGACTTTCTCACCACCTCGACTAACTGCAGTAAAGCTTCAAAGTACGAGCGTGACCACTGAACTGCACTGCAGGAGGTGACATTTTGCCTGAGGAGAATACTGAAATATCTTACGTTAAAACCTCGTTGCAAAGAGACAGACCACCACCAACAGGCATGCAGAACACTAACAAGAAAGAGGCAGAAGACCTCACATTCACAAGCTTTTATGGGGACACAGTGTTTATGCAATCTTCTACTATTTCAAAAAGGTAGTGATATATATCAGTCCTCCTTGCAATGTCAAGGGCAGTTTCATCCAAGTTGTTTTTCAAGTCTGGCTTCACGTAGCGATTCATCAGCAGGAGCTCAAGGGTTTCCCTGCTGTTCTTGTTTCCTGCAGCGATGTGCAGGGGTGTCAGCAGCCCGTTTGTCTGCGCGTTGATGTCCGCGCCCTGCTGCAGCAGGAACGCGGCCACGCTGGTGTTGTTCCACTTGCAGGCACTGTGCAGGGGCGTCCAGCCGTCCACGGTCTGCGCGTGGACGTCGGCCCCTTGGGCCACCAGCTCGTGTGCAACGTCCAGATGCCCGCTGTAGGCAGCGCGGTGCAGAGGAGTGTACTGATCCTCATCACGAGCGTTCACTGGAGCCAGCTTTTCTGTCAGGAGCCTCTTCACCGTACCCAGCTGTTTAAAGAAAACAGGGAACTTCATGTGATTCTATGAAACAATATGTATGGCTCTTGTCACGGACATATTTATGAAAAATCCTTTGCCAGGATCCTTTTCTCCTGAGAAGCTGGGAGGCCTCATAAACGAAAAGTAAACAATAATTATCTGCTGCTGTGCAGTGCAACAGGTGCATCTTTGATTGGTCTGATGTGGTTGTTTTTAATTAATGGCAAATCAAAGTCCAGCTGTCTTAGACTCTCTGGTCAGTCACAAGATTTTATTATCATTCCATTCCTTTCCTTTCCTTGCTAGCTTTCTGATGAAATCCTTTCTCTCTATTCTTTAGTATAGTTTTAGTATGTAATTTTCTTTTAATATAACATATATCATAAAAAAATAAATCAGCCTAATAAAACATGGAGTCAAGACTCTCATCTCTTCCCTCGTCCTGGGACCCCTGTGAACACCACCACATGGCTCTGATAGTCCTGAAGTTTAATTTCTGTCAGTGCCAGAAGCACTTATAAAATCTCAGATACAGCCTCTCCTCCCCATTTAAAAGGCTTATTTGCCATGAAGAGCCTAGTATGCTTTCAGTTTATAGAAGTTAAAGAAAAATGCTGTTACTTGAACTTTGAACTGGAATCAAAATTTGTTCTAAAAGCCAACGGATCCAGAGATGCTTCAGTGTGTACGGGCTACAAAGGGTGATGGTTTGCATAGAGTGGCTTGCGAAACCATATCAAAAGAGCTCAGAGAAAGAAAGAAAAGTATAGGTAAATTTTTGTTTGTGGATGAGACTATAGACGCACTCAAAATAACATTTTTTAAATTACATATGTGAACAGGGCAAGCGCCTTACCCGATTGTTTTCAGCTGCCCAGAGTAGCAATTTCTCTGGATGTTTTTCCATTTTCTTTTCTTGCATTTCGTACCATTCCTCCGTTCTTTCTTGCTCATCATCATCATCATCAGACTGTCCTGACCAACAGCTCTGAGTTCCCACAGGAATCAAATGCCTGTGTGTCTCCAGCAGTTCAAGTTGGTTAAAATGCTCTGTGAAGTCTTCAAACAGCTCGCTGTCATCATCGTCTTCATCAGCTTGCTTGTCTTTATTCATTTTCAGTCAGCATCTGTAGAACAGTATTTATGCCAACTGTAACTGTTATCGGTGCACTGTCAATAAAACTATCTGATGGATGATGCTGATGTCAACAAACAGCAAAACACAAGGGAAAAATCAGCGGTCCTCTGCTAACCCGGGCTTTGCCAGCTCTGCCAGAACTCACAGATAACATCCACGCTAAAAAGCTCAGCGTTACCCCGACCCACGGACGGCACCACATTCAGACTGCAGTGCAGCACTGCGCGGGGCTTTGCTGAGCGCACTCGGAGCGCTGCTCACTTTACCAACAAAGGCTCTGGAGAGAAGCCCGGACTTTGGGGAAGAGTCTCTGCTCCGCCACAACAGCCCAGCCCAGCCCGGCCCGGCCCGCATCACCGGCCCCGCTCCCCTCCGCGGAGCCCACATCACCCTGGGCAGGCCCCACCGCCCCGCAAGACACCGGCCGATCCCCGCCCGCCCCGCTGGGCCCCGCTCCGGTACCCGAGGTCTCAGCGCCGCCGGGGCTCCGGGCGGGGCCCGGCGAGCGCTTCCGGGCCGCGCGGCCGCCGGACGTGACGGAACGGCCGGGCCGGGCCGGGCTAGGGGCGGTGCTCGGCCCGAGCCGCGGCGGGAGTGGGAGATGGAGCGGCGGCGGTGATCGTGCCGTGTGATCGCACCTCACTGTGCCCCCTAGCCCAGCGCCTGGTTTGGTCTCTTGTGCTTCGCGTAGCGCCTGTGAGGAGAGAAGGTGACTCCCTGAGCCGGCAGCGCTGTGCCAGAGCCTTCCCGTGGGGAACTTCGCGCCAGGATGAGCACCATCAACTCACAGTAAGCTCCCGGTGTCTGCAGCTCCCTGCAGTCCTGACACACCAGGCAGCGAGTGTCTTGTGTGTCTGGGACGAGTCAAGAGCCGGGATCATCAGTTGTGTTTCCCTCTCGCCCTTATGATCACCGTGCTTGCCTTGATGCACGTGTAAATTACCAGTGCAAAGAGAGAATTAGATTTCCCACAAGTATTTTTAAAAGCAAAAAACATACAAAGGGTTCATTAGTTTTTAATTAGATACTTCAGAGGGGTGCTTGCATCCCTTTACTGGAGCAGAATGACTGGGATAAACAAATCTTCCAACTGGCTGGTTTGGCGATGTGCTTTTTGCAGTACAAGTAGAGAAGTATTTTGAGACTCTTACAGGACTGATACTTGGTAGAGTTTTATGGCAAATCTCCTTGTTTCATAACTTTGGACAGATAAGCTTACCTTAGTGAAGACTGTGTAGAAATTCCCTATGTGTATTGCTCTTTGACACAGTTTTCCTATCTTATTCAGGGATAATGAAGATACCTTTAAAATACTCGTTGCTACTGATATTCATCTCGGCTATTTGGAGAAGGATCCAGTGCGTGGAAATGATACATTTGTAACTTTTAATGAAATTCTGAATCACGCTCAAAAAAATGAAGTAAGTGCTACTTTTTGGAGAAGGAAAAACTGAGGCTGTTAAAAATATGGTCCAATCTGCCAGAAGCTGTAAAGCTCAGTCCTACTACAGTCTTTAGTAATATCAAATCAAATGGCTGAACTATTTGTTGCATTCAGTTTCATTTCTGAATTAGTAAAAGGAGTGCCTGATTCTTTGTGAGAGCATTCTTACTGAATTGTGACTTTGGTTGCATTAGTAGTGTTTTTGGGTTTCAGTGGTATCTAGAGAGGGTTTGTCACTGCAAGGGGGAAAATAATTGAGGAGAGAGAGAGTAGTGATATACAGTCTTCTGACAAACCAGTAGAGATTTGTTAGAAGCTTTTGAAGTGTCATGCAGTGCTGAGTTGCTGAAGTGAGCAGTTCTGGTGCCGAGCAGCTCCGGTTCCTGCACAATCGGCAGCAGAATTCGGTAGTGGGGCGGGCAGAAGGATTTCCTGAACTGGGACAATGTCGGAGGAGCCAAGAACCACCAGGAGCCCACAGCGGCTGATGGGACCTGGGTGGAGTCAGGAGCAGTGGCAGCCAAGACCCCACCCCACACCTGTAAAAGAAGCTCCTGGGGAATGGCAGCAAGCTGGAGCACTTCCAGCATGCAAACAGACCTGTCGTGGTGTGACTTTTTGTGCAGGAACAGCACTTGAGCCCTGCCAGCTCCACCAGGAAGCAGTGGTATCTATCTGGCAGAAAGCCATGGCCTTTCTCTGCATCCACCATGGCTGACAGAGCTGCCCAGACAGAGGTCCCAGTCCAGACACAGCTCTGGTTGAGGAGTATCAGTCAGTGTGTATGAGAGAGAGAGAGAGAGGCTCCTGGAATCACAGTCTACTTTCCTTAGGGCAGGCCTGAGAGACAGGCAGGACACATGATCCAGGGGATTCCCTATCCCCACTCCCTCCGGATGAACTCACTGAATTAAAGGACAGGGGCAATGGCAACAAGTTCCTGCCCAGCACAGCAGGTGCATCTCCTCTGTGACTGCCCCTGTGCCCTGACATAACAGGTGTGAGGCTCTGCAAGTGGAACTGAACAAGGACAGTGGTTCATCTAGCATAGAGGTGTTGCCTGTGCCCAATATCAGAACTCCTTCCATGAAGAAAAAGAGTGGGTTGTTATAGGAGACACGCTTCTGATGGGAACAGAAGGCCCAGTATGGTCCAGCATGTGCCAAGTGGCCAAGAAGGCCGGTGGCATCCTGGCCTGGATCAGCAATGGTGTGGCCAGCAGGAGCAGGGCAGGGATTGTCCCCCTGTACTGAGCACAGGTGAGGCCACACCTCAAGTGCTGTGTCCAGTTCTGGGCCACTCACTGCAAGAAGGACATTGAGGGGCTGGAGCCTGTCCAGGGAAGGGCAACGGAGCTGAGGAACGGTCTGGAGCACAAGTCTGGTGAGGAGCAGCTGAGGGAGCTGAGGATGTTTAGTCAAGAAAAGGAGGCTTAGAGGAGACCTTACTGAACTCTACAACTGCCTGAAAGGAGACTGTAGCCAGGTGGGAGTTGATCTCTTCTCCCAGGCAACAGGACTAGAGCAAGTGGCCAGAAGGTGCACCAGAGGAGATTTAGACTGCATATTAGGAAAGATTTCTTCCCTGAAAAGGTTGTCAAGCACTGGAACAGGCTGCTCAGGAGGGTGGGGGTGGAGTCACCATCCCTGGAGGTATTTAAAAGATGTATGGATGTGGCACTTGGGGACATGGTTTCATGTTGGACTCAGCAGTGCTGGGTTAACACCTGGGCTTGATGATGTTAGAGTTCCAACCTAAATAATTCTGTGATTCCGTTTTAAGGACTAGATGTTCATCAGTCAGATTCTTTGTAATTTTGATAAGGTTTTTTCCTAATGCTTTACCAAAAGCTAAATATATGCAGTATATGCAGAAACTGCAGCTAGCACCTTCTCAAAATAATGTGGTGATAGCAACTGGTTTCTTTGCACTAGGTAGTGCAGCAGTGAGAAAATAATGTAGTTTTTCGTGCCTGTCAGAAAATGTTCAGGACCCAATTTGGAGACCGGTATTACAAAAGTAGACTAATCCTTTTTTTACCACTGTCAGTTGTTTTCTCCTATGGCTCTTCATAAATGGGTCTTTATGGGTTTGATTTTGTTTTAATGAATAATTTAATTAGGTTTTTTTAATAAGGAAGTTAAATATTTTTTCCTCTTACAACGAGTTCCTTTTACCTAGAAGTATATTTTCTCATGTTTGAGTAAGTATGTGGAACTCCTTAGAAGAAATAATTTAAACAATTTGCTTAAAAGTCTTTCAAGGTAATACAAAATGTTGTATTAAAATAATAAAGCTTTTTGTTACATACAGGTGGACTTTGTTTTATTAGGTGGGGACCTTTTTCACGACAACAAACCCTCTAGAAAAACAGTACACTCTTGTTTGGAGTCACTAAGAAAATACTGCATGGGTGATCGTCCTGTTCAGTTTGAAATTTTGAGTGATCAGGCAGTTAATTTTCATTACAGCAAGTAAGTATGTTACTATAAATTATCATGTAAGGCTTGGTTTGTGTATTGGGTGAGTTTGTTGTGATTTTTATTTTATATCGTCCATGACTGGAACCTGGAATTTTTAGGCCTGTATGGGACAGTTTACAGGATAACTTCACCTGTCATCTAAGTCTGTAAATAAATGTGTACAATATTTTGAGAAGCTTCTGAATGTGCTGTGACTCTTGATATATTTATGTAATATATGGTTTCCATTTTGCAAGTACAATACAAATAATCCAATTCACACGGGGTTGTTTTGGTAAAATCAGCAGAGTTCCTTATGTGTACGCAAAGGTTGCACAGCCTAATCCACTACTACTACACAATTTTTTCTACAATTCTTTTCATGGCTTGCTCTAAAAAAAAAGGTTTCTTTTGCTACCCTATTCCCCATAGAAAGTGCCATTCCAGACCATGAGTAAGAATCTTCTTATGCTTAAGCTTAAGCTTAAGCTTTGGCTTATTCATAATCACTTCTTTCTGAGTTTTACCATATCTATTTGTGATGAAGTCAATTTGAAGAGAATATTGAGAATCGTACGCAAATTTGCTGATATACTTTAACTTCTTTTCCTCTTTTTGTTTAGGTTTCCTTGGGTGAATTATCAGGATGAAAATCTCAACATTTCTATTCCAGTTTTTAGTATTCATGGCAATCATGATGATCCCACAGGGGTAATTCTTTTCATAATTGTACTGTTGCATTACAAAGATGTAGAAATACAGTTCTGAGAGACCATGCTACTTTTAGTCAGTTGCTCCACTCTGTATGTAAATATTTTGTGCATCTTTAGGAGTTATCTTAATAAGTGACAAGAAGTTAAGTGTGTGACATTTAAAAGCAAATGGAAGTAAGTTAAGAGGTCCATCTGAACTGTGTTTAATTTCTTAATTAAAGAAGTAAGAGTCTTTCAGAAAGTTTCTAAAACATTCCTTCTGTAGAGACTGAAAGCTTCTTTCTTAAAGGAGAATTTTGATATTTTGATTTGTACATATGTAATTGATATGTATCATGCATTTTCAAAGAGGATAATCTGATAATAGTGAAATGGTAGCTTAAAAACAAGCTACTCAGAGTAATCAGGAAATGGGTTAGAAAGCATTAAATAACGTGTTAAATTAATCATTTTGCATTTTATATCAAATAGCAGTGTATCACGGAGATGTGGGTTTTAGCAGCAGTTTAACTTTGAACTTACTATAAGGTAGTTACCTTAACCAGATAATTTTTGTAGAAGTTTGGAGACTGGCTGGTTTGAGTGTTTTTTTGTGTTTTTGTTTTTCTGAATGATTTAATGTTTAATTTCATATTGTTCAAATGAAGTATGACTTGTAAGGAAAAGGGATTTGCTTTTGTACTCTACAGTATTAGCAAAACCCTTAATATATGTTATGGGACTTCTTTTCAACTGCAGAAGTTACTTAAGGAAAGATATTCTCTCTTTACTTCTGAGACTTTCATTTAGACATGAAACACTTAATGTTCTATTCAAGTTCTGTATTTGTTTCTTAATATTTGTTGTAGGCAGATTCACTGTGTGCACTGGATATTTTAAGCTGTGCTGGACTGCTGAATCACTTTGGACGTTCAACTTCTGTGGAGAAAATAGATATTAGTCCCATTTTATTGCGTAAAGGTAGAACAAAAATTGCTCTATATGGCTTGGGTAAGTATTTGTCTGCCAGACTGTGACTAGACTGTTCATGTATTACTGAAATTTAATAGCTCTAAATAAAATTGGAACAAATGTATAAGGCTGCAACAAACATGAAGGTCTATGTGATTCTAAATTAAAGCATATCAATTCTGTGACAATATCAGATTTGCCTTCTGCTTTGTGTCACTAGCTGGCAGGGTTTTTTTTTTTTGCTCCTTTAGATAAATCTTCCTAAATTTAATTTTTGTACTCTTATTGGTGATAAATGAACCCTGCTTCAATTAACCATAGTGCTGGTGTATCAAGTCAGAGCAGTCACTCTTAAATTCTCTCTGTTGTTGTATTGAATTTATTTCACCCTACTTAAGCAAAATTTAAACACTGAATATTTATATGCCATTTGGTCATATTTAAAAACATAAGCTGTCTGAGCAGAAATCTAATGTCTTATGTCTCTGTCTGAAGTGGTTCATAAGTAGCATTGGCCATGGGTAATCTCAGTTACCTTAAAGAAACTTAAGAGTTTCATACTTTAAAGTGGTTCTGTGATATGTTTTCAACTTCAGGTTTGCTCCTTTGTATTTTCTCTACTGAATTCCTCTCTACCCTCACTTCATCCTTAGAATGGTTATTTTTGACTGCTCCTGTCTGGAGAAGTTAACTATTAAGGTCTTATTTTTCCACCCTTATTTTTTGTCCAGTCATGAGTGCTTAAATACCTAATTCCAAGCAACTTTTACAGCTCTAAATTAAGTCCTGGTTGGCCATGATTTTGTGTGTTTAATGAGATACTTGAAAGTGTGCTAGATGTTTGAAAGGTTAGTGGTTAAGATGTTTGAAAGGTTAGTAGTTAGTGGAACGTTCTAATATCAAAATATGAGAGTTTTCAGTACCAAAGTTGATACTGGGAAATGCAACAACTTTCTAAAGTACCAGTGCTGCTGCATGAAGATGTTCATGGCATGTTTCTTTTTGTTTGTGTCAGAATTATTTTTACCTTTTTGACTTTCTCTGATTCAGAGAGCATTTGTTCTTATATGGACATTCCACATGGAATTTATTATGTGTATCATGAGCCTGGCTAAGGATAATTTGGGGTTTTTTTTCCCGAGTTAAAAACTTCAAGGAAATAATCAGTGACTTCCAGGGATGGGGCATGCACAACTGTCTTGGGCAAGCTGTTCCAGTGCCTCATTACCCTTACAGTAAAGAACTTCATAGTAATATCCAACCTCAATCTGTCCTCTTTCAGTTTAAAGCCATTCCCCTGTCCTATCATGCTTTCCCTTCTGAAAAGTCTCTCTCCAGCTTTCTTGTAAGCCCACTTTGGGTACGGGGAGATTGCTATATTTTTGTTCCTCATGCTTTTTTTAATAGAGTTGCTAGTAAAAATGCTATGAAATACAGACCTGTTAACCACACGAATTTATTTTTCTTTGTTTGTTTGTCCACTTCAGGAGCAATTCCAGATGAGAGGTTGTATCGTATGTTTGTCAATAAGCAAGTAACCATGCTGAGACCAAAGGAGGATGAAGATAGTTGGTTTAACTTGTTTGTGATTCATCAAAATAGGTAACAGTACTAAATGAATTACAGCAACTTACTGTGTTACTACATTAAACTGTCTGGAAAAGGATAGGTGAGCAAACCAGCTGTGTTATTTCATGCTTCTTGTGAGTAGCTGGTTTCTTAAGATTTTTACAAGTGAAAACATTATTTTACAGCTCTTTTTGGAGAAGAATTGTAAAGGAAAAGGTTTGAAATAAATGAGTTAGGGAGTTGGGAGATCTCTTCCCCAACTTTTGTAGTCAGAGAAGAGGAGGGTTTGTAGTGTTATGTGCATATATCTGCTTGTTAGAGCTGGGAGAACACCAAACTTCAGATTGTATTTTCTGTCCTTGTCTGAACCATAGTTCAACAAGTGCCCTGTGGTCCCATGCACTGCTGTAGTTTACAGATTGGTAACCTGTTCTATCTACCTGCAGGCTTCTACCAGCAGTGGTAGTAGGAACAGGCAGAGTTCTTTTCCAAATACTTTCTTCTGATTTTTCCTGAAGAAGAGGGCAATCCTCATGCTCAAATAATGGTGAGGCAGACGTAAACAAATAGAGCTCATATTACCCTGTGTACTGATTGCTGTCCTGTAGGCTGAAGGAACTCGCTCCCCCACCTGCCATCTTTCAGGAGGGGATTTGGGATGGCATGTCCCGTGTCTGTCTAATTCAGTTGGTTTTCCCCCACCTTTTAAAAACAAAAAGCAACCAAAACTGATTGCCATGAGATGCTATAAAAGCATTCATATGGAAAAAACCCAAAAGTCTTACAAGCCAATTAAGAAAAAAAGGCAGATCCAAATAAAAGGAGGGAGCAGAAAACAGTGAGCTGTGTATAAAAGTGAGCTATGTAAGTTGCCCTTTTGTTTAACCAAACACTAAACTACTGTGTAAGGAATAAATGTGAAGAAGAGCTGACATGTATGTCTGATATTATTGCTGGAGTTCCTGTTCATTTTAAATCACACTGATGTTTTTCTCCTCCTTCACTCTCCCCTTGCCCATCCATTATTCTTCTCCTCTCTTGAACAGGAGCAAACATGGAGCTACCAACTACATTCCAGAGCAGTTTTTAGATGACTTTATTAATCTTGTTGTGTGGGGTCATGAACATGAGTGCAAAATAGCTCCATTCCAAAATGAACAGCAACGTTTCTATGTTTCTCAGCCGGGAAGTTCAGTGGTGACATCTCTGTCCCCTGGAGAAGCTGTGAAGAAGTGCGTGAGCTTTTCTTTTTGTTCTTGTTTATTCCTTGTCTTACATGTCTCGGGTGTTCTGTTGAGACCAGAAAAGTACTTGAATACAGTATGAAAATACTTGTATTACTGTGTGGATTAGCTTCAGAGTGTGACATAATAAGCAAAGTAGATGGAATGAGTACCTGGTATAACTTCTGCTTTGCTCACAATTTAATCTAACACTTAAAGCAAATGGAACTTAGCTAAGAGGAGTTACACACTGATAGATTGGCATACAAGGAACTGAGTACGGGTGCTTGTATATGGAATAAGCACAATCTAAGTGTAATAAAATGAAAGTTTTGCTGGGCCACCCCTGAAGTACAGATCTTTCTGTAGCTTTTGAAATTTTGTCCCTGAAAGGTAAACATGAATTTGAAAACAAATCTTCATACCATAGTTCTTTTAAGTTTATCTTCTGGTAAGTTACCTTTCTCCTTCTAGACACATTGGTTTGCTGCATGTTAAAGGGAAAAAAATGAAAATGGAGAAGATTGCTCTAGAGACAGTGCGAACTTTCCATATAGAGGACATTGTTCTAGCTGATCATCCAGATCTTTTTCATCCTGACAATCCTAATGTTACTCAGGCAATACAGGCATTCTGCATGGAAAAGGTAACTTGTGATAATAACAGATTATAGATAACTGTATGGACAGGGGATGGGATGTGTGACTGGTTTTGAGACTGGAAGATGAGAAATCTTGTGCCCCATATTAAAACAAACTTAGACAGTGTTTCCATAGGAAGCTAATTCCATGACATTCACTCTGCAGCCTTGGCTTCCAGATTCCTTGATTGGGATGAGCTATTAAAGTAGGCTGGAACTGCTTTTAGGTGTCCATATGTTTTTTGTACAAAAGCTTGCACCTAAGAGTGGGGCAGTGTTGGTGTGGACTTTGGAACCAGCATAAAGACGTTGACCTAAACCCTGAGAGCTCAACCAGGCAGTCTGAAGTGGCAGAAGTAACTAAGCAAGTTTATTAATTGTTTAGTTCTTAGGTTTATATGGCACTTTCTGCTTTTCCCTGGAACTAGAAATTTAGCAAAGCATAGTGGCTATAAAATATGAGAGATCAGTGGTGTAGATACTGCTGGACTACACTATATCTAAAGAATAAGCCCTTCTTTGTCCTGTTTTTCTCAGTCATTCTTAATGGCTTTTGGCTGCATTTTGTTACATACATGTTCAGGAACAGGAGCACATTCTATAATGATTTATTTTGATTGCTCCCCTTTCAACTGGATGTATTTAAAGTTATACTTCAAGCGTTCAGGCATCTGTAGGAGAACAAAGTAGAACTGAATTTTTAATTCTCCTTCACAGGTGGAATTGATGCTGGACACTGCAGAAAGAGAACGCTTGGGAAATCCCCGCCAGCCAGAGAAGCCTATCATAAGATTAAGAGTAAGAAATTGTTGAGTACTCTAAGTTAAAGGATGAGATTGGTCATAAATGTATTTCACTGCTATTCTGAGTAAGGGCATCAAAAGTGGCTATTTACTGTGAATTTTTATAAGTCATATTATCCTGTGTGCTTTCCCAACCCAACTGGAAACTGTTGTGAAGGCTAGTAAATTAAACAAGAACAAGTTATAAAAATGAGCTATTATTAGCTATTCTGCTAATGTTATTATTAGCTGTTAACTATTCGGCATAGTAAGACATTAATTTTAGGTTGACTTATTTCTTACTATTAATTTTTTCCTTTGAAGCAAATCAAATCTGTAACAAATCTGGTTTGAATTGTGTGGCTTCTCCACTTCTTTTTGTTTCATATTTAAATTTGTCCTTTCCTCACTTAGGTTGATTATGCAGGTGGCTTTGAACCGTTCAGTGTCCATCGTTTCAGCCAGAAGTACATGCATCGGGTGGCTAACCCAAAAGACATCATCCACTTTTTCAGGCATCGTGAACAAAAGGAGAAGAAAGGTGATTATGAAAGAAGGAATCGTTGGCTTGCTTTTGTTTGCATTCATCTCTCTGTATTTTGTTGCCCAGCACTTGCAAAGGTTTGGTGTCTGCTGTCTAATGTCTTACAGGAAGAGTAAAGATGCATTGTCTTATTTAAGTGTATATATTGCACAATTGTTTCTTTTCTATTTCTGCGTTTGTCCAAAATTCTGATATTCAGCACAGTGTCTTCTGACATTTATTCATAAACAGTGCATTCTCCTTTGGCCTCAGACCTTATTGAGTTATTTATAGTAGTACATATAGCCCCATGTCAGACTGAGTTCCTCTATGCTTCTGTGGTAATTACCATGAAAGGCATTAAGTGGCTCACTCCCGAGGCTTCTTAGAATAAGATCATTTGATTTGACCATTCTGAAGGAAAAGAAATGCGTATAGTGCTTTTTCCCTTTATATTTTAATTTTATTTTGTAGTAGTTAATTTGTTCATACCTAAAATAGTAATGAAGGGTGTGGGCTTAAGTGCTGTTGATATATTTTTTTTAAAAGGTCCAAATGTAGGATAGCATATTGTTTGCCCTAATTAATTGTGTGTGTGAGGTGCTCTTGACTTGTCTCTTCCAGGTTTGTTTCTGTTGAAATATTTGTGCAAAACCAATAACAACTGTTAGCATTGCAGCATTTCTCACTGTTTCCTAGAATTTTTAATAAATGGTTAATACATGTTGTTCAAATACTGGATTTGTAATAGTTGCTAATGAAGATTTAGCTTGTACAGGAACGTAATGTGCTAAAAAACTCTTTCTAGTTTGCATTAGTACATTGCAAGTGCATTGTCCAGTTCCAGTGGCAGTTTTTATGAATACTATCAGTTCTATAAAGTTCAAAACATCGTTTCATGAATAAAAACTGCTTTTAGTGAGGCATTTTTAAAATTATACTGTATTGATCTTGGTTTATTTTACTTTGGTTTCCTTTTTTTATAGTTGTATAATCTCATTAACATTTTCATAATACACAGTAGCTACCACATCTGCCACTATGTTTCACTAATTTACTTTTCCTACTTAATGGGCATGTCAGCTTCGGGAAGGGAATATGAGAGTACTGCTATGGCTTTTGTGTTGCTTTATTAGACAGCAAGGGAAGTGGCTAAGGAAGCACTCAATGTTCTCATTACATGTGCACATTGTAGGTCACTACAGGGGATGTTAAAACTGCAGGAATTCAGTCTATAGTCTAAAGCAGTCTGTAGTCATTTAAAGTTATTTGTGTGGTATGTGCTAACCTAGGATGATTATCCTTGTCATCCTTCTGCCATTCCTACCTTGCTGCCTGAGAAGCGGGGATGAGCTATGAGCATTTCCTATTGAAAATCAGTCAGCATGCTGTAGAGGAGAATCTCTTTTCTGGTAAATGGGTTACTTAAAAAAACTTTAGTGCTTTGATAATTCCTATGATTTTCTTCTATTTGTGACCTAGAGTTCAATTATAATACCCTTCAGAACACAGTGTTCAATATATAATTTCAGACATACGTTAGTTGGAACTCTTTATGTCTGCTAGACATGGAGTTGTCTGCACAATTATTATGTTTCTCTGTGTTTCCAATGAATAGACTCTAAAAAGAGGAAAAAGCTTTACATATAAAAGGGACCACAATTCTTGGGAGACTTGCATTAACCTTTTTTCCTACTACTGTCAGTGGGATGGTTCAGTGGGATGGGAATAATTAAAAGCTGTAAATCTGGATGATGCCACTGTGCTTTTCTATTCTAGACATTGATCTTAATTTTGGAAAATTGGTTAGCAGACCTGCTGAGGGAACAACACTGAGGGTAGAAGACCTTGTAAAACAATATTTCCAGACAGCAGAAAAGGTATATTTCTACCTTTTATAATTTTCCTTTTTAATGTCATATTATATTTTTATCACCTTTTTTTTTTCTTTCTTAATGGAAGTAGTGTGCCCTGAAAAGACTCTGACATTCACCAAGAAATGAATTTATTTCCTAAAACACTGTGTGTTTTAGATGACACATGAAGTGTGTGTCTTAGATTAGCAAGTAACTGCTGTGTATAGGTTGTGTAGGTGTGTGAACCCACACTGCTTTGAGAGCATGATAGTTCTTTGTGTGAACTTGCAGTGTGTGCCCTGGAATATGTGTCATGTACTCAATTACAGGAGGAGAATCTCAGGCAGCATGTGAGGGAAGAGCTACCTTAATTTACACTAGGACAAGTGTGAGACTGTAGCATTTAGTATTACCAGCTGTCTTAGAGTCACTTGTTACTTCACAGTGTATTTGTGTCCTCAGACACATTTTATTTAAAGCAGAGCAGGGAGAAGGAAGAGACACCTGTGATAATTTGCTTTCTTCTCACCCTGTTGTTAAATCTAGTATATTTCCCTTTCCCAACACCAGTGCAGTAACATCTATTAGATAAAAAAAATAATCAGTGAGCCAGGTGCACAAATGCTTGATGTAGTTGATCAAACATAACTTGCAGAAGCTATTTCAGTTGTAGAATGTCTTTAGAGCAAGAATTCTTGAGGTAAAGATCCTTCAAATGACGTCACCCTGCCTAACCTTAGACACATGCTAGGTGTCAGTATTAGGACAGCATAAATCATGTTCCTTTGTTCTACTTATTTTATTTAAGCATTTTATTGTATAATGGTTAGGAAGTTTATTCTTCTGGGCAGCTTTATTTCCTGGAAGATTTTATTTTAAATATTACTAGCATTGCGGTTTTTTTACTGTCCATAAAGCCTTTTGCTTTGACTAGTCTGAAAAATACTCTGTAAAGTTAATGTGACATGCTAGTAGCAAGAGAATTGTAACTGGTTTATGATGCATAATATTTTCTTATTGCTGTGCTTTTCTCTGATTTAAATAAGCAATGCACATTACTGTTTTTGCAACCAACTTAATGTAATATTTATCTGAAACAGCTGGAATATTGCTTGCTTTCTCTAATGGCAGATGCTTCTTAACAAATTGTTTTCCCCAATTCTAAAGAAAGTACAGCTTTCACTTCTAACTGAAAGAGGAATGGGAGAAGCAGTGCAAGAGTTTGTGGACAAAGAGGAAAAAGATGCCATAGAAGAGCTGGTGAAATTTCAGCTAGAAAAAACGCAAAGGTTTCTCAAGGAGCGTCGCACTGATGCAGTGGAAGAAAAAATAGATGAGGAGGTAATGTTCTGTTGATGTTGATTCCCCAGGAGAGGTCAAGACAGTAGAAAAATCAGTGCTCAAACACGGTTTAATAGAATTGCCTGTGTGTGGAGCTTCTGCTTGAGGCAAGTGTTGCCTCAGTTATCAAGCAGAGGCAACACTTGCCTCTAGTCATTTTCTGCAATTAATAAATGAATAATTAATTTATGAGGAAGTTTCAAATACATTATTTCCAAACTTATACTGAAAATGGAACATGCATGCATGTTCACAGAAAAAATCTGGCTAATATATGTAGAACTATATATTTACTACTATTTTGAGAAAGATGGCAAGTTTATCTCTTTGTACTCTTTGATATTGGCTTAGGGAAAAGTACAAGAACAGGACAAGCAAAAAAGAAATTTATCCTTCAAGTGCTCTGCTTGCTTCTAACTGCTTGCAGCTCAGGGTATCCCAAAGACAGGCCTGGTTTATGTGTATTGAGGAACTCTTGAAAGACATTTTTGTCAACCAGTTGAGCTTCCACATGAGCCCATGTATTCAGCTGTAATATTCAACACTGTAGAAGTAATTGTTCTGCGGCCTATCTGTGCGCTGTTTAAAGAATAATTTGGTGGGGAAGGAAGGCTACATGTACATGTTTTCTTACTGATTACTTTAATTCATGAGGGGTTGAAAGAGGCAATAAACAATCAATGCCTGCAGGCTTTCTGTGACACTTCAGAGTGTTTTTTCTGTTGTTGTTTTTCCTTAGAACTAATGTCTTCTTTCTGTCATGCCTCATATCTTTTTCCATATTTGTCAAGTTGAGCTTCCTTAGTTGTACATGTACTGCAGTATTGTCTCTTCTCATAATAGTTATTTTCTGTCTTCCTTCGTCATCTCTACCTCTTTTTCCATTTATTCATATTTCAGTGTCCCTTATTGTCAAAATTACTGTCCTCTTCTTCTCTTGAACACAGCATCTCCTTCATCATGTGCCAGGCTTTCTTCCTTGCCGGCAATGTAGCTCCAGTTATTAACAGAATGTGAGATTCTTAAACCATAGAACAGCCCTAAACAAACTGTTCAGTTATTCTTGGACTCTCCACTTCTCACATGAGTTTGACTTAATGATTCAGTGATTAAAGCTTCACACTTACTGTGTTTTGATTGTTGTATGCCATGAATTGTTATTTTGACAGGAACTGGTTTTTTATTCAGGTGCGAAAATTCAGGGAGAGTAGAAAAAAGAATACCGAAGAAGAAGATAAGGAAGTCCGTGAGGTAATTACTCTGAGTTTTGAACATAGGCTGAAAAATGGAGTGGTGACTTTTGCATATAAATGCAGTCATTTAGCAATGCTTCAGCATTGTCCTTGACAAAATGTGCCTGTCTGCCTTTAAGGCTTAGTAAGTCTGTTTTAAATCTTTGTTAGGATAATATGTACCTAAGCTACTGCTCAATTTGTGTTTTGATGTCTCTTTTTTGTACAAATTTGTGAATCTGATTGTTTATTATTTCTTGCTTTTAATGAAGGTTAGACCAGGCAGGTGACTTTCAAAGACCTTTCAGCTTAAGCTCTTTGTGATCTCATTACCTGTGGACATATGGCTGGAATGTATTGGGTGGTATTACTGGAACAAATGGGGAATACTGATAAACCTTTAGGTACTACGTCCTTATCAGCAATCTTAAATTTCCCACATTCATACTTCAATTGCATATGTATTTCCAAAGAAAACTGCCAGCCTCTGTTAGCATGGGTGCTCCTTTGTCTCTGCAAGTTATGTGAGACTGGAATGGAATTTTGAGATAAAGGACACCTGGGGTGAGATTCAGTTCTCCTAGTCTGGGATATCATCACCTGAGCTAGTTGTCTTAAGCACGCACTGTCATCAATGGAGTTCAAGTCAGTGGAGCCCATAGGGTGCTTTCTCTGAGCAGACACATGGAGCTGGCACAGGATGACCTGAGCTGCTCACCAGACTTCACCGACAACGTGTCACGTTAATGTTATCAATCTTAGATAACTACTTTATATGTACACATCTAATTAAGTATTTTCACAGATGTCCTCATCTTCCATAACACTGGATTTGTGTCTTCTAAGCCTCACTGGTTTAGAATTACACATTTTTATTTATAGTTATGTTATATATTTATTGTACATAACTAGGATTTAACAATGGTGTGTTTCATGATTTAAGATTCTTTTTCCTGTAATTATTTTTCCATTTCAGGCAATGATCAGAGCCAGAGCCCACCGATCTGAGGGTGAAGCTCTGGTTGCAGCCTCCAGTGATGAGGATTCCATGGATATGGAGAGGATGGGCACTAGAAATCCAAGTGATGGCCTTTCTTCAACACTGAGCCGAGGAAGGGGTCGGGCAAGAGGTAGGGCAAGAGGTGCAAGAGGACAAAATTCAACAGCAAGAGGTTCATCTCGAAGAGGAAGAGGTAAGAAAAACTTTGCAGTCTTTGTACTGCAGTTCCTAATTTTTTTCTTTAAAAGTTGACTCTCTCGTGATGCTTCCATCAAGTGGAAATTTGCTGCTTAAGAACTACTGGAAAAAAACTCTTCTCAAATACTTGGAGTATCCTATTACATAAAATTGACTGCCTTACAAGGCTTAAGTTGGGACATTTTCACTGTGATTAAAAGAAAATTATCATGCTTCCCTTCTGTGGAAACAGAGTATATTCCTGAAAGATGCATTATTGGGAATTCTGTACGATGAAGTGCATGGATAGACCTTTGTTACTGCAAAAGATAATGCATTTGATCAGTGTAAAGAGGAGGTACATCTCTTTTCTAACAGATCAGTGTAAAGAGGAGGTACATCTCTTTACTAATCATCTCTCCTAATGTAATTTACAAGAGACTTTAATGTTTCTAGTGACTGAAAATAGGGGGAGTGTTTCTTAAGCAAAAAGAGTTAAATAGCTCCTGGACTCAGTGTGATTGTACACTTTGCAGTGGTACTTCCTTTACAGTTGCACTTTCACTGTGTGTTTGTGTGTATGTATATATATATATATATAAATAAATAAATTACTCCTTTGAGTTGTCTCAGTAGTATGCCCAAATGTCTGAGTGGGTTGAGTTCAAACGAAGGCTGTCATCTTGGGTCTGATTTGGTTAGTGCTTTTAAACTAGTTCTGTGAGCCTGTGCTCCACCACTGTTGTGATCCCATCAGAGTAGAGCCCTCTGTGTTGAGAGGTTGTATCTGGGGACCTTTGAACAGTTGACCCAGAGCAGTTCTTCTGCATGTAGGGAGGGCTTTAATTCAAGGAGAAAATGAGGAGTAAAGAGGATTATAGATTTTTTTAAGTGACTTCCCACTCAGTAATAATAGATTAGAGAGGAAAAAAAATAACTGCTGAAAAAATTTGCATTTTGTTTGTTATATTTACAGGAACCACTAGCCAAGAGTCAACTTCTGGCAGCAGATCCTCCAAGCCTGTATCTGTTCCTGGCAAAAATAAGTCTATCCTGGATGGTAGGCCTGTGATCTATCTTTACTCTAATCCTCTCTCTCAAATTGTAGTGAAGGTGTTTGTTCAATGATGAAGTGCTTTAATTGCCTTTTATTCTATTAGTCCATTTCAGCTGAGAGATTCTTTCAGCAGTAATGAAATATAATAATTAACAGTGATGAGAGAAAGAAAAAGAAAAGGAAAAAACTAGTGATATGCTTCTGTCATGGGGTAAAATAGAAGGTGTTAGGAACTTTCAGCTAGAACTGCAAATAGGAAACATATTACATAATGCATTTTCTTAAGGAATAAGCATAGAAAGAAAGTGTCTTAATATTTTAGGCAGAATATTCCTCAGGGGATAAAAAGTTATATTTGACTGATGTTTACAAGTTTGTAAGCTTTAATGCAGATCCATGTAGCCTTGCATGTAGTGAGTTTTGGAAATGCCAGTTTTTACTAGAGAAGAAAACCTTATCTTTAAGCCACCTACATATGTGAGAGTAGCTGTTCCTTTCTGTAGAGGAAAGGCACTGAGGAAACAGCATAGGTCATCTGAGAATTAAAGAAAAAAATACTACACATAAACCCCTCAGAAAATACACCAAGGTAGACTGAATTTTAAATTATTCAGCAAATTACCTTAATTGTAAATTGGTCAGCAAATTAAATATTGCAGAGAACTGGATTTTAGCAGAGGTGTTCATAATTAGCCTGTTAAATATACAGGAATTTCAGTCACAGTAGTATTTTTTGCATCCTCTTAACTAACATTACTGCTGGTTTTTCAGCCAGACTGGGAAGCACCTGCAGCTGCACAGAGGGTTATAGCCCTGGATTGACAGACTTAATTTATGTTTTGGATTGGTTTGTTTGTTTTACAGGGGTTTTTGCAGTGGAAATGCATGCTAGGCAGATCTTAAATAAGAAGAATTGTATAATGTTGTTTGTATTTAATCGTGTGAGCATTTTAAAAGTATTGCATATGTTTTATTCCAGTCTTTTGGTCTTCCAAAACAGACCACTCTTCAAATTCATTCCAGTCTTACTCTGAGGTAAGCACCTTGTTGTATGAGTGAAGTTGTGCTCTTACTGTTGATTTGAAAAATAAATACACAGTCAAAGCATTAGCCTAAATCAGCAGATGTTCCCAAACTATCAGTTCCAGCATTAAGTTTCTACATGTTAATCTGTAGACCTTTTGTATCTTTTTTTGTTACGGTGTTTGTGTGAGAAAAGCCATGTTTTATTTGTGGCCATAGCTTAAGATACAAGGTGTCTATACATGAGTGTTTTGGTGGATTGTGCTAGGTCAAAGATGTGAAGAATAAACTTGTGCTGTATTTGCTAATTTGTGCAGTTCTAGCCTGGAGGCCTCTCAAGTGCATAATTACCAAAATTATTCCAACTAAATAGGTGTATAGTTGGAAAAAACGCAGAGGTTCTGTGCTATAGTGCTGACACATTATGTACTCTCTCTGTAAGGAGAAATTCTGTGGAAAAAGTTTATACATTTTTTTTCTAGGATATTATAGATGTTGATTCTGATCCAGAAGATACTTCTTTTGTTCCTTCTTCTTCCAAAATAAATCAAAGGTCAGTATGTTTGCTTCATGAATGCAATGTGTGCCTTATTTTTGGCTGGCAATTGGCAGAGTTGAAGGGTCTGATTGACTACCAGATTTTTAGGAAAGTCATAACACTGCTTAGAGAATTTATATAAATTCTTACTTGCTAATATGGGTTATCTTTCTGTAACAGAAAAAATTAGATTACTGATTGAGGTAAACTTGATCAGAACTTTAGTATGAAGATGTTATTTTAAGAATTTGTATTGTTCTACTTTTTTTATGCCTGTTTATTTTTATTTTGTGTATTGGTGGTCCAACTCTTAAGTTAAAAAGGAAGTTATTGGAATGTCTGGTGACTGAGGACATATATATATGTGCTGATGCCATTTTTTTTCTCTTTGTGTGTTTCAAGGTTGCCAGCTACATCTTCACTTAGTAAAAGAGGTTCACAAAGCCAAGCATCTAGAGGAGTTGATTTTGAGTCAGATGAGGTATGGTATATAGTACTGCTTTTTCGTTTTATTTCATGTAAGTTTCTATAGCTCACTGTTTTACACCTGTTTGAATAAAGCATTTCAGAGTGAAATTGAATTTATTATTTTTTTCACTAACAGGGCTAAATTATTGCAGCCAACTTTGATTAGACTACCTGCATAATTACCAAAAATAAGGCTAGAAAAATACCTGGTCCTTTTTCCCTTCAATTTGTAATCAGTGAATTGTCATTACTGAAATGTGGACCTGGAATTGCCTGGGAGAGAAAGTAATTATAATCTCTTCTAGTGCTTAGCTATATCCTTTCATTTAGTTATATATTTTATTCTTCTAAAAAGGAAGATTTTTTTTTTGCATTTAGAAACGGCAGTTTTCAGGGCATATTGTTATTGCAAATTACCTGAGTACGCCTCTTAAAAAATTTAAAACACTGTCTTCAAGTCTAATATGTCTGTTCTTGCAGTGTGTCTTTGAACTGCTAGGAAATGGTTTCTTCCATAATTAAACAAGTAGAACTTTTTACACAGTTTTGCACTGAATAGAAGACACTCTATTCTGTCAAGTACTGTGCAGTTTGTTTTCAGAGTCTGTCATGCATGCTCAGAATCCATTCCTTAGCAGTGTCAGGTGGTGGCCACTTCAGAGAAAATACTACAGTCTTGTCTCTTCTCCCCACTGTGCTATCTCTTCTTGTACCTGGAATAAAATCCTACATGTTTGCTTGAATATGCAAAAATAAGCAGTATTTTTAATTCATACAAATGTTAGTAAACTATGATGTGCAACATGTATATAGACATAATTTAACTGAGGTATGTGCTGCTCATTTACAACTGAAATATAGATTGCACCTTATATCAAAGTAGCTGTTCTGGTCATATTGACATAAACTTCTATTCTCTGCACACGTCACACTGATTTCTAAGTTAATAAATGACCTCTTTTGTTTGAAAACCAACAAAAACAGGTCTGTCAGAAAACATGGAATAGTATGGCTAGGCTTTCTAGTTTAACCTAAAGGTGACTTTGCTTTTTTTTGTGACTTGGAACACCTGCTAATTTTAGTAATGTGTGTCTCTTTGGAAACTGCAGGATGATCCGTTCATGAGTCCTGCAACGTCAAGAAGAACTAAATGATTTCTGACTCACTGTGCAAGAGAGACTGTGGAAGTTTGTGAAGAAAATGGAAAGCAGTTTGCAAAACTTTGTCTATGTGATATATCCCTGTAAAGGATCACTTGCCTTCCATTTTCACTTCTGTGAAATTGTTTGGTTTGGGTTTGTTGGTTTCTTCCAGCGGCACCAAATTTGGTGTAATGTCTGTTACATTGCTTGATGCACTAGGCTAGAAGGGCTCATATTCTAAAGTACTGCCTGAAAGTGCAAGTTCTTTCTAAAGCTCTGAAACTCTGCTTTCTTTTTGAGATGATAATAAAAATGACAGTTATATCTTTTCTATAAAACTCCATCTCTGGTTTGAATTTTTCAGAGAAGTAAATTTATAGTAGTCTGCAGGTATGAATATGGATACAGTCTCAGTACAGTGGAACTTGTACTTACCTGCAGTCTGCTGTGGATACAGTTGAAAACTCTGAGTTCAGAGTCATAGTTGGACACAAGGATGTGGTTTTCAGTATTGAAGCTATAAAATGTCTTAATGATTTCAACTCTACCAAGAGAATTTAAACCCAGTATTGCACAGTTATTAAATATTATTAAGTTATTATACATTATAAAGTTATTACTAAAGTTATTATATATAATTAAAGTTGTTATATTATAAAGTTATTAAGATGTTACACACATCTTAGGAAAAGATTTTAGCTGAATGTGTATGAATAATAGGAATCATATTGAAGGCTCTTTCTCCCTTTTCACAGGGTTTTTTTTTCAGCCAGCTGTCAAATTCGCAGTGTCTTTGTGTTTTATCTGTGGGAGATGCTTTGTGTTTTATCTGTGGAAGGTAAACATAGCAGCCTCCACTTCAGGGGAAAACGTGTAACTGGAGTGTGCAGAAGAACTGTACTGTAAAGAGATGCTTGTCCTAAACATTAATGTGATTGGTTATACGAGGGGGCAAGATGCTCTGAAGACCAACATGATTTCTCAGTGGTCACACTGGATAGTTTTTAAAAAAATCACTTCTCACCAATGTAATTTCAATTCCCCTGCCCCAGAAAAGCTCAAATATTCATTGAAGCCATGGCAGTAAAAGATTGTTCCCAGGAGCAGGGGCAGGGGGAAAAGCACACTGTGCTGTGTATTTAAAAAGAAAAAAAAAAGGGCATTATTCCTCTTTTTGAACACTTCCAAGCTTTTTGGCATGTCTAGCTGACTTTTTTATATTCTTATTATAATCTTTTATTACCTGAATTCATGATCCATCCATATAGCTTTATTTCAAACATTATTTTTCACTTTAGAAATGGCATAATCTCACAGGTACCTTTTATAAAAACCACATTGAGCATGCCAAATCCTGACATTTGTGTGCAGCTGCCTGTTTTACTGTTGGAGTGGTGGGGATTGTTGAACAAGGGTGAAGTTGGCAGGAACAGATACCGAGCTGCCAAATCTGCTATAGCCTGTTCTCTAGTAACAACCAAACATAGGTGAGCTGCTTTCACAGCTCGTACTGGAGCACGTTTTAAATACAAAACTAAGTCAGAAAGGTGTTGTGAAGCAGAGAAAGGCACACCAGCAACACGGGCAACACCTGAGACAAAGCTTCCACTGGGCTTTTGCATGACCCTTTGTGAGTATTTTGGGTGTGCCTGTCCAGAGTGACTGGACCACCTCCTCTGGATCACAAGACACAGAGTGCAGCTCAGAGGAGGGTGGGCTTGAGCTGACTGAGGGGGGAAGATTCCCATTCTGCAGCAGCCTGGCTTAGGAGGTGAGAAGGTAGTCTTGCTCTCCTGGATGAACCTCATCTTCAAAGGCAATGGCTGCTCTAGCTACATATGCAAAGGTACTCTGCTAGAAATTAAGAATTAGATCATGGGGCATAAATAAATGAAGCTGATAATTTTTGCTGAAATACAGATTATAGTACAGGAGAACAGGATGTAATGGATATGAAACAATAAGAGCTGGTGTTTGAGTGGCAGAAGAGGGAATGCCCTTACACACTGGCCAGCAGTGCTGGAAGGGAGAGGGGGACTTGGGGGCTGCTGGAGCAGCATAGCAAGCAGGAGGACATATGCCACTGACCCTTCTGTTCTCATCCCAAACATATAACAACACTGCTCTGTCCTACTTACTACTATTTTCTTGAGCCTTTATTTGAGACTGGTTTCCTGACAGTGCTTCTGAGTGGGATATGTTTCTTCTCTCTGAATGGTCAGGTGTGACTGCCACCTTAGCAGCTCCAGCAGGCTGACTGGAAAGCTTTCTCTGAGACAGTTGAATTGCCTGAAGAGCTTAAATTGTTCAATTTAATGGAGGAAACAGACTGTGGCAGCAGTGTACAGAGTAGCTCTGTGGGTTGTCTATTCTCTTTGTTCTATTGTGTCCAGCTCCTGAGGAGTGGTGAAGAGAAGGCAGCCTGAGCATTTCACTGAGGCAGTCACAAACATGTTTTGGAAGAGTCATTGTCCCCAGTGAGTGACCAGCTTATAGTAATACAAGCTTTTTAGATAGTGGTCATTTAATTAATGGTTAAGTAAAGCCTTTTATGCATAAAACCAGCTCTGGCTGGAGTTAGTTGACATCACCCAAGCAGACCTGTCCTCAGCAAAGGTGCAGCACTGTACATGTGCACTTGGGAAGTGGCACATCTTTCTGTGTAAGATTTGTGGTCCTGATTTTATATTTCCTGCTGTGTTTTGTGGGAAAGGCAGAGGGAACACACATGCTGCTGTTGCATCAGTGCTTGGGACCAGCATACAGCTTCTTTTGCTTTGAATACTGGACTCACTGGGCTGGGACAATTCCTGTTCTGTGTCCTGTATAATCACATCTTTGTAACTACCTCTATTCCTACAAATCCTAGAAAGCAGTTTCACGTCAGACTTTTATTCATTTGGCCGAGAGGAAATACCTACCAAGGGGAAACTTGAGTATTCCATGTCTCTCTGAAAGAAAAAATGTCTTTGGAAAAATACTCTTGAGTACAAGAAGGCAGCTTGTTAATTACAGTTAATCTGTTACATTCTATTCTATTCTATTCTATTCTATTCTATTCTATTCTATTCTATTCTATTCTATTCTATTCTATTCTTTATGCTAAGAAATAAGCTGAAACTTGCCTACCAGACCTATAAAACAGCTCAGATTTGACCCGTCCCGAGAGAGTAGAGCTGGCACACGTGCTGCTGGTGTATAAACAGCATGGAACTTGCTTGAGCTGGGCTGCTGGTAGAGAAAACAGATTCTGACATCTGAAGGGAGTGATTTTGCCATTCTCACAGATGTACTTACCTCGGAGTAGCGCCCGGGAGCGCAGCTGCTTGGAAAAGCAGCACGTCAGAGCACAAATTATGTCATGCAGCCCAATGACTGCAGAAGATCCCGGCTCGGAGCTCGCCTGGGGATATAAAGCTGGCTGAAGGACAAAAGTAGCGGCGAGCTGAGCGGGAGAGCTGCACATTGCGGGAGGCAGGAGCATCTCCCGGCTCCTGCAGTGCCGTGTGTGCAGCCCCCGAGCGCGCCGGGCTGAGCGAGGCGGGAGCGGCTCTCCCGGCACCCGGAGCGAGTTCTGCTCTCGCGAATGAGCCCTTCCAGAACCGCAGGAGCGGAGCAGCGTTCCAGAGATGTTATCCTGTTTTGTCTGGCTCACCCTCCCCGACTTGGTTAACGCCTTTGTGAGCCCAGGAAAGTTGCCCCTCAACGGGAGCCTGGAGAAGACTTTTGTAGTCCCGAACGCGTCGGGTTTCTTTTCCTGGGATAATGACAGCCTGGCCGACTGGCAGAGCTTTGTGGACAGGAGCCGGTACGGAGCGGAGTCGCAGAGCACCACGGTGAAAGCCCTGCTCATCGCGGCGTACTCCTTCATCATCGTCTTCGCCCTCTTCGGCAATGTCCTGGTCTGTCACGTTGTCATCAAGACGAAGCGCGTGCACTCTGCCACCAGCTTGTTCATCGTGAACCTGGCTGTAGCCGATATCATGATCACGCTGCTCAACACACCCTTCACACTGGTAAGAGGGGGCAGAGATGCCTGGGATGCCCCACCCCGGAGGGAAAGGAAGCACCTCAGCATCCTCAGACATGGTGCAGCCTGGGATGGAGGGGGGGGGGGGGGATGCACCACCACAACTCACCCCATGACTAAAGTAAATTTCTCTGGCCGCTACAGTGCCATAAAGAAGCTTTGGTGGATTTCCTGCTTTACACTGCTATAGGCAGTGTGTGGACATCCTGCAGATACCTGTCCGCACCAAATTACAGCTATTGGAGTTGCCTTTGGAAAACCCCACATGTATTTTTCTTCTCTGATTCATGTTATCTAGCTGAAGATTGGAAATCACCCATTTTTTAAATGTGGCCCTGATAGTACTTGAGAAATAATAGCCTCGCAGCGATTGCTTGGTACTTTGTAGCATCTGATCTTTTTTTTTTTCCCCTTCTCTTTTCTAAAGTATTTTGAAAGCAAGGCTGTAAACCTCTTGAAAAAATTAAATGCTTAGCATTGTTTATCAAGCTGTTCTGAAAAGCTGTAGTTTGCCTGAAGTGAGATAAGGTGTACAGGTCAGCCCTATCCCATGAGTGGAGGTTAAAAGGAAGAGCAAATGCATTGACGGAATAGTGAGGCTGCAGAAGCATACACTATAAATAAAACAGGACAAACATCTTTTTGCGCAGCGCTGCTGTATTGTTCAGGAGGCCACTGAGCAGCAGTAGCCTGCCTCTTCAGTGTTCATATAATTATATAATTATGCAAAGAACCTGCTATCCTATACGTGTCTTTTACACAGCACAAGAGATTGTGTACTGGAAGTGTACCTAAAAGCAGTTGTGAGGTGCACAAAACGAATGATCTTCTTTTTTAGGCTCGTTTTGTGAACAGTACCTGGATCTTTGGGAAGGGGATGTGCCATGTCAGTAGGTTTGCACAGTACTGCTCCCTCCACGTCTCTGCCCTGACCCTTACAGCCATTGCTGTGGACAGGCACCAGGTGAGACCTCTCTGAAGCAGAGAGATGGAAAGCTTGGGAGGGCATAAGTAAACTGAGAGGGATGATCCCATGTCCTTTGCCTTTCAGCTCCCAGAGTACCATAAGATTCATGAGAAGCTGACAGGGTAGGGGGACAGTTCTTGTTGTCAGAATAGTTTCAAACCCACAGCAAGGTGGGAGGTATCATCACCTTGCTATCTCTTCCAGCTGAGTAAAGGGAACTTTTTATGCAGCAGATAATCCAGCAGCAGTAGCAGCAGTAGCTCTCAAACAAGGAGAAAGATCAAGATCCTGATAGGAATTCATGTGGACAGCTCTCCTTTGGGGTGGCTTGTCCAGCACCAGGGTTGCAAGGGACATCCTGGTTAACTTTCTCAGCTCTATCTCCTGATGTTCTGGGATGTCCCACCTCCTGTTATCCTGAATACTGGAGATCTGACTGTAGGACACTGGTGTTTGTCACAAGCAGAGATGTAGCTTGCTGTTGATAACGGGCTCAAAGCTGAGAACATTTGGGTATTATCAGCTTGGAGTCACCCAACAACCACCCAAAACTGTTTACAGTTGGCATTTTCTGCTAGAAAGGTTGTTTCCAGAAAATGCACTCACTATCAGAAGAATTCCCATGGAGGTATGGTTAAACCCTTTGGTTCTTTGGGTCACTGATAGTGAAGAGTTTAAGACTTTTTTCTCCACTTTTTTCTTTTTTTTTTTTTTTCCATGAAGGAAATTGAACCTGGTAATGAACATGTGATGTGTTAACAGCTCCTGGCATGCAGTTTTTCCCACCTAGATGAAGTGCTGTAATTTGAGGATAGGACTAAGATCTAACTTGAACCATATTTCATGGTGCTAAAATTCAGGTTTTCATGTACAGCTTACACTCACTGGGAGCTGGGTGATGGCTGTACTGCTTGCATGCTAAATTACCACATAAAGTAATAGATTTTAGGTTGGAAGGTTGTATGAAAAAAAAAATATAGTTTTTTCCAGAAATGTAATAAGCCTTGATTTTGGTTTATTTTGCACAGGTTATAATGCACCCCCTGAAACCTCGCATATCTACTGGAAAAGGTGTTATGTACATCTCTGTAATCTGGATCATGGCAACTTGTTTTTCCCTACCACATGCTATCTACCAAAAGCTCTTTACCTTTGAATACAGGTAAGGATGTGCTTTGCTTTCCTCCACAGTCTCCTTGGAGGCCAAACTGAGCAGTCATACTTTGGTATATTCTACAGAAAAACTCGAGCATATGTCAAGGTCAGCCAAACCTGGATCTAAACTACAATTTTCATCCGATTCCTTCCGCAATGTCTGATATCCTGTTCTTTTTATTCTTAAATATTTTATCTTTATTCTGTTCCACTAACCACACGAAACAGGCTAAGAAGTTAGAGGATCTGGCTTGATCCTTTACTTCTAGACACTGGCATTTTATGCCATATACCAATCTGGCCTGTTTGGGCGGACCAGAAATGGGAAATAAAAAAACCCAACCTACCAACCAACCAACCAGAAACCCACTAAAACCCAAGAGGTTTTAATCTAGTCTTTTGCTCTAGGAAGGTATGTAAATCTGTCTCAGTTGTCAAGAGCCTTAGTATTTGGAAAGTGCTTTAATGAGGGAAAGGTCCTTAATATGTGCAGAGAATGTGTTCCTATTTGCTAAAGGACAGAAAATAAAAAACTGCTTATATGCAGCTGGAAATTTTTTAATTGAAGAAATCAATAAAATTATCATAAGGTCATGAATGCCCATAAGAAATTATCACCACATTGCTTACTGGCTGCTCCATGGCTTAGATCCTTGAAGAGCAGAGCTCTGCTCAGCTGTGACATTTGTGAGATAAACACAGTGTTTGCTTTCAGGCCCTGTGGCAGGAGCCCTCTCCCAGCTGGGTCCTTGTTTCTGATGTACTTATCCCACCATGCCTGGCCATATGTGCCTCTCACGCTGTCCCATCTCTCCGTTTGCAGTGAGGATGTCACCCGGTGCCTGTGTCTGCCGGATTTCCCTGAGCCCGCTGACCTCTTTTGGAAGTACCTTGATTTAACAACCTTCATTCTGCTCTATGTCCTGCCCCTTCTGATCATCTCCGCTGCCTACGTGACGGTGGCAAAGAAGCTCTGGCTGCGCAACGTCATCGGGGACGTCACTGTTGAGCAGTACTTCGTCCTTCGCAGGAAGAACAAGAAGACCATCAAGATGCTGATGCTCGTTGTCGTCCTCTTCGCAGTCTGCTGGTTCCCCTTGAATTGCTACGTCGTGCTCCTCTCCAGCCAGACCATCCACACCAACAACGCCCTGTACTTCGCCTTCCACTGGTTTGCAATGAGCAGCACCTGCTACAACCCCTTCATCTACTGCTGGCTCAATGACAGCTTCCGATCGGAACTGAAGGCTTTGCTCAACATGTGCAGAAAAGCCCCCAGGCCCACAGAGAAGAGGCTTCCCTCCACAGTCCCATCCTACCGACCGGCTTGGCCAGAAAATGGCAACTTCAAGAGGTTGCAGGTCTCCTATGTCCTTCCACCATCCTCCAACATCCAGTCAGGAAAGACAGACATCTCTGCAGTTGAGCCAATAGTAGCTGTGAGCTAAATGGTGGCCTTGGACTGCACATAGATTTGGCAAGAGCTAAAATGGTGGGAAGATGTGGAGCCCTGGCCACACAACAGGTGATAAAGCCAAGAAGGAGGTTCTGCAGGAGGCAGTATGAAAGAGCTGTATGTTTGATGCAGGCTGGTAATAATGGTGAGGAGACCCTAGAGAAGAGAAAGTAAACTCTTCCCAGGAAGGAACTTTTGTCTTTGTCAAGGTGACTTTGGGCTGGCTCGCAGGATGGGGTTCTCTGCATGTGTGTTGCTGTTACCTGCATGACTAAGCCTTTTTAGAACTAGGACTCTGTGTTTTGCTGGTACCTAAACAACAGTCTCATTACCTCAGATCTCTCTTCCCCTTTCCTGAGTGTCCTCGTAGTGACATGGAAATGGTTGAGGTGTAGACCTTTAGGTTAGTATCTGAGATCCAGTGCAACTGGGTAGGAAAGCATTCTTTCTGAACTGGGGTCTGAAAAGTCAAGACCTGTTCAGAATGAATGAACAAATCTATTCCATAATTTTTGCGTGTATGTGTTTAAATACACTTACAGAAGTGGGGGATATGATAGACTTTGATAAATAGGAGCCCCTTACATCACAGGCACTTTTTCTAAGATAGATTTGAAGAAAAATGGATGCCTATTCTTCAAGTAAGTCGATGGTTTTTCTTCAAATAGATAACTAAACCCAAAAACATACAAAAAGTTGGACATAACATTCCCAGTTGGAGAATGGATAATTAAGTGCTGTTGTGGGTTTGGACTAGAACCTTTTATCAAAGCATCCTTTCTTCATTGTCGAGTTGCAGCTAGAGGATCACACAATTTGAATTTTTAACTTGCCTTTGAATATTGCTCTCTTACCCTGTAAAGCACCTGTATACTAGGGAGAATATATTTTCATGAGGGCACTGGCATTGTGCCAGTGTCAAACCATGACGACTTGTCACTTCAGACATTTGGAACATTTCATTCCAAATAAGATGTTAGCTCTCTGGAATCAGTTCACAAATTAACTGCTTTGAGAGAAGAGATGGTATCTCTGATAGCAAGTAATAAAAATGGAACATTTGTCTGCAACTTATCCTCTGGTTGTACAATTTTGATGCATTTAAGGATAGCTGAAATGTGTCCTATTTGGAGTGGCTAAGAAAATTCATGACTGCCAAGTGTCTGAAGTAGATTTCAGAACTTAATGTTCTTAGCAGAAGAAAATATGGGTTTGAAAAAATGGTGTTCCAAAACCTGTACCTTATATTGCACAGAAAAACAATGCTTCCTTGTGCTGTGGAAATTAGCTTGAACATCAACCCAGGATGACCCATTCCACGTTTAACTTGCAGTATTCAGCAGTGAAGTGAGAAAAATCTTATTATAAATGGAAAAAAAAAAAGTGAACCTGTTTTTCTCAGTGTCCTGTAATAAACTGACAGTTCTGAAATAATTTTAAGCCTTTTGTGGAGTTTTCACACCTCAGTATTTAAAGAGACTAAAATATCTACCACTCCTTGCAGCTAACCTGCCCTTGCACAAGTGGTTATCACTCTCTTACTGTGAATCCAGTGCTACTTGACTGCCCTTTATCAATGTCCCTGGAGTGAGATTATTTTGTACCACTGATCTGCAGAGTCAAATCTTTCCTCCTGTCTTCTTTGACCCCTTACACCAAGTCCCATTTCCTCCTTCAACACTTGCAACACATCAGCCCTGAATTGTTCAAGGAGTTGAACTGGATGATCATTGTAGGTCCCTTGCAAATGAACTATTCTATTCTATTCTATTCTATTCTATTCTATTCTATTCTATTCTATTCTATTCTATTCATTTCCCAACTGTGCAGAGCTTGTGAACCGTGCTCCCCATTCCAGTGGCAGCAGAATCCAGCACTTTACTAGCAAATAAATCTCTGAGAATTCTGAGTACCTCAGTAAGATGTCCTTTCTGAAGCTGAAGGAAACATCTTAAGATTCACAGTTTTTGAGTGCAGTTGTCATTCTGCTATGCATGAAGAACACTGCAGTAACTCCAGTAGACAAAATCCTCAAATGCCCTCTCAAATGCTGCTGGTGAGTCTGAGTGAGGCTTCTGCAGTTACAGCTCTGCATCCTGCACCCCTGCATTAGGTGGAAAACGTTTCTCCTCCAGGCTCTGCTCAATCCTGAATCTGGGCACAAGGGGGGGATGCAAGAAGTTGAAGCTGTTTGATTTGAATCAAAGGAACAGGAGGAATGGACTGGATAAAAGGAAAAGAAAAGATAGATTGGACAGTGAACTTCAGGAGCCTGTCCAGGGATAAACTTGCACCTCTGGTGGCTGATGGCCACCAGAGAGACTTGGACATCATGGAAGAGGGGGACATGATTAAAGCCCTGGAAATGGTATCCTTGGAAACTGTACATCATACACTGTGTGTGCTACAATGTGCTTCATGTGGTACAGCGTAATTTTGAATAATTAGCTATTTTTCATTTTCTTCATGTCTGATTTGGAATTCTGGACAGACATTTGGCATTCACCAGTGCTGCTGAAATCAGTGGGGGGGTTGTGTTCTGTGCACACAAAGTGCAGTGTGAGGCGAAATACTCCAAAAATACTACACTCTGGGCAATTTAACTTGGGTATGCAGGCTTCATGGGTATTTTTCCATTCTACCCTATCTCTCTTGCAGACCAGAGGGTTCTTTTAAAATTCTAATACAGCCATTGGTGCATAAACTGCATTCAGATGCCATCTTGGTGGGTGTGAAGGGAGGATCTGAGTGTGAATATAATGAGACACATGTACAGGATGGAGATTATCTTCAATTTTCCATTTGGTGGATGTTTGCCTGCTGTAGCTGGAGGTTTTGCTCTCTTTTGAATTTGGGGAGTGTTGCACAAGGCACTGAACAGCTGTTCAGTGCAGGAGATCTGCGTAACCCAAGAACAGGCGTGTTTTGCTGGTGTTTTATTCATTTTCTTTGTGTAGAAAGATGCAGAGACCTTGCAAGGGAACACAGACAATGCCATGATGTATTTTGCAGCTTGTGCTATTCTGAATAGCGCTCAGGGGAAAAAAAATCCCTGAAGAAACCTCTTGCTTTTACACATAAAAGGAGGACAACTCTTCGAAGCACACTGAGATCACCCAAGGAAAAGATGACAAATTTCTCCTGCACAGAAGAAAGGCACTTCACCTTTGGTTGGTGTTGTTTCTAACTGCAGGGCAGCCCACCTCTTCTCCTGTCAATGTGGGATGAATTTCTCCACTCAGCTGATGGAGATGAAAAGGCAGCTGCTTAAAATATAGTAATGTCCTGTAACTTGAGGAATAGTAATTCCATTGTATCTCTGGCATTTTCAAAGGATATCAGACACCATCTCCAAGCTGTCTTTATTTACTTCCACCCTTCTTATAGAAAAAGTGCTGGGAGATTCCAGAGACTTCACAATCACAGTTTTCTGAAAAGCACAAACTTCTAATTTCTTCAATGAATATATTAACTAGCCACCACTAGCTGTTACAAAGTCGATTTTTATATCTGGCAGGCACTGATCTCTTTTCTCTGGTGACCAGTGACAGGACACAAGGGAATGGCATGAAGCTGAGTCCAGGATGGTTTAGGCTGGATATCAGGAAAAGATTCTTCACCCAGAGGGTGGCTGGGCCCTGGAACAGGATCCCCAGGGAAGTGGTCTCAGCACCAAGCCTGACAGAGCTTTGTTGTCCAAAGGAGCATTTTGACAACACTATCAGGCACAGGGTGTGATTCTTGGTGTGTCCTGTGCAGGGCCAGAAGGATCCTGATGAGTCCCTTCCAACTCAGGATATCTTATGAATATTTTATTAGGGGGCATCTTAAATATTTGCATATTAAATGTGAAACTTCAAGATGTATTTGGATGCAGTTTGGGTAGAACATGATTAGAAGAGTCTGGCTATGAACTGCATAGAAGCCATGAATGGATCACTCTACAAGACCATGATATCATTGCTGGCTACAGACTTGTCTGCTTGTTCCAAATTTTGGGCTACAATTGTGCTCTGAAGCCACCTGGTAGGGAGCTTATGCTGGGCTTAGCAACAGCTGCATGAAGCTGTACAGCTCTGGGATGTGAACAGGGACATCTGCACAGCACTGACCTGTGCGTGCACTCTGTTGCTTCAAGAGCTCCAGGGATGTCTCAGTCCTCTAAGCAGACTGACCTAGAAACTGCATGTGGACACAGAGAGAGAGCTTTAGAATAGCAGTTTCCCAGGAGACTGAGAATAACTATTTTTCACATCTGCCTTATTCATACAGCCCTTGAGTGCTGGTGAGTGCAGCCAGGTCCCTGCTGACGCAGTCTGCCGGCCTTGTGTCGGGGCAGCGGGCTGTGAACACTCTGCACCCAGGAAGGCACCTACACCACCCTACAGCTCCTGGAGGCTTGGCTGGAAGTGCTGTGCTTTCCCACAGCCTCAGTGTCCAGTCCTGGGGGCTGGTGACTTGCTGTTGAACTTCCTTGTGCCACTGAAGGGGAATGAGGACGGGATCCTCCTCTGCTCTCCCTATCCTGCACAGCCCAACAGAAGGGCAGCCCCTGCTCCTTCCTGGGGGTGGCACAGTGGGCTTGGGAGAAAGTTTGGACTGGCACTAAAAAAGCAGGAAAATTCTTTGGCCCATCCTTTTCTTTTCTGGGTGCAATGTCCCCCATAGCCTGTCCTCTGGCTTGCAAGTTTGAAGGGATTTCTGAGTCATGGTGCAATGAAACTTTCCACCTCTTGCCTCAGGCTCAAAGCCATTTAATGATAGTTAGAGAGGCAGAGGTGAATCCAGTGATCATCACAATGTCCTGACCAGGAAAAGAATTGCCTTTATCTATAAAACAAATCAGTGTCTCCTGGCCAACTGCCACATTTATAAACTAAGTGTGGATTATCCCTTTGGCCACTTTGGGTTAGCTGTTCAGGCCATGTCTCCTGCCTTCTTGTGCACCTGCTCCTTGGCAGAGCTTGGGAAACTGAGAAGTCCTTGGCTTAGGGTAAGCACTGATCAGCAACAACCAAAACATCAGTGTGTTATCAGTATTATTTTTGTACTGAGTCCAAAACATGGCATTGTGCCAGCTACTAAGAAACAAGTAACTGTATCCTGGATGAAACTAGGGCACCAATTAAATAACTGAAGGTCTAACAAATGATTCCTGGCTCTAAGGTGTCAGCTTACTTATTTCCACAACATGTAGGGTTAGGTCCATCCAGAGCAGATATGTGGTGGTACGCAGTGCTTGACTCTTAGTCCCTGAGGTCATAGGGATATGAGGATTTTAAGACATAGTTACATTTTTTGTAGGCTTTTTTTTTCAGTTAAAAACACTATGATGTGACAGGTCTGTCAGAGGTCACCAGTTTTTAATAATATGAAGATAAGGATATGTATCAGATGTTCTAAAAGCACATCATCAGCCTCTGAAGGTACAAACTTGGTGGGAAATGTCAGAGGGATATATGTAGGATGGTGATAACCAAATTGTTATGGTCTCATCCCTAGTGATTTTTGGAAGTTGCTCTAGAAGTGAAGTATTTGCCCAGAATTTGTCTTGAAGAAGTCCTGAGACAGGACTCAGGAATGATCTGACACTTGAAAGGAGGACAGCAAGGAGCAAACCCTTGAGCTTTGTACCCAGCATTCCTGTTCAGCAGTGCAAACACATTCCAAGAAAAGCAGACAGTAGCTTTAGGCTGTGTTTCTCATCTTGCAGCTCAGATTCCCAGCAGAGAGGCCTTGTTCTGAGCTGTGCAGCAGCACAGATTTCTCTCATCCCAACTGAGTTCAGATAACAAAGCCCCCACTTCCTCTGCTGCTGGATGGGAGATTTCACTGCTGTTGTTTGAGGTACATGAAGTTTGTAAGTGTGCAAGAGCTAAAGCAATTCAAAGGTAGCACAATGAGAGAGAGCCCAGGCTGTTTTCATCCATGGACTACTTACCCATTCAAATGCCTTCCAAGGCACCTGTGCTTTCCCTGGACTCTGTGGGGAAAACAAGAATCTGACTTAAGTGGACCAACTCAGCAGCCCCTGGGCTGGGTGGGAGTTCATTCATAGTCTAGGAATGTTGTTTGCATGAAGGTGTTTGGCTAATCTCAGTGATTATTAAAAGTCTGAGATTACTCACATCAAAGAATCAGAAGAAACAAAAGAGAAGATGCAAATTTTACTACCTAAAATCCTAAAAGGATTTTACTACCTAAAATCCTAAAAGGATTAGTGTTATAGTCTGAGTTCTTTGTAATTTAGTATATTAAGTCAAATATTGCCTTATGAGGAAGCAGTCTTCTAGAGCTTCTGGCCACACAGCCTGCATGACAGAAACACCAAACTGCCCCTAATCAACAGCTAGGTTTTCATTTGTGCCACTCTCATGTGGTCTGTGCAAAATGGTGCTCAAAGAAAAGATTTCTAAGAAAGTTTATTCCCATGACAGAGCTTTGATTCTTCCCTGCTTCTGTGAGAGACTCACCTGTGCTTGTACTGGGGGTTAAATCTCTCTTTCCACCTCCATCTTCAGAAAACCACTCACGACCTGATTTCTGTCTTTGTGTTCACAAAGTGCAGTCAGGACATCCTTTGTTAATGGGGTTCTAGGCTTAGGCACTAAACCAGTAAACAAAGCTGCTATTAAAACATCTACTGTTCCCCATAAGGAAAAAAATGGACCTAAAATATATATCTTTATTCTGAAAGTGACTGACAACATCCAGAAGCAGAAAAACAGTGGGGTACAGCTGATTTTAGAGGCACACCATCTGCTAATGGAATAAACATTTTTACTTGTTCTCTGCAGTTTAAATCACACGTTTTAAATCTCACAAAAGCCACTGTAAGGCAAAGCATTTGCAGAAGAACTAGTTGCAACTCTCCTACATTTAGAGAATTATTAATACCCAAGTGGTGGAGAGAGAAGGGGCAAGAAGGAATGGCACGGACCAAACCTGAACCTTGACATTGTCATTTTACTTTCTGGAATACTTAGAAGAAGAATATTTAAAAGAGTATAGTGGTGAAGGGGCTGAAGATGGACTCTTTTCCATAAGGCCTAAATTGGCATTCTGCTCATCTTTTGAAAATGGCAAAACACAGCAGGAGCAGTGCCATTAAAGCATAAGTAGAACTGAGCTGGGCAGTTCAGAAACACATTTTCAAACAGGAAGATACAGCTGAAAAGTATGTGCTGACAGTGCGGCCAATTTGTAGACAGTAAATTACATAGTGGATGTGCTATTTATCATGTGCTGACATTTTCTGTTGCTCTGACAATTTTATGAGAAAATAAAAAGAGCATAATTATAACTACTGTCCAAAATTTTTTCTCAGGGTTTAGCATCAGACCACATGTATTTGCACTATGGCAACACATGACTGTTCCTGGAACCTTTGGACACTTATGCTGTTGAAGGTCACAAAATTGATTTCATTTTAATAACCAAGGAGGATTGATAGGCATTTTATTGAACACTTTAGAAGACAACAGATTCACTGCAGCAAGTCATATTTTTTAATACAAAAGGGGAATTAGTAAAAAGTTAGGTACATATCCAACATGAAACATGAACATGTGTCTTTCAGGAGCTTTGAATTTTAAAGACTGGAAACTCTACTTACATCAAACAGTTCAAACACATCCACATCACAAAATCTTAGTATTGCACTATAGCTCCTTGTCCAAAACATACAATGCACAATGTGCACCTGCACTGCCTACATACAAAGGACCATCAGCAACACATCAGCACAGCCAGACAGAATCTAGGAAAGGTCAAAGGAATCATAGACTTGGTGGCAGAATTATGGCAGTAAAATTCAGCAGTGTGGACCACCAGTGTCCAACATAAGCCCTGTTTTGTGCTGGTAATGCAAGAGACATTAGGATTACAGCTGTGCTGCTGTCCTGGGCAGAGGTAGCATAAAACTATGGCTTTAAAGACTTCTTTTAAAATAAGGCCTGTCTTAGTTGAAAGCCGTAAGAAAACAGAAGAGTTCTTGTAATATTAGCCCTAAGTGTAGCACAGCAGCACTTTCAGATCCACTCGGCTTCAGATCCACTTCAGTTCACAGCAGCTGCCAGATTCAAGTATGGGCACAATCTCTGAAATCTGCTGCAGCACATGAAGAGTTCTGTGCAAAAATGGTATCACCAGTTACTCCTGTTTGCCCCTCATCCACAACCATATGGAGAATGCTAGCAGATGAGAGCACAAAAGTGGGTGACACTAAGGAACTGGAAACTGCAAGTCCTACCTAGCTATAAAAGAAGTCCTCCTTTGTTTAAAAAGCCAGCTTGGAAGAGGTGACAGGTAAGTCATTTCACTTTCATGGACAATACAGAAAAACAAGTCAGTATATCACATTTGTGAAAGATAAACACTGCCACTGTGGTGCTTCACTCTCCCCACCCATCTCACCTTACATCTAATATTTCAAGACAAAGGTCATTTTAATACTCAGTGAAGGTTGAGGTCTTGGGCAGAAGGGACAACACTAAAGCTGAATTCTACTCTCTCCAAACGGTCTGATAATAAACCTATGTACAAACACTCCCCGTTATTTTGTCTCTTCCAATACACTTAAGAATCTTTAATTAAAATACAGTCACAACATGTGTGGGGGAGAACAACCTGTCATACTATCTACATCTACTTCACCTTGGCTGTTGGGTGCTTGGCTCTGCTGAGGCATTTGGGTGCTACTTTAATTCAAGTTAGTTTGTATTCTCAAATGTGGTTTGAAAACACCACAACTAATATTGCATTTGATACTACAAACACGTTGAGAAAAATTCTACACATAAAAACATTACAAAACAACTTCAATAAACTGTTACAAAAATAGAACCAATTTCACTGATCTTCAGTCCAAAACTCCAAGGCGGATTTATTAGACATTAAGACCAAAAAAAATTGAGGGATAGAAATTAAACCAACACTTAGCTTACACTTCATTACATCATTACATTTTGTAAAAACATTATTAATTTATTAACACATAGAAAACTCAAAATCCCTAATATTTACAGTACCTTCTTAACACTAAAACTGTTTGTAGTCTCTTTTCCACCAGTGTCAAGTACATAATCCCAGACATGAATGTCGGGATAACTAACAGGCTGAACACAGTAACCTCTATTTTTCCCATGAAGACACAGCCAGTACCAGTGGCAGCCACCAGCTAGGACAGATTAACCAGATTCATCATAAAATCCCACCCCCAGCCCCCCTTTTCCAGGTAAGAGAGCCCAAAGTTACCTTAAACTCCAGAACTGAGATGGCCACTGCTGCAGAACAACACTTCAGAATGCATTCAGTGGCCATACCTTTTTGCTACCTACAGGGTTATGTTCCCATCCCTGTCCAGCATGGAGTGAGCTCTGTCCAGCTGCCAGTTTCAACTGCATTCAATGCACATCACTTGCTACTCATGACAGAATTGTTTTGTTCTTGTTCCTTCTTGTGTGTGGTTTGATTGTTTTAATAAATAACGGAAGCATACAATGTGCTTTTTCAGGCACGTGACTCCTGATTATTACACAACAAGTAGTCTGTAAACCAGTTTGGCCTCTGGGGAACTGTCAGGCGATTGAGAACGTTGCATTAAAGAGCAGCACCTTGCACTGAGCGCAGTGGAGGAGCCTTCCCACGGAATGGGCTCCTGGCTCCTGCAGCTGGGAATCAGCACGAAGAATCTACGAGCCTTTGGCGAAGTCTCTTGTCTTCTCTTGTATTCGCATTGCCACTCGCATCACGGTCTGTCAGAACTGAAGAGAAGGCAAAGCTTTAGAAGAGAAAGGGCCATCAAACCACTCAACACCTCCTGGTGCACAAAGGAAGTGCCACCCTGCCTGTGCTGCACTGCTGGCTGTCCTGAGCTGCCTCCGCTGTCCCCACGCCCAGCACCAGGGTGCCCTGCATGTCGCCCTGCCAGAGCCAGCACATGCCACTGGTTTGTCTGCACAGCCCTCACAAAAACATGTGACACCACAAGGGATGGAGGAAAAGATGATGAGGTGTGGGTGAAGCTTTGCTGATGGGTGTGGAGCCTGCAGCTGTCCCCAGGCAGAAGGAGAGGGGCCACACCAGTCTGAGCTGGTCACAAACACAGCAGCTTCTTTTTGCAATCCATTTTAACAGCGCTCCAAGCATTAGCTGGTTCTGATCTGGACAAAAATAGATCTTTGAAGTGTTTTCATGAGGTGAAAACAATCTCAAAAATTCTGCTTTCAGATAAAAATGAGTCATATTTTCTATTAACTTTTTCAGCTCCTTGAGCCCAGATCTCCACCTCAGGCTTTTATATTTTACTTCCAAACCCACTTGTCATTTTAAAAATGGACAGATTTAAAAGGAAAACTAAATGCTGTCAGAATTACTCCAAGCTGCTGCACAAGAGATGGCTGCCAAAAGGGGTTCTTCTGGTTCAAAAAGAATTCTGCTTGTTTGTTCTGAATTCTCCTGTTGTATAAGTCAACTTCTCCAAATCTCAGCCTACCACAACTGCTTGACTTAAGTACAGGAACAGCTAACCCCTGGGGACTGATGCCTCTTTTTTATTAATTACAGGGCATAGCTTTCTGAAGAGAGAACAGATTTATTCTTTTCCTACTTTGAAATAGTTCTTTAACTTTCTCTCAGCATTGTGCTCCCATACTCAGGTAAGCTTCTAAATGTTTTAAATCATCATCATTTTTGGTTTATACCTCTCCCTGGATATTTGGCTTCTCTAATTCTGCACTTGAGGAAGGAACTGGTTGCACAATTAAGGCATGCCACATTTTTTAGGACAGAATCCTAGACTGTATTGTATATGAGTGATTGCTCAAGCTGACCATGTCTGCAGACTGATGGGACATCCAGAGAACCTTTGCACCAATCCAGACTGACTTGGACCATTTTGATAAAAGTCTCTTTACAATCAATCTTCCTTGCTCTCTATGAAAGCAGGAACAGGAGTGTGTTCACTGACCCCAGTCCCACTTCCCTTCTTTTGTCATTTCCTGCTCCTCTGCCAGCAGCATTTCAGAGCATCAGACTTATTTTTATATGCACCTATAACTTCTGCCAAAGCCTGAATAGAAGCAGAAGCCGCAGTTGCTGCACTTTGGAGCCAACTTCTGAAGAAAAGTCCTGAACCCAGCTTTCTCACTGGAGCTGCTTCAAGCACAACCCAGCCTAGAGCTCTCCTACTGTGCAGGGGGGTCTCAGGCAGGTAAAGTTCAAGCAGCTGAAGCCTGTTAGTGCCAGAGCAGAGATGTCAGCAAGCACCACCAACCCAACAAACAACCCAGGGTTCGGCTGTGCCACAGACTTACACCACCACATTCTTCTGAGGTTACAGCACTTACACAGCAGGCAACATAGCAAAGACTAAGGAGGTCCATTACCCTACAGAATATATTAATAAGATTTTGGTAGGAATATACATCTAGATCAACTTACCTTGTAACTCTGTTGCATCTTTTTCCAGCTCTTCTGTAGTTGTTTCTTCAGGCTTCTCCAACTCAGCAGTCCCTGGCTTCCCATCTATGGTATCAGTCTTAATAGTACCAAGGTTTACCAAAAGCTGCATGACATCAAACTTCTCAGAAACTGCAATGTTCTCCAGCACTTTAAGGCATTTAAATGATTTAAGTTCACTCACATTTTCCTCAAGAAAGAGGAGGTAAAGGCTTAAGTCATCAAAATGATTTGACTTAAGTTTCAGAACATCAAAAGTTGGCAAGATTTCATACACTTTGAGAACACCTGAATTCCACCTCCATGGAACAAACATTGCATACACTACCAGGGGCATCACCATCAGATAGACTATCAGGTTAATATAGCTGAGTACCTTGAAGACACCAACAGCAATAAGCTTGCACTGAACCACTTCTGGAACAGTTGTGTCATTCTTAAGGATCCCAGTTTTGATAGTGCAAAGAAACTCATCACTCAGAGAGGAGAGGCGGATGTAGTAGCCCAGATAGAGGCATGCAATGAAAATAATTACTAGTGTGAGCAAACGGCATGTAATGTATTTAATTATTAAGCACTTGGAATTCTTTTTTGTCTTCAGGTATTGCTCCACAATTGGGTATTTAAAGTAGCTTTCAGAAATTTCCCACAAACTGAAAAAGAGAGAAAAAAAATCCATCAAATCATTTAGATCAGATGCTGCAACATTCACCTACCCCAAATACCAACAAAACCTAGTATTCTAAATGAGATAAAAGATTGGAAACCTTCTTAAAATGACAGAATCACAATATGGTTTGCATTAGAAGTGTTCTTTAAACATCATCTATTTCCAGCCAACCCTCGTGCTCTGCCATGGACAGGGACACCTTCCACTAGACCATGCTGCTCAAAGCCCCTCCAACCTGGCCCTGAGCACTTTGAGAGGTGTGACATCCACAACTTTCCTGGGCAACCTGTGCCAGCCTCACCTTCTTTTGTCACTGTCTTCACAGGGAAGCATTTTTTCCTAATGCCTAATCTAAACCTACTTTTTTTTCAGTTCAAAGCCATTCCTCCTTATCCTGTCACTACATGCCCCTCTGAAAACCCCCTCTCCAGTCTTTTTTGCAAATATCCCTTTTAGGTACTGGAAGGTGCTTTAAGGTCTCCCTGGACCCTTCTCTTCTTTCAGGCTGAAAACCTCAGCTTTCCCAGCCTGTATCTGTAGGAGAGGTGTCCCATCCCTCTAATCATCTTGATAATACTCCTCTGGACTCACTCCAACATTTTCACATCCTTTTATTGAGGTAAATCAAGGGTAGTTTTATTGAAGTCAGTAGAAAACCAATAGAAGAGTAGAAAATGAAAAATATCAACACTCTAATACAGAAAATTCACTTAAGAAAAAAAAGAGTTCAAACACTGGAAAATGGAAAAAAAACCACAGCCCTCATGGCAACAAAATATTTTTGTTCTTTTCCAGTACAAAACAGTGCAGTAAGCAAATCCATGCAGAAAAGCAGACTTTCCAAGCACTTGTTCAAAAACAGAACACTAGAAGGCTTTTCACTTGCCAAGACCCAACTGCACGTTTCACAGGGAGCTAAGACTGCTGCACTACTTGTAACCCCACACACAGACAAACAGGCACCCTTGGCCTGCAAGGAAGCAGGAACTGGATCTGGTTGGAACACTGCACCAACTTGATCAGAAGGGGAGGGGGTTGCTTTTGTGGGTTTTGATGTTTGAGTTTTTTAATCATTTTTTCTGATCAGAAGCTTTGCAGAAAAGCTTCTGATCTTAAAGAACAGGAGATGACAAGTAACTTGACTGTGTGCAAGGGACTGTCAAGAACATTGAGCACTGAGGACTGAAGTATCTCTTTTCTTACACTGTGGTGGGCAAAACTACTTAACACCTACTGCAACTAAAGAAATCAGAACATCTCAGGTAATAAGTAATCTGAAGAACTCATTACATGTTTTCTTTGAAAAAAGAAAGCTATAAGTTCCAGTTCCAAGGGCCAAAGTAATCATTTCAGATATCTTCTTTCTTTTAACCAAACTTAAAGTTGTGTCAAGTCCCCATTCAAACCTTTGCAATAGATTTCTAAGTGGGTACAGACGTCACACCTGTTATGAACTTGAAGAGCAGAGAAAGCCAAGCCCCAACATCTTACCTCTGTGTCAAGTTCTCATTAGCAGCTGGAATCAAGTCAGCAGGGTCCCTGGGGTCTCCACTTCGAATGCTATTAGCAGCTTTGATTGCCCTGTTATAGGCTTTGTCAAGTTCTTCCATAATAAATTTCAGGTCTGAGGAAAGGTGAGGCGCTGCAGTGAAGCGCCAGAACAGACATGGCAGATACAGCAGGATAGCAACAAGCAGAAGGATGTATGGGAAGAACTGCAGGGGGAAAAAAACCCTGATTAGGCTTCACCTGCATAAAAAATAAGTCAGCCAATCGCTATCATTCCCCATAAGCATACATTTCCTAGAGGCCTAATAAATTCCTGTAATTTTATTTAAATCTTTCTACTAAAACCCAATTTTGTGATTATTTGGGATATGCAGGGAAGCAAAATCTCTTTTCAGACAGCTCCAGTTACTTTGCTGCTGCTTAGAACTTCTCCCCACCAAAGGGAAAAAAAAGCACACAGAATAAAGGCACCTGATAAATGATCCTGATAACAATTTCTGCATATTCAGAACCACTGGAGGAATACAGCATTAACCTGGGGGAAAAAAAAATAGCACAGCAAAGCAGCTGTCAGAGGGGCTGACTGAAAGAAGGAGACAGCATCACCAAACTCTCCCTCTCCAATGTGTCTCCAATGTGTCTGTTCATAGCAACTAAAGCACCCCAAATACCAGCAGAATCTCTCCTGCTTTCCATTTGCTGTCAGGAGGTTAATGAATAGAGCCACTACAGCTCTGCCTCTGCCTGCAAACACACATCTGTTCAGAGTGCATCCAGAGACTGTAAAGATGTAAGTGTGGCTGTAGTACTTCAGGGTATTTGAATATTTTCAGGTAACACCCAAATGGAAACCAACACACAGCATCAGAATGGTCTGGTGTTAATGCAGCACTGAGAAGTCAGCCCTTACATGGTCACAACTGCTTAGGAAAAGGGCTGAAGCAGGTATAAAACACAAGTTTGAAGTTTTGCCATCTTCTATTCATCAACAAGTAGTTCTTGCCACTCTAATTCCTCCCAGCTGCAGGAAAGATGGTGTTCCTATGTACTCTGACATTGTATTCGAAGCATAAAATCATACGTAACATTACCCTTACAAAGACACAATGTAAGACCTGGAGAGACAAGCAGTTTGTAATGAAATGTACTGCAAATTCAGTCAACCTCTAATTCATTCCATTCAACCTTTTCCAGCAAGCACACTTAACTCCAATCTAGCATCAGTTCATAAGGAACTTTAAATTAGTTGAACAAATATGAAACAGATGTAAAATATGAAACAGATCACAAGGTTACAGCCATGTGCCCATGCATGTTCATGGGCAAAGCCAGTGGAGATTTTTAGAGGAAGCTTGAACTGAAGTCATTAATCACTGCAAGTGGAAAAGCTACACGTACGTTTGCAGGTATTTAACAAGATGAAAATCTGGGCCTAATATAACAATGTTAACATGTGTTTGCATTAATCAAGAGAGATCAAAGTTTTGCATGCACAAAGTAATTTGATGTTATGGAACATTTTATTCAGGAAAATTACTTCTAATATCACCTACCATTAAAGCAAAACCCTGTGTTATTATTGGCAGTAGGAATGCATATGATGTATTAGACCTTAAATGACTGGCTTCCAGTATCCACAGCAGCCCATAAAAGCTGTGCAGAGCTCTGCCCTCACTACTGCCTCTCCCTCCTCTTTGCACACAACAGGTAACATCGCATCATCTTCCTTCTCCCAGGTGTAGACCTTCCAATTGAGGGGTAAAACTCTGGTATGTCCAGTGTATTTTGGACATCTCATCATCAACACAAGAATTTGGTCTTCTTATTTATCACTGTGGACAATGCAACCGGGTCTGAGACCTGATGCCTTGATTTACCCAAAGCTTCATGGTTTCACATTGAGGCTCTATCAGTCCTCTGAATTCTGCATTATGTAGAAATAGAAATGATCTGTCTTTGAACCCATCTTACACTTACCTAAGCTCCTCTAAGCTGCTGCAACACATTTTTCCATAGGTCTTAACAAATGCTTAAGATTGCCTGTATAGGTGCAAAGCCTTTTTGACTTCACTTACACCTGTGTCATACACCTCTGAGCCACCTTCCACTGGTGCCAGATGGGGAAACAAACAACAAAGACACATCTGTTTTAGTAAGAAGCAACCAAAATGCCTTATATTGGTTTACACCACTTGCATTCAGTACTCACTCATTTCAAATTTTACCAGCACAAGAAGATTTATTAATTCCCTTTCTGACCCTCAAAACTACAAACGCCATCAGCAGCATCCCATACAATCCTAGAGATCTCTTTACCCCAAGCACTACAAGACATGTGGTAAGAGGCAAGATAGTTTTCACACTGGAGTTACAGCCCCAAAATTCCATTGTTCCAGTCTCCATTTCTTCCTTTATAGCTTAAAAGAATTCTGCACTTGTGTAGCACATTGGCAGCAGCCCTCTTGCTCTGTCCCAGATGTCCCCCAATGTCCCCCACTAGCCTGCCCTCATCAGGCTGTTGACTTAAAAAAACAGCCTCTGCCATCTTGCCTTGCACATCCTCCTCTCCCCAGCTCCTTCACCACAGCCTCCTCACCTAGACCATCACACTGCTGGGAAAAGGCACATTTCCTATGTATTTTCTGGGCTTCCTCTTGCCAGGCTCTCATCACTCCCAAAGCTGAGCTTATGGCAGCATAAGTGAACTCTGTGCAACTCTTTTCCAAACAGTCTCAAAACCAGGGCAGTACATGATCATTAGTGCAGCTCTTTTTGTTTTGTGAACAGAAGTCTGTATTTGTCATCTTTTCCACAGCACCTGATGCACAATTCCATCATTCTTGGGTCCTGGCTTTTTTAAAAATGAAAGATATGCTTGTTCTATTTGTTAACAGTAGGCTTAGATAACCAGCAAATTGTTTTGAATCATTAAAATTTAAGGTCTTGAATGCCAGGGAGAAGTGAAAGTGCAAACTCATCTGGCATGAGTCCTCAGTTTCAGAGCAACAGACTTGGGCTGTCCAGTTCATCTGACTACATTTGACAGTCAAACATAACGACTTCCCATTTTAAGAAGAGGACTCTGTGGTATTTGTGCACAGACAACCACGTGCCATCAGCTTTTCTTTTATGGTTTATGGTTTATTTGCTCCCAAGGCGCCAAACGCACAAGGAGGAAGTGCCTCTTCAGTCTTGGGTAGTTTAGCATTGATGTAGAAGGAAGTGTCACTGATCCCAAGATATGTATGGTCAAAGGTATGTCAGAGAAAAATACTGGCCCAGAAGCGAAACTCAGTTTTTCCTTTGCTGTGAAATTATCAAGTTCCTTCTCAACATATTCAGTAGGAGACTGACAAAAGGAGTGGTATGTGCAACAGGGACCCAAACTGCAGTGCTCTTTCATTTTCTGAGCTCCTGAAAGCTAAGGATGATGGAAGCAGGTTCTCCTGCCTTGCCTGGCCCTCAGCCTGATGGCACACTGTAGGGAACAGCAGGCTCCCAAGGAGGCAGAGCACGTGGAAGCCAAGGGGCTGCCCCTGTACTGCTGCAGGTCACGTCACTTGACAAGCCCTTGAGCCCTGTGCACATTCCAGGCTGTTTAAGTAAATTTTTTAGCACTCAGCCACTGTTCAGCAAGAACATGTGCATGGGTAGAGAAGAAGAGGCATTTGAGCAGTCCATTTGCAGAAGCACATAAAGCAGCGGAATCACAAAACTGTCTTTTGAAGATGCACAAGCACCACACTCCCCCAAAGGTGAAAGATAAAATCAGACTAAAGCACAAAATAGTCTGTCATCACCAGCTTCAATTCTGCTAAGGTGAAGTAAACACACAGAAAATAAGTTAGAAGGGCATTTAAAATAAGTGCTTTATAACCTCAAATATGTTTTTATCATGCAAAAAAAAAATAGCTGGAATTGGTGGAGTGACGTAAAGGGCATTTTCAAGGACCTAATCTACAGAAAGCTTGCCAGAGTCTGGATAAAAATGTCTGGAAGAATATAAAAATAACTAATGGTATTTGGAAACAACAGATTTCTAATTTAACTTTATCCTCAGTCCCTATTTCCTCTGGGCAAACACTATACAAGTGACTGAAAGCATTCTGACTTCCACCTGCCTGACCATGGCCAAAGAGTAACTTGAGTACAGTAGCACAAAACTTGAGCTGCCCAAGTCTGGGTAGCAGCTGTGAGAAAATTAATTGGCAGACAATTAAAAGAATGAAACACTGAAGTGCCTTCATTAAAATACATGAACATGGTGAGATGTCTCCCTCTCCAGTTCCAATTTTGGAAAAAGCCCAAGCAAAGGCACTAGTCCCCAAACAGGCTAATGGCAGTAATTACACATTTCCAGAAGTAAAGGCATTAAAATCCCTCTGGATATGACCCTATTCCTCTTTGCAGCAATGGGAGGTATCTCACTGGTGTTCAAGCAGAAACAGCTATAAATGACTGATCATTCTAAATGAGATCCTGACCTGTCTCCAAACCTACAGGTGAATCTCAAACCCTATGCAACATTTATCTCTCCTGTTACATACTTTCTTTTCTGATACAGCTTCAAAAGCCTTCTCCAGTTTCAATTAGCTCAAGCCATGATTGACAGTGGAGGCTGTGATGGCTGTATCCAGTTTATTCCGGACTTTAGGGGACAGATGGCAATGTGGTAGTCAAGGGCTGCCAGGAACAGTGACCCAGGCCTCTTGCTGGTGTACACAAGACAACCATCACACTCCATAAGCAGTGGGCAGCCCTGGGCCTGTTAAGCTTTCCTGCTTGGCTACAGACTGCATCCCAGCTTCTCCCCTTGAGCAGGGATACCTCTCAAGGTTACTCTTCCAGGCTGAGAAACTCCTTGCTGTAACACATGGTCTGTAGGTGATTATTAGCATGCTTGAAATCTTAGCTAAGTGATTTAAAGGATTGACAGTGCACATACAATCCTTCAGACATAAACTGTTGAGAGGTCTGGGACTAAGTTTGAACCTATCCACATCTGAACTCCCCTCTGAGAAGTTTAGAATACAAAGAAGCTCTTTCTGAACTTCATGACTCAACAGGAGGGTCTCCCCAACAATTCTCATTCTATCCTCTATGCACTAAATAATGTTGTGTATCTTCCCACTGAACCTTGATAAACCACTCTCACATTCACATTCATTTAACTGTGTTAACTCACTGCTTTATATCAACACATTGTTGCCTCTCTCTTGTGAGTGAAGTGGATGACTCCATCTGCAACAGAATGAAGTACCTCTAGCATTACACTTCTAAGAAATTACTTCTAAATGCCTCTGCATTTATAAATACATCTATGGGTGTCCTTGCTTTGACAGCCTTTAATCTCTCTGGGAAGAGTTTACAGGTGAAACATTAGGAGCCTTCAGTCAATTATGAAATTGTACAGACAATGAGTCACTAGAACCAGGTAAAAATCACAATTATAAGTGTACTATCAACATAATAAATAACCCCAAGGTTTGCTTCGGTGTATTCACAGACAAGTGACTGAAAGAACAAATCAAGGGTCCATTGTAAATCTTACCTCTTTTATGAAAAGTGAGGGTTTTCACATAATTTTACTTTATGCATACAAAGACTGCAGACCCACTCTCAGCAGGTCCCAAAGCACTTGTCCTGCACTTTGAAAGACCTGAGTCAGACAACTGACCTCTCCTGGCTGTGCCACATGAGAAGACCTCTTCTTTCAGTCAGATGAATTGTTTGCCTGTATTTCATGTGAGTACAAATCTCCTTTTCCTAAACACCCTATACTTTTTTTTTGCTTACCTTTATCTTCTTTGCTTCTCCCCAGTTAATAGCAGACTAGAACATACAGTAATTTAAAAAATCCCTAGAAGACTCTTGATCACAGGCAGCTCCATCCTAGCAATCCAAATTTCAGGGCTATGAAGTGGTCATCACTCAGGGTCCAACCACCCCTCAACTTGCTTGGTTGCTATCAAGAGCTGGTAAGATGATGCTCACTGTTCTCCTGCTTGAGTTTTCATAAATTTCTCTGTGCACTATGGATTAAAAAGGCTTCACAGTGCAGTCCTCTCCTCTCCTCCTTCACTACCCTGCGAGGACTGCCCCCACACATGGTCAAAGCTTTTCTTCTCCTTCAAGATCAAGGATCAAGACAAGTTTTACCAAAATAACTTGTCAGGTGGAACACTCATCTTTAGAGACAACAAGCAAAATACCTCCACAGGGCAGGCAAATACAAAACTCCTCCATCCCCATCACCATTGACTGTCTGTCTTTACCACTGATCTCTAGAAACCTCTGTTTCTCTGTTCTGACACTTTAGACAGACACAAGAAACCTCTTAAGGGAATTAAACCTGAATGGAAAATCTCATAGGAAAACAGAGGCAACAGAATAGTGAAGCCTGACCAGAGTAAGTTTCCTCAATGACAAACCTGAAGAGGAGTCAGAGGACTCAGCCATATCATCATTTTGACAGCTCTTTCACTGACAAAGAGAAGGAAATCTTAGCATTAAATTAAGAATACAGCTAGGACCTACCACAGTCTCTTCTTTATATGTATCTGCAGGTATTTTGTTCATTGAATTGTGCATTTTAGTACACAACTCATTTTGCTTCCTGCTGAGAGTTATCCAGTGTGAGGAGTTTCCAGGACAACTGGAAATTTCAGAACTCCTGTTCTCCATGGGGAGAGGTCCTGGGCACCTTCTAGGAGCACAATAACCACTAGAGAGTCAAGGAACCCAGAACTTTGCAGTATGGTCCTTTTCAGCTTCCAAACGGATAAATTCAACCCCTGGGAGAGATCTCCTAGAGCAGAAAGGACAACCAGCAAAGGTGCCAAGCTTTAGGGGGTGCCCAGAACTGAAACTTACATTTTACTGTTCAAAAAACCAAAAATCCCAAAGCAAACTTGAACTCTGAAACAGAAGGGAGATGGAAAGGTTTCAGTTTTTCTGTTAAAAAAAACACTCTGGAGAGTTTGATAATCCTCCAGAGAAACCAGATGTTGAGAAGAAAAGCAGTGCAGGTTACTACATGCTGGCTTTGTCACCAAAGAGCTCCCTGCTCCTCCTTCCTTCTGTACCACACTGAGCACTGCCCTGGCAGGCAGTACTTCTGCCAGAGCATGGAGAGCATGCCAGAAGGAAACCCATCCATTTTAATCAGTAATGGGACCTATAATCTCATTCCCCCAAAACTTAATATAATGCCTCCTTAAGCGTTTTTTATGGAGCCTTCCAGCATGCCAATATAGTGAGATACTAAGTGAGTCAGAGTTTTGGAAAGAACCTGAGATGCCCTGCAAATAAAAGCTCTGCTTCCCAGAAAGCAGGAAAAAAGTTTTAAGTGAGGCTTTGAGAAGAACTGGGCCTAATGACCCCTGCTGTCCCTCTGTGTGCATTGCTGTAGATGCAGAGTCAGGTCTCCACTAACCACTGACCTGAGCACAGCAAGTCTCCCCTTTCTCCCTAACATCACTGTGCTCCCAAAAGGCCCTTCTCTGGCCATTTTAAAAATAATTATCTAGCCAAAACCTGCAGAGCAATGAGCTTGTGCATACTTTGTAGTGCAATGGTGGCAATGGTGGGGGGAGAACCCAAGTCTTCCTGCAGAAGTGATCCCAAGGCACTGAGCAGCTGTTGGCTCTGGATGCAAAGAACAGCCTTCAGATACCAGAGTGGGAAGCAAAGTTCACTGTTAAACAGCTGTAATGCCCCTCCTTCCCTGTAAACTTGTAAAGCATGGAGGCTGATGAACAACCAGAAGTATATTAGTAAATATTGATCTGCAAAGAGCATCTGCAGCTCCCAATGTCTGGGTCAGAGGGTGGGTGGCTAATCATGGATCTAGGAAGATGAGTCACCAGCCTCTGTAACAGCCCCTGGCTCAGCTGAGCAGATGCACTTCCTGCAGACAGGCTGCAGGATATTTACAAGGAAACATCATATGCCATACACGTCAGGGAGAACTGCAGCAATTTCTGATACAGCACTAGTCAGCAAATTAACATGGGTTGCATCATAAAAGTATGAGTGCTTAAGCTATTTGTGGCTGGCAAACAAGCAGACTTAATGCTATCACCAGGTAACTATCACGTGAAATTCAACACAAAAAATTTGGGTAACAAGAGCTCATTCCCTCAAGAGAAAGGGGCAGCAAAATATCCAGGTTTGCAGGTGGAGTTTCCAGCACTGTGAAATGTGCCAGCAGCTTCGACTGGCCTCTGTAGAAGGTCTGGCTGAAGTGGAGTCCTAACTGTGAAGGGAAGAGTTCAGGCTAGAAACCAACAAGTCTGGCTTTAATATTCATGAAACACATGCCTATTGGGTCAAGGTTATCAGTGGAGCTAACTGGAGAAGCCAAAAGTAAATCCTCAATTAATGATTTGAGTCAGCAAACAAATCAGAGATAGCCTTGAATAGCCTCTCAGAGATTATACCACCAGATGACTGGACAATAAAATCTGAGGCTCAGGACAGAGAAGCAAAAGCCAGAAATACAGGTGCTGCAAGTCTCATACCTGAGCTCCCTCTAGCACCAGGTTCTCCTCTGCTCCCAGGTCCCAGGGGTTTATTTGCTGGGGCAAGTAGTAAAGGGGCTGAGGAAGGCAGAAGACAAATTTGCAGAGCCCAACAAGCATCTCTTACCTTGGCATCAGCACTGCTCCAGCAGGCCAAAGCTGCCTCTCAAGTTGAGTCAGCCCCAGGCATTGGCATGGCATTAACCCAGTGTGTAATTCCTGCCAAACCTCTGCTAACTGCTTTGAGCCAGCTCAAGTATCTTAAAACCCACTGCACTTTTAACACATAAAATAAATCTCTTTCTATGCTTTATAGGATACTGCTTTACCTGAGGCAATGAAAGCCAGCTCGTGGCTGGCCTGCAGACATGCAGAAGAGCAGCTGAAGACAGGATTAAACCTGTTGGTACCACTGATTAATTTCACCTCCCCCAAAATGTCTATCTGCCACAAGTCTCTCTCTCCATGCACAACTGGGCAAGAGTAACACAATAAAAATATAAAATGTTTTTATTTCCCTGTTTTTCTAAAATAAGCTTTTACAAGCATCAAGGCAGTTGTTGTGTCCTGTACTCCAGTTTTAAAATAGTTCCTGGCTAAAGCCAGGTGAAGCATTCACTCCAGGGCAACACAGCAACATTAACATTACTCTTGTGTCAGATAACTGGTGACCCTTTATTTAAAAGCAGAAAATACCTTCTCTAGTACTACCCTCTTTGGAAGTAAGGGAAAGAAAACATTCTAAAAATAGAGAGTCAAGTCAAAGGCAAGGACTACAGAGCAGAGAAGCCAGAAAAGTGAGGCAAAGGTAGGTTTCTATGTGGGAGTAACTTTGCCAGGAGATGGAGAGCTATACATACTTTATGCAGTGACAGGGGTATGTTTTCTAAGTTGTTGTGGGATGGTTGCTTCTGCTGCACAGCTGCCCAGCAGTAGGAGTCCACATAAGCAGCTTGTCGCCAGGAGAAAGAGCTGGGTGCAAAACAGCTTATCTGGGCACCTGGCAAAACAAAGCAAAAGTTATTGCAGCTTCAAAAGATATTAAAAGAAAAGAAGAAAACAAGTTTAGGAAGAAAAGCCCCCATTTAGTATGTTGTGGTACCCAAAGTTATCAGGTTAAGCGATCAGACAAGGCCCAGCAGTTCTGCAGGGAGAAGGGTCCCGAGTTCCCACTGCCAACACAGGCCGTAACTCCCACAGGGATCCATCTAAGGATGCCCCTAAGGGTTGAGACAGCATATTACAACACTTAACGTTGAGGCCTATTTCTGTAAGTCTTGTGGGAAATGTGACCTTTAAGATCTTTCTCACTTGCACTTAACTCAGGTGGGCCAAAGGGAACTGACAGATCCAAAGTGTGACCACGTCAGGCCCGAGGCAACAAATGCCATCACATACCACGGTGTTACAACTTCCCAAAAGCACAACCTGCAGCCCACATGTCTACTCTAACAAGACCTCAAACACCATTCTTGCAGCCCAGCAGCCCTTGCAATGATGGAAGGGCAGATTTTCCCAGGGTGCTGCCACTTCCTCCTCTGAAATTGCAAATTATTTGGAGGGGTTCAAGTTATATCTGTGAAAATAAGGATTTCCTCCTGTAATTTTTGGCAGAGAAATTGTGCCCCCAGACACCTCCAAAGGGTGCCAGGCCCCTCCTCATCAGTGCAGTGATGGGCTGTGTCCAAGACTATGCATAAGACTGTCATTCCCATTTACTCCCAGGACCTCTCCAGCTGCTCAGGAGCTTCAAATTAAGATCAAGGCCCCAGCTGACAGCAAGAGCAGCTATTTACCAGCCTTAGGGTCAAATTCTGCTCTGGCCAGTCACAGGCACCAGGTGACCACTCCCACAGCATACTTCAACCAGGAAAAGTGTTTATGGGACATGGAGTAGCAGTGGCTCCTCAGGTAACACCAGTAAAACAGGATGAAGGGGTGATGAAGATGAAGCTTTATTTCTGAAGCTTTGATAGCAAAAGCTATCAAATATATTTCCACCAGACTTTCAGACTTTCCTGTTGCAACAGGACAGTCATTTCACCAAATAATACACAGAGAGGACATGGCTCTTCCACGAACATTTCTTCTAAGAGCAACACTTCCAACACTTTTGCCAATATCAAAAGACCAACAGGGGAAAACGGGCTGTATTTTTTCCCCTGAACACATTAATCTAAGTTATGCTAATGGAATTGCTGTGTGCTTTATGGGAGTAAGTATGTAATACAAGTAAGTATGTAATACAAGCATCATTTGTTGTGCCTTTTTGCTAGCTCAGTTTACAGAGAATAACAACTGCTTTTGGAAAAGGAGCCAACTGCATATGCCTTGTAACTCGTACAGCCTCTTTACAATGTAGCATAGTCAAGGAGCTTTATGAATAAAAGCCTTTCCATATGAGTCACTATTATAATTATTTCTAGGGCTGTAGTATCACAAGGACATGGTTTGATCATCATGGTTTGACCTGCCACAAGTCTCCCTTATGGAAAACAAGTTACTGTTTATCAGAACAGAGCTCATGTGATTTAGCAAAGTTGGTACCACACAAGCACTTGCACTCCTCCAAAGCCCTGGGAGTTTTTGTTTCCCAGATGATTTCCATTAGTTGTGGAAACCAAAGAAATAATATATTGCAGAAAAAAAGGGGGGGAAAGAAAGCAAAGAAAAAAGCAGACATTTAATGTCTGCTCTGCACTGGATGGAGACTATTCATGCCCTGCTCTCATCATTTAACCAATCTCCTGCTGGTGGCTGTGCCCAGAGCAGGGCAGCAAACAAGTGACCCTTTTAAAAGGAGAGCAATGGAGTGTTCAGAAAGATGCTTTGTCTTATTCATGTTTGTGCATCCACAAAAAGAAACACATTCCATGTGTTCATTCTCATTAACAGTTGGAACACCACTTAAAGTGATGGAGTGTTAAAAAGGCAGAAGTGAGGAAAAAGGCAGGCATGCCTCTTCTCCAAAACTAGTGATGAAAAAGGCAGCCAGCCTCCTTCTTCAAAATGTCATGTGCACAGCTTCATACCAGAATAGCTACAGCAATGCCAGTGCTGCAGCAGAGCAGAGACCATCACTCACAATCCCGTGTTTCAGCAGGAACACTGGAAACCTGACTTGGGAGCCAAGCACATAGAGCTCACCCTCAAGCAGGGGGGCACTCCAGTTGTTGGACTGGTTTTTAACTATCTGACAGCAGTCTTGTTTGTAAACACTTGTTAATTCAAATTACAACTTTGCAGTGACAGTACTAAAGTTAGGACTTATACAGGGAAGATGTTTTTGTGCATCATCTGTACAAAACACAGACCATTACATGCCTCAGAAACAGTCACCATTTCCCATCTTCTATTTCCTTCCTTCCTTCTCTCCTCCAAAGGAGTAACAACAGTATATATAGAGAGATAATTTATTTTATGTTGGACTATTCTGGAGGAAGCTGAAAAGAAAATCTGTAGTTTCTATTAGAGAAATTCGGCACAGGGCTATCACAAACCTACTGTGCACACAGCTATGCACAGGGCTAGTTTATGAGGGGCTAGTGGTCCTGTGCTATCACAGGAGCAGCCTCCTGGCTTGGTGACATGAAGCCATTCCTTTCCCTTGCTCCTGCAAGTAATAGCTTGGAAAAGAGAAAAGCAGCTAACAAGCCCATAACAACAGGGAGATAAAATATACAAGCAAGAAGGATGAGGAATAACAAAAGACAGAATTTGTTAAGCAGTTGCCACAACAGTCTTTGGCCAATTTATCATTACTCTTGGAAACGGACTTTTTTTTGTAATCATTTCCTGATTAGCTTTGGAGAGGGAGCAATAGGGATTTGTCTTTTACTTTTGCAAAGAAATGAGGATAAAAAAATGCCATTTATGATGGCTGTCCTAAACAGAGACCACCCAAAAGAGCTGCAGAAAGCCAGGCAGCAGCAGGCATGCAGCCACATATGATGAAATGACGCTTTTCCAAGGGTGCTAGGATTACAGATGGGGCTGGTTGTTGCAGCAGGAATTACTTGCAGGCATGCAGCTGAGTGCAGAGTACAAGGCTGAGTCACTGCAGCCAGTGCACAGCAAGGATGAGCTGTCACCCCACGCAGCTGTGGCATGTCTTCATGGGTGCTCTGCCAACAAACTTCCAGCTATGCCTCCACATCTGTACCAGGAATACCTCTTGTCCCCCTACAACTGGCTCTTCTTCAGCTCCTAGGCAGGAAATCTGTGTCTGAGAAGGAACTTTCAGAACCCAAGGAAATCTCAATTTGAGAGGAGAATCCCTGTTCAGTACTGGACTTCTTTGCTGGGTCCAAGGCAGGAGGAGCAGAGGGATCAGCACCCTCTGGCTGCATCCTTCACAAAAGAGGGTAAAGCCCGCAAGCCAGACTGGTTTCCTCTTCAGTGGCTCAAAACCTCTCTGCTGACTTACACATCTAATTAAGAAACTTCAGCTAACAGACAGGACAGTCAAAAATCAATGCTAATCACAGGCTTAACTATTTTTCTTGAACCAGGATCAAATGATTGCAGCTGACAGGATTGAACCTTCAGTAAGTAATTATTTGGGTTCTAATACACTGCAGTTACTGCAAAAAGATTTGCATACGCTTGGAGGAAAACCTGGCCATTAATTTTTTCTATAATTTTCCACAAGGCAAAATGAACTTGCCATGATATCCAAACATCTGATTTCATCTAGCGAGCATTATGCTCCTTAGTAGCCACTAAACAAAAACATAAACAAGAAAATCAAGGCACACATAGACAATGCAGACTACCAGGCACCATCCAACACACATCCTCCACGCCAACATTAAAAAATATTTTAAAGACTTAAAAAAGGAATCCCATGACTTAAAAAAAACTGCATGCCAAGTAGAACGTTGGGAGAAACAGAATCTGTTGAAGAAGAAAGTATGGAGCAAAAGGGGGCACTGGAGAAAAGAACCTCTCCCCAGGGGTGCTTTGGCAAGGGAGCAGGAGTAGAATGTAAAGCTCAGGTGATACAATGTTTAGGTGAAATGGGTCAGAGAAACTAGAAGGTATATTTCTCTCTCTACAGGGCTGCAAGTTATCCGTCAGAGAAGTCTCAAAATCATACACTGGGAAAAGAGCTGGGTATTTTATCAAGCATAGCCTTCAGAGTGAAAAATTTTTTGATTCACAGGAAACAGGAATTGTGAATTAAATTTCCACCACATCTTTAAACAAAGAGTTTCCCTTCATCTGAAGGAGAAGCACTACAAAACAGTGGCAATGACCATCTAGCTTCCCTGCCAACACAGGTGGTACCCCAAATCTCAGGCTACACCAGAGGCCCACGATTTTTACATTTCCTCTGGCAGCTAAAGCAGCTTACCATCATTTCCACAGGAAATTTAAAGCTGGCTCTATAGGAATTTAACAGAAAAAATCTTACCAACAGCTGAAGGTGCTTACACAATGACAGTTTATAGCTTGCTATTAAAGCAAATGTTTTTACAAGCTTGCCCTGGCTGCCCAGGCAGGCCTGTGCCTGATGCTGGAACTTGTGTTCTTTCCTGAGCACTCCTGACAAGCCAAAGAGAGCACAGTGTATCCTGCTGGGATCTGCACCTCTCTGACAGAAGGTCTCAGCCTGCCGGGCTGCTCTGGGCTGAGGCAATACATTTGCTGTCTCAGTTCTTCATTAACACCCTGGGTTTCACAGCACCCTCCTGAATCAAATGCAAGGTGTGCAGCAGTCAGCTATTAGCACACAGCCTGCTCCAGCAGCACTGGGATGGGCTTTTCCAGCTCTCAGCCAGCAGCCACAGTAATAGTCTTTGGTTTAATTACACCCAACCCAACTTCAGCCCCCAGCTCTTACCAAGTCACAAGATAGGATTACCTCCTAAGAGCCTCCCCAGGAACTTGGGAACATGAAAGGAGAGAGACATCAGCAGGAATGACAAATCAGAGAGGTACAGGAGAGGAAAGGAGCCCAGTTCGAGAGTTAAGACTATTTTTTTCAGTATATTTGTTGTGATTTAATCTCATTTGTTTTTGTTGGTTTGTTTTTTTTTTCATTTTCTACACATTTTATTCTCATGACTGCTTCAGACACATGATTAACTTCTCTAGAGAGATCCAGGCCCAGCTGGACATGCAGCAAGGGACACTGATGCCATCGTGGCACCCACAAAAGCTTCTGGGATGCAGCACCCAGAGCTTCCCACTAACACCCTTCACTCTGTGTTCTGTGCCAGCCAAAGGACCTCAAATCCCACAGGCAGCCAACTGCAAGAACGGAAACTAAAAAAAAAGACAAAAAAAAAAACTGAGTGAAAAAAGATGCCCATAAATTAGGTGAAAAATGAGCAGGGCAAGTAAGGATTGTCACCACCGGGCAAGTCCAAAGTGGTCATGGGAACATTAACCCTGTGGTGTGCAGAGCATAAGGCAAGGCTCCACCTTCCCACCTCTGAGCATCCTCCAGCATGGCAAGATACACCAGAGAGCACCAGTGGGAAATAAGATGGTTTTAATGCAACCAATCTCAATTTTGACTAGCCCAGCATCCTGCCACAACTGATAAGCCAGCAGCACTAACGAAGCCTTCATTATGATTATAACCAAGTTTCCCAGCTGTCTATACTCAACATGTGATGGTTTCTGTGTCCTGGAAAGGCTTACAAGGTGTTTTCTTGTATGATAAAACAGAGATGCTAAAACACCTGGATTCCTTCATCCCAGCTACCTATGAGCCATGCACAACCAACACCCAAACCAAACATGTAAGGGCTGCTGTGGCCACCACAAAATTCCATTCTTCTCCACTCTCTCCCTCCCTTCTCATCCCTTCCCAGGCATCACCTCCCACACAGGCTGCAGGGAATGCTGCCCATTGCACAGCTGTGAAGCTGCTGAAGCTGCTGCATGCAGGAGGTCAAACATCATTTGGTGACAAGCGCAGATGAGTAGCTCACAGTTGCCTTCTTACAGAAAAAGATGAAAATATTTGATGTTGAGTGGACAGCTCTCACATCTGCTTTTCTTTAAGCTGCAACCTGAGACAGCCATTGATACTTTTTCCAGAACAAAGCTGAATTTTGGCAGAGGCCAAAAATGAAGCAGCTTGTTTTGATTTCCTCTCTGCTCATCTGACAGTACCTGCTTAGGGCTGCAGCATCCTGCTCCAAGCAGCACCCTGGGAATAAGTATCTATGTTTTCAGCCAAAGTGTTTACAGTAAGAAAGCACATCTTGCAGTACACACAGTCTGAGATCAGAAACTGGAATTAAATTCTGACTCAGAGCTATTCTTACTAAAAATGGCACAGATAAAACTCTATTCATTTCTCATTCACACACTGGTAAGGGTGCCCCATCTTTCAAGGGTTTTTTTCCCCTTTATAAGAAGAATTGCTGATTTAGCTATATTTAGATAGCTTCTGTTATCACACTACCTGACCACCTCTAGTATAATTTACCCAAGAACTGCCAAATAATATAAGGAAATAATATCAAGCCACCATATAAGGAATATACATGTACAACACAATCCTCACAATCCTATGGTTATTTCCATTTTCCCATTCCCAGTATATATAAAATTATGTAAAATTGTATAAAACAACGGCTAGCGGCAAAGAGGCAACACGTGCAGGATTTCAGCAGCAAAGATTCCCAGGGATAGCATAAAACAGCTCAGTCACTGCTTAATTACTACCTGAACCAGCTTAAAATCCTCACAAAACTACAACTGACCATGGGTTTCTAAAATATAGCAAAAAAGCAAACTCGGGTTAGTTCTCCTCCTGCTCCTGAAGAACGCCAAAGCATGGAGCAGGCACCAACCCCAGAATTTCAGCACTGCTCACTGGCTGGGTGCACCAGCTGGTTTTTCCACACCTTCAGCAGAGAAATCCTCTGTGATTCAGCTGGAATCTCATTTATTTCCTGGAACTCCCATCAAAACTAAAAGCTACTTGGTGGCTTCAGAAAACTTCCATAGCCTTTGCAAACATTTTAATAAATTTGCATAACTCGAGCAACCACGTGTAGGGGGAAAATTGCAGGTGTCTGACACCACACTGCAACGGAAGAGGAAAGCACAGCAGGAAGGGAAGGTGACAGGATGAGGTGCCAAGAGAACCCGAGGTGGGAAGAATGCAATTATCCCAACAGAAATAGGAGCTGAGCATTCATTTTTGGAAAGGGTGTTCAGTTTTTGTACTCTGAGCAGGTATTTCCACCACTTTCACACCCACCTCTGAGTTATTCTTTTTCAGACCTAAAAATGAAGCCTGACAGTTTCACTCAGTTTAGCACTCCTGAGCGTTTTCAGAGCATGATTATATCACAAAGTGTTTGAAAACAAACCTTGCTGTCTATTTCATCGTCGGCTGAAAACCACAGCACAGACAACCAGGCATTTCCAGCCCCTAAAATCCTCAGTGTTCCCCCAAATGCCTTAATGGAAGCAGTTTTGGGCTGTCCGATAAGCAGCCAGCCTGCTGAGCTGCTAGGACTTTGTGGGAAATAGGTGACAGCTGTCCCAGCAGCGTGGCTGATTTACTATCACTTTCTGTATGGACACCACGTGGCGCAGCTTCACCCCCGCCCGGAAATAACAAGTACTTCTCATAGTTATTTGCATCTTTATTTTTCAACTAAAAAAGCTCAGTTTTCAACCCGCTGTTTCCTTCCAACACGTTCTCAGGATTATAAACAAAAACACTAGCAAGATGCAGCCCTTGTTTTTGCTCTTGCTTTATGAATCTCCTGCACTCACAGATTCAATCCGAAATAATTGAAAGACGAGAACTTAACTCATCTGAAAGAAAGGGACACTTTACTGAACTCTGCAGTTCAACTGTGTGTTTGATCTTTGTGTAAGAGAGTAAAATGAAAGAAATAAAAGAACCATTGGTACCCAGGCACTGTTTCAAACTGGATCCAGTAATTCTAGAGTAGAAGCAGAAAGAAGAATTAAGGGGCCCATATACTAGCTCCTGTATGGAAATGCAAACCCTCTTTTTAATTGCTTTAAGAGGAAGAAATGTGCCTATATCAGTAGCAGATCAAAAACTAAAAGAAGCAGGTTAGAGTGCAGAAATATGGATGTGTCCATCCAGTTTCTGGATGAACCAAGCTGCCATGGGGCTCAGATCTGGTCTCCAGTCCGGCTGTCCTTCCCTTCCCTGCACAGTTATTCTGGCCCACAGCAATCTAGTGCAATAGGGGTGTAGCTGTGTGTAAATACAGCAATCTGGGGCATCCTATCTCTCAAGCTATCTGGTATCTGACTAATGATGGCTTTGCACAGATTCACCACTCATCCGAAGTTCCATTCCAGTTTCCACTCCCCTGACATTGACTTGGCTCAATCCTGTAGATGATGGAGATCAGGTGTATAACACTGAATGCCAATAAACAGCTGCATGCAGCAAATTGAACTATCTCTTTGAAAGGCTGGAAATCCTGTGATTCCTCCCTGCCTCCAAATGGATAGCATTACATATAGACCTTTAAAATCTTCATTCAAATAGTGCTATTCTTAGCAAATACTAGGAAGGCTTGGGTTGGAGGAGACCTTAAAAATCATTTAGTTCCACTCCTCATACCAAGGGCTGCTGCATGATCACTTTCGTAACTTGGGGTGGTGGGTAAATAAAAAGATAGTAAAATAATTGGGGAACTTGGCCTTTTGCCTGTAAAGTTTCATCGACCTGTAGTTTCATCTACCAGAGTCACAGCAGAAATTGACAACTGAGCGGGAACAGCTGCAGGAGGGCAGAGGAGCAGCGGAAAGCTTCAGAGAGCTCTCCCACTGCCCGTCCTGCGGGTGAGCAGCCCCACCGAGCCGCCTGCAGCGCAAGGCAGAGCTCTGACAGCCCTTCCCTGTGGCACCTGTCCCTGACAGCTGAGCGCACCGAATCCTACCGCCGAAGCCCCGGAGCGCCGGGAGCGGCACAGACGGGCACTTCCCTGGCACATCCCGGCTGGCTGCTCCGCTCTGAACTGCGCTGGGAAACAAAGGGCAGCGCGGCTTCAGCGCTCCCATCGCTCCCACGGCAGAAGATGCGTCGGCTGGGCTGACAAAGCCCCTGCTCCGGAGGTGTCGAGAGAACGGCAGCGGCCAGGGAATGCCCCAGCGAGGAGAAGGGGGCGGGTAAGGCCGGCCGGGCAGCCCAGCACACCTGCATGAGCCTGCTACCAGGGATGCGCTCCGGGACGGCTGTGTTCCGGGAAGGCAGCGTTCCCTGCCGCGGCCCAAAGGCGCCCCCTGCCCTGCCCTGCCCTGCCCCGAGCGGGAGCCCTGCCGGCGGCCGAGCCCGCTCCCGCCTGGAGCTCCGCTCCGCTCCGCCGCCCCCCGCCCGCCCAGCCCTTTGTCCGCCGTGGGAGCCGCCGGGAACCGGGAAAGGGGGCGCCGGAGTTACCGATGGAGACCTCCTGGGCGAAAGCGAGGGAGATGAGGAGCAGCGGCAGCCCCACGGCGATGCAGGTGACGATCTTGTCGAGCGCCAGCTCCAGCCGCAGCCCCTTGTAGCGCGTCTCGGGCGGCTCCTTCAGTAGGAAGTCGGAGAACACGTACTCGGTGGCAATGTGCGCGATGGCCATGGCGGGCACGGCTCCGCACGGCTGCGCTGGGCCGGGCTGCCCCGCGCTGGGCCGGGTTAGGCCGGGCCGGCCCCGCCCGGCTCGGCTCGGGAACGCCCCCGCAGCCCGGCCCGGCCCGCCCGCAGAGGGGCGGGGGGCGCGGAGCGGCGTCCTGCGGGTCGGGAGAGGCACTGCGGCAGTGCCAGGAGTCCTGGGGGGCACAGAATCGCAGAGTGGCTGGGCATAGAAGGGACTTTAAAGATCATCTATTTCCAGCCCCGCTGCTGTGGGCAGGAACCCCCTGCTCGGCCTTAAACGCCACCAGGGATGGAGCATCCACAGCTTCTCTGGGCAAGCTGTGCCACCTGTGCTCCCATCCTCACAATAAAGAATTTCTTCATAAAATCTATTCTAAACTCACCCTCATTGAGTTTAAAGCCATTCCTCTTTCTCCTATCACTGCATGTCCTTGTAAAGTGTCATTCTCTCTCTTTTTTATAAACCCCCTTAGGTCCTAGAAGGCCACAGTGAGGTGTGTCTAGAGCCTTGTCTTCTCTGGGCTGAATTCTCCCAGTCTGTCTTCTAGGAGAGTTGCTCCAGCCCCTGCATGGAGCATCTTTGTGGCCTCCTCTGGATGTGCTGTAGCATGTCCTTGTGTTTCTTGTGTTGGGGGCCCCGGAGCTGGACACAGCACTCCACACGGGGTGTCAACAGACCAAAGCAGAGGGGCAGAGTCACTTCACCTGTCCTGCTGGCCACACTCTTTCTGATGAGGCAGCCCGTTATGAGGCTAGCTTCCTGCATTCTGAGCACAGTTTGTTCATGTCCATCAATCCACAAGAACCCCCAATGACAGGGGCTCTCCACGGGTTCTCCCAGTCTCTACTCATGACCATGGTTGCCTCAATGCAGGTACAGTGTTTGAATGGAGCCTCCTTGTGTCAAGTTTGTGCCCATCAGCTCAGGGCACAAACTTGACACAAGGGTCAGGTCATCTCACCAGGCACTGCCAAGAACAACCTCACTCTGTCCATGCTACTCCTCCATCAGCTGTTTGCACATACAGTGGAGAGCCCCTGAGACACTTTCTCCAGGCTGGTGAGCCCCAGCTCTCTCAGTACTCATGGCCCCAACACAGTCTGACAGATGCTCCAAGCCCCCAACCTACCCAGCACCATGTACTGTGGCATTTTCCCCACCCATAGTGTTTGATCACTGCTTTTCAGGTCAGTTTTTTGGGGGAGTCACTGGGGCGCCTTCACCTTTAATAACCCTTTATTTGTTTGCCCCTCTGTACTTTTCCTGTTGGTTTCTGGACCTCTGTGAGCTTGGAGTATCCTCAACCCAGAAGTCACAGAAGTCACGTCCACCCCATGCAGAGCCACTTCCTGTGCTGTTCTTTCATGTAACAGTCCCCCAGCTCACTGCTTTCTACAAAAACGACAAAATATTCCCTTCTCCACTCAAATTTCCCTTTATAAAACTGGTATCCTATCTGCTTTCAATTGCCCTTCCTATTTTTTTCCAAGCCACAAGCCAAGGAAATCAATCCTCATACGGAAACTGTTCTACAATACTGATTCCCTTTCTTATTTTTTTTGTGCTGGTCTTGTGCTGCTTTGCTGGATGAGGCCAGGAGATTTGACTCATGCTGTGTACAAGATGCAGGTGCCCCAGACATTTATGTAATGGGACAAAGTGGTTTTCTGTTTTGCTCTGTTCTTAATTTGTACTGATTCCCAATATTTAATTGCCTTTCTGCCCACTGAACAACATTGGAGCTAATGTTGTCATTAAAGTATTACAAATCAAATCCCAGTTCAGAGATGTTTAGACAGTATGATACACATAAGGGTAGGATTGCTTTTTTCCACATGTACTACTGTAAATGTATCGTAATAAATTTTGTTCTTTTTTTTTCCACTGATCTTTCATGATACATGTGCTTAAGATTGTCACTCAACTTGTCTAGTCTTTTTCACAACACTTAGATAAAATAGTGAAAAGCAAGGACAAGTATGTCCTGCAAGTCATGTAGCACCCCATGAGTGACTTTCAACATGAAGTCTGACCACTTTTCACTGCCATTTAACCAGTTAATTAACCTCCATGGACTCCTCATCCCATGGTGATTTCATTTCCTTAAGAAGACCTTCTCAAAGATCTTATGGAAATATAAGCAGGTTATATTCATCCACATTTCTTGCCTATGCACTGAGTCCTTCAAAAACCTTCCTAAGGCACAATTTTCTTGTGGGGAAAAAAAAATGTATAAACTCTTCCATGTTCTCTTCTGTTCCTTTGGACACTTTCCTGGTTTTGTTTTTAGAACAGTTTCAACCAGCTCCCATTGTGTGGCTGACAGAGCTTTTAGTCCTCTGGAAAGTTTTTAAAGATTGACCTTGTCACCTTTCAAGCTTTTGGATTTAGGACAGTTCCCAGCTGCTCCCCCACTTTATAATCCGGATTTTTCATACTTGAGGGCCTGTAGTATTCCATGGAAAACATCCCTGCCTTGGTGGCTTGATCAGTTCATTTTGTTGCTTAACTCTGTTGCTGCCGGTGCTTCAGCCCAGCACAGGTGCTGTCCTTCAACACAGGTGTCGGGGCACAGCTGGCGCAGGGCTGCCTGCACCAGGCAGGCAATGGTACACTTGCTCCTTTATGCTTTTTGTGATGTTTCATGATCCTCTTGGCAGGCTGTGTCCCCTGGTCCGGCAGCAGTGATGTCCTGGGGCCCTTTGGAGCCTTTGTTCTGGTTTCACAGCCACTGTCCAGCAGAGGAGTGTGACAGAGGAAATGAACTGGGCCAGAAGGTTCATACAAATAGCTGGGTTTTTTATTATCAATGTAATCACTTTGGCAAACTAGTTTCTACAGTCAAAACATACTTATGACTCTGTTTCTAAAACAGCAGGTGCATTAGCCACCCTAGAAGTGAAGTACCAAATAATTTCCTTTTGTAATAGTGCATTTTGAGTGAAAGGCTTTAATTTTAAATGTACACAGAGAGCTAAAGTTCTGCACAGACAGTATTTTTGCACAGAACAGGAGACCCCAAATTTAAAGTTTACAGGACAGGAAGATGAAAATATCTGTATTTGCCAGCTCAAAATGGAGGGTTTTAGTTGTTTATTGTTATGATGTAAAATTTATAAGGGCTCAGTCCTGCATTTCTACTTCATGTGTGTGCTTTCAAATGACTGAGGAAAACAAAGAAATTACTGAGAAACATCCAAGAACCTTCAACATATTGTTTGACTGGACACCATTGAAGGACACATTTAAGCTACAATAAGAGTGTGGCACAGTAAAATTTCCTACCTTTGAATATACTTTAAAGTACAGGAGTGGAAAAAATAAAATTTAAAAAACCAAACTAGCAACTTGAATTTACATTCAAAATCAAATTTGTGTAAACAGTTTTACAAAGGTTTTTTTTTCCTGGAATTCCTCTGCTAGAGCTATAGCAGGCATGAGCAGGCAAGAATAAACACAACCTAACAAAAAATTAGCTATAAACATTCAAGTATCACTAAACATGTCCTGATTCTGCCTGTCTGCCTTGCAGAGCACAAAGATCATCCTCCTGATGGCTTCATTACAGGTTGGGAGAGAGGTGTTGCTCAGTGCAAAGAAGAGGTACAGAATCAGGACCATAACAAGCAGCATTTACAAAGTCAATTAATCTCTTGGAGGTTGTTCAGAGCTAGATTTTTAGAGATAAATAAAAGAAACTAACAGCAGGGGCACTGCTGAACCCATCAGGTGCTAAAATTTATTTGTAGGTCTTCAAAAATCTGTCTCTGGTGCAAAGTTTCCTCATTTAACAAGGAAAAAAAAAAGAGACAATCACGTGAATGGTGGTGATTTCATTGAGCCAGACTTTGAGAAACTGCAGGGACTGGGAGATTTGCACCTGCTCTTTCAGAGGATGACAACTTAAGCCAGTCCCTGGTGGTGTTTATTTTCTAGTGTGAACCCCAAGTTTCTGCACAGAGCACATGGATGCCATTCTGCCTGCTCCTCACTCCTGTGAAAACCCAGGGGATGCCAAGAGGTGTGCTGCTATGCTTAGCTGCCAGATTGGATCTTGGACAGAGCTCATCTGAACTCCAGAGGACTGGAAATGGTGATGGGTGGTACCTGGCTCTTGGAGCTGAGCTCTACAGCTTGTGTTCACTCTTGTGAGCACTGGCCATGGGGTAGGACTGTCAGCATATGCCCTGCTCCAGTTTTATTAGCAGCATGTTGCCTGGCAGTGTTAGGTTAATGGTTGGACTCAGTGATCTTAGAGGTGTTCTCCAAACTTAATGGTTTTATGGTTCTATGTTGTGAAATCCAGTGAGTCCCTGTGAATGATATTAAAAGTGGGGATTTACAGGGAATCTGCCAGAAGTGCACTTTTATCATCCAGAGCTGTGTAATGGATTCTATTTCCTTGGTGGGTGATGAAGCAGAAGAAGATTAATGCTATTGACAGTAGAACAAGTCCAATGCAAACAAAAGCTGCAAGTATCAGGCTGGCTTCTCCAGGACTCAAAGTTCTGCCGAAAAAATTGCCCACTTTGTTGTCATAATCTGTTAAAAGAGAGTTGTTAATGAGAAATCTGCACATGAATCTGAAGAGTTTTAAATGCATTTTAAAAAATCTTTACCCTTTGTAGTGGCTTCATTTGTTGCAGTAGTTTTATTGTATGTTCCAGTTGTGTGTCCTCCTTCTGAAGGAACTTCCCACTCTCGTCGCCCTTCTCAGGATGAAAAAAAGCATAGTTAAGTTGGAAACCTTAATAATTTTTTCTTCTCTTTTGAAAAATTAGAGCTGACTTATTTCATTATTTCTACTTTGTTGATCTGAACAGAAATTGTGATTAAATCATTACAACTGTTCCTCTGGGCAGCTCCATGGGCAACATTCCCCTTCTCTGTAGGCATCTCTGTTACTCCACTACTTACTGTAGTGATGGGACAAGGGGTAACTTTTAAACTGAAAGAGGGTAGATTTAGGTGGGATATAAGGAACACATTTTTTATGAGGGTGGTGAGGCACCAGCACAGGCTGCCCAGAGAAGGTGTGGATCCCCCATTCCTGGAAGTGTGCAAGGCCAGGCTGGATAGGGCCTTGAAGAACCTGGTCTAGTGGAAGGTGTCTCTGTCCATGGCAGGGGGGTTTGAACGAGATGATCTTTAAGGTCTCTTCAAACCCAAACCATTCCATGATTCAGTTCTGCATTTGCTTGTCCATTTAAAATCTCACAGCCCACATGAATATGTGTAGTCAAATCAATTCATGATATCCAAGGAAGGAGTATTTTGGCTATATTTGGCATCTACATTTGTCACCATGCTGCTACAGGGTTATAGGTATGAGGTGTGCCTACTGGCACTGTTTCAACTCTTGTAGAGAAGTGTAGCCAGCACAGTGAGGACCTAGATACTGGATCCAGATGTTTAGTGAAGTAATGTGATGTGGAGAGGCTCACAAAACACTTTCAGCTTCACTCACGTGTGTTGGAAGAGACAAGCACCACTCAAGAAGCTTGCCAACTTTTCTTAGTCTAGAGATCACCTATTTCTTGGACAAGCTGAACAACCATTTTCTGGAGCTCCTTTTATCCCAGCTGGTGTCTGCCTGTGCAGGGAGGAGCCCAAACAGCTCTACAAGTCATCAGGGCTCACAGGAAGGAACCAGCATCATGCCAGACTGAAGACTCTCCTGCACAGTGAGGCAGAAAGGCTGAACAACAGCTTTGCAGATGTTTTCTATGCCACCTTTGAAGGACAAATGGTCCCTAGGCTGCCACTGTCTCAAAAGAGCACTTGTGATGCACCAACTGATTTCAAGTTGCAGCAAAGTGCACCAGAGATTGCCATGTCACTCGGGGTGTTTGTCCTGTCTCTTATCACTGCTAACTTGCCATGGCAGTGCAGGTGCTTCCCACCAGTGCACAGGTGAGCTCTCTTCCTTTCATCCCTGCCTTCCATCCCATTGTGCTGCAATACCACCTCTGAGTCCTGGGATGTTTCTGATACTGCACCTGATTTATTGATGGTGTAGGTTGTCTCCATGCCAGCATGGATGTGATCGGCCACATGGCAGTGCAGAAGCCACGTCCCAGGGTTTTCTGCTACAAGTTCAACTGTCTGGAAAGTCCCAGGGAAAAGGTCATATACATCTCCTCTGTGGTCCTTATCTGTCTGTGGCAAAGCAAAACCAGAATTGTGAGAGTCATGCCTCAAATACTCCCCCATGGGCACTGAAATATTCCAGTCAGAATTCCAGCTCCTTAAGGTAGATCAAATGCTTCTTGTACATTTCTAGCGAGCATCATCCAGAGAAACTGAGGTCTGTGGACACATCATTTAATCCATTATACAACAGCAGACCCCTTCTGTTGACTCCAGCTTTTGGCTGAGCAAAGGTGTTTCTTTGAAATATTTTTCAGGTAGTCCTGCCAGTGGCAAACTGTCACAGCATAAAACCATACTCTAACCCAGCATAACTCTAATTTCCTCCCTGTATTTTCCCTCACACCTATGGGTAATCATATATTTTAACCCACCTAAGCATGTCCTCTACTAGGGTAATAGAAGCTTTGCAAGTATCTCATTCATTTTGTATTTCCTTCAAATGCAAAACTCCCAACCACCTCAGCATCAGCCCAGGGCTCTGTGCCTTAGTGACCAAACCAGGCTGGAAATACGGAATTTTTTTTGTTTATTTTTCTCATAAATTTCCCATAACACTATAAAAGTTTTACTTTGATTATTTTACCAACCTTGAAGATGAAGGTCTGCGCATGGAAGTGAACTGTGTGGATATCCACTTCATTGCCCATTCCTATCAAATACCAGTTTGTCCTATCACCTACATTCATTGTTAGACCCAAGAGACTGTTGTAAATCTTCCCATTGATTGCTGGAAGAATGACAAAATAGGAATGATTAATAAATGGCCACAGTATGGGTGATTATAACCTCTACTTCAGGCACCCTTTGCACTTTCAGGGTAGAAGGAGTGCTCTGGCAGAGAGGGGATAGGCACGTGTGGTCAGGTCAAGTGCTGTCCCCAGCGACCACTGTCACTTCAGGGAGACAGTCATGCTTTTGTTTCAGTTTCCAAATTGTGTAAGTATACATCAACAAACATTTTTCTGTCTTACAGAGCATTAAACTGTTTTTTTACTGGTTGAGATTGAACTCCTGAGCAAACTGGATTTATGCTGAGAAGCTGGGAACATGGAAAAGGAGGGAATAGAATTGTTGCCTAAAATGGGTACCAGCTGTAGAAAGAAAAGTTTGCTTTGCTAGGGCTGTGTGTGTCCCCATCCAGTCTATTCAGCCTGGCTCCTGGCAAATACAGCCAGTTTAAAAATATCATCCCTATGCTCCTAAAACACAAGCCTTGGAGGAGCACAGCTTACAAATGACAAGGGAATCCTGGCAGGGCAGCCTCTTCCCAAAAGTATAAGAGTAAACTATCATGTTAGAAAAATATCTTGGCTGGGCCTTGTGAAATCTTTTTGTTTCCAGCTTTGCAGTTTATGAAGTTGTCACATGGCTGGATAACTGCAGGCTGAGTCCAATGTCTCCCTAAAAGGGCTGTGAAAAATAAACCTCTTTCCTCTTGGCTGCTGCTGCTGAGCCCTACATACCATGCATGCTGTTGCCTTCTTCAAAGTTCTCAGTGGAATTAAAATCATCAGGATTCTTATGAAGGTATGTTTCAATATTTTCTTTCAAATACCAGGATTCATTTTCATCGAACACCATAAACAGAAGAGTAAATTCACGATCAATGTCTTTCCTCAGACCTCTTTCATCTAAAGTTCCTTTTCTGCAAACTACAAGAGGCCCAATCAGACCACTGTACGTGTCCTGAAATAAAATAAATATAGGCATTACAGATTTTCAATTCATACAGTTATGAAATAAATACAGATTAACTGAAGATTAAATTGCTTTTTCCTATCAGATGAGAAAAAATCAGTCTAATTAAAAACTTCTTTCTCCGTGTGTCTCTCTCTTAATTTACCAAAGCAATGACATCCAGTGGTCCCTTTCAACCTTACTTGTTCTGTGATTCTGTGATTTTGTGTAATGTTTTGTGTTTACCCCAAATCCCTTCAACTGTTCTTTAAGGAGGAAATCATATTACTGTGGTGTATGCCTTGGGATTTCTGTAGCTTAAATTACCCAGGCATGTGCAACTGTTGGTAAAGAGTTCAAAGCATCTAGCTCTGTAAATGGTGTCTCTAGCCTGTGGTCCTCTCCCAAATGAGAAGCAGAATCCTTTCATAAACATTACACAAGGCACGACGTGTTAGCCAAAGCAATGCAAGCTTTAATGGCCATTTCTTGGTTACCTTAACAAAATTTGCTGTTGAATAATAAACCCAAGTGATACAATTTGGATCTGTTTTGCCAGGACCGGATCGTTCTGGGACGTTCCACCTGTAGGTGTTTATTTCCCCTGAAAAAGAGAGAGAACAATTTTACCTTGAGCAGCTAAGTATTAGAGGCTTTGAATGGTATCTAACACAGAACTCCTACCCTCCTCATCAAAAAACTGTCTGCAACAAAACTACCTGTGGAAGCATGCAGCAATGGGATAGGGATATGATTCTGCCTTCCAGGAGGTCAGTGAGGTTCCAGTGGTGTAAGTGAAGGCAAATTGCTCCAAAAAAGAAGATCTGCAAATGATTCTGACAAAAGTGGCATCCCACAGAAGGAAGTTCACAGACAGGTCTCTTCATCTTTGCCCTTGGCAAAACCTGCAGTAATTCAATGATCTCGGCTGCTGATACTTAAGATCAGATGAGGCGCTGGGAGCCAAGCCCAGAAAATGTGTCTTGGACCATCTCAATTGAAAAGCACAAAAAGAAGTGGCAGTTGACACTGGGATTTTGCAGAGGGTGCTGCAGAAGTGTGTCAGCTGGGGGCCCGGATAGGAGAGCTGGATATGTACCAACCTGCTGTCAGGGGGGAGCAGGGGGTTCTTTCATCTTCCAGATAAGACCTTGCTCCACAGCAATTACCAGAGAACCTCTATCCCTTCCCAAATGTCATCATCTCTGCCACATCCTCCCTGAGCAGAAATTCCCTGACCTCTGATTTTAAAAAAATCATAATGAATGGATGAAAAAATGATCTGTTTGGGTGAGGACCATTTCTCTGCACCAAACACAAATATCTGTGTTCAGATGAAATGCCTATGCTGTTTCCCTGCTTTGCTTTTTTGCTGGTACTTCAGGAAAGGGTAGGAGATCAAGATGTGGTCAACACCTTGCCCTTTTAAGTGGTGGAGAAGTGTTGAACCAAGCAATCTCTGTCCCAAAAGTCTTTCAGGGTGACTACAGCCAAGAGCATTATGGGACATGCTATGAGTCAGGTTGAAACCAGGAAATCACAGAACCATGGTTTTAGTACAGCTACAGCCCAACAGCTGCCAATGGCTGTGGGCATCTAGGCAAGGAGAGTTTTCAAGCTTAAAGGGTTGGGAAATGACTGAGTCTAGATTTTGTGTCACTGAGTCACTACACTGTTCCTGCATCATGCAACAGTGGGATTTAATTGTACAGAAGCAACTACAAAAACAAAAAAGTGATGCCTTTCAACTCTCATACAATATGAGATGGGTCTCATGTAAGTATTGCAATATCATTTACTCTTACAGGATAAGCATCATGTCATGGAGACATTAAGTCTATGACATGGAGACATGGAGGCCAGGGAAATGTTTCTCATCCACCTGTATCTAACCTAGATGTCATCACCTTTTTTCAGAAGGTGTGATCTGAAAAGGGAGGCTGGTTGTGGTCCTTCACCCCTTCCTTACTTTTTCCTCCTCAGCTCAGGATGTTTGGAGGCTGTAGATGGAAAAAAATCTCCACCCTACTTAAAGCTGACACACTTCAGAAGGCATGAAAGACTGATCTTTGAAGTTCAAATAAGGCATAACCCCTGAAAAAAAGCTATAAACATGAGGAAAATTGATGTTTTCTCCCTTTTTTCCTCCTGGGTAATTGGAAGAATGGCCAGGGAGAGAACAAAGCTGTGGCAGATGAGAGCTGGTCTAGCATAGGTTGCTATGGATATGCTTTCTTCATCTATTTACCATGCCCCCCACAGGTTCTTTAGGAGCTGGCAGTGCTCTCAGGAGCACAGTTTGTCAGGATGCAAATCTGTCTGATGACTGATTTAGGATTTAGTAGAATTAGACAGTCTTTGGCAAGTTTGGGGTGAGCAGTCCAGCCTGGCCTAGGAAGAAAGACAGTGAGGATTTCTAGATGATGCTGGTGGGGACTGAGGTGCCCAGAAATTTTTCTTATTTTCAGGGATTTAATTTCTATGTCAACTGCTCTTTCCAAGCTCGTAAGGAAAAGTCAGTCCTTAGATCCTGTTGGAGAATGCTTTTGGCTTACTCTCAAACACAGAGACCTTCCCTCATCTAACTCATCCCAAGCCTGCTCCCATGTGGACACAGGAGACATGACAGTAGTGTTCCCGTTGTTACATCTCAAACGCCAGCCTAAAAGTGTCGACATCATCATGGAGCAAATTACAAAACAAAGGAATTGTACATAAACCAGTTCCTTTTCTTTCCCCTCCCCCATGTATTAGCCTCAGGTATACATTCATCAAACTGCAGCAAGGCAGATGCTGGCTCACATTTGGACATGAGTTTCTGTGTATTTCTATTTTACCAACACAGCTGTTCACAGGAAAGAAATTTCAGCTTGCAAAGAGCTTTATTACATCAAAATTTCTTTACATTTAGTTTCACACTGGAGTTCACAAATTTGCATTGGTGCTGGAAAAAAAGGTGGGTACATTTTGGATTGACTGCTATGCCTGGGTTTGATTTCCTACTTAGAAAATAAACCCAATAAAAAAATTGAAGTTCAAAAAGTTAAACAGGAGTGAAACCGGAATAAAACAGGCATTTTTCTATATGAAAAACTATTATCTACTGTTTTCCTCACTAGAAACTGAGGCGTATTTGGTACACTTGTCAAAGGTTATTAATTCACATGACAGCTACGTTTGGCATTTTATACATGACTCTGAATGCAATTGCCAATTCTCTGTAGCTTGAGAGAGGCAGAGTTAATATTAACATCTGCAATTCTTACCTCTGAATTTCCAAGTTTTTAAAACATTGTTAGAGTGTCAGTTTGGAGCCAAATGCAGCGCTGGCTTACATTTCTCTTGCCATGATTATGGACCTGCTTCTCTCTCTTTTAGAGGTTGTCTAGTGGTTTTACATTCTTGTTTCTACCCCTGATAGGAATGAAGGCTTATTCTCTGCCCAAACATGCTCACTTGGTCAAGAACCTACATGTCTAGAAACTCAGAACTGTAGCTGAATAAGCATTGATCAAATGATGCCTGGGAGAACATATAGATATGGGCAAGTTTGAAAGAGAGATTACCATTAACGTGCTAAAATGCTTTTATATACAGCCTTTGTAGCTCAAAGAAAAGAAGCGGGGGGGAAAAGAAAAAAGGGGAGCCTTACCAGGGAGGGTAATTGGTGTCTCAGGCTGTTCTTCACAACCAACCTCTTCTATACCATGTGCACTTACTGAGTATGGCCTGCTGGCTTTGTTCTTAAATACGATCAGTACGGAGTCACCAACCTCGGCATGGAGTAGTGGCCCTGAATTCAAACAGGAGATGCCAGTGTTTAATGCTGTTTTTCTGAATTCAACAAACTTTCAATAGCTTGGCCTGGGAGTAGAGCCAAGGTCTCTATGAAAATCGTTGGGCTTTTCTATTCTTCCCGGAAAGCCATCAAAATTGTTTTATCTCAGCTGATTAAAAGCTCCGTATGTGCAAATAATCCCTTTTCAGTCAATGAAGAGGATTGTTCTCTCTGAAGACAGGTCTTTGAACAGCTGTTTTTTAAGGAAAACTCCTGAGGATGGCTTTTGAATCTTTCAAATTTTATTGTCCTTCAGAAAAGGAAATTGTAAACATATTCCTAGAGAAGGTTATCCTGAGGGAAGAGTATGAAACTGTATCAGGAGAGGCTTAGTTTCAGTATTAGGAAAAGGTACCCAGAGGGTGGTTGGGCACTGGAACAGGCTCCCCAGGGAAGTGGACACAGCACTGAGCCTGAGAGAGTTCAAGGAGCATTTGGACAACACTATCAGGCACAGGGTGTGAGTCATGCAGGGCCAGGAGTTGGACATTAATGATCTTCCAACTCATGATATTCTAAAATTCTATGACTATTTTATGACCAGTTGTTGCCTGCTTTTCACCCCGTAAAAAACCTGAACTGACGGTTATTTTATGATGGGTAAAATTATGTCTTGCCAATTGCAAACACAAATCCATCTCCTTAATATTATCTTTATCTGTTTACAAGAGTCTCCCCCATGTTACAAGCTCTGAAGCTAAAGTGAATCCTGGAATTGCCATTATAGCACTCCTTAGGATACTCCTTATTCATATTCAAGCATTAATTCTTTGATTTGGAAAGGATATTTACATTCAGCAGTTATATAAATAGCATGTAAAATAACTGACACCTGGAATAGGCGTCACTGTTCTAGATTGTCCATCTTAATAAGGCTAGAAAAGATCTTAGTTTTTGGAAAGCAATTCTCTCCCTGAAACAGGCTTGGTCTGTGAGACATGAGAGCTACTTGCCCAGGATTTCCAAGTGTTCCTCCTCTTCTGTCCTCACTTTGCGCTGTGTGAAGTTGCCACTTGTGTACTCCCTGTAAACCACCTTCTTGTATTTCGAACCAATCAGGTCCTCTGCTTGGCCCAGAAAAACATGCCCATAGCTGCAAAATAAAATGCAATAAAAGCACTAAAGTGTACGTAGCTGAAAGCTAATAACTGTTGTGCTATTCACAACAGATTGAATGAGAATATACAGCTTGATCCAATGTGCTGATGGATGTGAAGGCCCTGAGAGATGCAAGAGGTTTTGAATAGCAAATAGCAAAAGTGATAATCCTTACTGAATGCACACCCTCTTCAAACAGGTAAAGCTGAGGATAAGATGCACTCTCCAAGAATTTTGAGAACACAAATCCTTCACCAGAGCTGAAGTAGGGGTAAAGTGTGAGATGAGAGTGGTTTCAGCTGCCCTCTCCAGCTGCATTGTTCACTCCAATAACAGATACTGCCTGACCCTGGAAACCTGAATCCTCTTATCATGATGGCTGCTTTTGCTATTATGGCTATTAGCCACGGGAAGATGATAAACAAAGTTGACCTTTGAAAACAAATATGATCCATCATCTGAGAAAAGAGGGAGCTGCTTTACCCTTTCCTCTTGCTGCTGTATACTGCACAGGCTGGATACTTTCCCAGCATGATCATAAAAGGAGAAATGTATTTTCATTCTGCACGGGGAAGAGGATGCTTTCCAGGTTTCCCTAGTGTGTTGCTGCTCCCATGGGATCCCAGAGGGCTGACTCACCGGCAGAGGACACTCACAAGCCGCTGTGCAGCTGTGCCTTCACCCTCTCAGGGAGCAGCTGCCTCCTGGCAGCTCATCTCCAGGGTGCCCCTGGCAGAGGAGTTGCAAGGCTGGTTCACAATTCACTAAATAAAACCAAAAAACTGCCCCAGGGATACTGCTTACTGTGTAGTGAGCTGTATGTGCAACAGCAGCTTTTGACAGTAGTGGAGTTTTCCTTAAACTCACATCATCACCTGTGATTCCTCAGGGGTATTTTTTTATAGACTTCTCTTCCTCTGTACCGGGAGCACTTTCACAGATGCTTTTCTAAGGTTTATTTTTGACATAAGTTCCTTTTTGCTTTCACCAAAGTGTCCTCAGAGACAAGTCTATGCAATATGATCTGCAATGTGTATTTTTTTCCCAAGTTTTTTATTCCTCACACAGTAGAGTGATTCAGTTGCAGGTTTACTTATGTTCTGATCTTCTCAGGGGATCTAGGGGCTACCATGCTGCAGGAAAGCAGACTCAGCACCCCCATCATGCACCTGCATTGCCTACAGGAGCTCACACCTGGAACAGGTGCCTGACTTTCTCCTCTATGAAAGCCAGAAGTCTGGGATGGCAAGGCTGGGGAGAGTAAGGGAGAGAAGAGGGTTTGAGAGCAACATTGTAAGGTTGAGCCAGGGCTGGAACACAAACTTGGAGGCCTTCTTGAATTCAACAGCATTACAAGACAGTCTGAATGAAAGCATTTGAAACCGGTGCCTATGAACTGGTCTAGACTGAGAGGCTGTGACTTTGTAAATACATTTTCTCATATTATCTTTGGTGCAGAGTTCCTCCTAAAAATACAAGGTTGGTGTCATGAAATGGTGCTTCAAAGTTTCCCCTCCACTGTGAGTGTGTCTTGTGCCCACAACTGTTTTTTGGGTTGGGTACCTTTCCTCATAGCTGCTGATGTTGTGAACCTTTGGTGCTGAGCTCTTATTTGAGGCATAGTCCCACTCCACCTCCTCTGCAGCAATGTAATAGACCCTCATGGCCCCACGCTGCTGCTGGGCTCCGCTGGGGCTGCGGCAGCTGCTGACCTCGTAGAGATGCTTCATCCCACCAACAAAGTGATCAAAAGTCCTGCAAACCACTTTGAATGTGCCTGGAAAGAAAAGCACATGGCATTTAAGCAATTAAAAAACCTAACAAGCATCTTGGCAAATTAGGTCCTGTGTACATCTCTGATCTGTACATCTCAGACAATCCTAATGTATAATGCTGTATGGAAAGTCAAGCAAGAGGATGTTTAAATAGAATGATAGAATATTCTAGGCTGGAAAATACCTCCAAGATTATGAAGACAGCCATTAACCCAACACTGCCAAGTCTACCACTAAACCATGTCCCTAAATGCCATCTCTAAAATCTTTTAAATTCATCCAGGGATTGTGACTATACCACTTACTGAGCAGCCTGCTCCAACGAACTAAAACTCCCTGATGCAACCTGAGGTTATTTCCTCTTTTCCTGTCACTTGGTACCCCTTGGGAGAGGAGACTAGCACCCAGGTAGTTATAGAGAGTGAGAACAACCCCTCTGAGCCTCCTTTTCTCCAGGCTAAACACTCCCTCAGTCACTCCTCACTAGACTTGTGCTCCAGGCCCTTCCCCAGCCCTGTTGCCCTTCTCTGGACACATTCCTGCCCCTCAATGTCCTTCTTGCAGTGAGGGACCCAGAACTCGACACAGGATTGGAGCTGTGACCTCACCAGAGCTGAGTACAGGGGAACAATCCCTGCCCTGCTCCTGCTGGCCACACCATTGCTGATACAGGCCAGGATGCCACCGGCCTTCTTGGCCAGCTGGGCACACCCTGGATCATGTTCAGCTGCTGTCATCCAGCATCTCCAGGTCCTCTTCTGCTGAGAAGTTTCCCAGACACTCTGTCTGCAGCCTTTGCCATTGCATGGGGTTATTGTGAACCAAGTGCAGGACCCAGCAGGACTTGACCTTGTTTTGCCCCATAGGAAAAACCAGCCTGCTCCATCTTTGCTCAAAAATCACCATAAATTACTTGTAACTATTTGACTTAGATCAGCTTGGCCAAGGAAACTCTGAAAAGCACTCAGATGTCTGGCAGCAGGAATAAGCGTGCCAGCAAGCCTCACTGCCAGCAAGCCCATGCTGCAGACATGCCCACGAGGAAGAGGAGGAGGACGAGGAAGCACTCATTGCAAAACTCAGTAAAGGCATGGAGAAACAAGGGGTGTGTTTCAGAAATGCTGGTTCCTTGTTCCTGAGCACAGAGCCACTTTACCAGCCTTCAGTGCAAGAGACTCTCCATGGAGCCCCTGCAGTTTGTCTGGTGTAATCGGGCTGAAAAAAGGCTCTGCAATACAGATACAGAGCCACAATACAGGAATGCCTGCTTATAATCATGTATCTATTTGCACAGTTGAGATAAACTGGAACTTTCTGACCCTTTGCACTCCCTCCATGAAAGGCCAAGCCACCATTGGCCCTTTTTTTTGGTAGCTCTGGTGGTCAAAGATGGTAGTGATTGTGGGAGCATATTTTGGCATGTTCATGGGCAGATTTTAATATTTATACTCTCCTTCTCTCCTGCCCATTTACTCAAGCAGAAGCTGACTGTGATGTTGTCCTGTACAGCTCCACCTGCTAGCACTGTGTGAAGGAGGAAAGCACTTTCACAGCTGCTTTGTATGTGACTCAGTGATAGAATCAAAATTAGAAGCATAGCCCTGTCCAGACTAGATCTCAGTCTATTTCTTGCACGTCAGAGGCAATAGTGATTAGAGAGATAAAATAATATGTAATTAAAATCACAAGCATTGACGATTGTAAAGATCTGATAATTCATTCAATTTCTGTTATTGCTGGTAGAAGGTTAGCCAAAAATTAATAATCTCTTAGAATAATTGTTTTGTGTGAAATCTACAATGCAGTTTCATGACAGATGGTGGAAATGTTTGGGTTTGTGTTAGAAAAATTTCAGTTGTCTTACAGCATCTGCCACAGAGGTCAAACCTGGCACATTCACAACTCCAATGTACATTTCTATCAGGTGCCCTGGCCATGGATGGCCCTTGGCATAGCTTTGTACAACACTGATGACTCTATTATTTAAACAGAGTTGCATCAATGCAAAGCAAGGTAATGTACTTTATATGATGAAGATTATTTGGTGTCTCCAGCAAACAACTCACACTCTCCTGGTTTGAAGTATGAATCACTGGATTACCCATGAGATTTAAAAGTACTTTTAATGTATAAGCTTCTGAAGAAACTCCTAAAGACTGACTATTACTGAAAAGCCTTTGTTGAAGTCCTAAAATACCTTAAATGATGCTGACTATCCACATGGCAGTGAACTTGCTTTTCTAAAAAAGTCTGTTTGGAGAATTATGAAATTCTATGAGCATCCTGTTAGCTATCTCTCTGCCTGATGCTCTACCCATCCCTAAGTCATTAAAGCCTCTGGTTTTGGTGTACATGAATATATACACCTTCCCAGAAAAGTAATCCAGCCTGAATTCTCAGCTGTGCCAGGTCCCCAGGGTCTCTCTCCATGCTTTCAGCCTCCTTGTGCAGAGCAGAGCATCTCACTGTCTTATTTTGGCTCACTGGTATCTGCAAGCGCCACACAATCAGTTCATGAACATACCCACACGGTCTGGCTGCATTAGTGCTGTCCCTGATAGATGAGGAAATAAGGCCAGCCCATCCCTTGTTGTCCCTCTCAAGTCGATCGTGTTTCCTTGGAAATGAACCCCATGCATGTCGTAGTGACTGCCCAGCCCAATGAGGTGCCAGGAGACCTTGTCATTCTTGCACATGGTCAGGCCTGGCAGATTGCCATACAAGTAGCCATTGACAGCTGGAGGAGAAGGAAAAAATCAAGGTTAGCAGCAGGTCCACAGAAATGCATCACAAAGACTCACGACTCAGCAAGTCACTAAAGGGGCATTTTGTGAAGCAAAAGTAGGATTGGATGACACCAAATTAACATCTAAGTGCTATTCCTATAAACTCAGAACTTATACCTCTTTGGATTTAGCCTGTAAAATCTTGTAATAGCTCTCTGCTATTGTGATGTAGCACTCCTCCTCTGAGCTTTTGAGTGTACCTCTCAGACACCAGCCAAGTGTACAAATTTGGTACCTCCTTTCAGCCTGGAGAATGAATAACCACATCATTAAGGCTATGGAGAGGGCCATAAAGAGTCTGAGTTACAAGGGTAAGGCAAAACTCCCTAATCCTCAAATTGTTCTCTGTGATCAATGTGTGAAAGATGCTATAAAAGAACAAAACTTCGGTAGGGTAGTTTCATCTCATAGAAGAAGAATAAAATAGACAGGTCCAGAAAGCCCCAGAGTTCTCTAAAAATACTTATCTAAAGCAAAGGTAGGTTACATGATTTGCTCAAGTCTGTCATCCCAGGGATACCTTGGAGGAGATCCATGCTGAAGTCAGATACTTGCATCCAGAAATGATGCTGTAAACTATTTTTGGCCATTCCCCTAGTCTTTGCATCTCCTCTTCCAGAGGTGGTCACTGCCCAGCAGGGCAGGTAGATTTTACTGTATGAGTCAGTGCCAAGGCCAGCAGTGAAATTTAAAACACTAGTGAACATTGGCTTCTTCTGCACCTGTCTCTGGCATTGTGCCTTTTTACAGAACTAAGTATTGTATCTAAAATCACTGCTCTATTCCCTTTTTCCAGATGTATTTGTAGATGGATGCATTCATTGTCACTGTGACTGGGGAGTTTCAATGTGCACCCCAAGGGCATCAGGAGCTGGCCATAAGCTGACTGACAGCTTTCCAGCTCACTCTCCAGTGCAGTGCACAAAGCTATGAATGATGATAAAACCTGCCAACTCATCTTCCTAATATGACTGAATAAAAGATATCATTAACAGATATTAGATATTTTGTACCATGCATTTTGTTGGATTCCATGAAATCAGCATCCTTTTCATCCACTTTTGTTGGGTCTCCAGTAAATGATTCAATATTCTTGTTCAGATACCAGCTGTCATTCTCATCAAAGATTGAAAAGAGGAGGTAAAATTCTCTGTCTATTCCTTTCTGTAGACAAGGAGGAAGACAAGACATAAAAAAAGTCTATTCAATAAAAATGAATAGGTTTTTATAACAAAGCTTTCTTTTCCCTGAAGCCACCTTCTTACTAAGTCTGCATAGAGACAGCACTGGCACCTTTTCATCAGCCAGAAGGATGAATAGAGTGTCCTTTACAGGGTGTGAAAAGAGTTATTATTTGCATGCAAAAGACAGAAAAGCTAGGGAAGAGACAGGAAATTAGGGAATGATGATTTTGTCTTCTTAACAGTGCCCTTAGATCAGCTTTTACCCTGAGGAGTAACATTTGTTTAATCTCTATAAACAGAGCTGGGACCTGGGCAAACTGCCTGTATGGGAGCCCCCAGTGCACCACCCTGCTCTTAGGAACAAGCAGACATTCCCGTCGGGCACCTGTGTCCCGTCGTGATTCAGGGTGTTTTTCCGACAGACCAGCAAAGGTCCCACGAGGCCAGAGTTGGTGTCCTTGACAGCATCAGTGGCTGAGTAGTACAGGTAGGTCAGGCACGGGGGGTCACTCTCTGTTGGACCTCCATTTTCAGGCACCCTCCATTTGTACGTGAAGGTTTCACCTGGCTTGACGTGGGCTCCTGGCTTCAGGTAGCCTGGAGAGACAAAGTTGAGATGCACCAAGATTACAGGAAGGCTTTGTCTCCCTGACTACAAGAGTGAGATGGAAATTGGGCATAGCTACAGATTTCTGTGGAGAAGCTCCCCCTTGCCACCACAGCTGGAGCACCATCCCATAGTTTGGGCAGCTGTACCATGGGAACATCTCACCCAAAGTCTGTGCCATGGGGACAACCAAGCCAATTCCCTGCAGAACACATTTAGCTGCTCCACTCAGACACCTTCTGACGCTACGTTGGATTATCTGGATTATATTCCATCAGACAAGACACGCAGAGCTCATCCTGGTGCTTAAATGGATTCCTCTAATGTTTGTAACTTACCTGGCCTATCATGGAATTCATCTGTGGCACGGAATTCATCCGTGGCAAAAACTCAGGCTTTGCTTTTCATTAAGCACCAACAAATCAATTACATTAGTGAGTGGAGCTGGAGCTGTGGCTCTTTAGAAATTCAAAACAAATCTGATCCTGGTAATTGTTTCTTTTTGACTTTATAGCAATGCACAGGAGCCTTTGTCAGCATCTCCAGAGTGGATGATATTGTTCTTTGTTGGAGGCTACTTTTAAAGGATTTGGGCCATTGTCTGCTGCTATGCAAAGGGTGGATTTAGATTGTCTTTGACACTTAAGCAAAGTGTCAAAGACAATCTATATTTTCTCAGCACACTCATTGTCTAGTACTCCAAGAAAATCTTACAAACTTAGACACAAGTGAAAATAGCAGTAATGCATCTGAGCACAGCTATTTGCTGCAATCTGCAATAGAAAACAGACTATAGCTTCCACAGTATCCAATACTACTGGATTCATCCTGCAACAGTCCTCAATGAGGCAAACACTGACTTGGAGTCAAAAGCCCTCTGAGACTGACAAGTGCCAAATGCAACATGCAAGGGTATTTCCTGGGAGCACTGGAAAAAAAAAAACCCCATATATCTGCAGATATCTCTACATGTAAGTATTCGTATTTACAGTATTTTCACGTGAGTAAGCTGCACTTAGACAATGCACAACCTCTGAAAAATTATTTACCCTCAGCATAAGCTTACAGGCTCTGCATGTATACCTACAGGATTTCTACATGTATACAGCTGTAGATAGATGTAATGGAAATCCATGGCACAAGAGTTAAAAGGAGAGAAGGAGCAGACAGATTATTGATGAATCTGGAGTCAGGTTTCTCTCTAAAGACCCAGAGGTGTGCCAGGTCACCTGGCTGCTGAATTGTAGGTTTTGGGTTGATTTTGCTAGACACTGAAGTGTGCAGTGCTGAAAGGCACTGCTACCAGGGACTGATAAATGAAATCACAACAGCTCTGCAAGCAGGAAGCTGCACTTCCATTGGAGAGATATGTCTGACGTGAGTGGCATTAGGATCTGTACCGATAACTTCAAGGCTGAACTCAAACCAGTTGCTTTTTTATGTTTTGCCTCCTGGCGAATTTGTTGAGTTACAAGGTTGGGAACAAGAGACAACAATATAATAAAGCCTTTTGCATTGATCTTATTGTATGATGAGTTTTACATGTTGACCTAATTCTCTCTCAGCACAATTTTCAAAAGAGGGATTATGTCCCATGAGTTTCTTTTTATGCGTTGTAGTGGAAACAAACCAATTTAGGCAACAAGAAAAGCACGTTCCTTTTCAGGGCTGAAAATGCACTTTTTCAGAGACCACAGCATTATCTCTGTAGATGCTATGAATGGGATTCATCTCACCTTAACTGGGCCATCTCAAGCTTAGTCCCTAACTCAAACTCTAGACTTCTGTGTTTGGTGGAGACAGAATCACATCTCCAGAGAACCTTCTTGTCACTGACTGTAAAAGGAGCCTACCAATTAACATAATATTTAACATTCAACAGTTAAACTTAGACGATAAGACCCTGTCCTTGCACAAAATGAGAGGAAGAATTTCATCAACACTCAATTTCAGCATTTATGTATTTATGAAAATTAATAAGGATTATCATTGCTTTGTGATATGTGCCAGGGAAATCAGATAAAAGCTGCCTTTGAAACTGACTATCCTGACAGTAAAGCAAAGGCAGTGGCCAGCCTGGATTAGAGAACTGGGAGTGATGCAGCTGAGAACATGTGGATAGCTATAGCCAAACACTCAGCAGGGCCATCATGCCAGATCCTAAGAGTCATAATTCTGGAGCATGCCCAGAGGAGATCCACTCCTTGAAATGGAGATTCAGTGGAAATATTAGATTACAACTAATAGAAATTGGATTGTGCTTGTGATTTTGTTCAACATAGGCCTCAGCTAGTTTTAATTATCTTGTCTGGCACATATCCAAGGAGAAGAACCATCACATTTGCAGACTGTGGAGTTCCATTGATTATGACATGAAGGATAGATGCAAACTAATCAAATAATCCTATCTCTGCCTTATCATACACAAAAGGGAAAACCTGCAGAGCTCAGCAGCAGATTTTTGGGCTCAAGTATTCTAGAGGCGATGATCCAGTGTGCAGCCAAAACTTACCATCTAAGTAGGGAGCACCTTCTGACAGCTTGCTGAAGCTTACACCATGGGCCATAATGCTATAGCTTCTTCTGGCTTTGTTGGCAAAAGTAACCAGCACGGTATCTCCCACCTCAGCTTTTATAACAGGGCCTTAAAAAACAGAGTGAGGGAAGGTATTAGAAGGACTGCTCTCCAGCATATTTCCACCAAAAAGAAGAGAGAGCTGCTTGCATCTAATTCCCCTCTCAGCCCAGATGGTTCTACATTCAAACTGAATGTAATGACAGGAGGGAAAAATATTCACTGTACCAAGTATTCCCAGGTGCTTCATGTCCTCTGACCAAGTCTTCTTACTGAATGTTGCGTCAGTATATCCCACATAGTGAACTTTCCAGTACTGCCCTCCTATTCTGTCAGTCCCTTGTGTGAAATATGTTGCAGATTCACTGTGGAATTAGCAAATCAGACTGGTTAAATAATTGAAAGTTCAAGCAGAAACCTTCATTTCAGATAAAATTATTACTCCAGACATAGGAGAAATGACCCTCCAAGTTACTAATCTGCATACACTTTTCTAGCGCACAAGGAAAGGTATTACTGGTTTGAATTAGCCAACACATGAGCATTCATTGTACATTAGACTTTTATGTTTAACCCTGATTTTCTTAGGAAGACATATATATCAATTTACCTTAGGCAAGAACTGTGCACACTGTGTGTAATCATCGTTGGCTTTTGTGCGAGACACTATAATGCAATTTGTCTCCATCAGTCATATCAAGGGGGAAAATTCTGCCACTGTGGCACCTCTGAACTGCACTGATTGTAAGTGTGAAAGCTGCCTGAAGAGTCTTGATGAAGGGTCATTAACTGTGTTGAACTTGGCGTGCCTCACTTTCCCCATGGATTTAATGGAGTAAGATAAGTGCTTCCAGAAGGCACCTTGAAGCATCACAGTTATGCATCCAGCTTCCTGACAAGGCTGCTTAAATCCATTCCTCCCTGCCCCTTTCAATTAAAACTAATGACAGTGCAGAACCTAGCCCATGTGAATCACTGGGGCAGTGGCACACAGACTCCTGAAATTAAAGCACAATGGGAGTTGACAAGAAATCTTACCTGCCAGTGGCGTTCAAACCCTGCCCAGTGAATTTATCATAACCGTCAGGCCCATAATTCCAGAGCACTTCTTCAGCAGCAATGTAATATCTTCTCTTATGACTGATTGGTGAAGAGTGCGACAGGTTTTTCTGGCAGATCTGAACATCATACAGTGCCTCCATGCCACCTGGGAGAAGAAAGAGTCTGGAGACAGTCCCTGACCACCTGCAGAGTCAGCAATCTCACGCATGCAAACGTAAATTCAAAACTCTCTGAGAGCTACATGGATTGGAAGCAATTACTACAGCAAATTTCTATTTCAAAATACATTCTCTGCTTACAACAGGCCAGATACCAATACCCTTCCTTTGCAAGGTGGTACACTTTATACAGTAGGTGAAACCCATAGACATCAATGACACTCTTTAGTGGACTTATTTACTCAATTTCTTAATCTCCATAATGATGATAGAATGATTTTGGAAGTTAGAGTGACTCCAGACATCTGCCAAATAGCATCATCCCCCCCTGATTTCCACAGAAATACAGACTGGTTATTTCTGCTGAAGATGTTTGTTTCCTGCCAGAATTGAGTCTGTTTTGCCTGATGCAAAGCCCACTGGAATCAATGTGTAAAAATTCTCCCAACTCGTCTCTGCTGTGATAATTACACATTGCCTGCTGCCATGACACCTAGTTTATGATACACTCTTTTGGGGTCTTGCACCGCACAAATATCACAACACTACCATCAAATCCCTTCATGTAATGGTTTCTGGAAACACTGCCAAGTTTTGGCTGATTTCCATAAAGCAAAAAGCTATTAAGTGTTCAACTGGCATGATTTTTTTTTTAACATGCAAGTACTTATCTACAACAAAAAAAAACTGTGTTGAAAAGTTGGTGTTGAAAACTCCTCTCATTGCTCATCAAAATCTCGGGTTTACCTAGGAATCGTGGGGACAGCGCTGGGTCTAGCAAGTCTTCCTCACATGAGTTACATGGCCAAATCATTCATATTAGCTGAAGATTTGGCCCTACGCGTATCATTTCTGGTGATTAAACTCATGATCGTGATGCTTATCTGGTGAAAGTTGCAAATTGCTCCAAAGTCACGCAAAAAAAGTGCCAAATCCTGCTCCCCCTGGAAACATCTCCCAGTTTTCCCTTCCCAACAGAACAGAGGCTGATGAGGGAGGTGTATGGCAGCGTACCTCGTAGGTGCTCATTGACCTGGCAGGTTATCAGCCACCTCCCAGGGCTGCCCGGGGTCATCTCCGCTGTGATGAATGTCGCAGGGAAGAGACCGACCACGTCCGCCCTCTGGTCTCTGCTGGTGAACGTGTGCCCATAGAAGTAAGCAGCATGGATGTCTATCTCAGCCCCCATGCCAAACAAGTGCCAGGACATGGAAGTATCAGCACACATCTCCAGGCCGGGGAGATTGCCATATATATAACCATTAATTGCTAAAAACAAAAGCATGAAACTTTTTAAGAGGTGAAAGAAAAGTGACTCTGGTCCCATTTCTAAGGAGTAGCATTTTGGACATATGTCTTACTGCTCTGTATGATCAAATGCCCCAAATTCTCTGTCTGTATCTGTGAAAAACATCCTGGGTAATATCAAGATGCTGCAAAGGCCAAGTCATCACCAAAAAGGCCTGATAATGAAGTTAACTTGTTCTGCAGCTATTTAGCATGGCTGAAATCTATTTCCTCTTGTCCTACGTCATAAATATACCATTATATGCCAGGCACAAGCAATTTAGATTTGAAAATTTTATCAGCCAAACCAGTAAAGTCAGCTCTGTCTTCCTTAGCTTCTACATCTGATAATATATCAGGACGCTAGGAGAATGAAACTCATATTTTCCAAAATATTTTATTTCCTAGACTCCTTGGAACAAACAAAATATACAGAAATATCTGGAATCAACTTCTTGTACCAAATACGCAAATAACACAAAGTACCATTGGCCAGTGTATCTCTGAAGGGCAGGAGTGGTTATACCAGCCAGCCCACCATCCACAAGTCTTTTGAGAATTCTTTCAATACACACACCTCAAATTGCCCTGCAACTATCTTTGCTCTTTTCACAGCTGGACAAAAATCTGTTGCCTGAGATAAAATGTTAAACAAATGTCAGAGCTGGGCATGAAAGCCAAATCTCCTTTCTGCAAGTGTCATTCTGTTTTTAGGGAGAGGTTTTTATCAATATAGTACTTCAACACTCTGACCCATTCCTTGCTGACATAGATAAAGGACAGACATCAGAGGGTCCTCCTACTGAATTCAAAAGAGCCTGGTCACTCCTGTAGGTCACCATTCATTCAAAAGTCTGTCTCACCATGCATTCGGTTGCTGGTCTGGAAACCTTCATCCTCTTTGTTAACTGTGTCTGGTTCTAAGCAGAAGGTGTTTATATTCTCATCGAGGTACCAGCTGAAGTTTTCATCTACAATGCTAAACATCAGGGCAAAAGCATTAGCAGCACCAGTCCCTTCTATTGTGGTCTCATCTGCAGTTCCTAAATTGCAAACGAAAAGGAAAGTGATAAAAAAAGCCTGGGATGGGGCTGAATTTAACAATGACAATAACCTTGGCACACTCAAGGAAATACAGTTCTTTGCCCACAGTCTGCAGGGCAGGATGAATTTCACCTAATTTTGCTCTTCTAAGGCATTTTGACCCCCCTCCAACAGACTTTGAACAGATGAGTGCCTCCAGAAGGCAAAGCTAAACTAAGTCAAGCTGATATTTCAGTATCTCTTTGGTCTGACATGAGCACAAGCACCTGCCAATATCTGTTGTCCCATTTCTCCACTCTTTGGCCCATTGCACCCAACCCTGTCCCTTCGTCAGTGTCATGTAGCATCTGTGTTCCTGCACAGTGAGCCAGGTCATGAGCTGGAGCTACCCAGAAACCAGTGACTCATGGGTTTTTTGACCAGGAGTGGTGAATGATAGCCTGCATTTCTGTTGCACTGGAGTGAATTCTCAACCCTACCCCCAGAGTGGCCCTCTAAATGTGGCTCACTCTCCACAGATTGACAAGGAATCCACAAGTGTTATCTAGGACTAGATACTTAAATTTTTAAAGGTTGAAAACAGGATGAACAGAATTTATTCCAGCTAAGTTCAACATCTTTATCCCCATATTTATTTGGGGAGCAACCTGAGACCATAGGACTAGTGATACTGAGTAGTCTATTATCCACTGGCAGGTGTAGACTTCATTCCAATGAGTCTATCACTGATCCCATGAAAACTTTCCTTTCCTCTGCCTTCTCTGGGAGAAAGCTCAGAATCTTGTTCTCAGTCCTGTGTCCACCACCACCAGCTGGAGGACTACATCATGTTGATATCCTCCTTCATGAATTAAAGGCCAAACATGTAGATAACCTAGCTTTCAGGCTAGGATTGTTTGGAATATGCTCTCTCTTAGCTTCATGTGTTATCTTGTAGTTATCAGCTCAGTGCCACATACAGTTCTGTGGATTTCAAAGGTTCTCAAGGAGAATGTAAATCAGAGACATTTTAATTGTGTGAGTTAAGCTGGAAACCAGGCTTGTCTTTTCCACATTCAAGTCTTTCTCTTCTTCATATATAGAACCTACTTCACTTAGAAGTACGGCATATGAAATCAGGGCTGATTTTGTACTCTGGGAGTAACTGAAAAGGAGTGGCAGAGTTACACGTGCCCAGGGGAAGAAGTGGCAATGACTCAGTTGATGAAGAGAAGAGGGCTGGTTCATAATAGCTCCAGCACAACATTATCAGGCTATAAAATACATAGGACAGGCTATTCCATGCACATCCCCATAAGGCTGTGAGATATAACTTGTAAACAAAAATAAATACATACTCTCTATGTGGAAAAAATTACAAAGATTGTGTTTTCAAATATATAAATGCTAATGCCAAATTCACCACCCAGCTCTAATTTGATTTCCTGAGCAGTAAGTCCTTTGTTCATCCTGAAACTTCCCCAGTTTGGGAATACTTATTTCTGGTCTCGGCCACGATGGGATGGTCACAGAGCATGCTGCAGTCCCTCCACCAGCCGAGGCAAATCTATCTGAAGCCAAAGGGGAGCAGGAAGGGGGATGTCCCAGAGCTACAATACCTACCCTGGGATGCTCCTGGAATGGCCCATCTATTCCTTGCCCCTTTTTATGGGCTATGTAGGGATAGACTCTAGACCATCATGTTTAAACCTGTAAGCAAAAATTACTGTTAAGATGCCAAGCTTGGCAGAGGGGCTTGCTCTATCAGTGTTTCTAGCTCAGTACCTTTTTTACACACCAGCAGAGGCCCAATTAAACCAGATGCAATATCTCTTGGTGTGTCAATGTGAGAATGGTAAATCCAAGTCAAGCAGTTTGAGTCTGCCAAAGTTGGGGAATAATCTTTCCTTACTGGCCATGTGTACGTGTAATTTCCACCGGGAACAACAAAGTCATCCTCTTTGCTTTTGCCGCCAGTTCCATCAGGGTAAAGTGCTCCTAGTACACAAAAAGGAAAAAGGAATACTTTAGCCATCCCCTAGTTGCTTTTGTTAAATAACTGTGTAATTTATTCTATTTTAACTTGTATTTATAAAATAATAGCAGCATTCACAAATACAGAATCATTGAGAAATTTTGAAAAAACTCAATTTCTGTCAACCTCACCACAAATATATTGGGAGTAAAAATCCATTTTTTATTGGTAGATAAACCTTTAAAAATGGACTAACAGGTTCCATTTCTTCCTAGTCTCTTCACTCATATCAGTCATCTAGAATTTTGTCATCTAACAGTGTGTATTTTTTCACAGGAAACAGATGAGAATACTGACTGTAGGCACATCCACACAATCCTCTAACAAAAATACACATGCATAGGTCTGGGATTCTGAAAATTAGATAATGTCTGCTATAGGCTAAAAGAGAGGAAAACATTTAGTTGCAAGAACTCCATCTGTTCAAATAGACTAGAGGCAGAAAGAAGGAGGGAAGATGTTTTGGCAAGTTATGATTCAGAAAAATAATTCAGGCAAAAAGACCCATCCAACCTGTTTCAGTACTGGGTTTATCCCAGGTGTCGAAAGTTCGTGGCAAAAAGTTTTGAGATGCAGCTGTTCCTGGTTTTAGTCATCAGTTGCAATTACTGAGGAGTTTATGAGAGGGTGATCTAAAGTCTTCTGATGTCAATGTCAATAACAATAAATACTGGGACAGACTTGCAGCCATGACATTAGTTACTCCATGGAAAAAGAGAGGAAAAGGCAAGCCAGATTTTACCTTCAGAGTCCTTGTCATAGAAGACCCCATGTGGGTGCACAGAGTATGGGCGGGAAGCAAAGTTTTTCAGATGGATGATAAAGACATCCTCTTCTTCAGCCTTCAGGACTGGGCCAAGGAACCCCAGCCACGCTGCTTTGGGGATCTCCTGGGAGTAAGTGTCATCAGTGAATTGCCTAAAAATAGCCTTTTTGTACACACGTCCTATCCGGTTGGCTCCTCTTGTTGCATACACGCTTGCGAACCTGGTGTTGAGAAGGGAAAATTTGAGAAACAGTAAACCTATCTTCAGTACTGATCAAATAGCTGGTGCTTGCAGTGCAGATAAATAGTTCCCTGGGACACATCTCATGGCTGGTGGAATTGAATTAAAGCTCAGGAGTACATCAGGGCCCCAAACTCCTTTCTGTACAGTAACAACCATCCTGCTTTCACGTCCGGTCATTAGCACAGTTGCTCCAAGCCTTCATTGAGGACCAGCCACTCAAGCCTCAAGCTGCTCAATTTTAACAGCTTCTCCCTCTTTTGAAGGTTTGAAGCCTCACCTCTGAAAGCATGACTGTTCAGAAGAAAAATAAAACCAAATTAAGGTTTTTCAAAAGCCAATAAGAGAGATTCTAATCTACACAGCTCGGCTCCCTGGAAGAGTAGCATTAAATGTGTTTTGCATGATATGTATAACTTCCACATTCCAGAGTCTATGTTTATAGCAACTTCAAGTGATGGAGAACCCACCATATGGTCAGTGGTTAACATATTATAACTTTTAAATACCTGCTCCCTTCGAAACCTAAATTGCATTTGCAGTCTAACATCATCCAGCTCCACACTCCAACCACTGGTTCCAGTCAAGCCCTCTCTCAGATCAAAGGAGCCACATACCATCAGAAACTTATTTTTTATGCAGACACTTGCATAAGTTCTAATTAATTGACTAAATTGCCTCCTACCCTTCTTCTGGACAAACCAAGCACATTGACACTCTTTATGCCACAAATCTTACGCAAAGCTCTCTTTTGAAAGCAAGTATTTCTCTGTCTCTGCTGAAGTCTGAACAAAAGAAATCACACAATAGGCAAGTAATATTCCAGCTAGGGCCAGAGATGTTCCCAGTCAATATTTCTTACATAAATGGGAATGAATTTTGCCCTTTTAACTATAATATCATACTGATGACCCAGTTCATCCTATCTGTGATGATATAAAATCCATTTTCTAATTTTCTCCATGTTACAGCTGGTAAATATGATATACAATCTTCATCCCTAATTATAACACTCAATGAAGGCAGAAGTTAAACCCTTTGCTACACAGTAAGCAGGGGATTGTATGACAGATTTCACCGTAATTGACCATGAGTTTTTTCATTCCCTGAAGATTGATTGAACTTTCATGATTCCTAAAAAACTCATCAAAGAGTTGAACTAAATTTTCCTGAAATATCACTGGCAGAAATAAAGCAATTTCATATTTATTGTGAGACTTTGACTGGTCAGTTCACTTGCTTCACAAATCTCGTTTAGATTCTTTTGTGAAGTGCAAGCAACTAAAATGGAGGATGCCACATAAGTTGAAAGGCATTATTTGCTTTAAGTTCTTCACCACAACATCCACTTCTCCCTCTACCCAAACCTTTCTATGATTCTTTGATTTCTATGATACCATAACACACAACATCCCCCACTTGTGGTCATTACACCTCCACAATCACTGTCTAAAACAGACCCCTGAAGAGATCCAGATATAAAATACTGCAAAAAGTACACTTTTTCATTTGAAATGTGCACTTTATAAAAAGCCACAAGTTTTGGCAGCAATTAAAACATTGACAATATTGCTGGGGCAGAAACTGGGGTAGGATTGGGTGGGGGGAAGGGACAGAAGCTTCTCATTCTGCTTCTTCACAGAATAATGTATGCCAGATAAATACGCCCCAAAAACAGAGTTAAGGAATAAGTTGCCAGGAAATTTGAATTTTCAGTGAATTAGCAGGTCTGCAGTCTGTGGACATAGCAAGACCTGGCAAGTCACACCACATTCACCAAGGAGAAGATACCTTCTGCTGCCTGGGGGAAGAGCTGCTACCAGCGTGTTTACCACAGAGTAGGAGGTGGTGTCAGTAGGAGTGCAGTGTAAATGCACATGCTTCCTTACCTCATGGCAATGTATTCACATGGCTATGTCCTAATTTGAATTATGAATTGATTTTTTAAAATAGTTTGTAAGAAATTTTCTCTAGAAAAATATCAAATCAATTTTTTTCAGAAAGTCCCTCTTTTCAGGAGATATTTTTCTTCAGTTTTTTTTTCCAATTTCACAGCCACCAAATATTTTGGTGCAGTAGCACCATGCTTTCATTATGATGACAGTGTCTTTATGTTCAGACAGCACTGCACACTCTCTCATAACACCCCTGAGATACACTGTGTCTTCTGAAGAAGGAGAATTGTACCCCAGAAAAATGCACTTCTTAGTCAGGCTTTGTTAAATACTTACATGAGCCTAGCTCCTTTTAATGCATAGCCTGTGATCCCAAAATCCAGTTAGTGATCAAAGTTCAAGAAATTACTGTGAGAAAACCCTCTAGGCTTAGGCACTCAGAAAGTCTCAGTGCCTAAAGCTATGCTATAATATCTGGATCTGTGGTTGCCTCCTACTTAAAGCTGTCTAGAAGTCAGGAAAAGAAGTCTTTTAGTGGCAGCTTTCTGAAAGGAGGACTATTCAAATGGGTGCAGTGGGTGTCAGCTGCATCCAGTCATAGTGTAGGTAATGCTCTGTGTGTGCAGAGATGTATTTTCAGCACATCCTTTCGGTTGCCCTCAGTACCTGAAAACAGAGCACTCAGGTTGTTCTAAGTCCCATTCCAGGTGCCCAGGCTCTCCCATTTCATCCTGGAGGATTTTGGGGGCCCATCTCAGCCTTCCAAAGAAGCTGGTAGCTCCATGCCTCTTTACAAGTGTTGCTGTACTTTGCATTACGGTGCTTGAAGTCCTTTTGCAGAAGGAATATCCACACTGGACCGAATGCCAAAATGTTTCCTATCTGTCAATCCTCTTTTGTCACAAGAAGACAAAGCTTCTCCCTGCCTCTTCATATTCTCCTGCTCACTTCAAACTGCTTCATCATCCTGGTGGCTTTGTGGTGCAGCATAAAAAGTCTTGTTACAACTGAGAAAGACATGTAAATCCTGCCTTCATTTCTGTGTGTGATTTCATTTTGGTGCTTGATTCCCCTCGGCACTTCCAAAACTCCAAGAAAAGTTGGAAATGCCTGAGTGGAACAGTGAATTATTAACAGGGAATAAACTCTAGTTCTTGAAAACAAGTGTAAGCATAATTATAGACATCCAGTTCCCTGCAATGACAAGCAGTACAACTCTTCCACAGAGAGAAAAACAAGAATATCGCATAGATTCTACTTCAGATCAAGACTAGACATGCAGACAATCTGCCGTTTCCAGGAATATCCATGTGTGAAGTGTAATTTCTACACCCATTTCTTTTATCACACAGAAGATGTGTTTTGCCATAATTTTTAATGTGTTTGTGTTACCTTTGATCTGAAGGCTACAACCTCACAGAGGTTATGTTTTCCAAGAGGTCCTTACATGAGCACAGTGTTACAGGGAGCAGTGAGAAATGGGAAGAGCTCTTTGCTTGTGCGTGACCAAGCAAACAGCTCTTCAGTAGCCTGGAGACAGATCTTTGCAGATACAATTTCAAAGCCTTCTGAGCTTGTTTGCTGCTGTAATCACCACTGAGTGCCAAAAAACAGCACTCAGGACAGCTAATAGATGTGGAGTCCCAAATTTTCTCCTGTGGTGAACATTCCCAATAGCTACTGTACACTCCTGGGTGCAAATCACGCAAATGCAAAATTTCTTTTTATTGTTGTTGTTCCATTAAAGTCCCATAGACTTTACACTTATAGCCATCATTATGGTTCAAACAACCATATTTATAGGTTTATTCCCTAAAATCTGTAGATGGTGAAACCTTCCTTACTGTCTATTCTCTTTACATACTCTGGGCTTGGGTTTATAACCATTTTATTTTGTCAAAGTTACTGATTTTTCCTGTGGCTGAAGTAAACCAGGACAGTGCCAGGAGAGAGCTTCAGACTACCACAATTGTTTTAACCCCTGGGTCACGTAACCTGTTCAAGGTAACCCTCCAAGAAACCATGACTCCCATGCCCAGGCCAGTGCAATGTCTGTCCTTGAGGGATAGCCAGGGAAGGGGGACCAGTGGTGCCAACTCACCTTTCTAAGTGGCGCCCTGACCACAAAGTGTCAAACAACAAAGTTGAGTGTCCTCAAAAGACAGAGACACAAAGCCCACAAAGGATGCTTTTAGGCTTTTTCTGACCCACATGAGCCACAGAGGTCAATAAAATCCATGAAATCTTAGATGAGGCTCTGTGGTGTCACTGACGTGGTATGATGGCTTCCCACCTACAATAAACTTGCCCCTGAAGTCAGTAACAAAGCTCCTCTCAGGCTTCATTAGAGCCAGGATTTCACCTCAAATACCCTTTTGATGTTGACCCTTCCCACAATGATCATCTCTGCTGTTGCAATTGGGTTATTTGGCCTCATAATGACTCAGCCATTAGTGTAGCATCTGTGACGACAATTTCACCATCATTTCTCTGGGTGGGATCTCCTCACAGGCAAATTGCACAAACTGTGTTTGATGCTATGCTAACAAAAAACACCCGTTAGTGTTGGTGGGTGCAAGACTTGGCCCAGATAAATAAATGCAGGATTGGTGGCCTAAAGAGAAGGGGTGAGCTGCTATATCAGGCAAAACTTACATCTACCACCAGCAGAGCAAGATTTAAGGGTCGATCGTATAAACTCATATCAAGGTAATTTCAAGGCATTATCCACTAAACTTTAATCTTGAGGGCTGAGCTACAGCGGGGAAAGAATGACTGGTGGATGTCAAACCACAACACTTAGTATATTTTCCTCTTGAAAAACCATTTTCTACGTGACCATTAGGGAAAGCAGAAAACATCCAGGCTCATCCTCCTGCAGCAGCAATACCCATGCCCTAACTCACAAAATCCCGCTGGGATCTGCAGCACATCCAGCAGCACTGACAGCACTCACACCCTGTGTGTCTAGTCCAGCATGGTTTAATGATGTCAGCTCTTCCAGCAGTTATGTCAGGTGGGAAGGGATGCTGACCACCTTCACAGCTCACCTACGCTCCGTGGCCGTAATCTGGACCTGCAATTTCCAAAGCCCTGTGTGCTCCAGAAAATGTAAGTTTAATTTCTGAAGGGAGAACAGAGAGTGAAATGTCTTGGTTTTACTCACAACACTCCAAATTATGAGAGTTAGCAGAACAGCTTGAGGCCTTAAGCTTAGACAAGACAAAGGGAAGAGGTGAACAGCCTCATTAGTCTTTTTGCTTTACAATTACTGATGTCCAGCAAGATACTTAGTCCATGCAAGCAGCAGGCTGGCTCTGAAGCACTGCAGTAAGACTAGGCATAATAAAAATTATCATCCAAGCAGAATAATTCTGCTAAGACAGGGCTCATTTGGGCTAATCAGCTCTGATGAGAGACAGTCTTCAGCTCACACCCACCCAGGCAGGTTCTGATGCAGCACTAGGACTCCTGGCTCCAGAGGCAGCTCGCTCAGCACCAGCACAGCAGGAACTGAGCAGCATAGCTGTGTCTGGTGCCAGAATCTGTTGTCTAGCTTCATGCTTCAGCTGCCAAAGCTCTCTTTATCTTCTTTACTACTAAAAACTAAAGGTTGAGGGAGATGTAATTGACTTTGGCAAGAAACATTGAAAATCGCCTCTTAAATGTTGCTATCTGATCCAGGTAATGTAACACTTTCCATGGCACACTTGCTAATTCAGGATTTTCATTAAGTACTGAGGAATAAGAGGCTTTGATTATATCTCTGTGAGCTAGCTGGAATCAAAGGGAACATTCCTTTTTGTGTATGCATCAATTCTTTTTAAGATAATCAGCTTGTCTGCAACCTCTTTATCTTCGCTTTGCTCTCAATAAAACTGGGATAGTGCCCCATCAGATGGGTGCTGTGAGGCTGCTTCACAAGGTGAGAAGTGCTTGGCTCAGCGAGCCTGAGTGTTGCTGCTTGCAGAACAAAGATGGCTCCAAAGGCATTCCTATCCCTACCTCAAAACTGATCCTTAAACTTTGCTAATGGAACTACTTTTTTTATAATATCCGTAGGAACCAATTAATTAGCTGAAAAGTAGCCCATTATTATACTGTTTTAAATTTACATTAGAGATTATCCTAAAGAGCTGAATAGTCAAAATAGCTATTTCTGGTTCACTATTTATCCCACATGCCTGTGCAGACACTATTATTCCAGAATACAGCACTTTATACTGGCTCAATTCAATAGGATTTAAAAGTGGAGTAAAATAACAAAAATCACATAATTATTTTGCATGTAGGGAGTTTGTGGCAAACATCTCCCCAGCTTTGAATGTGCAGTCTAGATTAAAATCCTCTGTGGGTAAACCTTTTGTAATTAGCATTCTGTAATTATTACATTGCCATGATGACTGAAGACATAAAGTATTTTCCATACCTGTGCTGCCATTTAGTAAAAAAAAAAAAAAAACAAAAAAAAACAAAAAAGAAAAACAAATTATGCCACAAACTTAAAAGTAAATGTGCCTCTTGATGTTCAGGGAGCACAAAGTGCACACAGCCTCAAAAGTGCAATTTACAGAACAGATTCCAATCTCTCTGTGGTATCTCTCTATTGAGTACCTCTCCACTGAAGTGGATTTATAAGTAGCTGCTCTTCAGTTAATGCTGTATTGCTCTGTAGTAAGAGATCTCCTAGTTTATGGAGTGCAGAAAGTTATCCTTTGCTACAAAGGTTAGGAAAGTGAGAAATTCAGGCATTTAATATAAACTAAGAACAATTTTTCCAGTAAAGCTCATTCTCATGGGCTGGGAACAAACTATTAACCTTAATTCTACCTATAAATGTAATACCTATTGACTTGGATGCCATCTGGGACCTCTAGCTATTAAAAGCTTAAGCATAAATTTATGTTGAAAAATAAAACTCTCATCTTCTCCTTGTGACAAAATACTTTCTTTTGTGAAATTCATCTGAGAGTGATTCTGAAATTACTTACCACTAGAGACATGTGCAGACTTGCTTGGGATTTCCTGAAAAGTCAGAGAGTACATTTCCATTTCTAGCTTCTGAGAGGCCGCATCTAGCTCCCAGTAAGCCTCCAAACCTGGTACAGAGACCAGGACCTCCTCACTTCCTCACAGCTCCCACTCCAATCCCAAACCTAGACACTGAGGAGGGAACCCCAAAATACCTCTAGTGTGTCAAAAATATCAATGAAATGTTAAAAATATTCCCACACATTTGAATCCCATGATGTAAGAAGCAATGGTTCTCAACAAAAAGAAAGTAAATTCAGATGTAAGAAAAAGGTTTTTAACAATGAAGGTGGTAAAACACCAACACACATTGCCCAGAGGGGTGGTGGATGCCCCATCCTTGGAAGCATTCAAATTCAGCTTGGATGTGCCTTTTAGCAACCTGGCCTAGTTGAAGATGACCCTGACCATGGCAGGGGAGGTGAATGAGAGGACCTTTAAAGGTCCCTTCCAACCCAAATAATTCTTTAGAGAGGCACCAGGCATCAGAGCCATCTCCATGGAACATCCAGGCCAGTTGTCCTGCTCTGGGAGGAACACATAGCCAGCCCCAGCCATGTTTCACTGGCCAAGGCATGATCCATCACAGCGCTCACCTGTGCTCCCCAGCTTCGGAGATCACCAGGAATTCTCTCTGACCATTCACTGTGGCGTATCTAAGCAGTTATCTATGCACATTTCCAAAAGGGAAGTCCCCACGGTTCAATAAACTGCCTGAAAATAGGGACCAGTATCCCATTCGTAGGTACTATACACATCTGAATTTCATGATATCTTATCAAGTTTCCCAAATTTTATCAGGGGAAATACTTAAAATTACATAATATGCCAGTAAATAGGGTTTTGCGTTTTACTGCTTGGGTATAGCAATGTTGCAGTTTGCTTTTTGATACCAAGTCCCAGGGATACCTGCATCACAATGAAATACAGGTAGGGGATTTTGAGCCCATACTTGATGCTTTTTTGACAAATATTAGCTCATTAACATTCTCTTCAAATACATGCTAACTATTACCTTGTTTAATCAACCACAATGGAAGACAAATCAATCAAAGTCTACTCTTGCCTTGAAACTGAATTCCCACCTATGACAACATCATCATGATAAAAACAAGGAAAAGGCCGTCTTAAGACATTTGCTGCAAAATGACCGCATGAACCGATTTTGTTTGGGAGTTGTTGGTACACCTCCAGCTTACCCATGCCCCCAGTCACTTACTTGTCCTCTAAGAGGCTTTGCCCTGTGATCAGATTTTTCCCAGATGGCGCATAGTCCCAGTTCTCTTCCACAATCCCGAGGTAGTAAGTTCTGGTCTTTGCTTCCACCAGCACGCACAGCCAGAGGAAGGCGAGGGCGCGGAGGCGGCCCCCGCGCTGCGCGGGAGGCATCTGTGGTGCTGACTGCGAGGCTGGCACCGGCAGGCAGCTGCAGGATGCACCACAGCCAGCTCACCCCTCCCTCCCTCCCAGCTCCCAACAAGTTATAAATAAGGAAGGGGCAGAGCAAAGCTCCTCCTTTCCAGCAGGTTAGGACTGGGATAGGTAGAGAGCTGGGCTATGCAGAGCAGGGAGAAGGTTGCTGTCATGGCAGGACCTTTGCCAATCCTTTGGTTAGTGAGTAAATTACTCACTTACCTGTCCAGGCTAGAGCCAGTAGGTGGTTTTTAGAAGTCTGGATGCTTTTTAGTCCTCCTTTTTCCAGACTAGGTGATATGGCATATTGGGGCAGAGGATGGGTTAATGTTTTTGACATCCTTGTAAAAACCCTGTTTAAAAAATTTTTATTTTAACTTCTTGATCATGTCTGAGATTTCTAAAAATAGCATCTTGTTGTCTTCATTTTTTTTTTAATGACATAACACTTAGGTATAATCCGGCATTATATTGGCCAATGCCTCTCATAATTTTCTATTCTATTTATTACTACTGCAATTGATTTGAATATATTCCGTTTTAGAGGGCCCAAAATGAGATAGCTTTTTACAGGCATCCCTGGAAATTAGAGCCCTTATAAAAGTCTTTCCATTTGGACACCTAAGAATTGAGGCACATGAAGATCACCCTTTTATTAACCTTGGCAATTAACATGCCCACGTAGCTCTCTAGAAAATCACTCCCTCGCTTTACAGCTTACCGTCTTCCAAGAGGATATCTGTGTTAGCATCTTGGCAAAGCCCAGTGTAAATGTATACTTGATAGGATAGGATATTTTAAACCACTTAGGACACGTCCCAGAAAATATCATCTAGATGACAAGACATTTTGTAAAATCATACTGCTCTGTTCCTAATTTTTAAGTGACTACAGGCATAAAAAAAGTTGCAGTTCTGGAATAGAGTTCTTGAGACTCATTGCAAGCTTTAAAAGTTGTGAAATTCCCCTTTCAGGTCCAGAACCATCTGACCTCTTCCTGTGGAAGCTAATGGTTATCCATGACTAGGGACGCAGGAGGCTTCAGAAACAGATTTGGAAGTCACAGGTTTAATGCTGTCCACCAGGATGTAGCTCAGTGATGTGAGCAATGTTTTATGTGGCAGTCAGGTGAGGTTCACCCTCTGGCATGTGGCAGTGATGGCTACATCTATGGTCAGCTGTGCTGAGCTCCCCTCTCCTTGCTGGTGTGCAGGTGTCTCTGAAGTCACAGAGAGCAACTCAAAAAAGCAGGTGCTGCTGACAGCAGCCCAGCTCCAGCCACCTGGACCTTGATAGGTCTCATCTAAACCAAGAGACAAGGCACACAGACACATGCAGTATCGTGCTGAAGAAGTTTTCGGTGGTTTTAGGCTATGCTTTCCATTTCTTTAGCTATGAGGACTGAAAGCCAGTATATCTGGGTTAAGCATACAGTCAAACTGCAATTGTTCAGCTTGACACAGTTGTAAAAGCAGGAGACCCTTGGCCCCCAAAATTCTCTCTGATACATGCTGATGTTCATTTGCTCATGTCAGTTAATCAATGAACAACGAGAAAGATGAGAGGTGATAGGACAACACAGGTGTTGTGCAACAGGACAATACAGGTGTTGTACAGAGATCCTGATCCTCAGAGGCAGCACCTTCAGTCTTACTGATATCCTTGGACACCTTGCTCATCTCTTCACTCTTCTGCTTCAAACCACACCGTGCCCAGCCTCTTGTCTTCTCACATCAATCTGTATCCTCTTTTCCAAAACACTGATACTCTCAAGTCATGTTCCTTTTCCACTGCTTTATTGTGTCACTTTGTTGTTACTCAAATGATGATGACTAAAAGCACCGTGCTTTTAACAGGGGTAATTAGAAAGCAAAAGAAAACACAATGACAGTGGGAGCTGAGCTGAGCTTTGCCAGGCCGCGCACAGCCATCGAGCATGTCCCAAGGGTGGGACAGACAGGCCAGCTGTTGGGCTACAAACCTGTGGAAAGGCCAAGAGGACACTTGGAGGCTAACAGCATGCCACTGTCATCTCTACACAGGGCCTAGGAATACTTGCCCTGCCCAGAGGAGCTCTCCTGAGCCCAGGGGAGTTACAGACTTCATCACCTGTCGCTCAAGCACCTGCATTTACAAGAATTCATGCCTGTTATGCAAATATTCATTGTCATGGTGTAACAAGCATTTGCATTCGAGTAGGAAATATGTTTATTTATAGGGCACTGTGCACTTTGAATGAGATTGTGTGGAGTTCAATTGCTCAAATCAGCCATTTGCATGCCATTAGAGATATTTAAGGACTGGGCACAGGGCAAATTTAATCTAGACAGTGTTATTATGATTTTCTGTCCGTGTGCTTTTTTATAACTCAAGAATTCTGTTTTATGTTTAAATCTCTGTATATGTGAACTAATATAACACAAATGCATCAGGGTAATGGAGAATACGAAGGGGGAGTGTCCAATTCTGAGTTGGCATCTGACTACATTATAGTCACTTAAATAATAATAGTGCTATGTCCTGGTTTTCCTATTGCTTCTCACGCACCTAGGATTGTGTCCTGGCTGCTTTCTTGTTAGAATACCTCTTTAAAATTCAAATATGAAGTTAATTTATTTGTCTATTACTGTAAAATTTACTTGTGTAACAGGAATAATGTGTAGACATTAGCGCCCTTTATCAGCAATGTGTTGTAAGTCTGGTAAACGCCTCAGCTTGGCTTCAGCACTTTGTAGATCTGGCAACTTGTATACCCTTTGCATCCACACATTAACACTTAATTACCTTGTCACATCATTAAACCCAGGCACATTTGCATTCCGGGGAGGTGCTGTGGGCGTGACTCAGAAAAAGATGAAAGAACAGCTGTTTTGCCCTTGCATCAGGAAAATTTCTGGGAAGCTCCCTTCCAGCAGTGAGCTCATGGGATTAAATTTGTCACTTTGTGCAGGATCCTCTCAGCAAAGGGGTTGGCTGTTGGTTGCTCTGAGACTTTCTGTCCCTCTGAAGGCTAAAATTAGAGCATGGCTGGGTTTCAAAGTTTTGCAATGAGAAGCAATGTTCACAGGACTGAAGGGTGAACATCTTAAACACCAGTTTGTGAATGAGCCCCAAAGCATCACCAATAGAGCTTTCTTTTCAAGTAAATCAAGAATTATTGCAAGAATTACCTTAAGTTAGTGCACTAAAGCCCTGACTTGCACTAACTAACATTAGTGATCAAACTAAAACATTTGTGATAGCTATAAGATCAAAGAAGAGAGATGATGGATGTGCTGACCTTTGTCAATGCCTTGACATTAGATCATAGATGAGCACTTTATTCAGGCTGCCTATGGCTGAAGCCCAGCTTTGATTCTCCAATCACTGAGCAGATGATGAGCTGATATTCACACAGATTGTCTACTCTGTGATTGTCTGCTCTGCTTTCTCTTGACAGTAGTAGTTCCCACTCATAGCGGATTCTTCCTGGTGCCTCTACTGTGTTGATTTGTGTCACCATTGCAATCTAGGTTGGGGAATTGGTCTCAGTTTCCAGCATAAGATTACCCTCAGCTAGTATTGTCACCAGCCCTGGAGCTGTGCCTGTAGTGATTATCCCAAGGTGACAGTGTGTCTGTGATACATCTGGGAATTGAACCCTCCTAAGTTTTGCATCAGCCTTTCAACCAGAGCATCCTATCCCTTCATCAGTTGTCCTATTCTTTCCAGACACAAACACACACTAAATGTAAAAGTCTCTTTGTATATCACTTAAAACCATTTTCTATTGCACTTCCCAAAAATTTTCTGAATTACAGCAGTAGTGAACAGAATATAAACCTCACGTTATCTTGGGTAGTCACACAAGATGCATGTGAATTCCTTGAATCTTTTGAGTTCACATTGGGAGGTTGGAAATCTCAAAAGGCATTCAGAATTTCTGTTTGGAGTTCTGGATAGGACTTTTGTGAGAAAGGCTTCCTTGGCATACACAGCATTTTGATGGAGCATTCCATGTCTGAGAACTGAAACTGTTGGAGATAGAAGAACAAAAAAGCTGCTGGAACTCCAAGAATAACAAGGATCTACTATCAGTGAAGATACTAGAAGTGCAGCTATATCCCATATTACACATGGTGAACCTGACTCACATCTGCCCAGAAGTCTTTGTGGCAGGATGGAAACTGAACCCATCCCTCCAGATTCCCATGTCAGAGCCCGCATGGCTCCCTGGCGTTGCCTTCAGCCATTTGGGCTCAGTCCATGCACCCAGCTCAGGGTCACAATTGGGCATTTACCACAGTGGTTGTCTGGAGATCATTAGTGCAGAACAATTTTCTCTGTACATCTCTGTGTGGACAGTCTCCTTGCAGAACAGCTACTTTGGTACATTACCAGCTGTTGACAAATCTTGAGGCAAGGTGTGAAATGGAAAAAAAGGGCCTCTGTTGTGTCAGAAGCAGCACACAGATCCTTTCTTTTCTGTCAACATCTTGAGCCAAACCCAGTATCTCTCACACCACTAAAAAAGTGCGATAACATAGATAAATTTAGATTTCAAAGAAACCAATTACACATTTGAAAAAAAAAACCCCAAAGTTATTTCAGTTTGAAGAATGTAAAGGAATGCAATGATGAGAAGAAAGGCATTTAACTGTGCACTGAAAGGAACTGCAAGCTTGAAGAGATTACAATAAATTGCCAAATAGGCTGGGCAAGTAAAAATGGTTCAACCTTAAGAGCCATTAAAACAAAGCTAAAAAAAGTAAGTTTTGATCCTAATTAAGAGAAGCTTCTTGTGCGTGGCAACTCATGTAAATCTGCACTGTTAAAACAAGGTTAATACCTCGACAGAACTTCAAGGCACATTATTTATGAGTTTCCAACAAACATGAAAGAGCTTAGCATTACATCAACACTGTGGGACAGAACATGTTTATTAACCCTATTATACAAATGAGGAAGGAGGAAGTGTACGCAATGTCCAGATGCTCATGAAGCAAGGGAGCCTGGTCTCTTGACTTCCTCTCCAGAGCTGGGAGCAAGGCAACAGCCCTCCTGGCCCCCAGGCTTCCCCCTGAGCACGGGGTTGGTGGAGATCAGGGTCTTGCTGGACTTCTAGTGTTTGTGGAAGTGATGCTGTGACAGGTTACATGGTGAAACTCTTTCACATACACCTTTGCTGCCTGCCAGCAAGAGGGCCAGTGCTGAGGTCCACCTGAGCTCTCCTCCAGGCAGCTCTGCTGCCTGTCCAGCCTCCTCTAGTCACCATGTGGGCACCATGGGATCCTCTTCCATCACCATGGGATCCTCTTCCATCACATCTCATGGCACTGACCTACTTACTAACTCTAGACGAAATGTGACCCTTTTGTTTTCCTCCTATGAGATCATTGCCTCATTTTCTTTCTGGGTAAATAGGGGAGTTGAGGTAATAAACCCCAGCACTGGAAACCTAACTATGACTATTGAAAGCAGGTAGAAGAAAAGAAGTTACCGAGCATTGTGAGCAGAAAAGAAAGAACTGATGTGATTGCATCTGTTCAAGTGGCTTCAAATTGTTGCAAACTCAATTCTGACAGACAACCCACCCCAAGACTGATATTAAGCTGCATATTCCAAGCAGGATTGTGACATTTTTCTTAGTGTCTGTTGATTAAATGGGAGGGTGCCATGTGAAGTGGAACAGCTGACAGGAGTTACCTGATGTCCAGACAACTTCTTCTGGCCAGTTTCTCAGCTGAAAAGGAGAAAATGTGGAAAATGTCACAACCTTGTGGAAACATGGATGATTGCCCACAGTGAAATCATGTGATTTAAGGGATATGCTGCCGACACTATTAGTGCCTTTCATCTGAGTCTACAACGTTTAGCAATAAGGAGCAGCCCTTGTTCTTCAGTGACTATGAAGCTTCCTATTTGAGCCCATGCTACAGCCTGACTACCATTCCTGGAATGGAAGCCTTTCAGGTCTGATATTAAAAAGGAAGATAATTTCATCAGCATTAGAAATTCCATAGTCTATGGAAAGAAACCTCTCTTGTCCACTAGCTCAGTTACAACTTTGAAGAGCTTGCTGTGGTCTTTCAAAACAACACCTGCCTTTGTTTTATAATTTCATGTCAGTACCTGATCTTAGGTGATACTGAGAATTTCTTACTTCCCCCTGCTGAGTACAGTCCTGGGAGTTGCAGAGTACCCTTGTTTCAACACAGATCTATTTAAGACTCCAGATTTGTGTCAGATTTGACTGTCAGCATCTTTCTTCGCAAGAAAGAGCTGTGAACACTGTGGCAGGGCCACAGTGGCAGGGTGGCCACACATTGTATATAAGGCTGATCAAATTTGCCACCAAAAGGATTTTTTAAGCGAAAGGCAGCACAGTACTAATCTAGCTGCACCACCCTTGGAACCAAGCTGAAGTGTTTCTGTGCCAGGGGCCATTTACATTTCTGAAGTCAGGACTAATTCAGAGTCATTCAGGTTTTGCCAACTTGGTGTCAGCAGAAGTTCCTTTCTTCCCAGTCCACGTTAGTTGTTTAAATGGGAAACTTCATGAATTACAGTGCCAGACATGCATCCTCCAGCTCCTGCAGGGCAGATCACACAGCTCCACAGCCTGTATGTTTTGGAAGTAAAAAGGGGACATCAAACCCCACCTTTGGATACCTCAAAAAGCCTCCTAAGTGCTGAGCAAGCTCCCCCAATGGAGGAAACATGGTTTCAGCTGACTAACTGTAAGCACTCAGTTAGCTTAGCTTCTCCTCCTGTGTGCTCATCTAAAAGTGGGGATGATTACATCTGACTCCCTCTCCAGGTATTTGGAAGCCAATTTAGTTAATGCTTGTCAAGCACTTTCAGGTCTTCAGATGAAAGGGGCCGCAGATAGGCAAAGCACTGCTATTACTATTAATTATTTCTATTGTGCAAGGAGACATGAAAGCAGCAAGAGTGATAATTACTTGCTTCCTTTACAAGTGTCAAGACACAGCGCAAATACACAGACGGAGATCCTCCCTACCCTGCAGTGCTCCTAATCTCACCAGCCAGATCACCCAGACAAAGAGCGGCGAAGGGAGCCCAAACCCAGACAAGAGCAATGCATGTAGTGACTTACCGCACACGGGTTGGGTTTCGCAACAGCTGCTTTTTTACAAGTGTCCTGTTAGCCAAAGAAAGCACGATAGTACTGTTCTGAGGTATATAAAAATCTCAAGTCAGCATCTCAGAAATGGAAAAGTCTTTTAAAAAAGGCAGTAAATGCAAACTCTCCCTGTTTGCCCTCTAATTTTTGAGCAAATCAAGCTTTGAAATTTTTCTTTGCAGCCATGAGCACTGAAAATATTTCATTAATAAAGAAGAAGTCAAAACTATCCACGAACAATCTGAAATATTTGGATAGGCAGAACAAATTCCTGGTGGTAACAGGTTGCTGTCAATCAACTGCTCAGCAGGAAGGAAGTGAGCATGGGCTGGGTGACAGCTCATCCCTCTTCCCTCCCGTGTACCCAGCGAGTCTCTAACAATTAGTTTCCATTCTCCTCAAAGTGCCAGGGGGCTGGGTGTTAGGAGGAGCTTACATGCAGTGATGAGATGCTCCACGGTAATTTGTTCCTTTATCTAATACCTGACTAGACAGGCAGACAGATACAGAAGTAAAAAAACCCAGGTGGGTCGCAGACAGATGCTGAACACTCTCACCATGACTGTGAAAGGGCTGGCTCAGTGGAGGGAGTGGGAAACATGACCAAAGCCAATAGCATAGCTGCAGTGGGACGCTCTAGGATGAGATGTGCCAATCTGAGCCATCACACCTTTCCTTCAGAGTGTGAAGGGTTGCAGAAGCAGATCCTGGGTCAGGGAGTACCAGGGCTCAGGCATCTGCATCCCTCACCTCCTTCAGGGTCTGTTTCAGCCCGTCAGTGGAATGAGCTTGTGGCTAGACCTGCAATGTCCTGGGTGAATCCAGCAATTGCTGAACCTTCCTCTGACTGCTATATGAATCCAAATGGTATTCTTGTTTGCTTTTTCTCAAGTTAAAGCATCCAGTCCATTTAATAACAGCTACTGAAGACAACATCAGCTGAATTTTTTTTTTTAATTCATCATGGGATGAGGATGCCTGATGGAAGACACCACCAGATGTGCTTTAATTAAACTATTGAACTATTCTTCAAAGAATCCCAGCCTCTTTCAAAAAGCAATTCTTCCAAGGAAGAAGCAGCTGTATCTCTTGGAGATCATAGGGAAATGCTTCCTTATCTCATTAAGCATCTCAAGGATATTACAAATAGGTTTTAAATGCTGAACGAGCTGTCTTCCATACACTGCTTCTGCTTTCCAGGGCTAAGTTTCATCCTTGGGCTCCTCCAAGCTCCCTCTAATGGCTATCGACACCGTGGATCGGTGTCCCTCTGTGCCATTGCAGGGGAGCTATACAGGCACAAAGCGCCGGCACATCATCACAAGGTGAGATGTGCCCCCTGGAGGAGGCCCTCCAGGCTTTTATTCTGCCAATGCATGCGGCAATTCATCTCTCACCAAGCTCTTTTATGGTCCTGTCTCCACCCAGTATCTTCCCTCTTATCACTTCCCGGAATTCTTGTCTTTCTCCCCGCCTCTGGAGTCCTGCCATCATTACAGAGTTAATGCAGGTCTTGCCCTTAGCTCAGCTCAGGCCCACATCTAATATGAAAAATGGATTACACCACCAAGGAATGACATGAGCATACTCCAGATGGTTTGTTCATTTTTAAAAATATTGTTTTCTAATCTCTTCCTCATGCTGGCTCAGGCAGTGCTACCTGCAGCTACCATGCCCAGACAGCTTTTGAATACTTCCAGGACTGGAGATTATATATCTCCAAGGATGGAGACAGACAGTTCACCCCTTTTCAGAAAGAACCTTTAATTATGTCTGCCTAATTTTGTACATGAAAAAAATGCCTGCAGTCCACTTTCCTCAATGTCCCCTCACCTTCAAAAAAGCCTTGAATCTGCCTTTCCGTGGACATAGTAAAGAATAAATAATTTGCAGATGAAGATTGATTAATTTCTGGGAAAATCTGGGATGCGTTTTTCTCTGAAAGCAGAGAATCCCTTTCAGAAACCCATGCTAAGAGCTGAGAAATGCCCGAAAGCACTTCCCACTTAGGGAAATATTGACTTAATTGCATCAGGCCCTTCTGCTACATATGTGGAGATTTTAAATATTATCACAATGGATGCAAACAACTAACAGCTTTGGAGTCAGCAAAGGGATGGATTGTCCTTTTTTCAACTAGCCAGCACCAGCTGGAAAGAAACAAACATCAGAATCTGAAAACCAGCTCCATTTCCAAAAGCTTATCCAATTTTTCCACATATATTCATTTCTCTGAAACAGGCAAAGTAAGTAGTAAGCACTTCTACTAGCAAGCACTAATTCTGGCGACAAACCTGGCCTCATGTGCATGTTCAAAACATCACAACTACGCACACAGAGCTAGTATTGATTTTCCTTTTGGCACAAAACCAGATGGAGATGGTGAACGAGTGGACAGTGCCCCCTGCAATAACAAAACACTTGATGGTCACTTCTGACCTCCTGGGTGTTGTCCTCCTCTTTCAATCTGGTGGGAGTTACTGACCCAGGTGCCTCAGCATGGAATGGAAATTTGTAATCTCTTTCAAGTTACCTGGATAAGCTACAGGTCTCAGTCTGGCCAAAATCAGCACTCTGGACTACAGAAACCTTCCCTCCTGACAGTGTCAAACATCTGTAAAAAATACAATGAGCATTTTTTGACAAACCACGTATTTCTTCAGCATATTCCCAGTATTTGTTCTTCATTACTGAAGACTTCCTAAGAAACCTGGAGCAGTTCAGGGCAAGAGAGGAAGAGAGAAGGATCACCAATAAGATTTCTCCTGTTTGCTCAGGTAAATAGGGGCATTTTCCAGTCAGTACTACTTTTAGGTCTTAATTCACCCTCTTCCTAAGCACATTCTTGGGCAAACCCCAATGTCAAAACATATGGATGAGAAATGCCTTTCAGCCAAAACCAGAAAGAAGTGTTGCATGAAACCAGCAAAATGAAAGCACAAACCTCTAATTATTTTAATATTGGATAGTGACAGTGTTGTTCTGTGTTGGGAGTACAAACAACCCTTGGCCACAGGTCATAGTCCATTGCTCTTGTAGAAAACATTGGGGTTGGTACAATGCTGTCCGTGGGCAAACCGCTCAGATAATTAAATAAAACAAGCTTTGTAATAAATCAGATGAACATAGGTACACACAGGCAAGCAATGGATAATGCTTGGTTGGATGGGCAGAGCTCACTGGGTGTGGTGTCAGGACCATTCTCCTCACCCCAGAAGGTGCTTTTGCAGAGGGTTGGCTGCACCACCCTGGGGTCACAGAGTAACTGATAGTGATGGGGCTTATTCCCAAAGCTCTGTCTCTTGGTAGTGGTGCAAGTGTCCCCAGAGGCAATGATGTGAGTGCTGCCATTGCAGGGGGAAAAATGTGTTTAGCAGAATACCATCTCAGGGAGCAGAGAGAGTCTAAGTATGTAGGAAAGGGGATTGCCCATAAAAGGAGAGACAAGAGAAAATAAATGAGCAGGGGGAAAATGAAAAATAGGTAAAACAGAAGAGAAGGAAAGATCCATCCATGTGACTGTTGTTGCTTGGAAGTGCATGTCCAGCATATGCAGTGTGTTGGGACTACCAGTGCATGATGGTGCAATGCAGCAAATACACTCCCCAAGAGTACAGAGAGCCTATTTCAAAATTTGTCCAGAATAACTTCCACTCCCCCTCTTCAGACTCGTAGCTATCCTTAATATAAGAGCCTTAACTTGCACTACTCAGCCATTAAAAATAGTTGTTTTCTGGCTATCTCTGAAATTATTCAAGACACGACCCTTTTTTTACTGAACTTCCTCAATACTCTTGCTGTGCAATCAGCTCTTTGTGGCCTGGGTAGTGCAGATCTTGGATACTCCAGATAAAGGAAAACCTGAATAATGCTGGTAGTGCCATTTCCATCCGCATGTTTCTACCTTAACAGAGCATCTGCATGCTCCTGGATACAGGCAGGCAGGTTCAGATGGGCATCTGCTGCAAGAGAAGCAGGGACAGCTGGGTCTCCAGGCCAGGTTGCCTGCAGTGCCCAAGCACATGGACCCTCTCAGAGACAGCTCATCTCAAAAAGCTTCTTAACAGCAGTTAAATTTCCTAACAGCAGTCTGATCTCAGCACAATCAACCTCCCTTTCACTCAGTTGAAGGGAACATTAACAGCGAAGTATCACAAGAAACTGCAGCAAGAAATAATTTGTGTCAAAATGGAATAAATTAAATTGAGTGGAGTGCCACTGTGCACTCAGAAAAAAGCTGTGACTTCAGAACAATAACTCAAGTTTTGTACAAGAATAGATGGAAACAGAGCTCCTTGCTCCTTTTTCCACATCACACCAACAGCAAATAGGCCATTTTTCCTTAGTGTGCAGCAGCCACACTCCAAATGGGGCAGATCAATTAACAGAGTAAGTGGGCAGTCAGATATGCCCTTCAAAAACCTGCACATGGCTGTAATTCTTCAGTTTCTCACATTGCACCACTCAGGGAAATTGTGGGGCTGGAACTGTTTTCATTCCTATCATGATCAAGATTTTTCACATATTTACAGTTCCTCTCCCATTTCCCATGCTACTACATGTAACTGGAAAATTAATAAAGAATTTATGGCTAAAAGGGTAGAAATAAAAGGAGGATCAGAGCTGCTGCACAGTAAGTCAATATAATCAGGAGGCATTGATCAGTGGAACACAAAATGTTTTCATTGCCTTAAAAGTCAATATTGCAGGGGGAAAAATAGATGTACTATTGTATACACTCAGCTTAGCCACTAAACACCTCACAGACAAAGCTCAGTGTTTCTAAGTGTTTTCGAGCTTGCTTGCTTTCATTTCTTTTAGGTGAGTCTGTTGCTTTAGAAAAACAGGTAGGAGTCAGGATGCCTGGTGTTAATACAGATTTTTATTATGTTCTTTTTGGCATTCTTTCTGTGCCTCACAATGAGCAGCACTTAGCACAAAACTCATCAAAGACTGAATGTAGATCCTACTTAATAATGAGCACATCTAAAGAAATTCTTGAACCAGTAAGAGAATAGAGTTCAATATATCTTACTAGTATTTTTTTTTTCAGTAGTGACTAGAAGCACTAGTCTTTTGTTAAGCCCCTGAGCACGTAAGTGTTATATAAATGTAGATGAAAACACTGAACTTGCCCCAGTTTAAAATCCACATTCTTGACAGATAAACTTTGGAAAGTGCAGAGAAGAAAATGAAAAAGGTCAGTAAAAGAATGTGTAATGCTGGGGACATAGTATAGATGAGAAACTACAGAGGTGAGGTTTGTACATAATCATGGAGGAGCATGAGCCAGGAAAAACCAGAGAAAACAGAATCAAAATGAAGGATGCTGAGCCCAGCTTAGGGTGTTGGGTATGGGAAGATGGGAAAGGTGGTGCCTGACAAATATTATGGAGTTAAAGTCTATAAAACTCCAAGCAACCAGGATATGAGATTTAGGGATTCAGAGATTTAGTTCAGTTTTCCTCCTTGTTACCATTTGCATTTTAATGAAGGTTCTTTGCCTGAGATCCCTCTGAGATCACTAAAGATTTTCACTGGTTGTGAGTTAGTGATTATTTGATATTATTATTTATATTAAATAGGCAACCAGGGACTGAATTCCTGGTGCTTTTGCAGTCACTCTGCCATGCTGATAGTCCTCATGGATGTGATTCATCTGACAACATATTCTGACATCTAGATCTGAACAAGAGGTGAGATTCTTTTACCATTAATGATTTACTGTAACCCTACAGTAATTCCTAAAATAGATATTGTGATTCTTAAAAGTATCTGTTTTTCTCACAAGAAACAAGCACAGCCTAGGCTGACATCTATGCCCAAAGTCACATGAGATGAATTCCACCCTTCACCATCAATCTTTCCCAGTGAGTTTAGAAGATGAAGGTTTAGAGGATGCAGATGCTTGTCAGAGAGGGGATGTTTTCAGCTGAAGGAAGGGATCTGGGTATATTCCCAGCACAACTGGGGTCAAATCTGACTTACCAAGTAACATATATATTTCTGTGTTTGAAAGTTAGGACATATTTTAACAGTTATAATTATCGTCACATTTTGTACGAAAGAAACTCCCTTTCTCCTCAGTATGAGTCTTCCCCCAGTTCAATTTTAATGTCTTATTACTCTTCACTGTGTTTTACATTTCTAGTGTCACTTCTACCTTTATTTTCTCCACTGCCAAAGCAAATTTTCAGTTTCCCTTCTCTATTCCCACTCTCTCCTCCTTGGAATAATGTGGTTTTTTGTTTCCTTGCTCCCTCCTTTGGTCACATCTCTCTTTTCTCTCCAGCCTGTCTGTCCTTCTTTCTCCTTTTTCTCCTGTCTTACAGTGATTCTTCTTCCCTTCCCATCTCCATTCTCCTCACCTAACTCTCCCAGGAGCATGCTTTGGAGCACAGCCAGTACTGAATTTTAGCAGCCACAGCCTGGTGTGCAGAAGATGATGCCACACCAGTGGCCAGACTTTGCTATGCCACCACCTCGTGCTCCAACCACATTTTCTGCCAGGTACTCATTGCTCCTCTGCCATCTCCTGCCTTTCCTCTTCTGCCAAACTCCACACAGTTGAAATGGTTGCAGCTGCAAAAAGGTCTCCACTGCTCCGATCCATGTGTCCTGGGGGCTGAAGCATTGACCACTGGAACACTGCCTTAAAATAATCAATAACCGTGGGTGACACGCCAACCTCTCACTGGCCAACCAGGGATAACTTGGGGTATTTCCTCATTCTCAGAGAGAAACAGCTATTTGTTTAATAGAGGCTGTCACCCAAAAACATTGCCGTGCCTCGCTCAGACAGCCACACTCCAGGAGAGAGCAGCTGGAAGGTCTGAAGCTGACTGTGGGGAACTCTGGAGGCCATCTTAGCCCTACTTAGAAGGTAAGCAAAAGTATTTACGTGCTTACGGTAGCATTAAAAAGCAAAACTTTCTCAAAACCTCACTAAAAATTAGAAGCTTGCTCTAGCCACCTTGCTTAACGAAGCTGTAGAATGTGCTTTTGGTTGGTGAATTAATAAAGTGCTTTAGTGCTTCTGGCAAACCAGAGTGTTTTCCTAAGCTATAATAACGCATGCAGATCCTCTGATGTGCACAGGTGGCAAAGCGGCATCGATTTTGGTGGTAGAGGCTCTCACTAGGTCTGGTGATTGTTGTTTAGTTAAGTTCTCCCTGCAGTTTGAAGTGGTATAGAGACAGGTCAGAGAGAAGGGGCTGGAACCCCCAGCTCTTCCAGCCAAAGCAGCGTCAGGTTGCTTTGTGCCGTACAAGAACTGGGCCCTCCAGCCACATACGAAGGGTGCAGAAGAGAATTCATAAATCAACTACAAGGCTTAGCTTTTGTAGAAGGAGGCTAAGCTGTGCCTGTGCTTGTTTGCTTCTCTCTAGGGAGGGGAGGTAGGTGAGGTTGGGCAAACAAATGGAAAAGCTAAAGCTGGAATGAGCCGGGAAAGCAGGCAGGCAAGAGTTAGTGTAAAAAAATAACCTTATTTGAAAGGTAGGTGAAATATCCAGTATTCTTTCCATTTTCCTCCATTTCCTTTCCCCACTTCATCTTTCACTTGCACATTGTTGGTCTGTTTATATTTTTATCTCTTTGAGCTCGGGCTTTCTCCAGAGGCTTGCAAAATGCTTTGCCAAATTTTGAGCACTGTGTAAACAACAGATAATGACCATAAACACAGAAGTATCTCTGTTAAAAATGATCCCATCTGGAATAGTTTAATGCCCGTTAGCTTATTTTAAACACGAATTATAAAGCTCAACATGACTGCAAAGTGCTCAGGAGAAAATGCATACAAGCACAGTGCTCTTGTTGAACTCATAGCAGCAGAGAACAATGCAATTTTTTTGTATAGAAATGCAAATCAGAAGTCTGAAGTCTCTGTCAACCACAGCTGCTTCACAGCAATATATGGCACCCCATAAAGTCTTTCTATTTTCCCTCTCAGTTGAATAGGTCCAAGGACATCTCACCTGATATCTTACCTTATCTCTTTACTGTCTTCATTCTCTCGCCAAGATCTGTTTTAGCCTGTGTCTGCCTTTCTCAAATGGCTTCAAGCTACCTTTCATCTGGGCCTTTTTCTTGCTTGGGAGCCCAACCTTGATGGATTTCTGTGTTCCTAGCCTCCTAATGCCTTCTCCACAGCAATCTTTGTCATAAAACTTTCTGGATTAGCCAATGCATATGAGTAAATCGAGGGACATTTCACTGCTGAGTTCCTCAGTAATTACAAAAACTATTTGCACATAACAAGCAAAGGCACCTGCATTTGCATGAAATGGTGTGTGCCCATGTCCTTATCCTTCTCTTACGTTTGGTAACTGACTCACAGGAGAGCAAAGCCCTTTTTGTCATAAACTGACAGTTCTCTCTGAGGACAGAAATCCACAGCTTGATATTTTGTATTTTCATGCACATTTTTTATTTTTATGCATTTGAAAGCCTTGAGCTGGAATGAAGCAATAATAAAACATCATGAAGAAGTTGTGATCAGTTTGTGCCATAAAGTTGAAGGTGGTATGCAGGTTCAATAACCTCTGACCCAGTAGCCTGAAATTTCCAAATTGGAGGCATATCTGTGGATCCACTTTTGTACTGATCAGGCTTTTCTCTCTAGCTGTAGATCACAGCATGGATGCAGTGTGAGCTGAGGTTGAAGTCTTTGGTGAATATGGGTCTAATAATGGCCTATGAAAAACTGGGATGTGACAGAGGTGATGGAGTGGTGTGAGAGGATATAATGGGGAGCAACAGCCCTGTTTACAGCTTTGGAGATTCAGACTGGACACAAGAAAAGTATTTTTCAAGAGATTGGGTCAACCCTGCAACAAGTCACCCAGAGAGGCAGTGGTGGCTCTATCCTTGTAAGTTTTTAAAGCTCAGCTACACAAATCTGTGGCTGACACAGTGACCTAGTGTTGGTGGTAGTCCTGCTTTCAACAGGAGGTCAGACTGGATACCTGCAGAGATCTCCATCAACCAGTGCTTCATTTATGTTCATTCTTTGATTTTAAAAAAAGAACCTGGATGCTATGAACTACTAAGCTACTGTATCTTACAACATGAAAATGAGATGAGATGTTTTTTTGACCTGCCCTTAGCAAACAGACACAGAATTAGACAAGATTGCAATTTTTCAGCTACTTTAGGGTGAGTACCAAGCAGGCCTATAATCCACAGTCTTCTCAACCCTTACATGCAGAATAATCATGTCACAGTAAACAATAATAAATATTTCTCCAATTCTTGCTGAGGGTGTATATTTGACTGAAATAAAGGAAATGCAGCTGGTAGGCACCTTGGGGAGGCTTCCCTGCTTGTCTCAGTGCCAAGGCAGGATTGAACATTCACATGGTATCCTTGGTAGCCACTTCCTGCTCTTCTATACCTTCAGTGCAAGAGATTTCAAATCAGCTTCCCAAGACAGTGGTCCCAGAAAACCCAAGCCATCTGTAATGGATTTAGGGCTGGCTAAGTGTTACTGCACCCACTAGAAATTATTTACTCATTTATTGAAATGAGATATGGATTAGGAGGAAGAGGGCAAAACAGGTTCAAAATTTTAAAGGATATAAAGAGAATTTTATTAACAGAATTAAAAGAAAAAGTATAAGAAAATCAGAACAAATCTTCAGAACACTTATCTTCTCCCCATACCCTTTTCTTTCTGCCTGACAACATGAAGAGACAAAATTTGGAACTTTTAGTCAGTTTATCCCTTCTAAAATAATCTTTCTTTAGTTTACTTAGGGAGAGGAGTCTCTCTTGCCATGCTATGGAGACTTTTTTACAAGAAACAGTTTTCTCATGGCTTTGATGTCATAGCGAATCAGCCACCTGGGAAAGGAAAATTTTTGCAGTGTGAAGGTCTTTCTTATGCTTTGCAGCTTTCTCAAAGCTGCTTCTATGGGCTATGTCAGCTCATGGGGTACTATTTTAAGGATAAGCTGTTTTAGCATAAAAACAAAATTTCTTTTTTTTTAATCTCTGGGAACAGAAGTTTTTCTTTTTCTATTCCTAGGGCAAAGTTTCTCATCTCTCTTATCTTTTTCTGTTTAAGCTTTTTATTGGATTATAGCTTTTTAGCATTAATATACTTTAGCATGAGTGGGTTTTTTCATGCAGATGAATGATGCATTTCTTTATGCACTTTATGAATTATAGGGAAAAAATGAAGTTTGGTATATCAAAAAATATATCTCCACCACAGCCTCACAAAAGAATTTCAGCCTAAGACTAAGGCATCTCCTTGATTCTTTCCCATCTAGCATTTGACATCTTTACTGACTACAGTATTCTGGTTTGTTTTCTCTACATGCCTTCATGCTTTTTTTTTCCTGATTTGAGAAAGAATTGGTGTTTGTAGGTTCGTTTGTTCTTAAGCTTTATCAATTGAAACAGTTTTGATAGTCTTGCAGCATAGAAAGGTTGATCTCGTCCAGGCTCTGCAATTGAGGAATGGCTGTGTCTTTTGCTGCTGGTTACATGGTCCCCGCTGGCACTGTGTAAGCCACACTGGCTGCCAGCACCTCCTCTGTGCTTTTTCTTCATGTGAGGCACCAGGAAAAAGAAACAAAACTGCTGCTGCTTTTGTCTTTCTGTTTGGAGCATGGCTGGCTAGAAGTGGCTAAGCAAATCAAGTCTATTGCAAGTCACGCTAGGATAACTGCGGCCACACGCTCTCAGCCCCATGGTTCCTGGACTGGGCCAGCAGCAGCTAGTTTTGGCCCTGGCCACTTCTGGCCTTGGGGCCGTCTTTTGGCCCTGGCCACTTCTGGCCTTGGGGCCGTCTCCAGTGCTGGCCACAGGGCCTCTGCTGGACCTGGTCTTGGAGTAAAGCAAAATTCATGAGCAAGCCATGCTGAGATAGCCCTGGCTGCACGGCACTGTCTCAGCCACACTGACTCCGGCCAAGCATCCCAGCTGAGCAGTCATCCGCAGCACCGGGACAGTCTCAGTGGCATGGCCTGGAGGCAGCCGAAATCTGAATCAAGCAGAGTGCCGACCCAACCACGTGGGCCACGCAAGCCTGGCCTGGCCCGGCCTGGCCTAGCCACAAGGGGCCGGCCCGGGCCTTCCTAGCTACCCCTTCAGAGGCCGGAAGCCAAGAGAGCTTCCCCACCTAGCCCGTCCTTAAATGCATTTTCATAGAGGTGTATGCAGCTCTTCTAAGTGGTTTAACTGGGTGTCAGTCTCCAAAACTAGCCCTCTGATTGGTAAAGGGGATGTCAATCTTTCCCCCCAACTGAAAACCAGGCTTGGTTAAACCAGGACAGCATCCGCCACCCCTTCCGCTCCAGACCTTAGTCCTGACTGCCAGCCAGGGTATCTGTTTGTGGAGTCATGGTTTTGTTACTGATATTCCCAATGAACAGACAATTGTCCATTAAAAATTAAAATGAAACTCTCTGGTAATTTCCTACCAACACAATTTTAAATCAATTCAATTAAACATCCCAGCTGTGAATAATTCAATTTTAAATCAATTCTCTGAAGGGAGCATGGTCTGTAGAACAGGATTATCTGTGTATGTCTTACCTGAAACATTTCTTTCTATGAAATTGATTCTTCTTTCATTAAAGTATAAAAGTGCTGAAACCTGGTGTACCCTACACTGCAGTAACCCAAACCTCCCTGTATCTTTCCTGAGCAGAGAGCTGCCATGTGCACAGGGAAGTGTTCAAAGTGCATTGGGATCACCCTCTTCCCACTGGCAGTATGTGCCATTGTCTCCAACATTCTCCTGTACTTTCCCAATGGACAAATATTGCAGCTCAGCGAGATAACTGATTTGGTCTGGTTTTTCCACGGCATTCTGGGAGCTGGGATACTGGTAAGAGATTAATATTTCTTGTGAGTTTTGTTCAGTTTTGTTTTAAATTTGGGGCCAAGAAAATCTCCATTAAAAAAAAGGTCATAAAAATGTGTTTTGCATAAACATGTGAACAGCTTAAATGAGAAGTTGGGTATGTAACTGAGAAAATGTATTTATGGCAAAAAAAGAGCCTAGTCAAAGAAATACAAAACATTCCTGAAATAAATATCAGGACTCCAAGAAGCACTAGGCCTAACTACTCCCTGTGGAGAAGAGTTACAAGAGTGTTCATCCTCCAAGAGTGAAAGCAAAGCTAAGGCAGTGGAGGCAGTGAGTTTTCACTATTGTCTGCCCCCTTGATTCACAAAACCATTAAGGGAAAATCAAAAACGTGTTTTAGCGGGTGTTAGTTTGAGACTCAGCTAACACTTTACAAATGTGGAGTTGCAAATGGGTTAATAAGCTGAATGCCTCCTGTTCCCACACTCCCATCCACCTTCTTTTGGGTTGGATCTGGTTTGAATGTGCTCTTCTATAACTAATTCTCCATTCCAGGCCTCAGGAAAGATCACTTTTATGTGAATATCCATGTCTAGAAGGGAACATGTTGGGGAATACTTATCTTTCCAGTTCATCACAAAGCCTGCTCCCCTTGTGCTCTTTCAATTATCTACCCAAGTGCAATTAAAAAGCTGAGCAAGTAACATGCATATGACCAGTACCGGGCAGATGGCAAACTGGCACAGAGCTGGCCAAAAAATAAATGAATCTTTAAGAATAGTTAACTTAGAAAAAAGTAAATCTCTTTTCAGCCTATGATGCAGCTGTTGCTTAAGTCTATGGAAAGCCTGCAGTGAATCTGGTTCATACTCATTTTTCCCAAAAGCAGAAACATGGGATAAGGTCATTCAATAAACTGTTCTCCACCAGCAGCTTGTCTGCTTCTTCTTGTGGCTACCACTTGGGCCTATTACTCATGCTGAGCTTGAACATAAGGATGAGTTTGTAGGAGGAAGAAGTGCAACTACATGAGAGACCTTGTGGAAAATTTGTATCACTGCAAGCCCAGGAGCCATTGGCGTTCAATGAAAGGAAAGGAAAGATGTTAGACATGAGAGCGTCACTGGCTCATTGAAAACGTGCCTTCTTTTAAGGCTTCCACACAGATTTGCCTGTGGCCAGCACCACATACATCAAAAATGAGAACAGCTAGGCAGAGGAGAGGAAGAATTCATGACCTTCAAAACACAATATTAGGAGTAATTGATCCACAAACAATGCTGTTGAGTGTACATGTTTTCCAGAAAACAGCATGAGAAATGCCCACAGGTAAGGGGAAAGAAAGCATTATCAGCAGCTCCATCTTCCAGGTGCTGGAAGCATGGGAAAATGAAGATTGGCTTTTCAGTGTCCTAAGGAGTTAAAACAAGGGAGAGGATGTTCCACAACTGAGGTCTGGTCCATATCCTGACACTACAGTGAGGAAAGATGAAGCTGCAGTGTGTTCCCCCATGCACCTGGATTCCTCCCAAAGGAAACTGAGGCAAGTCTTGCCAACAGGTTCCCTGATCTCGGAGAATCTCCCCTCAACTAGGATGCAGCCTCCAGAGTCAAGACTGTGGGAGAAACTTCAGAACAGCCTGGCTTAGCTCTGTGAGCCAGTAAACCTCCCTGCACCTGGGAACTTCATCTGTAGACTGACACATAGATTGTCAGCATACCCTTTGGCTGAGCAGCCAGCTCCACCCTTTCCTCCTCTGCTGAATTTCTAATGGAAATTAGATGACATGAAAACCTCTCAATTTCCTTATTTCAAATATTTGGGATGTCAATAGAGTAAGACTGGCTCTATGTGTTGCAGTAATGCCTTTCCTCATAGAAAGCCTGTGTGCAACAGAAGGAAATGCCTGACTGAGCCATGGCTCACACACAGCTCTTGTTTTACAGACAACAGCCAAACCCAGCAAATTCTCATGCCCGTGTTAAAAGGCAGGTGTTTATAATCAGGCACTGCATAAAAAGAAAGCTGCCAAGCAAACCCTTCATCCTGAGCCAGGCTAATAGATGACACAAAAGTGTTTACCACTTAGATGGGAAACCTCGAAAGAAAAATGTCAGCCCTAGAGGAAAAGGAGTGTTGGTTTGATGGGCAGAGATATTAACTCTCCTTCTGTGTGTCTGACAGTAGAACACCTAGGCTGAGGCTGCCTTGGGGACCATCTGTGATTATTTAAGAGTGGACTTCTTTGCAGGAAGAGGAATACCTTTTTAACCTCAATGCTCTATTTCTGCAGGCTTCCAGATGTGGTCCAGCCACCACTGCAGGTGCTGTAGGTTGCCTCTAGGGTGTGCATAAAAGGCAATGGAGAATAAATCCTTTGAAAAATATCTAGGAGCCTACAAATCTAAGCAAGTTTCATAACAATGTCCCACACTTTCAACAGAGATATTCACACTACACACATAAATTCCATGGGCTTTGTTAATCATGGACATTCTGCTCTTCCTGCCCTGCATGAGAAAAAAATCTTGCCAGCATCTAGTCAGGCCATTTTTACAGTCCTTACCTTTTATGTTTATTTGTTTGTTTGATTGATTGATTGATTGATTGACTGATTGATTTGGGTTCTCCTTCTTTCATTAACTTTATGGTAACCATTTCCTAATTTTTTAAATACTTCTTTACTTGTGTTGCTCTTTGAGATGCTTGAACCAGCACTGGTGTGTAGACACAAGGCAGTGGGAGTGTGCTGGCTGCAAAGCCAGACCCACAAAAGCTTTCTTGCCCTCTGGCTACCAAACTGAAGGCAACATTTCCTAACTCCAGAGTGTCTGTAGGGCAGCATTATGTCCCAAATCATAGATGGTTACTGACTTCATTGTATTGGTCCAGCTCTGCCTGATAATTACCATGGAGAAAGCTGATGTGAACTGGAAGTTCCCCATTGACTAAAGTCCATCTTGTAGCTTTTCCAGAAATTCAGCACAAACCCCCACTCCCACCCAAAACAAAGTCAGATCTGTTTCAGGAACCTCAAGGCTGATTTCCTAATTATAATCCAGAGCAGAATGTTCAAGAGGTTTACACTGACCATAATTCTTAGTCCAGCTATGTATCTTTTCTGGGTAGAATTTCAGTTTTCTCAAAACTGACACATTTTTCCAAAGAAAAAAACCCAACAATACTGTGCTGAACCTTTTTATACCCTGAAAAAAAAATCAGTATAGCTTCAGCAATCAGAATTGATGTACCAGCAATTTGCCAGACAGTTCTAGCTGTAATCCCACACTTATTTCTGAGTAACTCTTCAGCAGCACCAACATCCAAGCAGGTGTAACTCCCAGAGATGAGACAGAAGGTGACTTACATTTGAGGAACATGATGCCCAAGCTCTTAGAATTTAAAAAGCACCCCAGCAGAAGTGCTGCACACTAATTCAAAGCCTGTGCTTTTCTTACAGGTTATTTTGCCAGCATTCATGATGCTGGGAGCAGGCGGAGCAGGATGTTGCGCTAACAGATGTGGGGTAAGTGGATATTCATGTGTTGAAATGGCACTACAGAGTTTGTGCAATAGGTCTTGAAATGGCTGCTCAGCAGGTGGAAATGTGCAGTGACAAACCATCAAACCTCTGTCAGCAGCCATGTCAGAGAAGCAGAGGAGAGGATCTTGATCTGCAGCGTCTCTGGGCTGGGGTTGAGGGCTCAGTGAGCCAACGAGAACGTTGTGATGTTGCAGCTGCTGATAGGAGGGAAATCAGCCAGGACCAGTGCTGGAGCCCCCAGGCACAATGCTGAGGGCAAGGGGGATTATATCCCATGAAGTAAAACGTGGCTACAGCTTCCTCTGCTCAAGGCAATCATAAAGACTGAGACAGTTGCCTGTTCCTCCTGCTTCCACAGAGTCCTGTTTCCTCTATACCCTTCCATGGCAATCTGCTTTTCCACAGCTTGATCCCTGCTTTTCCCTGTAGGGATACACACATCCCCTATTGGCAGGTCCATGCCAAAAGCGTGAGATATTGCATCTGGCACTGAAGAGCTGGCACAGCTTCCTGCAGTTCTGACCAATAGCTCATATGTGCCCAAATATTATGCATGTGAGATGTGAAAATGCAATTTAGGCTCTCTGACATCTAAAGAAAGGCCAGAAAGATGTTTTTCTTGATAATTAAGAATATTATAAAGCAACATGTTATAAAGGCATCTCCATTCATCCTCAAGCCCTGGGCACAGACTTCTGTGTGGCTATCATTATTGGCAAGATAAACTGACTTAGAATTTTTTTGAGTCTGCATCATTCCCAGAAGCAGCCTGGAATGAGAGATTCCATGCAATAAAGCACGTCTCTTCTGTACTCTTCAATTAATATTTAGTCTGATCCACGAGAAAACCTTTCCCTCTTTAAAACATTTTACTTAAGTTAATTCATGATACATAATACCAAAATAGCATTCTTTATTAGGATGTCCCACATTAGCAGGCACATCCCAAGGGACATGCCATTACATTGATTTTACCAAATGTCACATGCACAGACAGGAGGCTGACAATGGCCAAGCAGGCCAGATGCAGAGCTAGGGTGAGATCCTAGGCACCCTGCAAACAGTGCCTGAGCCAGCTGCTTTGCTTGACTTTGGGTGATGTAGAAAGCAGTGATGAAACACAGCTACTGTTGTGGTTCCTATGCTCACTGAATCTGTTAAATCACAAGGGGAAATCCAGCTGAACTCAGCTGAGTTCACACAACATCTCAGGTGTCTCTTCTTCATCTTTCATCCCAACCCTAAATATTACAGAGCCAAGAGTCAAACTTCCCCAGGCTGGCTGGTTTCACTCCCCAGCCCAAAAACACAGGTACTAGCACAGTGTCATCCAGCAGCCCACATCCACAGACTCACCACAATCCTCCATTCTCCACATCCTCTTTCACTGTCTGAGCCATTCCTAGCAGCAGCACATCAATGCCAGATACCCTGTCTGCACCTTCCCATCACTGATTGGTTACCTACAAGTTGTTCTCCTCTTCTTTATTTGCTGTTTTGGAGGAGTAAAATAGATATTAAGAAAGTAATTTGGTTATGCACTGTGATATTTTGTAGAATCAGGAGAATCACAGAATCATTAAGGTTGGAAAAAAACTCCAAGTTCATCAAGTCCAACCTTCAAATGAATACCACCATGCCTGCTAAACCATATCACAAAGTGACTGATGGCCAGGTGATGAAGCTACCCAAAGCAAAGTGGAAAACAGGCTTGGTGAGGACAGTCTATCTATGAAAATGCTGTCTTTTTGAACACACACCCCTTTGGAGTCATACACCTCTGTGAGGTGGAAATGGTGAAGCTCTACTCCCTATGTTTTAAACAGTCTGCTTGTGATGCTCAAAGTAGGGATGAGATGGGGACATGAGCAAAGAGTGAATGGCTGTGAACAACTAAAAACAAGTTTACCCTGCCCAGCTCCTGGGCAGAGTGATTTCCAAATGTTCAAAAAGAGGTCAGTGTTGCGGGGAGATCTGAAGGCTGATGGTCTGCTTCTTTAAGGGATGAAACTTCAGGCAAAATGTGTTTTGTGGAGAGTGGAAGGAAATGCACAGGCATCCAGAACAGGGGTGCTCAGATGTCCTGACTATAAGGGCTGTATATGCAAGGCAGGGTAGGTATGGTGTGAGGCCCTGGAGAGCAGAGAACTCCTGGGATTGGTTCAAACATCCGCAATATCAGCAACCTCCCAGAGTGACAGAGCTCCTTGGGAGGTAGGTCTGGAAGGACCTGCTAAGGGTTCCCCACCTACTGGCAGAGAAACAGCCCTCATGGAACTACTCAGGAGCCACTGTAATCCAAAGGCAAGTTTGAGCACCTTTCTGCTTTGGAGATCTCAGGTATAAAATGATAAATTACACTTGAATACTCCAAATTGCAGAATTGATTGTCATAATAAAAAGGGAAAAAAAAGGTTAAAGAATTATTACTGATCAGAATTATTGTTAAATCAAAACATAATATTTTGCTCAGGGCAGGGACTCTATTCTATTTTATTTTGCACAATTCCTGGTTTAATAGTTTCAGACTTCATCAAAGCCTTTACACACTGCCAAACTATCTTCAACAGTAATAAAAATAGTATGTTTCTCATACTTTTTATTCACTTTAGTAAGTTTTCCAGTTCACAGCGATTACATGCTACATTAAGTTTCTTCATTAATCAACTTTAAATTATTATTTACAAACATACATCAATGGCCTCTTGTCCTTGCATTATGGAGTAATGAATTTGGAAAGTAATAGATTTAGAAAGCTTCAGTGTCTTGCAGTTTAGCACGTACACATCTGAAATTATCCACTGCACTGACGTGATGAGGAAAAAGACCCACCCAAAATACAGCTTCTCTCATTGCATCAGCAAACATATAGTCCAGTATTTCTAAGTCTTCCTTAGGAGTCACTAGTAGAACAAGAATAGCCATAGCAGCTTTCCAGACAAACTTAAGCAAAGGTATCCAGATAACCAGACAGAATAACTATTCCATCAAAAACAAGCAAACAAACAAAACCAAACAAAAAAAAAAACCCGCAAACAAAAAAACCCAAAACAAAACAAAACAAAAAAAACCCCCAAAAAACCCAAAACAAAACAAAACAAAAACACAAAAAAACCCAAAACACAAAAAACAAAGAAGAAAGAAATGTGTATGGAGCAAGAACCAGGGTATTAAAGAGCAGCACAAGCTGGGACAGGAAGAACTTGGTAACTTCACCAAAGCAGCTGATGCAAACATTCAAAGAAGGAATTCTAAAAGTCTTTATCAGCTCACCAGGGACAAATCAATTAAAGGATTGAATAAAACGGGGAAAAGCAGCAAAAATGGTCAGCAAAATCTTTTCAGGAGTACAGAGCAGGTCAACATCATGGGAAACAAATTTCAACGCACTCAAGCGTCCCAGCTTAGGCCTCCTGTTGTAATTAAGGACACAAATGAGGAAATGAAATGTTTCAATGAGAACAACTACTAGGGAAAATGCTGAAAGTTTGAGATGATGAAATGGTTAATAAAATCCTTGAATTTTCACAGTTTATGAGGCAAGACTCCAGAAAAGTCTCCAGATCAGTAGATAAAATGGGGAAATGCCCCTGCATGTCTAGAAAATGCTGAGGAGAGCCAATCTAACACCGGTAGTAACTTCAGACTCCTCTTTCGGTGACAAGTAAAGTCTCTGTCTAGATGATCCCGTACACAGTAAGGGAAATAGCTGGGATGAGGCTAGTCCTACAGTCAACAGATTCCAAATGAGACAATCATGTGACAGAACACAGTCATCACAGATAGCACTGACAAGTACTACTAGTAGTAACTGCTATTATAAAACATAGTAATACCAAAAGACCATTTGACTTTTTCTTCATAATTATCTTTGAGATGCCCTGTACTGCTACTAAAATGAATTATTAACATAATTAAGATCCTTCAACCAAGAAGCAGAATGCAGAGTTGAAGTAAATGAGGAAACAAATGGGGAAAAGTGATTCAGTATAGGTAGGAGTTTCAAAGAGAGTATCAGTCACTCACCTTCACCACAAGGCATGGTTGGTGATCTTATTGTGAGAGACAGTGCATCAGCTACAACCTAGACACTGTTTTGGTCCAGGACCATAGACTAAATTAACTACATTTTGCTGACAATGGAACTCTGCTAAGAGGCAATTCAGCCAACATGCAGATAAAGACTAAGGAAAGAGTATCCAGCTTTGAGTTGTTAATCAGTTATGATTAAATAAATCCCATGAGAAATCCCAGCAACTTTTAACTCAAGGATTGCTTCAGAGGCAAAACAATGCACAAAATTAGCCAATTCACACACCAGCATCGAGCAAGGTTCTACAGAAAGCTGTGGGCTGGTAAGCTAGAAACTGCATTCACTAGCTTGGATGTGTTCAAACAGTGAAGCGTTTTCAAGACTTTGTCAAAAAACTCCAACATGGATGGTGGATATTTCCATTTGACTGTGTAGCACAGTGGTCTGTGGAACAGCTGGGACAAGGAGAAGGTTTCTACCTATCTTGTGAGGTGGTGGATTTCACCTGGTATTTGCTGGCAATGGGGAATTATGAGACTTGAGATATTTGTCTTCAAACCTGAGTCATGGATGAGAGTATTCTGTATGTGCTTCCTTGGTAATGCCATTGCAGTGACTTTAAGGCAGGCCTGCTGCCTTCTCCCTGCTCCAGGTCTTCCCCTGGCTCTATGGCAGAGTTGTGAACAGCCACGAGCACTGATTCTTAACAAGACTATTGAGAAGCCTGTCCCAGATGCACCACCAGTAGCACCCTCCTGGGATTTTTCTTTCTATAGACAAACAGCAACTGGATACATCCCATTCATTACTAGAAAACTACCCAGAATGGAGTAAAGGTAACATTTCTGTGGGACTGGCTGATGTAAAAAATGAATGCATTACATACAATTTGAAGTCACTGCTGGTTTGTTGCCACATGCAGCACAATTAGGTTTCTCAACATGAGAGGTGGTAATCACATGTCATGGTGTTGCAAAATTAAGGAAAGCAGCAAAAAGAAAGACTTTTTTGCATTCCATCAATTAGCAAAAACAATTAACCTATTTTTTGTTGCTTTCATACCTGGTTCAGTAGTTGCTTGCCTTTTTCTGTTGGTGCAAGGGCCAAGAAAGGTGTAGAGTTGGAAATCCCAAGGTACATGATACAAAACACATCAATCCAGGATTAGCCTTATACTGGCTTTTGAAAGAAAACTCACCAGATTTTTCATAATTAATAGCTTAAGCATAAAACTCAATAAGTTCTTTAACATCTAGGAGAGCTACAATAGTCAGAAAAAGTCAACTATTTTTTACTCCCACAAATTTAGTAGCAGTAGTAGTTTCAGCATAAAGTAAGAGACAAGAAAGAGAATTCTTTCTCATTCACTGTGAGTTCTCCATGCTACTCAAACCTTTGTGCACACTATGTTGAAGGTCTTTTCCCTTTCAGATGCTGCTGTCAGTGATCCTGTCTGTGATGGGATTTGCAGGAGGAGCATATTGTGTGGTCATCTCTTTGTTGGGGCTGATTGGGGGTCCTCTGTGTGACACAGGTGATGGAGAATACCTCTACCCTTTCAGGAATGACACTCTGGAGTGAGTATGGCTTCCAAACTCCTCTAATTTTGCTTTCCCTGATCCCTCCCCTATCTTTTTAAAGTGAACTTTGATTTTTCCAAAATGAACTGATGGTTCACCCTGTATACACCTAAACTCACACTTCTGTGAGTAGCATGTTCCAGCTGGTCATTTCTTTGACCAAGGAATCATCCGTGGGCAAATTGCCTGAGTTTCATCTGCTGTGCTTGCCACAAGCCCCTTGTGCAATTTGCACCACGCTTTCAAAATTCCATGAGCTGTGACTCCCACTGGAGTCAAAAGGAAATGTTTGCTTACTGTCCCACATTAATCTGTTAAATTACAAAGAATTCAGCCTGGTCCACATGCTTCTGAAAAGCAAAGTAAAAATCTTCTCTAAATCTAAAAAGCCAACCTTGACAACTATGCTCTTCAAATCAGATAATGAATGGACTGGGCTGAGATACCACAGCAGGAATGGAGAATGTGGAAACACATTTTAAAACCTTTCTCTTTAGTTATTAACATAATTTTGCCATACAAAAAAGAGAAGATTCTTGTGTATGCAACAAAGTACGGATGTGGCTCTCTTCCCTAATTATCAATTGCATCTCTGCAAAGGGAATTCTGGGGAGAATCAGCAGCTTTGACCAATTATAGCACGGTTTGAGACTCACTTTGTGCAGTCAGGTTCAGAAAATGAAATGCCAGAAAACAGAGAAAACATTCTCAAGTTTTTACTTTCTAATACCTTGCCAATTTTTTTCCTCTATCACAGAGACAATTATTTGTTTAACCAGACAACATGGAGTATTTGCAAACAACCTGAAAACATCATCCTTTGGAATATTGTCCTTTTCTCTATTCTCCTGGTCATCGGTGTGATTGAAGCTATTCTTTGTTTCATTCAAGTCATCAATGGACTCACTGGCTTCATATGTGGCACATGTATGAGGAGAAGAAAGGTTGGTATGCAGTAAAAGGGAGTTTTATGTTCTTTCCAGTTTTATTTTTCAGGCTCTGGTGATGGTACATGAGCTGAGAGTTCTGCACAGTCCCTGCACAAGCTCCTCTGGGCAGTAGAGATGCATTTGCACAGTCTCTTTCTGTCTGTCACATCATAGTCAGGGATAACCTGGTCCTCAGATTTTTCTAAACAGCAGTATGACATATTGACATACTCATTGCATGGCTCTATTGCTATTTAAGAAGCCTTTTTTGATAAAGTATAATGACCCTTCCCAGCATACCTAAGTGAGAGACAAAAAGTAGAGATCTTTAAAATTGGTCAAACGTAGTAATGTTGTTATTTTACTGAATGGAAGAAAACATCTTTTAAATTTCATTTATAACTATTGCTTCCTTTTCATTGTACAGGATATTTGCCGTAAGTCAGATATCCCTTGAAATATTAATTAATCATCTTTCATTCATTGCCTTTCAGACAAATATTTCTGGAATGTGAATGAACTACAAGGAATGCCAGGACAAGCCCCAAAATGCTGATTCACATGCAATAAGGACAGTGCACTGTACTGTTTTATTTATGGGGGGACAACAACGAAAAAAATGTTCAGGTGTTTCACAGGGCAAAATTATTTTTTTACGAAGAAGTCAAGGTGGAAAAGGGCTAGATCCTTTCAGTCTGAGACTCCACTTTTTCATCTCTCTAACCATAACTGCTAAATCTCAGGTACTGGCAAAAACATTAATATAAAGCACAACAGTCCTAAGCTAAAGATCACCACTTGCCCTCTCATGTATGTAGGAAATGGAGCTATTGCTAATGTATACATTTATCAGCAGAATGAAGCAGGCACTCTCTGGCTGATGTAAATAATGTCCCATGCTCCCCAAATCTGATCATGAGCTCACCTGTCTGTTCCTATTAATTTTTGAATGGGGCACTCACAGATTAGAATGAGGATGAGCAGAGAATATACCAAGCAGTGTTTGAGACACTGCAGAGGAACTGAAGAACATGGGTTCCAGCCTCTTTCTGCCACCCTGGAGCCAGATCCCCTTACCAAAGCCCAGGGCACTTCTAAATTGGTTCTTCAGGAACATCTGAGAGTTGTGGCAGCCTTAGAGGAGCATTTGGGTGAACACAGGTAACAGGGTTTGCAGCAAGAGTTTAGAAATGTATGGCTTAACAAAAGGGTGAAGAACCTTACCACCAATTTTGCCTTCATGAAACTGCCTAAGAACTTCACTAACTTCCACACAGGTCTGTAGGGCTGCTCTAGAATAGAGCACATGTATCAAGGAATTAACTCACCAAAGATAAAGTAGTAATTATGTGCAGCTTAGTAATAAATAGAAGATATAATCTGAAGGCAACAGATTGCATCAGCTTGAGTTTTTTAGCAACTGTAATACCAACCAGGAACTGCATAATTCCGATCATCACTCAAGAGCAAGCCCTTGATCTTGAGCTAATGTCCATGACCAGGAAGTTTCAGAAAACTCATCATTTCAGTGACTTCCTCCAAGGTTTATTCTTGGACATGAACTGTGAGCCAAAACATGAAATAATCTTTACCCATCCTGAATGCATGTAGGCAGCTATGAAAACCTGAATACATTTAAAGCACTTGGAGCCTATTTTTCCTGATTTATGTTTTCTCAAAGTTGTATTTCTGTGCTGTAGCATGGGAGCAAGCTCTTTAAACACACTTATTGCAGACATATGTGGCTGCTTGTGCTGTCCTGCAACATGCAAAATGCTTCACATTCTCCTTTATATAAAATGGAGAAGAAACGGCCAGTTGCCTAAAGGAGAAGCATGTGCACTATGGACCATAGTTTCACTCCTAGAAGGAGGAAATTTAACCTATAAAATTTAAATGCAACTTCTGTAAAGAAGAAAGCATAAGACTTGTTGAAGTTTGCAGTCCATCATTAGATGCATCCAAACCTGCCAGGTGGCTTAAAAAGCTCATGTTCTTTGCCAGCAGGGAAGCATGGACAGTGAACCACATACAGTTGACAGCAAACCAGGAAAAGTGTTAAAGAGGCAGTGAGAAAGAAGGATATTTGCATGTAGTCAGGTGAGAGAGGTTCCTTCATCAGCACAGGGGCTCTATGAACTCTTCACAGTCCCTAAATACCTGCCCTTCCTCATCCCTTAGTTTTGACTCCCTTACTCCCTTACTCTCACCTCTGGGATAAAGCCAACTTTGGCTGTGCTAGCACCAGGAGAGGAAGAGATATCCACTGGCACACCTCCAGCACAGAAAAATAAGTGCACTGTGCTGCTGCCAACTGCTTGTTCCAGGCTGTCCTGCCCTGGGGATGTCTGTGTGCTCCTGGGAACACCCTCTGTCCTGCCAACTGTGTGACCACTGGCCTCACTGGTATATGTAAATATTAAATATTGCTATTCTGAACTTATTTTCCAGCTTGATTTGTGTGGTCTGAAGGACTTGTGAGCTCAAACTACTTCCAATAGGAAGATAAATGGGATAACAGAGAAAGCAGAGTTAAGTAATCTGACTTGAGTCACCATGAAGAAGTCTCTTCTAGGGTAGGCATCAAGATACACAGGCCATGGGGAGAGGCGACCTTCCCCCAGCCCACACTGAAAGAGATGCTTAAGGCAAGTGGGAGGTATTGCCCTGCTGAGCAAGGTTCAGTTGTCCACCATGGACAGGAACATCTGGTGCCATTTGAAGTGCAGCAAAGAACCCAGGCACAAATGTCCAGAGATCCAAGAGTCTCATCTGGAGCTAACAACGTGAAGGTGTGGCTGACCAAAGCAAACAGCTGTCTCTTGCAAACACAAGGATGCTAAAAATTCATTTAGTGAAAATACATAAAGGTGACTAAAATTAGATTTAATTATTTCAGCTCATGCTTTTTTGGATCTCCCAAATCACCTTTTACAAGAGGCAAAACCTGTGCTCTCAGAAGTGACACCAGAGCCTTCTCCAGGAGCCAGCCAGCACATTGCAACAGGGGCAGATCCTCATGCCAAGCACTGCAGGGAGACCTGCAAACCTAAACTCTTCTGGGGCAAGGCTTCAAAACAAAATGTCTGCATAACACTAACTATAATAAAAACTTTTATTTGAACAGGGAGTTGGCCTGACTGAAGATATCATGGTTCAGAATTAGGATTACTACAGATTTTAAATTATTGGGTTTGTGTTTTTTTCCAAAATGGAAAGAATTCTCTCAGGGAAATCTCCTAGCAAAGAAAAGAGCAATTTTCTCCTTAAGATTTTTTTTTTTTTGTAATGTATACATGAAGAACTTAGTAAAACTAAGACACTTATTCTTCTATATCTAGCTATTCTCTATATTCATCATCTAACTATCTATCTATTTATCTATTTTTTCTGTATCTATCGACTTTAAATAATTAATAGTCAAAAACTACCCAGACATAAAGATGAAAGTATTTGTGTCATTTTGATATTAATTCACTGTGCAATCACACTACACAGGCTCTGATCGAAGGACTTGAATATGTTGGGTTTGTATCAGATTATCCCTCTCTGAAACTCATGCAGGAGATCAGCCACTTGCAATTACAACTAACTTGGGACAGGAATAAAACTTCAGACTAAGGACATCATCTGAAAAATGTAAATGTTTGGAGACCAACAGCCCCGTGTTCCAGCTGTCAGGATCAAGGACACAATCCAAGTACCTGGGCTGGACACCGCAAACTAGTTCATACCCTCTCATTTCAAGAGGAACTGAAAGTTCATTTTGATGCAAATCACTTAGATGCCTCAGGCACTCGATGTTCTCGATTTTTTTGGCTTGCAGAGCAAAGTAAACCAGTGACAGGTTGATCCTTGCAGACTTCAGAATGCCATGGTCTCTGCTCTACTGCCCCAGTCCCAGTCCTGTGCCTCTGCTCCCAGGTGAACTCTTCTGTGCAAACAAACTTAAAAAATCCCAAAGGGAATTAAATAAAAAACCAAACCTTTCCAGACTCTCAGAGTGCCTTATTTAACCCCCTACAGAGCACCAGCTCTTCGGGCTTGTCCCTTTCCAGAGGAGTGACAGCCACCCTTCAGAAATGCCTTTCCCTGTAGGACCTCTCTCACCTGGAACCATCCCTTTTCTGCTGAGACCATGGGCCACAGAGAGCCATCTAAAGCCCATCAGCAATAATGTAACACATTTTACCCAGAGGGGAAGAGCAAAGGCATGGTCTTAGCCACAGAGGCCACTGCTTTGTCCATCTTTATTTTCTCAGCTGCAATGCTGAGTAGCTCACTAGAGTGCTTACACTTAACAAAGCTGTAAGTGCTCACTACAGTGCAGATCATTTCTAGAACACATGGAAAACTTCACCGGTACACAGCACTCCTCACTTCCTCTGTTCTTATCAACAACCCATGTCAGAGTCTCCATCAAAGTCAACTAATAAGGTGTAAGAGTTAAGAGGTCAGCTGAGTATTGTAGAGTCACAGATTGGTTTGAGTTAGAAGGGACTATACAATCATGTAGTTCCACCCCCCTGACACTGGCAGGGACACCTTCCACCAGACTGGGTTGCTCAGAGCACTGTCCAACACAGCCTTGAGCACTTCCAGGGATGAGGCACCCACAACTCCTCTGGGCAACCTGTGCCAGTGCCTCACCACCCTCACAGTAAAGACTTTCTTTGTGGTATCTAAACCTACCTTCTTTCAGTTAAAAGTCATTACTCCTTGTCCTGTCACTACATGCCCTTTAAAAAAGTCACTCCTCAGCTTTCCTGTATTCCTTTCAGGTACTGGAAAGGATTTGTATCCCCCAAGCTCAGAACCATTGGAGATATACCACAATATCTTGGCTGCTATTCCAGGAGGGCAAGGTGTCTCCAACAGGGACTGTAACCTCTGCTTGTCCAAGTGGACATCTCAGAGGTTTCATAGCATCTCAGGTGACACTAGTCACCTCCATGTGAGCATTCAAATCAAGCTCTGAAACATCTACTGGGTACAGTGACACTGCTCTTAGAAGCAACCCTGAGTTCATCAGTCTGAGACATGTCCTCACTCTGTCCTGCCTCACAAGACTAGAAACATGTCAGTCAATTCCCCCTAAGATTTGTCCCCGTGGGTTACTCCAGGAGCTTGAAGTGAGCAGCACAGCAGCTGGCACCCAGAGCTGCAGCCCTCCATCAGGAGCAGGGAGTGAAACCCACCTCAAAAATCTCTTCATTGGTGAGACTTTTTTTTTTCTTTAAAATAGATGCATTAGCTGAGAGTCATTTAATGGCAAAGGAGTACAATAACAGATTCAGTGAGGAACTGGTCTTCTTGGTATAAGCTTGTATTTTTATAGCCCTTGCACTGTATATCAGCAAAACCACTCCAGATTCAGATGAACTACCTTACACAACCTCTTTCTTTAAATCACCTTCATCCCATCATGTCATGTTTTCATTTACATTGTGTCCTACCACATCTGCCCTCCACCACTCTGGATCTTTAAATCAAATTTCTCTGGAGAATTTTATGCCTGATATTTTTTTGGATTTTTTCCCAAGAGATGAAAAAAGCTGGGTCAGTCCAGACATTCTCTGCAGATGTCAAAGAACATATTCAAATCTTTCTTTGGGCATGTTGAATTTAGTTGACCCTCACATGAAAGGTGCAAGGTCAGGTCTGTCTTCCCAGGAGTGTCTGATTGCAGAGCAGGCTGAGACCTAGCTGTATTCACCCTCAGCCACATGCACCTTCAATTCAACAAATATGCTGTAAAACATTTGTTCACAGAAAAAAACTTAGCATGTGTACGCTGTTTTAAAAGTTTGTGGGACACCCATTTTGAGCAAGGAAGGTAAACCAGAGAAACCAATGGCTCCATTGCCACTGGCAATAGAGCTGCAGTTTCTAGGACCTTGTAGCAGGTTTATTTAAGGTGGAAGGAGTGATTCTAAATACCACCCCAAAAAATGTGCCTTTAAAATGCACTGTGTCCCTTTTTGTACTTGAAGTAATTGGGTCAAATTTAAAAGTCATTGCTCAGTGAAAATAACATTTTATTATAAATACAAGGAAATATTTCTCCTAAGGTAGGTTAAGTAATCATCTGGTTGTCAGGCTTTTTCATCTCTTTTAATTTTCACTTCTTTTTAAACACTAATTACAGAGTCTTCCCACCAGATCACTGCATATCTTACCAAAACCTTTATTACCCCTTGTACAGAGAGGTGTCACAGACAACACAGAGTTCCTGCACTTCTCCCCTTTTCTTCTCCCAGCCATCTCCTATGTGCCTGTGTATTCCCACCACATCCTGCCAACGGGATATTCTTAGCCTGTGCCACTGTCACTTCCATGCACAGCCACTCCTGTCTGTCTGCAGGAGCTGGCACACTGCAGAAAACCTTCCTAAAGATTTGGCCTTTACTCAGAGTTCATCTGAGAAGAAGACACTGGAGATTTCACTGTGGAAATGAGCTACCCACTCCATGGAAGAACAAAGGTATCCAGGAAAGTCATATATGTATCCTAAAATAGGCAGACTTTACATAGAATTGGTTATAAAGAGCCATACAGGGACAGATGGAAAAGATTGTCAGAGCAACTGAAAAGATATTGGTGTGGCAATTCTACAATAAATGTACAATAAATGTAACCAACTTAATTCCATAATGCATATATGAGGATTTTCCCCAGAATTATCTATCTTAACAGAGAGGTTCAAAAAGTTTAAAAGTCTGTATCATTCCTACAGTTTCATTGAAGAGTCCAACACCACCTTGCTTTGTTACCACTTTCCAATCATTTTTTTGAGTATCATCATGTATCTCTTTTCATTGGTCAATGGTAAATCTTTTGTACTGTTTCCTATGTTTATTTTGATCATTGCCGAGAGTTTAGTCTAGTCAGTTTTAAACAGACAAATTCTTAGCCCTATCTTCTGCTTTAGCCTTGTGCCTAGAACCCAGAGAAATATGGATTATCTTCATACCATTTCATATCAGACAAAATATAACATTTCCCCTACTTTAAGGCAATCTGGTAGTAGTCCTCACATCAGTTTTCCATTAGGCATATCATCACTAATCCCTATGCTCTTAATCTTTGCTCCTCACAAAAATAAGATTGGATATCTACTGGAGAAGGGGGAAGGCTGCAGAATTGCCAGTGTTTGTCCAAAGACAGATTCTGCATCTGGTTCTCCAGACTTCTGGGGTTATCACTCTGTTTCATACTGCTTCTTTTGTTGCAAAGTCCAGCAGTTCCTTTACAGGGCACCACTATTTCCACTGATTTTTTCTGATTGTGTATACTCAATCAAAGAACATTATCATCACACCACTATTTCTCTATATAACCTAAATTGAGCAACAGAAAATGGCTCTAAATATACCAGGCTTAGTATCGCTGAGTGTATTTTTTACATTAACTTTAGCTACTGGAATTTGGGCTTCTTGGAAAAGCAGAAAGGATCAGCAGAACAGGAACCCAATAGAGATGGCCATGGTTGGAGGCAGGAATATACATGTTTTCATTGGATTGTTTACTGCAACAGGTAAGCTTTCTTAAAAGACTTTTTAAAATTCTTCTTTAAACACATGTATTACATAGATCTGGGTGACTTTTCTTTCAAAGGAAGTGAACTCCTTTAATGTCAGGGTAGATTTTGCCTAAGTGTGACTTTAAAGGAGTATGGTTTCATGAATCATTTTGGGTTGGATTCTTACAAACCTCTTCACACTGAGCAGAACCCAATGTTTATGTATATTCTCTTAAAGAGATTCATTTAAGAGTTTAGTTAAGAGTTTAATATAAGAGTGACAAAAGAATACAACATTTTTCATTAAGGAGGACTGTGGTCTTAATTGTGAACTAGTTTCTGTTATCCAACGTAACAGAAGTATTTTACTCACAAAAAAGTCCAGTTCTGTGTGAAATAAATTGTCACTCATGGTGAACATTGGTCTCTGTCTTAAAGAGAGAGTTTCCCTCAACTTCCCTTTTCTCTCCTTGCTGCCTAGCACAATCTGAAATTTGCTTCCCTGACCTGTATTTTGTAAAGGAATCCCCCAGTGGCATTTGCATGGCTAAGGCACTAAATCATTGTTGTAGGTTTGTTATCTGACTGCATTGCCTGTTTGCATTTGTTTTCCCTATGTCTATTTTCTTAGACCCTGCAAGTGATGCTCTTGAAGTAGGGCAATTCTACAGAGGCAATTCTGTTTCCTCTAGCAAAACTCTTCCTCTGAGAAAAAAATGTAATTAAAAATTACTATATTCAAATTGCCTCTAAGTGTTTAAACATTTAGCTTTTCCATGCATGCACAAATATTCATTCTTGAAGCTGGAAAATAATTTAGAGTGAGATTCTAGTACTATTACCTGTAGTCAGCACATCTCTGACGGCAGAAAACTTTGCAAAGAAAATAGAGGTGTGATGAAATATTTGTATGAGAAAAATGTTTACAAGTTCTCAGAGTGTTTTGCAGGGCTAGTTCAGAATACATCTCTCAGTTCTGACCTCTTATCTTCCATGATTACAGCTACCTGGGTTGGAGGAGCATATATCAACAGCACAGCTGAAATCGTCTATCTGCCTTCAAAGGGATTACTGTGGGTCCAGGCACCTGTGGGATTTGCTTTGTCCCTTGTTATTGGTAAATAATTCATGTGATCAGGACACATAAGCTTTAAAAATATATCATAGGAGTATATTAAGATATGTAACAGAATATAGGGTACATTGTTTTTTCAGTCTCCCATATATCGAGAATAAGCATTTATAATGCTGTCTTCTGAACTGAAACATAAGTTAGGGTAGCTTGGAGCTAGTGTAGAGTTTTGCTTGCTTGTAGTAATTTATGGGACAAAAATCTTATCTGAGAATTTGGAATAATACGTCTATTGCTTTTTTGTACATATTGCTTTTTTCACATGGTCTCTAATTCGCAGACTATTGACAGTATTGGTATTTAATTTTTCCTTGTAATTTCTGAGTGATGAAATAATAGTATCTTGATTTTTCCACTAAAATGCATTCTTCTGAGTAGTCTGTCTCAGGATCAATGTGTCGTGTATCCAGCTTACCGGTTTATGCCACTTTGTAGCTGGTCTTTTTTTTTTTTTTTTTTGAAACTAAGCTAAGTGTGCCGTGTTCTATACCTGAGTTGCCATTTCTAACTCTGAGAATTACTGGACTCATGCTGAGGTCCAGCTCTCTTGGCAAGACCAAAGTTGCTTTCAGGCCACATTGTGTTATACTACAACTCTCCTAGGGACACAGGATGATGAAAGCAAGGAGACCTGTGCAGACCTTACACAGAAATTTCTAAAAGAACAATAACCTTTATTCTCAAGTCAAAGAAAAGAGTCCAACTGACGTGAATATGAATCAAGCTTGGAAATATATTGCCAGGACTGCTTATGTGAGTAATTCCTACTAATGAAACTGAGGAGTGCAGGTCTGATCCTGCAATCTTTGCTCAGGTCAGTAGTGCCCAGACAAGCAGTCCTGCTGGCTTCAGGGTTAGACACAATATGTATTCCTTGGTTTTAATGAGATGGCTGCACATCTGAGGTCCAATATTTAGATGAAGGTGGGTGAGACTCTGCTCAATGTGCAGATTAAAACAATATAGCTCTGGGAAGAGACAATGAAGGCACCAAAATGAAAACTGTAGTCAGAAAAGGACCACGTATCAACAGGTTGCATCACATGACCAAGGACAAAACATTGCCTCCTTTTTAGTCAAAGATGAGACTTCAATGCCTCACTCTGGCTATTGTCATCTTCCATGGGATGCTTTTCAGAAAACTTTGTCTCAGATTGGTAGTTCTTTGAGGATGCAGAGGAGATTATATATGGGTATCCACTGAGCTAAATTCCTGTTACAGTCACACAGGTATTTTGTGCCATCTGGGGTGCCACAGGGGGTGACCTCCAGTAGCCACTTCAGAAAGATCTAGGTGTGGACAAAAGTGGACAGCCATATATATAAGCTGTAAGCAGATATCCTTTATAAGATGGGAACTCTCAAATGGATGAAACCCTACATTTAGCAAGTGAATTTAAACCCTGGCGTCCGATTGGCTGCTTTATTCTCTAGGGTCCATTATGTACAAATTCACTGGGTGGGTCTGACAGATGTATACCATATTGCTCTTACCTCTTTTTTTCCTGGAATATAAAATATGCAAAATTCTACCAAAATGTCATTTCTTTCTGATAGGTGGTTTCTTCTTTGTAAATCCAATGAGATCAAAGAATTATGTGACTGTGATGGACCCTCTTCAAGAAACTTATGGGAACATGATGGGAACCTTACTTTTCATTCCACCACTGCTAGGAGAGGTGTTCTGGTTTGCAGCCATCCTGGCATCCCTGGGTAAATACTTGCTTTCCTGTAATATCTGTTAAAGGTCACATGAACTGACAGACTGTAGTACACCTTTGGGAATTGTGGAAAGCTGTGCTTCATGCCTCCTTTTATGAGAGGAACAAGCATTTCTCATTTCTAGAAAATATATTTTCAGTTTAAAACAAATAGTGCTATACATTCATTAAATTATAATACAGAACTCTTCCAGTATGAGTTTGTACCTTCCTCTTCCCTGTAGGAGAGCAGATGTAAAAAGGCAAAGTGCCTTGGCAATGGCCATGCAGCAAAGTGAAGCAGTAAGAGCAGGAAGGAATCATGGGCTCTCTTGAGCTCCCACTCTGCATGTTCTCTATAGACTGCATTTTTCATACAGTATGTGGTACTGGCACCAGGGGAATAACATATCCTTATTTATCCTCTATTCTGCACATATGAAATCTGTCTTAAAACACTTGACTGCTGTCCTTGTCTGCAGGAGCAACAATGAGGGTCATCTTGGATATTGGAGGCTCCTTGGCTATCACCATCTCGGCCTGTACTGTTATACTTTACACTCTGCTGGGAGGCCTCTACTCTGTTGCCTACACCGATGTCATCCAGATGGTTTTCATTACCTTCAGCCTGGCAAGTCCTGTGCACTTCTTTGGTAGTTTTCTAACTAAAGGAAAAAATCCTGCTCTTCTTTTCAGCATGTCTGAGAAAAAAAATAACTTCCTTGACCTGCAGTTCCCCTTTAGGAAAACATGTTTCCTGAAAAATATTACAATCTTTGTAAGTCTTTGTACCTTATGCATTTCACACAGTGCTCACACAAGCCACTGGCCTTGCTGGGTGAACACAAAAAGGTCTGCACAAAAGTGAAGTTTGCAGAACCTGTCTAGAACCATCTTGAATGGAGAAAGATCTGTCTACAGAAAGTACCAATTAACCTGAATTACAGACTCATGGTCTTGATGATGCCATGAACCAGAAACATGTAGATTTAGAGTAAGGAAGGGGGAGGGCTTAGAGTAAGGAAGACTCTAAGTCTAGGCTTAGTCTTATGTAACTCAACGTTCTACATCTTAACTTAACTTAAGCATCTGTTCTCCAAGAACAAGGATACTGGGAAAATGGTTAACAACGTCCATTTCTATCCTAGTGGATCTGTATCCCCTTTGCCCTGGTGAATTCTGCAACAGAAAGTATTTATTACACTGCAACCCATCAATTTTACCAAGACCCTTGGATTGGGAAGATAGAAAAACAGCATCTTGGAAGGTGGCTGGATGACTTCTTCTACTTGGTATGGAGTACTTCTTGGACAAGTGGTTGGGAGGAGAAATTGTGCGGGAACTTTCTGGAAAGCTTGTGAGTTCTACCAGCCAGGAGCCTTGCACTGCATGGCCAGTTGACACAGGCTGGAGGTGTAAAACTGTCCCTCAGCACCCCCTGCAGCAACCTAAATGGACTGGGGAGACCCAGGGCTCAGCTGTGGGATGAAAAGAAGCAGTAGGGCCACTCCATCCTTTACCCACATGGAGGAACACACCTCTTGGGTAAGACCATCCAGGCAACCAGTTTCTCTCCTGGCACATAAATTAGTAATTTCCTACCTTTTGAGATGCTGGTATTGCAGCCTCAATAGTGTACTTTTAACATAAATATGTAAAATTCCCCCCGTTTGAAAAAAAAAAAAAAACTTAAAATGACATGACTGCCAGTCATCAGCAAGCACAGTGCAATTTGCTCCACTGCACAACACAACTTTTGAGTTACCAATATAGCCAAGACTCCAGGAGGTTGTTCTGCTCTTACTAAACTGATAATAGGGACACATAGAAGTTTGTTTGGTGAGGACAGAATATTCAGATTTTATTTGATTCATTTTGTTTACTAAGAAAGTTAAAACTGTGGTTTTATTTTTCATTTTAAAAGCTGAATAGCTAAGTTTGGGTAGATTTATTTACAAAAGCTGCATTCCTGAAAAACTTCCCTTTCATTTCCTCTGTGCCTGATTCACAATTACAAACAACCATTTTTCAGCTTTCTCCATCTGCCAAACCATTAATCTGTTTTCATTAAAATTTCACATCCAATGTGAATGGATGAAAACAAAGAAAACAGGGAATTCTCAACTATCAGAAATATTATCCTCAAGAGTTAGAGCTGGGCAACATTTATGCAATTGAAATGAGAATTTGATTATTTGAAATTAGAATTTATTATGGATGACGTCCTACAGCAGCCTGGTGGGTACCAGTGGTAACCAATGAATGTTTCAGGTGCTTGGGAGCATCCCATGGCAGACTTACTTCCAAAGGGTGCTCTCTGCTGCCTCGACAGGACAGGCAAGGCTCATCTCCTACCTCTCAGGACTCGGGTGCTTTGCTATGGCCATCCCCTCGGTGCTCATTGGGGCAGTTGCAGCATCAACAGGTAAAATGAATAGCTTGTCTCTGAGTAACCAATGTGGTTTTGGCAAAGGTGACTAAAACGGGATCCAAAGAAGTCCTGACAGAGACTTCAAATTACCCCATCACATGATCCTTGACACCAAGATAGGTGATCCATCCAGAAAATGTGAAGTCCTCTGAGGTACACTGCACAACTACTTACAGATGTTTAAACGGCCCCAAGACCTGTTTAAAGTTATTTCCTTATGATAAATGACTTTTCCCAGACTTTGTGTTGAGGAAAGATGAAGGCAGACTCTCTAAAGCCTTGTATAATCCTATTTTAGAATTGCCATGAACCAGAAACATGTAGATTTAGAGTAAGGAAGGGGGAGGGCTTAGAGTAAGGAAGACTATTTTAGAAGTAATTTTATGTACTACTTTAGAAGTAATTTTATGCTTCCTTCTGTTCATGCCTTAGACATGTAAGACACAGCAATCTTACTACAGATTGTTAATAAGGTTCTTGCTTGCAGGAATCAAGTTTAGTCCTGTAAACTCACAGTCTCCATGCAGGGAATCAGTCCTGTGTTGGCTGTGAGCGAGAGTAAAAGGGCAGCCAGATCACTGAACATTTAAGGAAATCAGCTCAAGTCATGACTTCATCTAATTCCCTTCTCCTCATGAACAGTGTCTAGAGGTTGACCTTTGATAGAGTCAATTCTGGAATCACACAAAGTACAGCCATTTCTATAGATGCTGCTGAGGAAAAAAGAAATTTTTGATCTAGTGGGAGCTGCAGCATGCTAAAGGGAATCACAAAAGTTCACAAAAGAACCAAAAAAATCAATCTAAGTCCTAAAATACTGAGTGGGTCTCAGTTCCTAGCCCTTTGTGACTGGCCCCTGTGAAAAGACAATTTCAAAGCCAGCAGAAATATTCACAAAGGATTTGTTGTGACTTTTCCTTGTTTTGTTTTAAAGACTGGAATCAGACAAGCTATGGTCTTCCAAGTCCATTTGAGAGAGGGGAGTCGGCAATGATCCTCCCACTTGTTTTACAACACCTCTGCCCAGCATACATCTCCATTACTGGTTTGGGAGCCATCGCTGCTGCTGCAATGTCTTCTGCAGATTCAGCTCTTCTCTCCACTGCCTCCCTGTTCGCTCACAATATCTACAGGAAAATCCTGAGGAAAAAGGTACCTGCTTGCAGCATTCAGTAGTTTTGGTGTCAGGAAAGACAGTCTTGTTTCAAGGCTATTTCTAAACCAGTCTCTGACTGGAGGTCTGTGTCCTTCAGCTGCTGAACTGGTTTCTGGAGACAGAGCTCCAAACATAAGCCAGGGGTGTTCGTATCCTTTGTAGGGGTACCAATGCCCATACTGGTGAGCTTTGCTCATTCTATCAAGACTAGTATGAAATTTGCACTGAGGTATTAATGGAAACAGCATAAAACCATGACCCTTAAAATCAGAGGGCCCCTCCAGGGGTACCTGCCTTGCCTGGCTGCTAGTAGCAAGTGGTGCCTGAAAGCATCAAGGGCTTGGGGAGAACCAGCCCAGGCCAGGGCAGTGCTGGCCATCCTGCCAGAAAACACTGTGTCTCTAATGCTGCAATCTCTGCTTTACAGGCTTCAGAGACAGAGGTGTTGTGGGCCATGAGGACCTCCATGGTGCTGTTTGGGGCTGGGGCTGCTGGTCTGGCTTTTTATTCCAGCTCTGTCTACGACCTCTGGTTCCTCAGTGGGGAGCTGGTGTACGCCCTCCTCTTCCCCCAGCTCTGCTGTGCCCTCTTTGCACCCAGCACAAACACCTACGGGTCAGCTGCTGGCTTCTTGGTTGGGCTCCTGCTGAGGCTACTGGCAGGGGAGCCTGCCCTGAGCATCCCCCCTGTCATCCACTACCCAGCCTACTCCCTGCTGAACGGGACCTACAGCCAGCTCTTCCCCTTTAAAACATTCACTGTGCTTCTTACCTTGGGCACAATCCTTGCTGTTTCACACCTGGCCAAGGCTTTGTTTCAGAACAACCTCCTCCCTCGAAGCTGGGATGTTTGCAATATCACAGGGAGAACTGCCATCCTCATCCCCTTGCAGCAGATGGAGAAACAGGAGCCTCTGCCAACCACTGCACAAGAAGAGAACCACGATTAAATATGGGGTTTCATTTGAAAGGCCACGGCGTGTTCAGCAGTTAGAGCATGGCACAGACAGCATCGCTTTTTGCTTTCTCCACTAATAATTTATTTAAATTCCTCACCAAGAAATAAAGAGGCATTCTGTTCATCCAAGGAGAATATGTGAGTTTGAAGTCAGCAGTGATTAAAGTCACATGGTGAGGGAGCACAATCTTGTGGTGGTGACCACGGGACACCTTGGGCCACAGCAGTGGTTGCTTTGAGGTGCCCCTGGTATTCCACCTGAAAGCAAAGCTATAATCGTGCTCTAACACTTAGGGAGTTCCCAAGTCATCTACTTCTCTGACCACAAGGAAGACAAATTAATGTCTGATAGATTGGGTATTCTTGATTAAAAAAAAAAAAAAAAAAAGGGTGAGCAGACCTGTTTCCATTACACAGCTAAGGGTTTAGCATAATCATCCCTGGGGAGCACATCAAACCCCTGAAAACACCAATTACTGAAAGCAGTGCAACTGCCACGGCAGTGCAGCAGTGATATCAGTTCTGCACCATTCCAAGTATGCTTTCCTTCATACTGCAAAAGTTTTTGCACATCTCTCCCCACTGCAGTATCTGCCACTGGATCCCTTAGCCTGGGAATGTGTGAGACATTCCCTCTATAAAACCTGGTAGAGCAGTAATAGGTAAGCAAGGTAAAGCAACAGCCCTTAACTATTCACTAAGAAACATTTACATAGCAACTATTTAACAAAAACCAGATAGCAAAATATAGGTGCCAGACAGACGATTGGAATTTTGTCTAAAACCTGTTACATTCAAATCCGAATTTTGTCTAAAACCTGTTAAATCATTTATGTCAAGGTTTTACCCTAGCATAGCAACAGGATGGTGTGTGACGTACACAAACTGGTGTGTGAGAAGTCAGAGGCCTGTGATGACTGAAAGGTGCTGGGAACTGATCCTAAACTTTCCTGCAGGGACACAAAATCCTAAAATGCTGAAGGCAAGATCCCAAAAAGATTCAAGCCACAAATAATACAGAAAAGCCCCCAATACCTTGTTTGCATAAATTCTTAATGGCTTGGAAGACAAGAAACCCAGATAAATAGCAAGTTTGGACTCTAGCCTGCAGTCTGATGGACTGAGAACATGCCCCAGTGAGATGGAGCATTAAGATGTGAGCTGAATTAATGATTCAGGAGGATTCCATAGTAATGGCTCACAGATGGCTGTCATTTTATACTTCCTTCAGCAGCTGTGCAGCAACTTATCAGGGTCAGTTGCAATCCACCAGGAACCACACTCACAGTACCTTTCCAAAGTGGTTGTGAGAGCTGCTGTGAGTGGAAACACCTGGCACTACTGAAAGGAAGATATTTATTGGCATAACCAAAATATCCTGCAGCAGAGTAACCCTCACAGCCAAGAGAGCTGCTGAGGTGAAAAAAGGGCGCTGCTCCATGATTTACTTCCAGCATGGGCATGCACAAGGTGAGTAGCTCCACTGGTGCCACTGTGCATTACTGCAGCAAGCCCAGCAAGAAGCCACAAGACTCTGAATTGTACCAAGGCAACTGCCTTGGCTCAAGAGGAAGACTGCCAGCCCTGCACTCTAGATTTGGCTTTGAGGATTCTGCTCCCTGTGGAGGATCATTCATCTCTTTTAAAATATCCTTCCTCAGCAAGGTGGAAATTCTTCCCCTCCTCAGAAAAATTTCACATAACCTTATGTTTTGCGCTAGTGTTAGTGAACACCTGGGCACACTAACTTTCCAATGCATAGCCATCCTGTTGATATGCTTTGTTAAACCAAGACCAGAAATTCCCTCCTGTGTCTCTAGAGACTGCCATAAATATTAATTGTAATGTGTCTAGAAAAGGGAAAAAAAAAACTGGTTTAAAAATCAAAAACTTTGCCATTGACTATGGCCCTAGGCTGTCACCCACGGGAGTCTTTGACACAGCAGTGATTTGAGTGGGAGTGTGTGAGGTTGTGCTTACGCAAGGGAGGCACCAAGGCTGTCATTACCCCAGCGCCAGGAGAACGGGGCTCTCCTTAAAGCACAGGTGCTGGATGCTGATTCAAACATACTCCCCTGAGAGATTTAGGGCTGACCTAGTTTGGGGACTTGTCCACCTCCCTGTGTGGGGCAGATCAAAGCTGACATGCTGCATTTGAACCAGGGCACAGACCTGCAGCACGACCCAGATAGGAGTGAAACCCCAATGTCCTCATGCAAGGTTATCACCCTACTTCCTGACCACAGAATCACAGAATGCTAAAGGCTTGGAAGATCATCTAGTTCCAAGCCCCCTGCCATGGGTAGGGATGCCACTTACTAGGTGAGGTTGCTCAGGGCCTCATTCAACCTGGCCTTGAACACTTTCAGGGATTGGGCATCCACAACTTCCCAGGGCAACCTGTTTCTGTGCCTCACCAACCTTTGAGTAAAGACTTATTATTTAATCTAAAAATACACTCTTTCATTTTAAAAATACTGCCCCTTGTCCTGTCACTATCTGTTTATACAAAAAGTCCCCTCCCCTCGTTTTTATAAGCCTCCTTATTTGAAGGCCATAATGAGGACTCCATGGAGCTTTCTCCTCTGCAGGCTGAGCAACCCCTAATCTCTCAGACTGTCTCCATAGGAGAGGTGTTCCATCCCTCTGATCATCTTTGTGGCTTCCTCTGGTCCCAGTCAGTGCATTTTCCTGTGCCAGGACCCCAGAGCTGGATGCAGCACTGCAGGCTGGGTCTCACCACAGCAGAGCAGAGGGGCAGAATGCACTCCCTCGCCCTGCAGGCCACGTTGCTTTTGAAGGAGCCCAGGATCCATTCCACACAGCAAGTCTGACAGGCAAATGTCTACATCTGGAGATACCTTTCCACTGTTGTGCTCAACTTCTCCTGCTTTTACCCTGCACAGACCCAAAGTTTGATACTGCAGCCTTTCTGTGCTAACAGGTTTGGCATGGCAGGCAATAGATCCACAGCTTCCTGAGAGAGCAGTGAAGGAGACATTGCTGAAGAGTGTCACCACTGCCACCATGTTACCACCCAGTGTCACCTCAGAAACTCACAGAGACTTCAAACATGAGTCTTTGCTGTCAGGGGTATCTGCCATACTCAGCCATACTTGGCCCTGGCAAAGCTTCCCTAAATTCCATACCACTAACAGCGCTCTGCTTTGTGTGAAGAAAAGAAAATGGCAAAAACACAATTAATGCAACTCTCATGAATGCTTACCATTTTCCATCCTTATATGACTCTCTCCTCCGAACATCCCCCAACAAGCTTAAAAAGAAAACATTCATCAAGGTCAGACAATTATTGGAAGCAATTAGCTGCAAGTAAAATAAATACAAAAGTACTTCTGTCCTATACTTAATGCCCAAATGCCTAGTTGTTCCAGTCCTGCAGACTCAAGGTCCTTGAGGTGTTGCCAGCATGGGGGATAATGACCCAACTGCTATGAAGCCATTCTGTTCATGGGTTACAGCTTCCAGTTCATATTCTCTTATTTTTCTTCCAGTTTACCTCTCCACATGTGGATTTATCTCCTTTGACCCTTAGAAGTGTCCATGACAATGGATACAGTTTCAGTTTTTATTAACTTTTCTCAGCCTAGACAGCTGCTACATAAAGCAGCAAAAACCAGCATCCAGCAGTACTCTTGTTTCCTTGGCTGGCTGGAAACAATAGAGGATCCATTGAGATACCCTGAGGCTTCCATTCTCTTGTCTTTCTTTGACATTTTTACAGTTCATCTTTAGAGCATCTGAGATGGGATCAGACTGAAATTCGATTAAGAAAGAAGAACCATACAAAATCAATGCCATGTGCATTAGGTAGATTAACGACTGGCAGGTTTGAAATGCAATTACAAGTAGGAAATTACCATCCAGTATCAGAACCTTTAGTGAGAGTGATTCTTGGCATCATGCTATGGACCAGCACTTACCAGTGACTGGGTGGGCAATGAGGAGCAGTCCACATCGTGTTCTCAGCTGGTCAAACAAGCTGCAGGTCAGTGTGGGCTCATGGACAATCTAATGCAGGTGTCTACAGACAGATCAAGTGTATCACAACCTAAAACAAACTGTTGGCTGTGTTGTCCTCAAAGGAAGGCCTGAGTGATGCTAAGCACTGCAATGTTGAGATTTAGGTGAGATCAATCCTACCCAGAGCATGCTCCTGCTACTTTGTCTCTTTTTTTTCCCTCACGGGCAGGGCTTATGACAACATCCAGTGTCTGGAAGTTAAAACTAGACAAATTAAGACTAAAATGAGGCTCAGCATTTTAAATGTAACATCCATTAAGTAGAGCAAGTTGGCAAGGGCTGAGGTAGATTTGCCATCACTGAAAAGGCTACAGTGAAAGTGGAAGCTTCTGTCAAAGTTATCCCTCTGTTTTAAGAGGAATCCATTCGGTGTAGCCCTAGGATATCTGATGTCCAGCCCAGAGTTCAGACTGACAAATCTCAGTAACGTTTGTTCCTTACTCCTCTCAGCCCTACTGGAGATGAGCAATCTCCACAGGTACCACTGAGGTAACCACTGCCACTTCTGTATTAATGGTGACATTGCCCAGAGCCCTGCTTGCCACTCTTGAACTCCAACAGTAAGAAGTCAAGAACACAGTGTGATTTGGATTTCTGAATCTAAACTGGGTCCTCCATTAGCAGACTCTCTGTATCCTGGACCCTAAGGGATCTGTTCAAATATGAGGGAAGAAAGTCTCCTTCTCTCAGTGATGGTGCTGCATGACTCCTCCAGCAGCCACCTACCCATCCTGCACTGAAAAATCAAGTTGCCATCTCTGCTGTGTAGGGAGCAGTTCCTAAGTCCTCCACACACACAGGCTGAGGTGGGGTAAAAGGCCCAGGCTATAAGTGGTGTTGTGATGTCCATGTGTGGTGCTCCAGGGGGAAACTACCCACTGTGCCTGTGCAAGGGTCTGACCTGTGACTGCCCTGAGTTACCCACACTTATTTCCGGGGGAGACACCATAATTACACCTCCATTGCTCAATCACAGTCATTATTTGAAAGACCACATGCCTGACATGCTTCAGCAGCTGTTCTGCAAGGCCAGACGGGCTGGATTCAATTCACGTCAGTGCTCTGTATTCAGCAGCCTTGCAGGTGCTGTGTCCAGGCACGGCAACCAGCACAGACAAGGAGATTGTCTGCAGCGAGGATCACCAGGTCTGGCTCTCTAGAGAGACCCTGTGGCAGCCCCTGCTTGGTGCTTCAGCAAGCCATAGTGAGCCTCATCAGTGGTAGAAAAATGAGTTCTGGTTTTGGCAACTCAGACGCCATGAGGACATAGCTGTGTTGACAGGGCAGGTCAGAATAAATACTTTGCACCAAATTTAGGCCAAATGAATTGGAGAGCTGCTTAGGTGATCCACATAAAAAGTGCGGTTAAGACTGAAGTGTGAATATTTAAACAATGCATTTCAACTAGACAAACTTAATAATGCTTAATTATTGCTTTTTGTAATTATTACTCATGTTTAATTTTACTTGTCGCCCAACCTGCACATATCAGATTAGGATATAATGTACATATCCTGCATGCTAGGACTGCGATCACATGAGAGATGAGAGACAGGTTTGAGCACCTGGAGCATCCCAAGATTTGAGATGAAAAAAGCTTGTGCTATTCTGGTAATAGACAGCAATGGAGACAAAAAAGGGGGAAAAAGAGGGGAAAAAAGGGAAGATAGAAGAGACCCATTTGCACTTGCCTCTTCCCTTTTTGAGACTGTTTTCATACTGCACACAGTGGACAGATGTGCCATTCACTTTGCTGAATTCTGCAATTGAAAATATTTATATTGCTAATGAGCAACAGTGAAAAATACCATGGGTCTTCAAAGCTGAACTAGAAACTTGGAAAATGGTCAGATGAATCTTCCTTGTGATAAAGGCTCCTCTTGTATATTCTTTGTATGGTATAACACTAACCAACAGACATTCACCTGGGACATTGAAGTGAGGTGAAGGGCTGTAGGAATGACTGACCTTCCAAAGTCTCCAAAGTGGAACATACTTATTTTATTTAATTGGAATTGCATTAATATTTAATTTTACCACCACAAGTTCAGTTAATCAGTGACATCAAGACTGGAGGCAGCCTGGGCTGCAGTGATAATCCACTAGTGGAGCTCACATCCTGAGGGATAAAGGTCAGGCAAAGAATAAAACCAGGACCCTGAATTTTAGAAAAAAAAATCTTCCAATCCTTCAAAGAGTTAGTCAATAGGACACCTGTGGAAAACTGCCCTCAGAGGCAAGGGAGCAGAAGAGAGATGAGAGATCCTAAAGGACATTTTTCATAGAACATAAAAGCTCTCAATCCCCAGGTATAAGAAATCAGGAAAGGAAGGCAAGAGACCAGCAGGGCTGAGTTGAGACCTGCTAGAGAAACTAAATGCACAGGCAGTGGAGCAGGAACAGGTATCCTGGGAAGAGTATAAGGACATTACTCAGGTGTGTAAAGATAGGGATGAGGAAGGCCAAGGAGCAGCTCTAGAGAAAGGAAAATGAGTAGTGGTTTTAAATTGGAGGAGATTCAATTTGTATTAGATATAATGAAGAAAATTTTTACAGTGAGGGTGGTGAAATACTCGAACAGGTTGCTCAGAGAGACAGGATAAAGACCACCTCAGAGACTCAAGATAGTGAGGATTTATTTTCTCTGTTTTGATATAAACTTCCTAGAAAAAAAGCAATCTTGTACTTTGGTTTCCCAATGAAAGAATATGGGGATATTCCACTCTCTGTGAGTACAGAGGAAGGATGTATTGTCTTGGAAGATATTTACTACCACAGCAGAACCCCATGGACAAATGTCAGCCATCCCCGCTCAAAGGTGTGCTTTGAGTACCTCCAATTTGATAAAAGCTATTTCCAAATGGCTCACTTCTACTAAGCATCTGTGCATTCTCAGATAAATATTTCTGCATCTTCATTTGATTTTTTTCCCTCTCTTTCCCTAACCTGCAAACCCACAGGCTAAACCCACAAGATTTAGGCAGTCTAAAAAATGCTTTAAAAGTGAATGAATGCTGTCAGACCAGAACTGCCCATTGTCTTTCTTTTACAGATGTTGATTGATCTGAGCTAAAAAGGGGGCTTTTTGTACTGTGCCTCTGCAGAAAAAATAAAAGGTAAAAAGAAACCAGTGACATGCAAAGGCAGATTTGACCAGGTTTTACTTCAGACACTGAAAAATCCTTTTTCATCTTGTGCAAATGGAAGGAATGTTTTTACACACCAAGACCTCACAACAACTGTTCTCCTCACTTCCAGAAGACCAGAATAAGCCAAGCACGGATGACTAACCTCATGTGAAAGAGGAGGGGCCAGAGAATGTTACCTATTTTTTGACTATTTCTGTGCCAGGTGCATGTTTCTTTGCTGATCTGGAAGCCTGCAGCTCTCTAGGGCTCTCTGCCAGCTGTTTGCCAGCTCACTACATCATCAACCAAAACAAGGGTGAGCATCCTCTGCAGACCAGGCAGATGCAATGCCCTGCAGTCGCTGTTAACATTTCTCTGCTGAGTTTTCTCCTATGGTTTCTTGCAGGATGAAATTACCTCTTGCAGGCTATCTCAGGTCTGTAATCTCTTCAAATATTTAACTCTGGTGGTTTTTATCTTTTCTTCAGCAAAAGACAAGGTCAAGCATTTTATCAAGTCCAAAAAAGACATCAATACAAAAGGGTGAGAAAAAAAAAGCAAACTCTCTGTATAAAGCACTTCAGTGTACTCATGCAGCATATTAGAGAGCAAAAGGAGCTTTCTGGCTCCTATCTGGCTGTTGCTGCAATCGTTAATGTGGTTTTGTTCCATTACTAATGGCACCAGAATGAGAAATCAGGCCCTCCAGACAAACTTGAGAGACTGTTGTTTCCCATCTGGCAATGAGAAGAAAGGAAAAAGACATTTAAAATAATGGAAATAAGCAAAGGGAAGACCTAAAATACTGAACATGTAGCAGTAAAATCTGCAGATGCCTACAGCAGGGTAGGAATGGCAAACTAAATCTTTTACAGACCTTGTAAATAATTCCCAGAGCCTGGTAGTTTAAGGCCACTTTGTAATTAAACAAAGACAACCTAATTTTTTACAGAGTGTATTATATTGCTTGATACATTTACATTTCCTCAAACTGCTGATTGACAAACAGAGAAAAATAAAACCAGAAGAGCAGCACTCATGGATGAAAAACCTACAACTTGGAGTGGCATATCCTCATCTGAATGTGGTTGGACAGGATTTTAATAAAAAGCTTTGCTAGAAAAATACATCATAAATATGCCAAGGTAAGTAAAATTAAGAATAACACTCCAGTCTGGCTTTTCTGTAAAGTTACTCTGAGTTAATTACCAAATCCTGCAGCAGAGCCAGGCAGGGTGCATCCCTTCACTCACACCTGGCAGAAACTGTTCCCCTCTGAAGCCTTGCACCAATGCCCACCAAAGCCCAGGAATTCCACAGCATCCTCTCCAAACTCCAGCCCAGCAGCAGGTGATGTCTGCTGAAGTTCATCCCCCATTGCCTTTGGGGTGCTGGGGGGTAGATGGGTGCTGGCAGGACTCAGATGGGTCAAGCATAAAGGTTAAATTCAGTTTGACTGGTTGCTAATCAATAATCCAGTCATCATCAGTACAAGAAAAAATGAGTTCAGGTTATGCTAGAAGATATTACTAAAAATTGCTTCTCTGGAAGGGCTGTCAACCACTTGAACAGGCTGCCCAGGGAAGTGGTGGAGTCACCACCCTGGAGGTGTTTAAAAGACATGTACATGTGGTTCTTATGGGCATGGCTTAGTGGTGGACTTGGCAGCGCTGGATTAATGATTGGCTTGGTGATCTCTTCCAGCCAAACTGATTCTATGATTCCTTGAAGCCAAGTGATTCTCTCCATAGTGACTTGTTGATGGGCTGTACCCCATGGCCTCCAGCAGCAGCTCCCCCAGTGCAGTTCATATGGCCACCCTTCTCCACAGGCTGCAGGCAAGAAGACTGCCCCAAAATTTCCCCTGTCCCTGCTGCTCCCCTGCCTTGCCAGTGGGGCCCCACCCTGCCCAGCTGTCACCCAGCACTGCCATTTCACACTCCAATGCATTTCTGCTTAAGAGAAACCTCCTCCCTTGCAGGGGGGTGTTTGCAGCACAGAGAGAGGAAGCATTGCTTCCAAGGGGCTCTCAGGGAGAGTGGAACCAGCCAGCTTTCAAATAAATCCGGTTTATAATGCTTTCTTAATGCTGAGCACTTTGTGATATGTATTTCTTGAGGTGCAGTTTATACTAAAAAAACCCTCTAATGTCTAGATATTTTATAATTTTCCCTTTAAAAAGAACAAATTTAAAAGTTCTTTGCTGTTAATTATTGATGCTGAACACAAACATGGGACTTCCTTTTATCGCAAGACTGAACATTTGACCTATGGTAGCCAAAACTGTGAAAATTTGAGAGGACCTCCAAGCCTGTATTTCCATTTCATTACTATCATCTATCTTTCCAATAAAGTGCATTTACTCAATGCAACCAGTTTGATACATTGAAAATATGCATGGTTCAATTAATTTTGTATAAGAATATAGCTCATAAGTTGTGCTGCCAAAATAGTTCACTGGGCCACAAGTTCAAAAATAATTTAAATAAAGGCTGAAAAAAACAAAAAAGGAAAATTACACAAAGCACATCACCATGAGACTTTCTTTAATGCTCTGAGGAATAAAACTACCATAAAGTGATGGGATCAGGGAGAAACTTCATCTGACACAATCTCTCCCAGGGAAAGCACTACACACTTTTTCATGCCATTACATTTTCACCAGGGACACCCAGGCACAACATTGGCCTAACACAGCAGAGAGGATTTGGCAAAACACAGGAGCAGCTCAGACAGATGAGGTGGAAGGGAAGCATTTCATGGCCAGCCTCTGCAGATCCAGCACAAACACACTTCCAGGCAACCCCAGCACTATGGCAGGCTGCAAAACCTAAATGGGATCTAACACTTGGGCAGTACATCCTCACTGACCCCTCCTTCCCTGCCCCTTCATCTGAGTATCATCGCTGAAGCTTCAGGAGATGCACCAGAAGTTGCTGAAGCTGGAGAATATTTTGCACCTGAACAAAATCTGGGCCCTGGAGTCCATGAAGATTGCACTCTCTCTTGTCAAGGCCTGACTTAATTCCTGGAAGTCCCTCCTGAAATGTGCATGAAAGAAGCTGTAATGCCATATAGAGCATGGCAGCACGCGATAGTGTCACACTTGGTTGAAAAGCCCCATCAGGAGTGAATCCCCTGCAGCTGAGCCCTGCACAATCCTCACTCCTGCCAGCCCTCCATCCAGAGCTGTGCTTCAGCCATCCAGACCCCCGTGGGACTCGCCTGTTCATAAGGAAACCTGCATGTAAAACCTGCGTGCAAACCCTGCAGTGCTACTCAGCACAGACGGCTCGGGCAGACCGCAGCTGTCCCTCCCTGCCTGGGTGATTGTCCTTTCCCCCCCCTCACCCTGAGGAGCCTGCGCCGACCAGCACGCTGAAACGTCTCTCTTTATTCCACAACTCTACTAAAGAAAACTTGAGGAGAGGGAAATGCAAGGAAGAGAATGGAAAATCTGCAAAAAGGCTGATCCAGTGTGTAACTCTTTCCCTGGTCAGAGGGGCATTTCTCCTGGGGGGGTGTATATATATATATATATATATATATATATATATACACAGGGATCCTTTTAAGTAAGGATGAATTTTCAGGATTGGGATGCTTTCATGTTTTCTAATAATGTTTCCCACTATCTCACACTGTCCGGTGCTTCTGAAAGAAGCACAAGGATTGCTGGGGACCTCCTCTGGACGATAATAGAAGGGAGAGAGGAGCACCTAGTGCATGTGCCGGGTACAGTGGGATGGGAACCAGGTTCATTTTCCAGCGTGGTCACCTGAGATGATCTCTGGGGACACAGAGGTGCTACTCTCCAGCCTTCCCCCCATCTCTGTCTCACCTGCGTCATCATCAGACTTCTTGGAGCAAAAAAGTCAGTTTCAGCGCCCTGAAGTGAAATTTCCTTTGCAGATGCCAAATCCCACTTAAAACCAGCCTCCTTGGCCAGATGTGCCGATCCCGGGCTCGGCTCCCAGCTCCAGGCTGCGGCCGGGCACGGCAGGGCCGGGCAGGGTCGCACCCATCGCGCTCATTTCCCGGCTGGGCGATGGCCGGCGGCCGGGCAGCGCCTTCCCTTCCTCAGCCAATTGCATCTCCAGCCCGCACGGGAGATCGCGGGGTGTGAGCGGGGGAGCGCCCGGGGGCCGCTGCGGGGGGGAGCTGGGAGCAGCCCCGGCGCCGCGGCGGGAGCGGGAGGAAGAGGAGGGAGAGAAGCGAGGGAGAGGCCTCTGGGGCAGGCAGCCCCCGGGCTCGGGCCGCGCCGGCCGGCCCAGCCACTTAAATGCAACCCCTGGGGCATCGGCTTCCCACTGATGAGACCGCTGCAGGGCCCTCGAAGCCGGAGCGCCGTCGTGGGGACCGTCACCCTCTGCCTGGCCGCCGGGTGGGCTCTGCAGAGTAAGTGTCCGGCTCCGTCCCTGCCTCCCCCGCTCCCTCCCCGGCGCTTCCCTGCTGCTCCTCGCCGCGATGCCCCGGCTCAGCCCCGGCTCAGCCCCGGCTCAGCCCCGGCTCAGCCCCGGCTCAGCCCCGGCTCAGCCCCGGCTCAGCCCCGGCTCAGCCCCGGCTCAGCCCCAGAGCCCGGCATCCGCGGGCGGTGCAGAGCGCCCGCCGACCCCCGCCCGCGGCCAGCCCTCTGCCCGGCCCGTCCGCAACCGGGAGCGGTTGGGGAGGGGACGGGGACGGGACATACCGAGACTGGGGCAGGCATCGCTGCTCTCCCTGACACGGTCAGGGGAGGCTCGTCCCCGCTCCTGCCGCTCGGAGGGAGCGGGGGAGCTGAGCGGGAGCAGCGCGGCCGCGGGGGGAGCGCCCCATGCCCCGGCCTCACGCCCCCTCCGGCAGAGGCGGCCCCAGCAGCCGCCGTGCCCCCGGTGCTTTTCCAGCGACCGAGGGAACAAGGCGAGGAGGGGGAAACAACCCGGTTAGTCAGCCCGAGCGGTGTCTAACTGGGAAACGCGGCGGTGAGGAGGGAAGGTGGGTTCTGACCCAGCACCCCACGGGGGTGAGTGGGTATGGGGCAACCTCAGGGAGCCGTCCGGTCCTGTCCCAGAGGGGCCTGAGGGAGGCTGCTGCAAGCCCCACCCTGGCCCGGGGAGCAGGGTGTCAGAGCCGCCAGCGAGTGTGGCTCGGTCACGGCAGAGAAGTGACGCGCAAGCAGGACACCAAAGGGTGGAGAAGCAGCCCGCAGGGTTTCAGAGGCCCGTGTCAGAGCTGTCCCCCAGTTCAGAGCTCCTGCTGGCCCCGCCAGCCTTTTTGATTCCCACTCACTGCCCAGCACACTGCAGGCCCAGCTGCGGTGTCGCGGCCAGGTCTGGTAGGCAGAGCCGCACTTCCCACTTTGACTCTTGGCCGGGCAAATACTTAGGAGTAGAGCAGCGTGCCAGGACGGCAAACTCAGTGAGCTCTGAGCGGTGCGTGTTTTACTGGGTGTGAAGGGGCTGGTTTTGGGAGAAGCCCAGCAGTCACCTTCCGTAGGGCGCTGCATGTGGGTGTGATGTTTGCTCTCCAGCCTGGTGGATAGACTGGTTCAGGTGATCTAGGCACACTGCCTACTAAAAATGTTTTTGAATGGTTAGATAGATACTGCACTGCCTTTTTTAGCTTTGCATACCAGATAGGGACAGCACATGTTTGCAAATAATTTAATGGAAAGATTTTCATTATCTTTTTACATTTATTTTGCAATTGCATATTCAAAACAAAGCCTCTATAAAAACATGAAAGGGTCACTGAGGGGAGACACTCAGCTCCTCTCTGGTCAGAAACGGTGGAAAAGGGCTTTAAATAAACACACGGACCAGAAAACAATTGGAACAATTTGCAGCGATTACCAGAGGTTCCCGGCTGTTCTGTTTCTGTAGCTGGCACAAACCTCGTTTTCACAGCTCTGGTTAGTCTCTCCTGCACACAGGCTGAACAGCAGACCACAGCTCAGCTGAGGATGCAGTATGAGTATGGACAATGCTCATGAAAGGGGGAGCCCAGAAATGTTATCTTGGAAAAAGCCTAGGTCCTATTTGGTACCGTAGATGAGAGCCTGGGAACTGAACTGGCTTCTTGAGCTCCCCTACCTTATTCTGACCAGCAGAGTTAGTGAATTCTGCTACAGATCCCAAATACAGTGAAGTCAGATTGTAATTCACCCGTCCCTTTCATTTGTGATGGCTGTGGAGGGCTAATTTTTTAAAGATTTTTTACAATTTTTTTCCCCTTGGAGATCTTTTTCTTTGCCCTTCTTAATCATTCTTGTCTCTGAAGACTCTGCAGAACCTCCAGGATCATCCCCAGGTGTCCTGCTTTGCACTCATGCAGTGTAGCTGAGGGTCTCATTCTCACTCCCCCACTGGGTTACAGACATTTAGAGGTCAGCATTTCTTTTTCATTTTGCTCTTGCAGTCAGGCTGTTCCCACAGTAAGGGAGTAGAATCGGTGAGCTGCTCCAAGCCAAACCAGGAAAAGGCATTCAGCCTTACTGTGTGCTTTATCTGCCTTTTGTCTGCTTTGATTTTTGTGGGTAGATAACAGCATTTCAGTCTTTAGCCAAGGGTCTCAGACAAGCCATTAATCAAAAGAAAAATATATGCCAGTTAAAACTCCAGTGTTGGTGTTCATCCAAATCTTCATGCAGAAACACCAAATGCAAGCAGAAATTATTGCAGTTACACATTAAGCTAAGCTGTCAGTTCAGTTTTACAGTGTCACAAACAGCTCCGTAGTCACATCAGGAGGAAGTAGATGAAATATAAAATTAAATATTCTTTTATATGCATTTTTGCCCAGATATCATCAGGAACATGAAGGTCCTGGCTTCTCAGGGACTGAGTACCTTCGGATACATGTGATTTATCTGCACTGGCTTATTAACTGGTGGCCTTTAAGAAGCTGATATTTCTACTGTTCATTACACATCCTGAACACATGACAAAGTCCTTGCCAAGACTTCACATACTTATGCCTACTACAGTTCTTGCTTTTGGAGGATGGTAGTTTATTAATAGAATAGATTACCTTGGACATGGCAACTAAACTTTCCATGTAAATGCAGGAAGCCAGTTACCGATGAACAAAAGAACATTGCTCAGTTTTCAGAAAATGTTATGCTTATCCAAAGTCCCTTTCTATGTGGGTGTTGAAACATTGAAACATATGCAGATACATGGACTTCCACTATGGTTGAAGCATTTTTGCTATCACAAATTATAAATGTGTATTAAGTCTTCAAGTATGTATGTTACTTTTATGGAAAGCGAAAGAAGAAGCTATTGAAAAGCATAATCTATCCTCTCTTAAAACAGATCACTGAGATAGGAAAGATGAATCACCAGGATCCAGAGGTCCCAACCTGCCCTGGACCGTTGGTGCAGCGTCACCTCCAGACTCATCACTCTCCTTTGTCTTTCAGCTCCCGGAGGAGTATCCTTAGTTGTCCCACAACCCAACATCAATGCAACAGTGGCACAAAACATCCTCCTCTCAGTTGAATACTCTTGCCGAGGCGTGGCCACCATTGAGTGGAAGCATGTGTCAAGTTGGGGCACCACCAGCATTGTTGAGTGGAGAAGTGGGAATTATGTCAACATATCCACGGTCTACAAGGACAGAGTGACTACTTTTGAAAATGGCTCTATACAGCTTCGGAACGTGGGCATGAGAGATGCCGGCTACTATTTTGTCACTGTAATGGAGGAGCATGGAACCAATGCCTATGGCACCATCATAGTCAATGTTTATGGTACAAACTAGACGGGACTTCTTGGCTTTACCCTGTGTTTAAGCATCAATCTGCTTGTAATCAATTTCATAATATTATTTTTTTTCCATTTTCCTTACAGAGATTATCTATGAAGATTTGCATTTTGTAGCAGTTCTCTTCACATTTCTCGCTGCAGTATCTGCTATTCTAATCTGCTTCATGTGGCTGTGTAATAAATCAATGCATCTATTTCAGAAGAAGACAACACACAAACTAACAGGTATTTCTCTAAAAATGTAGTCAGGATATAGGGTCTTCAAGCCTGAAATTTGAGCCTAAAATTTGTACCATAAAGGTGCTGAACAGGGCCACTGAGAAACAAGACTGAAGGTCTCAGATCAGTTGTTGTGTTCTAAATCCTTACTAGCTGAGGCAACTGAATAACAGGTGTTTAGTTGAAGAACAATCCACAGGACATCTACCTTCTTTGTTTCACATTAGAAATAATAAAATACTTCCCAACATTGCTGATTGCAAAACTTGGGGAGAAAAGGCCAGAGCTCAAATAACCCCCCATCAAAGAGCAGGAGACAAAGTCAAGAGCATCAGCAACTCTCTGAGTTCACATCAGCAGGGTGTATCCTAGGGGAAAATAATCAAATGACCCTTGGGAGTGGCCCCTACTTCAGTTCAATCCTCAGTGGAAGATTGCATCTCCTCCTCTCAACCCCCCTCTTCATCTGTTCACTTTTGATCCAATTGCAGACTCCAGTGAACACTGAGTAATATCAAAACCTGACACTGAAGACAAGTCATGACAAGCAGGTCAAGGGAACACAAGAGCTACACTGAAGGGACATATTAGAGAAGAAATTTCCAAGCTACTGCCAGGGATATTTGGCCTAGGCAAAGACAAGGTGCATATTATGAGCCTGGGATCAAGCTCCTAGGCACATCTTTGAAATGGGAGGTTTCCTTTACCACTTCAAAATATTTCAGATGTTTACCTGCCTTCTTTGTAAGTGCAGATCCCTTCGTGGTTTCTTGCCCTCTAGGTAAAAGGTCTGTATTTCTTCTATGATAAGTGTTACATTACAACAAGCAGCCTAGCTATCAGTATTTTACTGGATCAACAGAGACACTCAAGCATCCTAAGATTCACAGCCCAGACTTCGTGTCAACTCTGCCAAACCTAATAGAAGAAGAAATTAACTTGGTTTGAGCTGCCTCTTCCTTTTTGTTGCTCACTTATAGCTCTTAAGTACTGCTGCTGTTTTCATGGTGGATACACCACTCACAAGCTTTTGTAGCTACTGAAAACTTTCCTATCATGCCAGAATATATGGGATTTTGTTTAGATAAAGTCTCTTCCTCCAGCTGAAGCCAGTCTTCCCACAGAGCTGAACTGAACAGACATATTAATGTAACATATGGCAGAGTTCAAGAAAGCACAGTTCTAGAAACTTGTGTGATCTACCAGGAAATGGTCCAAAGCAGAGACCTAATTTCAGCCCCAATTCTATCTCAGAAGAGCCCTCCTTTCAGAAGTCATGAAGAGAGATATAAGAACGGTCCCTATGGACTGTTTTCTTAGTGCCTTGTACTGGAAGAAATCGTCACTTTATAGATTGTGAGAACCTCTTTTTACAGTTAAATATTTTGAAAATACATATTTAAAACCTAATTTTAGATGAGAAAGCTTGAGCTAATATTAAAAAGTTAAAAATGTCTTGGCACAGTTAATTTTGGAATGTTGGCCTTCCAATCCATTTGCCAATCAATAATAATATCCTTTCATTTACAGCAAGTACAACAGAAGAGATTGAACTGGAAACCATTGAGTGTTAGCCAAGGACTGTATCATAATAAAAATAACAATTCTACCTCAGGAGAAAGTGTTGGCCAAGAAAGCAAGAACAAACCTAGAAGGTAAAATGTTTGTGACTACTGCAGAAACATCCTGACTTGCAAAATAATTAAATCAGCAGTGTCTGATGGAGCTGTTTCAACCTGTTTTCAGTTCTGCTAGTCAAGGTCAGAGTAAAAAAGAGTAGGCTTTCATGCTGAGCATGAACACATTTTTGTGGCTTGCTAATAAAATCTAGAGCCTCTACCACTCTTAAAAACAACCAACCAACCAAGCCTCTAAGATCAACCCATAAAGGAAATTATCATGGTCTTGAAGGACACCTGCATTTTGGATACAGCACATCTTTTATTACAGACAGAGTGGTCATTAGTATCAACATAATATATTAAATATCTAATTACAGTATTACATTAAAAAATTAATTGCAAGCACTGAATCCTGTTTATTGCACCTATGCTGCTGCTTTTGGGTGTAAGGAACTTCCTAAAGCTCTGAAGACAAACTGCAATTTTTCATGAGACAAAACTGACTTTGAAAGAAGGCTGAGCTGGTCAGAGTTCTCCCGCTTGTTTCCCGCAGTTGTTTACACTGCCCCAGGATGGATGTTAACACACATTTTATGACATTACTAGAACAGGTGGTTGTACAAGGAAAAGTGCAGGCAGGCACTAAAGAGAACACTGTCTATGAAGATTAGAGGGGTCAGATAAAACACACAACACCAGTTGGGGTGGCAAAATACTAAACAGTTTTCTTGTAAAAGATGTCAAGTCCTTTGCAAACTTAGCCCAGTGCTGAGCAATCTATCTGAGAAAAAAAGCTGTAACAGCATGTCTTTGAAATACAGTATTTACAAATACAGTTCTAAAATTGCTCCTGTTGAGAAGCCACCTTTGCTTTCCCTATGTTGTAAGAAAACATCAAGTGACCCAACTAATGTTTTCTTGAATCTGCATATTGCACGGATTGCAATTCTCCACCTGTAGATCTGTGGGGTGAAACAACATTTGTGTTTGTCGGTGAGAAAGCAGTAAACTGACCAAGTTCCAAATTGTTCTGTTTTGCTTTTGTAATGAGAATATTGCAGTGTGAAATAAACTTTGAACTTGGAAGACATCATGGACTAGTCTGCGCCTGTAGATTGCCACGTTGCTGTTTGAGTTAAACTGCTGCTACTGCCTTTCTCACACTTTGTCTCACTTGTTTGCAAAAACCTTTTACAGGACAGGCTGACAGAGCTTTGCCTCTGGTCAGGGACTGGGATGCTCAAGTGCAGAGGTACTGTGGGCTCCATTTGGAAAAATATTCAGGGAATGCTTCACCAAGTGAATAACGATGCAGGCAGGTGCCAAACAAGCCAAAGCATCCCGTGCACAGTACCTTTAAACCATCCCATACTGTGCTGGCCATCTGTAGTGCAAAGGGCCTCTCTCCCACTCATAAATTGAGGTACCAGATTCAGCTGTTTGTTCCTTCCTACATCTAGAACAGGTCAAAAAAGGCGAGAAATTAGGTAAGTATCAGATACAGCAGACAAGTAACAGTTTATTCCAATTCTCTGCTTTAAACTTACGTTGTCCATTTTTGTGTCTTTGAGTGAACTAAGCTTTGACAGCAGGGAAACTGTAAGTGCATCTATTTCAATCACCAAACTTGAATTACTTGGTCAAGTGTGCTTATAGAATATGGAAAACATTGTTAGGGGTTCTTTTTGAGCCCTAAATCTTAGACTTTGAATGAATCTTAGACTTTTAAGGCAAAAAGTATTAAAGCACTTTGAATGTGAAGCTAGGTATCATTAGGCTGAATATATAGCAGGTGCTCTGCCAGACTTAGGACTTACAAAAAATGCAGCTTATGCATAAAACCACTATTACCTGCTAACACTGACCTGAACACTGCAATTGCCAGAGGAAGGCAGGAAACATATCCAGGCATGAATGACCATTCCAGTGCACTGCTGTGACTGCAGAGGTCACACACACACTTAAACCACAATGTTTGAAAGCTGGCAGGAAAGTAGGAAATGAACACTTAAAATTCTTCAGTTTAAAATGTACAACAACAAAAGAAGTTTACAACCAGCACAGTTTTTCTACCTCTTTCAGCTTGGCTGAAGTCACTGCAACTTCAGGCAGTCAATCCTTGGTTATTAAACCTGGTGCCAACCTCACTTTTAGGCAGTAATATCCCATATGAATAGCAGGGACTCAAACAGTATTCAGAGAGAACATCCAGTACAGTTAACTTGTATATAGCTTTCTTTATAGACAATTCCTCACCCAAAAATTTTACCCACAATTTAACATGCTTACTCTACACAGGTAACATTACTTTAAAAATACATTTTCCTGAAAATGCTGTTTGCCATTAAGCATTATTAAGGTTAATATTTGAGGTACAGAATGTGAGGCTAAACTGCACCAGTTTCTTGCTACTATGGAGCATCTACAGTCTCATGGAGGGTTGTTACAGTAGAAATTCAGAAACTAACAGCTGTTCCTACTTGTAAACTCCCTGCGGAACAGCAGCAAATTTAATATTTAGAGGATTCTAGATGACCAAAGGGATTAAGGCATTTTAAACTTGAATGAAAGAGATGTCCAAGTTCATCAGATTACTTTGGCAATCAATTGAAAAGGTCTTAATAATTCACTAATGTCATCATTTCATATTCAAAGATGCACTACCAAGTTTCAAGACTATCTCTGTTAGATGTCTAATCAGTCTGTTTTCCAATAAAATTAGGAATCCCCTTGGTGTATTCAACACCAAAACACTGACTCTCCAGATCTCTCATAACTCTTTTTTTGATGTTGTTATTATTATTATTATTATTATTATTATTATTATTATTATTATTATTATTATTTTTTCAGCTAGACCTAGAAGTCTTGACAAGTGTTTTCATGCTAACATGCAGAGCCTGCTGTTCTGCATCACAGGAGATGTCCTGTGATACAGGACATCTTTTCAGGAGAGAAGTCCTGCAACCATGAGATTGTAATAGCTCCACAGTGATCTGATCAGTTGGTAACTAAGAACTTGATGAAAAGGCTATTGCTACATGCAGACCTGTCAATTCAGGTTAAGAACAATAAAGCAGAAAGACATGTCCAAGTTTCATAGACTCATCTTCTAATTATTAATAAGAGATTTGTTGTGTTAGCAGGAGTCAGAACAGCCTCATGTAGTCAGATGCATGAATGCATGCATCAGGCTGTTGGCTGAACTGTTCACCAAGGAACAAATCCCCCTCTGCCTGTAATCACACAGTGTCTGCTGGCACAGCAATACAGGACCTGGCACCACAGGGCTTCAAGATCAAGAGACTCATTTTCAACTAGGGCTTTTAATTTTCATCAGTTGTCTTGGGTAACATATGAGCACCTGAAAGGAAAACCCTTTCTCTCTCTTAGTTCAGTCACAGAGAAGCAAGTACTCACAGGAACTGGAACAAGATGCTCCATGCTGGCCAACACCAATATAAGTACAAGAACTGCTTTGGATACCTGCTGAGCAGCAGCTTGCTGCTTATTTTCCTACAATTATTCTTTATATTTGAGAATACAACAAAGTAACAATTGTCACCATGGAGTGTGATGCTCAATTTGATCATGTTTATGTGCAAGAAGTTCATATATATACATATAGACAGCCACCTCATAAGACAATACAGACATGAATATAAACCAGTTTACACAGACAGGTTGCAAAAAGACACTTAGCACTTAAGTACCAAACAAAATTAAAGCTTTGTTGAACACCATACTGTAAGTTTCAAGAAGGCTACAATTACAACCAAAACTATAAAAAATGTGACTTTTTTATTTTGAAAGAACTCAAAAGAGCTGATATTCAGGAAGATGTTATTATTTCCCTGGATGATAATCATGGAATATGCAGGAGAAAGACCCAGCTACTCAAGTGTGGAGATCTACTGCATGAGAGTTATCTCCTTCTATCTAGTCACTAAGTCACGAGGCACATAAAAACTCAAATTGTCAGAACTTTGCCAGCCAAGTAAGACCCTTTCCTCTATATTCTTGTAAAAAACAAGCTCAAAAAACCAAGCAAAATAGCCAACATGACACAGGCCATCAGAGGGGAAAGACTTTTGCCACAGGCAGCGACTTTGTAACACTCTCAAACTGCCAAGTAAACATATTTCTCAAAAAGAAAGGAGTCACCCAGAATCTCTATCAATGTACAAAAATTCCAACTCAATAATGCTTCAACTCAAGGACTACCAAATTTAATTTTATAAACAAAAAATACATTAATTACTCATCTGTGTCACTCTGGACAGAGCAAATTTCAAAGATACAGCTGAAAGGAACTTTTACAAAAAATTGTTGTATTTGATATGCCACTGAAAAAGGTTTTATTACAAATACCAAAATGGTTATTTCTGTACAGGAAATAAATTTGATTTTGCTTCCTTGTATTGGCCCATAGCTCCCATTTCCCTTTGCTGCACTGGAAGTTATCATTGCACTGAGACACTTCAAAGCCCTCAAGAGAGAGGCTGATGCTGCACTAGCAAGGAGTTAGGGCAGCCATGAGGAGTTCCATTTTATACACAAAGTTCCGCCCTTCCATTTTATTCCACTGCACCTCCTTGAATGGCCCCCGGAGATGATTCCACTTGCTGTCCTGCAGGACATCACCCTTGGGGAGATCCTTGCACTGGCTCCGTGGGAACTGAACCATGACTTTGCTGCCGCTTTCCGGGCCGTTACGGACTGTGGGGAAAGGAAATCTCAGTGAGCGTTTTCACACTGTGGGCATTCCTCATACTCAATATTCTTCCCTGTGCAATTCTATACTTCACTCCTACTCAATTCCAAACATGCTGAAAGCAAACAAGGGAAATTCTCTTCCTTTCTTTTTCAAAGCTTTTTCTCTGGGTTTTCTCTCTCATCTCCTACTTCTCTATTATTTTGTTGCTTTCACACTGCAGATTCTTGGTTAGCTCAAGACAGAGAAACTTTTAATAAACACAAAAATGAGCACCTTACAAATGCATTTCTTTTTCCCCAATGATTCCAGGAAGGGCAAAGGCTTCATTGCTCATTCTTTCTTTGGATGTATTCCCCATTATTCTGTTGAAAAATATATTGTTTCTAGTGGATTTCTCTCAAGTAGACAGGATCAAAGTCATTAGGCAGTTACTTTTAATCACGAAATTCTGTGAGACTAGTGGAGGGGTGGTGGTGCTTTGCTCGCTTGGATGGGTGTTTTCATGCTGGGGAGGGGTGTGTGTTGGCCTTTTAAACAAACAGAGGTAGCACCTAGCTTTTCCCCCATCTACCAAGCTAACCTTCTATAAAGAGATAACTATCAGGCTGATTGAACATAATTTCTCTTTCATAAATTGATGCCAACTACTCCTCATCACCATGTTCTCCACAGTATGTTTGGAGAATTCTTCTGAGGCTATTTTTTTCCAACTCATCTTCCCAGTAATTACAATGAGACTGATCAGGCTGTAGTTCCCCACGTTTTTCTTCTTGAATACAGGACAAAACATTTGCCTTCTTTCAGTCCTCAGGAGCCTTTCCTGAGCCTGGCCTTTTAGGATCAAGAGGGGCCTTGCAGTGACATCAATCAACACCCTCAGCAGTCATGGATATATATCCCACCTGGTCCCATGAACTTGTATATGTCTAAGTCTGTTCAAAGGTTCTCTAACCTGGTCTTCCACTACTGAGGCTGAATCTTTGCTCCAAAATTTCTCATGAGTCTCACAGATCCATTTCTGAAGGCCAGTCTTAAGACCAAAGTAAAGAAGGTACTGAGTACCTTGGCCTCCTCCATGTCCTGTGCCACCAGGTACTCTGTTTAACAGCAGCCCCACATTTTCCCTAATCTTTCCTTTGCTGCTGACATCCCTGTTGAAGCACTTCTTGCTACCCTGTACATCCCTCACCAGATTCCTGTCCTACCCTTAGCTTTCCTATCCTTATCAATGCATGCTTGGATAGTCTCTCTATATCCCTCCCAGGACAACTACTAATAATCTCTTGGAGCTTCCTTCCTGTGTCATGAGTTCAGCCATGGGTTCCTTGTTCATACACACAGGTCTTCTGTCACCTTTGTACAACTTCCTGAACATTAGGAATGACCATTCTTGAGCTTGAAAACAATAATTAAACAGCACTCCTGGACCCCTCTTCTTTCCATCCCATAGGATCATATCCCATAGGATTTTTCAAAAAGATCCCTAAAGAGACCAAAACTGTTCTCCCCAAGTTTGGAACTGTGATCCTGTTGTTTATCTAGCTCCCTTCTCTCAGGATCCTGATGGTTTCTGTAATTGCTTTTTTCTATGCTAATAATAATACATATAACTAATTATCTATAATTATATATTATAAAAACAAATATTTATATAATATTTATCAAAATAATGTATTCAAATAATGTATTCATATAATACGTATAATTTTCCACAGTGACTCTAAGAAATATTTTCAATCCTGTGTAAATTAAATCGGGTTTATACTAAGTGGCTTCCTGGGCAAGGTGTTAATTCTATTTAGATGTCAATTCCATACACAAAGAGACAGTCTGCAGACTTTTAAAGCATAGTATCAATTTATAGCAAAATATTCTAAAAACACTCTCAGAAAGATCTGAGTTCTGTTTGCAAGAGGGAACATACCTGAAATGGCATAGTCTCCATTTGGTGATGCTACAGTTATTGCTGATGCATTGCCAATGCTCTCCACTGGCCCCAGCCCAACGTGATTACTGAAACTCAGCACATGCCATCCCATAACTTTTGCAAGCTGCTGAACTGCATGTACTTGGTGCTGTGACATCTGAAACATAACAAGAGGTTTGTTTTCTGTTCAGTATTTGCAGACCATAGAAAGAATTGCTTATGTAGTTTAGCAAGCCTGTTTTCTGTAAGTAATTATTTATAAAAATGACTTTAAGTTCTCTACTTTCACAGAACTTTTTTTAATATGATGGTAGAACTTTGTGTTATTTGAATTTAGACTAGTTCCTTCACAGAAGAGAAGACCACTCTATTATGCAGTTAAATGAATTTTTCATTGGTATATGCTCTTAGCCATTTTATTTAAATGATGCTATCAATTTACAAAAATCTTTATTTAGGTCTCAGAAAATTAGTTTGTAAACAATCCTCTATTTCAACATAAACAAGACTTCTGCTGTAAAATATATAAAAATATGTGAAAGTATTAGCAGAAAAAATTCAGAAAAAAAAAGTTGAGGTCCTCACATGCATGATTATCTCCAGTAATGCTCAAGTGTAAGCACTGAGCTCTAACAGCTTAGGAGTTTAAATGCTACTGTTTTCCTTTATCATGACTTAACCCTTGTAACAAGGAAGTATCCAGCACCATTCAGCAATTCTCTGCGAACAAGTCTGACAACACCTAAGTAAAAAGACACGACCTCAGCAGAATCTGTTTCAACTTGTTTTCTGTGTCATGGAGTTTTATGTAACTGCAACAGGCCAACCACGTTATTAAAGACCTGTATTTTGACTATTTATAATGCATAGTGGGGAGATTGTTACTTCTGAATAAAACTAGCAGGTTGTTCTAAGCAATTAAGAAAACAGAGTTCATTCAAGTATCAGCTGATTTAGTAACGACAGATGCAAAGTGAGCATTAACAGACAATGTTGAAATAACAGTAATTGTGGGTTCATTAAGAACTTAGCTACAGTAAGTTTCATATATAGAATACTTTATTGTCTGCTATGATTACCACCAACTTGTTTCTCCCATAATGAGCAGCATAAAGAAATGCATTTTAAATTGGAGGGAAAAATTATTGTGACTACTGACCCTAGTAAAAAATGACAATATATTTTAGTAACAGTTGCTAAAGACTCTACACAAACATAGTGAAAATTCAGTCATCCAGCTTCCCTTCCCCACTATCTTAATTTGAACTTTTTAATATTTTCTACATAGATGAAAGTGAGATTCTAACGTCTTTCTGTTTCCCAAACATCACAAGAAAGGGAAGAATAACGTACGTGAGTCTACCTGAGATAAAAGGAAATCCTGCAGTTCTTGCTCTTGATGAGACAATGTAATAACTCTTCCATCTCTATGCACAACTCTGATTTGTTCAACTCCAATGTTCAGCTGTAGTTGAATGGATCTTTGAAGACAAGATCCATATTTATTCAAAAGGCATTAAAACACTTAAGAAAACAGGAAACTAAGAACACAGAAGAAGAACACGGCAGGCTGCCCCACACTGTGGTCACAGCCAGAGAGCACTGCTCTAAAAGAACACTGTTGATGCATTAATGAATTCACTGCTGGTCAATCTGCAAGCATTTATTTCTGGAATATCAAATCTCATATTTCGGTAACAACATGAAATATGTTTGCATGAATTACAGGAGTTGCACATTTCAGTACACATGCAACTAAGCTAGGACTTAGATTAGCTTTCCATGACCAGACTGGAAGTTTAGAATCCAGCACCATCAAATGATACTTCGTATTCAGTACTCTCTAACCAAAGGAAGTTCCCCTGACCCCACCACCACCAAGTGTCCACTCTCATCTTAAATTTCTTCTTTGAGAGAAAACTGTACTAATTAAAGATGTACTAAATATCTTCATTAAAGGGTAAAGTGGGTGACGTTTTCTTAAGGTGACTGTTCACCCTACAGTGAAGACAGAAAAACAAATACACACAAATAATGGACTCCTACTTGTCTGTCTGAACAGAATCTAAACCTTTAAAGCACAATGTGAATACATGCTGCCTTTGCTTCATGCCTTTACAACTAAAAGGACATGCATTCTCATACTTACTTGCATATCTGCTCATATCCTTGAGAAGTTATTAGAACTTTAACACTGGATTCATAAACATCATTGATATTGGACCAGTGAGCCTGAATCTGAGGATCCTCAATACGACTCGCCAGACTGTCAATGGTTCGAGCAGTTCTAGAAGATAAAGCCATATTCCACACACAATAATCCAGGCAGTTTGTGCTGTTACCTTGCTTTCAGGAAGCAAGGAGGTTATTAGATTTCACAGAAACATGTGGATCAAAACTCTATTTCAGCACTGTTCTAGTGCTAATGAAGCACAGTTTATTCTGTACATTTCTCATACATTCTGCAGCAGTGTTGAAGTGGTATTACTCAGTATTAGCTACTGCACTGCTAAGAATACTAAAAAGGATTTATGCACTTTGAGACAAGTAGGGACAATTATCAGCAGCTTAAGTTGCAACTGTCACAGAGATCTCAAAGAGATCTAGTATTTTTTTCTTTTTACTAGCTGAATGTTGTTTTCTCATATTTTTTCATAATTTTTGGTTCTTAGTACTTACAAAAAAAGACTGTATTAACCATGAAAGAAACAGCAGTTAGTTTTAAAAACACTTAAAATAGACAATTGCATTCTATGTAATGGTACATGTTACTGTTACAAGAGTATCTTGTGACCCACCTTCGTCTCAAAAATATATGCTTTGCCTGTTTTATGATCTTTTCCAGAAGTCCTTCATTCGACTGTAAAGAACTGATTTCATTTTTATCAAAAGCCTGGGGCCCTGCAAGTCTCATTCTCTTATGGCCAAAAGGTGCACTAGCTGGATGTGGCATCACTGTCGAGCTCAGAGTCTGCTTGTGACACTGCAACAACCAACAGATGTTATAAAAGGAAGGCACCAAATAATGTATCTGCAATTAAATAATATGTATCTTACAATATGTTTGCTGCACATCACATTTTTTGAGTGTACGTACTTTCAAAAAGTGCAACTTTTCAACTTTATCAACCTGACAGCACTTTAAAGACAATTCTTCATACTTTGCTTCCTCCATTTATGTGTGTCTTTCAAAACTTATAGAAAGTAATTAAAAAAAAAAGTGCTAGCTAACAGAAATTTGGTACCATGGCAGTAGTTCCAACTAATAAGTCTTCTTTATATACATCTATGGAGACAGAAAGAATGGTCACTTCAAAATAAAGGAAGTATTTTAGACAAAAAAAAATTGAAATACAGAAAGTTTTAGCAGTATGTCCAAGGTGGGCACTGAGCCAAAGCTTCATGAACCCTAAATCCAGTTTAAAACACTGGACTGTTCCACATGACTGCATGACTTGCAGAGCCATGCTCTAAGGAGGTGAACACTCTCTGGAACATGGTTTCAATTCTACTTAAGAGATGCAAAACTGGGCTTCTTTCCTGAAGAGACACAACCTCAACCTCATACCCCAGGTTCTGCTAGATTATTCAAGAATCTAAAATGCTGAAGCAGAGAAGCGGACATTCAAATAAACAAAGCTATTATGGCAATTGATTGTTCCTTCATGAGGCTAGGGCTGACCAGATGCTCACTGACAGTGTTTGGTAAGCATTATTAGACACAAAAAAGGGCAGAACTGATGAACTCTACTGGAAAAGCTTTGCATGGCTTTTTTGAAGGGAGAAGCCAGGTCTGAGGTTAAGTAAAGAACTAGCATGCCCTGAAAACATTAACTGGAACTCCCAAACCACCCACACCCACGGAAACCCAAGGAGTAGGCTGCCTTCCACAAATGGATGGAAAAGGACTGGCCTCTAGTGGCACTTGGTTGTTATACCAGGGCCACACACTGGGCAGAAGGCTGACAAAAGCCCAAAAACTCTTCAGTACTTCAGCCATATATGCAGTACCTCTCTGATAAGTTGATGCAAATTATGTTCCAGAACATAGAGATGATCCTCTGGATTCTGTTTTTCAGAAGCAGCCTTTTGTGACTTTTTATCATTGGAAGAGTGACACAGAGAAATAGACAGCTGCAAACCTGTACGAAGCAGATGGAAAAAAAAGATTTTAAAAAATGAGCAATGACAATTTTCAAGATTGCTACAGAGAACTTCTTCACGTTTTATACTGAGTAGTTTAACAACAGGTATTCACTGTATCAGAGAAAAATCAAAGAATGACGGTGGAGGGCACAGCACCAAAGGCAAGTAAAACTTGATATTCACTGAAATGTTGACAACTGTGAACTCACCAGATGCATTTCACATCAATTTCTATGACTCAATCCCACACAAAAAGAAGTCCCCAGGACCCCATTCCTTTCTCAAAGAAGGAGTGATTAACCATCAGACACATTTTAAGCAATCCAGAAACATATTATTTGCGTTATACAATGGGTTGTGTACCCCTTGTAAGAACAGAGGATTCACCACTGACTCTGAGCCACCTTTATGCTGTTTAATTATCCTCACTGAAGAGCATTTGCTTTTGTTCTTTTGAGGACTCATAAACTCAAGTCTTAAATTTCATTTTACACGCAATCCAGGAGCAATGACTTACGCTCAGCTCCAAACTGCCACATGCACATGGCATTACAGCTGACAGTTTTAAGTGCTGCTGACAAAAAACATAACCACAAAGGAAAACAAAGTACATTAGAAACTACTGTGCATTAGCTGAAATTCTGTTTTTCAAAAACTTTGAAAATCAAGGAGTTTGTTTTTGTAAGGACAGAGCATTAAAAAAGGTGACATCAATCAGCATTTAAGGAAACAATTGTAGGCTAAGCATCTTAAAAAGCTTCCTACCTGGGAAAGGCTGGGAAATTATCTGATTTTTCACTACAATGTGAGGAATCTGTGATTTAATTTGAACAGCTTCTCGTGACAGCTGGGCAAAAATTTCTTTACATAGAAGAACATTCTGTGCAGTCTCCAACTTTGTCTGCCAGTGTGCAGAACCTGAAAAATATAAATCAAAGTTTGCAAGAGGGAAGTGCAAAGAGAAGCCACCTTTTTGTTCAGATGCCAAATACTATGCAGTAGCCAGGTGTCATCACTAAGATAAAGGAGTCAGTGCCTTATATCCAAATTGAGTATTATCAGAATTTTATCTCAGTTAAGCAAATACTTTAAGGTAAAACTAAAACTAATTTTGATTCTATTTTACATATATGTATATTGTGAAGTGCAACACCGTTATGGAACAGTATATTACACTCCCTGGCCTTTTGTGAAGGTCTCTCTTTATGAACCTCTGCTCCTTAAGTTTTAGTTTACTTTCAATGATACTTCTGGTTTCATTAAATTCACTCTATGATGAACTACCCAGTAATGTTCAGTGCATGTATGTGCTTTCACAGGGCTTATAGGCCCAAAATTCTTGGGAGATTATGGAGTGAGTAAGCACACAAGCTGCATAATGTATGCTCAATACCATATGAAACACCTCATAGTACAGCACTCTATGTTCTGTTGTCTATGTTCAGGACAGCACCAGCATCTGTATCAGACAACTGTGAAATAAAATCCTGTCAGTTTATTTCTAACTTTACAGAGTAAAGGATGACTTTTTAATCCAAAAGTTTACAACTTCCCATACTGGCACATACAAAATGAATCAATGTACTATCTGCCAGGTGAGCTGCTGGTAATTAACACACAGACCACCAGCAGTTTCAGATCCAGATAAAACATATGAACAACAGACACAAATGATGCATTTTGGGCAGAGTGGAGAGTGAACAATCACTAGTTCAGCTGAATTAATGGGATGTAACTGACTGAAACACAACACCTTGGTTTGATTTCAGTTATGGGCTCAAACTTTTAATGTCTAACAAAAGGGGCTCCAGGAATACTCAAAATACAACTCTAATAATTTTTTTCAGAACTGAATAACCACATATGAAAAACTGAAGGAGCGTGTTTTGAAAGCTTGATTTCCAAAGCCCAAGCACCACCCAAACAGAAGTCTTATTCACTCTTCTTCCCAGCTATATGCTGAAATTTTCAAACACACATCATATGTAAACTCATTCCTTGAGAACATATTCCTAAAGCAACATATAAGCTGTACCTGGTTTTGATTTTGGCAAGGGTCTCTTAAACAGATTGACTGTCCCGAGGTCACCAATGTCTGGTGCTTGTTTTTGAATAGAAACCTAGGCAAGAGGGAACAATATTTAATGTTTGTTCTCTGCTGCATGCATACAAATCTTAAACAAAACTCCACTAGGTTATTAAGATTTCTCTGACAAACCTTGATGTATGCTGATCCCTCTAAATCACTTGGAATTTGAACATCCAAAGGACAGTAATCCTCAGGTATTTTTTTATCCAGGTCAATGTCAGTGTTCTTTATCACCTCAAATGTACCATGATGAAGAAAAAGGGAGCCTGAGGAAAGAAGGACAAAGGCATACATATTAAATATTAAGCACCTTCTGCAAATAAAAAAGCTCATATTTCTGTTTTGGAAGAATATGTATTTCTGAGTCTCCAAATCTTCAGATCTGCACTTGACTCACATTTCTTAATGACTTCTTAAAAAACCCCAGGTGAATTAGAAAGCTCACGCCACTGTACCAGCGTATCAGTCCTCCACTGTGCAATGTGTAATTATTTTACAGTAAGTTAACACAGAGTATTCAATAATTATGGGAGGAAGATGAGAGTTTTTTGAAATTGAGTCATTAGGTGCAAGGAAGAAGAAAAAAAGAAAAGATATTTGGTTAAAAAAAGACAAAAAGTAAATGTGTGAAGTTTCACAAGCAGGTAGGTAAAGGTACAACACCCTTATTGATTTAAAGGAATTGTGATGATGTTTGCCTTGAAATCTTAAAATATGACCCTGTTCTGACTGTAAAAGGTAACTTTATAGGCAGTCATTAAGGGACTGATAAAAGCAGATACCCACATCTTCCTAGTTGTACATCTTTTTCATCCAGGACACAGTTCACCTGTTCAGGTGAATCAACTAAAAACAATACATAGCCTGGGGTACATCTACAGCGTTTTCATGAACAAATCTCAATTTGTCCTTCCCCTCCCTCACCAAAGCCAACAGGAACCCAACACATTTGGTTCTGATGCCTGCTTTGTACCTGCATCCTAAGTTCTGTGGGATTCTGTATTCACTTTGTCACTCCATAAGGGCCTCTAGAACCCTGGGCTGCTCACCCCCTTTAAATGTAACCCATGAATTAAGGCATATCCTCAGCATCATTTCTCAACTGTAGGAATAACAAGTATAATAATCTACCTTCAACATCACTCTTTAGTCACATGGTTTAGTTTTACCTTGTGTGAATTCTAGGGAGCAGGGAGTTAGATATCCTAAGCCTTTTGGGTCTCTTCTAACTTGAGATATTCTAGGATTTTCTAATCTTTCATTTAAAAAAAAGCAACCAACTCTTCAATTTTTTTTTAAATGCTTTACACACCAAATGTAGATAAAAGCCAAGGATTTACAAAGTCAGCCTGTCAACTGATCAACTACATTGCAAATGCAGTATTGTTTTTCTGAACAAATTCCTAGTAAAATACTACAGTTAGCCTTTAAAATCACTTTCTGGATTGAAGAGGCCAAGATATTTTTGCTGATACTAAAACAAGAGTTCTCCCTTTATAAACCTGTCTCATAAATAAATTCACATTGAAATCATTTATTAAGATATATTCCATCTCTTTTTCCAGTTACAAAAAGACAATTTCATAAAATATCTCTTCTTGTGAAAACAGATCCTACTGTTTACCTGCACTTCTGTAGCTCAGATCACCAAGAATTTTATCTCCCACTTTTCTCAGCTTCCAGTGTTGTCTCAGTCTTAGCAGCTCAGAGTTGAAGTCTCTTTGTCGCTTATTTTCCTGATTTTCAGCAACTGATTTGGATAATCTTTCTGCACCTTTCAACAGGATCTGAGCTGCTCCAGCTAATGACTTCTTTTTTGAAATCAGCTGTAGAAACTGAGGATTCTAGTACCAAAAACAACAACAAGATACTTGCACTTTAATTCACACAAGATTATGATGATGATGATGATTATTATTATTATTAATAATTTTATTATTTATTTATTATTAATGGAAACTAATGGACAGTGACTGATAGGTTGTTTTTCTGGATGTCTAGTAACTTATTCAGAATTACTTTCATATCACCATTATACAGCTGGAAGTAGCATTTTAACTTAAAACTTCAATAAAGAAGCTTTGAAATTGGCCTCAACTCCCAATCCCAGCCTTACTCTGACCCTCAGAGCACTGCACTAGCACAACAAAAGGAGCATTTTGATAAATTTTGTACTGACCACATGTGAAAAAAAAATCCATTGGAATAAAATCATTAGCATCATGACTGAGCACACAATGTGCTCAACTAGGTACAACATACTTGTTTTGGAGGAAGGGGATCCTGCCCGACTGGATCTAGAGTCATGAACTTCTTATCCTTCACAATGCTAAGAACGTCATACAACACACACATCTCAGTCAAGGCACTTCTTAAGTTGTTCCTCACTGAATCCCAAGGCCAGAGGGACGGCTGGAACTTTACCAACCCTAAAAATAAAGCAAAGGCAGGAAAAACAAAAGACTTTAGAAAGGTACGTGCAAGGCTGATTTTTGAACCACAGGGAGATCACAACGGCATGAAATGACAACGGCAGATTTGATGTCGTGCTGTCTTTCCCTCTCCAATTTACTGGGGCTGGGTCACCAACACTGTGACCAGCCCCCGGGGGAAGGCAGGCCAGGCCCAACCACCCGCGGAGCCGCAGGCCGGCACCGCCTCAGCGCGGCGGGCCTCCAGCAGCCGCATCCCGGCGAGAGGGCTCGGGCTCCCAGCCCTTCTCACCTTCCTCATCCTCCGTCTCGCCCGCCTCGGCCCAGGGCCGGCCCGCCGAGCCCGGCTCGTCCTCCTCCGAGCCGGAGCCCTGGCTGAAGTCGATGCGCTGCGCCAGGCGCGCCAGGTTCTGGGACATGGAGAGCGGCTGGAGGTAGGTCTCGCTGCCATCCAGCCCCACCTCCTGCACCTGCTTCTCACACGCCGACTCGATGCTGATACGCACGGCCGGCACGCCCGCCATCTTGGAGCGACCCCCGCCCGCACTCCGCAGGGGGCGGGGCCAGCGCCGGGCGGGCTCGGCCCCTTCCGGAGGCGTTCGCGAGGGAGCGGGACCGGTGCCGAGCGGACTCAGCCAGTTTCGGCGAGAGCTCGGAAGCAGGAGGGGCCAGCGCCGAGTGGGCTCGGCTACCTCCGGAGGAACTCGGGAGGGGGCGGGGCCAGCGCAAAGAGGGAAGGGTGCCGAGCGCAGAGGATCGGAGCTGGTGCCGTTTACTTCTCCGGCCTTATTTTTGACCAGAACTTGGTTTCATGTCCCGTTCTAAACATAACTTCACCTCTAGTTCCCCATGGAACAGCTGCGGTCACGCAGGAAGCTCAACCAAGCAAAAGGAAAATATACATTAACATTGCCATTAAATTACCGTTTAAATTCGGTCGTAACTCCAATGAAACATATATACCAAGTTCTGCCCTTTGACACAATTAAGAAAGCGGCAGCTGACTATTCTCATATTTATTCTTAAATCTGATAAGTGATAATTGAAAGCGTTACAAAAATCAGCGTTTGTACTTGAGGAAGATGCAATCGGCCCGGGGCTCAGTCTCTCCCCACGAGGTGCGTCTCCTGGGGCCGGTCGATGCGGAAGAGCAGCTCGGCGGGCTGGAAGTAGCCCAGGTACTGCACGCTGTCCGGGCTGGTGTCCTGGTGGTAGTGCCCTCCTTCCCCATGGTGGCTGAAACAGTGCGTGTGTTCCACACGCAGATCGAAGCCCTGGCACCACACAGAAGCCCGTCACCAACGCGCTCATGGGAACAGCATTTAAGTCATGGGATAGTCTATCCTGACATGCATTTCCACACATCTCCAACGTTAAGCAGTGAAAACTTGCAAAACACTTGTGAAACCAGTAAGAAAAAAGAATTTAGAAACCCTGACAGCCCCCAGCTTTTGGTGTTAATCGGACTGAGATGTCCTTTTTAACCCTTTTTCCCCTCATCTTTCTTTCCACTGGGATTAAATAATGCAGTCACACCAAAGAACCTCTACTGGAAATCAAACCCCTTTGCACTGAATTGCCACAGGCCCATGTGATAAATGGACTGTCTCTATTGCAATTCTGAGAGCCAGCTTAGATGAATACGGGAAGAAAAATGAATAAAATAGCAACTAACATCCTAAACCATGAGATCAAACCACCAGTTTTATCTGTCTTAGAATGGGTTGGGTTCAAAGGGACCTTCACAGATGATCTATTCTAACCACCCTGTCATGGGCTGGGACATCTTCCATTCAACCAGCTTGCTCAAAGCCCCATCTAACCTGGTCCTGAACACTTCCAGGGATGGGGCATCTACATCTCTGGGCAATCTGTTCCACTGTCTCTCCACACTTAGCCTAAAAATTTTTTTCCAGAGGTCCAATCTAAATCTGTTTTGTTTCAATTTAAAATCCGTTGCCTCTTCTTTTGTTGCTACATGTCCTGGTAAAAAGTTTCACTCTATCTTTCCTAAAAGCCTCCTTTAAGTACTAGAAGGAGCCTTTTCTTCTCCAAGCTGAACAATGTTAGCTCTCAGTCTCTCTTCAAAGGAAGAGGTACTCCAGCCCTTGGCTCATTTTCATGGCCCTCCTTGGGCCCTGCTCTAACAGGTCCAGATCTTTCTTGGGACCGCAAAGCTATATGCAGCACTCCAGGTGGGGTTTTATGAGGGAAAGAATCCCTTTGCTTGACCTATTCCAGGACATTATTGGTTTACTGGGCTGCAAGGGGATACTGGTGAATAGTGCTATGGCATTGGAATGCCATGGTCTCCTGCTCTTCTTGTAGTGACACTCAAACATTTCCACAACCACAAGCCTAGCCAAGTGCTGTTGAGCTTGCAGTGGATGCAGACAGGAGAAACCCAGAGGTAACCAGCACACAAGTTGCATTGTTTCTGAATGGAGCAGCTGCCGATGGATGCTTTCAAGGATGCATCAGTGGGTTATGGGAAGATACAGTTTAACCTTACCCCAAAGGCTGACACATAATGACACAATAAAATCACACCCTTCCACATATTTAAGCCTGCAGTATGTCCCACTTACCTCTGGGAAAAAACGTTTTTATATTACTTATGACTGCATTGTTATCTATAAAATAGCCATTTTCATCTATGGTTTTCTGATTACTTTTAGACAAATAGTTTTCCTAATTATGAACACCTTAATGGTTTTTGAAACCAGATTGGTTTTTATCCTGAATTATTTACTGTTGAACTTGGTGCTTGTGAAAGATGCTAGGTAAGTTTCCAGCACGAGGCTTTGCAGACTTTAATTTACACCAGCAGCAGGACACAGGCTTCATGTCTTTTGACACAGCATTAACAGAGGGAGTTGTTATGAAAGTGAACTACATAAACAGGTGGCTGAACCATCTTCCATGTTCTTGACATTTCTCCCAGTGTGGCCAGCAGTGAATGCAAACCATACTGTTGGGTTTGGGATGCAAACACTTGCACACATGCAACAGAATCATGAAGGTAATCCACTATGAACAACCACTAGGTTTTAGAACAGATTAACCTATCCTCAATTCAAAGAGTTCACAGAAATGTGAAGCTTCTCAATCATTGCCCCAGCTCTGGAAGAGCTGAACACAATATATATATATATATATATATATATATATACACACACATATATATATATATATACACACATATATATATATATATATATATGTGTGTGTGTGTATATATATATATATATATACACATATACACGCTCCCATTCTTGAACAGAATATCACATCCAAGACAAAATTCATTACAGGTCTCAGTCTATACTTAGAAAGGAGAAAAAGAGACTCACCGGGTCTCTGGAAACTATTACTGGCTGACAAATCAGTGGAGCCTTCATTTCAAAGAATTTGAGCCAGTTATTCACATCCTCATCAGTATTGAGGGGACAGGCAGAAAATTCTGGAGGCTAGAGCAAAAATAGAAGCTTTCTAAGTAAAAGGAAGACACTTGCATCAGGATACCTTTTCTCTAGCAACTTTGCTTTTTCCCTCCCCACTATTCTGTTCATTTTCCTTGTTGACTGAAAGAAGCTCACAGTGTCCATCATTCTGTTTCTTCCAGAAGAAGCGACTGGAATCTTACATCTTTTATTGCACAGGTAGTGGGAGAACTACTGAAGTGAGGATGCTCCTCCTCCTGGTACATTTTAGAAGCTCAGTTATTTGTTAAAAACTTTAATGCTTCTTATAAGTATCATCTGAGTTCATGTATTCCATTTCAATTCATTTTACAATAGTTCTCCAGTTCTTTAGCTGCACACAGATTTCAAAAGATGATTGCATTAATGCCAACTAAAACAGAATTATTACTTTTGTAACCCTGATTTTGTAATGTCAGCTCCTGACTTTAATACCATGCCCATCCTAATAGTTTATGCATACATTTAAAAACATAAAACAAAGTGAAGGAACTAAGATGTTACACCCTGATTTATACTTCTGTTTTCAGGAGGACAAAGAAAATTGCAGGCATTGAGAATAACGTACCATAATGTGAATCTTTGCTTTCCCCTTCTGAATGATAAACGTACCACCCATCCCAACTGGCTTTTCTCCATAGTGTTTCTCTAAAGTTTGTCTCAGACAGGTCACAAAGTTAAGCTCCCCAGTTCTTCCATTGGCTTTCACTTCAATGACCTGGAAGATAAAGTCAGTTTGTTACTGCCATCTCCTGCTGCAATAGTCTGAAAAGGTCTGTGAAAGCTGTTCTTAAATTCTCCCAAACTGATAACCCAAAATCACTTTTTGAAAAGATAAGCTTCCACACAAGTGCTGCTGCATCTTTCCAGTTTGTGACCAGCTCTCTTTTGCTTAGTTCTGTTCAATGCTAGCTTTGCCTGTAAAGGGAGCTGGGCAGCAAGAGATTTACCTATGTATGAGACAGTGACTTGAGTAACTCCCTTCTGTCCACCAGCTGGCTTCCACTCTGTCAGAAAGAAACACTGGGTAACAGAGAAGGCTGTTCAGTTTCCATGCAGCACTCGGGTTTTCAACTGTTCTGCCAGCACCTCTTCGTGCTGGCTGTGTCAGGAGAAGCACTTGTGCAAAAAACTACCTGAGTGCCTATGTCTCATTTACACAAGTACATTGCACCATCACCTTAAGTCACTGCTAGTTTGGATTGGATTTGGATTCATGATGGAAAAATTTTTGTAAACTAATACCTATCCCTCAAAAATTCAAGTCTGTCTCCACTAATTCTTCCCCTCAATCACTGGCATCAGTTCCTTATTTTTGCATGTTTCTCTTGTGGGATTACTACTTTACTATTATCACAGAATGCTGATAGGAGAACCATGAGTTTCCAGTAAATCACAAAGCACTGCAAAGTCACCTTAGATGAAAGTACCTACCTTACCAGGTTGGCCCTCGCTGGCATAAAGGTTGGCCAACAGTCCGAACTCACAATCAGTGTATTTACTGCTATACTTCTCAAGCAGGCACCCTTTGTCTGCAGGATTTATCTGAGCAATGTAGCTCCCATTTACAGCAGGCTTTTTTTCACTCTTAGTTTGAACAATAGGGATAAACTGGGAAAAAGAATATATAAGAATAAGTCAATAAGAACATGTAAGAATCTGCCAAATGAGCTGAACTCACATAAATGTGATTTAAGCTTTGGACCATGATCCCAAGAAAACATCCTCTTCATCACACAGCTCTGTCTCTCAGGATGAGGTCTGTACTGGTAAGAAAAATGCACTAATATTGTAATGTAATTGAAAGATCCAGAAAACAGGTTTACTTTTTCTGAACAATTAAACTTAATGTTATATAAAGATGAATGCTAGTGTAAAAAAAACCAAAAACAAAAGAAAAAATATCTATAGTCTGCATGCAAGTATTGGAATTCTATGTAATACTCTCTCAGTGTACAGTAACAACCACTATTACAATGACCCAAATTTAATGCTGATATGGGCTGTCACATATGCCAATAAATCCATCAAAAGGAGACAGTAAGACCAAAGATTTATGCCTGAAAAAATCTGTGATTTTTAAAGTCTCTATAGGCAATAGTTTTTGTCTCCTACCCCTCCTGCAGTTTATAATTTTCTGTGTGGTATCTTTAAAATTCACAACAGTGAAACAAAGTCATCCAAGAGGGCAAAGGACAGGGAGTATCTGAAAGGCATTACCAGTAAGTTTGAGGAACATTTCTAAATCTTGGAATTAAAACCTCTGGTCAGGTCTTTGTCAATCAATTTCAAAAACCATGTTTCTTGCATGCTTCAAGGTAACTGCACGCTTCCTGAAGAATTACAAGTTAAAAATTAATCTTAATTATCTCAGGAGTATGCACCTCAGTGGATGCCCCTCATCTCAATTCCTTCTAATGTGTTTATGTGTTTGTGGTGTGAAAGTGTTTATTAAATGCATTGTTGTAAATGGGGAACACCCAGCATGATACTGCTCTACTGTTATGATACTTCCATTAATTCATTGAGAACCATCACTCTTACATACTGACCTCAGCATTTATTCCAAGAACTTTGGATGAAGCAGCTCCAGCTCCAAGAATGAAAGCTCCAGGCAGCTCTATGTCCTTTGCAACTGTATTTAGATCATAAACCTGCAAAAGAAAAACAATACTTCCATCCCTGGAAGTGTCCAAAGCTGGGTTGGATGGGGCCCTGAGCAACCTGACCTAGTAGGGTGGCATCCTTGCTCACTGCAGGAGGGGTTGAACCTAGACTATCTCCAAGGTCTCTTCCAACCCAAACCATTCTATGATTTTGGTGTGGTGCTCTGATCTGCAATTGTCAGTCTGTTCACTGTTGTCCTGGAGGCATTTAATTCAAAACACCCACCCTCATTAAAATTTTTATAGGTTGAACATGACTTCTGAACACAATGCTTAGTAATAACAAATTTGATAGATGTCCATTTTTTGCTAAAAGATAGATTCTACCTGTATATTCCCTGCTTATTTTATTCCAAGACTGAATTATTGTTCTTATTAGATTTTGTGACATACAACACACATCAGAATCAGTCTCATTAAACACTGAAAAGTGTATTTCACAAGTGTAGAATCCTAGTATCTAGATTCTAGTATCTCTTAGTCCTTAGTTTTGTTTATTGCTTTTCTTTTGGTAAATGTATTAAACCCCACAGCTGCAGGGAAAACTCACTTTTTCTTTCTGTACAACAGGTATGAGGTAAGGAACACCTCCCACATCTGCTATCCTAGGCTTTCCACAGATTCCTGGAAAAATACAGCCAGTTAACTTGGTAAAATCTTTTTTCCCAATAATCTTCAATAAGCGTGCATCCTAATCCACCAAAGACCTGGTTCCTCAAACTTCTCAAACTTTTGAGAACACTATTTCCCTAGCATGCTTAGATAAAGTGTTGAACAATCAGGAAGTCCAAGCCCTAAGATTATTCACTGTAGAATTTAATGCTACACAACATGTTGTAAAATAACATTCTCTAAGCACAAAAAAAATTTGCCAGAGTGGACAACACCTTCCATTTGCCAGTTCTCCAGTAATTCCCTCACCACACAGTAGAGAACTCTGCTGGGACTCCACTTGCAAAATTTTAGCAAAGCTGGAAGCTGTCTCAGGACAATTCATCCCACTTATTTGGATATCTATTTTAAGAAGGGATGAATAACCTCCTGGAGGTGTTTCTTTCACATTGATGCCAGAGGGAACTCAGAGGAGCAGCACAGATGACTTGTCTGTCTTCCAGACAGCTAATGTTGAACAAGATGAATCCCATTCAGAATAAGACAGGTTCACTTCACTGACATACATGAATGCCAGCAATTTAAAAATTAATGGAAGTACAACTCCTTAGCTTCAGATAGTGATTGGCATGGTTCTAAAAAATTTCTCCATCTGAAAGATAACAACTTAAATTCAAAACCTTTTCAGTACACTAAATAAAGCTTATGAAATAAGTAGATATGCAATGATAGGTAAAGAAAAGAAAAATATGACAAGTACTTAGTAATGACTTGTTCTTATTCATACATCAACTAGGAAACAAATCCAGAAATAAAATGTAGCTCTCCTCTCATGCATATGCTTTACCTGAAAAACATTTTAAGCTCTCTCAACATCTTTAAAGTATCAAAACTAAGAAGGATTGTGCCAAAAAACCTGGATATGTCTTAGTGAAAGACAGGAATGCTAGGTTACCTTTAGCAGGAAAGTTGAAGGGTTCCTTAGTCAGATCAGGACAGTCTACAACAGAGACTTGAACATCAGCAAAGTTCTCTTTAAGCCCTTTCTGCAAAACTGTAATAAAGGAAAATAGTAAAATTATTGACAATGAAAAACTACCAAGAGTCTGATAAGTTTCTAACAACAATAAATGTATCTGTTTGGGCTTTATTTCTGCAAGATACATTATTTATGCTTACCCTAAGTAACTCCATTGATTTAAATGTCTGCGGGCACTTGTTACATTACTACAACACTCGTTACATTGCTACACTTGTTACATAGCTTCAGAGAGGAGCAGAACTTTGTGCAGATAATCGTTTGCCACATTAATTAATTTTAAGAATTTAAAAACCATTTTCATTGAAGTACACTGACTGACTGCTCCAAGGAACACTAGGAGCAGCACAGTATGAAGTAACATGGGTAAACTTCACTCTCATTCAGCAGTGGGTTTGCTTCCAAGAGCAGACAATTACAGTCATGGTCAAATATGATGCAAGAGCAAAGGAGGAAGCAAGATTTAGCTGAAGCAACAATCAGTTCTTTACATACATTAACCAGACAGGTTGCAATAGCTTGATTATAATCTCAAACCGTCTCTGCTGTCTGGAAATTTCTACTGTCATGGGATACTGCCTATCATGTTTATGCTCTTGTGGAGATTTTCTGGCAAGTGCCACTGTCACAGCAAGACAGATAATGAATGGTGCTAGTGATAATGAACCAAATCTAAAATTTTTGGTTTGCTTCATATCAATGCTTTTTTAGGCTCAAAACTTGCAAAGTCATTCAAACAACAGGGGGGATTAGCTGAGTGCATTGTTTGGAAACAACTTCCAAACCTTTAGTGTGGGTAGTGTAATTTTTTAGTTCCAAACCTTTAGGAGTGTATGTGAAGTAGTGCCTTCACATACACTACTTCAAATACTATGTTGAAAGGTCCAGATTCTTTCATGCCTGGGAGTCTGCTATGACAGGTGTCTCAAAGAACAGAACATCCAGTCTGTAAATCAGGTGGTTCCTTATTTACACAGACTTTCCTGTGCCTTTGTTTCCTCCAGTTAGGATTTCAGCCATACCTTACTTCTTAGGACAGATTTACCAAGCTCTTGACCAAAAGTAGTAGCTGGTACTTGGTATATTTCTAAATACATCTCAGTACCTTCTGGCATATGGACAAGGACAGTAAAAGGGCACTCCTCAAATTATACCCAAAACCTGAACAGCAACACAATTCCCAGCTTACAGGAGATCCTCAGGACAGATCAGGAAAAAAAGGAAAATTCTGTTTTGCGATGAAATTTTTCTGATACTTTTTCAAGCTGTTCTACTGCAAGTACATGGTGTTCTCGGCAGCAGCCCTGGCCTACTGCCCCCATCTGACTGGGCAAGAAAAGCACTGGGAACCACCCAGGGCACTGCTGGAACCACACATTCTCAATACATGGAAATGTCACACTGACACAGATTCAGGAAAGTGGCAGACTGAACTTGAGGATCAATCTGAAAGGCAAAAACCCCTTTAGTATATCTGCTGCAGGGGACAGGCTACCAGAAGGAATAATGTCTTCCTACTAGGGCAAGAAAAGAAGCTCATGAACAACTGGGCTGAACCCAGAACTCCCTTCCGACCTCAGCCATTCTGTTATTCTCAGCACATCTTGCAAAGGCTTTAGAAAGAAGTAAACTACAGAAGATGTTTCCTGCATCCCTGTTCTAAGGCAATGACCAAAGGAGGAGCCAGCTAGTTTAAAGCAAAAGTATCTGCCATAATACATTGCATCTTGTCAGCTATGTTTTGAGCAGTCCTGAAAAAGAAAGAAACACTGGAGGGTAGAGGAGGACAGATGATTCTGTATTTGTAAAGAAGTTTGGCGTGTAGTGGTCAAACTTTCATGACCTACACACAAATCTGCATATTCACTGGTGTTAAAGGAATTGAGAGCCCATCTGTGTGTTTAAATATCTTAGGTGCTTGGGGAGGAATCATTGTTTGCTCTAAGAAAACCATCACATATAGAGAAATTATGCTGTTCTTCACCTCTCAGTGTGCTAAAAGCAGGAATTCTGCATGTGCTAGCTGTAGAAAGACTTTGGTATGAGCTTTAAGATAAGTTTGAAGAGTACATTACAAGTTTGTATGAAGTCACATGTTGCATTACTTACCCCCAGCAAGCTCCTCCAGACTTGGGACATGAAAAGCAAACCTTTCGACTTTGGCCATTTCCTGATGGTTGCTGATTTTTTCAGGTAACAAGTTACAGTACAGCACACTGCAGAGTGACTGGTCTGCCAACAAAGATAATAGCTTAACAATTTAAACATGCTCCTTTCAACACGTATATTATTTTTCAATTTCACTCTAGAATACATAGAAAAAATAGAACTGTAGTTCTGGCATCACAGGAGAGACTGACAGCTTCAATAGTAATGTTGAATTTCTTATGCATTTTGGAAGAAGATGCGTCTGTCAGCTCTATAGCTGGCTCAGAGCATTACAGATATTAGTCCTCAAGCTGACAGCTGGATGTAGGGAAAACATATCCTACACTGAATGCAGATGAAGTGATCAGGAGATTTGAGTGTCTTTGTAGGCCTGAAGTCACAAGAAAGTTTTTAAAGGAACCTGAGCTTTTCTGAGCACATCAGTCGCCTCCTTAGGTATTCCCAAATATAATGTTTACTTTTCCAGCATTGGCAATGGTGGACTTTCAACCCGAGCTGTGACATGGCCTCAAATTAATTTCTGGGCATGTGTTTCCCCTCCCAGATAGGAACAGGCTAGCAGCAAAACAGAAATCAACTCCAGCAACTTCTGCAGTATCAGGCTTTGTACCCATACAAAAAGTATGTTAAAAAAAACTATGTACTGTAGCAAAAAGTTTTGAACATGAGTTTAAGGGCCCCTTCAGAAATGAAGTGTACTTCAGTCAGCCGTGCAACAGTAACGCCAGCTAGAAGGGCAAGGCACTAGGTCAGGGCAGAAACAACTGATTGTGCACTACCTAAAAATCAGCTGCAGCAATCATTAACTCCTTAGGCACATACTTGCTACACACAGCAATAAAAAATAAAATGTGTCTCATTTCCCCTGATCTCAGGTGGAAGAAGGAAAAAGGGAAATCCTAACTACATTCCTAGACCTGACTGAGTCTTTGTTAGGAAGGACTACAGTGCGAGACAGCTGCTTTTGTACAGTTCTAGTGTCAGTTTTTTAAAAATCCTCTTTTATGACTGTCAAAAAAAATGTAACTGTCCTTACACCATTAGCCTCTTTGAGTCTGCATAAAGGAAAAAAGAAAACCAAACCAGCAGGGAAAAAAAAAGAAATTAGAAGAGTGGGGAGATCGCAACAGTGACTTAACCAAAACCTTTCAGCTGAATGCTCAGCCACCCCAAATTACTGCTGTAGCAAGCAGTAGAGAAGGGAAGAAAGACTGCAATCTGTATAATAATTCTCATCTTAGCTGGTCTTATCTATTCTCCACAGCTGACTTTGTCCCTCCTCTGGCTCTGGAGGAGAAAGCAGCAGGCTGGATTTGGTGCCTCTGGGAGAAGCCTCATGTCAGGTGGAGTGAATCATACCACAAGACTTTTAGTGTACACCAAGAAAGGGAGTAATTAGCCACAGGCAGAAAGTGAGACAATGGCTTTGGGAGCATTGTTTTAGATGATCCTCATCCCCCCAAGAATCTTTTGTCACATCCAGGAGGAGGCTGTGCCAGCACTCAACTCATTGGTTGTCCTGAAACAGTCTGAAAAGACAAGCTAGAACTGCTGTTGTGCAAAAGGCAGAGACAAGACTTGTATTCAAATAAGTTAGCTCCCCACAATCAAGAGAGGAGAGAAAGACTGTGGAAAAATTTGATGTAGCTTAATAAACCCAATTTGATTGGTAGACAGTAGTTCTTACCAGGAAAAACACTAAAGAGCAAATCTGTGGCCCACCACTGCAAATATTCACAGGGGAGTGAATTGTGTGGTGTGGGACAGAGAGAACCTGAGACGACAGCACACAATTGAAATCCATCATGGAGGGGTGCAGTGACACTGAATTGCTACAGAAGAATTTCAAAGAAAGAACACAAATGCTAAAGGGATGATTAAATTATTATAGATGTGGGATGGTGCAACTTGAATGGAGGCAACAAGTATGTAAAGACTTAAAAGTCTACTTTTGAAGTGGGAAGAAAACATCAGAGAGAGTAGCCAGGTGCCAGGAGAAGGCAGATGAAACGTGAAACATTAGATTAATTACGTGTCTATTATCAAAACCGGAATTGAAATTAGCTTGGAGAGTTACAACCAAAAAGGAGAGGTTATAGACAGGCTAGACACGAGTCGGGAGGGGGTGGTGGGAGAAGAAATATCCGTGGAAAAAATTGAAGATGGCAGTTGTGAGAGAGAAATTTAGCGATGACACCAAGAAGAGCAAGACATCCAGAGATGCAGAAGCCGTATTTTTCGCCTGGGGCGGTGCGAGGAGATGCCGTACGGGGCAGAGGAAGGCTGCGGGGCAGCAGAGGCAACTGAGCAGCTGGGATTTGGGGAAGGGACGGGTCACGGCAGGGTAACAACAGGCGTGCTAGGCGAGGTTGGGCTCCGTGGGACAGAGAGCGTCTCGGCAGGCAGGGGCAGCGGAGAGTACGGGAGCGGTGGAGCGCTAAAGGCGGCGACACTCTTGGCATAGCTGCGGGGGGAAGGAAGGGGCTGTTGAGGCTGGAGCTGCCAGCTCGGAGGAGCCGGGGGAAGGACAAGCAGCACAGCAGGGACGGGAGCCTCTCAACGGGCGGGAAGCCGCGGGAAGCCGGGACCTGCCCGAGCTCTGCCACGCACCGAGCGCCGCCCGACCGCACCTACCTGCCCTGCCGCCGGGACTGGCACAGCGAGGCAGGGCTCGGTCTCGCTCGGAAAGGCTCGGTCCCGCTCGGAAGGGCTCGGTCCCGCTCGGAAGGGCTCGGTCCCGCTCGGAAGGGCTCGGCTCGGCTCGGCTCGGCTCGGCTCGGCTCGGCTCGGCTCGGCCCCGCCCCCGGACGCGGCCGCCCCGCTGCCACTCCCAGCATGGCGCCATTCTCCTGCCCCTCCTTCCCGTCGGCACGCGCGCCTCTCGCGAGCTTCCCGGCGCTATTTAAGGCGCGGGGCGGCCATTGCGCGGCCTTTGCGGCGGGACGGCGGCAGGCGCGGGTAGGTCAGTTTGTGCAGGCGGATCCGCCGCCATCCACGCTGCCGGGGCCCGGGACCACGGAAGCCGGGGGTGGAAGGACAATCCGGGCGGTGTGGAGTCGTGCCCTGAGGACCGAGGCGTGTGGCGGCGGTCAGTGAGGGGCCCCACGGGAGCGGTGTCCCGGGCCCGTGGTGCCTCGGTGCCTGACCGCGTTCAAAAGTCCTTCCCGTGGCGCCGGCCCCAGCGCGCTGCGGGCAGCCGAGCCTGGCGAGGGGGCGAGTGGCGTGCCTGGTGCCTTTGTTAGGCCTTCAGCAAGTTTACATGGTTGCTTTTCTTCCCTAAGGGATTGCGTGCTGTGCCAGCGCTGCAGGCCGGAGCTGCGGTAGAGACCTCGAAGGATGCTGAGCTGCGACTTGTGAGTACCCGGCAGGGCCTGTGCGCTCAGAGGGGCATTGCTCCCGCTGACCTGGCTAAAGAGTTGGTTGGTTTCGTTTCTGGGCTTCGTGTTTGTCAGGCCATGGGTGAGCCAGCGTGAGCAGTGTGCCTGCAAAGGCACAGCAAAGCTGGCACGAGCATCTTTCTTGTTGTGAGGGGCCCAAAAAATAACACAGGATTGGAGGTGTGGCCTCACCAGTGCTGAATATGGGGGGACAGTAACTACCCTGCTCCTGCTGGCCACACTATTGCTGATCCAGGCCAGAATGCCGTTGGCCTTCTTGGCCACCTGGGCACACCTTGGATCATACTGGGCTACTGTTGACTAGCACCCTCAGGGTCACAGCAGAAAAGGCCCAAGTGCAGGACCTAGCACTTTGCCTTGTTCGACTACACTCAGTTGGCTTCAATCAAATCCAGCTTGTGCAGACACCTCTGCAGAGCCTTCCTATCCTGCAGCAGATCATTCCTACCCAGCTTGGTGTCACCTGCCAGCTGAATGACGGTGCACTTAATCCCCTTTTTAGAATATTTCAGTGGACGTAAAACAGGTCTGGCCCCAGCACTGATTGCTGGGGAACATCCCTTACGACCAGCTACCAGCTGCATATAACTCCAGTCAGCGTCGCTCTCAGGGCCCAGCCATCCATCCAGTTTTTCATGCAGTGAACAGTGCACCCATCCAAGCCATGAGCAGCCGGTTCCTCCAGGAGAAGGCTGTGAGAAATGCTGTCCCAAAGCTTTACTAAAGTGCAGGCAGACAACACCCACAACCTTTGCCTCATACACTGGTCAGAGAAGGAGATCAGGTGGGTCAGTTGGGACCTGCCTTTCCGAAATTCTGACTGGGTCTAATCCTTTGCTTGGTGTGCGTGTGCTCTCAGGATCATGTGCTGCAGGGTATGTGAGGACGTTCTCTGCTCTAGTGTCTTCAGATGCTGAACTGTGTAATAACATTTGAAATATTAATGGGTATGATGATGAGTTTGTAAAACTCTAAAAAACACAGTAAAATTAGAAAGATACAGGTTTACAGGGCTAGTAAATGATTAACAGGTAAAATAAGTTTGGGCTCATACAGAGGAAAACTAAGTTCCTTTGCCGTGTGTTACAGTCCTTTTTGTATAGACTTGGACCGCCAAAGAGCTGGACTGTGTTGTCTTGCATATTCAAGTGAAAATTAACTTTTTAGTTCTGAGGCTGGTCTCTATGATGATTGATAGCCAAATAAATGGGTGATGGATTGTTAAGAGCAGGAGACTTTTAGGTATCTTAAAGCTCACAAAAGAACAGAAGCGAAATGGCATAGCTTTTCATGATGACACTATCTTTGATTAATTTAAAGGTTTTAAAAAACAGTAAATACTTATATATGACTTAAAACTGAAATGTCCTTACAAGTATAAGATGCCATTGGCTTTGTGTATGTGTGTGTGTTCATAGGCAAACTCCCCTAGTAGAGAGAAGGTTAAAACATTCAGAATTCAGCTCAGTAAGTCTCTGAACAGTCTGTTGCACCACTGATGTTTGCCTTCCTTTGGGCAAGAGCTGAACTATAAAGATTCACAAATTTTCTGACCTCAGTTATGCTGTGATTATCTTCAGTGGCTGTGACTTTAATGTTAGTATAAAGAATGTAACTGATTCATAGGAAAATCTCTGCTCAAGTTTCTTTAAGATTGTTCTTAAGTTTACCCTGTGATTGTGAGTGGAGTAGTAGGAAGTTTGTTGCCTGATTAATGTACTTTTTTTTTAGTTTCTTGAATTCTCATTGCCTTTTAGGGCAAACTGAAACATGACTGATACAGATGAGCCCCAAGCTTCTAGCTCTGATGACTCTGATGGCCAGGAGCTGATCAGCCACCAGCAGGAGGAGCCATCTGAGGTGTGCTCATGGCGAAGGAATACAGGAACAGAGCAGGCAAGGCAGAAGGCAGCTGCTCCTGGGGAGTCTGCAGATCATCCCAACAGCATGTGTAAATCATCAGCTGCTTCAACCGAGGTTTTACTGATCAGCAGTGATTCAGAAAGGTAAGTTTTTGTCTCTAGTCCAGAATTTTTTCTGTGGAGAATCAGTGTAATGTATCATAAAAGTGAACCTTCTTTTGAAAGTAAATACTTATTTCTTCTTCAGTGATGTCTCTGCTATTCGTCCCGAGTGCTCCGTTGCACCTTCAAAGCAGAAAAGGCCATCTCAATCTTCAAGGCAACAAACTGAATCTGGTACAGAAGTACCTGACGATGAAAGCTCCTCAGATTCTTCCCTGTCTCCCCCAAGTCCAGGGAAGGCATTAGAAGTTCCCAAGCAGCAGAAGTCAAAATTTAATTTGAAGGCCATTTTTGCGTATCACTTCAGGGGAAGGAAGTTCAAAGCCGCTGCACACCGAAAATACAAAATACAGGCACAGAAGAGCAAGAAGAAAAAGTATGAGAGCACACAGATGCCCACAGGGAGGCCCGCACTGACAGCCTCACCTCAGGAACAAAAGAGGAGGCTTCTAGACAGAGGTTTTCAATTCCCTTTTGTTGAAAAACATTATGGGGAGAAACATATTCCCTTAAAGATGGTTCTTGGCTATGAGGTAAGTCCTCTGTTATGTGGGATAAATCCTTCCTTAGTCTAAAAATTGTGAATTGAAATGGGCTCTGTTGTGCATCTATTAGAATAAAAAAATGAAACAGATTTTACTTCTATTAAACAGGATACTTGATGTAAAATTAATACCTTTTAAAGCAAACACTGCAAGAATATATATGGGTGTTGATAGAATGTTACATCAGTTCATAATGTAAAATTTTTATAGTGGTACTTATAAGATCTTACCTAAATATTTTTTTCTACAGCAAGCAGCTGCAAAGGGGTATTTCAAGTATATTGAAGTGCTTAAATATGAAGAACATCTTAAAAAAGCTTTAAAAGCCCTTCAGGCCAGTGATGACTTAGAAAAAGAGTGTATGGTGTTACGGAAGCACAAATACTTGGATGATGAAGGCCCCATTTCCCCTATTCAGGAGACAGAGTAAGTTCATCTTTGCTTGCTTTTTTGTGCATTACTAACATATAAATGTCTGTGTATCAAGTTCTGTTCTCCTGTCCTTTTAACTTTTGAAAGCATTGTTTATTTTGGGAACAAAGCACTCTATCCCTTGGGATGTTCTGTGTTTGTAGATGGTAACTTAAAAGTTCTCACAGAAAGAATTTTTTTTTAATTTGATCCGAAGACTCATAGTTGTTGGTAGAAATTTAAGTATTTGCTGAAATGCACTCCTCTAATGTTATCCTAAATAAAATACAGTGTTCTAAAACAAATACTAAAGGATAATTTTAATACCTTTTTACATTATTAAAAACCAGAGTGCTATCATTGGTCTTCAGGTTTGAACAATTAGCTTGGTGCAATAAAAAGATTGTAAATCAGCAAGAATACTTGCTGTTGTAAATACACTGATAACCTTTAGAAAGGCAAAAAGACAGTGTTAAAGGTACAATGCTGTCTTTCAGATACTGTTCACTTAAGGGCTTGTAGTTAACACTTTTTAAGGTTCTGTAAAAGTACACAGTTTAAACTATTTTTTTTATTTCAGTGATGATCAGGACAACTTGAATTCTGATACTCAGGAACAACTTGATGCCAGAGTAGTGGTAAGTAAGCACTCATTGACATCAGAAGTACTCTAGCCTTTTTGTTCTGAAGTTTAAGAATTAGTAGACAATATCTTGAGTGTTTAGTTCTTGAGCTTAGATCCAGAGTTGTGTGACCTCTGAATTCTGATGTTAGTGCAGAAGGCGGTTGATAGTTCACACTTCTCTTTGATGTAATGCTGAAATGTATAGGAATTCTGCAGTTCTCTCTAGAGTTCTTAACATCCAAAAATGTAGTACTAAAATCTTACATAAGTATCTCAAAACTGGACTTGTTTCTACTTCTGTCTTCCATTTTCTTAGGAGAACAGCTCTTTTATTCTAAGCAGCACAATTCCCAAAAAAAAAAGGTCAAAGCCACGAAGAAAACATGCCAAACCATCTGAAGTGATTGAAATAGTGGATGAAGAAGAGGGTGCTGAAGAGAACTCTGTGCCTCTGCAAGGCTCACCTTGGTGAACAGCAGATGGACCAATGAGGTGGCAGTGGTCGTTCCTCAGATTCCTTTTCATGGGTCTCTTTGGTTTAAAGCATTGATCTGGAGTCAGTGTTCAGCTCTCCACCCAGCTGCCCAGGCACATTTACCTTACTGTGAGTATATTGGGCTTGTGTCTGAGACAGTTAAAAAATAGAGTAACTTGTCCTTGTGCTCAGCTTTCAGGTGTCCACTGTGCTGTTCTCCATGTGTATATAGAAAAGCATGCATACATCGTTGTGCTCAAGTTAAAAGGGCAGTTTAGATGCCTTTCTCTCATAGCAAATTTCTTTGTGGGTGGTCCGTGAGAGATTGTTTTTCTGTCTTTAAGGTGCAGGCTTGAAATACTTCAGAAGTTAAAGGGTTGAAGAAAGAATTAAAGATTAGTGCAAGTCAAGTGCCAGTCATAAAAATGCAGAAGTGGTTGACAGAAGTCTATTAAAAAATGTGGTTAATGTATTTGAATAATAATAAAATCCAATTTTGTATGATTGAGATGGTCTATTCCATGTGGAATAAACTCTCAGAAAACTAATTCTCTGCTCCTTAATCTCATACAATAATCTGAAGTTGTAAGTTATTGTAAAAATAACTGTAGCAATATAGTGAATCTTGGGTTAAAAATTACTTTTTCCCTCTCTCCTCCCTCTGTCCAGAATGGCTTCTGATGTGAACATGACTTAGGAGAAGCTAAAAGCTCTTTATTACAGTACTTGCCAGGCATTGCCCCAGCTGCAAATACCTTTCTCAAAGGTGTTTTAGTCAGTTGGAAACATGGCTAGTGTTTAGAAGTGGTCTAAATATCACTGAGACCTCCTGTAGCAGTTTTTGGTAGCTGAAGTAATAAATGTTTAAAATGTTCACTTGTGAATAAGGAAGAATAAAAAAGGAGTCACCTCACAGACTTACTCAGGTACTCTTAACCAAATTGGTGTCAGCAGCTAACTGACAGCTGTTCAGCAGGTAAAAGTAATCTGTGCTGAAGGAGCAAAAAAGGCTTTGTCTGCTGATAAACTTTCCTTCAGATGAAACTGACAGTCTCCGGAGGTTTGCAGTAGGTGCTCAATATTGAGAGCAAGTCGAGCTTTGTTATGTAGATGCTCGAATTAAGGCCCCAGACTCTGTAAGGAAGTTTCCCAAATGCAGCTTGATAGCTCTAGGTCTGCAGAAATTACCCTTCAGCATTTAAAGATCACACCTAAAACTGGTCCAGAATTAATGGCTTAATGTAACGCTTGGGTGTCTCCCTGAGAAATACTTAAAGGCTTGAAAGACTCATCCTGGATCTAGGAGTGGGGTTCTTGGTAGGGCATAGTGAGGGTATGTGGAGTCCTGTTCATTCTGCAGTTTGTGTGATTAACTCAGCTGTTCAACTGCTGAGTGACTCAGAAATGAACTAAATTTCAATTCTGATTAAGACTGGATAAATTTATACATAAAAATCAAGCTTATCACAGCTGCTAAATTGATTGTTAAAATCAAGCTTTGATTTAAGTAATTTTCAGTTATTTGACTGTCTATGACAGTTTTTATCACTTTGCTTTTCTTTCTCTTCTAGTTTATGTTGTTTTGGAAGGTGAAATACCTCTTGGTTTTCTTGCTGCATAAGGTAAGATGTTACTTGGGTTTCAGTTTTGTTTCCTTCAGGTAGCTTTTTTTGCATTATTTCACAAAAGGTTTTGAAAAGGCAGTGCTCCATAGTTAAAATAAACACCTTACAGTGGTCCACAGCTGAGCAGCTTGTGTGAAACTTCCCAGGTATGAGTTCAGTGCTACACATGTTTCATCAGTCTGACCAAAATAAAAGCCTGTAGCCTCTCTTTGAACAAAAACTTAAGTTTTTGAATACATCAAAGTGCAGGTTTTTTAAAAAAACAAAAGCTTTGCCTTTGGTCAAATGCTGCAGCTTTGTCTGATTTGGTTCAGACAACACTACCTGGAATTTTCTCTGCTGAAGATGTTGAGGAACTACTTTCCCCTCAGTGTCTTTGTGGTGCCTCATCCACACATTCTGTACCAGGGTGTATTGACAGCTGTAGCTTCTGGTGGCTTCCCTGGAGTAAAATTCCATCTTAATTCATATCTCTTGCAAGAACAGGAGGGACAGCAGAGAGCAGCTGGTAGTCCAGCATGTACATGGCTGTGAAGGCTTCTTACTGTAGAATGTTGCCAAGTTTGCATGGCTTGGGACAATGTAGGGAATAGCATGGAAGAAATCACCTAGTAAGGATACAGCATAGGAAAACCCCTTAGACATGGGAAACACTGAGATGAGGATGGGCAAGTAGTGAAACCTTACAAGAACATTGTTGAGGGAGAGGATAGGAGCAGACATCTCACTTGGCCGTGGCTGTAGGTAGAGAACTGCATTAGCAGCACGTCAGGATGGCACAGTGTACGTTGTTCTGAGGACTGTATGTGGTTCTGAACTCCTCACACAATTCCCTTGGTTCAGGCTACCTGTGTCTGGGACTGGGAAGTGTGGTAACTGTCAGCTGCTGCTGCTACAAGTAAGTATGTAGTTGGTTGGGAAGTAGCTTCAAATGCTGTTTCAAAAATAGTAAAAAAATAGATGTGTTTAGTCTGTTCCAGCACTTGATCAGGTTTTGTCTTTGGCTGTAGACAAAAAACCTGGAACCTAGTGCTTAGAAAAAACCCTTCTTTTGCAACCCACAGCTGATGAATGTATTAGTTGTGTTACTTATATGAAGGGACAATATTTGCATGGCCTCAAATAGTATTCATTCGTTCAAATACTGATCAATCTTGAGTTTGGTGTTGTGAATTTTCAGATATGTAGTTTGGTTGTATCTTTCTTTGCAGATGAGCACACTCACACTGCAGCAGCAGTTCTAACTACTTGGGGATCTCTTGAATTCTTATGGCTGTTTGCTGACCTGATCCACAAATCCTTTACTTCAGTGGACATCTGTGCAGCATGGTAGCAAAAGGGGTGAGCTTTGTGTTTCTTCTGAGCTTCAGCATAAGACCATTGGGTTTCCACAGTTTAGTGCTATTCCCACAGCAAGTAATCAGACTAATTTGTGCACTGTATGGTATCTGCACCCAGCAGTGTCTTCCTGATGAGGTGTTCAAAAAGCAGTGCTACAGTATTTCAACAGGTGGCATCGTTGGTTTTCATGCAGATGTGCTGGTTAAACTTGGTATTTCTGTTGAAACAAGTAGATTTAGTGTTTATTAGTGGGAAGATTTTCAAATACAACATCAAAAAACTGTTTAACTCTTACAGGATAAAAGTGTAGTTAAACTAATGACCTTGTTCCAAAATATTTTTTCTTAAAAGGGCATCCCTGTGATGTGTGGAACAGATTGGAAAGCCTCTACTCAGGTGTAAGTATTGAGGAAACGGTTGGGCTTTTTCCTAGGTGGAGGTAGTTGCATGAAGATAAAAGCTCAAGTCTTAACTTCTTGGCTGCCTTTTGATAAGAAAAAAAAAAGTATTTTGAAACAAAAATCCAAGCTCCAGATGATCACTAGAGACAGGTTTCTTTCCGAGTTACCTGGCTAGGTTTAAAACCCAGGCTGTTCTAAAGACATTGTGGAGTTTTTATGCCTCGTTCTTCAGCAGCTAGACACAACCTGCAGTGTGTCTGAATTGGAAAACGTGGCTAGAAGAGTAACAGGTTCTGCTTTCCTCACTGTATGCTTCATTGCAGTGGTGACAATGAGACCTGTAACAAATTCACTTAGTGGGACAATTCTGCAAACATACTTAAAAACGCAGCTACTATGAAATCTAAGCATAAATGTGAGTTAATGTGCCTCAGTTCTACATCCTATGTACTAAAAGAAGTAGAATTAGCAGTAGAGGAAAAATACTTGCAGTGCTGAATTCCTGTAGACTGTTTATTAAAAGCATATTTTTAAGGTGTCTTACAATGGCCTCTTCCATGCTTTCTTTGTGAGGTAACTCCCTTAGTTTTACCTTCTGTGCCATAGTGCTCCAGTCTCTTCAGCTGCAGATGGGCCTTGTTGGTAGTTGGATGATAAACTGGGCTGTGGTTTGATGGCAGATAAAGTGCTTTGTTGTGTCATCAGCATTCAGCCAGTGTAACTGGACTACTCTGCCTGGCCTCATACTGAGATAAAAGAGTGCTCAAGTCTTGATGAACTTCTGTAATACTGAGGAAACTTAAAAATACTACTTAAGAGACAACAATTTATTTTGTTTTAGGAAGTGCTGATGTCAGGTCTGAACTAGCATCTTGGTAAGTTTGTGTCACTGTTTTTTTTACCCTTACCTGTTTCAGGTCAGCCACCTGTCTTTAACTTGGTGAGCTGGTTATACTGCTGCACCTCTCTTACTGAGAAAATGCAGTGTTGTTTCAGAAAACATGAGAGCTTATTTTCCCCAAACTTAAGAATGCTGTGAGAAAATTGTTGTGATGATTGGCAAAATGTTCAACTGCTCTGAAGAGAGTGAGTGAGAAGAGCCTTTCTGAACAAATTTACTTAGTACTATTGTAGGTTCTGCTGATTTGTATGCTGGTTTGTAACTGTACTTGTTCTTTCCTGGTTGCAGGTACTTGGAGAAAAGTGAAGAAGAAAGAAATGTAGGCTGGCATTTCACAAAGTCTGAAGCTGTTTCAAGGGTTAGTGTGACATCTGAAGTTCTGCCTATACCTTAAAGACTGAGGGGCTCTGGTCGTCAGTAGGCCAGGAGTCTCTTAGACCAAGCTTACTGATTTGTGAAGGTTTCAGGGACTGTTTTCAACGTTACACTACTACATCTTAATGGATTGTTCATTCTGTTAAAGGAAGAATTTACTGTAATCCAAGTTTGCCCAAGGGATGTTCATATAAATTCCTCAGTCAAAAACGAGATGACCAGGATAACTGCTTTAACTGATAGTTTTGCATTGACCAGTAAGTTACACTCAGTAGGAAATTTATAGGGAGGATTCTGCAGAGTTCTGTAGATTATTCCCATTGATGTTTGCTTCTCAGGTAACTTAACTTGTAATTAAAAACTTGCTAATATGAAGGAGGTGCTAGTGTATCTCACCCTCTTCCTTCCCCAGAATGTCTTGAAACAACCTAAAATGACACCGTGATCTGTAGGAGGTACTTTGCCAGTCTGCTTGATTTTGATTTCTTATCTCTTGTGTTAATTTTTAGCACCAGAAGTGTTGAGGTCTATCCCGATGGGATCTTTCCTATAGGTTCATGTCGTTGGAAACGCCTCACAGAATAAACTTGTGGTTTGGCTTTACCCACTTAACTACCTGTTAGCTCTGTGGGATAAAACTGCAAGACAAATCTTAAGAGTACAATTCGAGGAATGCAGGATGCCCAGTATTCTCCTTTAGGTGTACTGCAACATGCTTGGAATACAAACCAAAAAGTGATTCAAATGGAAAAGCTTGGTTGGAGTAAAAAGTCAGTGTGTTCTGGGACTTCAGGTGCAACTGACATTCTGAATTACATGGGTTGAACTTCGTCTCTTGCCCAGGTTTTTGTGTAGGCACCTGACTTGCAACAATTTTTGTGCTGCTTGTTTTCTGGGTTGCTTGAAACAGTCTATTCCCCCCTTTAATCATGCAGGAGTAATTATTTCTTGTTTCAGTGGCTATAGGTAAGAAGAGACAGCACTGCTATGTCTGTTACAAAGAAACTTCATAACTTGCTGCATTTTTTTGTATAAGGATGCTCCACGGTTTCATACTGAGCAGCAATATTCGGTTAACTTCAAGTATGGGGTTTAAAGAGTTAATTTCTGAGCAGCCCAGCCAGTTTACAGCTATACTGTTAAAATCCCTGGATTCTGTTCTATAGAACAAAGAGTTCAAAGTAAAAGAAGCAAAGTATTCTGGAAAAAGTATAAATCTTCACACAGGAGAATTCTGAAGCTGCTGTTTATATTAGTCTGTTCTCCCGCTCAGCAGCACGGCAGTTCTGTGGAGAGTACCTCTTACTGCCTGACATGACACCCTCTGGTGATGCAAGAAGCTCAAATGTAAAAATTGCTGTTGTGGTTGAAGGTCTGTGCACCCAGCAGCCTTCTGGTGGGATGGTCAAAAAGGAGTGCTACACCAGTGCAGCATTTGGCATCCTTGGTTTCCAGTCTGCTGTGCCTGTTAAACCAGGTATTTTTGCTGAAACAATCTTTAACCTCTAAAGGGATTTCAGTGTACTTATTTTCATGTAATAAATGAAAATAGATGTTTTCATTTGTCTTCATTTTGATTATCTGTGTGAAAACTGGCTACTGGCCTCTGTAACTCAGCAAGTGCATTCAATTCTTTCTAATAGGTGCTTGAGGATACAGAATGAAGTGAGTTGCCCTGAGTTAAAAAGATGGAAGCAATTTGTTTGACAGGTAAGCACTCAGTTACTAGTTCCATATGATTTTGCATTTGGTGTATTAGCTTTGTATGACTGAACATGGGAACTACTAAGCTGTTGTAGAACTAAGTGTAGAAATGGTTGTGACTACCAGAGATTACTGGGTAGTGATCACTGCAGATCTTGGCCGTATCTGAGGCAATCACTTATCTGTGAGTCATTCTTGTGTGTATTTATACTTCAAACTGCAGTCACAGTTGTGCAGCCATTTGTAGTACAGGTGTCTGAATTAACTCTGCTGTTGGCTGTGAGGAATTCCTCAGTACTTGGAGTTTGTGTCATACTGGAGACTTGTTCACAACTTGGGTTGTGTATTGGCAGGATTGATTGGTCCTTCACTGGAAAAGATGGGCAGCTGGGCTATTCGCTGAAGTCCTGTCAGAGCAGTGAGGAGTATCTGGTCATTACCAAGGCTGCTGGGATGTTACTGTTTCTGGTGAGCTGTGGACATGACCATAAAGCAAATCCACCAGACTCCTGTGCTGCCACATAATGTGGCACCAAGTCTGCTGGGCATAAAGCTTTAACACGGGTCAAGGACACAATACTCCCTGCTGCTGTTGAGAGCAAGTTCTCCCTGAGGTGTAGGGATGTATCCTTGGGCACCTTCAACACTTGAGCTACAGGGGAGCAAAAGTTCCAGTTAGGTGATTTGTTGATTGAATTCCAGAGCTTCTGCTGAGAGGTTGGTTCTTTGAAACAGAAGCAAAAACAGGAGACATAGGCTGTTCCATGTAATTTACACCCAAGATGCACTTTTTCCCTGTACTAACCAAACCCAACTCAATTTTAACTCCTAGGGTCTGCCACCAAGTTGCTGCTGCCTGTCAGAGGAATGAGAAACACCATGTGGGAGCTAGCTTAGAGAGTGTGAAGGTAAGGGCACTTACCAAAACCGCTGAGACTGTAAAGAAATTGAAGGTCACTTCAAAGAGGGTTTGCGTGGCTGTAAAACCAGCAGCTCTTAACGCGGTGACCGCATATTGAAATCCTCTGCAGGATGCCGTGGACACTCTGTGTGTGCTATGGTCTATTTGTGAGGAGATAACCCCTTGTGTGGTAGGGCCTTACCCTGCTGCCTTCTGGGTTTTTTGATGCTGATGTGGAGGAGAGGCTGCTCAGTTCCATTCTGATGCAAGAACTTGCAGATGGGGCATTAGGGAACAGGCTTGCTACAGTTGTGGTTTGAGCAGTCTTGCAGCCCAGTTGCTGTTTGTGTGTGCAGACAAGGACAGTGGAGCTGGGGAAGGGTCTGGAGCACAAGTTTGATGAGGAGCAGCTGAGGGAGCTGGGGGTGTTAAACCTGAAGAAAAGGTGGCACAGGGGGGAGCCTTCTGCTTTGTACACCTGAAAGGAGTGTGTAGTGAGGTGGGGGTTGGCCTGCCAATTAACAAAAATTAGAGGAGATGATTTCAACTTGTGCCAGGAGAGGTTTAGATTGGATATTAGGAAAGTTGTTTTTATTTGGATTGAAAATACTGATAGATATTTTTCCTCTCTTAGATGCTGCTGATGTTGATGCAAGCCTGCTCAAAAGAACTGCACAGCTGTTCCAGACAAAGAACTGTCCCTAGAGTGTTTATTGCAGTTTTTTGAATTAAACATTCATTTTAACTTGTTACTACATGCTCTAATAATAATCCCAGTATTAGAGCCTCCACCTGACTTCCATGGAGTTTAACAAACTGGATCTGGCTTATGGTTTGCTGCTGCAGTACATGCCAACTGATCCAGATTAAAAGAAATGAGTGAAAAGAAGTGTACAGTTGATTCATCAAAAATCAGCTAAGAGTTTCCTTGAAGCAGATTTAGAGGCTGCAAAAATGAGCACAGGGATGGAGCACCTCCTGTGAATAGGCCCAGAGCTGGTGTTCTTCCTGGAGCAGAGAATGTTCCAGGCCAATCTTGTTGGAGCTTTAAGCAGGACCTTGAAAGGTCTCTTCCCCACTCCTACCTACTGCATGACTTGCTGTGGTGCTTTTTAACCAGAAAGAGCATTAATGAAAAGCCCTTGGTACTGCACCTGTTCATAACTAAATTTACAGCAAAAGTTGAGCTTTGAGTCTGACCTAATTGATAATGTGCTTAAGCTCATAAAACAGGGATAGAAAACATCTCTTTGGAAGAAGTAAATTTTTACTTCTCCCATTAAGTGCTTTAAGATGTACTTGTGACTGCAGGAAACCATACTTCTAATCTTAAATCACAGTGCAAAGAATAGACTAAAAACTTCAGCTTTACATGAGAAAGGTCCTTTTCCCCAGAGATTCAAATAACCTTAAAACTTTATTTGAAAACATTTTATACATGTATATTACAAAACCTACTTACAGTATCTATTTGAAATATTAACATATAAGAAAAGCCTTTCAGGCTAGTAACTCAGTCTGAGACAAACAATGAAGAAAGCATTGTTTCTTCAGTCCATCTGCAGCTGTGGTGAGCTCTGAACAGGGGACCACAGGGGTTTGGGGTACTCGGTGTTCCTACAGCTTAAAGCTGAGGATTCCTAAATGGCTTCACAATTCACCACTGAGGTTGCAGCACTCAGGGGCCTGGATTGTACCAACACCACTGTGTGCCCTTGTTGCTCCAGGTCTTTCCCTGTCATGGTGCTTTCCAAGTCTTCTTGGCCCGCAGTTTCTCCAGCATTTTCTGCAAATACAACAAACCATGAGACCACAGTACTGAAGCTGAAGTTGCTGCCCTAAAGCCAGCATGCCTGGGAACTGCCTGTAACCAGAACAGGAATGGGCAGTGCTGGTCTGGACAGCAGTGCCTCCTCTGTTCCAGAGAGGCCACAGATTACAGGGCAGAGGGAAGGTGTGCTTATTCCTCTCTCAATGAGGGGATCTGTAAAGCACTGTAACAAGAGCAGGCACTCATTCCACCACAAAGCAGGGAAGCTGGTCAGTGCCAAAGGCAGGAATTTGATCTAGATTTGCCCATAGTCACAGCCTGTGAGGATTATCCAGCATTTCCTTCCTTTTGGTTGTCTGGGGTGCAGCAGGGGAAATGGGGAATTGACAAGCCCAAGGCCCTTTGTTCAACCCTGTTTCACAAGAATTGTCATCAAAACCCCAAGATTCTTGCACCTTTCAAGTTTGGGCATGCCCAAAATCTCACCCTCCCTAGAGTAGCCAAAGCAGCCCAAAAAACATCAAGCTCAGACTACTACCTTAAAAATAAAAATTTGGTCAAGTCTGGACTAAGAAAAGGCTATTATTTTGCTACAGATTTTACAGCAGCTGGAGCCTTTTTGCTAAAGCTCTGGTCATAAAAAAATGCAGCCTGAGGCAGACATACCTTTTAGAGAAAACTTAAGCTAAGTTGTTTTTCACAAGAAAATTCTCATCTGGGCTATACCAAGGGCATCATTTAAGATCCAGACTGTTTAAGGGTCTCCAGCTCCATTCACACCACATTTCAATTACTCTGATTGGAAGTTCAGTGAAATCAAGAGACCAAAGGGCAAGAGGAGACTGTACCTTTTGAAACTCTTTAGCCTTTTCTCTGTTTTTAGCATAAGTGTCTTGCCTTGTTTTTTCTTCATTTCTGATTTTTACTTCTGCAAGCTGATTATAAAGTCTGTGAAAACAAACAAACAAACAAAACAGCGTCTGGGCAGGAAGGAATTGGCAAAGATGGAGTAGGTTAACAAGCTTAAGGTTTTGCCCTGGGTCAGTTGCTCTCAGCTGGGACATTTTGCACGCTCCAGTAATCCAGAATCCCTTCAAATTCTTTTTCAGCTGCATCAAACAAACCCTCTCCCTGTTCAGAGCTGCACTTGTTGCCTGTTACTGCTTCTAAGTGCCCAAGTGCAACTGTGAACTTGGCATCAAATTTCACCCCATGTCAGGCATTAAGTGGCACAGCTACCTCAGCAGGGTGGCAGCAGCAGTGACCTTCCTCAGTGCCACCTCTGCATGGGCATTTCCCAGCAGGTACCTGCATCAAACACACCTGGCTCCTCTCCCACTTCAATGTTAGGCAGCACTGGGTCCAACTGGAAGAGCACAGACTGAGCAGCAGCTTTCACAAAACACAGATTAACTACTTTTTTCCTGTGGTGGTTTTTTTTTTTTTAATTCTCTCACTTGTGTTCATGCAATACCTGGATGTACGCTGGTGCATTTCAATTTCTCCAGACTTCCTAGCCTCTGGAGAACACACTTTCACTTCTCCTACTTTTTTCAACTGATTGGCAAGTGCACCATTTTTTCCTAAGGGGGAAAAAAGCCAAACACATGTTTATATGTATATCCTAAATCTAAATCTCTAGTTCAGCTAACTCAAAAGCATGAGAGATTTCCTAAGATTTCTAAATGACATGACAAAACCCAAAACAAACTAGCAGAATGAAGCAATAGAGATGCCATCCTGAGTTAAAATCCCCCCAGTTTCACTCTTGAGGCTGCTGCCCGTGCTAAGGGCCGTCCATGGCTCTCCAGAGCCGACCTCCAAGTCTCCAGGAGCAGGCACTAGAGATGCACCAGTCTGCTAAACATGGCTGCTCTGTGATAAGCAGCTGTGGTTTGCAGAGGCACCTTATGCTGATAAAGGTGGGCTGATTGTGAAATACGAAGAGCCCCCATAAAGGCTTTTACAGCCACAGGCAGCCAGACAGGGAAAACAAAGCTCCCTGATCCCCTGAGAAAATAAATTGAAGAATAACCCAGTTTGCAAAAGCAAACATGTAGCAAATATAACATTTATTCTTTGATATGAAACAGCAATTGAAGGGATACCTAATGTTGTGTCTTGCCCCCCACATAAACTTACCAGAGAGAAGATCAGACTCCTTCTGTCTGCTTCTTAGATTCTCAGACTTTCCTCCTAGAAGCTTTCTTGCTTGCAGCTTTTCATTTTCTCTCTCCTTATTTTTAATTGCTTCTACTCTTTTCAGAGATTCCTGGATGAAATTCTGCTTTCTTTTTAAAAAAGATTTTTGTAAACTTCCAGGTGTAGCTGCAAATTCCAGCAGCATCACTGTGAAAGAAAAGGAAAAGTCTCCACATTTCTCACTTTTAACAATGAGCAGCAAGTCATGCATTTCAAGGTATTTCTAAAATGCTGAGCTTGAGCATTTTTGTAAATGGCATGAGGAGAATGGCACTGAATGATGAGGCACCTTGCAGAACCAGCAGCAGCTCAGACCTATGGAACCCAGTAATGGTCAGCAGGTCTGCCCAGACTAATGCTGTGAGAAATACTGCATCAAAAGCAGCTGGATGCATCAAAACATGAAGACCTGACAAGTCCCCAACACAATTAAGTTCTGTGAATTCCTGACCTTCACATTACTGCAGCTCATCTTGGACAAAAAAAGGTCAGTATTTTACTACTGTTCCAGACTACCATCAGAATAGGAAAAAAGGACAATTCTTTGGCTACATGACTTGGGGGACTAACAGAAAATTAGAAATAAACAAAGGTACATAAATTATGACAACAAATCAGAAAATGGCACACATTTTTTTCAAAATTTGGTCATTACAAAACCAAACAAGCGTAGTGGTAGAGATTCTGAAGTTTCATGAGAGAGAACCTGGCCTAGGAAGAGACAAGTCAATGTGACACACACCAAACCTCGGTCAAAGGTACTACAGAGCAAGCCTGAACAGCAGGATGCACTTACCTAAGTAAAAGCAGCTGAGTTTTCCAAATGAGAGGTGTATTTTGTTGATGACTTTAATACTAAAAAAATACTTTCTACTTCAGTGTATTGAAGAACCACATAATTACCTGCAGTCTGATGTGATGGACAGTGACTCTTGTTGGGACTCTGGGCTTTGGCAGAACTGTCAGGCCTTACGAATGCTGAATCATCTGCATCTGGAGTTAGTGGCAAAAATTCTCTCTCCTGTTTCAAATGGATCAGCGATTGGATTGGAAATGTTTAACACATATGACAAATTTGAGTGAAGCAGTACTACTGTACCACTAGCATAGACCCAGTACAAATAAAATACATGCTTTTGCCTTTATGCCTGATGCAAAGAAAAATCAGAAATGGATTTTGGTAACAGGTATGAAAAAGCTGTTCTCTAAAAAGATTCTAAAACGTAAAAGAAAAAACAAACCAAAAAAAACAACAAAAAAAACCCCCACAAAAAAACCCTACCCCCAAAAACCCTTAAACCTCAAAACCCCCAAAAACATCCATTAAAGACTTTTGCCCACCAGATTTCAATTGTGTGTTCTTAATACAGGTCTGAAATCCAATTTCTTTTCCTTTCCTCCTGCTCTCTTCAGTTCTCCCCATCCCCCTCTTCCTGCTCTGTCTTTTCCCACCATTTTCCAGAGGCAGGTGACACCCACTGCAGCAGTACAGCCTCCAGCTGCCAACCTCCACCTCACCCATGCATCAGCTACCTGATAAAAACCCATCCTTAGACACTTAAAATTCTCTACATGGCTCTAGAATTCTCTAGATGGCTCTAGCAATTAGTGCACGATCTAATCTGTTCATCTAACAGACTCAGTTCCACACTGCAGACACTGGTTCTACATCAGTGCTTCAGCACCCAAACTGTGGTCTCACTACAGCCCACCCCTCTGCAGTTCACAACAGCCTTTGCTTTATATAAGCAAGCAGCAAGAAGAACACCACAGGTAATTAAGTATGGCAGTTTTGAAGAGCTGATTCATTTTCCCTCTAACTGCTGTTGCAGTCTGGTATGGCTCCATCCTCACATGGTGAGGGGATTCTCCTTTTTTTTTCCCTGCCTAGTCCATAGTTTTCATTTTATCCCACACTCTCCTTTCATTCAGTTTTCAACTACTAAGCTACAATTCAGTCTTGCAAACACCAGCAAGATGGTTCTGTTTTTTGCAGCAAGTCTTCCCAAACTCTATCTAGGTCAATATGACAAGAAAGTGACTCTAAGGAATATCCCAAATTTAGGATCTATTCGATCTGTCTAGAAAACACAACATCAAACCAAGATGATCCAAAGCAATTACAAAACTTGGAGAACACAACAACCTCTTGTTTTTCAACAGTGGATTAACTGCTACAGTGGGGCCTCTCCTTACTGTGATTAATACTAAGTTCAAACCAGAATCACATTAGATAATGCTCACCTCAGTATAAACATTACACTCAGACCGATCCACACATGCTGAGTTATCCACTGCATCCTCCTTAATTTTGTCTTGGTTAGCATGTTCAATGTCTGATTCTACAGTACTGATGTCATTGGAGCTTACCAGAGTGAGCTCAGGTTCTTCCATAATACCATGCCCTGACTCAGTCTCCTAGAAAATAAATTAATCAAGACATCAGTAAGGAAAAACAGTAAAAACCTAGTATTTTCAGCAATAGCAACAACTGTTGTCAGAAAAAGGAAGCTCATTTAACATACAGAAAAGAGAAAACCTGCCCCAAGCAGTAAATGAAATACAGAAAGAACATTTGTATATCAGAATTCGAAAAACTGAAACAAATAACCCAAAGCAATCAAACAACTACAAAAACTCCCTCTCTCCACAAGTTTAAATTACTTAATTCTAGGGAAATTTTTCTTTTAAAGCTACATCAATGCTATTTCTTTAAGTTTGCTTATGCTTTAGTTAATTTATTTACCTCATTCAGGCTTCTAAATGGAGCCAGCTGCATGAGCTCTATCACTTGGTGCTAAGAGAAGGAGATGCAGTAGGGATGCTACAGCTCCTCCAACCATTGTGGGAACTCAGCTCATTTAAACTACTGCTAGTTATCTCAGTGCTAAGATCTGGAAGAAGGAGTAGGGCAAAACTCCAGGAAACAGGAACTAGAACTGTAAAACCAACACTTGACAAGCTTTCAGATATTAAAGGTCTAAAGGAACTTTGTGCAACAACAAAACCCCTGCTTCTGGAAATTTGCTCTACTCACCCAGACTGGAATATGACATGAGCTTCTGGGCACAGGATGAGAATGTTTTTTGTGTCCTTGGAACAAAGAACTGTTCTGCTGTACAACAGGGTGCAAATGGATGTCTGAGTCTTCCAAGTTGGTTTGTCTGAGAACCCTCAGAGATTCTTGTCCTTCTGGAAAGCTTTGATCTGGCTCCTTCATGTCCATACTGCAGTGAGAAAGCAGCTCCACAGCTTTATTTACTTCATCTACACGAACTGATTTTTCAGGAAGCTTCACATCCTTCTTCTTATCAAATGCCTCCAAAGGTAACTTTTCAGAAGACAAAGTCTCTTTTGCTAACTGCTGAGGGGAAGTTTCATCCATTGTAACTGGTATGGGATCTAGTTGATAAAATGATTTTTGCTGTTCCAGGTGAATCAGACTTTTGTTCTGCACATCTTCCACTGAACACTGGAGATTAATACATCTCATACTTCTTGACAGCTCTTCATAGTCACTTGCAGGTGAAACACAGTTCTCACTGCCTTTGTTTTTAATTCCAGGGGCTTGTTCAAAAGGTCTCTGTGACACAACGTTCATATCCCCTGGCTGATCAGCATTCTGACAGTCATCACTCAGAGTAGATTCTAATTGCAGTGGGTGAAAAGATTCTTCAGATCCTGTTTAGAAAATTGTCAGAAGTCAATCTTCTTGCTAGCAAAACAGAATTTCCACTTTAAGTCTCTCTATAAGAAGATTTTTCAGTAATGTACAACAAGAAGTCTAATAAAAAGGAAGAAACATTTTGTTTAAAAGTGCTAAAGCTTCCTCAAACATAATGCCATTAACATTACAGAAAATTATTCCATCACTGTACACAAAACTTCAAGAAACAACACTTGCTGTTTCTTAGAATATGTTTAGGGATGGACTTTGTGATGGTGCTGACATAGCTACACTGGAAGCCAGAACATTTTACAGCTTATACTCTGTAAATGGAAGTCCTCTGAGTCTCTTTTGGGCCTGTAACAAAGTCTCTAAACCAGAAAGAAAACCATTACTCGGGCAGAAAATCTTCAAAGTAGAAAGGAACATTCAAACTGCAACAGAGACTACTGTTCCTACAAGGTACAGTATTGCAACCTAAATTATTTTTATTTATCTGAGCATAGAAGTCAAGATACCATTTTTCCCCAGAAGAGGCTGGGCAAAGAGAAAGACTGGGTATCAACATTAATTATTGGGGAGGCATTTCAGCAAGACAGCATGTACCAAACAGACAACAGTGTTGTTTATATCACTTTTTTTTTGTCTTAAGTTTGCTAGTATTGGTTACACAGACTCCAGCATTGTGCTATCACCAGGCTTTTTATATACATGGAAAGTGCCACAGAAACCTTTAATGGCTTCCTTTAGACATTTTTTGCATTCTGTGATACACAGAAAATATCTAGTTTTTCATGTATAAAGAATATTGTCTGCTGATAAACAGCTGTCAGTGGGGAGGGGAGAATTACATTGCAACATCAGCCTTCCTTGAACAATCCAAAACAGTTTTTACTTGCTTAGGCTGTTGGTTATGTTATTTTTCCCCTCCTTTTAAACCACAACAATAATTGGTTTGGGATTATGAAAACACTTAAGAGATGGGAAGATTTTGCAGTTAAACCACAAAGATTCTCTCTATAAGCCATTTAGAAACAGAATGGTTTGAAGTTAGAATGGAGCTTCTTAAATCCTATTTGCTGTGACTGCAATCACAACATCTTGAAGTGTCAGCCTCTTCTAGCATTTTTTATTACTTTGCAAGTCACAAATATAACTGACCAATAACATCTGCATTATAACTACATCTATTACTCAAATTATTGTGCCATGTTTCCTGTTCAGCTTTTTGCTGGAGCATCCTGAAACACTGACACACCTGATTCTTGCCGCAGAAATATTTGGATTGCTACTAGCTGCCTTTGGAATTTTTGGAATTTAGAATTACATGGAATATCAACTTAATTTAAATTTAACTGCACATCACAAAATATTTTTCATGCTATAAGCTACAGTTAACTTAATCATAAACTTCCAATCCACTAAATTAATTATTCACTGTAGCTCAAAAGTTGCTGTCGTATCCTCCACTTTATTTTGTAGAGACATAAGGCAGTTCTGTCATCAAACCAAGAATCACAGTGTGCAGTATACTGCTGTGACTTAACAGTGGGAAAATGGAATTGTTTCTTGAAGAACACAATGTATTTAAAAGACAAATGACTCAGTTCAGAGAGACTCTCTAACACATGAATAAAACTTTAATCAATTTTTGGGACCTCCTTACCTTACTCAAACTTACAAAAGTAATGGATATACATTAACAAATACTTGGAAAAGGACAGTTTCAGCCAGAGTTGATGTTTCTTTGCCAACCAAATCATCGCAGAATGAATTAAGTAACATAATATCCATTACAGTCACCTGAATACCTGGTCTGCTTTTGTATCACAGTCATAACTGCTTAAGAAATTAACTTTAAAAAATTTAGGAGTTCTCCCATTAAAGGCGGTGGAGGAGACTGTGTGAGTGCAGTGGAGTTAAGACATTTCAAAGCAGGGCTGAGGGAAGTGAGATCTGTCCCCACTTCCAACCCACACTAAGGGCTGGTATTTATATACTGGCACAAAGCTGATTTTGAAAACTACACTGAACATACCTAGAGTAACATTTTCTCTAACCGACCCTTCTTCTGATGAAATGTTTTGCCCATTTGCTTCAAGAGTAGAAGGCAGACTGCTTCTTTGTCCGTTCAGACTGGAGTTTTCTTCTAGAAATCCAGACACATCTGGACTTTCTGTAGAAAATCCTGAAGTCTAGTGGCATAAAAAAATATTTGATTTAAGATTAATTTTCTCAGAAATATGAAGGATAAAAAGAAAAGGTAGTTTTTGATTTTTAGGTTATGTTTTCTGCTACAACCAGCAATCTACATACACAAAAAATACAATGTGTTTTTTTCTAAATAGTATAGGGATTATACATTTAAATCTTACAAAAATCTTCAGCCAAAGCATTTCCTCCACTAGAGTTTTTTCTGCAGTACCTTGCTAAATTCTCTACTGTGTTGGGAAATTCTGTATTGAGAACAGGATGATGATGATGATGTATTGAAGTCAACACTTGGTTCCAAAGGCCGAAAGATCTGGTGATGGAAGTTTGGAAAAGGTCCCTCCATTTCAGGAAAACAGAGTTCAGTTGCTAGAGCTATAAGAGAAGAGGTTATTTTAAAAACAAACATCATCCACCCCTCAAAACCAAAATAAAAGCAAACAAAAAACCTCCAAAACCTCCAACAATGGACATATCAGAAGTTGTTTCCACATACAGTAAATAAAGCCTATAGAATTCAGCAGGTATACAAATACCAGCTGAAAAATGAAATCTTTACGGCATCCAATTCTTTGACTCTGACACAATGCAGGTATAAAAAGCAGTAAGAAAGTGCTACCCTGATTCAGTTTTATTATTCTTTAAATGAAAAGGTGAAGTCTGTAAGTTCTCTGTTCAGTTCTTGTGAGACTGCCTCAGAATTAGTGTGGGTTTCTCAGTACAAAACTCACAACAGAACAAGACCATTGAAGAGGCACAAGGATGATTAGAGGATGGATGTAGCACATGATGTTCAAAGAGCAGCTAAATACCTGAGTTTGTCCAATCTTAAAAGAAGAACTGGGGGTGTGAGGGAAGTGGTACAAAAAATGTCTGCTGTCTATTAACTCTTAAGAGGTACAGTACAGAGAATCCTAGAATGGTCTGGGTTGGAAAGGACCTTAAAGATCATCTAGTTCCTAACCCCTTGTTATGGGACACCTTCCACTTAAACAGTTGCTCAAAGCCCCATCCAACCTGGCCTTGAACACTTCCAGGGATGGGGCACCCACAACTTTTCTGGGCAACCTGTACCAGCACCCTCACTATCCAATCTCAACACCCTATGATTGATTTCTTCCTATTATTTAATCTGATTCTGCCCTCTGTCAGTTTAAAGAAAATGCAGTCTCCTCGAACATGCAAGAAAAGAAGAGAAAAGAAAAAAAAACCAAAAACAAGAAGAAAGTTATTAAAATGTTGCTTAGTGATATAGAATCTTTGTCCTTGGCGATACTCAGAACTTGACTGGACAAGCCCTTAAGCAACCTGGTCTAAGTTGGCTCTGCTGTGAGCAGGAAGGAGAATTTGGGTCACATAAATAGAAGGTTCTTCCAGGTCTAGAATAATCTATTATGATATGATTTGAGGTTTTCAAACATTCCAGGAAGAAGTGATTTGAATTAAATCTTCATGACCGCTAATAACGATGTTCTTAATTTTCATGAATTATTACATTTTTCTAGAGAGCATAAAATTCCCACCAGCCAGTAAGAGTTCCACTAACAATGTGACCACTTGTGAACAATGAAGTATTAAATAGTATTTCTGTACCCTCCTGTGTGAAAGCTGTGCATAAACAAGTGACAAAAATGGCACAGGTAGCAAGCAGCCCAGCCACAGTGGCAGGAAGCTGCACAGAACTTACAGAGATCCAGTCAATCTACTTTTTTTTGCACTAGGTAATCTTTGTGAACATATATCTAACACCAAGCTCCAAGAACATCAAAGTATTGCATTCTTGCATGTAGAATCCTTATTGACTTTAAAATGTAAATTGAATATAAATAATACAGACCAATGCCTAACACTGAGCAAGCTCCTCATTCTGTATGATCAGAGAGCAGTATAAAAATGCTATAAAAGAATGAATACCTTGGAAATGTGTATTGTTCTCTGAGTAAGAGTTCAAGTTCCCAGTAGGTCTCCCCAAGATCTGCTGTATCTGGTTTTCTTTATAAAAACACATCTTTCCATCAGACAACTGACTTTCAGACACTCCAGACAAAATCTCTTGCCTCTGCTGCAAGGTAAAAGGAAGCGAGGAGTTCCAAGGGTGGCTTCCTGTTTCTGTCACAATTCCATCTTCTCTTCTATCAGAAGACAATCCTGAAATAATAAGTTAGATGTTCACAGTCACGCATACAAACCACTTGCATTACATCATTTGAAATGACAGTGCTTAGCATCCTGAAATATTTATAGAGTTCTGGGGTTTTGTTTCTTACATTGTCTCCTGTCAACGCTCCTACAAACCTCACCACACATTTTCACAAATGCAAGTTGCTAATATCTAATTAAAGAAGAGTCAGTACACGGCACTTTTACAGCTTAGCACTTTTACAGAACATAGACTTAGGAAATACTGAAATAACAGCAGAAAAGAATTAATACTGCTATTTTACACTAACTCGCACACCTTTACCTCCTACTGCATATAAATGTGTCAATCCTTTCATGTGATCTTGAATATCTTCATGACACCCACAGTGGTTTTATTTGTGCTCATACAGAAATTGCTTTATACCAACACTAGAAATCTGAGGGATCAAGAAATCCAAAATCATGTTCCTAAACAGTACACCAACCCTTCTTAATCTATATCTTTATTATTTATAAGCTTACAGAAAGAAGAACTGCACAAAGCTACTGGAAAAGGTCACTACTAAGCACTGAGTGCATGGCGAAGACACAGCTAGACTTGAAAAATTTAATTAGTCAAATAACTTCTAGTATTTTTCTTCAAGAAAAAAATCTGGTATTTTTCTTTCACAACTAAAAAAAGAATGGAGAAGAAAAATTTCAAGAAAATTACCTTAGAAATTACTTTAGCTTTCTTACATCACTAAAACACAGATGTGTCACTTGAGTTAGAAAGCTTACTACTCAAAATAACATCTGCTTGAAAAATTAGGGTTAAAATGAGCCATTGAAATCTCAGGCTGTAAAAACTGTAATCTTCAAAAATCGATTTATAAACATGGAATAACACATATACATATGTTTCTTAAGAAATCAGATGCATGTCAGAATAACCCAATATTAAGCCTCAAAGTAAGTAAATCCAAGGGTCACTATCTAATCAACTTCAAACTCGATACCATGTTCATAAGTAATACTGTCAGGAGCACTTACGTATTTATAATAAAGGAATTGTTTTTGATTTTATGAAAAACTAACAACATCAAGAGGTAGACTACAGACAAAAAATAGTAAGAACACATATTTCCCAGAAAACTATTAAAAGTCAATATGGCATTCAAATGACATTTTCATAAATAAGTCCTTAAGAATTACTGTGGTGACAAGCAGATACTGGAACAAGTCTCTTAACAGCAAGACAATCATAGCTCTGCAACAATCCATGAAATATATTGATTAGGAAACTTTTATCAGTGTATCATTTGATGATAATTTTTAAAACAAGAACTGCCGCTTGAAAGCTGCTAGTGTTACAGCTGCATAATCAAACTCAAAATATCCTTTGCAAAAGCAGATGTATAATAATATTAAATTATTATAAAAGTAAAAAATCATAAGCACCTAAGAAAACATTCTGGTTATACTCAACTCTATAAGATGTATTAATCAACCTTTGGTGAAGTTTGACATAAGCTTATTTCAAAAGAACTTATGTTTGGTGAGTTAGACTCATTCTGCCATAAAATTAAACCACAATTTTCTTTCTACAAGAACAACAAAACCTGAACACCCACCGGTGTCAACAGGGCTTGCATTCAACACTTCACTGGTTGAAAAGGTGCCAGTGGAAACTGTTGAAGTTACATCACAGGGTATTCGTTGCGTGAAAGCCTCTGAACCTGGCACTTCCTAGGATAAAATAACACACCTATTATTACCATGTATTCACATGTTCAGAAGTCAAGCTGTAAACCCACACATTTTATTCTGAGCTCAGTTCAAGTGTAGGAGCCTTCATGTTTTGCACAGTCAGGCAAATATAGATTCATCCTTGCTCAGTACAACACATTCAACACCCCATGTCCCAGGCACATCACCCCCCAACAGCCCCCTCCCCTCTCTCTCATATACACACACACATTCACACACTCAGTCTCACATAAAGCCTCTCAGAACTGCATACAAATCATGACACCTGGAAGAGAAAACAATCTTCTGGTGCTCAGATTTGGCTATTTCTCATCACAGACCCACTTCAGCTGAGTTGTGGATCTCAGAGGGACATATATGCAAAACATTAAAAACTCATGAACTTTATAAGTACTTTAAATATTGAGCTTTTTGCATACAGGAGACTCAAAATCTAATTCCATGAAATTAAACTAAAATATACAAAATCTTCTAAAGCATTATCTTCTTTAATTTCAAGGTAAGCTCTATAAAGTCACGAAGAAGAATTTTGAAGAATTAGATGTGAACAGTTGTTCTCAAACTCTGACTTAAAATGTGCCCTAAGAAAATAAAAAATCTAGGAAACCCTTCTGCTACATTTTTCATTATGTACTACTAGATATATATATGTGTGTGTGTGTGTGTATTTAACATACACATTTAGAACATTTACATCCCAAGGTACTTTTATATATCCATGTCATAACACAGCATGTTTTAAACACTGCTTTTATCTGCTACCAAAATTATGGAATCTTTGAGGGAGAGAAAGGAGAGAGACTGGTGCTGGTTTTGGCAAGGCTTTTAACACTCTCACAATATTCTATGATCCCAGTTTGGATGTTGCAACCTGGATGGATGGACAGAAAGAAGGATAAAAACCTGGCTGGATAATCAGGCTCAGAAGTCAGGGACTGAAGGGCTACACACCCAGAGGAGGTGACACCACACTTTTATGTAATTTGCAGATACATTAAGTCAGGAAGAACATCCCATGCACTGAGCAGCAGTGCTGGTATCCAGAAGGACCTCTGAGGCTGCCTCTACAGGAATGGTATGAAACTCAGCAAAGGCCAAGTCCAGCACCTGGACTTTGAAAGAAGAAGAAGCCAGAGCACCAGTCCCAGCTGTGGCTGCCTGGGGAGCAGCACTGTGAAAAAGGAGTCTCAGCAAGCTGAGTGTAACCCGCTGTGTGCCCTGACTGAGGAGCAACAGCATCCCATGCTGTATGAACAGGAACAGAGCCAGATGATGCATCACAGTGCTTACCTCTTTACTTGGTGCTTGTTTTACTGCTGCATCTAGAATAGTGCACCCACTCTTAGCCACCCAATATGAAAAAGAAAGATTACACCACAAAATAAAGAGTGAGTTATATGATTATTTTGTTATGACCAACCGTATTATCAAGCCTCAGTGATGGTCCAGAACTTGTTCTAAGTCTCTCTCCACCTTCAGCAGCAACAACTGGTGAATCTTGAGACAATTGAGAGTCCTGGGACTGGGCTGAACACAAAAGTAACAGAAGCAATGAGGAACAAAAAGCCATTTTCAAGTTCACAGTGAGCAATGCACAGCAGAGGGCAGTAACACTCCACTGCTGCTGGCCTCACTGCTCAGGCACTGATTCTGCCCGGCCTTAACCATTTTCACCTACACAGCAGTTTCTGCTGCACCACACCACCAATTTCATCAGTGACCTGTTGTCCTTGACACGCCTTCCTATAATTTCTAACTACCACAGAGCAGGCAGGAAGAGCTGCACATTCGTGTTTTGGCTTAGCAGAACGAAACGTGGCTTTGCCAGTGTTATCACAATCATTTCACTGGAGTGGGGGGAATCCTTTACAATTTGCCATTACAATGATTACAAAGAAAAGCAGACATTCTAAGTGAGTCAGAGAAACCAGAAGAACTGAATTGCTTAACTATAGCATGACTAATACCATGGAACTGAGTCACTTTTGTCATAATGCTCTTACACATAAAAGTAAGTAAGATCAGTATCTGCAAAACAATCACCACATCAGCACCCAACAAATGCAATTTCTGCATTCAGTGCTGATAAGCACTTTCAAAGTTTGACAATTCTATGATTCTAAATTAACTGTCACAAACAAATACATATTATTATTTCCAGTACAGTTTTCAAGAAAGAAGTGCTAAGTATGAAACTGAAATTAAACACAAGTGAAGTAGGCATGTTTTCTCCCAATTCTAAAAGGGCTGCTGATAACAGACAGTTCAAATCCCCAGCTTTTATAAGACTCTCTACTTAAGCAGATCTAACTTTTTCTGAATCCTAACACTGGTTTGTACTTTGTGAATGCTGAAACTCAGCTTCTTACCAGATGGCAAACTCTGGTTTTTCTAATCTATACTATAAAGAAAAGGGAAATGTTTCCTCTGTAAAGCAACAACAGTAATGGACTGGTATGATATGACAATAATATTGTGTTCTCAATAAATATGAAGCATTTTGAACTTCATTTCAGGGCGAGGAAAAAAAGTCCAAGATTTCTTATAGCCACTATTATCCAGTAGACATCTAGGAGAAAGTACAAAACATAAATGGAAATACATCTAAAACACGTTTATTTAGAGGTCAAGTACTCAGATAAAGTCTGCTCCTCTTCCTTGGAGCAGAATACAGGAGACAGAGGATGCTGGAAATGAGCAGGGCCTTCAAGAAAATTCCTTGAAGAAGCATGAAAACTGCAATCATCTAATCAATCGCTATGTAAACATCTCCATAGGAGAAAAAATGCACAGCACAAAAGATTGCTAAACCTAAAGTAATGACAAGAAGCAGCATCTAGAAATGGCTGTCAGATGTTCAGAAACTAGAAACAGACTACTTATTTAAAAATTTAATAAAAAAGTAAATGGTGGAGCAAGCTACCACATAATTCTCCATTTCTTGATACCTTTCCATCAACATTAAAGATACTTTTCTGAAAGAAGTTATTTTATTTTCTCTAGAATATCACCAGGACAGGTGATTCAGGACACACTAGAGATGAGATTCAAGCATTTAATAATCTCTTGTATAAATTCTGTGGACAGCTATGTTACAAATATTTCGTTACTGAACTGCAATAACCTGCACTGTTCTTGTGATATTAATACCACGGATGAGCAGTATCAGTTTCATGCTATAAACCAAATTATTTAATTAAAAATCCATGCTCATATCCCATGACTTTATTATATTAATATCTCTAAAAATCCTGTATTTGGTGATTGATAAAGGAAGGTTTTTCAGTCTTTCTCCCTCCTCTAAAATAATAGTGCAAGGTTCTTACAGCATCCTGACATCAACATGGGACTTTCATGTTTTAACTTTCTGGCCACCACAACGTCACAAAGAATTTAAGTTTAAAAGCTGAATCTGCAGTATCTCAAATGTTTATTTTTCCCCCCCAAGAGGAATGGCAGTAAAACAGCAACAATTATTTTAGGGTGCAATTTGAAAGACATGACCAAATATCCAAACACTCAGTGAAGACAATATAAAAACAGGGCTTAGTCCAAATCCAGACATGTAGACAAACAAGGAAACAAACAGAAGCTAAACTGGTAATGGAAAAGGCAGTCTGTTGAAATGCCAAATTATGGACAACTATTTGTGATTACTAAACTGAGATCTTAGGTTAGCTGGGATCACAAAATGAAGTCATGCTTGGAATAACATCGCTGTACACAGTAGCAACACATGAAGATAATCACATCTGGAATACTGCTCAAGGGAACCACTGCAGATATACAGAGAGACAAGCCTGATGCAGAGTCCTCAAGGAGAACTGTGGAAGCGGTGTATGTATCAAACCTAGTCACTAGTTGCAGGCTGACTTGCTAAGGAAATTAGGTTTATGCAATCAAACTGGCTGTCTCAGCTGAAGGGTTACTCTGTAATTCCCTATTAACGGTTTGAATTCTATTGGCTCACTCTAGCCAAACAGGATTGGAAAGAACATCAAGTGTCCAAAGTTCCCAATTCATCCTATCAATGCATCAGTGGCATGTAAAAGAGCAACTCAGGTTTCAGACTCACTGGTGGCACTCAAGGCAATATCACTTCAGTTACCTGTTCTCTGGCTGCAACCAGCTGATCACTTTGTGTAGCACTTGCAACCACTCAGTACTGAGCACAGGGATTCATGCCCCCTATTTTACAGACATGTCTGCCTTTAAATTTGAGAGGCAAATTATACAGGCAGCTAATTACAGACTTCTCAAAAAAACTGCCTGTTACCCAAGGCAAGTCTCCTATCAAAGGAAGCTCACCTCTGTTGATAAAGCATCTGCATGTAAAAAGCAGACTTACCAACTTTTTCTTTTCATCTTTTATTTATGATTTGAAAAAGCATATGAGCAGTGACTAGGGATTTGTACACATCTAGTGGTTCTGTAATCATGAAAGCAGTACAACTCCTAAGTTGTAAAGACTTATATTATCTGGTCAAAGGTTCAAACCAGCAAGAACATTACTGCAAAGAACAAGGTCAAGGATCACACAAAGCACTCATTTGCTCTTACCTGTAGAGATACAATTACATCTTGAAAACATGAAAAAAATGCAAACATGTTCTGGTAAGAATCAAGCAGCAAAAAATTTTAAAAACAAAATTAAATAAAAAATCATAAGCAACAACCTAAAATGAACCTTAAATTTTCCCTTCAGGAACACTGTATTTAAAGGGCAAGGGGCTGTAGATTTTCCTGCTGAAATACCACACCAGTTACCAAAAGTACCTGAGAGCCTCATAGCCTATATGTTTTCAAGATTATTGCTGGCACTTGTGGTTGCTGATCTGCTCAAGAGGGCAATCCTCTTAAACACATAATCACAGAAAGCTTTGGGGTTTTTTCTTTTAATATAGATGTTCACATAAAGTTTCCTAATCCTCTTACATAAACTACTGCATTGTTCTATAGTCTATAATGTAAATAGTCAATAGTCTATAATGTAAAAATGCAGTACACCAAGATATTTTATGTTAATTTGGTAACAGCTACTCTAGCAACGGTTCTACAACTTACCCAGAAAAATACAAGTCTTTTCATCAAATATTGTTAAAAGACAAAATGTTTTCATGATAATTGAAGCTCAAACATAGATATACTTCAAAAGGGGCATTCTGAGAAATAAAGAAACAGCTGAAGGAAAATGAGCTTATATGTACTTATTCAAAACAACTCCAATTCCAAGTAAATGCGATTGAATTGGAAATGATGTCTCAATACAAACAAAATGAAAAATTAAAGCTTAGGGCCAGTGATGAAATTTCCAGCAAAAACAGGACACGTATACTACATAGCTGTATTGCTTGTAGCAATTGGCATATGAAAGCTGCTAAGTTTCTGAGAACTCCTCTGCAGCTCCAGTAATATTTTAGATGGATACTGAAAACTGTACTGGACCATGCAACACTGTCATCTTGTAATAAGCTTCAGACAGCTTTAGTGAATGTTTTACAAACTAGTCATCTTTGTTCTTTTATAAAGCCAGTCAAGTTACCCATAACGTGTTAGTAGGTTTCAATGTCCTTGTAAAAAAATTATTTTGAACATTCACAAAACTTTATAACAAAATTTTTTTTCTTGATCACCAAAACAACTTGTTTTATTTAATGGAATCAGAAAACTCTGCCACCTATGAACATGGCTGATCTTCAAAGGTATCCTTGTTCAGTAAAAGCTCTTCATAGACAGACAAGAATAGAGCTAAAGCAGTCCTTACAATATTACACTGCTGCTCCTTTTGACATATTCAGTGGAGTATGTGAAAAGCCTATGATGGCTACTAGAAAAGGTCAAAGCAGAATGGACCTGGCTATGCAGAGACTTTTCCTAGACAGGAGAGCAGTCACAGCTACTTGAGAATTCCAGGTGTCTGGCTCAGCCCCAGCACTGTGTTAGTCTCACAAGCTGAGAGTCAAGGCTAATGCACTGTGAGCTGATAATCACAACTGCCTAATTAAACAGAAATTGCATATACAAAATAATTACCTGACACCAAACAAGGCAATGGGTCACAAGGAAATGGAATGAAGCTGCATTAGGGCAAGCTCAGACTGGACATTAGGAAAAGGTTTTTCACTAAGAGGGTGGTTAATCACTGGGACACATTCCCCAGGGAAGTGATCATAGCACTAAGGCCGTCAGAGTTCAAGGAGCAAGTGGGCAGTGGTTTAGTTTTAGGTAATCCTGGGAGAAGCAGGGAGTCAGACTCAACGAACCTTATAGGTCTTTAAATTTGAAATATTCTACAATTCTCAATTTTTGTGTCTGTCACACCCAAGACATTATTCTTTCCAAGTTTTTTTGAGCTGATAAGATCTCAGCCTTCTATTTTTTGTCTCAACCATATTTTTAAGTAATTTCTTATACACACATTGATCTTTCAATGGACATCTAGATCAACACATTAACAGTCCAGAAGTCTTTTTAAGCACTGGTTTCCCTTCTATCAATACAAAAATCACTGGGTACTGAATCAGGAATGCCACTGGTCTACCCAGAATAGGTTCCGACCTGGAATACCTGCAAACCTTTACAATTCTAAAGGTTACAGATGAAAAGCACATGCCCTGGACAAGAAACTGCTGACCAGCAATGAAGTGTCCTGCAATGTGGACTTGTTACCAGAATGGTAATGGATCACAAAAACCCAAAAGACAAAAACTCATTCATTTTGAAACAAGTGCTTATTGAAACATCTTTTTTTATACTCAAAATTCATTGGCATTAAATAGCACTGAAGGTTCTTTAACAGTCAGGTCATATTCTACAAATAAACAGCAGCAAAATCAGCAATGTTGAATGGCTGAATGATGTTCTTTAAGGGAGAGGATTTCCCCACCTGATTCACATGAAGTTTCAGCAGCCATCCTCAGCAGTTCTTGTAATAATCTTCCTGGTGGATTAGTTTGCCTTGGACTTTCATTGGAGGCTTTTCCTTCATAGCTTGTTATGCCTGAGGGAAAGATACCTTCATGAAGAGCATGATGTTTCACACATGCAAACTCCCCAGAAGTTGAAATTGAGCAGTTTCTCTAAAACCATCATCTGTTTTATCTGGATTTAAAACACCTGCAATCAGTTTAGGTATAAAAAGGAAGTGTTTTGCACTTCATGAGGAACTTTAAGATGCATATTCTATTCTACAGAAATACACTGCTGAATTTTCATGGTCTCCATTTTAATGAATTTAGCCATATCACATCAGTCTATGCATTACACAGGCTGAAAGATTATGCAGATCACAGACTTCTCAAAAACTAATTCCTAAGTCCACTAAAGTATTTCTTCAAAAAATCTCAAACAAATTTTTTCACACAGCTAGTCCAAAAAAGTTGCAAAAAATGTAACTTCTCCAGATCCACAGGTAATACAACTTCTCTGCAACCCAGCCCACAAAACAGACCTTTCTGGCCACCCAATCCAATAAAAATCTCAAGTTTTTACTACCTACCATTACCAATGGTTTGATAATACAAGAATAAATCACCTATGGATCATAACAGTATTATACAGCTAAGTGTAAGTTACTAAAGTTCAAGTTTAAGTTACTAAGCCAAGTGCTTTTGAGAATATAAATATATTCTTCCATCAGAACCTTCCCCAACAGAACTTGCTATCTAATCAAGATATCAAATTGGTCCAACAAGAATTCTTCTGCATAAACTGAAATGCTGACTAGTATTAACTACTTTTCTTTAATTGAAGGATGTCCCATATCAGCTGTTTTATTACTTTGCAAGGAATCGGCCCAACTGGCCTATTATTACTCACATCGCTCTGCCGAGCCTTTTTAAGAACACAACATAAAAAGCTTTGTAAAATACGCATTACATTTTAGATGTGAAGAGACACTGAAAAAAAATTAAATGTTTACCTTTAGAAAACCTGAGTTTGCTGTACCTGTTAAATAATGTTCCTTACAGAGAATTGCAAAGCATTGCCAGCCGACTGTAACAAATATATTTATAAAATTTTTATTGCTCTCCAAGTTTTTGCAACAAGTGTTTTTTAATTAGAAAAAATAATTTTAAAAGATGGCCTAAAATTTCTGTAGAAGCTTGATACTAACACCTTACTTGAAAGATTTCACAGTCACTTACTTGGTATAATCAAAAAGTAAATCATTAAACAAAATCTACCAACTTCTCTTTAGACTTACTGTGAAACTGCCTATTAACACAGATCATGCCCAAAAGAAATATCAACAGGGAACTCAGGTCATGGAGTAACTGAATTTTCTTTTCCTGGTGTTTAAATTTTGTTTAAATTATATTTTTCTAGACAGACACTCACAAAAGAAAACTCTTCTGAACTACAACTTTGCCAGTATAAATTATACTTTAAGAAAGGCAACAGCTGTAATTTCCTAATAATCTCAAAGATTATATTCCTCCAATCTATTACTCATAACAGCACTTATCACATATTTTATACTTTACCTGCCAAAGAGAGGCTGCAATTCTTCGGTGTGTCTACCTCTGGTATAACACTAAGTTCATGCTGTTCCAAACCAAGACTTAACTTGACTTTTGTCACTGGTGGTTTGGAAGATCTCCATTTCTGTTCTCTACAGAGAACTTTCTCAGGTTGTTCTGCAAAACAAAGTTTAGTATGTTGCAATAATATGTGTACAAACACACACACTCTTCAAATAACTTGGAGAGATGAAGAGAACTCCAACTCAGCTGTAAAGCTACTAAAATTATAATGAAAAACAACACAACAGCCTTACCAGTTTGCTCAACTGGGCCAATGCACCGTGAAATTGTTTCACTTCTGTGAAATTTACTCCTGCCATAATTCTCTTGCTGGTAGTTTTCTGAGACTTGGAAGAAGTCAGCTGTCTTAATCCTGACAGGCTTTTGTGCCCCTGTCATTTCTTCATTTGGGCACATATGTCTCACCTGAGAAGGGAGGAAGAAGTTTTATATAAGATTATATTTATACTCATTTATCAAAAGAGCATTTTCTCTTGTGTGTATTCCATGCAGGACAACATTGGGCACATTGAGAAAGTAATTCAATTATGCAGGATACCAGAGAGATCTGCTTAGCTCACAAGAAGATTTGGACATGGAAGTATTTTACTGAGCTCTGCAAACTTAATGTGCTAAAACACAATTAGTTACATTTTCAAGGCCTTTGTGAGATTACATCAGAGTACTCATCATTTTTAACAGGAAGAATTCCCAAAAAGTCTGCTTTTACTTTTTCAGCTCCTGAATTCAAGAATTTTAGCTGCTTGGAAACTGCGAAATCAAAAGACAGGAACTATAGGGAACAGTTATTCTTCTAAGATGGCTTCTGTTTTTAAAAAACCCAAAAACACAAGGAGAGGCAAAAGGAGGTTCTTTATAAGCTCAAAAATAAACTTGTATTTTTCTTCTGTCACTGAGAAACAAGCAAATTACAACTCGAGTCTGCAGCGGCCAAACCAATTTCATAGTGGATACACACAAAAAGACAAGCTTTAAAAATTATCTATTCAAGATGATTATGATATCCTTTCAGGTATTACTTATGTATTTTTAATACAAGGGCTGCTTAACACATATAGGTGCATTTGCAGATATGAAGACAACTCTACCTACAGGTATTCAGACAACAATTTCAATAGGCATTATGTTCAGAGACCAAGCACAGACCTTCACAGTATTTCTGTTAGACTTAATAAAACTGCGCTCTCGGAGCTTTACAGAAGAAAAGCACTGATTAGAAACCAGAAGTCCTAATTGAAATTTTCATTATGGGAAACACCTAAAACTATCAACACTCCATAGGGGTACAATGTAGCATTGACTTGTAGGTTTGATCACCTACTGATGATTACCCATGCAAAGTGTTTCTAAAGCTTACCTGCTTGTTTAGAAGTTCTTTCAAAGCCTCTTGCTGTCTCTGCATCTGTTCCTTCAATTTATCTTGCTTCTGTAAAAGTAGTTTTTCTTGTATTCTCTGTTTAGAAAGAAGAGCTTCTCTTTGTGCATCTAGCTGCTCTTGCAATTCTTTCAAATACTTTTGTTGAGCTTGGATGCTTTCTGATGAGGCCAACACTCTGTCCCTTAAGCTCAGTATACCAGAATAATTTAATGAAGATGCATCTCCTGCTTTTGACATCAAGAATTCTTCAACACCCTGGGTTTTAGATTCTTCATGCACGAGAATTGTGGGTTCAGAAAGACTGAGAGGTTGATCAGGGCTTGTTTTGCTGCTGCTCTCTACAGATCCCTGCTGATAGGCTAAGGGATCAGCCAAGGCTGATCTCTTTGTGGCTGGCATGATGGATGTCTTAAATGGATGCTCTTCTCCAGCTTCTGTCTTGTTTCGACAGTTAGATATCTTCTGAGGTAACTCTTTAGAGTGTACTGTTTCTGAAGACTGAGAGGAACTTTCTGCAGGCAACACAAATCTGAAGTGCTGTTGGTGTGCTTCTGGTTGTGTTCTTACTGCAGTCACTTCTTTCCTGACTGACCCTGATGGTAAATTAGACTGAAATGGTTCTCTGATGTGGTTATTGGCAGTTTCGAATATTCCCACTTGTTCCTGTGAAGGATAGTCACAGGGCAAGTGAAACCCTCCATGTTTCAATTTTGATGCTTCTGAAAACTGCACTGATTTTCCAGGACAAATATGCACTTGCTCTTGCTGCTTTTGTGAAGATGGTTTTTCCAACATATCCAACATTCCTGAAAACACAGGTAATGACTGCACATACTCTTGGGCATGAACTCGCTCCGATGCCTGGTACTGTGCTGCCTGCGCCCCTTGTGTCTGTAGGGGCAGCTCTGAGACCGGCTCTAAACAAACGGGCTTTGTTTCCTTTATGCTCAGAGGCGTTTCACAAGCAGACAGGTACCTTTGCCTCAGTGTATTCTGATACTCCTGTAGATTCTTTCTAACTTCTTCAATGGTTTGTTTGTGCAACCTGAACAGAATGAAAACATGAATCTTTTCAAAGCAGTGCAAAAAGAAACAGCAATTTCAATAAAGGCCATTCAAATTACTTTGAACAGGCATTTAATAAAGAGACTTTACATTCCATAAAGACACTTTACATTCCATAAAGACACTTACCTTTTCTGCTGCAGAAGGCGTTGCTGAAAATTATGTATCATCTGTCTATGACTGTCTTCTCCTGGACTCCTGGCTTCTGATATATTTCCAGTCTAATCAAAATAAAATAATTTTAATTGCACATATACAACTAACTCACAGAAAACTATTATGGCATCAGCCTTAAGCTGTATGCTCTTGCACCTAAGTTTACAGAAGCTGCTGGGTACCACCATGTTTGAAGTCTGTGAGATTTCAGCCTGAGGAAATGAAGCTAAAGGAGTTTCTAGAACAGATGGCCCACAGCTACAGCCTCTCTCTGCACACACCATCAAAGTCAATGGTGCTTAGAGGAGCTCAGCCTAAAGAGGTAAATACACCCTGTAAACTCAGGGAGCAATGAACCAGTGTAGCTGCATTTCCAAGGCAATCAGGCTCTCAAAAGAGTACTGGTTGTGCAAGTGAAGCAAGATTTTATACATAAAAAGATTACTTTCCTTCAACATCCTCCATAAATTTCTCTTCTTTAAGCAGCTGTTTGAGATTAAAACAAAGACAGAGGCAGATTTTTCTCTTTTTCTCCCACTATGAATTTTTTACCTTTCCAAAAAAGGTTATGTCTATATGCACAATAATTATGTGGCTATAACCAGATTTTACTAACAGGTATTATTATCAAGGCTGCCACCTGAACTACAGAGAGACAATACAATAGCAAAAGTCACAATCACGAAATCACAGAATGTCTGAGTTGAAAGGGACCCACGAGGTCATCAAAGTCCACCTCCTGGTCCTGCACAGGACCATCCCCAAGAGTCACAGCATGTATCTGAGAGCATTGCCCAAATTCTCTTGAACTCAAGAGAGGCTTGGTGCTGTGATCACTTCTCTGGGAGTTGCTCCTGTGCCCAACCATCCTCTTGGTTAAAAACCTTTTTCCACAGTATCTAACCTAAACCTCCTCTGACACATATTCATGCCACTCCTTCAGGTCCAGTGATACCATGTGAAATAGAAGCTTTTACACTAGAAAAGCTTTAATACATACAGCTTTCTAACTCACAGCCTAAAAAATAAAAATTGTCTTAATTGATATAGTTAAAAACTGGTAAATGGCATTCTTTATTTCATTATAATAGTAAATGAAAACCCACATACAATTTTCTGTTATTATTCACCTCATGTTCCATTTGGTTCTGCTGGTCTGCGGAATGGAGACTGTGGCTTTGCACCAGCTGACTTTGCTCTTCCTCTTCCTGTTTTTTCTTAGCCTGCTCCAAACAGGTTTGCATTTGGATCTTCAGATAATCAGCCTCCAAAAGAGCTTTCTCTTCCTCAATTTTTTTAATCAAGGCCAGCTGCTCCTGTTTCTGTTTCTCTATTTCCTCATTCTATCAAAAGAAAAATGAGGGGGAATCTCTAGAACCAAATGACAAAGAAACCAGACTGCTCACACACACCACCACACGCAAACTTTTGTTCCAAATTATAGAAGAAATTCTATTGCTGGTGACAGGTATTTCCAAATTGCAAGAAGACCTTTAAAACTAGTTTCAAAATCTACAGGAATAACTTTGTTTTACTGGCTCAATATTTCTAACAATCCCTGAGTCCATTTATTATTGCATTATTATCTGTTCTCAAATGAATAAAATGGATAAAATCAGAATCCATTCAAGATGATAACATCTTCCAAAGACTGCAAAAGAAGCCATTTTCCTAAACTTACTTGAAGAATGTATTTTGCATTTTATTCAGTTTTTCTATCAGAGTTCAACACATCTAAACATTAATTCAAGCTTTACAAAAGCTTCTGAAATAGCTAATGTATAACCACTTTGAGAGCACTCCATAAACCTCTGAAGTAGGTTGTTTATTTTTATTCTCTTTCCATGTACCTAGCAGCTACAATTCACTTAGATCCACACCTAGTGACAGCATATGTGCTTTTAGAATGGAAGCAAAAAAAAAATTCAAAGTACTGGCAAAGATGAAATGGACAACAGCCTTTAATAACAGTTTGAATGGCGATGTCAGAAAAAGCAACCCGAGAAAAGGAAGGTTAAAAAAAGTAACCACACTTTCACAAAGGATCTGTTACTTCTTGCTTTTTTTAAATATTACTATTTTGTCAAAATTTGTTTCCTTGATTTCTGAACTTAAACTTTTCAACTTAAGGCTGCACATAGACACAAAATTCTGCTTTTTTCAAACAGCTTTTTTTAAACCTACCACATAACAGCTGGTAGGTCTCTAGGGATACAACAAAAATTAAAATACAGTGAAACACAATACACAATAGATATAATGAAATAATGCATAAAGGAATTATTTTCTAAATGTAATAAATACAGCATTCCCAGACACACAAAAAACTTCCTGCATTTGCTTCCTAGATAACTGGGAAAAAAAATTACTCAAGGTTTGCATGCTTTTCCTGTCACTCTAACACAATCCCACAGACTTTCCTACATTATTACACAGGGTAAATAAAGTTTTCAGAGTTATGTATTGCTGACTATACCCTTCCTTTATAAAACAAAGATACTAATGTAAAACTGTGATTTTCATTTAACCATGACTACCCTTGCCTACAGCACCTGTTAGATTTGAAGAAACTGGGGGTTTCCACTCTATTCTAAATTCCAGCTTACAGCTTCATCATTTTAGAGAAGTATAGAAAATGTTACAATAAAAGTTCAAATGTTAAGAGTGCCTATAGCTGCTGTATAACCGGAAATATTTTAAAATCTCCTGTAAATAGTTTTTTTTACACCACAACTGAGGTAAGAATAAATACAAACACACTTACCCACTTCTGTTTCTCCTCTTCCATTCTCATTTTAGCTGCTTCTTCCATTCTGATTTTAGCTGCTTGTTCTTGAGGATGGATTGGAACTGACTTTTCATCTGAAACTGTATTTTCCAACATTTTCATAGAGTCTAAAATATACATGTTATTTAGCTGTAATTGCAGTCAGAACAAGCCCTGGATCTTCTTTACATCTTGCTTTACAGTTTCCCAACATCTCTCAACAAAATGCATAAGCTGCTCTGTAAAGGAACTATATCCTACTACTCTGCCTGTCTCCGTAAGCTGGAAAATCAGTTTTTTAATATTATTTAAGTCTTTAATAGCCCTTTATTGTGTGTTTTTCTTGAATACCAGTAAGGTCCCAGCTTCAATGGGACTGAAAATGATTTCCAATATTACTTGGTAGGCCAAGAGCAAGATCATCCTGAAGAATCAAAAGCCACACATTAACCTCTTGGAACAAAGAGGGTCTAAAACTGGCAGTACTGGGCAAACGATCTAACATCTGGCTATTGCACAAAAAGCAAGTCTCAATCCTGTACTGTTAGCTTCAAATAGCAGCACATTTTCCCCAAGGCATGGTTTCACTCATGCTGCACTCTCCAATCCCCAGGAATTATGTTGGCATAGCCATGTATGTGATGGAACTAAATCACTTTATTGTGTTTAATAGATGCTTCAGGCTGATTATCTGAAGATCCAACAAGCACCCTATGGAAACAAATTACCCAAAAGCAAAAAACCCAAAACCACATGCCACGACCCGATCACTTGAAAACTTCAGAAATCCCACTCAACATACAAGATCACCAATTCAGCATTAGTCTAACCAGAAGGGCACCAAGGACAGACATGGGAAGTAACCCCAAGATGATCTGGCTATCAAATAAACTGCAGTGTCTAATTGCTATAAATTCCAATTTAACAAAAAGGTTTTTTGGAATGGTGCCTAAAAGCAGAAAAAAACTCCACTCATGAGCTTATGCTTGTCTTGGGCATTTATAGCTGTCAATCTCCAAAGAAAGCAGCTTTGCAGTTCAACAGGTACAGAACTTCAATGCTGACTCCTGCACTGAGAATTCCATCCCTGGAGGCAAACACCTATTAAAGTACAGCAATACCAACTGTGACAACAATTTGAGTGAGATTTAAAAGAGAGAAAGGTATTTTGGACATCTGTTCTCTTCAAGATCTTAAAGGACAAGTTGGACATAAGCAAAAAAATCTTTCCTATTTGTGGTTTCAACAAATCCACAATGCCTTGCAAGCACAGACAGGAAACCGTACTTTCATTCAATGTGACAAAACATTTAACACTGAAAGTTCATTGAACAATTTTGTCACAGTCACTGTCACAGTCCCCCCATAAAAGTCTTTTTGCTCCTACACAACAAACTTTGCCACAAATATGTACCTTTGGCTTCACACACTGTATTTTTCTGCTGCTCCTTGTTAAGTTCTAAATCACATAATGGTCTCCTTTCACTCGCAATTGTGCCTGATTCAATAGTTTCAAATTCACTTTGACTCTCTTTCTCACTTTTTGATGTCCACTCATCTTTTTGGCTTCTAATTTTGTTCAACAATTTCTTTAAGGCAAGTTTTGATCGAGGTTGGCAAGTTTTTCCTTCTTCATGCCCTATAAAGAATAGAAACTGCTAAGAGTTTTGGGTAACAAATATCTTTGCATCATAAAAAAACACTCTATTTTTTTTATTGTTTACAGAGTTGGACAAATAGCTTAGGTGTATTTTTAAAACCTTAGCAAAATTTTCTCTTACCTGCAAGAGAAAAGCAGTAACTTGTCTCTGCAAGCCATGAAAGAAGGACTAAACTGGATGCAGTGTTTTATAGTCAATCTGTATCAGAAATATGCAGTACCATCCCCACACCTGCCCTCTGCTTTCTATCAGCACTGGCAACACAATGCACTGCAGACCAAACACCAAACACCAGACTGTGCCACCCAAGGGGTGCAGAAGTGCTTGGCCAAGAAGCAAAGCTCATGGAGACTTCTGGCTCACATCACATGACCCTGGACATGCCACAGGCAAACAGGACACACTCGCGCATCCATTCCAGCCTACTCACAATATGCAGCAGCTCAACCACAAACCTGAACATAAAAGACACACAATAAGCAGACTATAAAGCTTCAGCTTTGAAATCTCTCAAAATCTTAAGTTCACACATCAGTATCAATCCATAATTTATACTAAGTACACAGGAATAATTATGGCTACTAACAGTATAGTTCTTCCAACTGAAAATTATTCTCAGCATACTAATGAACTGAAGCATATCAGAAAAAGAAGTCACGTTTTCATTTTTAAATTCATAATCATTAGGGTACTATCCTCTATGCTAAACATAAAGCAAATTACACTAAATTATTTTATGCACACTAAGAAGTTTTACTACTTAAGGCATTTTACTTATTACTAAAATTTATTTGATATACTAATCTTTTCTAATATAAAATGAAAAGGTTTAACTTAAATATGCAGTTTTACTTTCTTGCTCATTAGGGACCTCCTCTTCTATCACATGTCCTGACTCTTGCTGAGTATCACAAGCAGATTCATGCTCCAAGGAGATATCAAGATCATTATCTTGAGCTCTTTCAGAAGGGGCTGGCAAAGGTTGTGGCTCAAACTGCAGAATCAGGTCTTCTTTCATGTCTAATTAAAAGAGCACAATGAAATAAAATGACCATTTGGAATACAAATCAAACAACACTGCAAGACTACACTCACACACAAATCCCCAGGAAATTCAAATATCAATAGGTTATTTCTCAACAGATTTAATCCAGCTTATTTTTTCCTCACCAAAACACAAGATTCAAAACTGTTTAGATCAACAGCCATCTATTCATTCAGAACCTCCACAGCAGTTTCCACTAGAATATGCTATGTTTTTCAAAATGAAAGTTGATGGGATGGAAAGGTCCAGCTTTACACCAAAAGCAGCTCACAAGAAAAATTACGCATGGTCCCAATAACTTCACTGGGGAAAAGACACACCCTGACCCAGCTGTTCACAAGGCTGCCACAGGAGTGATCACACAGTCCAGGTGTGAAATCCCAGAGGACTGCACAACAGGAATTCCCCTATGATCACCTTACTGACTGACAGGGTTACTGCCGACAAGGCATGCAGGACACAGGGGAAGATCACCTTGAAATTTTATGTTTGTTACATGGAGGGGAGGAACCCAAGGCAGGGAAAGGATCAAGTTAGTCAGGAGCAGAACAACTATGAGATAAAAGTGTAAAAATATTGAGATAAAATGAGACAGTCAGTCCACCTGTCTGGCCATGCACTGTACCTGACAGTCTGTTCTGTTTTCTCACTAAATTCCACTTGTAGCTGTTTTTCTACGTGAGGAACACTGTGTTTTGTATGCATGTGTGTATACAGATATGTAAGGGCCAGCAACTGGAACAGGGACCAGAAGTCACAGGTGCACCTGTGTCTAGACCACTGCAAACTGCAGAGGCCGTAATGAGTGCATTTAGGTGGCTGTGAGTATCAGCACGCAGTGGCTAGCAAATCACAAGCCAGACGGGCTAGCAAGAATGGTAAGAGGCTTAGGAGTTACGCATCAGGCAGCTGTAAGACTGGGCTGGGTACTGCAGAGGCCAGGGAACCTACAAGCTGCCTAGCAGAGGGATCAGGAGACCCAAGCATTCAAGCCAGCTACAGAGGACAGAAAAGGATCCTAAGAAACCTGCCAGCACATGTGTGTGCATGTCCAAGACTGCAAGAGGATCCAGGGTCAGCTACTGGGTAGACTGAGTATATAAGCTCAGTTCCCACAGGAATCCATAGGATGTGCATGTCTGTGCATACGCTCACATGCCCAGCTGTGTCTCTGCAGTAACAACTGGAGTGGAGCAGCAGATCTTGGGGGCTCACACGCCCAGCAGCCAGAACTGGGAAGAATAAGGATCAAGGGCCAGCTGCCAGGCAAGAGCAAGTGTCTAAAGCTATTCACCAAGTGAGCCACACCACATACTTGAGCACATGTGCATTTGAGTCCATACATGAGTATGAGAGGTAACTCTAAGGCTCCACGCTCCAGCATGAATCACTTGACACTAGACTGGGTGTCTAAGACCTGAGGAGGATCTGTAGTGTAGCAGACAGACACCTGGGATACAGGGGACAACAACTGAGTGTCTAAGACCAACCGCTGGAAGGATCTATACGATATTAAAGACATATATCCCACAAAAGGCCTTCATGTTGATCAGCCAGAGCAAAAACAGGAGGCCATTTGTGCTGCTTGTACTTAATGTGAGGGCTGTGTTTCTCCTGCTGGCCTGCACAGCCAGCTGTATGGATGTGCCCTGGAAGGCTGTTTGTGTGCGTGCCAACTATGAATACACACACAGCCTTGCTACCAGCTGCACCTGGGAAGAGGCAGCTGCAGCAGCCTCTCCTTCACTGGGTACCAAGCTCAGCAACCTCCAACAAAGAACTTACTCCTGCCTTCACTGCACATTTCTTCAAATGCAGACTCCAGCTCTCTCTGCCACTCTTCTTTTATTTCCACACGTTTGCATGGTGGCACTGAAAGCTGAGGCGGCATCTGTGCAACGACCTGTCTCCTGCGCATCCGATCCTGAGCATGCATTTGCTCCAGTTCTTCCAGGAATCTTTCCCTGTCCTTCAAGGATAAAGAAGGGATAACACAAACCTTCAATGTTCACATCCAGACAGCCACATATCAAGACTGATACAAAATGCTTCCATTTGGTCACCACGATGTTTGCTAATGTTCAAAGTTAATGTTATTCTAGGGAGAAAGTGCTGCCTCAGAAGGCTGTATCAGCCCTTTAGACACAGGAGTCATCAATACCACCTACAAGATCTGATGTTAAATAAAGGATCAGACTCCACACCTGCAGGCCAACTTTCCTCAAGGTAATTAAACTTCCTGTTTTATAAGGTAAACAAGTATTTTATTTGCCAAGTGACTGTTGCTACTACATAATTCAGCAGTTCAGCAGTACTTTTTAAGATGCAAACTAAATACTCTTTGGCACACTGAGTATATGTGAGAGCTATTAAAAAAAAAGTTTGTTGGGACTTTTTTTTTCTAGTAATTTCAGAAGCTAGTATACTAGTAGTATTTCCAGAAATCCCCATTTTAGTTTGGTTATTCATTCAGGGCCAATCATATTCCGGCTGATAAAAGCAAGCTTTTATTTTTCTAGCCAACAAAAATGCATGTAGAGCTATCAGACCACAAAAAATTTTTGAGTGTAGATCTCAGTAGAAAGCCTTTTTCAGTGGTTTAATTCTTACTTCTTAAAGGAAACTATTTCAACATTTCCAGACTTGCACACTAACAGAATACCAGTCTTTGAGGAAAAACTTAGAAAAATTTTCAAAAAATAAAAAAACTTGTTACCTTCTTAGCAATAATTTTTCCCCTGAAGTACCGAATCACCAACTCCAACTAAAGCTAATGTGGAAAAGCAAAACTCATTACCTATTAAAAAAATTTTGCTTGACTATTACCTATTGGTTAATAGCTGGTCAAACATTCAGATAACAAATATTAAGAGGGTGTTCTTTCATTCTCACTCCTTCTAGATGCCAAAACAAGCAAACAGATTTTGACTTTGTTTTTTTTTGCAAAGACATTCTGCAAACTTTATTTAGTCCATGAATTTCCCTCCTGGAAGTGTAATTTCTTTATTAACCACTTACCTACAACTTACTTAGCAGTGGCTGTTCTGACATTAAAAACAGGCGTAACTGCTTTGCCTACCTTGGCCAACTGGATCTTCTTCAAGGCATGACTTCCTCTAATATGTGCCTTTTCAAGCTGCTTTCTTCTTTCCCTCTCTGCCTCCCTGTGTAGTTCCTCCAAACGTCTCCCTTCTTCTTCAGCAGCTAAATGAGCATCTGGCTGGCAATCAATCAGTAGTTTAGTCCACAAAGTTGTGTGATATTTTAAAGCATACATAACAATAAAGAAATGAATAATTCTGCAGCAAAAGTACTTAAAAAAAGACATACAATGCCATATTAACATACTTGAATGTTTATTGTGCAAGCAGGACAAGAATAATTTTTTACCTTTGGAAAAAAAAATTCATTGCTACATATTTTGTAAGTTTAGGTGACAAAGTGTTCCAGTTTCAAGCTGAACCAGAGACAATAACATATAATTTGTAATCACAGAGTGGTTATTTTTTCTGCAGTACATGGTAAAATTAATTATATGGTCAACTTTAAAGATTGGGAACTTCTCATGGTTTTGTTTTAAACAAGGGGGAAAAAAATCTCTGATGTATCTTCCATCTCATTTGGGAAACCAGAAACAATCAGCAACTTCCAAGGAAGAAAAATCTTACTAACATAAAAATATACTTAGAGAAAAAAAAGTCATTCCAAATAAGCAAGCCAAATGCAAGGCAGGTCTGGGAGTACATTGCTAAAAAGAGAGGAAGAGAGAAAAGCAGGGCAACTGCAGCTATCAATTCAGCATGAGCCACAAGTCTTCCAGTTTGGGTGTTTGAACATTACACCAGTCTTGTGATCTCACCTTCCAGTAAAAGCCTGTTCACAAGGGGCTGCCAGGTGTGATCCCCTAAGTGACTGAGCACGTAACAGGCTTCACAAGGCTGCCCATCTGAGATTCTCTTTAGTAAGCAGTGTAAGCTGCTTTATACAAGTTTGTATCTTTAAACAGCTTCTAGAAAATCCAACAGCTGATACCAGACAATGAATGCAGTGTAAAGAAACATGTAAGACTGCAGCACAAACAGTTGGAATTAATCACCTGCTCTCCATCCACTTCTCTGTCCACCAAAGCTTCAGCAATATGGTAACGTGTAACAGAAAAGTTGCCAGGACCACAGGGCTTCACGGCAAGGATCTTTTTAACTTCAAAACTCTAGGAAGAAACGTACAACTACAGCTGTATCACAGAAGAGTATCTCCATCCAAGCAACTGAACAGAAGTGATCTGCATAGCTAAATTATTATTAAAAGAAACCCACCCCACCAAATTCTGTCCTGAAAATAGTGTTTAAAACCTTATATACATGCAATAATTAATAAAACACATCAGCACAAGACTGATCTAGAAGGCTCTATTAATGGAGAGCATGTTGGGCAAACCCCTGCACAGAAATTGATGCTCATCAGTGTCATGTTTCAAAAGCACTAACTTAAAAGCACTTGAGTTTAATGCATTAATACAAATCCCACTTACAACAGCTGTCACAATCACCTCAGAGCAGGGCAGCCACAGACCCACAAAATAATTACACCCAACAGCAAAGCAACACTTGTCATTTAGAGACTTGCTTTAGGAAACTCAGAGCCATTATGTCCAATTTTAGTTGACCAGAGAAAAGAGCATTTTCTGTAACTTCACTGAAAAGTGTCTATTCATAGAATGCTAAGGTGCTGTGGGGTTTTTTCAACTCTTTTCTGGAAATTTGAACAATAAGGCACCAGACCCTCCCTCTTCTTTGGCTTAGCCTCATGTTCTCACAAGCAAAGTAGCCAGGTTAGGTTACCCAATATCCTGTAGGACCCCCTCTTTGTACTTAACATCTCTTCCACTAATTTTCTCTCAGCTTCCTCTTCCCTTAACCTTCTCCTAAAAAGGTATCCTTATCCACATTAACTAAACTGGAAAGATTCATAGCTTGAGTGCTCTAAAACTAACATGGCCATAAAGAAATGCACACACACAAAGAGCAGCATTAAGTCTCAGGAATATCTTAAACTTATCTCTACATAAAAAGAGTCATACAAAATTTCAGGAATGACTATTTTATGAAGACTGTAGAAAGTGAAGTCTTCAAACGAAAATCAAAGAATCACAGAACCATTTATATCAGAAAAAACCTTCATCAAGTCCAAATCATGTTCCTGAGCGCCCCAACACTCATCCTTTAGGTATCTCCAGGAATGGTGACTCCTTCACTTCCCCAAGCAGCCTGTTCCAGTGCTTGACAAGACATCGAAGAATTTTTTCCTAATATCCAGTCTAAATTTCCCTTGGTGCAATCTGAGGCTATTTCCTCTTGTCCTATGACTTGTTACCTTGGTGAAGAGACCAACCCTCACCTGGTTACAATCTCCTTTCAGGCACTTGTGGAGAGTGACAAGGCTCCCCCTGAGCCTCCTTTTCTCCAGGCTAAGCACCCCCAGCTCCCTCAGCTGCTCCTCATCAGCTTTGTGCTCCAGACCCTTGCCCAGCTCCATTGCCCTTCTCTGGACATGCTCCTGCCCCTCAATGTCTTTCTTGTCATAAGGGACCCAAAACCAGTAAAACTACTTTCAGCCTTACCAACAGAACTTCAGTAACTTATTTTATGGTCCCTTAAACAATATACTGAATTTCTTAATAAAAATCATAGTAATTGTAAGAGATCAACACTTGCAGATACTGATTATAGCTATAAAAACAGACAAGTCCCAAGCCTAAACCTCATTAGACTGAGTGCACAGATTACCAGTGCTTGCCCCGTACTGGGTTACTTTCAGAATGTACAATTAAACGTATCTTCTGAATTATTTAAAAAAATTTAAATTAACAAACCAATAACAAATAATTATTAATTACATGAAATCAGTCAAACCTCCAAAATTTTATTCAAAAGCTGAGAAGATGTGAGAATTATGTTGGAGGCTGCAATTTTTCAATTAGTGTCAAAAGCAATTTAGGCTGAAAAAAAAATACCACACTTCTATCATGGTTTTCTAACTCCTCCTCCTTTTATTTTTTTCCTTCCATCAAAAAGCAAACACAATTCTATACTAAAATCAGGCAAAACTGGAGCAGCAAGGTATCACAAAATGGGACAGAAATCCCAACAAAAACTCATGACCCCAGCTCTACAAATGCTATGAATACTCAAGCAGAGTATAGTAATTCTTTTTAGGCTTTGTTTCCATTCCATAAAAATCCAATAGATCATGTAAGAAAAAGTACGTTTCCAAGAACTCTGCAACATTTTTCAATAAAATGGTCTTTACAGTTTAACTTCAATTAAGTAACTTTTCATTTGGTCTAACTAAATATGGCCTCAACTTCTAAAATCTGTAATTCTGAGAACCAAAATGGGCTATGACATCAGAGTAAAAATACTTCTTTTCTAACTGGGTAAAATCACAATAATGGGAGTATCTTTAGAGAATGTTTCTTATATTTTAAGTAATCATGCCATGAACAACAATGCCCTAGAGCTCCTTTTTGTGAAATTATAGTCAATTGTTACTGTGACAGAGCATCAGATTATGATTGCAGTTGCATTTAATAAGCTCCTTATGCAAACATTTGAAAAAGCAAGCAGACTTACTCAGATGACCCAGTAATTTCCTGTAATTCACAGGATTTAAAGTTAAACAATTTAAATTCAGTGCCTTTTGAGTAACACACTTGCAAGACGAAGCCCTAGATTTACCTTCCCCCAAATGACAGTCAATATATTTTGTTTTCTCTCTCTCTTGAACCGAAACAGGAATAAAAATCTCTCAGTCTTTCAATTACTTAACATTCTCCCCCATGAAGTACATGGCACCCAACAACTCTTTGAAGAAAATATTCTTAGCCCTGTGCCCTTCCAGCCATAGGTCTACAACAAAAGGATTAAAATCTACACAGATACGAAAACTAGAAAAAGGCTTAAAGTCAGATAGTCTTTAAATGGAACAAACTGACACGCTGTGCTATACTGAAACAGAGCAATCTCTTTTCCTCAACCAAAACTCAACACGTCTGCAAAATTACTTAATTCAATCTGCCATTATCACAACATGAACTTCATAACAGAAACAAAACCCACATACTAGAACATCCAGATGTTTGGAAAGCGAGTTACAAATCACATTTGTTGAAAAGGCGGGTAAAGCACATTTGCTAATGGATGGAAATGCATTAATTTTTGGAAAGAAACAATATTTAAATAGAGAACTGACCCAGACATAACACCCAACACAATTGAATCAGTTTCACCAGAACCTGGAAAAACCTGAAACAAAGCCTTCTTGCTTTCCCTGGTGACAAAACACTAAATAAGGAGAAAATTCTGCATTTATAAAATGGGACGGAAGATGCATTATTGATGTTGCTGGATAAAAGTACTAAACAAAAGTATTACATATTAAGTACTGTGTCATTTTAGCTGTTATGGAGGTTAACTGCCGTGACTGTCTACAGGGAAGGGTTAAATAAAATGTGACAGAAGACCCACTCTAAACTGCAAAAGTTACCACAAAGCAAAGCCACAGCATCTCACTGCTCTCCCAGCAATGCCAAACTGAGCAAGAGAAGCACCTGAAACCCAGGAAATAAAGAGTAAAGTTTGGACTGATATAGACTTCACCTGCTCTACACTAGACACACCAGGAACACACCCTGTGGCACAACATAGATGGCAAAAGCAGTGTCAAAGGGTGTGTGAATTTACCTGAACTGTACCACACAGGACCTTATTTCATATGTACTAAATTTCAATACAGCATACACTTCACCAGAAATAACCCCAAACTTTACCACTCCCTTACAACCCTTGTTTTAATCTTCCTCATATCCAGCTTATACAAGATGAAAACCTTTGGGCAACCAACGAAAAGATCTAGAGAGAAAATTGTACTAATGAAAGGCCACGGGTACTCCTTCTAATCATTCTTAAAACTGGGAGGCTCAAACCTTACTCAGCTTTTCCAGATACAGCACCAAACCCTTATCTCATCCTGCACTCTAACCTGTACATTATGTGCTGGGATGTAGCTGGGAAAAGTTTCGAAAGCTTCTCAGGCTCCGAGAGGGGCTAGTACACCTCAACCCTTTATTTTATTGTCAGTAGTTTGAATATCCCTGAACCCAAAGGTCTAAAAGGGTACAACACCCCACGAGGCAATTTAAACTCTGCATTCATGAAGTTCTGTTAGTTAACTCCAAAGTAAAAATGCATGTAGTGCTCCTTCTGCAGTTTAGAGCTGCAATCCTACAGGAAATTCTACACCTATGCACCAGCTCTGTGAAATCAAAGCAGCGTGAATGGGGTACAAAGCCACAACTCAAAAGGCTGCAGCCTCCCAACAGACTTGGGGGATGGTTTCCTATGAAAATTAAAGAGCTTCCTCTTTATTTAGTACTCCCTACAAGAAAAAGAAACTGAAGGGAGAAGAAAACCCCAAAAAAGCTGCTCCACAGCTAAAAAGACAGAATTATTACAGAACTAAACAAACTGCTAACTGCATCAGTATGACAGCAGGCTGAGGAGGCATGTAATGTACATTCTGAGAGATCACTGTAAAGTCTCTTATCACTGGGGCTACTAAATGAAAATGAGATATGATGAAAGCTTAAAAAGACAGATTACAAAAATAAGAGTCTGATTACAAGAAATAAAATTCACATATAACAAGAGATCAATAAAGCACCCAAGCTTAGTAGCAAGAAATCTGCTAATATCTAATTAAATCATTCTTTTAGTTTTTGCTGAACCATTCTCCTTATATATGCAAATACTTATATATGGTACCCCTGAAATTGTGATCATTGTTGTTTTACAGATACATACCTCAAAAGGACGAGGTGGAGGAGGTGGCAGGCTAGCAACTTTGGCTGCTCTTTGCCTTTCCACTTCCAGAGCCCTTTTACGTGCATCTGCTCGTCTTGGGAGACAGAAACAAAACAAACCACAAAAGAGGAGACAGAAAATTATTCAAGCAACAGTGACAGAACAGTGCAAAATAAAAGGTAAACCTGAAATCAGATTCCTAAGTACTTGCATTGAATGGCTGGGCCATAGGCAAGGGGAAGCATATTAAGAAGACAACAGAACTTGGGCTGGAAGGCAGCATTAAAAATTACCTTCTTCAAGTTATGCAAAAACATTCACATATACAAGCATCCCAAAAGCAATGCAAAATCTCTGCTTTTGACCTAAGTTTCCAGAAAGTATTGTGCACTTCAATACACTTTAATTGCTTGAGTGTAGATACAGTTAACTACTTAATTTACAGGTCTGCCCTACTCAAGTACAACTATGCCCAAGAGGACACAGACCATATTCATACCAGCTCAAGTTTGGTCCAATCTGCTTACAAAAAAAAAACCTAAGAAGGAAGACCATGACAAATGCACTAGGTCCTTTTTCTAGGTGGTTAACTCTCCATCAGGAACTGGCCTGACAATACTTCACTTCATATGTCACTCCTGGAGAATCTCTAAGGCCAGCTTGAATATCTGACATTCTTGTCTTGGTTTTAAAGATACAGTTTTTATCAAAAGCCACAAGCTTTGTCCATGAGCATTAATTCTCTAACCCATAACATTTCACGATTGAAAAAGCTCCAATCAAGAAGCATCAACATTTTTGCCTTTTGCCTTGTGACACCGTAAAGTTCATTCTTAATAAAACAAAATAACTATTACATACTTGGCTTGCTCACGAAGTAATTTTTCTTTTTGGTGCTTCTGCTTTATCAGAGCTTTTCTATGTCTCGTCTCTGCTATTTGTTTCCTTTCTTCTGCTTGCTTTGCCAGAGCTTCTAAGTCAGGTTCCTTAACATTAAAATATTGTCATCACTTAATACAGAATTTCACTCACATCTTATACTATTAGTATGATATTTCAAATTAGACACTGCCAGTGAGAAACACAACCTCAAAACTACCTTCTACTGTATTAAGCTTAAAATGCTCTAATAACTTTTACTTCTCTGCCATCTTTATTTTCTTCTTCTCCGCCAACAACAGCAGTGAACCTGCCACATCCCTCAGCCAATTTAACCAAAAATTGATGTAGAAATCCTAGCTTCTTCTAGATCAGTTTGATGAAAAAGATAATTAAACACAGTTATTTAAACAGTCTGTAGCAAATGCAGACTAAACTAAGCAGAAGAAGTGTGTACTACCCTTCAGTCATCAACAGAGACATTTATTATTTCTCTGCTCCTATAACACTAGTTCCAGATTTTTTTGCTCCACTTCTTAAAGAAGTGAAACCAGTTCATAGGTGCAGAATTAAAAAGTGACATCTGTTTGCAGTCCAGGAAAAGGCCTCTGAAGCCCTTACCAAGGCTTTCAATGTCACTGGAGCACTGAAGGGAAAAAAGACATTAAGTGGATTTTCCTAACCATAGAAAAGATCCATGGTATAGAAAAAAATACTCTATTACTGGTATAATTGAGATACTGAGTCATTATGTAGAGTTTTGCCAAGTACAAACATACACGATCATACAAGCTAATACAATCAAAGTAATTTTGAAGTCTGCCCAGCAGACCCCACAGAAAAAGCCTTCACAGATACGCCTTGACAAGAGAGAGTATCTTTTGGGAAGATACCTGCAAAAAAAGTACATAACCACTTCTAAAAAGTTTCCATGCTTAAAAAGTTACTATTTAGGTATCAGGACTTCAAAATCAGGAATGCCGAAGGAAAAACCAACGAAACAGCAATTTTGGTATTTCTAAAACATTGAAATTGGCTCTGACAATATATGCTGGTATTGGCTGGAATAGAAATTATTTTCTTCACAGTGGCTGGTATGAGGCTGTGCTTTGGATTTGTGCTGAACACAGGGCTGATAATATAGAAATGTTTTTGTTATTGCTGAGCAGGGCTCACACAGAGCCAAGGCCTTTTCTGCTCTTTGTGCTGCCATACTGGTAAGAGAGTGGGGGTACATGGGAGGCTGGGAGGAGGCATAGCCAGGACAGGTGATCCCAGCTGAGCAAAGGAATATTCCAGAACATCTAACAGCATGCTCAGTACATAAAGTGGGTGGATGAAGGAGGAAGGGAGGGATGTTTGGAGTGATGGTGTTTGTCTTCCTCAAGTAACCATTATACATGATGGCTCCCTGCTGTCCTGGAGATGGCAGAACACCTGCCTGCTCATGGGAAGATGTGAATGAATTCCTCATTTTGCTTTGCTCTGTATGTGGCTTTTGCTTTCCCTATTGAACGGTCTATATCTCACACCATGAGTTTTCTGGCTTTTACCCTTGTGATTCTCTCCCAGATCCCACTGGTGAGGGAGTGAGCAAGCAGCTGCCTGGTGTTTGGCTGCTGGCTGGGGTAAAACCATGACACAATAATACCAAGTTCACTTACGTTTTCCTTGGCCTGTCGGTGACCCTCCCCAATCGCTCTTAGGCTTGACAGATACAGTTCTTCCAAGGCTTTCATCTTCTCATCCTGTGCCTTCTGCCATTCAGCTCTCAGTGCCTCCTCTAACTGATGCAGCTGTTCTTCTCTCCTCTGCTTTACCTTCTGCCTTATCTGGTAGGAGATACACTTCTGCTGCTCTCTGACCTGTAGAAATAGCATTTATGTTTACCAGCAATTCAAGAAAAGCATAATACTTTTTGCAGCAAGACTTTCCACAACAGTTTACCCTCCTTCCATCTCATCTACTACTCCATTCATGATCTGTCCAGAAAATACTTCCAAGTTGCTGTTCTCTTTTTCCAAAATTAATATCTAAAATAATACATTTAATCTTAATTAAATACTTTGGTTAAAGTCCAAAAAATTACATACAAGTGACAAACCGCAAACACTACTTGGAATATCCTTCCCTCCAAAAATACAACACAATAATTTACGAAAGGGTCCTATTACAATTCAAGATTAAAATCAACAACTATACTGAAAACTTAGTAAACCTAGATTATTATTTTCCACTTTGTATTTTAGGCCTTTTTTTTTTACAGAAAAGGTTGTCAAGCACTGGAACAAACTGCCCAGGGAAGTGGTTGAGTCACCACCTCCTGAAAAGTTCAAAGTTGTGGCACTTAGGGACATGATTTAGCAGTGGACTTGGCAGCAATGGATTAATAGCTGGACATGATGATCTCAAGGGTCTTTTCCAAAATAAAAAATTCCACCATTCTACAATACTAGCACCTTGAAATTTAGCTTACAGGAAATACTCTTTTCAGTTACTTTTCCTGAATTATTTGTTACATCATCAAATGAAATACAACACATGGAAAAATACAGGCATACCTGTTGTAACCTTAGTTTTCTTCTTCTTTCATATTCTTCTTTCAGAAACATGGCTTCTTCATTAGGACTAAGCCTCAATGTCCCAGCTGCTGCAAGTTTCCTCTTCATCTTTGAATATGCCGAATAATCAACTTCTGTGAGAACAATGCAAAGAAAAAGAGAAATTGTGCATAAATTACACTGGCAAACAGCTATAAAAACAGGATACTGCCATAATGTTGTAACTCTATCATTATGCTCTCAAATGTGAGAGCTACAACTGTTCACATTTGTCCCAACTGAAGGGTGGACTTTATCTCAGAAGTCTTTTCCAACCTTAATGACTCTTAACTGCAATCAACAGCATTGGCTCTGTCTTTTGTCACGGTCACAGTCACAAAAGATAATGCTTTTGAACTTCTTCGAGCTATGCACCAAACACTGCAACAGGATGACATTCACAGTCTACTCTGTCGACCAGGCACCAACAATTGCAAAGTGAAGGGTGAACAGCATTCTGCTCCTGGTAAGATTCAAAAACAAACCCACCAACTACCGAAAAGCACACCCCACAGTAAGGCAGGCTGGTCACTCAGGCGATTTGTACTGAAATACTCATAACTGCTGTAGAGAAGATTTAAGATACAACAGCAATTTTGTTGATGTTTTTGGCTGCACTCCAAGGTTTTCTGCCGTACAGACTCCGTAACTCCAGCAACAGCCTGCATACCAAGCATGTCACTGGAAAGCTAAAACTGCTCACTAACCATTTTTTATTCAAGTTTTCCAAGGAGGAAAAATTTCAAATTATATTTCCCTCAAGATTTTACTGTGAAAGTCTAAAATTCCCCTGCCCCCAAATCAAGTAAGATTTTTACTGGATCTTTAAATACTCATAACGCTGAAAATATTGGCACAAAACAAGCAAACAAAGACTTTCAAAAGCCATTACCAGCTCTAAAAAAATTAAGTGAGCTATTCGTATAGCACTAAAGAGTTTAACCAACACGACACAACAGGAAACAATTCTTTTCAGCATCATATATACTGATCTTGGTATATTTAGAGACACGGTATCGAAGAAAAAGTACCAACAGTGTAAAGAAATCAGGTGAGGTGTAAAGCCGAAGATCCATGAGACATTTTCGGTAAAGGATTATTAAAGGATTATTTACACATAAAAGGATTATTTACAGCAAAAAGAGGGACAGTAGCATCCTGGATCCTGCCAGCCCTCTCTTAAGTTACCTGATGAGCTACAGAAGTTTATCACGGCACAAAATGAGGTAGCAAATTACTACATTCTCTCTCTCACACGCACACTCCTAAAGAGAGGAAAAATGTTGAGGATGAGCAATGCAAAGCCTGAGTCCAAAGGATAAGAGCAGAGGTAGAGATCGCGAACGCAGCGCTTGCCCGGGCTCAGCTGCAGCACAACGCGGGTGGTGCGGGACGGAGAGGGCCCCGGGTCCGCCGGGCCGCTCCCGCCAGTCACCGGGAGACCCCGCTGGGGCCGCACCTGGATGCGCCCGAGCTGAAGGAAGAGAAAGTAAAACAGCCGGGGAAGGGAAAGCGGATAAGGGAAGAAGCGGGGAAAGGAAAGGGAGAAAAGAGCAGAGTCCCAGTCCGCACCCGCCGCCGCCTGGGCCCTCCCGGTCGCAGAGGCACCAACGGCCGCCGCCTCCGCCACGTGACCACGCACCCCCAGCGAGCCGCCAATGGCGCATGCGCCACCGCCCGCCCGGCTGCTCTCGCCACGCCCCCATCTCGCGGTGACCAATTGGGACTCGGGACGGCGGCGGGGGGCGCACGCGCCCAATATAAAAGCGACGCTTCGGGCGAAGAAGGCACTTGTTCCTCCAGGCGCCTTCGGGAGGGCTTTCTTGGTAGTCAGCCTCTTCCTCGTCGCCTATGTAAGTGCGGGCAGTGCCTTGCTCTCTTAACGCGGCAATCTCAGCGCGCACGTGGAGAAATAAATGCAGAGGAAGGGCTTGTCGGCGCGGCTCCCTCCGAACGCCGCTTCAGGAGCCCGTAGTCGGAGTTTCCAAGTGCTCAAGTGGGAGGTGTACTCGCTGGCTGAGCCTGAAATACTGAGAGAGCGGAATAAAACTGAATCCTGCTAGTTCTGCCTCACTAATGTTACTGCTATGCAGCTTCCCTGTTCAGAGCTCTTTTCGGTTGCGCTGTGTCAGTGGAAAGAGTATCAGAATTATAACAGGGTTTGGCTTGGAAAGGGACCTCAAAGATCATTTTTGTTATAAATGAGAAGTTTGACTAGGCCAATATTCAAGCAGCAATTTACTAATTAATATGGTAAAGTGTGAGCAATACAGCACTGGGTACAGTGGAGGAAGTTTTCCCTCCAACTGCACACCGATAGTTGAGGCTTACAGGTATTTATAGCAGTATATTCTCAGCAGTTCGTATTCCTAATTTTTACTCATCAGCGGTTTCTATTCCCAATTTTTACGTAACATTTCTATACACTATTGAGATTTAGTTTTTCTCAGGATGTATCCCAGAAAAGGAGCATCCCAGGTAGTAGTGGTTCGGTTTCCAAAAGAAGGAAGAAGTCTCCCAGATGGTGAGGTCCAGTTTCCAGATGTGGGTCCACCTTTTGATTGCAAGGACTATAAATATCATAACAGTGATGTTCAGCTTCCCTTGGTCGAAACTATTAAACCTTGAGTTGATGTTCATCTTCCTTTCTCAAGTTGCATGTTTCCTTTTCATATATTCTAAAGCTATAGTTTAAAAAATCCTTACTACAAGCAATATACTAAAATTATACTTCAAAAGGTTATTATTGCAAAACTCTTTAAGGCTTAACTACAAGCAGAAAGTTCCCGTCAAAAAACAACATCCTTAAAGCTTTAATTCAAATGCTCCTAAATCAACTTAAGACTTATAAAGGTTAATTGCAAACAAAGTATAGATTCAAAGGCTTTCTTCCATGCTTTACTTTTCTTAGTTATTATTAGAATTTGTCTTTATAACTGTCTCATGATCGATTTCCACACAATTCCATCCAATCCAAACCATTCTATGATTTTTCCTCATGCTTCAGCTTCCTTTCTAAAAGGAGCTATTTATGGTGTGTGTATAAGATTTGCGGCAGCTGGGATTTGAAAGTGGAGACATTAGATAACCTTGATTTATGAGGAATGTAAGTTTTATTTGTATTGGGGGAAACAATTCTGCTACACATACAGATGAGGCACGAGAGGCTGTGTTAGTCTGTTTCTTTGCATGGAGCACATTCCAAGGGTCTGAGCTGCTGCTACAAAAAATGAAAGAAATGTTTGTGACTTGGACCAGGCACAAAGGAGATAATCAGTTGTCTTGTGATGAAACTTGAGTGCAAAATACAGCTACTTTTTTGGCAATTTTTTATAGAAAAAGGAAAAAAATATTTTATACTAGGAACTAAATGTCATAGTAACGCACCATATTGTGCCGTACAGGACTGAAACCAGGGGGGCTGAGTTTACTCAGTAAAACTTAGTGGTTTGGTGCATGCAGATGCGTGGCTGCACAGGAAATAGACTGAAAAAATACAGAATTGCAAGAGAAAAGATGTCAGCATAAGGAAAAGAGATAACATAGCAATTTAATGTGCTTTCTTCCCTGCCTTCTGTATTTCACTGCTCAACTACATTCTTGTTCACAGACTTTTTCTTTCTGACAAGTGCCTGCAACTTGCTGCAAACTACTGACTGGAATAGCTGACACTAAGTTAATACCTGATTGTACATTAGACACACAGTTGTTTCACAGTACGCATATGGAATAAATTAGACTTGAGAAGTGCACTTCCAAACGTGTTTTCTAGTCTCCTTATCGGATTTTTTTGTCCTTCAGCATTTTCATTATGGCAGTGTTCTCCTCAATAACATCACTTGTAAATAGCTTTATCCTGCAGGTCAACAGGTGAAAAAAAAGTCAACATAGTCTATTGAGAGAGTAATTGAGATTATGGATTTTAATCCTCTACTTACAAAACGTGAAAGAGGTCAAATATCTGCTCCTCAATTATACTGTTGAATAAAAGGGCTATTATGAAACCAATATGTGCTGGGTAAGAATTTTGTTTCAAGGGTACTTTCTGTCATTGTCTTGCAGAATGCTACTGCTACTGCTTAATTTACATGCATATACTGAGAACCAGGAATTTTAATACTGTAATGTTTTCTACTTTTTACTCCACACACTTGAATTACAGTATTACAGACTTGCATTAATTCCTTTCCCCTGAGAAGTAGATGGTGTTCCTTTTATGAAAGGTGAATAGTGATGCAGCAGTACTGGTGCATTTAGCCAAGGATATATGAAACTGGAGGTACTGAGCTTCAATTATTGGTCACATTCCTCTTGAGGAAAAGAAATTACACTTGCAGGAATTATCTACAAGGTCTCAAGATAGCCACTGGAAAATTTGAATTTCATATGTAAAAAATGTCTCAGAGTGAATTTACGTGAAAACACAGATTTGAAAGAAATCATATTAATTTAATGCATTGAAGAGGGGTTGTATGACTGTGAAAGCCACTGATGAGTTGGCCTGCAGTGCACAATCAGGAGCTCAAATCACAGTACAGGCCTTGTGCTGTTCCAGAAAATGTCTTTTGAGAGCAGACTGTTTGTACTTCCCTATCACAGAGGTTTATTCCAACAGTAGATGAACCATTGCAAGAGATTTTGGCACAGGCACCTTGCCTCGGTGTGCTCTGTGGGGCCCTTTGGTCTGGATGTGAGATCTGTGAGGCTGGACTTGACCTTGTGTGGCCTGAGAGAAAATATTTCCTGTCTCATGGGCAGGTCGAGCAGAGCAGCATAAACAACCTATATCTTCTACTGCCACAGTGGAACACTTGCTCCTTTCTTCATCAGAAATTCTTCGCTGTTCACTCATGGCTCTCATTTGCACAAGGGAAAGATGACTTTGTAGGCTTTTCTGCATCTTTATCAGGGAAGCCCTGGATTTAAAGGTTTTCTGAAAGCTAGTAATGGAACAGTACAAACATCTGACAGCTCACCCTTGCACAGGACTTGGCACCCTGCATGAATTAAGTATTCTCCTTGAAAAACTCTGAAGGAAGAGCTTTAAAAAACATGTCATATTCAGACATGAAATCCTCCTGCCCTGAGTCCTCTAACACATCATTATACATTACTGCAGTTTTCTGCTTCTAGTCTCCTTCTTGCTGATAACTGAAGTATCGGAATGAAATGAGAGTTTATCTCAGTCTGAATTGGCCTTTCTCTGCATTCAGTATTCCTCAATGTCACATCCCACACTGTCATATAGTCTTAAAAGTTCCCCTATGGTTCATTTTAGTTTGATGTGTGATTATTTCTCCCATGCTGTTCTCTTTTAGCACCTGGCACCTGATGTCTAATTATCGTGACCGCCAGGAGCTGACATGATGTGGTTTTACAAATGTTTGTAATCCTGCAGTTCATACATTTTCAAAACTGCAAAGTGCTTTTGTTAAATAGTTTGCAATATGTGCGTTCATGTGTAAGCTTTGCAAAAATACATGGAGTTTGCTAAGAAGGAAGAAGGGCTAATCTTTATTTTTGAGGCTGACTAATCTACCATGGTCAGCCTGTGCAAGCACAGCCTATAATAGTTTCTGCCTGAGACTGATTTGAAGATAAATTTTCTTGACAGATGTGGAAGAATAGCTTTTGTTATTATACTCTGTGTCATGTAATAGAAAGCTGCAAAGCTATGCTCTTCAGTACCAGAGCAACTGTATATCCAGAGCTGTCCTTGTATAAATTCTCAAGGTGCAGATTCTGTCCAGAATAAAGATTCTACAGTTTAAAAAAGGAAATGAAAAAAGAAGTAAACTATGAAGAATAAAAGGCTATGTAGCTGGCAGAAGGATAATTATGTCTAATTAAATACAGTGTACAGCCTAAAATTATTGTTCTGGAAGGAAATGTCTGTAAATTCAGATGTAGTTTTGGACATATATGATATTGTCTTACAGACAAAACAAAAGGCAGGCTGTTCTATGACATTGATCTAGAAGTTCTTATTAGGAAACCAGCGTCATTCTCTGTCACAAATGCTCCTGGGATTTCACCCAGCATTCTTAGCCCAGCTTAATGATTTAGGTCACTGGAAAACAACCAGCCTTGGGGTGGCAAGAGCAGCAACAGGTGACTAAGAACTTATCATTCATGCATGAACCACCATGCTGCCTAAGGTCATTTTAAAATGGTCTCTCAAACACATGAACATAAAATGGGCTCTCCCAAAGCTCGAAGCCAACAGAACTGAGCTGGATTCAGGTTTTTACAGACAAAAAGGAACCTTGTGTACCTATTGTATATCCTCAGAACCAATCTGCCTAGTTACTCAGTGATGCCAGCATGTGTAGACTTCTACAATGAAAACTTGGTGTGTGCATATTCATTTGCTAAAATTCTTGTAACCTGCATTCAGCCTTCTAAAATATATGGGGACCATACACAGAATTTTCTCCAGTTCCTAAAATATGCATAGTAACTGTGTGCACTAATAGGCCAATTATGCTCAGTCCAGTGAGTTTATACCTTGTCTTTGCCAGCTTTTCTCAACTACTGTGCCATATCTTGTTTGGCTAACCTTCCTGAGCTGCTTCTTCTAATATCTACTTCTATTCAATTTCACAAATTATATTGAACATTCCTTTCTTTATTGCAGGTAGTTTCAAGCAGAAAACCGGATTTCTTGATATCTTTTAAATAACAGATTCTACTCCAGCAAGATCTCTTAAGTGGCTTAAAATTTTGCATTGTAGGGAAAACTCTCCTTATGTGATGAAAAATGCTTTTTCAGTTTAGTCCTACATTATTAGTAAGCATTGTATTTTAAGCATGTAGTAAAGGTGAGAGGAGAAAATTAGGGTTTTTTTTTTTCTAATTTCAAAATGATTACTTTTCCTCCAACCTAATTTGACTTATTCTGTATTGTTTGTCCCCTCCATTTGATGGATTATATTTATTACATTTTATATAGGAGGCATGGGAGTTTTCACAACCTTCAGTTTCTCTCAGATGGGCATCCAAATGCTGTGCTATAAACAAAAAAATTAATGGGCAAAGACAACCTGAAGAATAGCTTAAGGCTTTAAGTCTACAGGTCTCTAAGGAAGAGGTTTAATTAAGGCCCTGGATGAAATCATAAAAACTGAAATTGTCAGGACCTGCCAATATATTGTCTAATTCAAGTCCAGAAGCCCAAAATTTTTTTTGGTGTCTTAGTAGTCATTTATACATAAAGCAATTAAAAATGTGTGTTAGATACTCCCTTTCCTTAATGCTGGCTTCTGCTGTCTCTCTGACCACTGACCTGTACAGTGGGTGACATACAGAACATGATAGAAGTTACAGGTCCCCTCTTGGGAAAGTACATGTCATTATTCTTGGATAGCTGTTATAACATCTTAATATTGTTTATGAAATACCAGCAAAAGTGTTCACAGTGTAAAAGAGGGGATCCTGGTTTGATCAAGACCTTCATGCTGTAAATCAAAGAGACTGTATGATCAGACAGACTTGTGATATAGCAGATTACACTTCCACTGCAGATTAACTTTGATGTTTTCTTTAGTAGAAAGAAACTGATTATATAGATGAAGTCATTAAAAGGCTTTATGGATGAAATATGTTTCATCCAAAGAGAACCTTACAAAAGGAATTCGTGGTGAAGGAAAATTTACAAGAAGTGAAAATGAATTTACACCAAGCGAAGTGATTTGGAAAAGCTGAAAAGGGAACAAATGAGTTCAGAAGAAAGCAGTGAACATGGAGTAGTGATATACTGGTTCTTACTGCTCCCATTTTACTCTTTAATAGAAACCAATCTCCCTATAGACCCAGAGACATTTTCTGTCATAATTTTGCTAAATATTATAGAAACCAAGGAAAGGTGAAAGAACAAAGGGTCTTTAGTGATTGCAAAAAATTAAACTTAGAGTCAAGTCTGAGGAAAACAAATGTGTAAGGAAGCTATTGCTGATTTAGATGCTAGCTTGGTAAACTGGAGTCTTAGCTTCTGTTTTCTACAGGATAAGAGATTTTTGTGCCTGTAATGTTGGCTTAGGCGTTTTGGGATAGATCTGATAAATGGAACTAAATCCCAGAATCGTGATCCTGAAAGCCTTGCTAAGCTACTAAAGTCTAGAAGCTGTTAATATTTTCAATGCTAAAGATCCATGAGCTTCTAAAATTTCTGATCTTTATATGCCCAAGCTCTTCTGATGTTGACAGGACTAAAAGGCTCAGAATCTAAACCTGAACAAGATTCAGGAATTATGTATTTTTAATTTATATAGATACATGTGCATCACCATCTAGTGTACTCAAGAAGGCTTTTCTGTTTTTTTCATGTTGATTCCAATATTTAGTAGATGTTTGAGGCTAAAGATACATATTCTGAAAATTGTATCTCTACAGATCTGAGAGGTGGAATTCAAGGTACATTCCTTTTTTCAGTATTTTCTATAAGGCAGCTGGACAGCTGCACCTTTGACTTTACATGGTTTGCTAATGGTATGCTTAATGGTCCCTAATGGTGTTCCAGCAAAGCCCAAGTGGTGTGCCCACCAGTATGAGGCTACATCAGCCCTAAAATTGGAGGCATCTATTGAATCTCTTTGTTTCAGATATTAAAGTAATACTGAAGTCAGTAGAGGGGACAGCAGCAGTAGCAGGGACAGACATTGGCAGCAGTATCATTTGCCCCAGTAATGTCCTTGGTAGAGCAAAACCACTTTTTTCCCCACTGGTCTAATAAAATCGCCTCAATCTGCTTCTTTGGGTGATCAATGCTCATCTGGAATTTTATCACTGTCCTTTGTAGAGGATAATTAAATTGTTTTACATTTATAGAGGCAAGGTAATAACCTTAGATTTACATAGAGCTAATTTCTTTCTTTGTGAGTGGGTTCTACAGGATGTGAACAATTAAGTTTCTGTGGGAGGATACAGGAAACATGATTAATGGATCAAAGAGAGATCATCTAAAGGAAATGGGTATAACACCAAGGGAGATAATGCTCTATCTCATAATACTTATGCAAATATGCCAAATGTTGGAGAATTCAATTAATATTTGACAAATGGATTCTCTGTGATACAGAGTAAACACATACTGGGGAAACAATAAAACTTTATTGCATATTATCTGTTAACTTCCTTTCAGATAGGCTGGGTTGCCTGGTCAGGCATCTAATTCCAATGCAGGTGGCAGGGAACAGCCAGGCACAAATCAGTGAAAGACACTGAGATTGTCTGGATGAAAAAGACTGGCCAAGATTGAATTCTTTGCACACATGGCCAATCAGTGCTTGTCAATATGCATAGGTCTGCTGCTCAGTCCTCTGCCAAAAGTTAAATTTTATTCCATGGAAATGAACACTGGTTTAAGAATGAAGGAGACAGAATTAGACAATGTTTATGTTTGTGATTCTATTTCCAGAAAAGCAACACTAGCAGAAAAAACAATAATCAAGTTAAAAACAGAATGCCTGAGCTACTGGAAGACACTGGACTGGGACTGAAAAAGCTGAGCTTCAATGACCAGTATAAAATTAGGTTATACCAATGCTATATAAAGGCAATAAATCCTTCAGGTACTGCAGTGATAAGAGACACAAATATATGCAGATTTACTGAAAACATAAGTTTCTTGTTTGCTTGCTAGCTACCACTGCATGTGGTCTTTTAATTTCTACTCTAAAATACTAAAGATTTAACATGAGGTTTTGTTCTGAGAAATCCTGATTCACAGAGGGAAGGCATTTGATAAGTATATTGAAGCATACTGTCCATTTCAGGCCATATGGACTGGGAACTGAGCTAACAGAATGTGATGAGAGTTGTGGTGGTAAAGTTTTAAGTATGAAACTCAAGTTTGTCCTTTAGTTGCAACTGCCCCATAGCTGGTATCATGCTTTGCAGCAAGGAGCAATTCTAGGGACATCCCTTCAGTGCCTAGAGACAGGAAGTTGGGAAGAACACAAGAAATTAATCTTCAAAATCCCATGTTCCACAGAAAACCTACTCTTGGAGATGGCATGGCCCTACTTGACTTGGAAGATCTCTCAACACTTGAAATGAGACTTCTGTGTATTGCTCTTTTCTGTGAAACTAGGTGTTTGCTTGGTGAAAACAGAAGTCCACCATGATGGAACCAGAAATGGCTATGTGAGCTATAAACTTAAATATGTATCACATAAGGACTGTATTTTTTCAGTGTAAAGCATGACAGCCAAGTTACCCTATACAGAAGTGATGCTGCTTTTGCTTCTTCAGTCCTGTTGCTTAGTGGTCAAAGCAGTTACCCAGGGCAGTGGAGATTTGGGGTTAATCCTTAACCTGAAAATGCCCTGTCTCAGGCTAGAGAAGTCTCTTAGGGGCACATCCTGTGCCAAAGGGACTGCTGCACATCCAGGAACGAGACTGCAAAGAAAGCAGACAGGGCAATGCCAGAGAGAAAGGTGAGGGGCCCTGGAAATCAGGCCAAGATTGAATTCTCTGCTGTGCTCTGAGTGATCTTTGCATTTTACATCAGGCAGTCATGAGATGAACTTTCAAAGCGAACAGATGAGTCGAGACCCCAGGTTAGGTTGGTCCTTCAGCCATTCCATTCACCTGGAAAGAATGAGCCATGCTCAGCTAGGCCACTGCACTGGTGGGAAGGCTCTGTGCAGTGTGTCCTGAGCAGAAAGAAGCTCGGAGGTGCAGGAACAGGGCACTGCTCGGACACCTGTAATCCTGAGGATCTCATACTGGCCAGCCACTAAGCCTTTGTTGTGTGGCATTCTGGGCTACCCTGCATGGTGTCCAATTATTTACTCTGGGAATATGGAGCTGACATGCATCATTTAGATATTTGGGTTCCCCTGCTGAGTCCAGACTTCCTGATGCATAAATTGGCACTCTGGAGCTCATCCTCACATTATTTAGTTGTGCATTTTTGCTTTGCTTTTGACTGTAGGGGAGAATATTAGCCCTATTTTCTACTTGCGAGGCATGTGTTCATTAATTTTGATTCACTACGGTCAAGTTACAAAATCTTAAAAATATCTTAATCTCTTCTACTAAGCAATCTGTTTAAATCAGAGATAATAAATTTTAATAAAAATCGACATTTTCCCAAGTTTATGATTTCTTTTAACATGCCATTTTGCTGTGATCTTTGAGTTATTGCCTCTAATAGATTACTTCCCTGTTGTCAGGGCTGATTCTATCTCGAAGTGTATTAATTTTAGTTAAATGTATCTTGGCAGACATCCACCACTGGAATCAGTGCTGAACACCACAGAGTATTCTTTTAATTGGACATAAAACTCAGAGATTTTTTTCATATGATTCTTTGCTATACAGTGTGTACAATTAGATTTAATGAGCTCATTTTAAGGACAAGTTGGCCAAACCAGTGCTATTGCTAATTTATAGAAGCTACTGAAAAAGTTACCTTATTATTTTCTTGTCTAAATTAAAACTTAAGAGGAAATATTGTTGCTGCTTTTACTTTTAGCATGTGAATATACAAAAACCTAATTTTGGAAATAAAATGTTTTCTCAGAGTGTGATTTCCAGTGATTGTTGTAGAATTTTTGGGTTTTCATTGGCAAATATTTTGGCAATAAAGGTAAGTCTAGCATCTTCTTATGTCATGTTAATAAACCCAGGCTGTGCATCATGATGACTGAGGATCCAGCAGCAGTGTAGCTCTCATGGCATGAATGGAACAAGCCAGTTTGAAATCCTGTGTAGACACTTGGCAGCTGGTGCCCAAAGCCACTGAACTACACTGCCAGCTCAAGAGTTCCATGTAAGAATATTATTGGTTAATACAGAACTGGTTAAAAATGTTTTTCTCTGGAAATACTATCTCACTGGACACAGTCACATGGCTAAGACCGAAGGAAGCTTTAACCATCACTGTCTGTTTTCACCAGTCCTTGCAAACTGAACAGAAACCTGGACTGGTTTATGCTGGAAAGATGTGTCCTACAGACCAGATTCAAGAGAAAGATTTCCCCTGGAAAGATTAGAACATGAGAGCTGTTTAATCAGCCTCCTCATCATTGCAGCTCTAGTAGAGGGAATAACAAAAGGAGACTGGCGGTCTGTTAGTTGAAGATGCAATGAAAATATCTATTGAAAAGAGTAGCACCTGAAAAAATCCAGGAGATCCCAATACTTGAGTCGGTCATTCATAAGGAAGAGCTCCGTGATGCTATTTTATGTGGTATCCTTCTGTCCTCTACCTTTAATCTAATGTCAGTGGATAGATGATGGGAGCTGGTAGGCCAAGTTTCTCTCTCCATGTGAGAAAGTGGGTATGGGAGTGGCTCTGTGGGATGCCTGCTGCTGGAAATGCTACCCCCACTCCTGCCCTTTTCTTCTCTGCATGGCTTTCTTGCACCTCCTTCACCACTGTTTTGTTCAGGCAAGGCACTTGCCCCAGGACCATCCCTTTCCACATCTGCAAAATGGGAATTATGCACCCATTTGTGAAAAATGCATTGAGAATTACCAGCATGAACCTCAGAACAGGAGTGGAAATTACTGCTATTGCAGTTTTGCATGCTTCTGCTTGCTTTGTGACAGTGTCCCATGAGTGCTTCATAAATTGCTAATTCTGAGTTACTAAGAATTACAGTCATGTTTCTGTTTGCATTGGAAAGACGTATACCAGGGCTTTCATGCTGCTTCTTACAAAGACACTTCTCATTTATATACAGAAATAATGAGACAGAAAAATGTTAAAAGGATTGCCGGAAAGCTGCAGATCACTTTTGGCAGTAATTATTTATCTGTCCACCATTTTGTCTGTGTATATTTTATTCTCTCTCAATCTATATATAACAACAAATTAGTTAGCAGAATCAAAGCTGCTTATTTTAAATTTACAGTGTTCTCCTTGGACTGGTACACAAGCAAGCTGCACAGTGTAGGACATATGCACATGCTGCGCTTGGTAATCTTTCGGCGTTAATTTATTTACATGCATCTGGTTGCTTTCCTAATAGAATGGATCAGTCTTGCCTCCCAAATGAAAGAGATAATGGGAAAATTGTTTGAGATGTTGTAATGAAAGCCAATCTATCTTTAGCAGAGTGGGTTAAGCATGAGTACCTTGTGTGCTGTTTCTTTCACCTGTAAAGTACAAATTTTTGCACTAACAATTAATTAGCATTTTACAGAGTCAACATTAACTAAATATCCTTGACATATTCCCCAAGAGAGGATAATGTCATTAACCTCTTTTACAGATGAGGAAACAATATTGGCTTAGCATTGTAACTCCATTGACTTCTGTGGAGTTATTCCAGATTTACACCAGTAGAAATAACACTAACTTTAGTCCTTGATATAATAAGTCATTTGTTCATGGTTATCTAGTCACAAAGCTGCACACTCAGGATGAGAAACTGAAAACATCCACATTTCCTTTGCTGCCATAGTAAGATTTTCTACTGATATAAGGTCTATAAACCTTTATCTAGGATATTTTAAAAAAACCAAAACAACACACCACCACAGAATCTTATATTTTTCTTCTGATCGTGTCTAGAAACAATTGTTGTGTCCGGAAAGGTCTGCATCCTGTGAAAATAAATGAACAACAATAAATTTTTAAAACAAACTTCAACTTCCCCAGAAATGTGAATTTTTTTCTGAGTAAGTTTAACATCAGAAAAGAATTATGTGCTTCCAAAGACTGCCAATGAGCAAAGCATGCAAGTTAAAGATCTTTTTATATGCAAATACTTCATTACATTTGGGGGGATTTCTTATTTCTCTCTCTCTTCATTTTTTAATTGAAAGCAAAAGAACAATGGCACATCAGTTTCTTCAATTTACTTATGAATATCCAGAATTCACTTTCACCTTCCAGAGTGCCAGTGCTACCTGTCAGCATTTGAGGTCTGGAGTAATGCAGGAGCCTGCTGACTTCTCTAGACAGAATGCTCTGCAGAAATTAGGGGTCTACAGTATTTCTGATAAAATTGAGAGGTTTTTTGCAACATGTTTGCTCCCAAATAACTGGTGGCAACAGCATTATTTCTGAAATGGTATAAGGTAAAAATGCTTAAAAATACAACTTTCATGTCTCCAGTTAAAGTACTTCTAATGTATTAATTATAAAAATTCTCACCTCTCCATTTATGATGGACTTGCTGCAAGTGCGAGATCTGGAGCTGAAATTCAGCCGTACACAGAGGCTCGCTGCCAAGCTTCTTCCCTAAGCTCCATTCAGAACAAGGTAAAAATTCCACTCATTAATCTCCTTTCCTGGATTGGCCCTTATGCACTGGCCAGTGTCACCTAACCATGTCTCAGTGGTACCCTGAGAATTAAAGTCCTCTTGAAACCAGGTTATGGGGTAATTATACCCAGACCTTGAGTATGCCAGATTAAATAGTATCACAGAAAACAGTGTCCCAATCTCCTAAACCTCACCATTTATGCAGAATTTTTTTTGACAACAAAAGACAGCAGGGAGGTTGAAACAGTTCTAGGATAAAGTAGTTCTTTCAGTACAGAAACAAGAATTTTCACCTCCCCTCTCTTCGGAAAGTCTCATGGCTGTCACACTCTTACAGAGATTTTCTTTTCAGACTTGGACAGAGCAAACAAGGACTGCTCCAACTTCCTCTGTATTCAGTGGGAACAATTCAGGTTGACTTCAGTCAGATTGTTAAGGCCCTTAATCTCCCTGATTTGAACAAGCAGCAAACACTGATACTACCAGAGAAAATGATGACATAAAAATATTTCCAAACAGAAGAGATTTACAGGACAGTTGGAATTACAGCACATTTATTTTCTTTAAAGTCAATGAGTGGCATGGTCCAATGACAGTTGTATCTTATGCTTTTCATAAAGATCTCAAGGCATTTCATAATCAATTAACAGCTCAAGCACGTCATCATTATAGAACATCTTGCAATAAACCATTAGGAATTAATGTAGAGTGAGCTTTCCATCTTTGCTAAACAAACTGCTACACATCTAGGATCCATGCCAAGCAGGCTTTGAATTTTTTAGTGAAGATTAGACACATTCTCTGCAAGCAGAGGATAAGTCCCTGTGCCAGGACTTTCTATTTGCCTCCTCCCCACCACCTGCAAATTTTTGTAAGTTTTACCATTTCTCTGTATTTTGGTGAGATTAATAAAAATCCAGTCCTCTGTGCTGCATTACCTTCAATTCAGATGTTTAGGACAAGATGGATCACAATAAATGCAATATGGAGGAGTTACACTCCTGCATTGAAAATCAATCCCTACAGCGATTTCATGTATTTCTGAAGCATTCCTTAATAAATCTGTGTAAAAATTCCTAATAAACTTTTGTTGCTTCGTCACAAGTCTTGCTACCCCTGTTTTTTCTGTTTAATAATTCTGGATATAGCCCTACTTCCTCAGATTAAACACAGTGAAGAGGGAGACAGCACCCATGTAGGTTTCTCCAAGCTGTTGTCAGACCTAGCAATAAAGTGCCTGGCCCTCATGGGTATTTTAGGGCAGCGGTTACACAATTAGGCTCCTTATATTCCAGAGATAATGTCTGGATCTAAAATTCGAGCTTGCACCTAAACAGCTCCCTCGGCTGGCAATAGCAGGCTATTCCTTCTCCACCTGAAGTACTCCCGGCTTCCCTCACTAATCTGCCCAGCAACAGTTTGTCCCTTCCCTTCTGCAGCAGCAGTCTCGTGTAAGCATCGTGCTCTCAGATCAGCTGCAGCAGTTTATGGAAGGATTTACAAGGGAGAAAAAAAAAAAAAAAAAAAAGGCAAAAAAGCAGCTGCTTCTTCAAAGATTCGACTCCTTAGACATCTGACTTTTGGCCCCCACCCTGACAGCATCACAGAGGACGTAACTTTTAAGATGTTTAAGTGAGACGTGTTTTTGTTTAACAACGACAGCACACAGTCTGTGATTAATCTTTTGCATGAGAGACGTGGCAGTTTCCCCACTGTTTTGCAAGACAATATGGTTTGATTGCTTCTGCCTCCTGTCAAGCCTCCAACTGGAAATGTGTAATATGAAATGAAGTGCAGTAAAACAGATAAGAACGTGCTGAGGTAGTTAAAACAATACTGGAGTAATTAAGGCTCTGTATCTGTATGAGAAACAAAATAAGCCCACTGTTGGTTTGATTAACACTGCAGGATTGTAAGGCTGCCAATGACACATCTCTATACAAAGCAGAAGATGTGAGGAGTCCAAGAGTTGTCCCAATGGGAAGATGTGAGAGTAGAAAAGCCATACCAGTTGGAAGATGAGTTACCAAGAGCTGTTCCGGTGTGTATATAAGAGATACCAAGAGCTGCCCTAATGGGGATAAGAGAGTCCAAGAGCTGTCACAAAGGGAAGTCAACAGGCCAGAGGCCACAAGTCTGGAAGAGTAAGGGCGGCAGCCTGCAGGTGCCAGCCAGTTCCAGTTGGTTCCAGCTGATTCCAGCCTGTTCTGCTCTTGTCAGGCATGGCCATTTGTGACAGAGGAGTGGCCCAGCTCCTCCATTACATACCGTGCTCACATCAGTGTCCTGCACATTCACATGCTGTAAGCGTGCCCTGCACACTTGCACACTGCCCTAAAAGAAGCAAAGTTTGACAGTAAAAGGTGCACACTGGGAATATTTGATTAATTTAAGGGTTTTTAGGAAAGGTTCTCTCCCCCGACCAGAAACAGGAAGAGAAAGCTGTTCTTGCAGCAGCTATAGCAGCAAGTTACATAGTGGCAGGTCTAATGCTAATATGTATTGTTATTATGCACTTAGAGATGTGGCAAATGCAGCAACAACAAAGACAATGCCAGTGACAGAAAAAAATCCAGCAGCAACTGACTGTGTAAAACATGAGGAATTCCTCCTATGCGTGACACATTAAAAAAAGAAGCCAAGAGCTCATTGTTTCCCTGCACCAAAAAAGATTAGGTACTGCCTAAAACAGCAGTACTGAGCTGTGAATTGTTCTTATTTATACTATATCATGCAACCTGATTAAAAAAATCAAACCAAACAACCTGCTCTGTTCCAGACAGCTCAGAATCCAAGCAATGAAGGGAAGCTTACTGCTAGGCATCTGATTCATGAGATCTGTTCTTTTTAGCCTGTAACCCAATAGAGATTGGTCCCCTCCTGTGTCCGGCTGCACTTTTTTACTCTCAAAAAGAGCCACTAATTCCTGAGTCTTTTGTGAAGTGATGGTCCCTCTTCTTTGGAGAAGGGATGCAGTCTGAGCACAACTGTTGAGTTACAGCCATAGCTGTGCATTCTACGGAGTATATGTGAAAAGGGGGGAAAGGGTGGAAGCATAGCGTCCCATTGGCTACAAATGGGATTCATGACAATAAAGGAAAAAAACTCAAACCTTTAAAAAGATCAAGAGAAAATATATGAAACTATTATCTCCAAAAGATATAATGCCTCTCTTTCTTTTCCCTCATGCTGATCATGCCTTGTCCTGTACGCAGCCTTCATCTCTCTTTCAGATGAGAGAGATACTCATGCAGTGTAGCCTTGCTCAAACTGAGAGTGTTCTTACTATGACTCCCAAAGTGAATGTATCGACTGACCCAACTCATCACCTGGAAATGGCTGTGTGTGAGCCAAGCCCAGCTTTCTGAGTTGTCAGGCGAGTGATGCTCATTGCTGCCAAGCTCGGCAAAGCTGGCCCTTTCCCAGTGGTGAGCTGCAGAGCGATGGAGTAGGTGCAGATTTCCAGCAGTAGCTTTCCCAAAGAGCTTCTGCTTCACACTCCCCTTGTGACACAGCAAATATGAGGGCTGCTCTACACTCATTCCTTCTGCTTGATCAAAAAACAAACCACTGCAGCCATTATTTCTAAATAATTATTAACTCCAGAAGAAGGCATACCAGTACCAGCCATGTTCTTGTGACCACTGTACTGCTACCAAACTGTGTTGGATTAGGTTCAAGGCTGAGCTCTTCTGGCCTGCTGGATGCTCCTGGTAAGTGTTTTACCTAACAACTCACTGATAGGAATTGGAGTTTGAATGCAGCCTAGGACAGAAGTGCCCCAGTTAATTCATTTGCCTTAAAGGTTTGAGCTTGTTTTCCCATGGATGTGCCATAATGTCAAAGTTGTAGAGCACTCTGAATGTCTGTCTCACCACCTTTGCTGAAGCTGTTCCACTCTGTGTAGAACAACTGATATTCACAGGGACATGAGAGAGTATGGCTTGTAACTTAGTGATGAAGGTGGGAACTGGAGAAGGAACGGGGTTTCTTGTCTTTTCTCCAGGGAGCATATGAGTTTTAATTTACTAAATTAGTTATGGAAAACTTAAGATGAATGCTAAGCATGCAATGCCCAATGGCACACACTTAAATTTGCTCATAACACTACATTATGAGATGACCAGCTGTGGTAGAGGAGCATCTTTACCACTCACTTCTATGTGGATCACAATTGGATTCTGGTGCCTTTTGAACTGATTTGAAACTGTGATCAGTGCGACACTCCGGGTTAATCCACAAATTTGGAGGATCAAGTGCAACCATACAGGTAAGTGCAGTGGAGCAGCTTCCTCTAACTACAAGTAAAGGGGAAGGACAAGCAGCTCCATGCTCCTTGGATGCAGAATTTAAATCAGCTCCTGTTTCATTGCTCCTGGGCAGCAATGTCAGGCTATGGTGAACTTCAGTAGGTCCCTAAGATGAAATGAAACCTATTTAAAGTTGTTTTTTAATATGAGGTTGGCTTTAATATGAGCTTGACATATAACACTTAGGAAAAATAATTACTACAGTTTCTAGAAACTAGAAGATTCCCACTGATTTCAGAGGGTCAGAGATATAACTCCAAATGAACAATATTAATTTTTAAGAATTGTTGACAAACTAGACTAGTCACACTTTTTAACATAAGTATTTTGTTTGAAAAGCACCATTTCTACAGAAGTGTGTGTGGGGGTTATGTAAAATTATCAATTTCAAAGTAATTTCTATTAGGAAATAGTAAAAATCCTCCTCTTTGCATATTCTCCAAATTAGAAATGTTTAACCTCAATATGGTTTGCCATTTAGTGATGAAACTCATAAAAAAATTAAATTGAAGCAAAACATTTGGAATAGAGTAAGGTAAAAAATGAGAGGTCATCTAGAGGGTTTTTTATTTAATTAAAAAATTTAATAGACAATTTTTATCCCACTCATTTCCCTGCCCCTCAAAACTTTTGTCCCACTTGGAATAAGAAAACTTTGGTCCCATTGGGAATAAGAAAAGGTTATTTAAAGATTTTGACAGAAAAACAATATTTCCCAGCTCTACCAAATAGCCCACTGTGTCTCAGAGCTGTAAATATAGTTTGCAAATCCTGCATCTGTTTTTTGTTTACAGTGATGGTGAGATATCTGTGTAGGTAAGTTAGGTTTTCCATGACAACAGTGTGTACTTCTACATTTCTAGCTACTGGTGGTTCCTGAAAACACAAGAATAAAAGCATACAGAAAGAGAACCTTAAGAAAAAAAAAACAACCTAGCAAGACTCTCAAAAGGCAGAATTAGGTAATGCATTGAGTAACTGAGCTTGTTCAAGTAAGTAATTGTATTAGTATTGACTCAGCGTAACCATCTCTCTTTCATAAATGAATGCTTTGCATGACTGGTTTCTGTGAGTAGAAATGCATTGGATTTTTTCTTGTTATTGAATTTTATAGGAAAAAAATCCCAGCTACACAGATGGAGGTGAAGAGAACTAATCACTAATATTTTGTATGAAAGGAAGTATTAAACATACATAGCAGTGAATCCAAATGTGACTAGAGATTATATAACACCTGCTAGGGTGTATAATCATGTTTACCTCCACTAGGAAAAGATCCAAAGCCAGAACTCCAAATCTGAAGCCATCAGCAATGTACTATTTCAAATACCCCTATCCCTGACTGTGGGCTTCTGTGTGGGTCCATTTTCAAAATAGAATTTCATGCCCAGCCCAGCTTGGTGAGATTGCTCTCATAGTCCCTCATGCTGAGTAGCACCTACTCATGAAGTTATTAGACTGTAGGAGAAGGGGCAAGAGTATCTCCCCACTTCACTTCTCCCAACACTGAAAAAAAAAAAAAAAAGAAGTGCAATATATATCTTTGCATTATAAGTGTAGAACCTTGAGGGGGAAAAAAAGAAAGTTATGAATTTGGCCTCTGAGATCCAAGGAACTGAATTATTAAGAATGTCCACAGATGTAATATTAGATATATTCATGGATACAATGTGGAGAAAGACTTTGGAATTGAGCCCAGAAAGAACTGCTGATACAAGACAGTCCCTTATGCTTCTCCTAAAATCTCCAAGTCTGATATTAATAAATAAAAGGGTTCGGGGGCTGGAATTAAACCTGCATAATTTTATGAGGAACAGGTCTTTACTGCCTGGGGCAATATAACCCTCAGACTTTATAGTTGAGTTACAAACTCCTTTTCAGAGGCAGGTCAACAGGAACCACACATTCTCTTTTAATCATGCTATGTATGAAAATGTTTTATAGTGACATCATTAGTGGTATTACTGGAACCCGTCTGCAGCCAGAATCTACTCCACTCCTCCACCCAACTGTAAGCATAAACCCCCAACACTTCCTTTCTGACAGGAACATATACATTCATTTTATGACTGATCTCTCTTCCTTAGGCCCAAAGCTGGGTCGTGAACAAGAAATTCCAGCCAACCAGTGTGAAATCTGCACCCTCTCCAGCCACCAGTCTACGCTATCCAGCAGCTCACTTTTGATGAGTTTGGTGGAGGGAAAGATAAAAAAAAGTACATCTGGCCAGTTTTGCCCAAGTGAGGGGGCAAGGTAGAGAAATCTTCCTAACCACTTCAGGAAATCATCTAAACTCCTGAGAGATGACTTTTAATTACACACATTAATGCAATACAGAGCTACTAGTACCATGAGCAAAGCAAGGACTATAGGCACAATTCTGCTCACTATGCCACGATCCACAAAGAACAGAAACTCTTCACGGATTCATGGTTCCAGACATCAAAAGGAACTATAATGTCTCCAGCCCATAATCTAGGTACAGGGGCTAAAAATTTCTTCCAGATGATTTAAGTCTATTTTGTAAAAAAATATATCAGCTCTTTGAACAAAGCAAAGATATAGGGATCCACCACTTCATTGTGAAGGCACCCTACTGTTTAATTATTCACACAGATTGCAATTTATTTTAAGGTTAAATCTATTCCACTCGGTTTTTGCAATATCATCAGATGTGAAGGCCCATCACAAAGAATTATAGTGACATCTCTGTCAAAAAACACAGAACCCATCTTTCTGCTAAACTTGCTAAGCACAAAGCTGGATAATCCTGCTATGTGATTTTCTAATGTTATCTGGAGATTCCCACACTCCTTTTAATTATATTATTTTACTTCCAGAGTCACTATAAGGTGATCATCAGGGAAGCAAGAGGAAGCAGAAGGCTCTGTTATGTTCCAGAGAGAATGAAGGGCATGCTGTAAACAATATCTATGTGCCAAATGCTACTGAATCTTTCAACAGATCATTAAGCAGTCAACAGCTCTGGTCTGGAAATACACTGATTGTTTAGAGAAAAGTCCACAACCAAATTGGTCCCTTTGGATATCAGGCTGCTATGATTTTGCAAAAATATAAAATAGCTCAAAACATTAGTGCATTTATACGTGTAAGGGAAGCAAATTATCTGCTGAAATTCATGGCACTACATATTAACTTTAAAATCTAAAGCTTTTTATACATAGGTTCCTCCAAAACATTTTGTCCTCTAACATCAACAGCAACAGAAGAAGCTGATGGCTGGTGTGAGAATCTTAATTGAAGTGACAGCAAGACTGTGCCAGTTAAGTATATTTTTATGTCAAGAAGAAAAAATAGAAAATGTCAAACTATACCTAAAAGTAGCTACAAGCTTGTAAGCTAATAAAATTAGTTTGCACTTCATTCTTTAAAAGTCTCAGCTCTTCCTGTAAATAGTCAAATTCCTACAATTCCTAAAAGTTCAGTAAGAGTTGAAAGCACTTGTTAACTCACAGGAAGTCACTCAGCACTGCGCCATGGTGTTTATAGAGCAGAGTTTGAAAGTGTGGTTGCTATGACAGGTTCTTCAGAGAGACACATCTTCAAACAAAGATTCTTTCTCAAGTGTAAGTCTTCAGGGATTCACTGTAAGTCACATAGCTGTTAACACATTTAGGTTGATTGAATGAGAGAGTGTTATATGTAGACATCAACTTTCAAAAGGGCTGTGATTTAGAGAGCTGCAGGTGTTGCTTTTGTAAATTTCATAGAGTTCAGTGCCAAAAGAGGACACAGCATGAAAAATTATAAGCAGATCAACTAAAGCATTTTTTTCAATAGAATGTACTGAAGAAAGCCTTGTCAATGTCTGTGACTTATCTTTCCACTTCTGTAAAACATGGTACAGATGTAACTGTCTAGTCTGACTTTTAGTCACAATATTTAGCTACCTGAAAGATAAAGTATAATGAGACACTATACATTTCTCCTTGTTCAGTCTTTCCTAGTTTTGGAACTGTGAGCCTTTGAAAGCAGATGACATACTCAATTATTATCAAGTAAAATTTTTATCTGTCATTTGATCATTTGTGACAGTGGATGAAATATAAAAAGACTAAACTTGCACTACAGAATTAGCCTACAAAACATGCCTGCATGTATCCAACACACAAAATATAAATAATCTTTCAGAAGTATCTGAATAATACTTTTATGGTTTTCAGGTAAGATCAGCTAAAGTTCTGGTGACATCACATTTCTATAATATCTTTCAGAATGTTACATATCATGTTCTGCTGAAAAAGGAATCTTAAAATCCAAGAGTTCTGCTGCAACCTGGAGTACTAGGGAAAAAGGATAGTGTCTTAGTGTGTGTTAGTCTTAGCTTCAAATGTTTATAGATCATATTTGCTCCTTGTGTAAATCAATATAATTCCACTGACTTCAATGGAGCTACGCCAAGTTAACACCAGCAGATGAATCCAGTCTTTTGTTTTGTATCAAAACTCCCATCTTCAAAAGGTTATTTTAGGCTCTACACTGGGCAAATTGTTGTGACTGTGAAAGTGTATTCAGGTTTCAGAAAAAGGATTTCTGCAGGTTGGGGCCATAATTTCTGGGCCCAAATCAGGAAAGCATCCTACCTCAATGTAGACATTATTATTACTGACAATTTTACAGGATGTATATTACTTTCCCTTTTTATTTGCTTTTATGTTTTTAATCTCATTCTTAGTGGGAAAATTGTTGAGCTTTAACTTTAGTTTCCTAGGATTTTGTTCCATACATAGTTACTTCCAGTCCTGAGCTGCTGCGCTCCTTAAAGCACCTTTTTGATACACTTGTTCTAACACAGACTGAGGTCCAAAGATCTCCTCTCTCCACAGGAGAAGGAGCATCTCTGAGACAGTTCAGCGAGTGACATCTCTCATGAAGCAGTCCCTAAAAACACAGACTAAAAGCCATGTGGATTTCTCATTTCTTCAAGACTACCAAACTACTTACAAGTAAGTAATGGTCACTTGTGTTTTGAGGTAGCTGCTGAGTTAGAAAAGAAAGCATTCATTGTCCATCCTCTCAGGTACCATTGTTACCAGGACACAAAAATTACCTATCTTTCAGTACTGAAACGACTCAGTTTGTCTTTGACTTCACTGGCAACAGAGAAGCATAATAAGATGGAATTCATCTCACCCCACTTTAAATGTCTAAATCTGAATCTACTTCTTATGTACTTTTCATAGTCAGAAGGAGATAAATAGGCACTTCCATGGCACCTCTGTCCCACACAAAGCTTGACAGATCATCTAGTCTGAGTGTTGGAGGTAACTGAGAGATTTCCATGTTGAATCTTATGAAAGAAAGAAGACTCTGAGGATGAGATTTAGGGGAAGTCTCACAGGAGATTGATATGAACAGAAAATAATGAAAACAAGAACCCAGAGTAAATCTGAAGAAAGTGTGGAACCAAAGAGAAATCAAAAGAAAGGCAAAGGAGTTCTTGGTAGGCAAAGGCACAAGCAAAACCAAAGGGTGCAACTGCATAGAGGTAGAAAGTATCTGTGCTGTGGTTCCATCAGTCATTGGAGAAAAAGTCCAAAACAGCCAGAGACTGTGCAAATCACAAATCCAAAGACTCTTGGGAAGCAACATCTGTTTCTTATTGTCACAAAATATTTTGCCAGTTGGGAAGGATATCATCTGTAGGGTTTTGCCACTGTAAGTTCCCAGAGAAGGAAACAATATTCAAGGGAAAGGGCCTTCGAAGTGTACGTGTATATGAACCCATTTGATTATATTTTGTATTAGAACTTGTAATGAACACCACAGTTTCTGCATTTCAATTGCACTTTATGTGTGATTATTTTGCTTGTTCTCTCCATACATGCACATATGTAAAACCATATGTATTTATTAAAAGACTAAGCTGTTACTGTCACGGAAGCAGGATACAACAAAGGGACAAAATACTAAATTTGGCATGCTTTACAGTACTGCATAAAACAAATCTAAAAATTCTGAGCAGGTTCAGGGGGAAATAACTGCACACTGATAGCTCAACCTGAAAAGATTTTTTTTTCTACATTAAGAATAAATAATAAAGATTATAATCCTCGCAGCAAATTTTAACACCTACATCCAAAGGATGTGTAGGTTTATTACCTACTATTACCTACGACCTAGAACAGTGCAATGTCTTAACATGTGAACCAAACCTTTTACTGAGCTGTACTGCAGACTGCTGCAATCAATACTCCAAAGAGCTCTATTTTTCTTGGACAAGAGGCATACATATATCCGATATTTGAAGAAGCCAGGTGAATAAATCAATAGCTAAACAAAAATGCACTTAATCATATCTGTTTTGGACAGATGCAGGTTGGAAAACCTATAGGGCCCACAGAATGCCTTCTGCCTAAAGCTTAGACAGGAATCTGTGTTTCCTAAATGGCAACATCCTGTTGCTGGGCATCGCTGAAGCTGGAATGATCACAGTAGCAAGTAATTGTGTGCCAGCCAGGATCTACTGCTCAAACTTTCAAGTTCCAGTATAGTTTGTTGTTGGAGTACGTTAGCATAAATATGTAACTCGATAACCACCAAATTATGTACTTTGTAAGTTTTACTGCTTTCCTGGAATATGTAGCAAAGATTCACACATTCACTTTAACCTTAAATCGACTTGGCTGCATTTTCTTACTTAAAGTCAGCCCAAGGAGGAATTGAATACACACACATAATTTATCTTTCCTTAATGGTTTTAAGCGGTGACCATTATTGGATATTTCTCATGGTACTGCAAGTGATCATTAAACATACATAATAGCCCTACTAAATGAGTAGATAACTCTAATGCCAAAATTTTCCCCGTTCAAAGGTACGTTTGTGCATGGAAAACTGCTATGCTTAAAGGTGTCCCCTTACTTGACATTACTTAATAAAGCCCTTTGAGATAACCACAGTGCGAGAGATGTTTTAGAAGAGCACAATTTTATTTCTTCTCTGCCTTAGCCCTAAGCGGTTCAGCATTATTTGAACATCAGCAACAGCACTTCTTTATGACTTCAAAGTCAGAACCTAACCTCAAATTGGCAGTGCACCTCGAGAATAAGACTGTGCCCAGCACTCTGAGAAATGCATGTTTTCAGCAGAAAGAAGAGCAACAGGAGATAACAACACGACAGTCTAAGACCATTCAATTAGAAGGTTTATTAAGCTTACACTAAGGTGCCTGTCATGAACACTTTCACAGGAAACACTTTAAGAAAGGCATGAGGAAAAGGATGAAACCTCTAAGCTTGGAAAGAGTTCTGCAGCTGTTATTAACATGGAAGAAGGGCAAGATTCCTCCCAACCAACCTTTTCATCAGAAAGCTGTGTGTTAGGCACACTGAAACCAATGCAAGCCCAAGAAACGTCTTTTATTTTCAAAACGTATAATCCTGACAAGAAGAAAAGCCAAATAGATGTCTGAAGTCTTCTATTTTCCACCAGTTACAGCTACTGTCTGTTTAGGAACGCGGTGAGAGGTTCCTTCTCCGCAGTAAGAGAGCAGAGTCTCTGTGGCAGTCAGCCTAAGCCACGGGAGCTGGGCAGCAGCTGCAGGAAGCAGTTTTGGGGTGTCGCTGGTGCAGAGATGACAGCAGCTCAGGCTGCGTGCGACAGGGCTCCGCAGCACACCCAGTCCCGCCGCTCTGCCCAGACAGCCCCTGTTCCCGCAGGACGCGGAGCCGGCCCTCCATTTTTATTTTCGGCCCGTTATCGCAGTTTGATCAACTCAACAGGCGCTTCCGTCCCGCTGCTACGCGGAGAAAAAAGGAATTGCTCTCCTGATCCCACCTATTCGGCGTTCTCCTTTGCGAACCTCTCTCCCCTGTCCTGCGCGCTCGCCCCACGCGGCGGGCAGGCCAACACCTGAGGGGGCCGGGCGTGCCGCACGCAGCTCCCGGCCCGCGGGGCGCCCTCGGCCCGGACCGGCGCCGGGGCCGGGCTCCCCGGGGCGGCGGGGCCGGGCGCGGCTGGGGCCGGCGGTCCCCGGGCGGGCGGCAGAGGGCGCCCCGCGTTCCGCAGAGCGGGGCCGGGAGGAGCCTCCGGCACGGCCGGGGAGGGCCGGGGGGAGGGCCGGAGCTGCCACGTCCTCGGCGGCGAGCGGCGGGCGGGGAGCGCAGCCCGCGCCTCAGCCCCACGTGTGGCGGCGGAGCGGGGAAGTTGCCGGCGGCCGGCGCTGCGGACCCTGCTCCTGTCCCGCCGCTGCCTGGCCCTTCCCGTCCCTCGGGAGGACGCAACTCCAAGTAAGGGCGCTTGGCGGCCCCGCTCCCGCCCGCTGTCCCGGGAGAGGCCGGTGGGTACGGGAGGCGCTGGGAAGGGGGCGGCGGGGAGCGCCGTGACGGGGCACGGGGCGAGCCCGCGGTGTCCCGGGGGAGCCGCGGGCAGCGGGATGGGCTCCCGGGCGGGACAACTTCCTGCGGACTTGGGCTCCGAGCGCTCCGTCCCGCGGCCGGTGTGCCGCGGATAAGCCCGGAAAGTTTGGGAAGGCAGAGGGCGGGCGGGGAGCCGGGAGCCGGCCGGGGACGGCGGGAGGGAGCCGCCGCCGGGCCACGCTGCCGGGCTTGGTGGCAGCCCCCGGGAAGCTCCGCTGAGAGGCTGGCGAGGAAAAGAACTGCTCCGAACACTCGCAGAAGACTTTCGGGGTTTGTGTGTTGTTGCTTTTTCTTTTTTTAATCTACTTAATTTGGATTCCCAGTCGCGAGTACAGTTGTGCCAGAAAACGACCGAGACCTGTGTTTAAGCAGCCTGTTGGGAAAAAAAAAAATCTCAGGAAAGCATTAAAGGTGACCCAAGAAAGAAAGAAAACGATCTGTTCTGAATGTAAAAACGTGGGGTTCGTCTCTTTTTGACAGCACCGTGCCCTAATTCGTGCGTGTTTTGTCCCTGCGATGAGCTGTCATGAGTTCGGTGCATAGTTTTATGGTTCTCCTTATCGTTGATTACCTTAAAAATTTATTTGCTCAGTTTCTAAACCGACTGTAGTTCAACCCTTTCTCTTATTTTTCGACTGTTTCAAATGTTCTCTTGTCAGAGTGGTTTCTGTTCCGTAGTCCCTATCGTGCCTAAATTTGTATGATATTTTTATCGGTCTATGGGGTGCTGCCACTTTGGGTCGAACCTCTGGGGGTTTCCGTGTTTCTCTCAATTTTGAAAATTTGATTGTCAGTTATTTTTAGCTTCGTTCAGAATTTCCTCCTTGAAATGAACTAGAAGTCTTACAGGAATTCCCCTATGCCCTGTTGAAAAAAAGTGAAATGAATTTCTGTTGGTACATTTTTAATAACTTTTTGCTCTCCCTCTGTCTCTTAATTGCCTTTTAGTAGCCTATTTATAACATACAGACCTCCTAAGATGAAACTAAAAGAAAACTATTCTCAACCTTTGTTGATTTCACTGATTGTTGTCAGATAAATGAACTGCTCCTTGCACAGCAATTTTAGCTGCTGGTTTCCCTAATGCTTTGTGGGAAACGTGGAAGGGACATCTACCGACAGGAATTCTAAGTGAAACTATCAAATACTGCCCAATATTTTGGAACAACTGCTGTTTCTTTAGTGCATTTTCCAGCCTGGATTTGTGTAGGTCTCCATTCTTCTCCTCGAGAGGATTTTGGCAGAGCTGTTGGCCACAAATGCAGGGCAGAACAGAAGAGCATGGACAGCACTGACAGATGTACAGAGATAAAGACAAATAATGTGCAGAGCTGAGCAGCTTCAGAGGCTGCCAGGATGGACACTGGAAAGCTCTCCTAGGGAGTCCTGAGCACACATGACACCTTTTTGGCATATGATTGGTGTTCACAATATGATGGGACTGGCTTGTGTTCAAACCAGTGAACATCAAGTGTTCAGTAGCGACTGCATACCCACGCCTCTTGTCTGTGGAGCACCATCTGAGCTTTGTAGCTACCCCAAGTGTGGGGTGGAAATGGGCCTGTGTGAGGTGACAACCCTCAGTAATGCGCCCTAGCTGATCACTGGGTCATTGCTGCTTGTTGGGAGAGGGGTGTGGGTGCAGTAGCAGCGAGAAAGTGGACTGTGTGCTCACTTGTTGCTACTAGATCTGTATGCTAGAAAAATAATTTCAATATTTTTAAAAAATCGAATAATGTTTTTCTATGCATTAAATAACGACAGAAATGCTTTTGCATGCACATATATGTATATATATATTTGTATATGTATATACGTACATAAAAAAGATACACGTCCTGATTAGGTGATACGACCTATCTTATTGGATGATAGATACATTTGATGATGGCAGTGTGTAATGTAATGCAGTTTCCATGTTTGTTTTCACCAATTTTCCTTCTCCATCATCTTTCTCCCTTTCCTGTTACTTTGAAGACCAGCAAGGCTTGTCCCCGTGATGGTGTTCCACCAAGATGCAGTGGTGAGGAGAAGCTGAACTCCTGCAGGAAGTCACAGGAGATGGGTCCTGATTCAGCAGGCAGCACTGCTGTCATGGGGGCTGTGCTCAGAGAGATACATTGATCTTTTGCAGGGCTGTTGGGGTTTGAGGGAACTAACCACAAATTCTCTCTGCTGAGCTGGGCTGGGCTTTGCTTTTACTGCTACAGATGTGCTTCAGCTGCTCCCAAAGCCATCTGAGCCCTTTGAGAATGGATCTGGCATCTCATTCAGGTCCAGGTGCTTCAGAATAAAATGATCTCTGTCTCCATACTAATCTCTGCATCATGAACTGCAAGAAGCGTCCCTGGGTGGATTGACATCCGTGACATGCAGTAGGAATTTGTGCTGCATGCCAATATAGATTTCTCTAGTTTTTGATTCATTATGAGAATGCTTGGAGAAATTATTCCGCAAAGAGATCTCGCCTGTTGTCTTCTCCGGAGGTCCCCAAGGCTGATGGCTTTACAGGCCCACCAGAGCAGTGGCAGGGCTGTAAGTCCATGTGTTGTGTAAGCAGGTGAGACTGTTCTCTAGAGGGTGAAAGATCCTGAGGTGTCCATGATGCTGTTTTTGGTTTGCTTCTTTTTTGGTTTCTTTTGGTTTTTTTTGTTGTTTTTTAAAATTTTTAAAAGTTATAGCAGTAACAGCTTCCCAGTAAGTCCCGCATACAGCTGAGGAGTTACCTTCCTTTCTGCTCATTATGGGAAAGAGTTATGTGGACAGATGTGGCCTGTGTGAGGATTTGCTGAGCTCTTAATCCTGTTTGTGGCTGATAGGCCATGCAAATATGGAAGGGCATCTCTTTCAGTATATAAAGGTCTTAACTGCTCACCACCTTAGGGAAATGTGCTGTTAAAATGCTGTAATTGTTTTATCAGTAGCTACAGGTCATGAAGTTGTAGATGTAAAATCCTGCAACAGTGCAGACCACCTCCCCCAGCCCTTTTATTTTTTTTTTTTCCTTCTGGTTGGTTGTTTGGGTTTTTTGAGAGAGATATTTTTACTTGTTAAGACAAACCATAAAATCATTACTGTAGGTAAGTGAGGAATCAGGCTTTCTATAATGAATGGGGGAAGCAGCCAGAGATGAGAAATTTGTGAGCCCTTTGAGCACATATGTATCTTGAGTGGATGAGAATGTGTCATAATATTGTTGCTGTTGTCTTTTGCCCTGTCACTGGTTTAGTTTCAGGATGGGTTTTTTTTCAGCCTTCTTTGTTTGTTGTATTGTACACCCATTTTAGATGCAAAGAAGTTAGTCACTTCTTACTTTCTTAAAAGTGTGAGCTTTTGGGATTCTGTGTACCCAGAAGTTTCTGACCACTGTTGTCATTAGAAATGTTGTAGAATTTCTCAAAAGGTAGGGCATACCCCAATCAAATGACTTTGCATTAAAGTTCTGAAAGTACAAACATAATTTTAAATATATGAGCGACTTGTCAGAAGGGTTATCTTTCGAGTCCAGCAGTATGCTGGTCAAAACTTCATGTAAATGAGTGTGCAGTGCAGTGAACTTTCCACTGCAGTTTCCAGTGAGTGTAGAAAACACCATTTTTTGCAATTCATGTGTGCTATTTAAGTAGCTACTTCATTGACTGGGGCTGCATTCCTGGGGCCAGAGGAGTTACATTGTGTAGTTTTGTGGTGAGATTCTTTGGGATAAAAAAGCTGCTAAGTACCTGCCTCCCTTCCTGTTTGCTCATAGCTGTATTAAAGGCATGTGCAAGATAGGGACCTTATTTCCACCTTAACTAAGGTTCAGTGGGAGATGTTGATAAAACCAGAAATTTGGGCTGAATTTGTAGGTGGAAGATGGAGGGTTAGAGGTTTGTGACACTGACTTTTGCAGCATGCACAGCCCTTGACTGTTCGGTTTCTCTTGAGTGGAGGTTGCTAACAGAGCCACACTTGTACTTTCCCTGTCTGTAAGAGCTGTCTGTGACCATAATGCAGTCTCTGACTTACAAAAATGAGACACAATAACATGGAAATTCAGTGAAAGTGTCAGTCTTGAGTGTTTGGATTTTTTTTCCTTTAAATAGGTAGTAACAATAATGCTGGGCTTTCCCAGTCCTCTGCAGGTGCGTGTGGACGTGAAGGTAAAGGGACATAGCAGAGGAGTCTGGCTGCATGCAGAGTGGGTGGGTTCTCATCTGCTCAGGTGGGTATCGACTTTCTGTGTTACAGCAGAGGGTCAGAAGAGACAGGTTTACAAGGTTTTGTGAAACAACCTGATGTGTGGAAGCAGGAATGCTGAAACTCATTATTGGACTTACCAAAGCCTGTGAACCAGGCTAGAATGTGAACTCGTGACTGGTGCCCTAAGCCTTAGTGCCAGCTAACCTCTTTTCTGATCCCTTTCATGATTTCTATTTTATCTTGTTTGGATTGCCCATGTGTTCCATTAGACTTTTTCTTGTGGTCCTCTTATTTGCACTGGTATTTTTCTTTCCTATTTACCTCAGCTGTCCTTTGACAGTTTCTCTGATTTTTTTTTAATTGCATTGTTAGATTTTTCTCCTGTGCAAAACCTATGTTGTTTACATTTATTCTTCCTTTATTCATCTTCTTACATTTTTCTCCTTTTAACTCTTATCCTTAGAGGAACCAGTTTTACTCCTAGAGACCAGCCCTTTCTTATTGATTGCCAGCTGCTTTTATTGAAACTAATTTACATTCTCTGCTCTTATTGTGCTAGACAGAGGACTAGTGATTTTGAGTAAAGCTCTTTCCCGAAAGGCTTTGCTCAGAAATTGTCTCTGTATTTCACAAAAAGAGTGGAAAATAAAGAGCAACATCAGTGCAAAAGCTGCTTCTGCCTAAACCAATGTGTTTGTGTCTTTGTCACATGAAGAGTAGAAATGTGGCCTGCCCTGCTGCAGGCACAAATGACTTTTTCAGGCTGAAATGAGCTGGTGTGGTGAGGGAGAGTGCAGAATGATGTGGCCTTATGTTTACTTACATGGCACCCCTTCAACTCTGGCAGTAAGAAACCCAATCCATTTTGATTGTGACTGTGTCCTGCCGTGATTTTTTTTTTTAATAAACTGATCTAAAAAAATTTATGAAGAATAAAGATACACTACAGTTAAAGAGTTCAAGAGTTTACCATCATGATTGCATGATGATAAACTTGGGGAAAAAATGTTAAATGAGAGATGGCTTGGTAGGCTTTAACACTCCAAGCACCATCTGCCTTCAGATAGGTTCTTTTGAGAAGGGTCACTAATAAGGCTTCTTAGCCTTATTAGTTGCTAAGCATAAACCCCTTGTTTTCAGGTCATGTTGATTTTGGGTTTTGTGTCATGCTAGAGGTATGGATAATCAGGGTTTGGATGTACTAGACCTCAGGGTGTATATCCCATCTCTTTGTCAGACTGCTTTTGGTTTATAAATTGGTCTCACTGCTTTTTCACCCAGTGTCAGTTTGGTTTGACACCTTGGCTTTTCTTGTATATTTGGAAAGGAGACCAAATAAACAGTGCCTAGTGTCAGGTCTGGAGGGGGAAGTGTGTTACATAAATTTGTTACCAAAATTCACTGTAGTGCTCTGCCTCTTAAGTGTTTGTTCTTAACATGGCTGGGAATATGTCAGTAGCATCATTGCATCAGGATAGATCTTTTACTTTGATACCCAGCTAGAAGCATAACAAAAGGAAGGAAGCTGCAGGATGGATTTTTTAGTTACAAAAGTGCACCCTCAAACACAGATTAGGTACATGGCTCTCATGATACAAATAAGATAAGAGAACCCAGAGTCTTTTATTAGTCTTACTGGTGCCGGTATAAAATATGGCTCTGAGCCTGCAGTCATGCCACAAAAAGGCTCAGGAAGTTCATCTGTGGTTAGTTGTCTTTGCACATTCAGGTCTGCTTAGAAACCTGTGCACTTACTGTGCTGGCTCTGGCAATCAACTCAACCTTCACAGCCTACTTTGAATGGAAAAACATACAGTTAAACTCTAGCATAATTTAGGACAAAAACTGCAGGATAAATGTGTCTGAAGTGGCTTGAGAGGTTTAGGTGTTAATGCTGCACAGCGTCAGGAAAACCTGAGTTTTCTGAATTCATAACTGTTGCAGGAGAGGCTTGTATTTATACTGTTGTAACCTGTGAAGTACATTTGAAGGCTTGGAGTCGTAGATTTACTTGTGGTGCAGTACTTTAGCACAGAGGAGAATGCTGCATGCCCCTTTTTGCCTTAATGTTAGGGTTTGATGCCGTTACTCAAAAGTCTTGATGCTGGTTCTTGCTGCTGAATTATTATTTCAGTCTGCAGAGCAAACAATTTCCCTGCATTGTTCAAGTCTTTCCCACAGTTGTAAGAGAAATACTTAAGAGTACAGGAAATGGTGTCTGTAAAAGTAAGATTTGATCTGAAATCTGATTGCCTGAACAATTGCTAAGTCTCTTACACTTTTAAAAGTTGAACATGACATAGTTCTTTCTATTGATAATTTACTTAGGATGTTAAACTCATTGTACAGTAATGTTCATTGAACACACTTTTGCTTTTCTTTTATATTGCATTATAAATTGAGGAAGAGAAACAGAAATATTTGTGTACAATCATTTTCTTCCCATGTCTTCCAGCTATAGCACTGCCTTCCTGAGTTGGGAGAAAGTGAAACCTTTCTTTTCTGTGTCCAAACACAACAAAATACAGAAACCAATAGTAGAAGTAGGAGTGAGAATCCATTTGACTTTTTAAATTCTGGCCTTTGTTAATAACAGGATGGGTTATTACTATTGAATATGATGTTGTAGTAAAAAAAAAGGTATTGGCTTTAGTATGTGCTTAAGCAGGAGCAGGGGAAGTTTTCAAGCACCCCAAAAGAGCTGTAGGAATAAATCTTTGGAGCAAATTCAGTAACAAGTAGAAATATTCAAGTTGGTTTGTGCGTCTTAGCACTGATCTCCTCCTGAACAAATCACACCCATCCTAACACACACACAGTGTAGCTATACAGTGCCTTGCAGCCTCACCTGCACTTTTCTGCACACCCTTCCAAGTAATTAGACAGGAGCAGGATCTTCTGTGTAAGCCTTTGAGCTTTGTTATTTCCTTGCTGTGCTCAGTGTAAAATGCAGCGCTGAGAGAATGGCCTTCTTTGGCTTAGGCACAGCATCTGGAGCTGCTCTGCATCTGATCCCCTCTGAACAGGAGTGAGGAGGATGGGTCTGCCTGTGGTGTAGCACCCTGTCATACCCCATGTCTGGTTCTGGTAAATCAAAGCTGTTGACAACTGACTTAGCTGGTTTTTTCATGTTCTCTTTGGAGCAAGATGATCTTTAAGGTCCCTTCCAAACCAAACCATTTTATGATTCTCTGTATGTGTTCCTGAAATACCCAAATGCCAGTGGGAGGTTAGTCCCGGCTATCCTTTGTGACTGAAAAAATTTCTATGTGGTTTGGGAAGGGATGTAATTTCTTTGGAGTGGGCTTTTTAAATTTTTTGTTCTGTGGTTTTTTGTTTTTTTGAGTTGGTTGTTTTGAGGTGTTTTAGAAAGAAAGTACCTGTGCAATTGCTGCCTGACTTTTAACTTCTGGATATGTTTTGGGAATAATTGTTTTGGGTTTTTTTTCCTAATGCCTCACAGAACAGTGAAAAAAGAACCCCTGGCTCCTAAAGCTTTTCTGCTTAATGCACTTCCTTGACCTTTTCAAGCACTTTGTGCTTTTGCAAGGATATAAACCTGGATATTTTATATATTCTGTGTTGCTGAACTAACTGGAAAATTTGGAGGTTTGAGAGATAGGAACTTTGATGATAAATGCATTTTTCCCTTGTAAAACTTCATCTGTATTCTCTGTGCTGGGCACTCCTGAAGGAGAAATTCAGTATGAAGAGAGGTCTTGTGACAGTTTTGCCCTTAGCAACCCTTAGAAGCACAGGAGGGGAAGAATTAAAGAAAAGAGCTATCGTGTGCAAAGTCTGAAGAATTAACATCAGTCCCTTTTTCATACAGTGGAAAGAAAAGAGTTGACTGGAAGAAGAAATCTTCCCTGTGGTACTGGTAGAGAAGTACAGACAATATCTGAGACCTAGATAAGGCCTCTCAAGCAGCAGAAATGTATCACACTGCAGAAGCTTTCTGGGCTGTGATCAGTCCTCTGAAATACTGTTTAAGAATACATATTTTGTCAACAAAATATGTATTCAGTTAGTTCATCTGCAAACTTCAAACGTATTTGATAATCCCCATATAATGCAATTCAAAAGTATTCATAAACTTAACCTTATGTTAATTAAAAAAAGGCATCATGGTAGAGTACACTGCATGTAGTGGACAGCATATACTGTCTGGATAAATGACTGCAAACTTGCCATGTGGCTTTTACTTGCTCTTTTACTTTATGCCAAATTTTATTTTCTACTGGTTTTCTTTTCCTTGTGAAATGAGTGGGTACAAACCTTTTGCTGAATATTTCCACCCATGTTTTTATTCATTGTGTGAAAATAATATGACACTGTTACCAAAACAAAAAAACCCCTCAGGTTGTAGGCATATATTGTAATATCATTGGCATTTTTTTCCTGTAAGAATGACAGTGGATGCAAAGGTGTGTGTTTAGCTTGAGAAGGGATATAGTTGCTTTCCAAAATAAATGCTGTTTATGAAAGTTTATTACAAATTGTCTACAGGACAGTGAACATGCAAGGATCAGGGTATATAATGTTTTATTTGAAACACACCTTTGGTAAATATGTTTTTAACAGTTGCTAATCTGTTTCCTGCCTAGGAAACCAAGGAAGTCAAAGAGAAAAGAAGATTATGGACATATTTGTTATTCAATGCTGTGTTGTTTCTCTGACTTCCATCTCCTAAGCAGTCAGAAACTCTGCAGGAAAGGGATATGTGACTTGTGTTGAAAACTTTCAGATTCCCTGTTTCTCTGGGCATGTAGGTTTCTAGCTGAGCAGGTTAACCTTTACTGCTGGGCCATATCTCTCCATATTTTCCTTTGCCCTGGAAAATTTTTGGTCTCCATTATTCATGACCACCCTGGACAGTTGGCAATCTCTTCCTTCCAGGCTGACAATACCAGCAGTGCAGTGCTATGGGCAAGTCCCTTTGAATTTTGCTGTCAGTTGCATTTATTGTGAATAAAGTGCTTCAAAATTCCAGGGAGCCTTGAATATAAACGTATCAATTATGTGTCAACACAACAGCATCTGTCCTTGAAATTGGGTATCAGTTTATTTGGCATCAGCATGGCAAAGATTTGGCTGACAGCCAGAGTGAAGTATTCCAGCAAAGGCTGCTGCAACAGAAGCCATCTCAGAAGCAATTTGCTGAAATTCAGGTGCTCTAACATCATCTTTTAGTAAATTCTTAAGACATGAGGGACTTTAAACAAAAAACCTTTCATGTTCCACATTCTTGCCTCCTGTTACTTCTTTTTCATGTCCAGTTTTTTTTTGTGTGATTCTTCTCTTAAAAAAGATGCATACAAGGTTCTGGGATGTATATATCCTGTGGTTTAATATCCTTTTTTGGCTTTCCGCTTCTTATTTCAATGTTTTTTACATAGAAGTTCCAAATGAATGCAAGCAGTGATGCTTTGGGAAAACGTTACTTAAGTGTGAAAGAGGCAAGGCTCTCAAAACAGGAGAGTAAGAAATTGCCCCTTGTAAAAGATGTGTGTTCTGGAGGTTTTGTATATTTTTTATTTTCTGAAAAACTTTGTCTCTTCCTTGCTTTTTTCCCTAGATCTTTTTCTTAGATTTAAGTAAGTTTTGCATTCTCAAAGATGTGAGTAAGTCAAAACACTAATTTCAGAAAGTTAGGAAACACCAAGTCTGTAACACACTCCATTTGTCATCGACATAACTGCCGTGGTTGAGTGAGCACTAGCATACCTGTGGGAAATGGGGAACTCGGATCACTTTGTTTTTATGGATGATCTTTATCATACTTGAAGGAGGTGAAGAGGAAACTCTTTGATTTAGTGGTATAGCTTGTAATAGTAACCTGTTTGATTCTGATACTTGTTTAAAAACAAAACCAGGATGAGTTGGAAAGGAGAAAATACAGCAGAAAGACTCAGTATCGTGTAGCATATCAAGATGTTTATCTCGTGCCTTTTAACTGACGGGGCTCCAAACAGTCCCTGTCCCTTCATCAAAATAAAGTTTTTCACTTGGGTGCAAAAAAACCCCATCATTTCTAGGAAAGGATTAAGAACAATACAGGAATAAAAATAGTTGGGAGAAAATACACATTGGATTTTCAGTTCTGGAGGAAAAGCTTGTGGAATAAAGATGAACTGGGTTTTTTGAAAGGTTTTTATGTTTTGGTTTTTTTCTGGGTTCCTCCCCTCCTCCTTGATGTTTGAAGTCCTATGAAGTTGAGTTTTTCTCAGAGGGGAGAGAACAATGAAAGGGAGGGAGATCTGTTGTATTGTTTGCATTTTAAATGGGCTGGTTTCTCTTTGGTAGAAAATAAATAGTAAATAGTGGATTAACTCTTAACTTCGTATTCTCAAAAGAAATCACAATCTCAGAGTTAAGTAATGAAACCTCTTTAGAAAATCAATGTTACCTGTATCCAAGCTCAATTTATTCAAGAGGTCAGCTTTGTTGCTGCCCTGGCATGGCTTGAATGTAATGATTAACAACCTCTTAATGACTGTTCATGTAACTTCCATCTGGTATTTTATATAAGCGTAAGCCAAGATGGTAACAGAATGCTGTAGTAAAGCAGTATGTGCTATTCAGGGGAAAATCTCCTTCCAAATCCTGTATGCAGCATGCATCAGCCCCAGTGAAACTGAGAAAAGCCCATTAAGAAATCCGATTAGCTGTCTGCTCTCTAGGTGAGTTAAAATCTCTGTCCAGCGTGGTAATCAGTGATGTCTAACTGCTGGCTTATCTGGTAATAGTGCTGTCACCTTTTATAGGCGCCTCTCTTGCAGTTCCTCCTGGCTTGTGTATTCATTTCAGCCACGCAGAACACCGAGCAGCCAAGTGAGACCCTGTTATAAATTTTAAAATCCTCTTCAGAGCCGAGGCCGGCACTGTCGTGTTCTGTTGTGTTGCCCTTTGTTCCTGCAGGTTTCCTTGTGAGATCTCCAGGTGCCATGTAAGCAGTAGCACACAAGAGCGGGGAAGAGTGTGCTTTGTGTGAAAGCAGCATGGAAAAGTGCAGCATTCAGTTCAAGTTTCAAAGTAATGTCAAGTACTAGTTAGTGTGCTTGCTCCAGCAGTAGTTTTCTACAGGTGAGAAGAAAAAGAAACATATCATTTTAGGAAGAAATAATGGAAAATATTTCAAAAGCAGCTTTAGTTAATGTAGTAGCCTATAAAGTCTAAATTGTTTTCCTGTTAAAATGCATAATGTGAAGCAGAGCAGTTCTAATGTCTGCAGTTTTTGATGTATTTATCTCCAGAAAATACAGATCTGGTGTCCGTTCCGTATCCATAGGTGTTCATGTCCACGGAGAGACCTGGCTGAAACCTGTGGAGCACTGCAGTAGCAATCAAGATGAGTTGCCAAATGGGAATAAAATTTTTCATCAGCTCTTGCCACATAAATATAGTCCTGAATCTTTTGAAGGTGTCATCTGTTGATAGTTCCTTCCCGTCAATGTTTGTTCATCTTCTATTCCTTTTACTCAGAGGAGGTGAATTGAGACTGCAACTGTCTTGATAGTTTTGGGGTTTCTTAATTGTTGTATGCTTTCTGCTTGTGGGTTCAATCAAGTTACTGTGATCTCAGCCATGCTTTGTACCTTATTTTGTATTTGATTCTGTACTTGGTGTTGTGAAATATATTAATACTGTGTCATTTCTTTTTAGGTTTATGAACAGTTTTGAACTGTTTTAGCATCCTCAGCTGATTGAAACTTCAGTGTGCCCTTAAGGAAAGTGAGGTGATATCTATGGTACAACACAGTGGATAAGAGGTTATGCTTCTGTCTTCCCCTTCTCAGAAATCTGCTTTGTAGTCATAGTTGGGGTTTTAAATCTCGGTTTGTTTGTGAAATGAAATCTCACTTCTCTGTGGGAAAGAGGGGTAAGCAATGGCTGATGGACTCTATCATAGGAGGAGTAAGTAGATCTGGTACCTCCAGCCCTTTGTAGGAAAAAGATGGTTCTCAGAGTCCATCTGAGACTGGAGGTGGTATATCCTGTCCTCATCTTGAAGTGAACAGAACATGTTTGTTGATTCTCTTGGGTTTTGCAGACCCATGCTCCCATGGGTCTGTATGGGTACAGTACACTTGGTGTTATTTAGAATACTTAGGTTTTGGTCTGGTTAGTGAGAGGCTCTGTTAAACCACTGCTGGGTTTTCTACTCAGATATTTGTTTATTCCCCCTCTGTGCTGAACCTCCATTCCTTCTCTTAGTCTTGTCTATTCTTCCCCATTCAAATTAGTTGCAGTTTTGGAGGAAATGAACTTTTTCCTTTTCTTTACAGTTACATCAGAAATTCAAAGGATGAAATTCCCCTTCTTCACTCTCTGGAGTGCTATTTTATAGTACCCTCAGATTAAATATTGGGGTCACTAATCTACTCCTTGCACCACAGTTCTTGTATAGAGGAACAGCTTAATTGGAGCAGTATTTGCAGAGCCATTTCAGTACATCTCACTCACTATTTCCAAGTCAGTACTGCAACCTTATATAAGCCAGTCTCCATCCACTTAACTCCAGGACAAATGTGGTGATTAATATTTATATAAAAGCTTTCATGTTTCCACAGTGAAATTGTCTCACTTTGAAAAGAAAAGGTGTCTTTTTCCCTGTTGACTTGGTGTGGAAAAAAGCTTGCAAAGGCTTCCAGCAGCACAGCATCCAAGACAGGCATCAGCAGAAGAACTGAGGTCATCTTTAATTCGGTATTTCATTTTGTGAAATTGCCTACTCCAAGAGAAATAAAACATTTACATGTATATTAACCAGTGTTTGCCAGCTCTTGGAATAAAGCCAGTTCTCTCAGGGCCAAACAAACGCTCTGAGTGAATGAGTAATAATCTGCAATTGTCACTCCTAATTTATGGATGAGAAGATAGAGCAATGTTTGCCATTTTAAGTTGTCCTATTTGCTTGAAAGACTAGAAATCATGATTAGCTGTTGGCTTGGAGTATCAATAGCATGTCTGTTTATAGCTGATTTACTCAGTGTAGCTGTTGCAAAAGTTCAAGACCTCCGCACATGATAAGAAGTAATTGTGAAAGAAGATGAGAACACATGAAGGTTACAGATGTTTTGGGACAGTAATTTGGAATCCACAGCCAGAAGCTGAAGGATAAATGGCATCTCTTATTTATAAATGACATGCAAAGTCTCCCTGAGCCTCATTTATTTTCTGAGGAAATCTGTATTGTCATGTTAAGAGAAAATTTTAAAATCCATGAATTCCCAAGACAATGTCTGTAGTGGCTTTTGTTGTTGATAAGTAAGAGGAGTGCATACTACTGATTGTCTTACAATGATGTTTCCTGTCTCTGAACCTTTCCATTTGCCTAATTTTCCAACAAATGCAGTTAAAAGCGGTTTTGGAAACTTTGTTTTACATATTCATGAGCATGCTTTTGCCATGAAGTTAACAACAATCTTGCCATGATTGGGGTGAATAAAAACAGCAATCAAACTCTATTTTGTTGATAAAGAGGTGTGTTTTTAATGGGAATACTTAAAATCCTACCTTATAAAGCCCGTATTATATACTGTAGGGAGTCCAAAAGCACAGCCCCTCTGGAGTAGGAGTTTATTGGAATGAGAGTCACTCTTGAGATTAAATTGTCTGCAGAGTATCCTGTGAAGTCTTCCATGAGGTCTCCCGACTGGTTGTGGAGGAGGCTGCTCCATCACGCCTGAATACGTAGGCAGGAGATGGATGAGAAGTAGGAGCCTCAGCTGTCAGCCTCTAAAAGCAGACACGGTGCTGAAGTGAGACCCATCACTGATGATGGTCTTCTTTGATGGATGGACTCTTCCATCTACTTCTTTCAGTGTTTATTTTACTTCCATGCAACTTTTCTTCTGTGTGCTAGTTTGTCTTTGTTTTCATTTTGTTTCTTTTTTTTTTTCTGCACACTAAGGGGGCTCTCCTGCGCTTTCTGTCTGGGCTTCATTATCTTGCTCACCTACTTGCACTGCATCATAACTTTTTTCTTCCTCTCCCCCCACTGCATTAAACTTCCTATCTGTCATCCTGTCAAATGAAATAACAGCAAGAGCAGTTGGTGTTGATATTGTAGATACCAGGATGTCCACAGCCCAGTGTGCAGCCATTAATATTCTGTCTGTAAGCTCTGGAAGACAGGCTCTGAAGATGTGCCTAAGGACATGATTCCTCAGCCCCTCTTGAAAGGTCAGACATAGGACTTAACTCCTGTACTGTGTAGCCTTAGCTGTCACTTGGTGTTTGCAAGCACTTGGATAAGATTAAAAACTAATATATCCCTCTTTTGAGAGAAGGTCAAATAATACGTGATTCAAACCCTTCACGTACTGGATCATGGCAGGAACCTTTAAACACCTATTCCCTGCACATGCACAGCTGCCAGAACCATCCATGAGCTCCAGTGCTGACTTGACTTCCACTGTTGGGGTTCCAAGAGTAACTTGGTTTGATTGTTGAGTGCCTGCTGTTAAATTGACAAGAGGGGTCTACTGAGTACTCCAGTAAAATGATAAATATATATAATACATGTATCAAATGTGGCTGGTTTAAACAAGGAAGCAAAATGAGTTGTATTTTTAAGAGCTGGTCAGCAGTATCTTAATAAAATAGGGGGGTACCACAATAGGAATAGGGTACCACAATAAGAATTTAAAGAACCCCAAACAAAAAACAAAACAGTGAAGGAAAAAAAAAAGCAAGTGCCAAACCTACTAAAAAAGCAACACCCCAAAGAGAAAAAAAAACCCCAACCAATCCACCCAGCAGCTTGGAGCAATATTTCTTGAAATTGCTTTAAAATATGAAACTATTAAGATTAATCCAAATCAGTCTATGCAGAGTAAGACAGATATGTGCTAAGATCTCAGCAGCAGCAGGTGCTTGCAGTATTATAAATAGAAAGCAATACAAATTGAGGTGCTTATTAAATTTGCCTTTATGATGCTTTGAAGAATTGCCCTAGAACAGAAAAGAAAAATTACCATAGACTCTGGATTAGAAGGATGACTTAAATAGCTGTACTGCCAAAGGAAACAGAACATAAACTAGAATAAGTGATAGACTTGTTCAGAAAAGGTTATCTAACAGTGATTTGTCTCTAACAAGGAGAGGTTGGCCAAGAGCTTTGGAAGGATGTGATTGAACACAGGAGGGCTTAATTTTTTTCATCAGTTTTAATACGGTATTGAGTTTTAATATATTTTCTAGGAGATTGCACTGTAATCCTTCCTAGCACTTATATTTCTCAGGTTTTTTCTTGTTTCCCTCTTCCTCTTCCCCCAGCTGACAGGACCTAATTCTGCAGGAAATGTTCATGTTTGTGAAATGGACTCGTTCAGAATTTTTGTACCCTTTTTGGATAAGGCCATGGTGAGGACCTTGTATCTTACTCAGAACTTTCTAATATCTGTGAAATACTGTAGGACCTCTGCAGAGAAGTGGCTGAGCATAGCAGCTAAGAAATCATCAAGTAAACCAGATCAGAGCAACAGGCTCAACTGGCAGACTAATAAAAATAGATCAAAATCTGCAATGTTTTTTTCTTGAATAAGATACTCAAATTGATTTAATTTGGCAGGGACCATACCAGGAAATGTTAGCATAAGTGTGTTGGGGAAGAGCAAATTGCTCTGTGTAAGTTCTGCTACGCTACTTTTTAGTAACAAAGCACATACATCCTTGATGGTGGAGGGAAGGTCTGCAGTGGCACAGTTGCTCCTGCACCCTTCCTGTTGGGTCACTGTCTTGGAAAATGCCTGGCACAGAAACAGCAAGGGCATCTAGGTTGGAAATTTTCTCTGAGTGAAGGGGGGAAAGGGAACATGTGTAGACAACTGGACTTCTGGCATCCATACCCAGATCTCCCTGGCCCTGCGTGCATGGGCTTTCACAAAGGGCTGGTGGGCCATACCAAGCATTCAGTGTGTTTTAGCTGTCATTGGGGAATCATTGCAACCACATCCTTAGGAGCTGCGGGAAAATGACAACTAAGGCAGTGCACAAGCATGACTACCCTTGGAACAATGCAGCAGGGAGTGAAGCTTGGTCTTGCACTAAGCTTACTGGGGTTAGTGCAGTATCCAGTGTCCTGTATCACTGGCGACTCTGAGAATGACGCTGTGAATGTAGCAGGTTGCTTTAAAAACAACCTGAGTGGAAAAGGAGGCTGTACAGAACTAAATGAGAGGGGTGAATGTGACTAGTGTTGCATTAGGGGGAGGTGATGTTTTGGTCTTGGTAAGTGCTTTTAAAGGAGGTGACTTGTACTGTACTATGTTGAACTGTGGTACTGATCAATAGTTGGTTGCTGAATGTTGTAGAGGAACTTCTGAGACAATCCTTCTCTGACTACCTGGGCTTATTCATAATGGACTCTGTTACACACGTGGCTCCACAGCATTTGCTTTTGGTTCCAAATTTTTGAGATGGGGGAAAGTCTTGGCAGTAGAACTCTTAAGTAAGAATATATAAATAAATAGGTGGTGCCAGAATCAGTGTTGCAGAGCTGATCAGGCAAAACAGGTTTGTGTTTATAGGATGGCTTTGCTGAGCAATTCCCTTTGGTTAGAATGTGCAAAACCTTCTTCTTTCTGTTTGTAATTTTATTAAGTCTTAATTAAACTTTCTGCATTTAAATTAGTTTACATTAATGTCATGCTGTCTTATTATGTGTATATTGACAGACACTAACAGGGATTTGATCAGCCTAATCCAGCTGTATGTAATTATGTGCCTTCTCCTTAAATAATTGCATAGAGTCTATCAATCATAGCAGGAAAGCCTACTGCTTTATTATAATGTGGGATTGTTTAGTGAAATGTAATGAGACTTCAGGTTTAAGCTGGGGAGTAAACAGAATGAGATTTTACTGAGACCAGTAGTAGGAAGAAAAACTTCCCCACCCATCCTGTGTTGCAAGTCTCAGTTCTTATCTTTCCTTCCCTCACCCCCCTTAAAAAAAAAGGTGTCCTGATTGCATTGTTTTCACACTGATATTGAGAACGTTTCTGTAACTGAAATGAATTTGGGAAAGGTGTAGATTTCTGGCTGCTGGAGGAAGAGCTCTAGCCTAAAACTGCAGCACTCATCCAGTGTAAGGTGGAGGCTTTTATTTCATTCACTGATAACTTGATTATCCAGATGAAGTGATTGTGTAGAAAGCAGCAGAGGTGGGAACGAAATCTGCCAAATGGCAGCACTGCCTAAGCTCTAAAATAAAGCTAGGAAAGTGAGTGAGGAGGGAAGTAACAGGTACCCACTTCATAGATTGTATTTGGGTTGATTTCTGTGTGATTTAGTTACTCTCCAGAGTCATGCAGTCTTTCTCTGTCACATGTAGAAGCAGGGAGAGACAGGCATGTTGCCAGCAGTCTTTCCTCAGCCTCCTACTGGAAAACTGTCTGTGCCAAGAAAAGCTTGAAAAACCAGAACTTCAGACAAGCCCCAAAGGGGATGAGTTTGAGATCTGAATCCTTCATTCAGTGTGTTCTGACATTGCATCAGGCTTGCTTTAAATCTGTGAATATCTCTAAGATACTCTATAGAATAAAATGGTAAGTGCTTTTGTCAGTGCAGTGCTGTCCATTTTCCCCTGTGGGACTGTCAGGGGGATTTCAGGAGCTCAGGTGTGTGCACATCCATCTTGCATATTCCTGTGCCAGATAGTTGTGTATGTTTGAGCTAGAAGAGAGAGATTTCCCTTTGTGCCTTCCAAAGAAACAGTTTCACAAACAGTTCTGATCCAGCATACACAAATTGTCCTGTGGTCAGGAAGTACACATTTCTGGATATTCTAGATTTGTGCTATCTTGGACTGTTCTTCCAGCTTTTCTGTCAGTCACGCTGCATCCTTCCCCTCTCCAGTGCACACTCAGGTGCACACACACCCACACACACACACACCTGCTGCCCAGGTTCAGCTCTTGCCTCTGTGGTTTCTGTGGTTTTAGATTTAACATTCCATCCTTGCTTGCTGTGGGCAAGGATTTTTCTGCCTGCTAATCTTTAGCCTGCAATGAATTTTCAGTGCCAGAGTTTTAAAAACAGTAGAATTGTAATGAGAAGCAGTGACAGTCCCTCAACTCTCCTGTTGCATTACAAAACTGTAACATCAGGCTCCGGACTTGCTGGCATTGTGCCTGGCACATGCCTTGGGGATCTGTCTCAAAGGCATTTATAGTGAGGGCTGTCTCACAAAGAGTGACTGTGTTGGGAACCCCTTAGTTTGAATAGGGGAAGCAACAACCAGACCTCATGTAGGAAAAGTGTGTTTCCCACCCAGGTCGGAGCGTTGCTACCCTCTGGTGACAGTTCAGCTTGAGGTGTGAGCAGTGACACTCGAGATCTGGGTGGGCTGACACAGCTGAACTGGAAAACACAAACATTGTTTTCACACCAGGTCACTGTTGCTGCCCCTTCTGGCAGATGCCAGAGGTTGGTCTGGGAAAGCAGCACTTAAATTTTGAGGATCTCTGACACCGGTGACTAGGTTATTATTTATTTAGCGTAGCTGTTTACAAACTGACTGAATTTATGTAAATACACTGGAAAGATAAATGTTTTGTATCCAAAGGAGCCTTGTCAGGAACAGCTGAGAAAATTACCTTTTATGAAAACAGCTGAGCAAACACATAATACCAAGTCATATGCTAGATGTTGTGGTTTACTGCATTTATGTGCAAGATCATCTGTAGCTGTGGAGATGCAGAATGCCAAGCTCTTCTTTTACAGCCTCCCCTAGGAATGTAATTCATGCAGTGGCAGAAATTACATGTTTATTTTTCTTGTGTTTTCAGTAAACATTAGTTGTATTTCTTCATTGGACTGCCTGTTGCAAAAGTCGTCTAGATGTTGGTTCTCTACCAGGAAAAATACGGGTTATTTATCCACCTGTTCATGAAGCAAAAGAACTTGCCTATTTATTTATTTTGTTTTAATTGCATTCTGCTCGGTTTCTTTGCTGCATTCAGGGCAGATAGGATGTCACTGCAGGTCGCCTGGCCTCTGTTTAACAATGCCTCCCCAAATGCAGAGATCTGCAGCTCTTTGTTTCTAATGGAGATTGCTTGATATACCCAAGTCCTTAGAATTGTGAGAATCATACAGAAATAGCTTTCTGCTTTGGTGGCCTTGCTCTCTCTGACTTTCTGGCAGCATTCAGTGATGGCTTTCATTTTCCAAATGCTGTGAATAGTTTGGAGACTCTCAAAGCTGCATTTACAGTAAATGTGATGTTGCAGTAATGATGGGTCAATTCAGCTTTAGAAAAAAAGCCACCACCTCTCACTAAAAAATAATGTTAAACTGACTTCAAACAGAATCTTAATAGTTCCATAGTGCTGTGTGTATAATTAAAAGCTTTCACCCTTGAAAACAGAATTCTTTTTATTTGCTAATTGTAATTCCTTGCTACAGTCAAATAGACTGAGGTAAAATTTTATGATATTAAGAATTGGCCTCATGCTGTAACGTGAAAATCCATTTTTTACAGAGCAAAAATTTTTCTCTTAATGCTTTTCTTCATCTTTAGCAGACTCTGAAATCATGACAGTGTCACTGAAAGAGAGGATCCCAAATTTAGCATTGCAAGCATTATTTCAGGTATGCATCAATTCTGCTGTGCAGCTTCAGATTAGAAGGAATGCGTGACCCAGAGCATTTTGATCATGGAGAGGGAAAGTTATTTTTTTGGCTGTTGCTGCAGTCATTGCTTGTTTTATTAGGAGATGGCTTATACAAATTAAAAATTGGGGCTTTTTATGCAATTGATAATAAGTTCCCCTCTTTAGTGGTTGCACAGAACCATGTTCCAGTACCATAAGAAGCTCTCCTGCAATATTCACTTGGCCATGGAACTGCTTTTGTGTTGTTTAGAGTGGATTGTCTGGGGAGGTTTGGGAGAGGGATGGAGGGTGTGTCTAGGATTGAAGGGTTTTGCTAATCCTTTGGGCAGGCCCAGTCTTTAGGGTTCAGAACTCCTAGTCAAATTGACAAATCTTTGCTCTGTCACTCACAGAAATGATTACATAGAACCAGTCAAATACTAAGATTTTTTTTAAACTATAATTTTACTTTTAGTGTCAAAAATGAAGTGTAATAGTTGTGCTTGAATGTGATGGAAATACTGTTGGACATTTACTACTGCAGTTGCCTAAAAACTGTTAAAGTCAAGCTTTTTTTGTCTTTTTTTCTCCCCAAAAAGCTTCCATCATAGAACCAAGCTTGCAAGGCACCGGATGCCTAATGGGTCTGACACAAACACAGGCAGGTTTAGCTTCTGTCTCTGTGTGGGAGATGAATTCCAAACTGGTCCAAGTGCTGCTGCAAGTTCTACCTGGGTAGTAGCCACACTAAGTGATGAACATGTTCTCCAGAGAAGATGGAAAGGTTGTTACTTTTTACATATCTGCCAGAACTAAAATGTGAACTAAAATTGAGTTGGACCTCAGTGGATGGAAAAGCTGTGTACAGAACTGTACTCTCTGGAGACCTCATCTAGAGCTCCATGCACCAGTATTCCTGCTTGTACATCTGTTCCAGACTCCTACTGGAATGCTTTTCAAAATTCCCATTTAGCTGCACGTCTAATCTGGCCAAATCACCTTAGAAAGTGGTGACCTTGCTGATGCTGTTCCTGCAATGGCCAGACCTTAGAGTTTCAGGAAGGAAAATTCCCCATCCAAAATGTGGTATGTCACCTCAAGGTAAAATCAGTTATGAAGTAATGATAAAAAAATAAATCTGTGTTCCATGGAGAAACAGTCTGGAGAAGAGGAGGCTCAGGGGTGACCTTATCACTCCCTACAACTACTTAAAAAGAACTTGCAGTCTTCTCCCAGACAGTCAGTGACAGGACAAGAGGACACAGTGTTAAGCTGCACCAGGGGAGGTTCAGGTTGGACAGTAGGAAGAGTTTCTTCACAGAAGGGGTGATTAGACTTTAGAATGGGCTGTGCAGAGAGGTGGAGTCGGTGTCCCTGGAGGGGTTTAAGGTAAGACTGGATGTGGCACTTAGTGCTGTGGTCTATTTGACCACTATTTGACATGGTGATGTCTGATCACAGGTTGGACTTGATGATCTCAGAGGCCTTTTCCAATCCAGCTGATTGTGTAATTCTGTGGGGTAGCCTGAAATAAGACTTGTCCTTTTCTAAATACTACCTATGGTTTGTGTAACAGTGTTACATGCAGTTCAGTCATTCAGGCATTTAGTCATTACAAAACCTGAAAACGTTTGCCTGGTTTCAAAGCTAGGAAATAAAGTGTCTCTGTTGCTTAAACCCCACTTTTGTTAAGGATGGAAAAAGGAATGATATTTCTTCAGTTAACTTGTGGGTTTTGGGCTCCTCATGCTGGGTGGGGCAGCATGTCAGGGTTCCTTCTGCTCTGCCAGAAGCTGCTGTCCCTTTGCAGCAGTCAGTGCCTCGGCTGCAGGGAGCTGAAGTTCTGTGAGCTAAGGTGGATTAAAGCTTTGTGTGTAGGAGGCCCTGTACTGCTGCTCTGGCTGTGCAGAGCCCCTGTGTCTGTTCTGCTGGGACTGTGCAAGGAGAGGATGCTGTGCCATGGCCTGGGCTTCGGCAGCACTCAAGGAACAATCCTGTTTCTCTGGTGGGAGGGATGGTCTTGTCATGAGGATGAGGAGTGCTCCTGTTTTAATGGCCACACAGTGCTGAGCAGTGGTTCCATGCTGGCCAGGCTTCCTCTTGCCCTTGGAGTAGGTCCCTACCTTCTCTTTCCAGCTCTTGGGCCCAATGGATCTTCCAGCCTCCATGCAGCAGCTCTGGCTGCATGACCCTGAAGTAATCAGCCCAGCAGCAAACATAAGTAACAAGCTGATAAGTTTGTTGGTTTGGCTTCTTCTCAACTCTGATGCCGGTGTGTCTTGGTGATTGGGAACTACTGGTCTGGGGGCTTTTTAATGCTCAAATAATCTGAAGAGTATTGTCTGCTTAGATGTCTTGTGTCCTTTTTTCCAGCTGCTGGCAGGCAGTCTGAATATTGTGTGTTCAGATTGTCTGCTGGTTTGTTGTTTGATTTTGTTTTTAATGTCTCAGTAACATCCATAGCCCTAAGGGAAAATTTAAATTATAAAAATTAATTCCTGTCAGATTATTTGTTAGAATTTCAAGTTGTTTTGCTGTTCCAGGAATGTTGCAGTGTCGGTAGCAGGATCATGAAACCAGGTTGAGCCAAATTGGCTTGCGTACACTTGTAATTTTGGATTTGGAGAAAAATTAGTCAGTTTAACATGTTAATACATTCATGCTGTAGGGTTGGTGATAATAAGTTCTTTAGACATCGAGACATGCAATTACCCTAAGTGCAGATAAACAAAATCTTTTGTGCATGTGTTGCATATGCAAATTTGCAGTACTCCGTGAGCAGTGGTCTAGCCTGAGTTGAGGCTGCCATTCAAGACTCACAGGAATAGCCTTGTGTGGTGTGAGGAGCTTTTAACTGCAGATTACTGAAGCTCAGGGTTAATTTTACTAAAAAAAGGAGATGACAGACTGACATGGATGTGGTTGGAAGATTGTTGGTATATTTGGAAGGATATCATTCAGGTTCCACTACAGCGTTCTGGTATAAAATTGTCTCTGCTTAGCCACAATTGACTTGGTCTAAGATGCTGTCAAATACTTCAGCATTAGTATGAGTGACTTCAGTGATTGACTCAGTCCACCAATTCGTGTTTTTGGGTTTTTACATTAGCTCTGCAGAGACAGTTCAGACTAACTTAACCCAGAAGACAGAATGAAGAACACTTTTGTACATAAAAGGCAATGCTGATGATGGGCAAAGAGGCATGTAATTGCTGTAGTAAGCAACCCAGAATACTAAGTTAGTGAATTTGTGTTATGTTGAAGAAGGATGAATGATGAGGAACGATGAAGAACATTGTCTTTAGGTTTCTTCTCCATAGCCTGAACTTTTTTACTGTTTTTTTCTCCTGGAAACCTTAGCTCTTCAGTATCAAGCTGGGGTAGGCTTTGTGAGATGGGCATCTCAAACAACTTTACCAAGTCAACGCTCATTTTCTTGACTTGGCCATCAAGATTGTTTCTTTCTAGCCAGCAGGTTTATGCTTTTGGGGAAAAATTTGCTATAGTGAACTTAAAAATAACCTCATCACCCCTTACAATTTTATTATTGAATTTTAAATTTCAAAGTTGATAAAAGTAAGGTGAAGTTACCATGTCTGGCTAGTGCCAGGCTGCTGTAATGTTATTGTGGACTACAGGCATGCCACTTTTGCTAGAGGGTTAATCCCTTCTGTTCATGTTCTGCTTGTGTCCCCGCTAAGGGAGTTGCTGGCTTTCCAGTTAAGGCAGTAGTTGGACCAGTTTGGTGATCACTTTCCCCCTTGCCAGGTGTTTGGGCCAGTTGAGCAGTTAATATGCATGGGAAGTAGCCTTAGGAGGATGGGATGTGTGCAGCCTGTGGCAGAGAGCCCTCCCCTGTTCAGGGGAGACTGGCATGGAAAGGAGACTCAGCTTCTGAGGAGGAAAGGTGAGCTTCCAGTTCTTCTGCAGCAAGGTTTGAGTGTGCACAAGACTGAAGTACCTGTGGGACAACACTTTCTCATTGACCTTTTGATAGTGGCTTGCTCTGAGATTAAATGAGCAGTGCTAATGAGACTGTTAATTACACTCATCCCAGTGCTGTATTACTTCCTTCCTCTCTTCACTGGCATTCAGCCTTCCCAGAGCACAAGCAGGGTAGTTGCTGGCTGAGGGAGGATGTAGCTCAGTAATGTCAGATCATTTGTTCTCATGGACTGTGCATGCCACAGGGAACAAGACCCTAATGTTGTAATCCTGCCCCTGTCACTGCATTGATGTGCTTTATGGATCTGTTTCTTTCTTCCCATAATTTTTAGTAGTCAGTGAAGTCCACAGGGACTGGTAAGAGGCTTGGCAGCGTAAAGCACTCTGAATGTGCTTGTACAACATGGGCTGTGGAGTTAATTTGTATCCAGCTGAGCACTGGTTTTTTAGGGTTGTTTCATTCCAGGATGAACATAGCAGAATCTACAACATCCTGGACTTTTCCTGTGGGAAAGTGTTGTCTCTTGCAGCAACTGTCCAATCCTGGCAGTCACGGCTGGGCACCTGGTGGCAGCAGGACCCTGGCAGCAACTTGCAGAGATTCACCACTTCCATTTTATGGTTCAGTTAAGATGAACCCTAAGGCTCATTTCTCTGGAAACTCAGGGTCAGTTTCTGTGTGAGTCCATCTCTGCCAGTAGCAAAGCCAAGTAATGCTATCCAGTCTACTGGATATGTATTTGGAGTTTGATGCCAGCTTCCCAAACTGGAGAGTGTCAGCTTGCAATTCAAGTGGTGCTGACGTTTGCGGGAAGGCTTGCTGTTCTGAGCTGTCAGATGTTAGCCAGTGTATGTAATTAACTTGGTATAATTCTGCATCAGATTGAAATATTCATTCAAAAGAGACTTTAAAAAACCATCCCGATGTTTTTAGTGTCTGGGTAGTAAGTGATGCTGCACAGAGCAAGGCATACATTTATTGTTAGAGAGATTGGTTTCATGGCAGCTCCTCTTTGTTACTGTGGTACACAGAAAGTCCTAGAGGCTTTTACTGTCCATCACTTCTTGGGTTTGTGGGTAATCCAGATACAAAATCCACAGATGTACATTAACAGTGGAAACAGAAAATAATACCAAAATACAGCCTGAAAGGCTCTGGTTGGCTAATTATCCCAAAGGACAAAGGTAAAACTTTATTTTGCATAGTAGTTTTTGTAGAATTTGGTAATAAATCTTGTGAGCAGAGGAGGAGAGGGAATGGAAATGGAAGGAGTAAAAAATTTGTTTTGCCCCAGAGGAAATTCAGGAATTAGGGAAGTGATAACACCACCAAACCAGAAACCCATGGCTTGCAGGTGGTGTATATCAAAAGCTCCTCCCTGAGTCAGGGAGAGTTGAAGATTTGCTGAGAAGAAAATGATGGAAGTTTAGAAATTACATAGCCCATTTGATTTAAAGATGGGGACAGGGTGTTGTGTGTAGCTGTGCAATCCAGCTCCTGTTTACTTCTCCATTGTGAAGTTCATTGACCACTTCTGGTTTCTAAATCTGTTACATATTTTGGTTCTAATGTTGCACTGTGCAGAAGAAATTGATTCTTTTTAAGACTTGAATTTTATTGTTTCCTCTTTGAAAAATATCCTAGGCACCAAAATTCCCTTTTTGTGCTCTATCAAAACCAAAATGAAGGGTTTGCCTCAGACTGTAAGCTGAACTTGCTGAGTTTATGATCAGAAAGCAACTTCCTGAAAGATGGAGAGGCAGAGAATATAAAATTGACAAATCCAGCTGAACACTGAGATCTCATCATGCTTGTGCCTTTTTTTTGTTGGGAGTGAAGTTTTTTATGGTTGTTTTGGTTTTGTTTATTTGTTTAGATTGCATCCAGGATGGACCATAACAAGCCAGAAGTATTGAGTCTTTGCCTTGTTGCTGGTTTTCTAGTACCACAGGCTTGCTGTGATAGTCTGGTCATTTCTATCAGTCCAAGTTTACCAGAGTTATTCCACATTGTACCTTAAATGATGCAAAGTAATTGTCTGGATGAGATTCACAGCAGGCAGGTTGTTACCTGTGAGGAAGGATGAAAAGTCCTTTGTAGCTGCACATAACCTCTAGGTGAGGATTCTTGTTCTGTATGTGAGTGTTTGAATGTTTTTAGCTCTGTTTTTCTTCTGTGATGAGATTGAGTGGCAACACCAAAATAAAGCATCTCACTCTCAGTGAAACCTCTAGTTTTTTGAAAAAGTAGTTATAAGACAAATTGTATCATCAACCAGAGATGACACATCAAGAGGAAATCGTGTCTGAGGTGAACTGAGCTTTGCACCTTTGCTTGTTGACATATGCTCCTCATCTACAGCAGCACATTAAAATCATCTTTACATTTTGATATAAAGAAGAGGGAAAGAAAAGAGGAAGTTGCAGTAACCCACTAATTTCTTCATACATTTTATTCTGAGTATATTAGAGTGATGGAAAAACCTGGAGTTCATACTTTACTTCAATTCAACTCAGTATTTGATACCAGTAATTATTACCCTCCAAATCTGTGTTTATTTATGTGTGGCCTTTGTCCAGCTGTTGTGCCATGGCAGAACTGGGGGATGTGATGGAGAAGAATATAACCAATGGCTGGCATCCACCCTCACTGTGCAGTCAGGAAATTGCACAGCTCCAGGCAGCTCAGGGGCAAAAAAATTTTGGGTATGGAAATACTGAGCCCGTACTAACTCTCGTTTCAGAGAGGCTTTCATACCATGCTGTGTTATTGTTAATCTCACTTTGTATATACTTCTGTATTTAAAAATTGTCTAGGAGATACTTCAGAACAACTAAATTCTACTTTATTGATGACTGCTTGTCTACGCCAGTGGTTTGTTAGCAGACTCATTATCACTTGGGCTTGTTTTCAGTTGTCAATGACAGCTGCAATGAGTGTGACAGCACTGAGTCATGTTATGATTTAGACTTTGTTGTGTGGCAGCAGAACCAGAAGTATTAAATTAAGCAGCTCTTTCTCTCCATTTCTTCCTGCTGGAGTACCCTTTATGCCAATAAATACCTGTTGTGTATGATAAATGCCTGTGGCAGGGTGTGTGCTCGCCCCTCCTTGTTCTGCAGGTTTGAGGGAGCCACAGCCCCTGAGCAGGGAGCCTCCTCCCTGCCTCCTCCAAGGGCAGCTGGAACCTGTATTCATGCAAGACTAATTCAGATTATTTTCATTAAGTCTTTAGCTGTATTACCTTGTTTACCTTGGAGGATAAAATGTATGGTGCTGGGCTTTGTTTCTGGCTTAACAGAGTACAATACAAGTTCAGGGTCCTTGGACTGATACACACCATGATGAACTGCTCTGGTTTGTATAGGGGAAGTGTGTGGATGAGCTGAACTCCATGATTCTGTTTCTTTGAAAGAAGCTGCATTGGTGTCCATTGGATGAAAGGTTTACCAAATGGAGCTGCAAATGTTTTTAATGACTGGAATATGTGTAGATCTTGCTCAAAAGAATTGTTTTCTTTCTTTTGCAGTTTCTTGCACAGCCAAGCACTCAACAGAAAAGGAATTCTTCAGCATCTTGTTTCAAAAGACCTTGGACAGTCTTCTGCTGTTCCACTCCCTTTGGTCCCACATTTCAGCAAAAAAAAAGATCCAAAGAGGAGGATGAGGCAGCTTAGAGGAAAACCTAAGAAAGAGACCTCCAAAGATAAAAAGGAGAGAAAACAGGCAATGCAAGAGGCCCGGCAACAGATCACCACCGTGGTGCTTCCCACACTGGCTGTCGTAGTACTGCTGATTGTTGTGTTTGTCTATGTAGCCACTCGTCCCAATACAACTGAATGATGCAGCTTTTCAGACTCTCTAGCTTTGGGATATTAATTTTACCAAGAGCCAAAAGGAACTCTCTGCCACTCTTTTAGTACTTTGCAAAGGATCTTGCTGGTATTTTCAGTCTTTCTCTTGGCTAGAGTCCCACAGATTCTCTTTAGGAATGTAACATAAAACGTATTAGTGAATGTGCTAGTACGTTTTATGGTCCAGTTATGTGCCTTTCAGACTTTTAAAAATGGTGTTTTTCTTAAAGCTGTTTGAAGCTCTATATTGTAAAAGGAAATCGTGTTCTGCTATAAATTTGTAAAAAATCAGCTTTCAGCTTTTATCACTGTTACGGATAATGTTGCTCCCATGAGCTCTTGTATGTCTATTTCAGAATTTCCAAAGAAGTACATTTCTTCTTTGTACTTAATGTCATATGAAGTGCTTTGATTCAGAAAGGATATATTTATTTTTTGAATAAAAGAAGTCTTACTTGGAATCTTCAAATTATTTTGCAAAAAAAATGTGACATTGTGAGAGCCTACATTGTGTAATAATTTTTTCATCAACCACTATATAGTTCACTCAAAAAGAATTTCTTTTTGGTGCGAGATGCCAACATGCAAAGTGAATACTTCAGGACCCGCTGGATGGAATCGTACAGAATTTGTACAGGGAGATTCTGCCAGGTTTTGGTGAAGTAACTAATAACAAACTACATAAACACAGTTGTTTATCTGAATGCTCAATATTTGAAACTGTGTAAGTGGCAATAAAAAGGTGGTTTTGCATACAAACCCTTGATTATTTCTTTTATTAAGAAGAGAGAAGTAACAGTATAAGTTTGCTCTCTGACATGTTTACTGAAGGTAGCTGCTGTCCTCTGGCATGCCCCCATCCCCTCATTGGAAGGAACCTGTGAGCACAGCTTGGGCAGTTTAATTCTAGGAAATTAAGCTAAAAATTCTTATCAAAAGGCCTGAATGACCCTGTATTCTACTGCAGTCCTTTCTCATCCAAGTATTTTAAGGCACTCAATCGGCATTAACCTTCAGAAGATTTTGGAGAAGGAGATTGAGAACTCTTCACTACTGCTTAAATGCAGGCCAAGCAAGGAAGAACGTTGATGCTACAGTGCACTGGTGCATGTCAGGAAATATTTCTATGCTGAAAGTTAAAGGTCCCTTGAGTCTTTCCTTCATGTGTAGTCTTTTGGCTCAGGCATAGTCCCAATGAAGTCAGCGGACTCTTCACTGAGGTGCCAGTGAAAGAGGGGGCTGTGTTTCCTGCATCACCCCCCATTACTGCTCCTGTGCAGAATACTGCTGCCAGCCAAATTTGCTTTACAAAAAAAACACTTCAGGTGAGCAAATGCAGGTCCTTGCAGTGTACTTTGCCCTAAGGCCCATGTTCCCACAGCAGGGTGAGCCTATGGCTGACTATAAACCGGCTCCACTGGGAATGATGCAGATACCTGATGGTGCGAGGAGTGGCTGTGGCTCCTGACACATTGCTACTGCTGTTGGGAGTGTCCAGAATAAAACTTGCCCTGAAGACCGAGATGTTTTTGAAATACAAAGTTTACTAAAACCTAAAGAAAGAGTTTGGATGAACTGTGAGGTTGTTTCCCCCCTGCAGGTTGCATCACAGCTGGGATATGTGCACAAGGAGCTGCACGGACAGCATGGCCGGCGTGGTCTGACTGCCAGAGCGTTTACCCGCGGAGCGGCCAGCAGGAAGGCTGCTGGCCAACCCCTGTGCTCAGCGGACCGTGTGCTGAAATTATCTGTGCTTTGCACTGACAACCGCTCCCTCTCCTTCAGCTGGGGAGCTCTGAAACGATGAATCTGTAATGGTAATTGCTTAGTCTGTCATCTCCCAGCTGTTTCTGTTCTCCTAGGCACCAAATCCTTGTCCTATTTTTATTTTATCCTCAGTCAGGGATGGCTGTAGTGGAGCTCTGGTAGTTTGCACCTTTTCAACTGAGCTGTTCAGCTTGAATAAAATTTGTGCCTGAGCAAGTGACCAAAAGTGTGTGCAATTTAAATATGCATGTCCTGCAGGGTACTTGGTGTCTCGGGTGTCTAGAATAGAAGTGCAGTTTTTGATAACCTCTTGCACAGATTCCTCCTCATCATCCTCTTCCATAGATTCTTAACCAGGGATTTCTGACCCTTATTGCTCTGTAATACTTTGTGACAGCTCTAATGAAGTTCCTGTGACTTCCCCATCTCTGAGTAGTAGCTTATTTCAGTTCCTTCTACCTGCAGGGTTTTTTTATGAGCCGAGGCAATGATTTTATAATTCAGAGACCCTTCCCTGAAATTGTTCAGAGTCCTTATGTGGTTTTGCCCCACCTTCATTTTCTGCAAGAGTGGAGTCTGTGACATAAGAGCAATGAACTGATGAACTGGCTGATAACAACTAAATAGGTAAAGGGTCATTTGGGTTAGATAACATTTATGCTTACTCCTCTAATGAGATGTTACATTTCTGCTGCTTTTTCTTATGCCCTTCCTCTATCTCTTGTCATCTGTAAATTCTTCAGGTCACAATAATAATATTTTCAGAGACAAATGTCTATTAATATGAACCTATAGCTAATTAAAGATGTGTATTTCGATTCTCTGAAATGTGCAATTTTACTGAGTGCTAATTGAGAGGAAAATAGTGTTACACTTTATGAATAGTTCCTTATGTAGTTCCTTATGTAGAAGCTGGAATTGATTTCACAGTTCAACTTAAAAAAAAGGCAATATTTTTTCTCTAGTAAACAATAAAGTTGGATTCTGACATTTTCCACCGAATTCCCTTTTGCTAGTATTGAATATAAGAATGTGGATTTGGAAAAAAGGTATGAAGCCTCTGGAGACAGAAACTGTCAAAAATCACTGAGTAATAATGGGAAAATAAATAAATGGTGGTTGCCCAAATGTCAACTTGTGTGAGCTTCTCAGCTAAAGATGTAACTGCCTCTGTTTTTTTAACTGTATGTATTTCTCCAACTGTCATTGCCTTCAAAAATGTCTTAGAAATAGGGTTTCAAACCTTTTCCCAGCATACAGTAGCTTGTGGGCAAAATTGAATGATTTATTACAAGCATTTTCCAGAAAACTCACGCTGAGACACTTCTTCAGCAGTGTCTTATGATTTCCAAGAGTGCTCATTATCTGGTGATGTCATTAAAAACTTGCCATCGCCTTCGCATAAATCAAGTTATAGAAGCAATTTTTTAAACCTGATTTTTCAAAGCATAAATCAAATCTGAGTCAAATACTTAAACATCAAGGTTTGAATGGAGCTTTATAAATGTCTGCGAAGCACTAAGAAAACAAAGCGATCGTGTCAAGCATTCTTGCAGTGGGTAAGTGCCCAGCTGCGCTACACAGGGCCTCAGCTCCCCAAAGCCAGGTGGGAGAAGCCAGTGGCACTGACTGTGGTCGGAAGGAAGAACTACATGTATTTTAAGAACTCAGAGAGATTGGCTCCTGGTCTCATGTTTCAATCCATTTACAAAGAAAATATTTACTTATTCACTGATGTTCAGTTTAAATGCACACAACAGAGAAGATTCACTGTTCTTTTTTCAGACCATTTACCTTCAGTGCCCAGATGGTTCATGTACAGCTTTGAACACTCCTGTAGCTGTGAAAGAGGTGAAAGAAACAGATTCATCTGTTGGTTTGGGAAGGGACACAGGAATGCAGCATATCACAGTCTAGGGCATTGCTCAATCCACTAGCAGAAATTTAGATGCAGTACATTAAATTACAGCCTATTTATGGGTTTGAGGGTGTCCATGTGATTAAAGAGTAACTCCAACACAGAGAACTTTGAGATCTGATCCCCACAGTGAGGGTAAAACAACACACAGTTCCCACATTGGTTTACCCAACTCCAATGAACTCTGCTTAACCTAGCATTTTCTCAGCAGAAGCTGTGCGTGAGGAGAAAAAACCCACGTTTTCCTAGCACAAGGCAGTTTGTGTGTAAAATCTAGTGGATAGCTATTTTGAATTGAATTAAACAGAGAAAATAAAAGATTGTGCATGACGTAATTGGCTGTTGTAGGTTGTAAAGCCAGAGGGGAATGACACAAGCTAAGGACCTTCTCCCCAGCACACTCTGCCAGCTGCTGAGTCTGTGGGAGACGCAGGAGCAGAGAGCAGCAGGAGAGAGAGGAGTTCAGCACACACCTGAGCTGGCAGTGTAATCCAGGCTTTGATGGCTGGCAGGAGAGACTGTAGATGTGAAGTCACTCAGGACTCATGCATTCAGCAGGCTCTGTTGACAGCTTCCTTCTCATTCCTGCCAGTGGTGTTTAGTTGAGCTTTGAATTATTGAGTGCTGGTGGGCTTGATTCTGTGTGCTGTTGTAGTGCTGTTGAACCAGGAATTAGAACCAGTTCCACTACAATAAAGCCAGAGCAGTGACATGGGGGCTTAGGCACTTCCTGTACTGTCTCTGATCACATCTCAGATTTACTGGCCGTTGTTTAAGTCTTACCCATTGGAAAAGAAAGAGAGCCGTGCCTGTGGTTGTTCGTTTTTGGGTTCATTTGGCACTGTGTTTTGCTGCTGCAGTTTGCATTCCTCTCTACACTGGCTCAGAGTACCCACTGTCTGACATTCTTACATTCTTATACTCCTAAATTTCCCATACATAAAAGGAGAGAGTAAGAAATGGAAGAAAATGTGCTAAATATCCAGCTTTCATGTAAGCCACTTTAAAATGGCTATTTAGTATTCAGTAACTGCTGTTTCAGCCCCCTCTGAGAAAGTTTTGGGAAGTGAATTGGACAGCAATGCTCTGGCAGCTCTTATGCCACCAACTATTTCAAAATTACATCTTGATGAAACATGTTGGCAACTGCATGCATTTGACCTCTGTTTTTCCTTCAGCCAAAAAAAATAAAAAGCTGGTGACAGCCTGAACCATTGTTCTTTGTATTTAAAACAAGTCTTTCAACTGGGAGCCAAAAAATTGCTTTTCAGTACAGCTTTGAAAAATCATCAAAGTTCAGCGGCTTACAAATTTTCCATTGCCTTGCTATTCAGAAACTAGAATAGACATTTTCTGTATTTTTGGGCAATTTGCAGCTCCTGAAGATTGCACCTTGTCCTGTCAAATGATCCTAATGATTAATACTTTTTTTAATTTTTATTTTTATTGGTGTTCGGAGGAATTTATAGCCTTGGACCCTTCTGATTATTCTTACTTTAATAATATACATCCATGTCCAACCCCTGGCCATAAATGAGTAATTTCTCAGTCTTTATTATTTCTGCTGTCCATCATTCTTTAAAAAGATTTTTTGGTGTGATAACATTAGAAAGATGTATCTTCCTTCAGAAACCTCTCACCTGCTCAGTTGAGTTTCTGCCTTTTAATGCAACTAAAGTATTCAAACCAGTGGCCTGGCTCCAGCTGTACTAGGTAGCAATGGGCTCGTTTAAACTGGGGATTGTCAGATAAGCAACTTTTGCTGTTTGGTTGAGAAAGACAAGAACAACCTTTCTGGTTAGTAGGTGTTAAAAAAATGGCACCTTGATCCATCGTGTCTCAGCACATCTGTGGCACAGTGCTCTCTGAGCAGGCAGTAACAGTAACAAGTCGGCTGTTCAGATATAAGTACTTCGCAGTTTTCAGTGCTTCTTACAAGCAGTTTATTATATGGCATTGCACAAAAGCCAGGCTGAAACTAACTCTGGTATTTTATTAGCCAAAATTAGTAGCCTGCCCTAAACTAAAAGTTCTACTGTATCTAAGTTTCTGCTAGTGGATTGAGCAATGCCCTTTTAAAGTAGATCTTAAAAAGCTTTAGGAAAAAAACCCATTGTATCAATTTTTTGGTGATTTCATTCACTCATTCTGCATCGTATCACAGATCTATACCTTGTGTGGTGTCCTCATGCCTGAACTGGAGGCAGACACATACATTTCTTTAAAGATCTGCAGCAGACTGTCATCTTGTATGTTTGAATTTGAGAGAGGCAAAAGACTCTGGCTAGCTGGCTATTTATTTTGCTCTTCTGAAAGGCAGTATTTTGCTGTCTTTTTGCTTATACAGATATTTCCCAGCTTAAAATTTAGCTTTATTTTCAGAGGTTTCTGAATTCCTTCATTAATTCTTGTAAAACTGCATCTCCCCCTAAGCTGAGGGTACGTATATATTTAGTTTGTTCAGATGTCCTTCCGTCATCTTTTTATTCAGTCCTTGTTCCTCTAGCTGACTCTAGTAATTTTCCTGAATTTTCCTGTAAAAGGTTCTTTGATGTCCTCATCTTCATTGCTCATTTTACTGCAAGCTGAGCCAAACTGGTATTTAAAATCTTGGTATTTTGTGTAAGTATGATGTAGTGTATTTTGTCTTAGTGGAAATATAGCATCGAAAAACAATTTACATTTTAGCCATGGTCCTGAATATTAATGAGACTTCTTTTACTCACAAACTGGAGCAGTTTGACAGCCTGGTATTATTTTTATCCAGATTTTCCCAGGAAGTTGGCAACAGTATATGGTGGAAAGCAGTTCTTCAGTATCTCATTCACTGAAATTGGTGGTTCATCAACAGTGTCTGTAATTTCTGTTTCGCTTGCACAGCAATAGAATTCAGTGTGAATTGCAAATAAAAGGAATCTCAATATTATGCAGATTTTTGGCACATGCAGTTGAATTAACTCTGCTCAGTTATATAATGTTTTCCTATAATGTAGGAAAATGTAAAGAATTTAGAGCCTTACCTAAGACTGATCACATGTTGTCTGAAGTTAAAATTTTTCCTCACTGTTCCAATACAGTTAAACAATGAGCCAACATGGTAGCAAAGCTTCAATCCAAAATAGGTGCTTTTAAACACAGGTTTTAAAAATTGTGAAGTCTAAATATAAAGGGCCTGAGATCAGGTTCTGCCCCTAGTGAAGTCCATAGGTCTGGTTAAAAGAGGAAATATGGGTGGCTTCAAAACATGTGCTTGGTCTTTTAATGTTCTTCCCACGGAGCAGCATTTCCAGAGGCCCAGGGCAGCCAAGAACCACCGGAGCATAGATAAGCTTTTCATGCAAGGACCTGAGACATGGTTAAAGGCCTTTATTTTTTTTCTGTACAATCCAGAGAATTTCTCTTAGTTGATTCTAATTTCAAGGGAATAATTCCACTTATTAGCCCTCTGTACATTACAGAATTTAAAGTATCTTAATTTACAGTGCTCCAACAGGGTCCCTGCTGCACACAATTTAACTGTGCAAAACCCACCGGTATAATTTAGAATATGTTCAGAGTTTATTTTGTCATATAGTCAAGTTACAATATACTTAAATCTGGAGGAGAATGATGATTTTCTTGAAAACTTGGTGTTACAAATACATGCTATTGGCAATGTGCCTAAATACATTAACCAGCTAGTTGCAGATTTTAGTTCTGAGAAACTCATGAGTGATTACTTGGTTTGCTTTTCTTAATTGTGTGACTGTCTTAAGTATGCCTGCTTTGCTGCATCCTGGCATATTTTTTTAAAGTATTTTCAGAATATCTTTGCAGCTCTTCAAGGTGTGAATTTAAACGTTCTTCAAATTCTCTGGCGTGTTTCTCTTCCTCTTGAAGGAACTTTTCTGTTGTTGCAAGGAAGGACATCTCAGGGGGAGACTGAGCAATGAATAGAAAATCATGGTTAGGAAAAACCAGCAAGTGCTACAACGTGTTTGCATTATCAAATTCTAGATGTGAAAAATACCTTGACCTACAGCAGCTAACAACACTATAATGCTTTACAGCTCTTCAAGAAAGCACCATTTTTAAAGGCATACATTTTTAAAGGCATCCATGTGCCTAAATGACATGGACTGAACGTCGTGTTTGATTATCGCTGATATTCATAGCATTAGGATATAGCTTGGCCATTAAAAATTTAAATATCCCACTAGACAGAATTAAGCTGCTGCAGAACCTCCAAAATCTATCAACTACAGATTATGTTAGTTATTTGTATAAGGTAGACCAGGGCAGAGGACAATAATCTTTTATGGAATGACAGAGTATAATTATCTTGGATACTGCTGATTGTCTCCTGTAATTTTAGCTCTCTGCTTCTGTGGTATGATGCTTTCTGAGGAAAGGAAGAAAACTTGTGCTCATTTCAGTACTGTTAACTCCAAGCCCTGACATTCTGGAGAATGTACTACATTTCTGCTCACTGCAAGTAATTCACTGAAAAATCTTCTTTTCATTTAATGAGCATTTAGTAGACTCAGACTGAAACCATACCAATAATAAGCCTTTAGATGGTTGTCATGGGATGCAGATTTCTATAAAGCAAAGGACATGTGTGAATCTTTGCTGGAACAAGTTCTAAATTTTTAAGCACCAATTTCTGTTAATTTTCTTGCTACTACCTAAGATGCATTCATTGGAATATCTTTATTATAGAAATATGAAATATTTTTTCTTTTACTAATGATACTATGCCTGTTTAAATACATTTAGTGCTTTTTTTGTAGAGATAAATGCAATTTTATTACATGAATTTTTAAGATTTGGCTGAGAAAAAAACTTAGTATAGGGGCTTTAATATAAAAAGAGAGGTAATCTTCTATTTTTATATTGTCATAAACTGGGAAAAATGATTGATGTCTTTAATCTTAGTTAAATCATATCTTAAATAGCTTTTGTTACTGATTAAGTTATTAATCTAGAATTTCAGGTTTTTTTCTAGAATTTAAAAATGTTTGAAATTTATGTGTTAGCACATCAAATAGGAATTCAAATATTCAGATGGTCTGCGGAAAAGGCCAATTATATTACCTCTGTAAATTTTTACTCCAGGCTCCACTGTATCAGAATGGGGTATTCCCTATCTCCACAGAAACCAGAGACAGATTTGGACTTCAACTTTGTTGAAAACTGCTCTTCAGCAGCTTTTAAGGCTAAAAGATAGTAATTAGAAAAATGCTCTAAAGCACCAATCCATTGAAACCCTTTGCAGCAGACTGAGATGAAATTTAGAGATTTCCTACAGGAAACCCCTTTTCTTTTCAAAGTACAGAAGTGAGTGATAGCTGGAAATAAATTCTGAGTTTAATACCATCCTACTTGAGTGAGAGAGGCTTCCTGATGTATAGGACTCCTAAAATGAAATTCACAGAAAAAGCAGAATCTTCCTTTTTTCAATCCCTCCAAATGAATGTTTTAAAATGATGGCAAGATAAAGGGACTTAATTTGACATGTATGAATAAGAAACCTCAAAGTATTGGATCACTTTTTACCATAACACCTCAATCCTATTACTAGCAAGAATAAGAAAGAACACCAATCCTCTAAAGTTTAAGAAAATGGAGGGACATCACCTGCCTTTGATTTGCTTCATAAATCATATGAAATCATAAACACATGAATGATTTCCTATTCATAAATTATCACTGCTCCCATATGAAGAGTTTTTCCTGACATTCTGAATGCCACGGCTACATGCCATTTATTCCTTCATGGGCTGGGTCACAAATACATCTCCTTGTGATGTCAAGACTCAATGACAGAATTGTTAGTACTATTTTAAATTATTTGAAGAAGGCTTTTGTATTATGAAGAAGACATTGAATTTGGAAGCTTTTCCTAAAGAATCACCATATGTTCCCTTTACTAAATACCAGAAATGAAATCGTTGATTCAATGTTGAGCAAATAAAACACTTTCATTGAGAAGCATGAGAAACTGGGAAAATCTGAATCTGAAATACAAATTTAAGAGGCGTCATCACCTAGAGAAAAATGTCATGTTAGACTTTTCCTTTTGGACTGCAGATTTGCACAGGTGCCAGTCTCAGAAAATTTAAATTTAGTTAGAAAAGATTCTTAGAGATTCAGGATAACGATGCTTAGAATTACTGAGTTCTGATTGGAAACAGACTGGCCTTACAATCAAGCTATCTTCCCAAACTGTTAAATGTCCTTTGCTTCAACTGGTACTTTGATGTGTTTCTTCTTGAAATACACTGTAAACTCTGAATGAGACATTTCTGAATTTCCTCAGAGTTGAGAGAAGAATGTTTATCACTTAGAATAAACAGGTCATGGCTCCCTACAGCTCCTTACCCGAGGGTTAGACATCACAGACTGTGATTTTAGAGAGGTCCCTAATGCATTGTTTTTCATGCACTTTGAGAGATGGTTTTATCTAAGCAAGTCTAAAAGGCAACATTCCTTGTTAGCAGCATTTTGCATTCCAAGCTTCTGGTCTGTTCTTTCATTCTGTTCTTTATTGTCTTTACTTTTGGCCTCTAAGGAAGAAAAACCACAAAGAAAGGGCTTTAATCCATGTCTCAGATAAGATTCATGGTCCTTGGTTTTGAATATCTTTTTCTCAGATATTACTGCTTTTATGTCTTTTGGGTTTCTAACTGAAACTGGATAGGGATGAGTTCATCATAAGCTTTCCATCCTACTTGTTAGAGTAGTAAGGCAAGGAGGACTCTTTTATTTTCATTTCAACAGTGTCAGCTGATCTCATATTTCTTTGGTGTATGCCTTATCATTTGCTGGAAAGGAAGGAATGCACCTGACAGAGATGCATATTTCTATAGATGAAATATGTGCTAAGTATGTCTTCTCCTTAAATAAGAAGTACCCAAAATGGTTAAGAATTCATTTGGGATTGCTGGGGAGGAGCCATTTAGGAAATCAGCTCTCTCAAAGAGAAAGAGACAGAACTGCCCAATTAATTTGCCTAGAGGTAATCTCTCACTTGCCCCATAAGTTGTCACAGCATTCTTGGATGCACCTTCAGCAGGGCAGCAAGAAAGCTTTAACACGTGGGATATTTTAGTATTTACTGGTCAAATCATGAGCAGTCAAACCCCAGTGTTTGAGTCTTCTCATGTTTAGCTGCTTCTACTTTCCAGGAAAGATTTTGTAGTACCAAGAGTAGAAATTGGTCTGGATAATTTTAGTCCCACAATGACTAAATTTGGGATGTTTTGGGAGCAGTTTCCTCTAACCCTACACTGCAATACATGTTAGGCAGTAGGTGCTGTCTTAAACGTGCTCCTGCTCATATATGAAAATTAAATTTGAGATGCCTAGAAAATTGCTGAGTGACATGGGAAGATTTTTAGAGGGCCTACATAGCTAGAAAATAGTAATACCTATGAGTGAGAGACATGGACTATAGCATGTCTCAGGGTAGGATCAAGACTGTCAAAATAATTCCTAATGATGTCCAGGGGTAGAATTGCCACAATTTTTCATTGCAATCTATTTATTAAGTTCCTATACTAATGTTAGAAAATTTCCTAATGTCTAATTTAAATTTGAATTATTACAGCTTAAGTCTTGTATTTCCAAGCCTTAAACCCAGAATAAACAACTGTCTATCATCTCAAGAGAAACATGAGAAACTATTTATTGGTTGATCTTTTGACTAAAAGATCAACCAATCATTTTCTGAACTTGTTCATTTCAGAAAGAAAGCACAACCTTAAGTATTGTTTAGAGGAAAAAGTATTTCCCTAGATTTGGAAACCCTTGAAACAAGAATTTTTGGGGTAATGGGAATTTCCAGTGAATTCCAGCTGAGCTTTCTATGACTCTTTCTATACATGTCACCTCCAAGTAAGAACGTGAAAGGGCAGAGGTTGCAGTGGAACATTTACTAATCTTTGTCTGAAGATTCTTTACCGGGAGAGAGACATAAGTCACTGTCTAAAGCCCTACAGACTATTTTCTCTCTTCCCTCAATACCAAGAGTTATTTTGGTAGGTATCAGGACATCACCTGGAAATTTGATGTTCTCAGTTTGTACTATAAATATTCTTCAGAAAACTAGTGCTTATAAGATTTTCTGAAGTTTTGAACATACTGGAGATTTCAGATGGGTCCTGTGTTCTACACCCTGAAGACCTCAGAACTCAGTCAAAGAACTTTGGTTTAACATATTGTGTATTCTCCCCCCTCTTTCTCCTCAATGGAACAGCTTTGCATTTGGACACAGAACTCTGGAGTAAAAGACTGTTGAATGATTTCTGCACTAAAGCTGTGGTATCCAATGTCAGCCTGAGTGATCATTTAATTTCAGTGGTCTGAACTTGTACCTGCTTCAATGCCACTGATTTGAACCTAGACTCTGCGTGAGAAATATCTCTTGCTTAACAGTTTCGTTATGTGTTTGCCCACACACCCGCTGGAAAGCCTTGGCATTGACCCTGGCCTGAGTGCCAGCTGGGAAATAGTTTCCCTCCAGCTTGCAGAAGTGTCTCAGAAGGGACATTTTTTCCAGGCTGTCTGGAAACAGAAGCTTTGTGATTTGATGTCTTTGTCTGACACTTCTGACAGAAGAGAGAAGAACTAGTGTTTATCAGACTCATCTGGGAAAGTCCAAATGACTCTTTTCATGATTAGCAGTTTAAAGAGGAAAACTCTCAAGCCATAAGAAACCAGAAGCTGTTTGCTTCAAGTTCCTGTGAAACATAAGAATATAAAATGGAAGTGAGGTCAAGTACCTGGGACAACATGGTTCTCAGTGTTCTCAGACTACTGGGACAAAGCTGATGGGACCACGGTCAGTGAAGGGCTACCCTGCAATCCCTGCTTCACAAGCACACCATCATTACAGTTCCTCCTATCACATTTTTTTCCCCCCAGAACTTCATCTTTATGTATTCAATAAAAATTATTACTGTTGTGTTATAATTCCTCTAAGAACAGAATTTTCAGACTTGAGTGCCTACTTGACTTGGGTTATGGTAACCTTAAGATAATAAAAACAGATACCACACCTCCCCTCCCAAAAAGTGAGGTTCTGGACTATGGAGATAGTTCTGCAGCAGCCACATGTCTGATAGCAAAGGCTGTGCATGTGTTTCTGAAGCGGACAGCAGAACCGGGGTACAACAACCCCAGGTACAATTGCCTGTCAACCCCCCCAAATAAATGCTAAATTCTTCCCTCTTCTGCCTCTATAGGTTCAGCCAGAGCCCTGCAGCTGAGAATCTCCTGGTTTCAAAGATCCATGCATCACAACTGGACAGAGGGAGACCTGTAGTTCATTCCTCACTGACACTCTTAGTTTCACTGCTTACTGATGGTATGCTTTTGTGGCTTGAGGTCAGGAAAGTGCTAATTGTCAAGTGCAAAACAGTAGTGGCCTGTAGTGAAGCCTAAGGTAGAGAGAAAATACTAAGGAAGAGGATAAATCTCAAATTTAAGGGGAGCTCCAAAGCCAAATAATTATGGAAAGATTTTCTTAAGTCGTCCTAGGCAAAGTGGGATTTGTCCCACTTGTCATGGAGGGTGATAGTCTCCAGACTATGAAGACAAAAAGAAAGAATGCTGTCTTATTACTATTTCACTTCAAGAAAAATAAGGATCACAGCACTTATAATTTCTGTTTCTTTTCAAATACAATAGCTAACAGATGGAAAATAGTTGCTATGATTTTTCTGATTTCATCCATCAATCAAACAGATGTAGATCAAATAGGAACTTGATTTGTCTAACAGCACTTAAGGCAATCAGTTTGCAGGTATTATGGAAATACACTTGAAGCAGAGTGCTCTTATATAGGCAATGCAAAGCAAAGTGCCCCAATATAGAAGCCAATAAAATGTAGAAATCTTTCTCACAGTCACATAATGGCAGGTAATTATCACCACTATTATTATAACAGAGGTATGGTTCAGTAGGGGATGTTTAATATCCAGAAAAACAGCATTTCTGTTAGGATAAGGTACTTCTATTTTTGCTGGGCTGGCACTGTATAAATAATAATGACAACAAGAGTGATCTAATTTTTGGCTTCTCCAAGGCTGCATTTGGTCCACAGATGGATTTTTGAGAATATATGTGTTACAGGAAAATAGTTACTTACCAATAATTTGATTTCTTCTGCATTGTAAGCAGGGCTCTGAAAGCTGCCTGTTCTGCCCACTTCAGGAAATGGCCCAGGAAAGCCCAAAGGATACCCCACTGGTGGTAAGGGAGATTTACAATCTGTTTTCTTTTCATGGCCTCTGTGAAGTGGATGAGAAGATAAAGTGCTATCACTTTTTGAACCAGTGATATTGCAGTGGCCATACAAAGCAGGAGTGCAGTTTCTGTGGTATCCACCAGCAGTGAGCATAGCAGACTGTTGACATTCCACTTCCCTTGAATCTTTATTTTGGAAGGATCTAAAAGAAAAAAAAAAATCTACACATGAAACCCAGTTAAAACTCTTAAGCTATCACAGCAAAGCCAAGGATTTTTCATTTTACTTGTTTACACAGTTTTGATTACTTAGCTGTTCAAACTGTTTCATGCATGAAGTTGCAAGGGCATAAGATTCAGCATTACCAAATTGCAGCAATTTAGCAATTTCCACCTGGGTTACTGTAAAACTCTCAGTGTGCTTTCTCTGTCTGCTTCAGCTGTGAATTAAACCACCCTAACTTAAACCCTTTCACTAGAGCTTAGGTTGAGGAATCTTGCCTTGGTTGGTATAACTGTGGCAGAACGAGCTACAACACAAACTCACCTCAGGTATTGAAGGTGCCAGTTCTCCTTAAGTGTCTGTTACCTATTAGCTACCTAATGGTAGCTGATGGCTACCATTCCTTTTTCCAGTGGAAAAAGCTTTGCAAGCTTTTTCCAGAGGCTGAATTCAGCCACACAAACAGAGGAATTAAAACGTGAAAGTGCAAGAGGAGAGAAAAAACCTATTATTAGTGGTTGGATAATTAGTCAGTTTTGGTTTAATAGTATCATAAACAACTATGTTCAAGTGGCTAGAATTTAGAATAAATACTTAAAGAAAAATAGTACAAGAATCTTTGATTCTGCAGTTTTACTGCAATGATAGTTTTGCCACTGATTTAATGGCGACACTTTGGAGATTAATATAAAAAATTATTAGATTTTTAAAATGCACTCTCTGAGATATTGTACAATAACTTGCTTTTGTAACAATAAATGAAATCTTCAAGCTTAAAAAATAATTTAAAGCATATTATTATGATTTTCCAGAACTCTTGTATCTCAGTGATCAGAATTGATGTGCAAGTACATATTTCTAATCATCTGTATTTCTGTAAAGCAAAAACTATTAGGGTTACTATCAACTTAAAAAAAAAGAAAGCCACTGGCCTCCCATTCCCAAAACAGTTAACTGAACAATTCTGATACTGTATTGAAACAAGCAGACAATTTTGAGACTCCCTTGCCCAGATGTCTGTGAAATTACACTAATTTTCAATTGCATCATTCCTTGTATTACATACCAAAACATGCAAAAAAACTTATTTCAGATTCTATAAATTTTATGTTACAGTATTTCTAGCTGAGATAAAAAATTCCATTGTATTGAGGTCTGTGCTTATGATGAAATTTTAATCTTGGGAGGTAACTACTAAAACATGATAGCAGTTTGAACAGATTCTACCATTGCAAATATCCTAAAACACTCTAGTAATTTGAAATGCAGCTATAAAAGCTTTTTAAGAGCATGTTCTCTGCCGCTAAAATATAATTTAATAAATATTCAAGAGTATGGAGTGCTAGTCAGTACTTTTTTTTCTTTTTAAAGAAAATGAACTTGCCAAGTGCAGGGAGAAGACAGTGTTTTCTGCAGAAAGATCACACCATCATTTTCTAATCTTAATTTAAATATTTGGTGCTGGGAGAGAGTGGCTGTGGAGCCTTGATGGACCTGCTTTTACAGAAGCCCTTCTGCTGGGTTTTACAGGGACAGAGTTGATTTTCTTACCAGTAGTTAGTATGGGGCAGTGTTTTGGATCTGAGCTGGAAACAGTGTTGGTAACACAGGGATGTTTTAGTCACTGCTGAGCAGAGCTTGCACAGGGCCAAGACCTCTTCTGCTCCTCATCAAACCCCACCAGCGGGGAGGCTGGGGGTGCACAAGGAGATAGGAGGGGACACAGCTGGGAGAGCTGATCCCAGCTGACCACAGGGATATTCCAGACCATATGGGAGCATGATCAGCAATAAAAAGTTGGGGGATGGTTGCCTGGGCATCATGACAGGTGGTGAGCAACTGCACTGTTATCACTGGCCATCACTTGTTTCATATATTCTAATTATTACATTATTATTATTTTATTATTGTCATTTTTATTATTACTACTACCTTATTTTTATGTCTTATTAAACTGAATTTCAACATATGAATGTTACTGTCTTTAAATTCCAATTCTTTCCTTGTGAGTGGGGGAGTGAGAAAGTGACTGTGTGCTGTTTACCTGCCAGGTTTAACCACAACAGCCCTAAACCAGGAAACTGAGCATTCAGCACAGGGACTGTGCAGAACAACTCAGAGAACTAATGAAGAACATATTTTTTTTCTCTGATTATAGCGGAAGCTGTGATTAAGATAATCTGAATGCTAGGGCAAAGGAAATTATATGCATGATGCTGTATCACTATTTGTTACTATAATTTTAATTTTACTCTAATAGTCATAGTATTATTATATATGCTAAAATAAAACTCTCTCAGACTATTCACTAAACTTTCCAGATCTCTAAATCACCTAAAATGTTTACCTTTGTGGATGCAGAGTTTTCTCCTTTCTTTCATGCTTTTCTTTACATAAATATACTCTGCTCTTTGGGCACAGAAGAATACTTTTTTTCTTTATTTTTCTCCCTATTTTGAAGTCAATTCCATCTATGGTTTGGATGAAGGGCACCGTGAAAAAAAGCCTGCCACAACTGAAGATAGATGGCATGAATAATAAAATCACAGTTTTTTTTTTTTTAAATCTCATGTTCTGACCTTTTTGGAAGTAATTTTCTCTCTAAACCCATAGTAAAGTCCATGTGATCTGTGTTCTTTTTTTTTTCTGCCAGAACTGCTTCTTTATGTATTTAATAAAAATTATTACTGTTGTGTTATAATTCCTCTAAGAACAGAATTTTCAGACTTGAGTGCCTACTTGACTTGGGTTATGGTAACCTTTAGATAATAAAAACAGATACCACACCTCCCCTTCCGAAAAAAAAAGTAAAAAAATTAAAAAGGGACTGATTTTTAAAAAGGAACTCCCATTCTCCCATTCCTAGTATAATCCATAGGGTTGCTGGGACTGCTTGGTATTTTGGAAAAACATGACCCCTACCTTGGGTACTTTGACAGGGATACTGGGCCTTTAATCTGGATGGTTTCCACAGTTGTGGTTTAAACTTCTACTAGTTCATGTGCAAAATAATATCTAAGAACATAGATCTACTTGAAATATAATCTACAAATTTGTGAAAAGCTGTCCATTTGTTAACACTACCAATGCAAATACACTATTTCTGCAGCTGAACAACTTATGCTTTGGTGAGATTAGTCATAGAGTATTTAACATGTACACATGCCACACAAATAATATCACTGTTGACATGGTGACATAGTGGACAAGCAGAGAAAGAACAGTGTTCTCACAAAGGAAATTCAAACAGGATCTAGTTTTCCTGACTCACACATAAAATCTTCCTGGTCCCTGGGTGGTCTGTGACTTCAGTGATGCAAAAACTCCAAATCCCTTACTCAGCTTTGCTGGTTGACATGACCAGTGTTGAGAAAGAGAACTACAGATCTTTAATGGCCAGAATGTCTTCAAGAATTTGTGCTGTTCCATTTACCTGGCAAGTATAATGGCTGGCTTGATTTTAAAATGGATAAAAAGCCTTTTCCTGAAGAACTGTGTTCACTGCTTCCACTTTATCTATTGCAGTAACTGATACAGTGGCGTGACTAAGAGTTGTATGATCTCCAAAAACCTCCTGAACACAGATACTCACTGCAAATCACATCCATTAAGTGATCCCCAGCTACCTTAGCAGGCATTAAGCCTTAGAATTTACCCTTCACTTTCCCCACATGATAGAAGTGCACTTTGGCTTGATCAGTTACCCATTTTGTGCATATTTTTGTGCTAAATAAATAGCTTTTCATTTTGTAACTCACAGGCTTATTTTCATTTTGGAAGAAACAAACTGAACATATCAGCTTCATCAGAGAGTTCTCTTTGACCATGCATAAATTTAAATCAATTGCATATGGTCAAGGTCTAAGTAAGTGATTTAAATCTTGAGAGTGGGGAAAGCTTATGTAAATGGCAATTAGAAGTAAGATAATTACATAAGAAAACAGTAATTAAATAAGGTGGTTATAGGTAGAATGTGGGCACAGTCCTTTTTTATCAAAAAGATTGTTGTTTCTGCATATCTTACTTTCTAATATTTAGAAATTCACTGTATACTGAAGGAAAGAAGAAATCATTCTGCTTTTTGGATTACCAGTACAACTTCCTGCAATTTCCTGTGTTTTCTCTAGAGGTCTCCTCCCTAAGACATGATGGTGCTCATACCCAGGATTCCAGTACTGACTGAGAGAAACAACTGAAAAATATTGTAGAATATACACCTGTCCCTTGCACAAACACCATGTTTTCTAATTTTTACCATATAAAAAAAGTTTTTTGTGCCCTTTCTCCAGTGCCATAATTACCATGGAAACAGAACTGCAAATTAGACCAGGAATAACAGGGTTTATGCTCAGAATAAAATAAACATACCCCAGATTTTAATTTAACCAACATCAATTTCCTAGTTTATCTGCATACATCTGATGGTTGAAAATTTAATTTTAGTTTTCTTGAAAAATTCTGAGGTAGTTTCCTGCTTGGGAACAGAGAACTGATAGTACAGAGAGGGCCCAATCATAAAAACACTGGCTACACAGTACATGTCAAATTTGCACGTTTTAAAATCTGTGTATTTATTTATCTGAATAGCTTTACATTTAGGAATTCTAATGAATGATTTAGATCCTGAAGTCTAGGCTCAATATATCTGTTTCATCATATTAGCTACAATAATAATAATAATTTATATTGTATTCAGTAGTCTGACTGAGATTTCTGTTGTGAGAAAGGTCAACTCTCACAGGTGTCTCTCTCGCAGTTTTGATTGATCTTCCAACAGCTATGAAATCACAGTCCTGCAAATTACATGCATAATTCTATTGTATCAAATATTTATGTTCTCATAAATTAAATTTCATGGTCTCTTATGTACAACAAGTGTAAATCCTGAGAAGATGGGGAAAAAATCTTATTTTTTCCTCACTTTAGAGGAGTTGAATCATGAGAAAAAATGGCACTGACCAATTTTGTTAAGTTATGAGACCTACTGGTGCAGAATAATCTGTATCTTGATTTGTTTCAGCAACATCTTCAACACAATTTCAAACTTCACAGGAAATCAGCCCTACCTGCCACTTCAAAGATGGGTGTATCTGTATGTATATATATTCATGCATTATGTATATGCATATATATATGCATATATATATATGTATATATATACACATATATATATACACATACATATATATAAACATATATACATATATATTTTTAATATACATATTAATGCTACCTCCAACACAAAACAACACTCTTTAAAAATAAATTTTAGGCTATGGACCTACATTTACTGGGATGCTGCTCTATTTTGCAGAAAGAAAATATTTTTTAATTTTGCCAAAACCTAAATGTATGAGTTTGAAATCTTAATATGTTCAATTTTGGCTCCAACTATTTCAACTTTACTTCACAGAACTATTTCATGTTAGTGCTATAATGTCAGTTCTTTATTACAAATAATCAGTATATTTAGCTTCCTATTAATTTTATTTTCCTGTACTGTGAAATACTGCTTAGCAGGGTGTTGTTTTTTGTTTTTTTTTAATTGCAATGGCATGATTATAGTATGTTTGAAGGTAATTCACTGGCTCACTGAATACAGGGAAATAAGAAGAAACTCACCACTACAATGCTTTCTATGAGTCTGAATATTCTCATTATTTTTCCCTAACAAGGAGTGTATTGTAGTAATGACTTGCTCAGAGCATCTGAAATTACGTTTCTGTTAAAAATCAGGTCACCCAAGAACACTGAAACCAGACAAGGCATTAAAATACATTTAATGAAACTTCCAACAAATGAAACTGGAGGACACAAAGCTTTTCAGCAGGGCCTATAGTTGAAACTGCTTATTAAGAAAACCTCCCGTCGAGAAGTTTACCGCTCATGTTGATTTTTCTAGCCTTTCCTTGTCTTGTTTTTATTTGGTAGTAAAAAATACAGTCTGCTCTATCTTGAAAAACCTGGAACTGAGAATAGCTTGAGCAGCACATAAAAAGTTTTTAAAGTTTCATGTGCTAAATACTAAAACAGATATTTAACATTTCTGGGACTTCATTTATTGCCAATTTCCATTAGCCATGCAGAAAAATGCAGGAAGTCCTTACAAACACACTAACTAGATCTGATAGTTATATTGGTGGGAGTTCTGAATGAACAGAAACAGCAAAAAACTTGAAAGTTTGGCCCAGTCAGACCTTCCAAAACACTTACAAGAAGTTTCACAAATGTGTACAATCTAAATATTACCTCTCTTCCTTTTCTTGCATCTTTGAATGGGTTTGGCAGCTGTGCTCTGTTTCTCTGTATGTATCCATGCAACTCAGTATCGATGTTTCTGTGTCATTTTGTGGTTTAACAAGGCTATTTTGTAGTCTTAAATTCTCATGTTTCATTTTGTGAACAGAAGCTGTGAAATTTCCATGTTCTTTGTTACATAAATCTATACACTGTGAAAGGAGATAATGCCATCATTAAGTAGTTATTTTTTCCACAGTAAATGGGTATATTTTTAACAAGCAAACACAAAACAATGTTCTATGCTAAAGAAAAGACCTGCTACCATATATAATCATGCAACATTTAGGGCAAACCAAGAGAATTGCCTCCAGAAAAAAAAAATCACAGTAGATAAATAGAAAAGTAGGGATAACAGCCTCTATAACACAATAAAACAAATTAAAATTTCTCAGCAAACATGCATTCAAAATATTATTGTTGTGAATTTATCGCTTGCTTTGTAAAACTGATGACATAAAAGCAACCATAACAGCTATAGCTGCAGACTCTATTGCTCCCTCCAGTAACAATTCCTCCAAAAATAACAAGCAAAATTATAGGAGTTCATTACTACACTAGATACATAGTATGTGTACAGGCTCAATTTATTATGTGTGTTGAGACAGTCACCTTCAGTTTCAGAAGCAGCGAGTAAAGCCACATCAGCCCAGTGCTCTCTGTCCTTGTCACTAAACCCTGCTTCTCAGCTGGGTTAGCCCACATGGTGTGCAAGGCAAAATACTGAAAGTGCAAGCCACAGGTGCACTGTGATCAGGGGCTAAAGAGCCCCATCCACCAGGAAATCAAGAAGGGAAGATGGAGATTAGCTCTGGAAGTTGTCTAGCCAGGATACTCAGTTCCTTTTTTTCTATCACTTAATCCACAAAGCCTATGCTGCACACCTGAGCCAGCTATTTTGGAACTATCTCTCTGCAGAGTACTGCACTGCATTGTGTAATATATTTGCAATAACAGTATACTGTCATCACCAGGAAATTTTCAAAAGGTTTATCAGATTACATACAAAAGACTAAAACTCCTTGCATTTCATTAACTTGTGCTTTCATGCATTCCTAGATCTACTTTATTCTCTGGGATCTCAGTAACTCATTCCAGATTTGGTTCTTTGTATACTGCTGGCACAACTGTGCTCCTGCATTTGAAAGCTTGTCTATTCCTTGCACTGATTTGATGCCATCTCTTCCTGTGAACCTTGCCTTCCTCAGTTTTAGGGTGAATTTATGAGCCAAGCTGGCACAGAAATGCCAGAAGGTATAATAAAATTTAATATTTTGTGCAACTATGGGGGAGCACGGGTTCAGCTATGTCTCACAAGTGGGAGGAGTGGCAGAACCAAGGGAGAAAGAGAGCACTAAGTCATCCTACCACCAATACCTCTAGAATCAGCTGTAAAGTTATAATTGCATGAACCCCAAAACTGAGCTGGCCCAGCTGCATTGCTTTTGACATGTAAACCCTGAAAGTAACCCTGCCTGATGGTGCATTACACCATACTGACTTAGGCTGGCACTGGTCTCAGAGGTCTGTGTAGTGCTGCACTGTACAGCACAAACACGTCCATAAAAATCTCTTAAATCCCTGGAATCTTAATATCAAATATATCACAATCTAATGTTTAGATCCTCACAATACATTAGTAAAGCAGCAAAGAATTTTTAAGTCCACAAATCTACTGAAACATGTATTGACCTTGGTATGTGTAGTAACTGCATTTTACTGTTAAAATATAACAAACATGTGATGTCTCCAAGGACCCTTGTCAGACAGCTCTTCTCAGTCTTCAAGAAAAGTGTCACTGCAGAGAGAAGTGAGACATGCATGCACACACATCCATCTGTGCTTCCACAATAATATATCAAATATACACACACAGATATCCATAATAGTGTGTATGTATGTCTAGGTAAGACATCACTGATGGACATCCATGCTCTTTTAAGGGTGTGGGTAAATGTAGCATTCTTTCATGACAATTCACAGGCTACAAATCCCCCCAAAATGTATTTACATCAGTATTTCCAAACAACATTCCAGTGGGATTTTTTTAGTGATACAGTAACTGCAGATGTTCTGTAAGAAGGGGATCTTTTGAAGCTTTTTGTGGAAAACAGCATATATACTATTTATTATACCTTCACAAACCATAGTTCTAAATGATCTTATGGCACACTTTTATCAATTAAATTTTAAAGCCTTGCTGTTTGGAGAGATATAAATACTAGACTCTGAAAATAAGCTGGGTGGGAGCAAAATGTGTCAGTTTTTTACACTGCTATTTAAATACCATGTGAACAAAGGGGTAAGATATTAAAAAAGAGGCATATTTTTGTCTGTGAGAATGATGACTGTTTAAACTTAAATAAGTGGTATGACTTACAAAAAAATAAGCTCCCAGAAATTGTTTAGTGTCTAGACAATTACTGAAAAATTTAACTTACTTGTAGTTCAATACAATTAAGGTAAAAATTACTCTTATCTGTACCTATCTTCAGGCAGTGTGTGAATACTACTTGGTTTTGATTATGTTGCACACCTGATATTTATTTTTCTATTTAACGTATGCAAGCCAGAAATCTCTAAATCTGCCATGATCTTAATCTACATTTACAATAAATATAAGTAACTATTCCACATACTTCATAGGTTAAAAAAATTTACCATGCAACTTTCCCACTCCTGGTTTTCCACAATTTCTTTTAGATGTGTGTTTCCAGATTTGATAACTTGGTAATGGAATTCCAGCAACTAGGAAAAGATTAAGACATTAGTTAAATACAAGAATATTATTCTCAACTGAAATGACACTGAGTATAGATATATTTAAGCTTAATTTTACAAAATGTGCATTAGTAACTACAAAACTTACTATAATATTTTTAAATCTAGCAATACCAAAGTAAGAAGACGTATTAAACCATCTATAAAAGCAATATAAATACAATACCTCTGAATTTATTTACCTTTTTGAAAGAAGTAATGACTTAGCAAAACAAGTTCACATGCATTAACTACATAGAAAGAGGACAGATTTTACAGGCCACTGAAACTAGATGAAATCCTATTCATGACATCTAGAAATTATATCTATTCTTTTATGGATACAGAAAAACCTGGTAAAGAGTGCCACACAACAGGAGATATCTCTCATTTTCCCCAAACACTAACTTTACTATTGTCAAAAGTAAAGTATTACTTGAATCACAGTTTTCCACATGTAGTGACCCTCTCAGAAAACACAGAGATACCCAGAAATCTCTAAAAATGATTATTCTTTTGTTTTACAAACTAAGTCATGAAGCTGATAATTTTTTTAAAACAAAAATTTTCCATTGAAATCCCCACTAGTATCTTACAGTTTCCAGCTATAAAATTACTAGAATTTTCTATGCATATTTGTACTATTCTTCAAAAAGCTTTGGAAAACACTGAAAAATTAGAAACTTAAAGCATATGTAATAACAACAAACTGGAAGTTTTCAAGATCTTTTGCATGTTAAAATGACAACTAGATGTGATGGTCAGAGTGAATTTCTGTTTGGAGGTACAGTTGACATTTACTGGTGATTTCTTGTTCCAGCATCAATTTGGCTGCTTTTGTAATACTCCACAGATATTACAGCACCACTGATAAAAACTACAGCAAGAAATGGGATGTCTTTTTTTCCACAGATAATGAATGTCATTATCAATAGTGGAGTAAAATTATGTGGGCTGCTTTTGCCTACTTGCATACCTGCTGTTTTGTTAACAATTTGTGTTTTGTCTCTAACTCCATTTTTAACTGTCTTTCCAGAAGACCAGCTTTCTCCATGATAGTTGCTATAGTGATCTCCTTCTGATGAAGCTCCTCTGTCAGGTCAGAGATTTCTGTCTTCATTCTTTCCTGCTCAGAGCAACGGGACTGCTCCTCTCGATAAACATGGTTTCTTATCTGTAGCAAATACATTTCAAAAAGAAAAAATGCTGTGCAGTAAATATGATTGCATCACTTGCTACTTATCAGTGACTTTTTCTGCTGTTGCTTCCAAGATATCAACTCTTCTAACTGAACAAGAGATTCTGAAATTGTAAAATAAAATGTCTTTGGAAGTCAGTGCACAGAGCTTTGTTTATTTTTACATCTTTTCTCACTTCTCTTGTACATTAATTTGCTATTTAATATTAGAAATGAACAAAGTACAATACACTTCAGTTAACCTTTTAAAAGAAATTAATAAAAATCATGTATAGAATTAGCATTCATGGTAAAGAATATCCAAGAAAATATCCATTCAATAAATTTAAGTATGATTTAGTTATAATGAATTTAAGTTTTAAAAAAGTTTGATGAATCTTAAATTAACTTAGGAGCAATATAAATAAATCAATCTAGAGGTTCTTTAATAAGAAACTATGTTAGAAATAAAGGGTATATATGGAAAATCATTTAATGAGAATTTTTCCTGCCATTATATGTAAAAATTTAAGGTCAAACTTTCTTCAATACCTCCTGTGCAGAGTTCTGCAAAGTATCAACACAAAAATTGTTTTCCTAATCCTTCTACTATAACCAACAATTTAGTACTGACAGATTTTTTTATTGTATAAGAAACAGAACAACAAAACCCAGCATAGCTACCTTTGAACACATTTTACCAACTTTTTGCAGTACTATACACAATGAGTAACAGATTTCATTCCGATTTTATTTATGCAAACAGCACAGAAATATTAGAATATAAAAAAAATAGATATAGATGCAAAAAACCCAAGAGCTAGATCATGACTGTCATGCCAAAACTGATGAACCCAAGTCAGATGTATCCAAACAGAGACATTCAAAACCCACTTGGTAAGCATTCCTGTAATTTGCTGTAGGTGGCAGAGAGATTGGACCCTTCCAATCTAACAATTCTGTGATTTTGCTTACATTGCTACTTGGCAAAACCACAACATGCTTGTAGGATGAGTTCTGAGCATCCTCTACTCCCAAAGTATTGCAGCCTGCCAAGCCATACACTGTTCTACAGCACCATGCCACTGCTGCTTGCCCACAGCCCTTCTGAAATGTGCAATGCAATGTGATGCACAGCTCCTAGGAGAGAGCTCTGCCCTCCACCCTGCAGCAGGTACCTGGGTAAGCTCAGCCTTGTGTGAGCACCTGCCACAGTGACTTGTATCAGTTGATCTGTTTGCATTTCCTACCTCTGAGACCACCTACAAATTACAGCTTAGTTCTACAGGTTACCAATTAATCGGAGATTTGGAGGCTTTCTTAGTTGCATGTTATTATCTGAACCACAATAATGTGTAGGCATGGTCTCATCCATTATTTCAGTGAAGTAGGTAGGCACAGAAGCAGAATGTCAGTTTTACAGCTACACAACTAGATGCAACCATATACGAAATCTTTTCCATATAAAAAACTTCAAGCTCTCCAGCACCAACAATGCATTCTCCTTCTCTCTACAGTACATGCACATACCCTAGCTCAGTATCCTCTCCTAAAAATCTTACACTGCAGTTAAGATCTGGAAATGATATGAAATACCTTGTTCAGCTCTTCTTGGCATTCTTGACTTTCTGCAAATAGCAATAACTCAGGGTTTTTATTTTCTAGTTGCTCAGTAAGCTGAACATGAGATGACTGATGCCTTTAAGTAAGAAATAAACAAAACATGAAACAACCAGAACATTCAATACTCTTCACCTTGTAGTATCCTCTCCACAGTGTAAAACTGTAGAACATCTGCTTGCTGATGAAAAAAATGCCCCCAAACATAACCAACATTTGGCCTACACCAGGCTCGATTTTGGGAGATCAAGGACAATACAACTATGTGCAGAAAGACTCCTGAAAGCTCTTATAGACTGGTATTTCATATAATTTGAAATGGCTACAGCAGATTAGATAAAACCTAAAGCCCTGATGATTTTATTCAAAGGACACTAGGAAGAATCTTAGTTGCATTGTTTCCAAGTGTTTTAATGCTGAGAAAATGAAAGACTGTAAAGATATAGGTGGAAATATCGGAAATGTGTTGATTTGTAAAAATCTAGCCATCATTAAAGCTTTTTAACAGAGCCTGCATCTATTACCTGAAATTGTCTGATGTAATTGTCAATGAAAACATCCAGCTAAAATTTAGAAGCTGACATTTGAATCCAGAGTATCTTTTCAAACAGACTCAATTTAAAACAAATGTAAGAAAAAAAGTCATTAGCTCAGAACTACTTGTTAATTTAAATAGGTCTTCACCATCCATACTTTATTTGCATTTCCTGTATATCTTTATACTCTTTGATTTTCAATAATTCTGTATACAACTTTTGGCATTCAAGTTGTATCCTTCTCCAGAGACCATCCCTTGACTGAAGCTCATTTCTCATGTCTGAGATGTCTGCCTCCATGTTCTAAAGAAACAAGCAAACACACAAAGAGTTAAATAAAATCAGACAGCTTAAAATGCTGGTTTTTAACACATCATATTCAATACCTGTACATACATGATCTTAATTTCAGAAAAACATACTGCTTCCTTGTCAGTTCCTCTCATCTAAAAATCAGATTCTGAATATTCTTTAGCCCTTGCAATGTTCCAATGAATCTGCTTCTGAAATTATCATAGGAAGCATAAGTCAGAAGTTCTTTATTGTACTAAATGCATCTAAAATATATAGCTTGGTTGTTTTAGCAGATTCTGCATCCTGGAACATGTTTCACATGCCAGAATTGGTGCTATAAGTGCCTTCCATTCTTCATTTCCAAATTTATAAACTTTAGAAACTACAAGGCTGCACAAATCTTCTTAAAAACTAGCTCCATCTGCATGGAGTTAATTGCTTATTTAAATGAACATCACAAAATTTTCAAACAATCAAAAAAAAGATTTTTCTTAGGGACTTGACAAACCTTACTCTGTTTTATCTTTTATTTCTGATTGATAGTGTGTTAGACAACCTGAAGACACATACTACATTTGGCATGATAAAACATGAATTCCAAAAAATATCAGAATTTCACAGAAATATACTGAAAACATACTAATTATAAGAAATTGGAAATATAACCCACAAATAACAAAAGTAACAATAATAATCAGTGCTTGCAATAGTAATATCCAGAGAATATGTATTGCTTCTCACCTAAGATCCTAAAGCATGTTTCAGATTAAAAAAAAATATATATATTCTAAGGATATTGATCCTTTACCTTTCAAACTATTACACTAAAAACATTCACATTTTTCATAATTTCTTCATTTTATTTGAACATAGCTTCCATCTTTAAGAGCAAAAATAAAGCCTTTAAAATTTCAAAAGAGAAATGGATTCCAGGAACTGCAGTGGAAGGAGGAACTTCAAAGGTTTATTTCCCCTCGAGGCTCCTATGAGGATGACCCTCCTCCCAAGAAGCCTGTGGTCTTCCTCTGGCTGAAAGGGTTGCTGCAGACAGATACGAAGCGCTTTTGCATTTTTTTGAGTTTTCTTTTTGGGAGGTCTGCATATATGGACTCATTCAGCTTATCCTTTGTTACATTAAGACCAAGAGAGCTTTTTGAAACATCAAAATGCAATTCTGGGTATATTCAAGTGAAATAAAGCTTAATAAACTGTTAAAGTTGTTGGCAAGACTTGCTTATTCTCTTCATGACTCCAACATTCAAGAAATAGTCACAATTGTATTATAACACATGAACCTGGGAGATGGTTACCCCTCTGACTTCATTCTAGGGTGGATAAGGGAAATGAATTCCACACAATTGTGTGGCAGAAGTCATATTTTATGTGATAGACTGCAGTCAGCACACATATTTACATAAATTTTATTTTCCTGTGAATTAAAATAGTAGCATGAACAATACTAGCCACAGCAGCAGCTGCAATAATAATTGAAACAGAACTTCAGGTCAAGAAGTTTCACATATCAGTTAAAAAAAATGCATCACTTATTATTTTAGAAAATATCTACTGCATCTGGTTAAAATGAAAATTAATTTTGAAGCAGAAAACTTTAGTATTTGGTTAGAAAATATCTCATATAAGGAGTCTACTTCAAGTTGAAAAAATCATTAAATCTTTTCTTTCCTTCTTTGAAAAGTTTTGCTTCTACTAGCTTGCCAATCAAAATGAAGTCCCAAAAATTTCCTGATCAGCTCTTGTCCTAATTCTACTCAAAGTTGTTTGTGGTGGGTTGACCCTGACTGGATGCCAGGTCACACCCACCACAGCCACACTGTCACTGCCTCTCCCAGATGGACAGGGCAGAGAAACAAGAGAAATGCTCTTTGTTTGTTTCTGGAGAGAATGACAGGGAGAGATCACTCACCAGTTACTGCCAAAGGAGAACAGACTCACCTCAGAGAAATTAATTTATTGTTAATCAAATTAGACCAGGTTAATGAGAAATAAAAACTAAATCTTAGAACACCTTCTCCTCATGTCTCCTTTCTTCCCAGGCTCACCTTTACTCCTCAGTTCTCTACCTCCTCCCCTCCTGTGCTCTGTCAGATATGGGGGAAGCTTCTAGTACCTTCTCACAGAGGCCATCCCTGGAGTGCCCCCATTACCAAAACCTTCCCAACACAAACCCAATACACTATTCAACCTTTGAAATATAATTATATGGTGTATTTTTACATAAATTAGTATCCAGCAGCTGACCTAATGCTGACTTTTCAAGAACCAAGACCCTTGTGTGATATTTTCAGATTACCTCTCATGTTATGCCTGCAGATAAGTTTGTCAGATAATTCACAGGGTAGAGAAATAGACTGCAGCCTCCAATTAGATCTTTTAAACTTTGCATTTTCTGTAAAGTCAAAAAACTGCTCTTCCATACATTTCACTTTATTATTTGCTAATTAATAGTATAAGTGAAATAATTAGAAGCACACTGAAATGATCATAGGCCTAAAGGAATATATGAGGCTCAACAATTCTTGCTTTCATCGCCATCAGAGCTCTCCACACCAAGATTCCCATCTACTCCTTCCTCTGCTACCCATATCATGTCCAGCTATTGCCATCCTCCACCTAATTCTCCTTCACATAAACCTGCTTACTCTTTCTGGCTGACAACAGGTCTTGTGATTTCTTCTTTCTCATACAGACATTCCTAAAAAAATATTTTCCCTGAGCTACTCCTTTTCATCAAACATTGACATCAGTGTTTCCCTTATGCAGCTATTTCCAAATGCAGCTTTTCTAACTAACATAACAGCATTCCACACCACCAACACAGTTATTCTGCAACTTTCTGCCCTTCAGATGACACTGTTATGTACATCCAGCTCCACTTCCACTTAAAGTGTCTTCAAGCTTCCTACAGCTCCTGAACTCTCTTGAATACATGATTCCAAAATTCTTCCTGCTTGAAGATTTTCTCCAAGGTGACGGCACAATCTCTCCACCATACAGCTTGTATCCACTTGCTCTGACTGCCATGATTTGTTCCACTGCATATTCTAGTCCCACTGCTTTGATGGCAGCCTTTTGGGGCCTGTTAACAGGCCCCAAAACAGAAGCTTTACTTGCACACTGATAAGTTGTGCACAGGCAAAAGACTCAATGAACTAATGTGCAAATGGCATGTATAAACTTGGCTCTTCTGACAACACAATCTGAAATTAACCTCTGCCACATATATGCTAATTCCTCTAAAGTATATTGCATATGCTGTTAGCACTCTGTGAGACTATCTGTAAACAGAAACAAATCTTTCTCCAGAAAGACTTGAAGTTACTATACACCATTCAGTAAATTACTGAACCTAGAAATGCTTAAATAAATAAGAAAAAGCATAACTGATATATGTCACCAGAAAAAAAAATTAACAGGAATCTCATTCCTGATGTGTTTCAAACAAAGATAATAAAAAGGTTGTAAAGATCTTGTATTATCTCAATCTTGTCAAAACTCATATACCATGACCAAAAGAAGAGGACCAAATGGCTGCCTTCATAGATCAGTGCTATGCTGAAAAACAGTGAACTAGGGATAAAACCTGATGGTTATTTACAATAGCCAGAAATGTAAAATTTTTTTTTAATTGACTGCATAATCTCCTTTCAAAACAAACAAAATATACCATATATGTTTGTATATACTTATTTACTAGTTATATGGCACAATGAACAACAAGGTGTAAATCAGATAAAGAGATTTTACAGAACTCATTTATATTCAAGGAACCAAATTAGGGGAAGTTCTAGTAGATGCCATGGATATAGGAGAGTTATAAAACCCTAGACACATAGACAAGAGAAAAAATATACTGCTACAACTCAAACTTATTTCTGTTTTACTAAAAAACTCAACCCATACTGCTCCCAGATTATTCTGTGCTCAAGCACAGAATACACCTAATGTATATTTATGTAGGCATCTCATCTTGATTTTCCAACATTAATTCCACAGTCATCATAAAAAAACATTACTACCTGGCACTGATATTGGTACATTTTTAGATCCTCACGGAGTTTCATGTTTTCCTCTACCAGTTTATTCTTGTTTCTTGCTATTTCATTCACAATTGCCTTTAGCTTTTCAATAATCGAATCATCATTTTCACTTTTGGGCTGGGTATAGGTAATTAGCTCTTGGTTTTGTTTCTTATTGCATATTTGGAGTTGATAATTCTGGTTCTGCCTCTATAAAACAAGAAAATATTTTAAATTAAACTCAATAATTGTATGTAAATTGCCCGGGCCAAATCGTTACCACTAAAATCGTAAGGCTATTCCTGTCTTCACCTGAATTTGCTTAGAAAAGATGATACAATTCAAACAGTTTTAATTACTTGCCCTAAGTTAAAAAAAAAGAAAAGTTTCAAAAACCTTCAAGGGCACGGGCGTTCTTCAAGGATTTTTTTCTCCTGTGCTGTGTATTTTCCTAATACTTAATGTTAATGAGCCTCAAATGTGAAAAAGGTGATTATGATGACCTACTCAAAGCAGTTACCTGTGAGAAATAATTTGAGAGAATTGTTCCTCTTTGATTCATTGAACTCAGTAGGAGCTGTGTGTGTGTGTGCCTCAGGATAGATATCAACCTTTGACTGGAGGGCTACCATTACATAGGTCATGTACAAACAGCTCAGTTACTACAGGAACTGCACTTCTTTGAGATCATTATCCTTAAATTTGGGAAAGAATCATTCGTACATTTGGCAGAGTCCTACACCCCATGCAGCTTCTTGTACCAATTAAAATCCTAAACACAAAACTTCAGAAAATTGGTATTGCCAGTATTTCTGAATCCACAGGCATTGTGAAGAAGCATAATTACTATGGCAACTGTTTTTGCTCTTTAAAAAATTATCCACATGAATCCCACTACTGGGAGATTAACAAGCAGCACTAATCTTTCAGAAGACTGAGAATTACTTGAAAAATGACAACAAAATATGACCTGGAAATCATACATCATGTGCAGAGAACAAGTTGGGCAAGAAAATATAAAGTGAAAATAAATAGGGTTAAAATACCATATTTCACTGACAAGGATTGCAAAAAGTCATACTTTAGACAGTTTTTGATGTTATTGACTATGTCCCCATAATTTGTGTTGGCTGAGAACCTAAGCAGAATGGACCACTGGCTGCATATCAAAAAAAAGCCAAAAAACATTTGCAGGTTAATTTTCATTTCTATAGATAAAAAAATTAAGGTCCCTTTGACATCCAAGTTATGGATTCTGATATATCCAAGTGTCAATATATCCTGTGAAAAATACACTGCAAGACTGCAACTGGAAATCAAAGATCTCATGAAAGATGAAAGATGCAGGAACAATTAACACTTTTGAAACAGCTAAGGGTCCATCAGACTTCGATTTTAAAAAATAGTTGGTGTTATGTTACAGTTGTGAAGGAAATTGTCTTCAAAGCAAATTCACTGATGGAATTGAAAGCTTGAACAGAAAAATGTGAATCATCACCCTCACTCTATTATGACTTGTCTAAGTGTACAATCAACATGTCATCAGTCAATAGTTTTGTCTAGTCAAAGACTTGCTTTTTTAACACATTTGCATGAAAGCTCAATTGCTGGAATATAATGCTCTCAGCAGCTAAACCCAAAACATAACTGTCATCCTTGGAAACTCTGGATATGTGTAAAGAGTCTCACAGGAATTGTTAAGAAAGTGTTTCACTAGATTAAGATCCAATGAGCTTAGTAACAGTGGAAAAGGGAATTACCAGTGAGCAACATAATTGGCTTCCCCTTACTTAATCTTCAAGCTGTCTTGAGGTGCAGTCGATTTGTAAGTTATTTTCTGGGGTTTTTTTTAAGAGAACGATAGGTCACCATGATAGCATTAAATAACATTTTTTCTGGATTAGAAGGAATTAAAAAAATAAAAATATGCAGTATAAATAGTCTATCCATAAAAAAAGCAATAAGCAAATTGGCAAGTAAAAAAAATCATAAAGTTAACCAAGGAAGTAAGTAGAAGTAAGCTCTAGCTGAGCAAAGAGTTAATTTTCTTCCTAGAGCAGGAAGGTAGGAATTTTACCTGAAATAAATTACATTTCTCAGGCAGTAAGTTTTGTTGCATATCTACATAAACAGGGTTATTTACACAGGTTGTCCCATTCTTCTCCCATTCTTCTGATTTTGTCTTAAATCCCTGAAAGACAGCAAAACAAGCCTAAAAAACATAGAGGAACTATCTGTCTTCCTCAATCTAAAGAATTTTGTAATTTTTATAGTTCTAAGAAATACCTAGTTTTTAAATTAATACATAATCTTTCCATAATTTTGGAAATAAGTTTAAAAAAGACCAGTTCTATAAATCAGCTGTCTAGTCACCCCCATCAGAGAAAGACCAGTCTTAAGGGCTGCTGATCTGAGAACAAGGAGTGTAAACATATTAATTGAATAAAAACAATAAAACAGAGTTATTACTATGATACACAAATTGTATTGGATAGTAGTTCCTGTGAGTTTAAAGCTGTATCAGTGTTGAGCAGGGTAATCAGCAGGGAATCAAACCTTAATATTCAGACACAAAGTGCTCACTTTTCACCTTGGTTTTTAATGGGACAGCAGCTACATTGAATAAATTTTACTTCTTGCTCTCTTTAAAATTGCTGCTTCAGGTTCTGACTTTATCTAGTTTAAACAAAAAGCTGTTTAAGAAATTGTATTATGTTAGATTTATCTAATATTGGTTTTGTATTTTCACTTACATTCATATTTAGTGTATTTAAATATGCTTTAAACTCATGCCAAACCTTGTGAGTTCACAAATACATATTAAAGGCAGTACCCTAAAAATAAGCAAAATTTCAGTTACTAGAACCATTGCTCTTTTAGTTTGAAAATTCAGCAAAATAACAGTACACTGATTTATATATTGAAAACTAATGGAAATATTGTTTCAAAAAGACAGATGATATTTTCTAATTAAGCTAAACTGGCACATTCCCTAAATTTAAAACAATAAGGGTTTTTTTTTGCTACTGAAGAAAACCTGACTATTTTTCAACACATATTAATACAAATCTTCTTTCATAGCTTTCCTGATATCTGCTTTGGCATTTATAACAATAAACATCTCACTGTTTTATAAAACATGATTCAAATGGAATTTCAGACTACTTAATAAGGACTGTAGGTTCAAGGCCTTACTAAAGCACTGCTGAGCTTAGTAGATTTTCACCACAGTAATTATTTCCTGAATACTCAAATTTGCTGAATATATTCCAAGCACCATTTTTCATACTGCATAATTAATCAAATTATAGCATTGTCTTATATTATTTTCACATTTTAATCTTGAGTAAGGTTATTCTCAAATTAGCTGACAGCAGTGATATATCAATGATAGATGTACAACCCATTTATTATTCTTGTAGTAGCTGATGTTGGCAGCTATGCTGCAGTCCAAAGAATTGTAGCTTTTCTGATGGTGAGAACTTCCATGTGGAGGAGACAGCCAACATCAGACAGCCAATATCAGACAGCCAACATCAGTCAGCATCAGATAGACACATCCCAACACAGATAGAGTAGGGATGTGTCTATGTGGATACAGGAACCTGGAGGTCACAGAAGTTAGTCATATCTTACAGAATAACGTAAAAGGCAAGTCCAAAATACAGATCCTAAGACCCTGCTTAATTTGGGTTAAAAGTAGGAGATTACTTAAAATCTACTAGTGCTGAATTTCTTGATTGCAAAGTCCTCAAAGTGTCCAAATCATCTACATCATAAATCTACATCATAAACATGTAAGTCCTCCCCATGCTTAGAGCTGGGCAAGCAGCTCCCATATCAACTGGTTCCACTCTCCTTGCTTTGCCTACAGCACCCAGCCCAGCAAGCACGTGGAGCACACACTTCTTTATTATGCTCTTCTCAAAGGATGGACAGAGAAATCATGGACTTTGTGATCATCCCATGCTTCATCAGATTACTGTTTAGACTGTTCTTCCCATAAGTGGAGGGCTCAGTGTAAAAATTTTTCAAGACAGAACCTGAAGTATAATCTTCCCATGTTAGTTTTCTACCTAACAGACAAATATTATTTTTCAGCAGGCTCCAATATTCTTCCTTTTGAAGTTGTTTCATTTAGCTCAGGAGATCAGGAAATTTATCAGATAAAAAAGAAGCAGCAAAATTTAGCATACCTAGAGATGATATTGCTCAGTTAGAATAAATAATACTGAATATCAGTTTCTGCCCCAGTGAATGCAGCCAGAGCCATTTGGAGAGAAGACACCACTTGCAGGCACACTCTCTACAAGCTCTCTATCTTGCCTAACTTTCCTGCTGGTCCAATAAATACCACAGATCATATTATTCCACATATTATTATCATATTATTCCACAGATCATAAAGGAACCTCTGAGAAGTCAAGGCTGGGAATTATGAACAAAAATCAGTGTCTTCCTGTATTCAAGAATAAGTCCACTAAAATCCAGCCCGTGTCCAAAGGGATAGGGAGTATGACTGAATCCTGTTTTCAGCATCTACTATCTAGTCCCTCAGTCAGTACAGATTCTGGATTCTGCAGAATGTATTTTTAAGTGCCTCATCCTTCCTCATATATTGCCTAGGGAAATTAGGCACTGAGGTCAAGGTCATGGATTGCTACAGGCATATGGGTACTGACAGGATATAGCTTTAACAAGAAGTTTTCCAATCCTAAAAACTTTTTTCTATGTAGTCCAATGTGCTGAAGGTTGTCCTGAGGTCTATAAAACTTGAATTAATGATAGGTATTATGTGACAGTATCCTGTACATGTACAACCTCTCATGCCTCAAAAGAGACCGTGTCATCCAGTACACATCTATTCATCAGGAAAAAAAGTAAAATTTATTTATAGCTACATTTACAAAAATTTTGCTATTAAATAATATTAAAACTAAGAATCATTCTCACCAAAGCGGGAGAATGATATAATTTTCATAGAACTACGAGCAAAATAAAGCTTACAATTTTAAATCAAAGATTAGTTCTAGAAACCTATTAAAATTAAAATATAATGACAACTATTCTTACCTCCAGTTTCACGTATAAATTCCTTGGGTTAGATGATGTCTCCAGACTTTCCTCACATTTTACTCTGCTTTCGAGCTTTTTTTGTTTTAACTGGCATGACTGTAGCTTTTCATAGCTATGAATCAACTTTGAAAACTAAAAACAAAAGTAGAGTTGAACATGCAGAATCTATCAAGGAGGATCACATGGCCAAAGTTTTCTTTAAACTAGAATCACCAACGGCAGCTTTAGCATTCTAAATGTTTAATCAGTGTAACAAAAAATCAATTAATGACGTTAAAATCAATTAATAAAGTTATCACAGATGAACAAGACTATGCTCTCATATAAATGTTAACTAACTGTTCGAACGGGTTCATCTGACAGCAACTTAATTCTGCTGCAGCTCTCCATGGCATTGCTACCCACAGAGCCATTTCCTCTTCAGTGTTCATATGGATTGTTCTATACTTGTTTACTGCCATCTTGTGTTGACAATTTAAAGGGTGCCTCACTAGTCAGAATGAAAGATTATCATTAATGTACGCTAAACTTGCGTGTTGTTTTTTAGGATGAAAATTGTTGAAATGTTATGTGTGTGATGATGGTACTCTTCTGGTACCACTGTGTAGGTCTCAGAATTAGACACTAAAATAGACAACAGACACTGCCTACAGGTCACCATGAAAGCCTGGCTTAGGAGTCAGAGGCACAGAAAAAAAAGTGCCAGGAGAGGGACCAGCCTCTCCAGAAAAAGAGCCAGTTTTCACATCAGTTTTTTCACATCACACTGTGCAAAACAAACGGTCTGTCTAGTGCCTGTTTACAGATTTAATACAGAAAAGTGATACTGTTTGCTAGGAATATGTACATTTGGTTTTGAAAAAAAAATGCAAAGCCAAGGGTACTGATAAAGGAAACACTAAAAATACCGTCTTGTTGAAAGTTGAGTGAAAAACTTTGGGAAGAATATTATGCAGAAAAGAAGCTTCCAATAAATACTGATCATGTCTCTTGTTGTTTAGTTCCTTTACATTTAAATATATATGACTTTAAAAAAACCTGACTCTCACATAAAGTTCTTTGTATACCCAAACAAAATCCATAAAATCTCATATATTTGTTAACAGCTCAAAGTGAACTACTGTTTGGAAATGGAATGGAATCCTATTGAGTCAACACTGAATGAGCAATTGAGGTCTGTTCTGATAACAAACTCGGCAAAAAGAAGTCTAGAAAAGATACAGAACAGAAACAAATTTAAAAATAATCTGGAAACTTCCAAGACACATTTGAGATGAACTTGAGAATCATAATATGGGACAGCAAAAACTAATTGAAAAGATGACGAGAAGACAGATTGTCCTGGAAGTTTCATGATATGAAGAGGCCCAGGCACAGACTTCACCAATTCAGAATGTCTGAATAGCAATTCTGTAACATGGGCATAACAGAGCTGAGTTATCACCTTTAAACCCAAATCAGAAGTCTTGCAGTGAAGCTGACTGTATTTGAAATTGACTTTGTCAGAGAACAGAGTTAAGATAAAATATTTAAAATGAGTCAGAGTATCCAGGCTCAAACAACATGGAACTCATTGACCTTGGAAGAAAGATATCCTTTTTCAAATAAGAGTTTTGCTCTTGAATATGTTATGGCATATGTGAACTGCCTGAGAAGACTCAATTCAGATAAGACAGGTATTGGAGTGCTTATGCTAAAAAGGCTAGGAAATATAGTATCCAAACAATTTGGTAAATCAGTCCAAAATGGAACAGAGTGGCCAAAATGAGAACATTTAGTTTGAATCTTAGATATTTAATGACAGTAGGACATTAGGGGCAAATTGTTGTCTGGATGTTACAATACTGGAAACCAGACTGAAAGACAAAATCCTTTCATTTAAGGCCAGATATTTGCTTTAAAAGGTCCAAGTTGTTCTGTTTGCATGTTGTGAAAGTTAAAAAAAAAATGAGGCATTTTAGTGAGTCCTGGGGTAGAATCCAACTTAGTTTAGATTTCTGAAAGTTATACATACAAGCCTGAGATACTCTGCATCAGAAAAATCTGCCTGTAAATGCTTAGTCATTTCAGCTATCTTAAATTCTTGTAATACACTGACACAAATTGTATTCTGGGGGTGTCCATTTCTTTCTGGTGATTCTAAAGGGAGCTTGGGATAGCTCAGACATAGGTTTTACATGTCTAAGTGAGGAAATTAGTTGCAAAGTTCTTAGAGCAAGAAAGGATCCTTGTTCTTTTGCTGAGAGATTTCCATCACTTTCAAAGTAAGAATATTTACTAGGCATTAATAGAAAAAAATAAAAAAAGAAAGAGAAGGATCAAAGTAATGCAGATGAACCTCAGAAATTTTTGCTATTTAGTTATGACAAAATACTGCATGTTTGAATGAATACAACAGTGTAGCCTAGGAGTTTCAGGTTACATACTAGGAATTATTTCCCTAATACAAGAAAAATATAGGTTTTACTGCATTCAACAGGCACACAATCAATTCAGAGGGAATAGTACTCATTAAACAGAAAAGAAATTAATTCTGAATAGCCTAGCATTCTGACAGCTAGAAAAAGTCATCCTTACTATTTTTATCACGATTAGGAAGGAAGAAATCTTGGGTGAGATTTTAAGAATATATCTGTAGAGAAGGTACAATGCTATTGGTAAATAGTAACAGATAATTTGTGCAAAACTAAATTGTAGCTCATAAGATTCTACAGTTTAGAAGGTGGTATAACTTCCAAGTGAGAATAAGAACTGAACGAAGGGAATCAAAGGAGATAAGGCAAAAATTAATATTGTCACAGAAGGTCTATATTTTAGGTAAGAGTTTGTGTAGCTCAGAATTGGGGACGTTACAGCCATTCCAATGCTGAAAATGCAGTACTGTAATTCAGGAATGAAATTCAGTAAGGAGATGTGGCAAAAGCTAGAGGAGCAGAGTGGGACAGTCCTATTGTCTAGCATAGGTGCTAGCAATTGTTCTGACAGGCAGACTTCTGTTTATCACATGGAGAATCAAGGCAGGCCCCTTAACAGAGGCATTGAACAGTTTTCTTATTCAGTCAAGGTGAATGAGGTGGATATTTCATGAAGAAATATGGTTTGGTCAAAGGAGAGGAATGAGCACTGGAAAATAAAATGCAAACAGCATCAGTGCTGGAACCTTTAGAAAGAAGAATAGGATGACTGAGAGAATGAAATGTTTGGAGACATGGATTGGGAAAGTGACCTATATTTTTAAGAGCTAGAAATCCAAAGTTCTATCAAGTTTATCTTGCATAAAGAAAGAAGAAGAAGCAATCAAGTAACCCAAAGAAAGGTTAAGTGGTCTGAGTGGCAACTAAAAAGGATACTTTGGGGAAGAAATATAACCAGATGTAAAGAGAAAAGCTTGTAGGTTAGAAAATGTCAGGTTGTTTTAAAAATTAAAAGAGAAAATAGGTTGTATTTGCCTGTGGAAAGGACTTGTAGGATAATGAAACAATCCAAAATAAAAATATTTATGAAAAATTGCCTGGACTTTCAATTTCAGAAGCTTCAATTTCAGTGAAGATATTAGCAACAACATGTAACATAAACCCAAGCATTTTTAGCACAGGATAAAAAAATATGAAGAAGTGAAAAATATAGCAGTAAATGTTATAAAGAAAAAAAGAGCTTTACTATGTTTTTGAGAATAGTTCTGCACTGCTAAAAGAAACCTTACTACTTATGCATAAAACGTCACACTCCTTTTCATTATGTGATGTTTATCTTCTCAACAATCATGCTAAGATGATGCTTTTCTGTAATTTGTGTAAATTATAAACCAGCTTTTATTTCTAGCAACTTTCCCAAATGATTAGAAGTGTTAATTACAAAACAGTCAAAGCATTCACTGCCTATTTAAAGAATTGTTTTCCAAACCCATTTTCAATTGTAAAAGAAAAGATAAATGAAATACAGCATAACATTAAAAATAAGTAATAGATTTATTCATTTGATGGACTCAGGTGTACTATCACTTCTAAATGAAAATAATGATACTCAATTTATGCAATCTGACATCACTATATACTAAGCGTGGTGACGGAAAATTCTGAATTATAACACTACATCTCTGGTAGAAGAATCCAGTGAAGGGAACAGAAAAGTAGCAGGAAAAACAATGCAGATGTACCTTAGTTGTTAAAATCTGAGAAACAGAATCAACTCAAGTTTGCTACGAATTTATATTCATGATTGAAGTAGAACATACTGAAGAAACAAACAGATGGGTGCAGAGCAAAAACAGCCAAACTGCATCATAAAACCATAGAATGGTTTGGGTTGAAAGGGACCTTTAAAAGATCATCTAGTCCAACTCCCCTGCCATATACAGAGACACATTTCATTGGACCAGCTTGCTCAAAGCTCCATCTAGTCTGACCTTGAGCACTTCCAGGAATGGGGCATCCACAACTTCTCCGGGCAACCTTTTCCAATGTCTCCTCACCCCCACTGAAAAAATAACAAATTGTTCCTCAGGTACAGTCTAAATCTGCACTCATTCAGTTTAAAACCCTTGTCCTTTCTCTCAGCCTGTCTTCACTGGAGAGCTGGTCCAGACCCCTCTGAACTTCTTCATGGCTTCCTCTTGATTTGCTCCAACAGGTCCAAATCTTTCTCGTACTGGGGACCCCAGAGCTGGACACAGCACTGCAGGTGGGGCCTCACCAGAGCAGAAAAGGGAGAGAAAAACCTCCCTCAATCTGATGGCCACATTTCTTTTTATGCAGCCCAGGATACAACTGGCTTTCTAGGCTGCACGAACACTCTGAAATAAATAAAGCCAGAACAAATTCCCAACATCATTAATGTGGGTTACTCCAGTTTTGATACAAAGGAAATCTATACCTTATGGAAAGCTATCAGGCCACTTTAACAGTTGTGTAAATCAGGGAAACTAAAACCAGAAAACGATATAGCAAAGACATGATAAGCACAGTATAACTCTTAAAATCCCTAGCATGCATCAGAATCATATTAGCATGAATCCAATTACCTATTTTATTCATTCACCAAGGCTTTAGTTTATTAGTCTGAAGTTAGAAAAGCAAGTATTTGTCTTCATAACAGATGTCACATCCACATCAAAATCTATCCAAAGAGTTTTGACATGAGAGTACATAAATTATAATGGAGCCTGGTAGGAAGCTGTTGCCATCATCATTTGTGTGACACAATTCATCTTTCCCAAATCCATGATGGCACAACTATACGATTTGGCATGTGTAAGTTTTTTATACTGCAATCACAAAATAATGAAACTGACACTTTTCTTACTTGAGATTTCAGTGCTTGAAGCTGAGTTTCATAACTCTGAGCCATTTCATTTTTAGTTTTCTGTAAGTTTTCCAATTCTTGTTGAAGTAGTCCCACCTAAAGTCAAAATAAGCATTCAAATGTACCTTTTCTGACATTTTTCAAAATATGTAATTTTTGGGAAAGTAATTTGAAACTTTGAAAGAAGATCACTGCTTTAAGAAGAGATATTAAAAATTAGTGTTAAATCAGTAGCATGATAATAGAACTGCATACTACAGACCTAGATTGTCAACATCAAACTAGGAATTTTATGGTAAAAAATCTCATTACACCCAGATGTTATGATTTAGTCATAATATTGTACAAGTCTGTCATGAAAGACCATTCCTGAAAGCTTTTTAAACTCAACTACAGTGTTCCCCATTGTGAAAATTTTCCTTGCTTGGCTTATAAAATGATACAAATTACCTTCCAGTATTTATGTACAAATTACCAGAAGACACTGTGGACTCATTTCAGCTCCCTAAGTGCAGTGCCATTTGTGATATCATAAATTATTACTGAGTTTCACAGAGACCTGAGAAATATGACAGGGAGCATACACAGCACCCGTGCTTTTCTGGAGGGGCACTTGGAAGCTTGGTAGAATATGCTGAAGTATTTCAGATAATGTCTCTGTGCAGCAAATAAATTTATGCTTTCAGGATGGGCTACTTGGATTCTTCTCTTGGTTCCTCTGACTGCAGGGACTAAGGGCAAGTCCCTAATTGCTCATTAGGGAGAGTCACTCCATTTTCAAAACTCCCACAGGCAATTTAGCCACCTAGCTCACACAAGGATTCCCTTGTGCAAAATTCAGCTGGCTTGAACTAGAACTGAACGCTGTGCAAGGATTTCTTGATGCTTCTGAATAATTATTCAGGAGAAAAGACTGTGAAATACAGACAACAGCAGGTACACTGGGGCTTTAACTTTTATACGAAAGTTGAAGTAGTAATACATTTGAAGTCTTCGCAATGAGTAAAATTATCATACAAAGACAGTATATTATGTAAAATGTTAAAAGCCAGGAATAAACAGGAGTAACAAAGACATGATTTTGGGAACCTTTTTGAACTGCATTCTTCCATTTAAACTTTCTGATGAAATGAGAATTGCTGGCATTTAGAAAAAACACCAAACTATCTTTTTACAGCTAACCCAAGAATATTTGATGTAGACTTTAGGGAAATAGAAGAAATATGAGATTTTCAATGACATTTTTACAATCACTTTTCAGAACAGAAGCACACTTTAAAACAAAACACTAAGGATAATTAGTGACCTTTAAGGGGTGTTTGGTATTTTTACATGATAGAACAAATGCTCTTATGGAGAATTTAAAGCATGCTAATAAGAAACTACAAGAATAAATACTTTCTTTATAGAATGTGATATTCTTAAATACCTCTTGACCTTTTTGATCCAGTTTGCTATGGGCACTTGCTAATTCTTGATCCTGGATATCCATCTTTGCTTCCAAAGCTCTCATCTTTCTTTCCCATTCTACTTGCTTTCTGTTTACCATGATGTCAATTTGATGCACTAATTCCTGAAGTTCAGCTTCACATGGAGAAGCTCTAAAAACATAAAGAAATTTATTTTTTTAAATAAGGAATAAGGGAGAAGACAAATTTTTATTTACATTTATTTACAATTCTGTTTTAATTGTGACCAAACTAATCACTTTTCAACAACAGAAAGAAAGAAATGGGAAAGTTAAATGATGCCTTCAACTGTAGGTGGAACCTCACTCATCAATCTTGAGTTTGCCTGCATGCTCAACTTTTGACTGCACTAAACTGAAAAAACAGCTCCTTAATGTGGATATCACAAATCTTTTATTTGGTGCTTAAATTGTGCACATCCCTTTTTTTGATAATTATTCCAGGAAATCTGAGTGAATTTGTTAGATTTATAACATCATAATTAAAACTTAGCATGATTTTTTTGAGTTAATTTCTTTAGAACTTCTTTTATATCCACAAATCCTTGAAACTGTGATGGTATCAATGTTAAGTTTGGAAGGGCTTTTTAAATGCACACATAAATCTTAATGACTTTTTAATGTTAAAACTGTTGGTAATGCTGTTTTGAAATTTAATATGAATCACAGGATGACAACAACCGAAATGCAAACAAGCGATGTGTATAGCTCAAAACAAAAACACCCCTCTCCTAAGTGCCTGGAACCCATCTCAAAAGTAGCACTAATGATGGGTAAACTCTGCTGCCTCTGGGTGGAATACAAAATGGGGCTTTGAAAACAGAAGATAAAGTGATACTGCTTTATCAGGTCTACCTGTTACATCAGGACTACCTTTTCCTTGATACTGCTGTAAAGACCTGTGCACTTCAGCCTCCTCTAATGGCAACACTTTGGTGAACCACCAGCAATGACTCAGCTGTATTATTTTAGCCTTCAGAAACAGGTGCTTGCTTTATCATGTGTCACACAGATAATTAAATATTGTTATGCAAGTAAGAATTCAACTTCTAGCTTAGATCATCAGATTACCCTTTCAGATCCATCATGGCTGACACCTTACACTCTTAAATTTCACCTGCCTCTTTCAGATCTTCCTGCACATGGCAAATTCCACATTCGCTGCTAATAAAAAATGTCTCTTAACAGTTCTTCCATGCTTCTTGAATCTAGAGTCATGATTATATAAAAGGGAACTGTTGAAAGAAAAACCCCTTCTGAAAGAGCTTCTCAGTCTGTCTTCACTTTCTTTAATTTCTTACCTAGATGCTCTAAGCATATTTGCAGCTGCAAAAGGAAATCTGTATGCGAAGTTGTAGATTACTGCTGCTGTTCTACTACCAAAACTACTCTGCACCAAGGCTCTGGTATTGAAGACAGATCTGCAGTTATCCCCACTCACTAGCAGAGAGGTGCTACTTGCTGCAATAACTACTGCTTTAGTCCACGCTAATATGAGTCTTATGCATGTTAGGCATTTTAAGATTAGTGATTTGGAAAGAGTGCTCATTATCTCCCTCAGAATATGGCGCAATTTTTGGCACCACAGTCATGAGAATTTATTTTAATCACTAGATATGGAATGCAATGGTTTCTTTAGTAAGACATGTGTAAGCAAACACACAAAGAACAAATTTTCTCATAAGCAAAGAAGTATGCACGGGTTTTTTTACCCATGTGGATTCTGCATTCCCAGTTTGCTGAATGCATACCTCGAATGGATTTGCCACACAGGGAAGTAATGACTGGTACTTCAGCAAGTGGCATCTACTTTTTTTTTGTTGTTGTTGTTCATTTACTTTGAAACAGCTTAAAACACTTAAAGTTATCTCATTTTAAAGTGGTGTAGGCAAGCTCTTAGTCTTCTTTTTTTCTGTCTCCATATAAGTGAAAATAGAGATGAGTCATATTCTACTGTCATTAATAACTATTTCTCTTCATGTAAAACAAAGTGTTTCCAAATTTAGGCAAAAATCCAGATAAAACGTTTCACCACCTCCAGGCCTTTTTATTTATCACAAAGGATTTTTGCACTGGTTAGACCTTTCTAGCTCTATTTATCCATCTATTGCTTTGGAGTTTTGCACAGGTCTGCATTTTTGTGATTGTTTCCTAACAGACAGAAAAATGAATGGTAGGAAGAATGGTATTGTCCATACACTCTAGAATAAAGTTGTTACTTAAAAACAGATGATTTAAGAAATGATTGGTTCATACTGTCTGTCTTGAATTTATACCTTCTTCCCACATTATTTACATTTGCTCACAAATAGGAAAGTAAGTATGGCCATATTTATGCTAACAAAAGTAAAACATTCAATCTTGCATAGTATATTTATTAGGTTTGGATATTTACCACAGCTTCTACAGTCAATACTAATAAATTTAATTATTGCAAACCTTGCTCTAAAAATAGGAAATATACAAACCAGTTCTGATAGAATCTTCTACCCCAAAGTTCCATTATAAGAACTACAACCAACTCATTTAACAACTTTCAACCATACTGAATCGTACACATCTATGCATAGACAATTTGTGATTTCTGAGTCCTTGCAGCTGGAATGTAATTGTCATGATTTTCACCACCATTACTCAGCCATTTTCCCAAGTTTTAAAGGCACTGTATTATCCCTGGAATACTGTCAGCATAGACTGAAATTGTTTCCTTTCAGTGAAGATGTATCCTAAACTACTCTTCCAGCATCTCTGTACAGTTAATGGAACTAACTAGCTAGCAAGAATTATGGTTTATGATGGGACAAATTCTTCTAGATGCATCTGCAAATAGCCTGAAATTTCACATATTGATTAAAATAAAGGCAGAATTCTGAATTTTTGAAATAGGCTTTTGACTTGTAGTCAAAGAATAGCAATACTTTTGGGGTTTTCTAATTCAAGTTTTTATATGGCTACTTTTACTAATCACATAACCATGATATGAAAAAAGAATTCCCTCAAAGAACACTTTTAAATCGCATTGAAAACTTTCTTGGGCCAGAATAAGGTATGATAGATCATGCCTCTTTTATTTTAAGAAATACTTTTACGCTTAATATGTGTCATATCACGTTGTGTTGTTTCTTGGTAATATCGGCAGAATAAACTGGTTTATTTGAAAAGTAGTTAGTAAGTTTATTTACAAAATTATGATGGATAAATATTGTGTTTTAAGTAATTAAGTGGGGAAGTGCTTCTTATATTTGTTTGTTCCTTAAAATTGCTGAATGGGACGAGTTCCTACATCAAATCTTACTCATGTTCTCATTTCTTTAGAAAGTGTGCTAACATATTTTTTAGATTAACTAAATACTAACATATTTTTCAGATTAACATTAAAAGAATTAAACCTGGATTATGTAAAATAAAAAATGATTATGTGTTCTTATGAAAAGTGCACTTAATACTTCGGGGGAACAGTTGTTGTTATTATCTGTGCAAAATAAGGCTAGTGCTTTAGCAATGAATCTTGTTTTCAGGATTCTTAATGTTTTAAGAGCTGTGATATGTAAGTTTATATTGCTGTAGCCTAGCAACTCCAAGTACTTTTATAAAAAAAAAGTTTGAAATAACGTTTCTTAACATTTCTTAATAAAACCCTACATAGCTTTCATTCCCCCCCCCCCCCCGGTTCAGGTATAAATATTTAAAACATTAAAATAACTAACAGAAACAGTGAGTAGAGTACTAGCCAAAGTAATAAGATGCCTTGTCTTAATTATCAGCAAGTTCTCCAGTTTGCATGGAAAGCAGAAGAAATACAGAATCAAATTTGCTTCCAAAATCATTAATATTTTGCGTTTCACATTTTTAATAAACATACATAGTTCAATTCCGTCATATATTCAACTCCCAAGAGAGTAAGTCATTACGTACTTAGTCACAGCTTGTTCCTGGAACAGTTCTAAGTCCTCCTCCATACCACTGATTGTCGTTTTAACCTGTTAAAACACCAAAAATAATATAATTCAGATTCTTAAATGCACTCGTTTACATAGCAAAGTAGGGCAAACTGGATGGTTCTGTGCTTTCCTTTCATATTATGCAATTTTATCATTAAAAACAACAAGGACAGGGGAGTGCAGCTCTAATTACAGGCTGGAATGGGTGAGACAAAAACTTAGGGAGTAAGCTCAGCTCTGACAGCAATTCTTGCACTTGCTGCAACACTGAGACATCAGAGGTGGTGATGAGCTTGACCCTTGCCCTGGGTCTCCATACGGGAATTTGTTTTGCATCATTCCCTGTTGTGTGATGTCAACGATTTGCAAAGACACTCTGAAGCACATGAATCTTAATTTGCCATAGATCCATGGCTGCACTCACCAAACATTTGTACCTTTGTACATCGTGATTAACCTGCACCCCGGCTGTAGCTGCTCTCAAACACAAATTCCTGTTGTCTGGTCACTGCCTCGCCTGGCAGACGCAGTCTGAGACACGCAGCCCTCAAATACCTCGGCAGGACCATCAGAACAAGGCTACTGCTGAGGCCGGCCCGGTTCTGTGGTCCAGCAGGACACGAGGGAGTGGGGGCATGCCTGCCTGCATACAAGAACAGTATGGACGACGGGGGAGCATGAAATAGCCCTAATTCCTAATTCCTGGTGGGGAGAGCAGTGGGGCTCTCAAGGGCACGGTCCCAGCACACACAGACGTGTGGGCAATGACACACGGCACTGCAGCCTTGGCTCCACAGGGAACAGGCACTTGAGGCCACACTGCCAAAGGGGCGCTGCCTCCACAGGGGTTCCGCACCGGAGATGACACTGCCTGAGGGGCACTGGCTGAAAAAGGACCAGGCACCAGAGGTGATGCTGCCACAGGACCAGCCATAGGAGACCGACACCTGAGCTGACACCGGCACACGGTGTGCCGGGCACCTGAGGAGACCGGGGCACGGACAGCACCCCCCGGGCTTCTCCCGCCGCCCCCTCCCTTCCCGTTACCTGCCGTGCTCCCCTCTCTGCTCCTGCCGCCCTCGCTGTGGCCGCGGTACGAGTCCCGCAGCCCGGTCAGCCCCGAGCCCGTCCCGCCGCAGCGCCCGCCCGTCGCCGCGGTAACGCGGAGGGCGGCGGGCGAGGCGGGAAGGCGGCCGGGGCAGGGCCGGGGCAGGGACAGGGCCGGGACTGGGCATGGCAGGGCCGGGGTTGGCCCGGGGCAGGGCCGGGGCAGGGCCGGGGCTGGGCCGGGGCAGGGCCGGGGCAGGGCCGGGGCTGGGCCGGGGCAGGGCCGGGGCTGGGCGCCGGCCCCTACGGGCGCAGGGGAGCGATGCGGGCGTCCCGCGATCGCTGCCCGCTTCCCTCCTTCGATCCGAATGAAGCTGGAGTGACTTTCACCACGGGAAAATTTCACCTGGGGCGAAGAACATGTGCTTTTCCTTTAACATAATTTCAGAAATCAGTAGGCAAGGTGGTTTTTTTTTCTTCTTCTTCTTTTTTTTTCCCCTTCATCTTAAAACTCTGTTACTACTAGATAATGAAAAGACTTCTCATTACCCTTTCCTCCCTCAATGACTAGCTATGCTTTTGTCAAAGGGCATCAAATGATTTTCAGATTATTTTGCAAACGACCTTGGCCTGATGCCTTTCCATTCTTGTGGCCTTCAGTCTGTCTAACTGAACAACAAAATGCTTTTAGGAATCACAGCTATTTCAGCTCTTTGCAGTAATAATTTGAAGGACTTTAAATTTGTTCAAACACCAGTTTTTTACCAGGATGGTACCATTCACTTTCCATGTATTGTCTTGAAATTTCACAGAACAGTTTCAGGACTAGTCTATTTCTGTTCACGACATGTCCAGCTTTGGCTTTGTTCTTCTTACTATGTTTACTGAAATTAACCAAGTGAACAGAAGCTTTAGTATCAGTTCTAAGGAATAATCTATTTCAGTGGGCTCCTACATACTGTGCTGTGGCAGATGGTTTTTGTGTCAGCAGAAATGCTGTTTCAAGCTGTGAAAAATGATTTTTAATTTTTTTTTTAAATAAGAGACTAAAATAAAATTATATGCAGAGTTTCAGGAAAATCACAGAATGACAGAATTATTAGGGCTGGAATGGACCTCTGGAGATCATCTCTCTGGAGATTATTTTGTCCAACTCCCTGGCCAAGGCAGGGTCACCTAGCATAGGTGACAGGAACTCCCTGATGAGGTTTGCCTATTCATTCTAAAAAATAAGAGTTTTCCTTTGTAGCCAAGCCAGTCAGGAAGACAGGAGAAAGCTGTAGGACCAGTTGCTGCACTCTGAGCCCTGAAAACGTTTTCTTCATTACACTTTTAATACTTCATTACACTTTTCTTCATTATTTGCATACTTTAATTGAGTTAATGTTTCAAATATAATTTCTTATAATTGGAATAGTTCTGAGATTTTTTTAATAGTGAAATTTGGGTTTATTTATTTTACATACAGAGCTTTGAGATGATCTGAAGTATTATGTACTAAAAATAATTTCTAATGCAACTGCCAGCAAATTTCTATTTTTTCATCTGCTCAATTGAAATTAACTTTTGAGCCATATTCCCAGTGTATATATTTTAATTTCTTCCCTGTCTTACCCTCTCTCAGTGGTAATCAGTTATTCAGAAATTTAACTTCCATCTGTCATGCTTAAATGGAATTGGGGGGTGGCAACTTAAAAAAATACAGAAGAATAATTTTTAAATTACTTTTCTATATTTTCAAAGATTTTTAGAAGGACAATTCCACTGCCACTAACTGGAGTTGTATTTCTATCTCTCTTATGTATATCCAAATACCTCCCCCACTATATTGAAAAACTCCCATATCAAATTTCTGACCTTTTTTATTTGCTTTTGCTCATCCACTTCATCTCTTGACTAGAGCTTGTCTTTTGAGATTCATAACTGTTATTTGTTGACTTTAAAGAACATGCTTTACAAATTGTGGCAGCCAGTCAGCCAAAAAAAAAAAAAATAAAAGCTAATTTCAAATCAGCTTTTAGATTAAAATTCAGGGAAAGCTATAAGTGCATTTCTGCAGGAGCAAAAGAAAGTAGATCAGGGCAGGTGCACAACAGAGTGTGAAGAAATGTCAAACAAGACAAGGTGCAACACTGATCTGTTTACAAAAACGAAGGGAGCTGGGAATTACCTAGGAAGCTGCCTTGCAGAGGAATCTCAGATTGGGCAATGATTAATGGGATGGAATTTAACAAGTCAAAATGTTGGATTCTGTACCTAGCAGGTGAGAGTTTCTAATAATAATGCAGTAATACACAATTCAATAAAGAATATTTTCAGAGCAGGATAAAAGTGGTGGTGTTAAAGGAATAGCATAATTTAGATATAATTTCAGTGATAAATTATTATATACCTACTAGTTATACTTCCTAGGTATTTGTCACTTAAATTCTTCAATATGTGTTGGGTTTGTAGTGTAATATGTAATAGCAGGTAAAGCCTAAATGCATTTGTGTATTTAACTTTAAATACAGATTGTATTTACAGGATATATTCGCAACTTACTTTGCAATCTCAGATGACAGATTTGATTGCACATTTTGTTCCAGTAAGCTCAGTATAATTCTCATAAGAAACAGACTCATTTCTTTAGCATAGAAACCACACGATTTTAGTGATATTTATGTGATGGATTCATAGCAGCTCTATAAAAGTTTATTAATTGCATTCTGCATGTTAGTTTGAATGCATATGGACACCCCAACTTAATTTACAGAAAAGAAAAGGAATAGCTGAGTATAAGCCATCCATCAACAACTATGCAGGAGTCACCGAGAGACAATAAAATCTATGAAAAAGATCCTTAAGACGTAAGCAATAACACAAGAATGACATTAAAAGAAGAACCTTTGCAAGAGGGCTTTCTGCTTGTGAAAAGGAGACAGGCATAAAATGTGCCTGAAGGTTTTGAAAGTGCCTAACTTTCAAAATCTAAATCCTGACATAATACAGACATAGATGAAGAATACTGTTTCTAAATATTTTGTTTCTAGTTTAAACTGAAAACTACTCTTTTCTTAAGCTGCTTATGAAATCACTGAAGGAAAGAACAGAAAGAGTTTGGATTTAGTAGGATTTTCCAGGTAAACCAATCATGTGTCACACTCTAGGCTGAAACCTTGGAGTAGAAAATTTTAAGCAATTATCCTGCAAGAGGTAACCTGAAAATTAAGGGTAGTGCTCTGGGAGGATGCAGACAGGAGATAAAGGTGCCATTAGGCCTGTTTTTGTACACTTACAATTAGTCTTTCTGTGTCCCTAAGGATGACAAGAAATAATGGTAGAATCGTGTAGTCTGGAAAAGACCCTTTAAGATCATGGAGTCCAATCTCTACCCCAGCACTGCCAAGTCCATCACTAAACCATGGCCCCAAGCACCATATCTACATATCTCATACATACCTCCAGGGATGGTGACCCCACCATTTCCCTGGGCATCCTGTTCCAGTGCTTGACAAGCCTTTCAGTGAGGAAATTTTCCCTAATGTAAGATGTAAACCTCACCTGGTGCAACTTTGAGGCCATTTCCTCCTGTCCTATCCTTTGTTATTTGGGTGAAGAGACTGAACCCTACCTGGCTACTGCCTCCTCTCAGATGGTTGTAGAGAGCAATAAAGTCCCTCCTGATTCTCCTTTTCTCCAGGCTAAACACTCCCAGCTCCCTCAGCTGTTCCTCACCAGACTTGTGCTCCAGACCCTTTCCCAGCTCCATTGCCCTTCTCTGGACACACTCCAGCCCCTCAATGTCTCTCTTGCAGTGAGGGGCCCAGAACTGGACACAGGATTTGAGCTGTGACCTCACCAGTGCTGAGTACAGAGGGACAATCCCTGCCCTGCTCCTGCTGGCCACACCCTGGCTGATCCAGGCCAGGATGCCACCGGCCTTCTGGGCCACCTGGGCACTCTGCTGGCTCATGTTCAGCCACTCATTGACCAGCACCCCAGGTTCTTTTCCACTGGACAGCTTCCCAGCCATTCTGACCCTAGCCTGGAGCATTGCATGAGGTTGTTTTGACCTAAGATCTTTGTTGAATTTTATCTGTATAGTGCTAGATATTTTCCACACAAAAGAGCAACCACTTGTTTAAAGCTTGCTTCTAATATTTTTTTGGAAACTCATAATAGTGTTTAGTATTACTGCAACATCTTTCATTATGTCATACTCTTTCCTTTGTAGTTATTCCTACTGAAGTATAAAAATATAAAAATATTTTATGGTTTGGCAGCATGTGGATGGTTTCTAGCTCTATAGACAAAAATACTTCTTGGTTAACTTGTTTTTACTTATCAAATGTTGTCTGTGATCTTATCTGCAGTTAAAAAAAGACTGTTAAACTTGAGACTGTACATTTAATCTGTGGCTTTATATCCTGTCACAGTTGCCTCATTTTCTATATTGTGCCATAGAGATATAAGAATTTATTAAAAAATATTCTGCTTAAGATAGGCAAGTTATAGAAAAAAATAAACACTCTAGAAGCATAAATTTGACTTTTTATTGTCTGAGAGGATTACAGAAAAAAACCTGGTTTGTTTTCATCCTGAATTTAAACTATTTTGTGATAGTTTGACAGTTTTAGTTTTCAATGGCACAATTGTGCTAACAATTGAAGCCATTGAAGCTACTTTGTATTGAAGCTACTTGTATTGAAGCTACTTTTGGTCATATTGAAATTTAATGATGGAAGAGTGTATAATTGGAAGTTTTGCAATGTTGCATAGATTTAAGTCTTTATTTTTTGAATCAAGGACATTAAGTGAAAGTTCTGTTGAAATACCTTGAAGAGAAATAATTAACAGTGCTGACATTTAAGTTGTCATTTGGGGTTTCAAAGATAGCAATTGAGTAGATGTTATGGAAGTTCACATTGCTCACTTGCATAAGAATGTATTCATATAGAATACAGTGCTATATTGGTTATATTAAGATGATATTTTCAGGTTATGCTTGAGTGATCAGGTGCTCTGCCTTAACTAATTTTATTTATCTTTGGAGTCCCTGTTTAGTTTTCTAATTAACTGAATATCATGATTTTCAGATTTAGTATTGGGGTACAGTGGTAGAGCAATTAAAAAGTATTGCTGTGTTATCTTCCATAGAAGTGCACGATGAGGCCTGAGCTATTTGGCTTGCCTGGAAAAGTAAAGCCCCCATTTAACTTGACTGTAAAGAGGTATTTGGCTGGGGATTCAGAGGCAGGTACATAGGATACTGGCTTTGTCATTATTATGCTTTTCTCTAGAAACAGAAAAGAGCTTTTTATCAACCTAATATCAAAAGTCACCCTTCTGACCTTGAGAGCTGTAATTCTAATCAGAGTGCAAGTAACAGTAGCACAGTATTTGCTTGCTGTCTCTGCCTTCTGCAGACACTTGCTCTCAGCATTTACATGCTCAAGGCTGAGTCTGGGCTGAACAAATACTGCATCTGCTTGAACATCCTGTTGTGCTTAGCAGTTGGCAGCTCACAGTGATGAGACTTGGGTTAGTGTGAGTGCTCCTTGCAGGACCAGCTGCATCCAAATGTATAACACCAGCAGCAGCAATGAAAACTTTGCTTCACCTTCCTGGTTAAAAAAGCAAAAGCAAGCAAAGCTTTCCTAGATAATTCAAGCTAACAGAAATACTCTACATTTTCTACAAGATAAAAATGAGGATTGTTCATCAGAGTAACCCAATTGCTTCTAAGGGTGGAGCCTTAATCCTTGACTTTCCCTCCCAACCCGAACACCATCATCTCATAAAACTACATTACAACTTTATCGCAGGCATAACTAATTATATATTATAAGCACTCTGCTGTTATTCAAAAGGTTAACTGGCCAGACAGATATAAGCCATGGTCGGTTTGTTTTTTTTTAGGGTAGCTAATCAAATTAGTGGGGAAAAATTGTGCAGGACCCATGGAGAAAAACACAGACACTTGGCTACGCAAGCATGCACAAACACGGTGTCTGAATCTTATACTTGTTTTGAGTGTTTGACTGTCTAGAGCAAAAGATTCTTGGAGAGGTATTCTTGAAGTATTCCATCTTCCGACACAGTATGTGTGGCAAGAAAAATGCTACAGTTGACTCAAGCCTTTGTCCCTTCATGGCTTGAGGGTTGCTTGGCTGAGTTTCTGATTGGCATTTCTGGGGCATAAGGCAGAGTTCTCCTCAGAGCAGCTCCCTTTTTTGACCTCCCTGCCCAGCTAGGCTGAGCCAGCTGGGGTAGGGGCTGTGTTTTCCTTACTAGTTCTTTCAAACCTGCCTTCTTCTGCTACTTGCTACCTTCAGCCTCACCTCCATCAGGTCTTAAGGCAAAGTAATCAAGGTACGACCAGCAAAGTGTATATCCAGAGAATGGTTTCCTCAGGCTACTGGACATTTTCAGATTTTTTCTCATGAATAATTTGCCAGGGTTTGAGCCTGTTTTTGGAACGAGGAAACAGGAAACATCACTGTTGAATGCCATGAACTTCAACCTCCAACAAGTTACCTTTTCAATTGCTCTTTCTAGGAAGTAGCAATTAGATCAGGATTTTCTCTGTATTTTTTTTGCGTGTGTGCATACTTTTGACCTTTACACCTGCTACCATTGCTGTAAAGTGGTAAACAAGAAAGGAGGATAGAAATCAGCCCCGGTTTTGTGTCTCTGGTCTTTGGGCAATGATATCTTCTGCTTGCTTCCTCCTATCTGAAACACAAGACTTGAGGATGTAGATGGTCTTTTAGCAGTCCTCACAGTTATAAGTGTGGTGCATGAGAAACACCAGGATTAAGGGAGGAGCTGAGGGAGGCTGAGGAAGGATTAGGTAGATGAAAGACAAGGGAGGTGCAGAGCACATGAGGAAGGGAGTTGGACAACAGTAGTTCTTAAAGTAGGAGGAATGATATTCTCCCAGCAAGGACCCAAATCACCTTTGTGTATTGGGAGCTATTTGGGATGCTAGTTGCTATCTGTACATACACTGATGCTGGGCAAAGGAGCATTAGAAGGAGAAATCATATCCATTACATAATGTTTATGCTTTTTGGTGAAATTTTATGATGTACTTGTGTTACTTGCCAAGTCCATTGGGGATATAAGCACACTGCTGTTCATGGAGCACTGCCTTGCTACTGGAGCAAGAAAGGCTTACAGGTTATCTGAAACAGAGAACTGAACAAATGCTAAATGAAGAATCAATCCTCCTCTCAAACTTTTGCACCCGTTATGATGAAGAACATTTGAATGGGATTTCCAGAACTTCGTTAGCTACTCTCATAATGGTGCATAAAAGCAGATGTACTGTGAACAATTGTCTGCAGAAAAGATCTTGGTTCATTAGGAACTTATTTTTTTTCTAAATAACTAAATAACATGGGTGATACTAATAACTAAATTATTATTAGTTATTAATTACTATTTACTTATTACCAACTACTAAATAACATGGTTATTACCTTGTTGTTAAATAGCATGGTTATTAAGTTAGAGCCACCATGGATTTGTTCTATAGTGATTTTTTTCACAATCTTGAATATTCTTCCACTGCCTTAAAACAATTCCAGTTCCATCTCTGAAACTTTCTATATCCTCCACAGTTTCTTGCACATCTTTGTACATGTTTAGGAACACTGAGCTAAAAATTTACCTTTGACTAGAAATGCTGTATATTCTGCATCCTCTACGTCCCAGGAAAGGCTCAATTGTTTTTTCCCTTTCCGATGCTGCTTACTTTCCAAATTCAATTGTTGAATAATTATTATCTTACAGGGTTGTCTAATCATGAGCTATAAGCAAAGGGATTTTTGTGAGATCAGTGCTCAAAATGTCCTGGTTTATTCTCCTATTTTGACTTGTTTTGTATTCCTGACTATTACCTGATTGCTGCAATCTATGATTGAGTGAATATACTTTTCTTTATGAATAGCTTGTTGATGTCCTAGGATCCTCTGGGACAAAGGCAGCTGCATACATATAAGGTGATATTAGTATTTTCCATCTTATCAGGGAAAGTTCACAGCTGGGGAGATATTAAAGCAATATTTTCAGCTCTCCACATTCCCAGTAGTTTAAATTGAGAACCCAAATATAAAATTGAGGACTAAAAATAGCTTCCCCCACTCAATGCACAGTATTACAAAGAACCTTCTACCTTACCTACTTCTCTCAAAGTCATAATGATCTGTAAAGGCCAGTTCTAAACATCTTTATATCCAGTCTAGATTCTACTGACTGAAACAGTAGGTTTCAGGAGGTTTTCTTCAGGAGGTTTTCTTCAACAAGCAGATAGACCTCAATGATGTGATTTTTGGGTAAATCCCAGAATCTCGTAATCTCTGGGTTGGAAGAGACCTTCAAGATCTTCAAGTCCAGCCCATGCTCTCGCACCTCAACTAAACCATGTGGCACCAAGTGCCACATCCGGCCTTTTATTAAACGCATCCAGAGATGGTGACTCCACCACCTTCCCAGGCAAACCATTCCAATACTTTATCATTCTTTCAATAAAAAAACTTTTTCCTAATATCCAACCTATATATCCCTTGGCCCAGCTTGAGGCTGTGTCCTCTCATTCTGTCATTTGCTGCCAGGAGAAATAGACCAACCCCACCAGGCTACAGCCACCTTTCAGGGAGTTGTAGAGAGTGGTAAGGTCACCCCTGAGTCTCCTTTTCTCCAGGCTAAACACCCCCAGCTCCCTCAGTCGTTCCTCACAGGGTTTGTGTTCCCAGCCCCTCCCCAGCCTCGTTGCCTCCTCTGGATGTGCTCGAGTGTCTCAAGGTCCTTCCCAAACTGAGGGGCCAGAGCTGGACACAGCACTCAAGGTGTGGCCTCACCAGTGCTGGGTACAGGGGAAGGGTGACCTCCCTGCTCCTGCTGGCCACACTGCTCCTGACACAGGCCAGGATGCCCTTGGCCTTCTTGGCCACCAGGGCACACTGCTGGCTCATGTTCAGCCGGCTGTCACCAGTGCCCCCAGGTCCCTTTCTGCCTGGGCACTGTCCAGCCACACTGTCCCCAGCCTGTAATGCTGGAGGGGGTTATTGTGGCCTAAAAGCAGGACTCAGCATTTGGATTTATTAAACTTCATCCTATTGGACTCTGTCCATCCATTCAACCATTCCAGGTCTGTCTGCAAAGCCCTCCTACCTTCCAGATCAACAGATCAACACATGCTCCCAGCTTAGTGTTGTCTGCAAATTTACTGATGAGAGACTCAATCTCCTCATCCATGTAATCAATAAAGATATTTAACAGAACTGGCCCCAGCACAGACCCCTGAGGGACACCACTGGTGACTGGCCCCCAGGCAGATGCAGCACTTTTCACTACCTGGGCCCGGCCATCCAGCCAGTTCCTAACCCAGCATAGGGTTCTCCTGTCCAAGCCATGGGCTGCCTGCTTTTCCAGGAGTGTGCAGTGAGAGACAGGCCTTGCTGAAATTCGAATAGACAGCATCCACAGCCTTTCCTGCATCCACCAGCCAGGTCACCTGGTCATAAAAGGAGACCAGGCTGGTCAAACATGACCTACCCCTCCTAAATCCATGCTGGCTGGGTCTGATACCCTGGCCACCCTGTAAGTTGCTGTGTGAGGACACTCAGTATGAACTGTTCTATCACCTTACCAGCTACTGAGGTCAGGCTAAATGACCTGTAGTTACCAGAATCCTCCTTCCCACCTCTTTTTGCATGTGGGCACCATGTTGGACAGCTTCCAGTCATCTGGAACCTCACCAGTGGTGATGTCCAAGACTTTCTTAGTTTCATTTCTCCAACCCCCAAAATTCCTATTTCTACAGAGTATATAGGCCAGTCAGATGGAGCTAGCCACACTTAAATGGTAGCAATTTTCCTGAAACCTTTCATGCTTCCTGCTGAAACCTTGCACTTATGTCAATGTAGCTACTCAGTAGGATAAGAGATCACCTGAAGTATCTGAGGATGCTTGAGAGCAATGGATTTTTGGCCATCTTACATATGGTCACTGCAAAAAAAGGAAACTATCTAGGCCAAATTTATGATCCTAACTTTAAAATTAGAGAAAAAACGTGGTTCTTTGAACTCATGAATTCTGGACTCAACTCTGAAATTTGTCATAGGCTTCATACACTTTTCAGCAAACTATTTGGATTAATTTCCAGACACAGAAATTTGACATACTGTTAATTATATTCTCATTTGTTTATCTATCCTTTATCTTCGGCTGTTGCAGCAGTGACCTATTTCCTGTTTGTTGTGCATGGAATACGAAAGGAACAGTCTTGGCTTGGTTAACAAGTCATCTCATCCAATAATTCTTATGTCTGGGATTCAATAACTCAGTGGCCATGGCATTAATTATTCATATACATTCTTCATTCATAGATTGTTCTTCTTATTCACTTTAGCTAAAAGTAGTTTAATGCAATTTCATCTTGCCCTCTCTTGACAGAGAAAAATAAATCTAAGCAAACTAATGTTTCTGTTAATATCTTGTAATGAAAAGGTGTTTTTCATTTTCATCCTGTTTTCCAGTATGTTTCAACACATGTCATTGATTATTTTACAAAATTACTATTAGAGTTGCATTGAAATCAGAGGGGTTGCATTCAGATTTTCAGAATCAGTGAGATATTAGAATTTTTATATGGCTTTTAAGCACTACCATGTCTGAAAATCAGGTATTTAATACAATTTTTAATATATTATTGAAATAATAGTTTATTTGTTTAGAAATATTGTAAATGTCTTTGTTGAAGTTTAGCATCTTTGTGCTAAAAATACACCAGTTCTGACCATTTAAAATTAAGCTGCTTTGATGATTCTTGTTATAGAGTGCAAAGGATTTTTCCTACTGAGTTTTTTGCTGAAAGGAATTCCATAGATCAAAGCACCAACTGACATGCTGATAAATTTTTTTTATGTTCTTCTTGCATTTTTCCAAACCTTTGGGAAAAAAAAAAAATGTGTCCTTGTGAGGTGTTGAATTCTTTATCAGTGCAAAGAGAGTAACCATATTTGCAGCATTAGAGAGTGCTGTCTAAACAGATTCACAACATTGCTGTCCTTTCCTTGAGTTCTGGGAAGTGAATGTTACTCTTTTTTTTTTTTTCTAAGAGCACTTCCAGCCACATGGCCAGTCATCTGTTACTGCCACATAGAGCCAGACCTGTGAACGTTTCTGCTTCTGCCTTCTGTAATTTTTCAGGGTCTAGTAGGTTATTTTTCTTAGTTATGAAACTTGACATGTTGTTATACAAATGGTGAATTTGGAAATGCCTTCTATAATTTTTAGTGTGCACTCAGGCTTATAATTCTGCATCCGTCTCACTATCTGGAAAGCTAGTTATTGTTGGTACATATTTGGTATGTGCATAGTTTAGGGAAGATGATGCCTCAGGTTTTAGTTTTTGTATTTCTCAGATTCTGTAATGCTTTAGTGTGTAGTTCTGAGCTTCATATTAGGGGATAGTAAGCTCTCTTCACAGAATAGGTGCACAAAACAATTCCTTCTCTAGCTGGGGACCAAGGAAAAATGATCCAAATTTCAGGCTCAAGAGCATAAACAACGGTGGACTGAAGAGAGGAAAACAAGAAGGATGAGACTTCATACCCTAAAGCCATAATTGGACATTTAGTGTAGATGGTATGACCCCATGACTGGTCATTCATTTTGTGACCATTTTGGGTTTATTTTGGGTGTAGCCCTGGCTGGGCTCTTGTACTGCTCAAGGTGTATCCATTGAGGCCTCCTAATAAATACCTACTTTATTCTTAAACTCTGTCTAGTCTCTGTTCTAGGTCAGCCTTCACAAGGCATCAGTTTCTGGTGACCACAAAGGGACAGGAACTCTCAGACCTGACAGGTCCCCGTGGCCCAATGGATAAGGGATTGGCTTCCTAAGCCAGGGATTGTGGATTCGTGTCCCACCTGGTGTGCCAGAAACAAAATGGGCAACCTGTCACAGGGTCTCACACTTCTGTAAGTTCTGGTCCATTAGAATATTTGGGATAATGGTCCAATTATAGCTTTAGCTTGTGAAGTCCCATCCTTCTTGGTTTTCTCTCTTCAGTCCACCGTTGTTTATGCTCTTGGGCCTGAAATTTGGATCATTTGTTCTTGATCCCCAGTTAGAGAAGGAATTGTTTTGTCTACCTACTCTGTGAAGATGCCATTTAGGTATGCAAAAAATTCCTAAAAATCTGGTTATAAATCGTGCTGCTTTTCTATGATTTTAGGTCAAATGAAGTTAAACTAAGTCTCAAGACCTGGAAATATCTACATAGTTGTTGTCCATAGCTGAAATTTCTGACTTTCTGTCTGTGAATAGAAATAAGCATTCTAGGCCCAATTAGTCTCTTCCTCTGTTTATAACTAAAATGAGGTTGTTGAAAATTGCCTTCAAAGTCCTTATTTCTGTCCAGTGACTATAAAGGAGAGTTAAAATGCCGCATTTACATAGAAAACTGTATGTTATATGTCTAAAGCTAAGTGAACTGAATCTTAAACTCAGGAAACCCTTTTCGCATCAATGTGATACTTTCCACCATCTAGAGAAATTAGTATAGAAGAAAATACACAGGTGGCTTGAATATATAGTCCTATTACTTAATGTGACATTTCTTTCTTTAAAAATGCTGCTGCTAATGAAATGATATAGAGAAGCTTGTCAAAACAATGTCTCAGAAAGTGAATGATATTATTTAATAGAATTTTGGTACCTTGACTTGCTGTTTTCTTTTTGAAAAGACTGGTTTTTGAATACAGTTTTGAATGTGGGGGAGCAGGAAGTGATATGTCCTTAACACCTATTTGAAAAGCATGACATTTTTCTAAGAGTAGTTATTCAAGTGTTGTTTATTTGGTTTACGAGTAGAAAACTGCAACTTCTCAGAGAACCCTGAAGCCAGATTATTGAAAGTGTATTTATGCGCATTTTATTTTGAGATCTAATTGGGGATTTATTAAACAGCAGTTAATGAAGGAGAAGGCTTCCTGCCTTGGAAGTTACTGGTTTTTTAGATGGGTTACACATACTAATTTTGATTAAGAAGATAGTACTGCAGTTAGGGTTGTGTGACTTTTTAGGTGTTCTTACATTCCCTTATTTTCATTCTATTTTCTGATGCTTTTAGGAATCATAGCTAGTTAGCTATGAAGTGCTTGGCAAACTTGATTGCTTTGGATTGTATAGATCATGCTCAGACATCACTGGTTCTAGAATAACATTTATTCTCAGAGAACAGTGATTTCAGACTGGGAGAGGCATATTTCCTCTTCAAGTAAAAATAACTTTCAGGTTTTTATTCATTATACTGTGCTTTGGAAGTGGAAGGTTTTATTCTTATTTTATAATTTTGGATGAAAGGAAGTATGGAAACAAACCCATCTGAGAGTTCTACAGTTCATTGTAAAGGGTATGCCTTAACTTGTGAATTTTCAACAATAATTCTGCCAGTAGGATCACAAACTCAGGCTTTTTCTTTCTATTATTGGCAGATCTTTTGCCAAGGTCGCAGTCATACCAATAATTAGTGGCTTAAATAATTCTGTCCTAATCCATAGGGTTTTTTTTTCCAGAATCCATAGATTCCATGTGAGAATTCTTCGAATATCTTGATCAGTCATTATCTTGTCCACTACTATGGATTAGCTTTTAGTTTGGGCACAAAGTTAATGTGAGTATATACTGCTTTCTCAGATGATTATTTCTCTGTGACTGCATACTGAAATCTAGGGAGCTTTGTATTATATTTTGAAGGTCTGTAACTGTGAATAATGCAATGGTATGTGCCCCTAAATGATTTCTTTCTCATCTGGATGGGCTCCTGTGCTCCCTGAATATTTTCCTTTATATTTCATACATACTAGTAGTTTAGTTACCTTATAGTGTCTACTATAGTACCAGACATCAGTGCTGATGCAGCCAAACCCTGCCTTCTTCTGCCCGATCTCAGAAACAACAGATTTTTTTCTCTTGGAAATGAGGGAAAAAGATCATTTTGGCCTTCTGATTCATGGTTTTGGGGATCCATAGGCTAGTCAGATTTTCCAGCATGCTATCACTCTCCTGAAGCTCTGGGAACAACCTTCCATTCCTTTTCCAACCGGAAACAGAGACTGTGCTTTAAATTAATTTCTTTTATTTTCTATCTCTTTTTCACCTTGTGCCCTCCGTGCTACTTATTTGCATTGTAGTGACTCCTAAGAATGCACACAGGATCTCAAGCCTCATTTATCAGACATTATACAGGGATGCCTGTTCTAAAACTTACATCTAGAAACAGAAAAAACAGAATCAGAAAACGTGATATTCCCAGTTCAAAAATCAGAATTTTTTTCTCTTTGCTTAAATAGAATAAACATCATAGGAGGTATGATATATTAAAAATATGTTCTTTTTTTACCAGATTGTTCAACCTGACCATCTTAATTTGGCAGTTACCATTAGATATCTTGTGCTTCAATAATAGTAAGTTCTGTAAGCTTTGAATTTTCTTAAGGCTTTCTTAATGAGAAAAGCAGGGCTTTTAAAAGAGAGCAGAATTTGTATTGCCTTTGATTTAGAACTCTGCCATCTTTTCTCACAATAATGTATTCTAATATAATTCAAAATGACTGATACTCATAATTCTACAGAGGATTTTGGTTTCCAGAGCTACATAGTGTTTCTGTAGAAACACTGTGCTTTTCTTTCAGTCATTTGCAATACTAGGTTTTCTGTAAGGCCAAATTATTATTTTATTTCCTGACAATGAGGCATTTGGCATGTTTTATTGTGTCTTGATTTATGAACAGTGTCACTTTGGGATAAAGTAGTTGATTTTTCATTGCTGTTTAGTCACAGAATCACAGAATTGTTTAGTTTGGAAAGAATCTCCTTAGATCAAGTAAAATCCCACTGTTCAAGCAGTGTGCACAAAAGCAAATGGAAGTTCATGTTTTTTAATTTGTGCCCATTACCTCTTGTCTTATCAGTGGGCACAAGTGTGCAAAGTCTGCCTCTTCTTCATTCCCTTTCACCAGGCATTTATATTTATTTATTGATGAGATTTCCCTGAGGCATCTCTTCTCCATGCTGAACAGCCCATCTTTCTCAGCCTCTCCTGTTATGAAACAAGTTCCATTCCCTTAATCAATTTTGTGGCCTTGCTCTGGCTCGCTCTGGTGGGTTCATATCTGTCCTGTACTGGGAAGCACTGGACTCCACACTCCAGATCTGGCCTCACCAGCCCTGAGTGGACCTCCACCTCCTGGCAGCACTTTTCCTAATGCAGCCCTAGAAGCTACTGACTTTTTTTGTCACAACACATTTCCTGCCTCATGGTCAGCACTGTTGTCTGCTGTGACCCCCAGGTCCTTGTCTGCCCTGTCAGCTTGAACTGATCCACTGCTGTACTCCTCCCCAGAGGAAGGACTTTGCTTTTCCCTATTCTGAACTTCAGGAGGTCACTCTCATCCAATGTGTCCAGTCTGTTCTCACAGCACACCAATCTGGACTATCAGCCAGTCTCCCCAGTTTTGCATTATTTTTAAAGTCTTTGAAGGTGCACTTGTCCCACCACCCCAGCCGTTAAAGAAGCATAGGCCCCTGTATTCAGTTCTGGAGCATACCACTAGTGACTTGCTTCCAACTGGACTTCTTGCAGCTGGTCACAACCATCTGGACCTGGCTGTTCAACCAGTTTTTAATCCGTCTTTCTGTCTGTTTGTCTAGCCTGTACTTTGTCAGGTTGTTGATGAGGATATTAAGAGAGACAGTCAGCGTCAACAGCCATATGAAAATTGAGCTGAACAACATTGACTTCTCTTGCCTCCTCCATCAGGTTAGGTTACTATCAGGTTGGCTAACCATGACTTCCCCTTTGTAAATCCATGCTGACTAGTTCCAGTCACTTTCTGGTCCTTCATGAGTTTGGAAATGTTTTTCAGGATTATTTCCTCCATCATCTTATTGGGGCTTCAGGCCAGCCTGACTGGCCTGTAGTTCTCCAAACCTCTCTCAGTACTCTTTGGTGTCATTTGTTCTCTTCCTATCTTCAGGTACCTCTTCCAGCTGCCCTAACCTTTCAGAGATAATTAGGGTAGCCTTGCAGTGACATCAGTTGGCATCTTCAGTACTTGTGGGGACAGCCTATTGGCCCCATGGACTTCTGTAGGTCCAATTTGTTCAATGGTTCCCTCATCTGATCCTCCTCTTCTGAAGGTATGTCTTCCCTTAGGTCTCAGACTTTTCATCTGGCCTGGGATTCCTGAGATTCCTAACAACTGGGCTCACCAGTAGAGACTGAGGCACAGGCATTGGGAACTTCATCCTTTCTCATGTAATTTGTCATCAGTTCCACTGTCTCATTCAGCAGTGGGGCCACGTTTTTCCCAGTTTTTCTTGTGCTACGAATGTACTTGTGGAAACCTTTCTTGTTGCCCTGCATATCCCTCACCAGATTCAACTCTGGTTTGGCCTTGGCATCCTAACCCACCCCTGCTTCCACCTCTTGTACACTTCTTTTTATATCTGAGTTCACTCAGGAGTTCCTTTCTCACCTGTACTGGCCACCTGCCACTTTTGCTTGGTTTCTAAATTGTTGGGGTGGATCTTCCCTGGAGGAAGTGATCCTTGAATAGCAACCAGCTTTGCTGAACCTCTCTTCCTCTCCCATTGTCTCACATTGTATTCAATGGCTGCTACATTTTTAGTACATTTTGAAGCTTTTGATTCAGTTTATTGTCTCTTTCTGATGAACAAATTCTATGTACAAAAGAATAACTGTTATAATGACTAAGGATTTTAGAAGTATTTAGAAATTATCACAGTTTACATAATGTTACTATTGTTTTCCTGTGTTCATTGCAAGAAGTATTAACATTAAGATTCTCTTACACTGTCCTTTTACACCATATTGGCAGTGTTCTGACTTTCCGTATCACATTGAAGGGTCCCACTGGAGAAAGCAATAGGAAACACAAGATGCAGAGCTATATTTGAACTGTAACCTGGCTTTACCAGAGTGTGTATCTTTTTTATGTCTGATTTCTGTGTCTCTCAGAAATCAGAAGGCCAAATGTTGGACTTTGCCACTAATGCTGTGAGACATTTCTTGCATCATAACCTTGAGATTAGAAAACTTTAGAAAAAAATAGTTGTGGTAAAAGGACCCCTCCAAAGTCTGGAAGGTCTCTGTTAGGGTGTACTTTCTATCACTTTTGTTGGAGATAAATCAAGCTACTGTATGTATAAGAATTCAAAACCAGAGGGAAAAACTAATGAGAGATGAATTCTACAGACGGGTAGGAAGAGGACATGCTTTGATGACAGGAAAATAATCTTATATCCTGGTCCTTGTTGCCTCATAGACTTAAAGACTAAATGATTTTCAAAAACATTGTTATAATTGGTTTACAGAACCCACAATGTAAAAGAAAAGAAAAGAAATGGCAGTCTAATGATAAAGTGCAATCTAAATAGCTGAGGTAAAAAAAAGCTTGAAAGAAAATCACAGCTAATTAGTATCACAATTATCTGGTACCCACTGCTTTTAACTCCTGTTTTATCCAAAAAGACTGCATGAATTTCTTCATGTTACTTGAGAAAGGTTTACAAATGGTAGGTAAATGTGTTTGAATGTGTGGGGAATATTTTTTCATTCTAAGTCATTAGTCTTTCTAGTCTATATTGCCACCCAGTTGTGATCAAAGAAACTAGGATGTTACAGGGCTTGAATATATTCCTTTTACTTCTGCTCAAGAAATGGATTACAGGGTATGCTTTATTTGCAGGAGAAAGTATGAACAGACTGCAACAGGAAGGATGAAAACAGGACATTTGTAGCATTAATAGGCACAGTCTGAAATTGTGAAGAGAGAGAATTTCCTCAAAGGACCCAGGGGCTGTGACAATCCTTATCCTATGGGACACTGTACTTTAACACAACAGCTGTCTTGCTCCCTAAGATATGTAAATACTTTAGTATGCATTTTTATTTTCGCTTCACTGAGACTAAAATGATCAAAATATATGAGTGATCTATTTACTGGTTTGTAGTGGACCCAACAATGTATCAGTACATGAGATTCTTCAGCACTGAAGTAGGACTGGAAGGAAAAAATGAACAAATACTTATGATTAAATGCATACTAATCACTGTAAAAATAAGGGGATTGTAAAACTTGTATCCAGTTTGCAATTTTATGAACATACAGATTTAAAAGGGAATAGAGAAAAAATCCATTACCCCTATTTGATAAATAAGGTAAAGTATTTATAAGATAAGATACAAAATAAAGACAATTATGCATTATTTACAATCTTTCTCTCAGTTTTTTAGTTTTGTTGAAGCTGCAAAGAAAATAAAAAAGTATTTGCTGTAGATTTTACCCCAGCTGCAGAACAGAATTTGTGTTGCTACACAGGTTTGTAAGATGCAGTTCCTATATAAAGGCAGCCAAATTATAGAAGTGCATTTGCTGCCTTGCTAGCTGCATTATTTTGCCATGTGTTAAACCAACTATTTTCTATTATGATTAACTTAAACAATAATGATGTCCTTCAGACATCGAATTCCATGAATACAGCTCCAGTGTTAGTGGTTCATTTTTGCACACCTTCTTTCTGATCACCTGCCCTTGTTGATCAAGTGCTATTTTCTGTGGGTCTTTCAGACACTTCAGAGTTTATCCACACCTCCTATTAAGTTTGTTGCATGGCAAACTGATTTCCTATTCCAAATGAACTGTATATTGACTCTGAGATTAGGAGCTCTTGTGTTGTGATATGTCAAGATCTCCAGTGCAGGCAAATGAGTCACACTCGTTCGGACTGTGTCCAATGCAATATAAAGAGTCATTCTTCAAGGAACTGTGAGGTTTGAAAGTGCATGCAAATGGTAACCATGAGCAGAGTTTTTCCAGATGAACACTGACCCTTTCTATTTACATTTGTGATGATTTCACCTGAAAATTCAGTTAAATGTTGCAGGAAATAGGTGCAGGTAGATTTAGATCACACTGTTCTGCGTGTTCCTCAAACTTAATTTCTTTACAACAGAATATAAGTTTATAATTGACAAAGGATTGAAGCTAACCTTTCTGTTTCTGGTGATCTGCTTTTCAGTGCAGATATTAGGGCAGGGTATCCTCAGCAGGCTGAATGCATCTGTGTCAAGGACTGCTCTGAGAAATACAGTGAAAGTCAGAAAAGTGGGCAAAATAGAGTCGTTACAATTGTGTGAATTCAGAAACACAACATATAGGAACCATGCTGAGTGTTTCATAGCACTTTCTAGACAAGTAAATTGATAAAGTTCTTTGACTCATACTTTGCAAGTGCTGCACAGCAAGAGGCATTGCATTCCTTCACTGTCATTGATAAATGAGTTGAATTATTAGGACTGAAGACAGAAAGAAACAGGAAGAACTTGGCATGATTATCAAATCAATCTGTAGCAAGTTTTAGGACAAATAACAGCGTGGTCTTTCAAATATGCCAAAGTAAACAGCTTGCACTAGAGGCACCAAGGAGAAAGTGAAAGCTGCATGCACACAGTGCCATTTGAGGTTTCATTTCTGAATATTGTTTTTCAGAATATTACTGCCCTTTGAGCACTATGACCATACTCACTGTTCAGGATGTGAATGCACCAGAGGGCAGATGATATTGGATATGAAAAAAATGAGAACTCCTGAAAAGAAGTAATGTCAGTGAAGTTCTGTTTCAATGGGGACTTTTAAGGATTCAAGGGTCTGTTTATCCCCTTAGGGAGATCACAGTATCAGAATACCAAGCTGGTTATGAAGAGCTGGGAGAGCATGGACATCTTGTAATTAAAATCACAATATAGAATGGAAGGAATTTACAAATGTTGCAGGTTCTATGTCTGCTTTGCTATAAGCCTTCCTGCCTGGAAAAGAAAACAGGGATTCTCCCTTTACTCCAGGATGCACTACCTTTTCCAGACTGGCATGTTCATATTTTGGAGAAGACAGCATTTGTTTGTAATTACATATAATGAGTAGTTTGCCTACCTTTCATCAAAATTACATTCATTGTTTCTGTTTTCCCCTCTGTAATCAATTTGGTATAAAATATTTCCCATTATTAGTTTGCATTTCCTCTCATGTATTAGTCATATTCATTGTTTCTCTTTTTTTTTTTTTTTTTATGAGAATAGGTTCAGTTATTTGCTATATGTTGCTGGAGTGCCTTAACAAGATGAACTGAGATGCTGCAGTGTTCCTGCAGTACAACTAATGAGTAATAATAGTGCTGGTAGTAATAGAAGGACTGATTTGTTTAACCAATCTAGAAGAGAACTGGTTTGGCTGACTTAGAGTGGAGTGAATGCTACCTGACATTTTCCAGGGAGTCATTAATCATGCTGTCTTCCTAGAAAAAGTAAGCAAAATAAGAGCAAAAGAGAACTGTAGACTTGTTAGTGCCCTTGGGGCAGGGAGAATATATAGATCCTACTGTGAAAAGATATGGGAGACTGGAGTGCACAGAGGTGTTAAAGAGCTATTAGATATTAGAGTCTGTCACAGCAATGAACTGTTATGGACACCTCAATATCGAAAAGTCATTGTGAAGAGCTCAGAAATAAAATAGCAAATGTCTTTGTGTTCCTAAAGATATAGCTTTATTTGAAAAATATCATAGGACTAACTCACTTCTTTTGTTTGATTTGTTGTATTTTTTTGCAAAGGAATTTATGGATCCAGTTTTATAATAATGGTTTGCTGTTGAAAGCTTTTCACTGAAGGAAGTTTAAGACATTTGAGAATTATTTGCTTAACCATCTTAAGTGGGCCTCTGAGAAGTAGTGCAGGGATGGCTAAGTGAGCCCTCAATGAAAGCCACTGGGCTATTAATAAAACACTCCACAACTACTTTGCACAGTAATTCAGAAGAAGCAAAGCAGAACTGGACCAAGCCTACTGCATGTATTCTGCTAGGTGGACAAAACCCATTCATTTGAAGAACCAGAATCTGTTCCCATCTGCTGTAGATCCGTTCGTATCTGCAAGAATCTGAATGGCTTAATAGGATGAAGCATAAAGGTTCAAGTGTCAGCAAGACACATGGGGGCACATGGAGGACAGGGAAGAACCTGAGTAAACTAGTGTCTTTCTACAATGGAGTGAGTGTATCAGTGGACAAGGAAAGAGCTGCTGGTGTAATCTACCTCAACTGCTGCTAAACCTTTGGCATGGCCACCCACAACATTCTTCTGCCAAAATTAGAGAGATATGGATTTAATAGGTGGACTATTCAGGGGTTAAGGAACTGGTTGGATGGTTGCATCCAGAGGGTAAGAGGACAATGTCTCAGTGTCTGGATGGAGATCAGTGGTGAGCGGTGTCTCTCAGCGGTCTGTATTAGGACCAGTGCAATTTAATGCCTTCAGTGATGACATAGTGGGATTTCGTGCACCCTCAGGAATTTTGCAGATATCAAGCTGAGTGCAGCTGACATGCCTGAGAGGTGTGTCAGAGGGACCTGGACAAGCACAAGAAGCGTGTCCATGGGAATCTCATTAGAGGCCAAGTACAAGGTGCTGCAGCTGGTTTGGGGCAAGCCCTAGTATCAGCACAGGCTGGGGGATGACCAGGTCAAAAGCAGCCCTGTAGAGAAGGACTTGGGGATACTTGTGAATGAAAAACAGGACATGACCTGGCAATGTGTGCTTGAATCCCAGAAAGCCAAGTGAATCCTGGGCTCCGTCAGAAGCGGCGTGGCCAGCAGGCTGAGGAAGATGACTCTGCCCCTCTACTCCACTCTGATGAGACTCCACCTGCAGTGTTGTATCCAGCTCTGGGGTCCTTGGTATGTGAAAGACACAGACCTGTTGGAGCAGGTGCACAGGAGGGACATGAGGGTGAACAGAGGGTGAAGCACCTCTCATATGAAGGTGGGTTGAGAGAGCTTGGGGTTGGTCAGCCTGGAGAAGAGATGGCTCCAGGGAGAGCTCATTGAGGCCTTTGAGTACTTAAAAGGAGAAAGATGGAGAGAGACTTTTTAATAGGACCTGTAGAATGTGATAGGACAAGGGGTAATGTTTTTAAACTGCAAGAGGTCAGGTCAGAGTAGGTAAAAGAAAGCAATTTTTTATGAGAGCTGTGAAACATTGGAACAGGTTGCCCAGATTGGAGCTGATGCCCCATCCTTGGAAACCTTCAAGGTGAGATTAGACAGGACTTTGAGAAATCTGGTGTAGTTGAAGATGTCATGAATTTACTCATGTCATACACTTATTGCCACGGTAACTTGGAACTGGAGTTCTCAAAGCATTCAGAAACATCTAAGAATCACTCCAGAATGACAAGAAAAAAATAGAGTTATTGAATATTGATTAGAAGCTATTATTAGAAAATTTTAGTTTCTATGCTGTTATGGGTATGGATGAAGCCTAGAAACAGTAATTCAGGAACTTAATATACTTTTAAAACTCTTCAAGAGACAAAAATATATTGAAGACAACTAAATGTAAACCTATCAAAGACTGATTCACTGGATTCACCAAAATGAAATCTTGATTAAGTGCACCCTTGCTCAGTTCACAGACAGTGGCGGCATTGATCTGTTGGAGGGCTGGAAGGCTCTGCAGAGGGATCTGGACAGGCTGGATTATGGGCTGAGGCCAATTGTATGAGGTTCAACAAGGCCAGGTGCTGGGTCCTGCACTTGGGTCCCAACAACCACAGGCAGCGCTACAGTCTTGGGTCAGAATGGCTGGAAAACTGCCCGGTGGACAAGGACCTGGGGTGCTGGCCAAGAGTGGCTCAACATGAGCTTGTTGTCTAGGTGGCCAAGAAGGCCAATGGCATTCTGACCTGTATCAGTGATCGTGTGGTCAGCAGGATCAGGGCAGTGATTGTCCCCCTGTACTCAGCACTGGTGAGGCCACACCTCGAGTGCTATGTTCAGTTCTGGGTCCCTCACTGCAAGAGAGACATTGAGGGGCTGGAGCATGTCCAGAGAAGGGAAATAGATCTGGGGAAGGGTCTGGAGCACAAGTTCAATGAGGAGTCGGAGGTGCTTAACCTGGAGAAAAGAAGGCTTGGGGGGACTTTATTGCTCTCTACAACTGCCTGAAAGGAGGTTGTAGAGAGATTGGGGTCAGTCTCTTCTACCAGGTGACAAACAACAAAAGAACAAGAAATGGCCTCGTAATAGGGGACTTTTAGATTAAATGTTAGGAAAAATGCCTTCACTGAAAGGGTTGTCAAGCAGAGGAACAGACTGCCCTGGGAAGTAGTAGAATCACCATTGCTGGAGGTATGTAAAATAGGTAGATGGGGAGTTTAGGGATATGGTTAGTGGTGAACTTACAGTGTTGGGTTAATGGGTGGACTTGATGTTTTCCAACCTAAGTGAAGCTGTAAAGTAAATGAAGTAATTACATTATTAAAAGACAGTGTTATCACAATGAGGTTTCTGCATTGCTACTTTTATCTAATGGACAGCTATTCTATTATGGTGCTGCACAAGTAATACAATTTCCACATGCAGTTTAAAAAGCAGAATACCTTGCAGCTGACCTTTAACCACTTCCATTGAGTCTGTTCTCCCTAGTGAAGTATTCCACTTTCAGCTTCAGTGAATTGGATGTTCTGAAAGCTCAATCTGTTCAGATGCTGTTATGGAACATCAAATTTGTATGTTAAAATTGAGAGAAAGACCAAATGATAGCAGAAGTAGAAATGCCACACCTGATGGGCCAGATTCTCATTTTGTTTCCATCAGTTATTGCAATGTAGTGGAATTACTTCTGCATGATTCTCCCATAAATAAGCAATTGTGACATTATCATGGTTAGAGAGGAAACACTATCTAGTAAATAGAAAAGAAGAATTACTTAATATGCTCTAATGATAGTCACTTATTTTCTGCATGATCTGAGGAAAATGACTTAGTCTTTGTCATTCAATTTTCTTATGATTTAAGTAGGTCACACTAAAACTTTGCTATCTTGTTAGATTATTGTGAGGATACTTAAAATTTCTCAAGTATTTTGATATCTCCAGGTAAAAAGAGTAAATATATGTAACTAGGTAATTTTTCTAGTGGATTAAAAAAAGAAGTTGAAGTTGGCAGAAGTTAATTTATAATTTCAGTGGTTGGCATAATGAGCCCTTTACGTCAAACACTTGCTATATGAAACTTGGGATTGAGTGTATATATTAGATCTTAATGTCTTAAAAGGGACAGGATTAGTGTGGTTCAAGAAAAGAATGATTAATTTTTGTTAATTGGATGGGAATGATGGGACAATTCTTCTAGCATGTGGGGAATCCTGCATTATTATAATTATAATTATAATTATGGATTCATTATGATAAAATGTACTCTTGAAGGGTACAGAAAAAGCATTGGTAAGTCACCTCTGAATTCCTACTCTTCAGCCTTCTTGGTCGTTTCTCTCTCCATATTTTAAAGAACTTAGGAAGCTACTCATATTTAAAATTGAATGCTGTATTTTTTTTCTGTTACCAGTAGTATAAGGAACATCCTCTCTATGTCAGCTTTTTCCCTAACACATGTTCAGTGATAGGGTTTGTGAGGGACACGTTAAAGGGCTATTGTAAAACCATGTCAAATTACATTTACTAAATATCTAACCTAAGCGAGCCTTCTTGCAGCTTAATCCTGTGACTCATCCTGTCCATCAGAGGAATGCAGAATGACTTAGTCTTTTCTGCTTTTTGGCAATATTTTATGTAAGAGCATACAAACATGGTGTCCTTTCTTTCATTTAGTCTAAACAATCCCTATTCTTTCAACTTCCCCCAGGAGGTCATATTTTCTGAACCAAGTATTAACACTTGCTGCTGCTCTCTCTTTGACTGATTCTGCTCAGATGACTCCTTTGGGGGCACTGCCAGGGATTCCAGTCTTCTTTTCAGACAAGTATACATCTCAGGAGAAAAATAAAGGGAGAGCCAGTGACATAAAAAAAATTGGCTCACCAACAAAATCCTACATCCAGCCCCAAATTACATTGATTAACAAAGCCTGAATGAGGATATAATCACATAATGAGAATATAACACCCCAAATTATGAAAGATTAGATTTTTTTGTATTCTTAACAGTAGTTCTTAACAGCTGCTAAATCCTAGTAGTTCTAAAAAATATGTTTTGGGATAAAACCCCCCCGTAGATTTAATTGATGCTTTTGTTAGTTATTTGGTTTTGTGCCTTGGCATGCTGCTTTCTCTTTAGCTCTAGGGATTAGAAATTTAGTTTAGCTTCTCATGAAGCCTGGAATTACTACATTATTACTGTATTCAAAGAATCTAGAACTATTAGAATACCACTAAATATCAAAAAATTATGAAAATTTAGAAAATGGTGACATTAGTAATTTCCTTCAAGAATATAAATCTGACAACCATTGATTTCTTAAATAAGTCAATTTGTATATAATTGTTGGTAATCTACAGAAACATTTTAAACTCAACAAAGTTTTCTCTCAGAATTTCAGACATATGATTTCTTTGCCTTTTATATTTTATTCAGAATTTTTACCAACTGTAGAGCTTTCTTCAGGCTGCTGAGTTTCAGATTGAAATAGCCTATGTATACAATGCAGAAAACAAAAGATAAAACATGAAGAACATTTATTTCTCTGTGCAGGTTTCTCTGCACATAGAGTTTCATAAATCAGAAATATGTTTATAACTTCTATAGGTAGTTCCATTCTATGGGCAGTTTTCCAACAACAGACATTCTAAAATAATGAACAATCATTGAGATTGTTTTCTGTAGTATTTTCTATTTACCATTAATCTGTTTATGATTCTGAAAGGCTTTTTCCAAAGTCTATTAAAATACATGGCAGGCTTCCACAGGTTTTGGATCCATCCTTAAATAACTAATAATATTGAGAATGTATTTTCACTTGAAAGCATAAGGTTGGCATAGTATTTTGTTTCTCTTTTGGGTAAAGCTGTTGACTGAGAATTGTGGTTTTTTCTGTGCCAGCTCAATTTTAATAGAAAAATTAACTTATATCTCCTCCAAGACTGGTACTTTTCCATTGCTCAGTACTGGTGAAAATCTGTCTTGATTTGCAATCTATTCATTGTCAGAAAAATATAGAGAATTTACTGTGTTTCTGTCAAGACAGAATTTGTCTGGCTGTCCTAAAGTTTGTTTATGTTATATTAAAGACCAGTTTCCATTCAGAAATGGGAATCCATACATGCAATTTTTAGAAAACAGTGCTAATTTGCTCACAGTTTGACAATAATTTTGTGTTTTGAATACCTTCTGGGCTCTAAAGCACAATGGTAGAACATCACTAATTCTTGTAATATATAGAGAAATTTCTACTTTGCAGAACATGGTCTCCTGTTGCAGAGTATTTGCCACAGAGGCAATAATGATAACTTCAGAAATGTTTGCTTTCATTACACAGAATGCAAAAGCACATTTGAAATCAGTGGAATGGGATGTCTATAGGCTGTTCAGTAAAACCTTTAAAGTACTCTAGCTGAAAATTTGCATATGTAAAAACATTGAAAATCTTGCAGCATGGCATCAAACAAATATGAAAACTCTAGTGAGCTGTGAGGTGTCTACTGAGATGTTCACTAACATCTGTCAGTGCATGGTGTCTAGTTCATAGCTTGCTGAAAAAGCAAATTCTGCATCTTAAAAAGTAGTTTTGAGAACAGGGATGAGTAATTAATACTCCAGAACTTTTCATGGAGTCAAAATTCCTTAATACTTACCTGAAGATATACTCCAGGGATCTAGAGGTCTCCTGCTCCACAGTATTCTGCCTGGTGGCCTGTAGAAGAGTCTGGGAGTTTTGCAGCTGGAGCTCTATCAGGGTTTTTTGTTTGGGACATTATGAAGCTCTTAAGAACCAAAATGTAGAGTTAACTAATCAGGTGCTCTTTCATTAGTCAGCCAATAATTTTCTGAAGAATCAATGGATTTAGCTATGGTATTTAATCCTCTGTAGTCACAGAGCTCAAAAGCTGAGGAATCTAAAATTTTTCTAGGTCCCTGGGTAGCTGCTGAGAAAGCAAGCAAGTTGGCATGGAACCAGGGAAGCAACCATCAAAAAAGTAGTGTGAAGGGTTATATGCTTCTCATATAACCATTTTACAGAATTTGTTACAGAAAATTTCAGACCAACTCAGGTGTCATTTACAGATTCTTGAAATGAAGGAAAAACGCGATCAAAAATTATCTGCCTGTACTAATGTGTAACATTAGAAATATGTGGCATTAGAAATTAATCTTAAGCACATCCTAAGCTGCACCAAGGGAAATATAGGATGGATATTAGGAAAAAGTTTTTTACAGAAAGAATGATTAAGTACTGGAATTGTCTGCCTGGGGAGGTGGTGGAGTCACTATCCCTGGATGTGTTTAATAAAGGACTGGATGTGGCACTTGGTGTCATGGTTTAGTTAAGGTGCTAGGGCATGGGTTGGACTTGATGATCTTGAAGGTCTCTTCCAGCCTAGTGATTCTGTGATTCTCTGAAATTCAGTTGCTCCAATTTGGTCATTAAAGAGAAGAATGACTATATAGAAATGTGTTTCTGATCTTCCTCACCTTGTTGTCTAAGGTACTATGCTTATGTGATAATGGAGAAAACCATGTTCTGCTGCTCTCCAAACGTACAATGGAATAATTATGAAAGCTGAAATCATAAAGTAAAAACAACAAGACTCTTCAAAGTAAATGTCTTCAAGATGTTTGGAAATACTTTAAGCTACATGAATTATTTTCATGGTGTTCAAACAGTCTGTAATCGAAAATATTAACAGCTATATTTAAATACCTTGAAAAGAGCAGACATCAACAAGAGGTTCTTGATAATACATGATTATTCAATCAACTAGTAGATGAAAGCTAGGGCAGGGACCTTGTGAAAAAAAATAGGGCAAACAGATGAATTAGTAATTTAAACTAAGCAAGTCATGCTATGTCCTAACCTTAATATATTCCTAACCTTAATGTTTAGAAAAGTCTTGATCTTCTTTTTAGTGATGAAATTTTGGCATACAATTAAAAAAAGTATTCTGCATTTACTTAAAAGGTAATTCTCTTTGGCATGTATTATTAACTTGAGTGGAACTACCCTTCATTGTCCATAGGGCCACAAGACACACATGTTTTATTAGACTTTTCAGACTATGTGTAATTAATTCTATCTTTAAGAAAGAGCAACTTAAAAATAAGATTGCTGTTGTTTCTATTTGCCAAATTATGAAATTTTTCATTGCTGTTTTTTTGAGGTCTGTTTTCTCTAAGATGTACATACATACATACACACACACAAACACATGTGCTCAATTCCACCAAAATCACCTTTAAATTGAGTTGAAAACAACAAATAATTAGAGAGTTTTTTCTTGTTTGTACTTCAAAGCTATGTACTGATCTTCATTTCTCCAGTGTGGACAATTTTTTTTTAAGTGAACTTCATGTCATATATGACGAGTTAAACCAGATATTAAGCACATTTCCAGTTATCAAACAATCATGGAAATGTTGGTGAGTAACCAGTTCCTAGGTGTGTTTCCCAAAAGAAAAGAGAGCGTTGATATTATTAAGAAATGTCTGAAGTTTATGACCCTGCTGCATTTCCATCCGTGATGGTGGCATGTGCATCTATCCATCTGCCACTTCATAACACCCTGAAGCTGAGAACCATAAATCATCCTATTGCTGCAGGAGTGACAGGTGCAGGATAACAGATGCAGTCTCCAATATATTAAGAGAATGCCATGATTTATTTGAATTAAGGCAGTCTGGGGTTACCAATCTGCTTGAAACTAGATAACCATATGGTGCATGGCTGCTAGATGAGAATATTTGCTGGTAATAATGTACTGTATTAAAATGCAAGCTCCAATATTTAGCCTTGGAAATTGTCTCTTGACACCTGTGTCAGCTCCTTGAGATGCCTGAAGATTGCATGGTGTGAGCTGAAGTGCAGAATGTCACTAATCTTGTGACAGCAACCTTGGTAACTGGGTGCAGGTTTCCAGTAGATTGAAGTGTTTAACATTCAAATTTTCTCAATGGGCGCTAAGTTTGGCATTTACCTAACAAGCTGACTGAGGGAGGGTCTACACAAAGTTTTCTGATGAAACATTAATTGTTGTTGTTTACTAACAACTTCTCACTTGTTAGTAAAGATAGATGATCATGCTCAACATATGGGCAAAGGCAGGATAGCTCTGTGATTAAGAATGTAGAAGTAAAAATTACCAGAACTGAGGCACATGCAAAAATGTCAGTGAAATTGGTGAGTTCAGGTCCAGGACAGAGTGTGATCTTTACAGATTCCTCTACAAAGAAACCTGAGAATACATAAAGCTGTTGGTCTAATAACAGTGCATCCACATAGACCTCAAGTCAGGGAAAGCATGAAAACCCAGTGATGTTATTTAAGAATGGTTCTTTGTGTAGCTCAGGCCCATTATTCTGATCCCAAAGGAATGAGAAGTTAAAGAAAATACTGTCAGGGAGAAAGCAGGGCTGGCAGTTGCAGAGGAGCTGGCAGGGGTGGGTGGAGGCCTCAGGCAAGGCTGATCAGGCAATTAACTGCTATGAGTACCCTCAGGGCCCTGACACATATTTCCATGGAAAAAGGAGCCAAAGACAATGAAAAAATGGAGAATGAGATAAATTGCAGCTTGAGTTTACTGAATGTGAATCGCATTTGAATAGCCTGACATCCTTCTTTGCCAACTTATTTTCTAGACAAAAGAAATGGCATCAATGTCATCTGTCTGGCTTACCAGCCGAATGGGAAATTGGAAAATATGCAAATTAGTGGAAGAAATTTCAGGTGAATAGGAATTAGATGGAGAAGAGACAGCAATAAGTCCCGTTTGAAGGGGAATGCACTATGCAGAGGAAAGTCAGGAGTGGAGTTCATTAAGGAGTAGTCCAGTGACTGATGTCTTAACTATTTTCACTCTTTTAGGATTAAATGAAAACATGCTGACAAAAATTGCTTGTGACATTGTGTGATGGGACATGATTAATAAAGAAGAATTTCAGGCTATCACACAAACAATAAATAGATAATTTTCAGTTTCAAAGTACTAGAAATGGGGAAAAATTCCACATATGTGCAAAAAAATGTCAAATCATTAATTTAATGAATAGTAAAAAGAATTTCTGGAGTCACTGAACAAGACATGTCTTGAAAAACAAACTGAGAAGGGAGATTTCAGCAGACTGCTTTTTCACAAAAAGATTATGGGCAACCAAAGAAATGCAAAGCTACAAAACTGTACAAATAATGCCAGGGCAGTGCAGTTACAGTAGGTTTAATAGAAAAACAGATGCCAGATTATGATGCCATTGTGCAGGGTAGTATCCTCACAGCTGGATGGACTGCTCATCCAGGAGTGTCTCCCTCTCAACTAATGCAGAAAATTAGATGTCTGAATTAGATTCCTACTTTCTGTATAGATAAATCAGGTGAAATAAATCACACTTCTAATAATTAGCTGTGAATGGGGATTTTTCATTTGAACAGATTGTATAAAAGAACAGAAGAAGAGCCTCACCAGGCACCTCTCCATGCATTTTCCAGGAGCTTCCTTTCTCCTTTGCCACCAAGTTCCTAGATTTGGTGAAATGAAATAAGCTCCTCACAGTGGTCTAATTTTACGACCTATTTGTTCATAAAGATTAAATTGCCAACAATCTCAACCTAGCAAAAACACCCATACTTATCTAAGTCCCTTCTCATTTTTAGAGTCAAGGTACTTTGCAGATAACTGTCAGAACCTTGCATCAATACTCTGTTTACCACAGATAATGAAACTAAGGCCCAAAGGTGGCACAGCTTGCCAAAAAACACGGAAAAGGAAGTCATGCACAGGAGCAGACCCCAGCAGACTGAGTCTCTGTATACTGCCTTGTCTACTGCCAGTCTACTGTGCCTGCTGCCTCCCACAAATGAGTAACAAAACAGTGTTCAGAGATGACCTGTAGTACTCCTGAGACAGTAACTATCCAGCAGGAATTCTTCCAGGCTGTTAGAGGAAAGCGAGAGAGGCAGAGAGCGCCGGTCTTTGAAAGAAGTGTTTGGCTGAGAGACAAAGATACAGAACTTTGTGGACAAGAGTTTTTATATGCAGAAAGAACAGACAAGAAGAATCAAGATCTTTTAGGCTTGTCAGCTATTAATTTGCATTAATTCATAGGAAATCATTACAAAACTTCTAAATGGAAACCCTATGCACCCCAGGCAGCAGCAGTAAATCACTGAAGTGATTCATTACCCAGCTGTTTAATCCAACAACATCCACATAGATGTTTTACAGAAAGTGTGTTTGTATATGACTGATGGTAGAAAAAAGCTGAGGGACATCAGCTCTGGCAGGAATGGCCATTTTCAAGGAAAGATTAAAGGATCCACAAAATTAAGAAAGGGAAAAGGAAGTGGGAAAGAAAAAAAAAAATAAAAGAAAGGAGAAATGGAATATGAGAAAGAAAAAAGGGAAAGGGATACAGGAAAGGGAATCTTCCATGGCAGCTAGCTGGGAGGTGAAGTGGTAGTTCTGGTACTGGTGGTAGTGGTGGGCACTCCCAGTGAGTTGTCTCTGGTGCTCTGTCTGGTTTTCTCTCCCAGATATTCCTTCTACAGTAACTATGTGGTTTCACGCTGATGCACTTCACCTCTTTATCAATAATTCTTATTTTTTGTGCTAATCATACTGCTCAGAACATGGTTTGATTACACACACATTGCCCATGCCAACAGTCTCCTCAGTTTTTTGCAAATGTATCACTGGATAATGCTGGTTGGCTACCTAAATCACTGCTATCTCCTATTGGCAGTTACTAGGCAATTCATGTTCCCTAACATAATGTTATACATCAAAAACTACAAAACAAGGGGTGAAGAGGAAGAGAAGGACAAAAAGAGTGTTTGACATAGTGGTAGCAATTACTTCTCATAAGAAATCCAATGCAATGGCCATGGCTGTGGTCCAGAGTACAGAGTGCAAAGCTGGGAGGATGACAGCATGTTGGTTAGAGGGGTACAAAACTCTGCCCCAACACCCTTGAGGAATGAGGGTGCACAGTTGGACAGGAAGGTGACTGTCAGATTGCACTGGAAAAAGTGAGGGAAAAGCAGCAGAGATGAATACAGAAAACTCATGGCATTTCACCAGGTGCAGACTGACTCCTCTGATTGGGCTGTGGCACAGAGTGATAAAATCTCTTCTGATCTTCCAGGGAAGCAGCTGATTGCTGCATCCAGGGAGAGACATGCAGTGCTTTCCATAAAACCAAAGCATGAGCACCAAGAGAGGATTCCCAAGAGAGGATTCCCCTCTCAGCCTGTCAACCTTCCTGATCCATCTGACTTTTGGAAAAACATTCATTCCCCCCAAGTCTCCCTAAGTCCCTAAGAGGCACTTATATTTTCTTCCCTGGATCATGGAAGATCTTTTCAAAACTTTATGGCTCAAGAATTGTTCCACTCAAAGATGCCCTTGTCTCCTTCTGTGTCTTGTAGTGGGACTAAACCAGGGGTCACAATCCAAAGTCACTGTTGCCGTTTATGTCCTGGCAGTGTTGTGAGAGCTATGAGATTTATGGGAAATCCCTGGTTTGGAATGAAGAATTTGGTAAAAATAAAAGAACCAGGGACTAGTCGTATTCTCACTTTTATCATGTGCTGGTGGCAGCACAGCTGTGATTCTGTGCAGGTATCCCAAGTTCACTGTTTCCAAGCAGGTCGCACGGAGGACAGCAACAAGTCAGAGTCTTTGGTATGTGATTACAAACTCTTTTAAGAAGTGCAAGCAGGCAGATAGAGAAGAAGAACATTGTCCTTTTAATACTTGACGAAACAAAGCAGATCCTGGTGTGAATGATAAGCAGTTTGCTTTGCACAGGTGTCACCTGGTATTCATAGATTCATGGAATTTCAGGCCAGAAAGAAGCCTTAAATCATTTTTATTGACTCACTGCCTTTTAGAGGTTAATACATTTCACCCAGTGAAGTGAGCAATTTCTTCTTTCAGGCTACAATGAATGCCATTGAAATTCCTCTGCCCACTGTAGTTTCAGGTGCTGCTGTAGCTATTTTTCTTGCTTAAGTTTCTCAAAGATCCTTCTGTTTATGATTCCTGCAGGAAACTACAAACAATGGTGAAATATATTTGACCTCTTGATCCTTCAGCCAGCTGGGCTTTTTGTCAGCTCTCTCAAGTGCTCCATCTTCTCTTGTTAGATCAATGTTTTGCACTAACACAGCGTTCATTACATTTCTGTAATTGTTTTGAATTAGACCATAGAAATATGGCCCTTCACATACCATGGGATTCTATGTAACATTTGAATCTCAGTGGCATTCCATTAGTCATCAACATTTTGGCTTGGCTTAATTGTGGTCAGCTTCGGAGACAGAATATAAAAGTGATCATCAAATGTTCTCCTGTCTTCAGTCAAGCTGAGTAATGAGGCACTCCTTTGCTGGCCATTCATTTTACAGTTACTGCTGACCCCAAATGGCTCTTTCATTGTTGCACAGCAATGCACAAAGTGCCTGACTTTGGAAGGAGTCCAGTTTCCCTGAAATAATGACAAGCAGCAGAGAATTAGCATTCAGTACCTTTCTCCTAAGGCATCTTTTTTCAACGTCTCTGCTAATGACTGTTGTCTTCTTGTGCTCCTGCACCATGTGAACCTGGAATTTTGTCTGTCTTGCAGCATTTTCACAATTGCACATTGCATTTATAAGACTGCTAAGTGTTATTGTAAGGATGTTTATTAGTATGCAACTTCCTTTGTCTCTCAGGAGAACACAAATTCCTTTATGCCCCTCATCAACGTTTGTACCACCAGGTGATGTGGACAGGATTAAAAAAAAAGCATTATTCAAGTTAGGGCACTGTGAGCTGCAGGGGGGTAAAACAAAATCAGAAAACCTGGTGGGATGATTTGGCTTAAAGGGTCACATTTAATGGGCCACACTCCACCTTGGAGGCCATCAACACACAGGATACTGCATGGGCCTGTCCTGGGACCTGTCCCATTTAGCATCTTTACCAACAGACTGGAGAATGTGCCCTCTTGTCAGATTTGCAGAGGCCACCAAACCAGGAGGAAATGGCAAACATTGGAAAACATTTTTGAAGAAAAATATAGTGCGGGAGAACAAAACTGAGGTTGTTTTGAAACTCTAAAATACCCTCAATGAGAGAGACTCAGACAAAGGGAAAGTTACAATGAGAGAGGCAGGGGTGTGCATGTGTGTGTCTACTTGTAGATGTATGACTGCACATCAGAGAAGTTTATATGGATTCATCAACCCTACCATGGGTCTGTGAGCAAGCTCATGCACAAAGCTACAATGAAGCAAATAGTAATTTCAGTTCCTTATATGTTTTCGGAGATTCTAATCTCTAAAGCATTTGATAGCACCTTAGAAAAAAGATACTTTCAAAAAAGCCCATCTTACTACATGCAAAGACCTACTGCATATTTTGGAGCAATTAAGGAGTGAAGGCTCTATCATTTGGTGGTCTGAGATATCTCTGATGTGATCTGATGTGATGTGCTACCCAGTCGGGAGTAAATAAATGTCATTAAAATTGCAAGGTTAGCACTGCACAATTCTACGTCAGACTTCTTGTCCAGCTGCATTATTGCATGGTTTTTAATTATCACATGCATTATCAAATACTTTTTCTTTATCTGCAGGCTGTCTTTTATCATCAACTTTTCCCTCATTCAGTGAATGACCAATATTCTTTATTGCTTTAAAACTTTAAACCCACTCTGAAAACAAACAAACAAAAAGTTTTACAACTTTCCATGTGATTTTTTATAACCAGAATATCCAGGCATGTATTTACTGTCACAAAATCCTTTAGGGTGGAGGGGAGATAATCTCATTTTACAGAATGGGAATTGAGAAACAGAAATGAAACCTTTCCCTGGTGAAATAAGGAACCCTGGTGGGACTTCCTGAACACCCTCCTAGCAGCCACTGCTGCATCAGTACAACATCCCATTTCAGAGAAAACCCTTAGGATCAGCTTCCCAGTGGCAACTACAACAGCTGACTTAATTTAGAACTTTTCTTTAGGCTGAGAGCAAATCCCAACCTCACTGAGGGATGTCCAGTCTGAGTGGCTGGCACTGCATTGGGAGCACTGGGGTAGAGGCAAGGGTAGACTACTGCAGTGCAGGGCAGGGAAGGTGGGCTTCCTTCATCCTGAGCCCACCATTTCTCTTGGCACCTTCTCTGATGTCGCAGACATTCTTTGTGAAAAATCCTTTCTGTTGGATTTTTGCTGTTAGAGCTGAGAGGCTCAGTAACAAATGTAAACAATTATTATCTGCTGCTGTGGAATGCAACAAGTCCACCCGTGATTGGTCCCCTGTAGATGTTTGGATCTACTGACCACTCACGGTGGAGCTGCTATCCTCTCTGCCGAGACAGACAGACCTTTGTTATTCATTCTTCTATCTTTTTTCTTAGCTTAGCCAGCTTCAGAAGAAGCTCCCTTTCTTTTCTATCTCTATGTAGAATAGTTATAATGCTATATATATATCATAATATAATAAATCAAGCCTTCTGATAATAGAATCAAGATCCTGTCTCTTCCATCCTCAACAAACCCCTGTGACCACCGACAACACCCTTATAACACTGGCCTCCTCTCTTCTTTCTCCACACCTACCTGCCTCTCACTATTCCTCTTTCAGCAGCATCTCTCTGTGGTACAAATGCTTATGGATGTACTGTTTTTCCTCCACCCTCATTTTTCTTCCTCATTTTCTCTCCCATCGTGCAATAGCATGCACAACTTGAAGAACTGTGCCCCAGTACTTCAGCAGTGTTTTGTGTCTCACTGGGCTCGTTTCCAACTGTTTGTAGCTGTAACTGGGGCCACAAATTGAAGTGAGCTCTCAATGTGACACTTCAGGCCCTGACTAATACTTAATTAACATAGTCCTTAAGCAGTGAGTCATTGCATAATGTTTCTTTTGCAACCTTACCCTGATTTTTGGTGTGTGATTCATGTAGCCCTTTGTGACATTTGTCACCCCTTTCACCATCATGAATAATAAACTCCCAGTTTCAGAATTACACTATTCCAGTAATGGAATCAGGAGCTGTTGACAGACAAAATACTATTTTGACAATATTGAGTATTTGCACTTTTTAATGCAGCTGTGAATCAGAAGATACCAACTGAATTTTTTAAGTGTGTACAAACTTCTAACATGTGATCTGTGAAAGAAGACTTTGAGAGCTTATTTAACTTTTAAACATAGTGTGGCATTACCATCTTTTTCATTGAGAAGACACTTCCTATGTCTCTAAAAGTGGCAAAAACAATTACTCTTTTGAGTTGTAATTAATGGAAAAACTATTACAGGTGTTACAAAACCAGGAATTTCCTCTCTTTAGCCTGACTCTTCTTGCAGTGGTCCACACATTGGCTCTTAAACTGCACTGACAGTGATTCCAACATGCTGTTTATGAATCACAGAGCAGATTTTCAAGTAGTTTTTCAAGGCTACATATTCAAGTGACACCAACAGCTGTCACCATGATGCTTCAGGACTGAGGCTTCAAAAAAAACTTAATCAGTTTAATTTTCTCTCTGCTCATTTCAGAAGAGAAAGTGGAGTAATGCTGCCAGTCCTTTCTTTAAAGGATGCAATGAAATCAGCATTGAGGGGAGAGAGCTGGGTTTGAGGAGCTGATTCCCCCCCCCCCCCCCCGCCCCCATGCTGTGCTAAATGTTTATTCAAAGTGAAGGGAATTATAAAATATTGGTGTTTGATGGGCTTAAAGCTATTGAGTAAATGTCTAAATTAAATTATGTTGGTTTCCCCACTCTCCTTTTCTTGGCAGAAGACATTAGCAGATGCCTTCTGCTTATTTATTGACACTGCTGTTTTCAATATATCTGAATCTCCTCATAGGACAAAAAGAAATAGAGTAGACTGGTATGGCACAGTGAACAGTTTGATAGGTCAAGCTATCATAAGCTTACCAATAGGGAAATAAAACAGATAATATCCGGGTTGTTAAAGCTTCCCAGATGGGCAGCTGCTCACTTTTCAGTAGGAACTCAGAAGAGCATTGCAGACATCAAGTGTGACATTTTTAATGAGGTTTGTACCATTGAAACACAGCTGTGCTCAACAGGCAGAGCAGCCGAGCTTGGTTCTTTCATTAATTCTGTTCCTTTGCGTTATTTGCACGAACGCACTTCAGCCCAGATGAGTAGGTCAGATCAAGGGTTTGTCTAGCTCAGTATTCTTCCTCAGAAAATATCCAGAGGTACATCCACAGGGAACAGAGGAGGCATGCAACAATCACTTGCCAAAATGTTATTCCAGCCTTCAACAGTTTGCAGCTTGGTGTCTTTCTGAGCCTCAGGTGATGTCTGTGTTTTCAGCCATCCTCTTAAGCTTTCTTTTCCATAAATTCATCCCTCTCCTCCATGTAAACTTCTTAGTCTTCATAATATTTTGTATAAAGGAACTCTGTGGTAAAAATACTTCCTTTTTTTTTAAAACCTGCCATCTGCCACTACATTTGGTATTTCTTAGCTTTTCTATTCAGAGAAGCAGATAATAACTGAAACCTGTTCACCCTCTACATTTCACCTGTCATTTTGCTCATATGACCATAAATGACCTTTTTTGACAGGATAAAGAGTAAGATGAGGCAGATCCAGTAGGTAGATAGGGACCATTTTCTGTTCTGAGGATCAATAACTTTGCCAAAAATTGACATTTTAGTTAAGCAAACTGTGAGGTCATATCAAATCTGATAAATAGTTAAGACTGCAGAAGAGGAGGATAAATCGGGGAAATGTCAAAACATTTCATTTTAACATTTTCAGAATGAAATATTTGGTATTGCTAAATCGTTTGTTTTGCCATTATCTACCTGAAGCCTACAGAGTTCTTTTCTAAAAAAGGAAGTGGAGTGCAAGGCCTACAAAAAGACCAAATAATTAAAAAGACAACTAAATGAAACACTTAATTTAGGACTGAATAAGAGACTTCCATGTAAACCAAAACTATTTGTCGCAGTTTTCTTTGTAGAACATTTGAATATAAATGCTTTTATATTTCCATTCAGACGAAATTCGTGCTGTGGTTCCTCAGTATGGCTGTAGGACAGACACCTACCACATTCCCACCCCTGTTTACAGGGCTTTGAGTGGCCTACCCATTTTTCCAGTATTTTTGGTTCTTACTTTCATTTGCCAATCTTTTAATTGGTCATACACATTTGTGCAATGGAAGGCAACTACAAGCCAATTTGATATTACTAATGCAGAAGAATCTGGCAAGACTTCAGCTTGTTTATCCTTCCAAATCAAAGTTATCAAGTAATACAGCTGCTCCATATAAGTATATCAGGATTGACATGTCAGGGAAAGGAGAAAATATTCCCTGAGTGAAGACGATTTAAAATGCAACATTGGTGAAAATGCTCAAACAACCTCGTGAAAGAAGTAAGTTAGGAAAATTTTTAACTCCTTGGAAAGCAAATTTAAGGAGACTAAAGTGAGTAGAAGAGCATGTTTAGGATGGAACCTGATCAGTTTATAAAAAGTTTAAGAAGTATATAGAAGTTCTCTCATTTCAAGGGATCACAGCACTACTGCCCCATACACCGCATAAATACTCACATGGATGAGTATTTTGCTAAAAATTTCTGTATGATTAACTGAATTTTTGAATTCTTGAATACCAGGCAATCATGAACCAGAAAAACTAAACTGAAAACAAACTACCTCTCAGTGGGCAACATTGATTCTAAACATTGGGAATTGTAGTTTGGTCTGCAGATTTGGTTTAGTTGGCTTAGGGAAAGTGTCTTTGGCTCCAAGGTGAAACCTGCTGTCAGAGACAGGTTATCCTCAGAAATTATCATTGTGAGAGATAACAGCTGAACACAGATGTAGCATTTTAGGGTGCTTGGATGGCTACTGTGGCTGGTGATGTGATTTGTGCAGGAGAGTTCACCAACCTTGCGCCTGGTGCTGGAGGGGAAATGGGGCTGCTCCTGTGTGAAGAGTTAAATGCTTGCTGCTTGTTGCTCTCCTTGCACTCTTCACTCACTGATTGATGCCTAGAAAGGATTTCTGCACCATATGCAGTATGCAATACATGCTAGCACAAAAAGCTACAAGGCAGAAATTATTCTGCTATTTTCTTTTTTAGCAAATTTTCTTACATCTGTGGGTTGAATATGAATCTAAATGATGTTGCAGCACATAGAAGCCAGCCAGGTAAGATGTGCCACTGCAGATGCTGTCAGTGGCACAAACAGAGAAGTCACTCTCTGCACCAAGAAGGTCATTGTGAGATATATGTATGCCCAGAGGGAGGGGAAGCAAAGGGGATTGTGGTGCTGGTCCGAATGCTTATGCAGCAAAGCAGCTCATCTTCAGCAGCAGTGATGGGAAGGTGTCACTGGGACCAGCCCATACTTGTGCTGTTTGCCCAGGCTGGGGGCAGACTTGACAGACTGAGACCTGCCTGTCACCATTGGCTGGGCTACAGCTGACACCGGTCCCTGTCCCTTTACCTGCTGTGCTTTTCTGACTGGGTGCTGTGAGACATGAAAAGTTGTGGATGCCCCATCCCTGGAAGTCTTCAAGGCCAGGCTGGGCACCCTGGTCTAGTGGAAGTCCTCCCTGTCCTCAGCAGGGTTTTGGAATGAGGTGATCTTTAAGGTCCCTTCCAACCCAAACCATTCTGTGGTTCTATGATTCTGTGGTCAGGAATGGCACTGCCCTTGCCTTCACTCTCACTCTGAGACCCCCTCTCTCCTGCCCTTGCTGCACTCCTGCCTGACACTCTGAAGGACATCTCAGTCTATGCAAGGTTTTGGGTATATGTCTGTGCATTAGAAATTGCCCTGCTGACTCGAGCACTTCAGTGAGGATGAGGATGTGCTCCTTTGTCACAGAGCAGACTTGCATGACTACTCACTGGTTGCCCTATGGCACAGTCTCCAGCAGAATATTTCGGAGGAGCCAGATTTGCTATCAGCCACACTCTGCTGTGGGTTATCCATTCATCCATCCATCCATCCATCCATCCATCCATCCATCCATCCATCCATCCATCCATCCATCCATCCATCCATCCATCCATCCATCCATCCATCCATCCATCCATCCATCCATCCATCCATCCATCCATCCATCCATCCATCCCTGCAGCCTCAGGGCGACTCCTGAGGCATTCATACACCAGCACCCCCCGGTTTTTGAGGTGAGGTCCTTAGAGTTCATGCTGATTTCCACTTGATGGCAGCAGAGCCCACAGCAACGGCAGCGGGCAGGTCTGAGAGCAGGTCTGGTAATTACCGATGGTGAATGGCAGACACTGAGCCCTCACAGCAAAAACGTGGCTTCTGAAAAGAATATTCACCATATTTGGATAATATGTACTTGGATAATTTGGATATATAGATAATAATATGGATTGTGAATGTAGAGTGGCAGTGAGACCAGCTCTGACAAGAACTGGTGTCCTCCTGCCTGTTTCCCAAGCTGGGAGGCACAAATACAGGGTCTTTGGCAAGAGGTGAAATCTCCCCCACTGTAACTGAGACCAGGTGCCATCAAAATTTCTTAGAAAATTCAGTGAAAATATTTCATATTTCAGGTTAGTTTTGTCTACTTTCAGTATGAAAGGTTTGTTCTGAATTTTGGTGTGCTGTGCAATTAGAAGGCTGCCAGAAATTTATCATTTATGAGGCTGAGCCATTTTTTGGCATCGACTTTACACTTCTTTTCAGGGAAGTGTCCACAGAAGAAGTGAAATGAGAAAAATTTCACAGAATAAAAAGAGAAGTGCAAAAAGGACACAGATTTACAGAAAAAGCATTTTTTGCAAGGTAGTCAGCTGCTCTTGTAGGCAAGTCAGGGTTTTAATTAGGTCTACATTTGCAGGTGTTTCCTAAGAGCCTAATCATGTTCAGAGGAAAACATCATTTGGAGTAAACTAGAGAAGCTTGAACTTTTCTGAGCCCTATCTCTCCCATGTCACCTGACAGCTGCGTAATTTACTGTGTTTTTAAACTCTGTTGGCAAGGTCTGAAACAGAGGCTGCTTTTTTCATTCTTGTCTTTGTTCCAAGGTTACATTAACAGAAACAGTATATGTATTTTTCAAATCACATGAGACACCAGTATAAAAGTGAATGAAATATTATCCTCATCATCTTGGAAATGTTTGCCATTGCTATTTAATGGCTCTCCATTTTCCTGCAAGGATAAATAATAGTTTTTAAAATACTTACTTTCTCATTGTGAAGTCCAAAATGCCAAAATGTCAACTCCATTGGACATCTCTTTTCTTGGATTCTGGTGGAAATGAAAGTGCCATGTTATTTCTGCTGCTTGGAAAGCAGGGCAGAAAAACTTAACGGAGGAAATCAGAAGTTCTCAGAAAGCCCATCTAGAGCTTTCCCTGACAAGTCCACTCCTGACAATGTTTGCTCTTTTTGAAACTAAATATAATATACCACCCCACCACCTTGTGTCCCTTCAAAAGAACACAAACCCTAAAAAACCAAAGCCATGATAAAAAGCACTTTGTTACAAAAATTGAAGAGGTGAACAGGTGGGTTTATAATCCCTTGTCTCATCTTACATCTATTTATCTTTCAACTGGAATTCTGGTGTTTCACATACTGCAGGGGCCATAGAAGGAGTTAAGAGGAATAGCAGTGGTATTCAAGACTGAATTACTACTTTTAAGTTCTTCCTCTGCTTATTATGAGGAAGGCTCAGGGAAATGCAGTAAGACCTTATAGGGTGGACATGTCAATCCAGCTTCTGCTTTCACTTTTTTTTCTCTGCTTTAAGTACCCCACAGGACTAACTTTACAAAGACTGGGAGAAGTTATGACATGTGAGGTGGGATGATGATCAAGGGTGTTGCCAGAGACAACAGAGGCACAGAGAAGGATGTTCAATCTTATTCTGAACCTCTTAAAAATTACTGCTTCCAAATGTATTTCCCTGTTTTATTATTTTTAATTTAATAAGGTATGTGTTTGTGGTTTAGTAACTTCTGTAACTACAGGTATCTTTCACACTAGTAATTGTTAACTCTGAATTGCTAGTTCACTACTTTGAGACAGGACTGTGTGAGAAAATGTGTTCATCATCTACATTGATATGCACTGGTTTTTGACCAAAATTAATCTGTGGCTGCAGTACATGACACATTTTTATAATTCCAAGAATCACAATTTATAATCATCTTTGGGGAATGTGGGAAAAATGTTACAAGCCTCTGACACTACCATGACTGCCAGGAATGTCAAAATTTTAAACTGGTTTAGGTCTTTAGATTCTGTTCCTCAAAGGTTTATTAAAGAATTAATACATTATTAACCATTACAAATACACTACATTTGTAAATCAAGCACAAGCACATCAAAAGAGTTTCTAACCTGTGGTCATGGATAAGCGTTCACCTACTGGAGTCACAATAGAATGTTTCTTGGTGACAATTCCTCTGAAATTTCCCTGAAGCAATCTCCAGTGTTAGCACTAGACCCCAGGACGGAGTGGTCACCCAGAAGCAGCTGCATTGCTTCTACAGCAGCTGAGCTTTTGAGCAAACACTCCACACCATTGCCAGTGAGACAGGGTCAGATCAAAGGGAAAGCTGGTGACAGATTCCAAACAGTAGCAACTGGAAAATACTTTTTTTTCTCCTTTGCTCTATTGACAGATTAATTTGTTACCTATAAATAATAGCTTAATGTTTCTGGCTATATCTGACTGTATTCCCTCCTGAATAGTTACTGCTTCTTGGTGAATATCCAGCTATTGTTGTACATTTAACTATTCATTAAGGCATTCAGCATTTTCATAGGTATCATTTGATTCTCGTTTAAATCAAAAGAATGATATAATAAAAATTTCCTTTTCCGTGTAGTATAATCTGCTTTAAATGTAATTATTGCTCCTTTTATAGCATCATAATACTTAATTTAATTAGACCTACATGTTCATTGATGCATCTATTTGATCTTTGATATTATTTAGAAGGTAACAGTTAGTGGCATGAACAGATTTCAATTGCTCTTATTCACAAAGTTTGAAATTGTGACATGAATTGGAAAGTGATTTGCAAAGGCATTTAGGTTAGACGTCACTTTTTAAATAGATAAGGAAATCTAATATTAAAAATCAAAACAAACAGCTTCTTTTCCACAAATGTTCAGGTCTTTTTAACCCTTTATAGTTCTTCATGTTTTTGATATTTGTGAAAATTTGTCAAGAAATTTGGAGAGTTTTCTTTAAAATTCAGCACAGAAATAGAGGTTCGGGAACTGTGAAAAGCTTTGCTGGATCAGTGGGTTCAGGTTCTCATGGTACAGAAAGACATCATGCATCATCCTCATTTTTAACCAGAAAATTGAAAAGTAGTTTTAATTCAGGCAGAGTGCAAAGACATTTCTCCAATTTGAAGATTAAAACTTATTCACAACCTATTATAGCTACATGTTCTTGCTTTACCTTGCATATATTTTCTGCTCACTGTTTATCTTCTGAGCCAGCCATGTCTCAGCTCTTGTTTTGTTAGACTAAACAAGCCCATCTCTGAGTGTTCCCCTCAGATTTTCTCCTCCTCTGACAGAACTGACCATCTTTCAAAGCACCTGTTTCTGCTGAATTTATCCTTCTTGGCCTGCAGTACACAGGGGTTTAGGTGACAGTTCCTTGTGATTTCTGCTGTGCCATTACCACTTTTCCTTCCTTGCTGCCTGATTCACCTAATACTCAAGCTGAATGATACTGGGAGAACAAAACCTGCCATGCTGCATTTGCCTGTGACAATCAAAGGCAAGGAATCTTGACAGGAGCTTCTTAATGAATCCACATGAGATGGGTGTGGGTGCCTCCACTGGAGAGAAGACTAATTCTGCTCACAAAGACCTTTCCTACTGTTAAGTCATCTTTCACCTTGTTTTCTGAAGCAAATATTGCTGAATGCCATGATTGAGACATTTTACCTGGGAAATGAGTTTCAGATTCTAATGGGCAGCTTGTTTTGAGGTGTGCTATGGAGACTGGACCACCTGCATTTTGCTTTAACTCTGTTTTGGTAGGAGGTGTCCCAGGTACTCCTCAGAGAATGACACAGCCTTGCCTGTGGAGAAGTGTGAGGCTGAGTGGAAGTGGGAAATACAAGTACTTTGACACAAATTCTCAGAATCTTCTCTTGTGTCCTTGTACCACATGCAGAAATTAAGACTTTTTGGGTACTTGTTGGTAAGAAAGCAGAGCGGCTCTCACAACTCAGTGCTACCACTCCTACAAACCATGGTATACCCTGATGTTTATTGCTCCACACACTACCTAACATCTGTATGAAACAGAATAAAAATGTGTAATCTAGGGCTTGGTGTGGTTTGGTCACTTAATTACAAAGGGTCTGAAGGTGCTGTGTGTGGCGAGTTAGAAATACCTAACAGTGGATGAAAAGGTGTGGTCTTTGACTATCAGTCAGATGTGGGCTCTGAGCTCTGCTGCTGGAACAGCTCTTGAATAAAATGCCAGTAGACTTTCTACCTCCTTGGTTGCTCAGTGTGACCTGGTAAAGACAGTAATAGAAACACCACTGCTTAATGCATAATGATTTCCAGACTCTGGATCCCTGGTATCTCAGGGGCTGACTGCTGTGGTAGAACAAGGCAAATTGAGGGTTATTCTGAATAATGGCAACTGCTAGTTCTTACCCAGGGCTTTGTTAGGCCATTTTCTCAGAGATGGGCAGGATCTGGGTCCTGCTGTCTTACAAAATTACATATTTCATTCCTTTCAAAACATTACACATGACAATTGGACATTCAGATCCACTCAGAAAGGCAAGCCCTATATTTGGAAGCTTTTCTTTGCCAAGTATGTAATTTTCCTGTCAGACTAGAATCTTCCTCATACACATGCATGCAGACATACACACATAGAAATCCCTTCTTGTAAACTTTTTTTTTCTGGAAAGAATTACTTTGATTTTCTTTTTAGGAACAGCCTAAATAGCCTAAGCATTTATTTTGTCACTTACTTACTCCTATGTGGGAGGTGTTAATTATCTACTGATTCCAGTTTTTAGGAGTGAAACATTTTTGAAGTTGCTGTATAGCGACAGAGATATGAGAAACAGCTAGAAAATTTTGGAGACTAAATTTCTTTATTCAGCCATTATCGGACTTTTATGTCCAACACTTTCAATCATTTCTGTGTAGATTAGGTAAGAAAGTTTCAATTAAACAAAACTTATGCTCATAAAGTTCTGAATAGAGCAACAGGAGGAATAGAAATTATAGAAGTTATTCTGGTCAGACTGAAAAAAATACTGCAAAGGATCTCTGTATCAGCCTAATTTCCTATGGATTCAGCTGGATTCCTTCAACTGCAAGTGGGTTATCTCTCCTCATTTAGACATCTATTGATCTCAGCAATTAAACAAAAAACGCTTGTTCTTTCAACTTTTAGAAATAAAATGTGTTAGAAGTTTTCATAGTTTTGATAATATTCTATTTCTCCTCTTTTGACATTACATGCAATAGAATGAACAATCCTAACAGTTTTCAGTTTTATTTTTTGCATTTTTTAAATTGAAAAATAACAAAGCAGCTTGACAAGAGGGAAATGAAACTATTCTGAGTACAGAGAAGATAGAGAAGACAAAAAGAAAAAAGGTAGAAAAATGATAAAAACTTCCTGTGGAACTTTATTCCACAGAAGGTTTTAGTCAACAAACCAGAAATATTCTCTTTTCTCCCATTCCCACAGAGAACTCTGCTAGATGTAAAAGCTGCAAGTCTCAATGTGCATCTCTCAGTCTCCTTTCTACCTGCTTCTTGTTTGTCAGGCAGGAGTGATGTAGAGTGCCTCCAATCAATGCGCAACAAACATGACTGAAAAGGAAATTTTTACTTTTAGTTAGAGAACAAGAATCCCTCTACTGGTCTCTTCCACTTTCAAGGCTGGAATATCTGTCTGACCTTCAGCTGTACTTGAGTAGAGCAAGACAGCCATAGGATAAGATCATTTACCATTAGAATAATAGACCTACACATGTCTAAAGATGCTCTGACAAAATTGTTCTCATGTAATTCCAATCATCTATATTTTTAGACTATTATTAGCTTTTAAGTCTTAATTGATGCCAGATGTGTCCATCATGTTACCTGTTATATCATCTGGCTGACAATTTAAAAGTAATATAATGGGACACAAAAGTTTAAAATTAAAGACTGCTTAATGGTACTTAATGTATAGATCCAAAAATAAGAAATCTCAAGGAAAAATTAATACCCGTTGGTCTAACTCATAAAAGACCCATACCATCAACCACAGTTATGTCTAAAGAATTTATGTACTTTTACAAAAAGACCAAAGCAGCAGCTGGTGTGAGTCAGTACAGGTCTGTTACTTCAGCAGAACGAATGTAGCATTGGTGCAGAAACTTATCCTTTAAACAAGGAGTCAAGGTGCTACTAGCAATGGTTCATATTATGTAGTTCTACTTCTGGGCTTACGGCCTGGTAGTGTGGCTGTTTTCCAAACAACTGAAACAATTCTTTTTGCTTCACCATCTAAATGAGGAATAACTTTGAAAATAAAAGTAGTTAAACAGTACAAAACTCCAAAACTGAAGATGCAACCTTAACTTAGCAGTTTCGTCATGCTTTCTGATTCAACTGCAGGTGGTCTACAAGTTTTGGCAGTAACTTGAAAGTACACTTAAATGTGTCCTCAGGCCGTGAAGAGGGCTGTATTTCTGAGAGCTACAGCTCATTAGCATCCAGACTGTATGCTGAGGGCACAGTCTCACAATTCAATGAGTGTGGCTCTTGGCACCCTTGGCCAAGTCCACCCAGCAGAAGGCAAGCTGTCCATCAGCATCCACACTGCCTTAGACTGGGACACGGGTCTCCTGTGGATGATGTTTGGTGCCCCTTTAGCCCTGCAATGAGGTTACTCTTCTGCATATTCACATTTTGGGGTGTCTGTAATGGTGTAAGAGCTGATTCTGGGCCAACTGGTGTGGGTGTCTTCAGCACTTAAGTGCACTTACATGTTGCCAGCCGGACACATGGCTTGAGGGCACTTGGGAGCTGTCAGATTTTCTCCCCCAAAAAAACAAGGCAAAAACTGGTGCAGTCTCACCACTCTGTGTTTTTGGAGCTGTGCTGGGAGATCTTCTCAGATCCACTTGAGAATTGCCTGGCAGAGAGCTAGCTGGGAGTTTTCCAAATATCTTTGGCAGACCAGAATCAGCACCATAATCACAGCCACACTCTTGCACACTTTAGGCTTCAGGAAAGCTGTGGAAATAAGACTTCAAAACCACCTCAGTACTTGAGATGGACCCAAAAATACTTGACTGTGTATTTTTTGTGCCTAAATGGAAGCTAAGCTATTTTGGTCTGGTCTTGGATAAGATGACATGCAAGTACAAATCTTCAAGAACATCTGTTGAGTGTATGTACCCAGTGTCATCACTGTGACAACCTTACACACGCTTTATGGGAATTCTGAGCCTCCAGTCCTCAAATCACATCTATTGAATTCCTTTACATTTCTTTATTCCAGACAAAAGTTACTGAAAACCAAAAGTTATTGATCCAGTGAGACTCAGGTCCCACCATATTTTAAATGAAAAATTTAAAATTACCAATAATCATGTTAACTTCCTTTAAGAATGAAATTGATATTTCTAATTCTATGGGTTCCAGACTTAAAATGAAGTTTTTGCAACAGTTTTCTTAGAACAATAAATGAGGAAAAGAGAACTGTGATAATTAAAAAAGACACAATCACTGTATATCAGATGAGTTTCACCAAGTCAAGTACTAACTAGATAAGATGTTTTCATCTGGAAATACTGCAGCTATCTTCGTTGCATTTATCTTCTAATTACTTAGGCCAGTGAGTTTAGTCTGGTTCAGGTAAATTTGCAGAGAAAAATATTACTTCATCTGTTTCCTTTCACATTGCCAGTTCCACAGCTAATCAGATGGGCAAAGCCTTTCCCCACATATGTGGAAAGTTCTGTTTCAGAACTAATATCAGAAGATTTTTAACAGAAATGGAAATATAAACCCCAGACTCTTTGCCAGGGTAATTAGGAAAATAAACAGTCTCAACAATTTTAAAGTAAAAATATCTAAAGAATAAAATCTTTCTCCAGCACTGAAGCTCTTCACATTTTAAAACTTGGATGGATAGTGTCAGCTTAACTTGAGAATACCCTTTGTTGTTTGTCTTATGCAAACATTGCAAGATTTCAAACTAAGCTGTCAAAATCCAGTGGCTGAGTGAGAAATGTCCTCTCATTAAGCACTGTCAAATCGTTCCTGTCAGCTTCTGCCTCTCCACTCCTGGGTGATCTGGTGCTGAAGCAGCAGCAGCAGACTCATCTAGCCTAGTCCCAGTCAAAAAATAAATTATTTCAAAATTTCCTTCACTTTTTATGCCAAGCAGAGCTTCAGAGTTCCAGGTTCAAACAGGCTTCCCTTGTTACAAAGCTCAAATCTAAAACCATATTTTAAAGGATTCTCACAGGCCTGACAAAATAAATAACTATTTGGATCTTCATTTGCTCTTAGATGCCTTGTATCTTTTTATTGCCATGATAATTTCAAACAGCAAGCTGAGATACATAGATTAAAGGCACACAGTACATATTATGGGCTGTATAGCATATATTATATATAACACGGCTGAAGTCCAGTCATGGCTACCAAGAAATGAAAATGTGAGTTGACTAATATCCTGGGTGCACAATCTGGCCAGCCCAGAAACTCCTTCAGGGAGTGGCTACTGCAAAATTGACCAATCTCTACATAGAAAAAATGCCTGCAAATAGTGTGAACCCTTCCTAGAGAAGGGGAATTGGTCACATAGGAGCATCCTCTGTTGTCAGTTAGGATGGGGGGGGGTGTTTCCTGTGTGGTGTCAGGAGTGATGGATTTTGTGTGTGCTGTGGTGGTGATGCAGCAGCACAGGCCAGCTGTGTGTATGAGCATTATACAGCTTTTACAGTTTGCTTAAAAGCCTTTTACAGTTCTTTTCTGTGATTAGTTTGTAATTTCCTTTTAGTGGCCATATTACTCTTTCAGAAAGGGCATTTATGCCCCCAAAGCTCCCTCCACAGTAGCACACTAGTACACATGCATAAATGGAACTTGGACAAACAATTTAGCTTGTGCTTGAAGACAATTTTTGGGCAGCTCAAGGGATGCTGATTGCTGGCCAGGCTTCTCCAGCCTTTTTCCATTTACCTATGCACACTGCTGTCCCTTCTCACTGCTGTCCCACACTTTCTTTGACTGCTGCAGGCTCAAACAGGGCTGTTAAGCACTTTTTGGTGCCTCAGCTCTCTTGTTCAGAACTGGCTCAGGTGTCTCTTATGCTGCTGAATTATGTTTTTGGGACCAAACCAGTGAACTCCATGGGACGGGTTTGAGCAATTTTACATGGCTGTATGTTACTGTTAGGTTGGGCATGATACACACACTCGTGATCAGGGTCGAAGAAGAAAAAAGTTTTTATTCTGTGTGTTTTCCAGCAATTAGCATTAATATAATTGGCAGAAGTTTTACAGAAATTTAATAGGGCATGTGTCGTGGGTTTACAGGAAATAGGTTTTCTGGGAATGGAGTGGCCAGAGGCCAATAGGTGTTCAGATTTTAAATTGACATCAAGCTTGCCCACTGAGGGTGGATGCGCCTCTGAGAACACAGGGGTTAGAAGCAGAGTACTCCCTTGGGCTCGCTCTCTTTTGATTTCCGGCCAGCAAAGAGGCAAGGCCTCCCCTGCCCGGCTTTGAGCTGGGCGGGGGAGGGGAAAACCTGCGGCCCGGCAGAGGTAGGCCTGACCCCTCAGCATGGAAGGGTGGTCGGGACACCAGGAGGCGTTGGGCAGCCCCCCCAGGAGAGACAGAGGGAGAGAGACCCCGAGAAGATTTGGGCAGCCTCCCCCCCCCCCCCCCCCCCCCAGCTAGGAGAGAGAGAGAGAGAGAAAGCTGGTACAGGCCTGTGGCCTTGAAGTGATATCGGCTGCGAAGAAGGAGGGGGGAAGGGGGGGAGTGCAGCAGGGAAGGAGCCTGGCCGCCTGCAGAAGTTTGTTAACCCCTTTCTGGACAATGAAGACCTCACAGAGCATTTGGACCTTTCCTGGAGGGAGATGGAGTGGATGATAAAGTGGAAATGGGCAAGAGAATTATAGTCGGAGCAGTGAGTGAGGCTGGGAGAGTGAAGAAGAGGCCGGAAGGAGATGACGGAGTAGCTGATTGCTGGACTCTTTTTGGTAGCCATTGGACAGAGCCACGTTTCCTTGTGATACAGAGACTGCGTCCAGGGGGAAGCCAGGCCTCAGAACCAGGAGGGTTCAGTTTTGGAGACCCCCCGGCCCCAGGGGGTTAATAAGTATGGGGGGGACAAGAGGTCCCGAGATGAGAGAGAGACTGTGCCTTTTTGGAGTGGGACGTTGTATCCTTAAAAAGACAACCCTCGAGCAGCTCTTTGGTTTGTGTTCCAGCGGTGAGAGCGCTGGGCATGCAAGGAAGAGGTCACCATGGCCCCAAGAAGGACTCCTCTCCTCTTGATGGACTGGAATTGAGTATTTACTGGGTGATGGATGGAGATTTGAAATTTGGAAGATGTATTGGAAATGTGGTAGATGTATTGGAAATGTGGTGGGGGGAGGAGGAAATGTTTTTTTGTGGAGTTTTCATTTTCCAGGGGTGTGTGTGTGTGTGTGTGTGTGTGGTTTTTTTTTTTCTCTTTTGTAGTTTAGTTAATAAACTTTTTTTTTTTTTTTCCCTAAGGTAGAGGCCTGCTTTGCTTATTTCCTGGTCTCATCTCACAGCAAACACCAGAGAAGTATATTTTCATGGGGCATTGGCATTGTGCCAGTGTCAAACCATGACAGCATGTATACTTCATTCTAGTACATCCTCTCTAGAGAAGGGCTGCCCTGTTACATCTGTCTTGTACTCTCTAAAATGAGAACAAATAAAGTGACAAAAGGACATGTAAGGGTAAAAAGGTATCTCTGGAAGGCAGGGAGCAAGCAGCTCTTCTTTTTGCTATCCAAAAGCACTTCTCAGTCCTCATTGGACTTCTCCTGAAAAGCACTTCGAATTAAGATCTGACCACCAGGAACCTTCAGAAGCGAGCAGTATAACATGCTACACACTTCTCTATATCATAGAGTTATCAGTTCATGCACCTTTTGCTGGCAATCAAATCCTTGACTTGGGTGGGTTACTTGAACTGTAGTTACGAGTAGGGTAACAAAGCAGTAGGAAGGATGAGAACAGATGATTCTCATGAGCACTTCATACTTGATGTACAGTGAAGCAGGCTGGAGCCCTTCCCTTGCTCCCTGTGGAACACGAAAGACCCATTCACCAATATTCCCTGACTGGCTCTTTTCACTTTGATTCTAACTCGAGGTATTACTCCACAAGGCTGTGGGCCATGTGGTATGTTGTGGCAAGGAGCACATGCTAACACTACAGATTAACTCCCGGAGGCCTCCAGCAGGCCAGTTCTCACAGATGCAGAACTCATCACTGGCACTTGGGCTTTCTTCCTGGCTTTGGCTTTACCAGCTCATGCCATATGAAAGTAGCTGTGCCTTCTGGGCATCAGACTTCTCAGCAGTGTTAATTAAACCCTACAGGCTAACCTATGTCAATATAATTTCATTCTAAATGAATTAGAATGTCCCATTCTAAATATGGTCAATAATAGTGGGCAGGAAAGGATTTTTTTGTCTGAAAGGGGTCAATGAGTAAAATAATTTGAGCATTGCCCCCAAGAACAGCTGAGAAGGAAATGACATTGCCATTATTGGCAGATTTCCACCATTCATCCGTATTAGACATGTGTTGGCTTTCGTCAATAAGATTTTATTTTTGTCCAGTTCTTCCTTATAGATATTGGAATTCTTTACAGCCTGTTAGGCTACTGTGAGACATATTTAGAAACATAATTAGTGATCCTAAGGCTTCATTCCTCTGTCCCCAAGGGAACTCCATTGAAAATGTTTCAGGTTTAGGACTGTGCAGCAAAATAACACGGCTTATCACATGGGGGGAAACATTTTGTGCAAATAAACAGAAATTAAAAAGTAGTCAGTGAAAACTGCATTGTCCTCAGGCACAAAGAGACAAATAATTCTGTGGCCAGTGTTGTAAGAAACGTGCTTCCAGAAAGGAAGCTAAAACAAACAGAACTTAAATGCAAAAGCTGTATAAGAACTTAGTTTCCATTCCATGATAGCCTGGAAGACTGTATTTAAAAAATTATTTCTGTCCAAATAGCTTCTCACCTATTTTTTAATGACTCTTTGGACTATATCTAACTTACAAGGAGTTTTAGAACATAATACAGAGGACTGAATAGCATGGCCACAGCATGACTCCTCTGTCATCAGTACTCTACAGCTTGTCCCGTGTGCCCTTCAGCTTCAGTCTGTCACAGTAAAGGGGCAAGAGCCTAGGCTGTTGTGACCTGTCTACTGCAGACCTTCTGTTGGTGAAAGACCAGTTCACAAAGCATTAAATAACATAATCTGTTGTAAATCCAGGATTTAATTGGCCCACTTAATTTGTAATGACAGTTCTCACTGTTTAGAGTAGAACTGGACATTTTGTCATTCATCTCTAGGAAGGGTGGGGTAGATATACCAGCGAAATATTTCTCCACATGTTTCAAACTGCATACTAAACACACTGTCTTTGCATTTGTAGAGGACCTATTTTAATTTAAAAGTAGATTCCTCCACCTTTTTTTTTGTTGTTTGTAACCCCCCATTTTTTCTTAATGAAAAACAAGGCATTTTTTTCAGCACGCTTGATTGCGAAATGGAAGTGATGCTGTTCTGTTACTGTGGATAATGTTACTTTGTCTATTTCCACTTGTTTTATTGATTTAAGGGACCAGTTCCTTTCATTGATTAAGAGATCATATTTTTGAAAAGATTACTTAAGAGAGAAGATCCTTGGAAAAAGAGGGGGATCCTCTTCAATTCCGGAAGGAGCTCAGGATGCTTTCACTGTTGTACAATGCTCCCATGCCCTCCCATGGAGAAAGATTATCTTGGTTGATGAAGTTTTTTAAAGCAATTTTTAAAAAATAAGAAGCATGTGTGAATGGCCTGGGGCTGTTCCTGAGTGTTACCTACCTGCCTGCTTCTTCCTGAGTTCTGTGTTTCAGGAGTGGCCATGCTGACTTACCTGCACTCTGAGTTCAGGAGAATGCTGACCAAAGAAATACAGACTTGGATGTAGATGTAACTCTTCCCACTCAGCAGACTGGGACAATCCTCCAGGAGGAGGCAGCAGGGGAAGAAATCTCACTAGATTATGACTGAGCTCAATAAGTTTGCAAATGGCATTAAATGACAAATCCATCTCATGACTGCAGTTGGCCCAAATGGCTGGCTGATCCCCTGTTCTTGTAAAAAAAAATATAAAAGAATCAGGAGAAGAAAAAACCCGTTGTTTATTGACTTGGACTTATCACCTGCACCACATTAGTACTTTGAGATAAACTTCCCTTGATACTTATGATCCCATTGTAATTACACCAGATCACTGATGACAGAGTAGAGCCCTCACTGCTGTCACCAAATGGCACCACAGAGCAATATTGTTACCAGCTGTTTTCTTCCACATTAGACATTTGCCATTTTGGTGTAATTTTCAGAGTTTAATTACTATAATGGGAGCCATGCCAGTACTTCATTAGGACTGTTCTTTAACCAGGAACTCCTCAAGGAACACAACCTTAATAAGCAGCTATAGCAGCTAAGAGTGAAGAGTCCCATTTATTGTTTAGTTATGTCTTCATCCTGTAGGGATTAAACTCATTGAAATATTATCAAAGAAACTGGCCTTACTATGGCTGAACATTATTATAAGCAATTGAAAACCAAAAATCCCCCACTCATTAGATAAAGGCAAACATTTATCTAAGCAAATATCACTTATGCAAATGCCATTGGAACCTCTAACTAGTTTTCTTCCAGAAAAGTATTCAAATACATGCTTTGGAAGTACTATTGGCTTACATTAAAACACATTCTGTTATCATCCTGTCCTACTGTATCTAAATAGCATTTAGACATGTAATCTCTCTCTAGGAATATTCAGGCTTTTTTCTCCCTGCTTAGAAATTCTCCCCTCTTATGAGACCAACTGGAATAGATAAAGACACTTGTGTTGATTATGAAATGGTAAACAAACCAAGTCTTACAAGCCCAAGAATGGATACCATCATTGGCATATTTATTATTGACAACTCATTGCTGAATGGAAACTAATTTCAAGATCACGCAAGGCCTGAAAATTTTGGTTTTTTCAAGATTACTTAAAATTATCAGGATGGTTATGTGTGGGTGTTGCAAAGGGATCTTTATGATGGTGCAGAATACTTAGAAGGGTTACACTGACTAGTGCTGTTACTTTCCTACCCATTTCTCCTGCTCCAACTCTCCTGAGTTTGAAAAGGAGCAGCTCAAGACTTAGAGATGCATAGTTCCTGTACAGAGACATTCTTTGCAGAATCTGCGCATACCTGAAGTAGTTATTAACTTTTTCAACCAGAAGAAAGGCATGGAGAAGGGCATGTACACAGCTCTTCACACACTCCTCAACCCTGTGTTGGCCACAACACAACTGCAAGCAGCACAGATGAGAACTGTGTTCTGATACAAACGAATAACAGCCCATCTCTAACATCTGCTTCCCAAACTACCCTCTGTGGACCTATGAGCATCTTGCTGCTTGCACCAGAAAAATAAAATGGTCTCCTGTGTCAACATCACCAGTGATTCCCAACAGTGTGATGTGAATTAATTAAGCATGTATCCAAGACAAAGACTAAGGTCATAATATCTTCATAGTGATAAAAGGAGTTAAAAAGACTTTGGCGCTAATTGTTAAGAGGCAGCTATAAAGGTTATTAGAAGGTAATATAGTGATATATTTTCTCCTCTGTGGAATTAGCATTCCTTATCTATCTATATTTGCACTACTGTACACATTAACACAAAGCCATGATTACAATAGAAAGTTGGGTATCATTTACACAGGCCTCAAAATGTAGCAGGTTATATGCTTCAGACACAAACTCAGTGGGCTTGATATGTGCAAAATAACTTGATAACTGTATGTTATCTTTGTGCAGACATCACACTAAAGACCTTCATTGGCTGAAGTCTGCAAGTATCTCTTATTTTGCAATTGATCACAAAACAAAACTACTACCTGAGACAAAGACACAACTGGGACTTTGTTGCCAGGGAGACTTCAAACTCTATATCAGGCACAGCACCAGTCATAACACAGCCATCACTGTAGTATGATGCCTAGAAGAATGCTGCTTCTAGAAAAACAGCTTATTTCAGTGGAAAAAGGAAAGTATATTATGATGATTTTTAGCATACTTTTATTTATTTATTTTTTAGCAACATCTTCTGTGACCTAGCTGTGGCCTACAAATTTACAGACTTGCACACCTGTTGTTCAGTAGTGGAAACAAGGTCCAAGAATAGTGGAAACAGGGTTCAAGAACCTTTGGATTTTAAGGATATTTTGCTTGGGGACTCTGCCTGAAGCATCATTTATTAAACAAATATGGTTAGCATTTATGATCATAGTGTGTTATTTCCCTAATCTTGCTTGATTACTCTTCTGCCTTGGATCATCTATGATAATATTTATCCCAGTAGGATCTCATTACTTTCAATGCAGGAAATCATTGCTAAATTAACTGGCTCAAGGTATTATTTCTGCATGTATTTACAAAAATGGGTGTGTTTAAATAAATATAGGATTCTTTATTAATTGATACATCCATCCATATTAGTACTTCAGACTTTGAGATCTGTCACTATATAGGGCCTCACACTAAAATTATTTAAGTTATGGGAAGGTTACCATTATCTTTGTCTGACTTTGGATAAGACTGCCTATGGTGAAGCTCCTTTATATCATTCCTTTACATCATATTGGATGTAGAAGAGAATAAGGGCTGTAAAAGAGACTGAGAATCAGTCCAATCCATTTGCAAAGCTGCTATTTAACTTGTAAAGCAGAAATAGCTCAAGTGAGATTTCAAAAGTGAAAAAAGGGCTGATTTTTTGCAATTAAATTTAATTAGGTAATTCCTTGGGGAGTTTTTGAAATTTTAGCACATCATTTTCAGGCAGTACTTTTGTTTCTTTCAGGTTGCTTGTACTTCAGATAGTACTTTTAAAATCAGGGTGTCTGGTGCATTTAAGGGCCAGTAGTTAGAGAACTCTGCAAATTTCCAACCTTTTATGCATTCACTTATAATCACTCAATATTAATTCTTTACGTACCAATGGCACACTGGTAACTCCTGTAATTCTCTTGGTAAAGCACATTTTTTTTTCTTTCTGCATAGACTTCATGATGTATACAGTCTAATTAGGACTAGTTAAAAATGCTGGACACATTCTCAGAGTTATTAGATAGAGCTCTTTGGAACCGAAGTCAACTAAATTGAGCTTATTAAATATTTGTTAAGTTAATATTTGTTTTAAAATTGTGCAAATTAGTTAATTAGCTACTTAACTTTTTGATCTAATTAATGCCCAGGCTGGACTGGGCTCTGAGCAACCTGGTCTATTGGAAGATGACCCTGACCATGAGAGGGGGACTGGAACTGTGTGATCTTTAAGGTCCCACTCAACCCAAACCACGCTGCGATTCTATAATTTGTTGACTTTATCAAGGAAACGCTTCCCTATACCACTATTCCATGAAGATCCAGAGCACAATTCTTTACTCAAGAATAGACACCACCAGGGAATTTTTGTCTTTTATTTAAAGAACAGCAAGATAAGCAAGAAATTAATTCTACATTTAAATTTGCAAGTATTTCCTTGCATTCTTAGGAGAGCAGAGGATTTTTATAAACAGTTGCTCCAAATACTGGTAGATCTTACAAACTCTGTGAGCTTCTTCCTGAAAAAAAAGAAACAAAGAAAGAAAGAAAAAACCAAAACATAATGCAGCCCATGATGAGGGGAAGCTGTTTATAGAAGCTCCTGAAACTCTAGTGCTCACATATTTAGGGGAACATTGTTTAAACTTTTAGTCTGCTGCTTTTATTTCCTAGCAGTGTGGATGCAGCCAAAGGCAATGCCTCTAGTACCATATTAAATGACTTCTTTTGCACAGGGGCCAACTTTCAAGCCCTTTTCCCCTTCAAAATAGGGAGACAATTTAATTGAGAATGATGCATGGCATATGCCAAATCCTAAATTATGCCTGGGAGTTGTTTAGGAAACTTTGAGCATAAAAATACCCCAGGGTCCATCCTAACAATTAAACAGTTTAAACAATCACTTGCTGTGTCTAAAGACTGTGCCCAGGCTTTGTTTAATTTACTGTTACTGCTAGTAGAAGTACATGCTGGTAATACAAAGTATCTCAGACTTTATCAATTCTGAGCTGTGCTTCGATGCTGAATACAATCCAGAAACAGATAGGCTCTATATTGATATAAACTCAAAAGGAGATATTTCCCACTAAAGTACTCCGAATACCTATTGACTAGCAATACATGCCAGCATATTCTCACTCCATATCTCATGCCAGGATAATTCCCTGCTTTGTATTCTGTCTGCTACATTCACCAAAAAGATGAATGATTAATATATATAGGTGTCTTATAAAAGTAACAATCCCAAGTGAACGAGTTCATTATTTGCTGTCAGCTGCACCAAGGCTGGTCCTGCCCCCTAGCAACATCTCTGCTTTGCCCTCCCTTCCCCTCATACAGCACTCTGTACACTACAGATGCTGAGTGGTAGTTTTAGCTGCTGCCTTCCCTGAGGACGCACATTTGCTTTTTGGGAGCAGTGAGGAGCCAAGCTCTGCTGTTTGGCATCTTTCCTGCCACCTCCTTGCTGCAGCTTCAGTAACTTCAGCTCTTTGTTCAGGCGATGTAGCTACAGACTCTGCCGCCTCTGGAGATGGCTTGCGCAAAACAGGAGGGGTTTGGCTCAGGGTCGGAGGGAGAGAATTTCTTGTTCACCAGAGGTTTTCAAGACATGACTGGACAGGGTCCTAATCTCATGGAGGCTCAATGTCCCATGAAAGGCTGGACCTTTCATCAAAGGTCATCAAAGATGATGATGACCTTTCATCATTTTCAATGATCATCAAAGATGATCTTTGAAAGACGCTTCCAAATTCTGTGGTTATTGTAGGATGCAAAGCCAAGAGTCTGCCCTCACTTTTGGAATTTTCTTCTTCTTCTTTCAGTCCCCTCATTTTTTTTTCCTTACAGGCTGCTGTTCTGTAGTTTTCCACACAAGATTTTAACCTCGCTGTTGGAGATGAGAAGTAAGCTTTCTGTTTTAACATAGGCAGCGAAAGGTTTGTGAGCACAGCTTCCTTACAGGGATCAAATTCGTGGAGGTAATAGAAGAATTCCATGTTCAGATTTATTTTTTCAGTCTCAGCTCTGAAGGTCCTGTAGTGACTTTTGAAGAAACCAACAATATTTGAGTAACTGAGTTTACTGAAGTTACTCTGAAAATTTATGCAAAGTTACTTAGAAAAATTCTGAGAATGTGGGTTAATTTCTTACATTATTTTGCTGCAGATAAGATTCTTACTTGTTCAGAACCTTAATAAAAAAAAAAAAAATTGAACAAACTGTTTGGTGCATGAATGCAGCCACTAGATGGAAGGCAAGAGCTGGTTAGGAACTGGGAGCATGAGCTGGGGCTGCACTTAGGGAGCTCCCATCAGCTGCCACTGCCGGCTGTGACACGCCACCCTGGAGCTGCACACTAACACATCTGGGACCACTTTGACTAGTGTACACAGGGAGGTTATTCACTGAGCTGCAATTTTTAAAATTAATTGATAGTGGTGGTGATGAACTGCTGAGGAGGGGGATATTTTAAAAATAACTGTATTAATTCTTTGCCTCTAAACGGCTTTGCCATAGGAAATTCTCCTCTTTAATCTACAGTGCTGATGGAAATGAACACTGTCCACATTAACTGATCTAGGTGAGGTCTGTTACAAATAAAACTGCCAAAGGCTTTTATGGGGCAGGAGTGGTATTAACCTATGTATTAGGAAGAGGGAATTCAAGTCCTTCCAATGTTGCAGAATTTCTGTGTAGCTTTAGGCAAGCTGATTTTTTTTTCTCTGTATTTCAGTTCTTTCTCAGCTTCTCTTTTTTCCCTATTGAAATGGCATATAATGGAATTTCATGTCTTTGCCAGTGGAGATTAATACTGTGTTAATAATAAGACTGTGCCATCATAATACTTCACAATACAGAAGTGTAGTTGAGCAATTTGTGGATACATTTTTTAATAAGAAAAAGTCACAATTTTTCAAAGCTTTGTTTGGCTTCTTATATTTAACTTTAGCCAGGACAACAGGAATCTGATCCAGCCAGTTACCTAAAACTATATGTAGAAGCTAAAATATTTTGACAAAGTAAAATATTAAGAAATTGAATAACTTGAAACAAAGAGACATACTAATATTAGTCAAAAAGGGTGTGATTTGAGTAACCAGAGGACTAAGCTCGTAAGGTGAGAAATTAAGAGCTCAGATGAAGAAAGTAGGAAAAAACTCAGTTTAACCCTAGACCCTTTGCTGAAGCTTTTAATATAGTGACAGAAAAAGTAAAATTTGGACCTGTGACAAATGACTTCTGTAACATCCTGGTAGGACCTGGAGTGCAATCCAGTATGAGTATACTGGCACACCCTATCTTGGGAGTTAGAATAACTTTCCTGAGACAGACAGAGGGAGCCAAAAGATCCCTCATCTCCACTTTTACTAGCTTTGGCAGGGTCTTAATGTTAGATCTGGTGCTCCTTTTGCCTTTCCCCCCTCTCTTGTACCTTTTTTGTATCTTTTATTCTTTTCTTACTTTTTTTCCTCCTTTAGCCAAGAAAGTGTGTTTAGTAATGCTGCTGACCGAGTTGGCCTGTGCACAGAACAGCTGACTGAATTATACTAACATTGTTCAAAGAAAGAACAAATAAGAACACCAAAATCAGAACTATACCACCAAGTCCTTGTTGGAGTCTGGCTGCCTGTGCTCAAGGGCAGCTCTGACGTGGCCTCATCATGCTCAGGGCCTTGCCCTTGGCTTTTTGTGGATCCTGCCCTTGCTGGCCCTGCTCAGCTCTTCTAGCTGGGTGCTGTGAGATGAGGCCATGTCAGGGGGGCACTGTCCTGTGTACACTGTACAGTGTCACCTGTACCTTATGTCTCACCTGTTCCTGCTGCTCCCTGACACTGTATTTTCCATCCTTGCTGCTTCCCTTGTTACTTCTTTTTTCTTTTGAAAATTTGTCTTGCTTTATCCTCAAGAAAACAGGACAGCAACACTAACAATGTCAGACCATCTCCCAGTGAAATAGTTGTTCATCTTCTCCCTACAAAAGATGATCTAAATGATGGCCAAATGTGGAAAGTTTCCATTAAAAAAAACCCCTCTTTTACAAAAGAGAAAGACATTAACTCCTGTTGTCAAAATTAAAACTTAGCCAATATTATCACTATTTCTCCTTTAAGAAGTTATAATAATGTTTACCATGAGACAAAGCAAGCACAAATCTCAAATCTTGGCTCAGATCTTCCTGTAATTTAATATTCTAATATTAGCCTCAGGCTGAGTCTTACCAATGCTTTTAACTTCTGTACCCATTTGGTCCACCAAAAATACCATAAAACTGATTATTTATCAAAAGAAGCCCCAAGCACTAAGCACTTTTCCCTGTCTGAGAAGGTACTTTAACTTTTTCACACTGAAAGGATTGGTAATAGATATGGCATACCTGTTGCTGAAATTGTGCTTTAAATATTCTACATGGAGAAGGTGGATTTTGCTTTGGAGAAGTAGGAGCATATTCTGGCATACATAAATTTGAGCTTCCAAAGTTTAATCCCCTGACACGTACAGTGTAGTCCTCCACTCCAGATATTTTAACAGTTGCCCAGGTACACTCCAGTAGGAAGAGTAAGGGTTGGCATCCAAGAGATCACCCCTCCAACCCTGCTGTTCACTGCCATTCATTATTTGCTGCTGCTCAAAGTCAGACAGGTGTGTCTGCATCCCCAAAAGAAGTAATTGCCTTGTCTGACCCTGGATCTCCAAATTCAAATAATGCTGTAGAAGTTAGAACCTGATTAAGGGTATATGGAGATGTCCAAAAGGAGCTGCTGTCCCCTGTTGTACCTATGATATCTAGGAATGATGAGGCAGACAATTCTGTTACATGACCCGCTGTGCTGCTAACACAGGAGCATTAGCCTGTGTTAAAAAACCCTCTGTGTCCTCAGCACAGAGTTTTTAAATCTTCATGGAGGACTAAATAGCATTTAAAGCCCATGTACCCTTTGATTAGGCATTCAGATATCCTTTCTCCCTCCTTACAGATTCTTAAACCAGCTTTATTATACAGTGAAGGGAGAATTTGTCCAGGATAGTCTCCTACCCCAGCAATATTTGGTCTCCTCCTCTGCTTCTGCCTCCTCTTTCCTACATAGCCTTTCATTGTCAAAATGTTACAATCATAAAGTGGTTTGGGCTGAAAGAGACTTTAAAGATCATCCAGTTTCAATCCTACTTCTGGCTAAAATTTGACAAACTACCACATAACTAGAATACAGATACATAAATAGACATTGCTCATTTGCTTCTCTCCCCTCTGCTCTGCAAGAAATAATAGCCTTTCTCCATGGAGTCTCAGGATGCTCCTTGGCCTGGATTATTCCTTAAGAGCAGGAGTGTTGTGCTGAATAGGGGAACAATTTACACAACACTTTAATTTGTGAAATGCAATTGAACTGCTACTAATTATAGTGCTGTAGTGTGCAGAGGGGAAGTTGACTCAGACTGAGTGAACTGAGCAGAAATCATATCCAAACTTTCCTTCAAGCATCCCACTGCAGTGCCACCAGAACCAGCTGGTAAATGTCAGCAGTTAATATTTCTGTTTTCATACTGTCTTAATTTGTCTGAATAAGCCAAGGAAAAAATAACTATGTCCTCCTTTCATCACTGGGTCTGGTGCTGTAGAGCAAGCTGTGACTGAAAAAGGACATTGCAGGCATTTTTACTCAGAGTGGCAGGGAAAATTGGACTCAGAAGATTCTGGCATTCATTTCTGTGCCCATTGGCTACACCAGACATGGTTGATTCACAACACTGCTTTACACAGGAAGGAAGCACCTTGCACAGGAAACATCTGCTTTCTCTCTCTCCCTTGCCCATGCTGTGCCCTTGTTCCAGCTACAGACAAGGGAAATTCTGCAACTTCTTGGCTCCACCAGGAGCCAGGTGCTTGTTGACCCCCTCTTCAATGCATCTACACCACAGAACAAATTCTGTACTTGTAACCAAAACAGGGCATGATCCTTTTTTTTGGGCATGAGGTAGGATCCCATATACTTAAGGTTTATCACCCTCCAAAACGAGATTTCCGCATCCAACCTTGTTGGGAATAGTATGTGTGCCAGTTATGCCAGGGAAAGTGCAAGCTCAGCTCTGAATCATACCAGGGTTTGGATTATAATTTAATACAGATTATCACAGAACATTGATTTTACTCACCATCTAACAAGTTTACTGGTATAGTCAGCCTACATGGCTATTTTTTGGGATATGCAGCTTACCCACAAACCAGGACTGGCACACATGCACCAGGATATCACCTTTTGAATTTTGAAGTCATGCTTGCCCTTTACTGATCAATAGCAGTCTCCACCAAAATTTCCTATTTAGAATATAATTTGGTGATGTGAATTGGTGGATTTCCAAATAGATATATACATACACACACACACACACACACACACACACATATATTAATTATTTCCAGACTGTATGTTATCCTTTGATGCAGAGTGCAGTGTCTCTACATTCTTACCAGAAGAAGAGATCTTACTATGAGCAGCCATGGCTTCCATGAAGCAGCTCTTTGTCCTCTCAGTCCCTCTTTGTAGTCATACCTTTATTTAATTGTTAAATGCTTTGCTATTTTTGCTGCTGACATCATGCTTATCTCAGACTTTTCAGCTGAGAAAGGAGGAAGAAGGAATAATGAAAAGGGTTAGCAAAAAGGAAAACAGGGATAAAGTTAATGGTGTAATTTCTTTTTATGCTACATGCAGAACTGTAGCTGTAAATGGGTACCAGTACCCATTCTATTGTTAGAAGTCCACAGCCAAGTATAATACTCAATATTAAATTAATATGAATTATTATTTACCTCAGTCTAAATGTGCAGCACTTGTAAAAGATGGATATGCTGATTATTTTGAAAATGTCTTTGTGAAATAAAGAGCAGAATGAACTTCTGTATAGAAGGGGAGGTGTTCACTGTATTGATAAATAACATTCAAAGTCAGCACTCCAGAAAATTACAACATTGTCAGTGAATCCTTTCGTTCTGGCAAGTGTTTTATTTATGAGGTTTGGGATGGAGTTTTATGCAACTGACAATTCAAAAGCAAACATGGCATTCAACAAAGAGTTAGATTTTTAAGGAGAAAAATGATTTTTGTCAGGTTATATTACAATTAGCTTCTAATTACAGTGTAGTAGAACTTCTCCATGAATGGAAGACACCATTCATTGTGTTTAAACAGAAAGATGAAACAATGGCTGATAATTTGTGACACTGACACTCCATGAATGGAAGTAAGTGAATTTTTTACTTCTCTCCTTTACCCTCATCCTGGGAGTTGAGTGCAGGAATAAAGGAAGGCTGGGAAAGAGGTGGTTTTAGATTTTTTTTCTTATTTCTCATTATCCTGCTCTGTTTAATTTGCATAAATAAAATTAATTTCCCCAAGTTGAGTCTCTTTAACATGCGATGGCAAAAACTGAGTGATCTCTTCCTGTCCTTAACTCACAGACCTCTCATATTTTCTCTCCCCTGTCCAGGTGAGGAGGGTAGTGATAAAGTGGCTTTGGTGGGCATCTGGTGGACAGCAAAGGTCAACCCACCACAGTGGGCTGAGCATTACCTCCAACACATGAAGTAGAGCAGCTCAGAAGAGGGGCAGAACCTGAAACCCTGCTTATGCAGCTCCAGTGGGCAGGAGGCTGCATGCAGGGGGGAAATGCCGCTGTTCTCAAGCAGCCCAAGCACAGCTGTCCAGATGGACGATTGCTCACTTACACATTGAATACATTATGCAGACAGAAACAGGCCATCAGTTTTTTTTCTAAACTCACATTGGGTCTGGCTATAAAGAGAGTGTGTGTCATTGATTTTATGCTGCTCTACAGGGTGGCTCCTGTGGATGAAAGGACAGCTTCTAAATGCTTCCTGAATATGATGGCTGACTTGAGTTTCTAAGATAAATGCCAAATGGTATACTTTTGTTTTCACAGACATTAAATAAAGCTCAGAGTAGATGAGGAAGAGCTTGATTGCCATGTTTACTGAATAAATTATTACCACTGTAGGTACCTGTATGTATATAGCAGTTGTAAATTTCAGAGTAAGAAACTGATCCTAGTAAAATCTTACAGATGTCCTTACTCCAGTGCTCAATTTTATGAATGATCACAGATTTTCTAACATCTCGTGCTTTCTAACCCTTTCCGTGAGGCTTCTTTTTTTTTTTATTGGATGTGATTAATCCTCTGAAGTAAATTGAAATTATCTATGCAGCTATTTTCAAATTCCTATAGTTAATATTACCTGCGGCTTTAAAAAGTATTTGCAGTATCACCTTTTAATCACTAACTGGTTATGGTTTTATGATGTTCTACAACTTCTTTTACCTCAGGAAGCTCAAGCAGGCAGATGATCATCCTCCTCTTCACACTCCTCTTTGAACACTGCTTCATAGGAATACAAGGGCTGTACATGCCTTGCTGCTGGTGGAGGGAGAACCCTCCCAAGACACATGAAAGAAGTCCCTGCAGTGCATACTGTGATGTGGATTTCCAGTGCTCTGAGCTGTAGTTCTCTGGAGGTTTCTCCTGAATTAGAGCAGACTTGGGAGTAATGCTTTGTGCCATGGGCTGTACTAGTTTCCAAAGCAGATGTGAATCATAGGAGTGGGAGGGTGGCTGACAGCTACCTCAGGGCTCTGCTGGTGGGCCATGACTTTTTGTGATATTACAGCTATAGGCCCCAAGAGATCTATGCCAATGGATTATATCCAGCTGTGAAAAACTATGAATGGTAGAATTTTTAAAACAAGAATGGTTTGTCTTATACCATCAAAGTTCTTCTCCCCTCTCCTGTCATTTGTTTTCAGTTCTTGTGGGTATACTAAATGCCCTAGAAATGTTACATGAGGATACATAGCTGTTTGAAGGGGTAAAGCCTTCTGTAATACTGTGGGGAGACTATAGAAATGGAGGAAGGCAGATTTTATACATTCCTGTCCACAGCACTTTTTGGGAGCTGATTGAAGAGGCATGTTCCCTGACAGTCCTGGGACATAGTCTTGGAGAAATCTGATAAGAAGTCCAGAACAGGGCCATGACTAAGACCTTCTTGATCCTTTCATTTGTGAATACTCCAGAACAAGACACAGCTGACCATAAGCTGGAGTGAGATGTCAAGATTTGACAGTAGCTCTGGACATGAGCAGAACTACAGACATCTACCTAATTTCACAAGCATCAGGGTAGGTCTATGCAGATGCTTAAGAGCATATGGAGAGTTGTATTTCATGGACACACTCAGAATTCAAGCACTATTTTTCAGATCGTAGGACTCGTGAAGTTAGGAGGATAATATGGAAAAGTGTTGTGAATCTGAGGCACTGCCCAAAATTATCATATGGTCTCCTTTAGTGCAACTTGGTATGTTTACCATGCAGTACATCTGTTTTTTTATTTAAAGATAAATAAGAGCTGACAAAGATTCACAAGTATCTGAACATTTGTGACATTTTCCCAAGTGACCTACTTATTGAAGGGATGCTGTACTTTGACTTTGAAATGCACTGAAAGAAAGTTGACACTGGCAGCCCACCAAATTAAACAACAAAAGCAAACCTTGATGTTGGCAATGCTTGAATGATAAGTCCCAGCACATGCAGATCTATATGCAAATAAAGATATTTTATTTTCATTAAGTGACAGATAAAATATTTTACTTTACTGACATGATAATGATTCATGTTGGGAAAAATCCTGGCGGCTTTCTCAAATGTTTCTGGTATTTTAAATGTGCTGATAATTTCTATTTGAAGTATGAACCACCACCAGCACTTTTGACAGCTGCAGTATCTTTTATAATCATATTTATTCTTCATCAAAGCTTAGGGAGAGTCAACACACCACAAGCTTTTAACATTTTGTTACTAAACAGCTATGTTTTATGGATTCCAGTGGGGGCCATCCAACATTTCTGTGTTACAGCTGTAGCAATCAAACTTCTGAGCAGCAGTTTCGGAGTTTGAAGCATATTTGTTGAACACAATGGGCCCTTTATGATCTGTGTTCTTAACTGGTGACATTGACAACATGCCTGCCATCTTCAGCCACACACTTCATGAACAGCTACAGGCACCAGGGGATGCTGGGGGCCACCCAGCTGGAAAGCAGCTGGCAAGAGAGGAGTGGTGACCCGGGTGGGCACTGGGCTGAATGGGAGCCAGCAGAGAATTCTCAATGCAAAGGTGGCTGGTGGCATCCTGGGCTGTACTGGGCACAGTACTGGCACCATGGCTAGGCGGGTGACCAGTCTTTCCCTCTGCTCAGGTGGCCTCACCTGCAGTGCTGTGTTCAGTGCTGGGCTCCTCAGAGCAAGAGAGAAGTACACAGACTTCTCACACACAGAGAGAGTCCAACCAAGGGCCAAAGAATGAAGGGAGTGGAGCATTTCTTCCATGAGAAAAGACTGAAAGAGTTGGGACTGTTCGGCTGGGAGAAGAGAAGGCTCAGGCAGATCACACCAGTGTCTACAAATAACTGAAGGGAAGTTGCAAAGAGGATGGAGACAGGCTCTCTTAAGTGCCATTCAGCGCCAGGACCAGAGGCAATGGGCACAAACTGAAACACAGAAGATTTTCTCTGAATATCAGGAAACACTTTCCTGATGTGAGGGTCACCAGGCACTGGCACAGGCTCTCCAGAGGCACTGTGGAGTCTCCTTTGTGAAAATATTTAAAAGCTGCCTGGATAGATACATGTGGCCATGCTTTGCCAGGGTGGTGGGACCAGATAATTTTCAAAGATCCCTTCTAATCTCAGCCATTCTGTGATTCTTGGAAACACCATGGAAATAAACATCTGGACCTCCTTCCAAAATTTTTTTAATGGCAAAGGAAGGCAAGCATCACATGAAATTTCATATCAAGATATTACAAAAGAGTTCCCCATCTGATAGACATCAAACTAAGTTCTTCTAAAAGCTTAAGAGTCTCCTTCTATCAACTCAATTCTTTAAAGCAGCATTACAACACTGAGTTTTTAACCACAGTTTAAGATGTTCAGTGCTCAATTTTTGTACCAAGAAAAAGAAGGAAAAGAAGAACCCTTGGAAAGGGGCTGTTACAGATCAGCGTACAGATCATAAGGAACTGCTGTGAAAGGAAGTGCACGCTTGTAGCTAAGGAAATGAAAAGAGATAAAGAGATATATACATGCATAATCATAGACTCATAGAATGGTTTGGGTTGGAAGGGACCTCAAAGTTTCAGCCTGGCATGATGCTGAGTCAGGGGAGGTTAGGTTGGACATTAGGAAAAGGTCCTTCACCGAGATGGTGGTTGGGCACTGAAACAGGTTCCCCAGGGAAGTGGTCACAGCATCAGCCTGACAAGGGTTCAAGGAGCATTTGGACAATGCTCTCAGGCACATGGTGTGACTCTTGGGGTGTCCTGTGCAGAGTCAGGAGCTGGACTTGATGATCCTGACCAGTCCCTTTCATCACAGGATATTCTATGATTCTGTGAACCCCACTGCCATGTGCAGAAAGTCATTCATTGGACTAGATTGCTCAAAAACCCCATCCCAACTCTCCCTGAATGCTACCAAGGATGGGGCATCCACAGTTTCTCTGGGCAGTCTGTTCCAGTGCCCTATCACCCTGTCAGTAAAGAATTCCTTCTGTATATCTAGCCTAAACATCCCTCTTTCATGATGTTCAGGGTAAATTAACAGGAGGTATTGCTTTTTGATAGACAGATGAAAAATTTGCTATCCAGGATCTCATGAAATGTAGATGCCATATTGATATTCAAGGTGATTTTGAAATGTGCTCTTAGATACAAAGCAGTGATATAAATCTTAGAGGAATGTCAACCATTTGCCAATGGTTAGAATTATAGAATTATAGTCAGATAGAATTATAGTCTACAGGCAGTTGGATGGCAACATAATTGAGGCCTTCCAATGGCTCATTAAAATATCATGCAGAGTAATCACCTTGCAAGGTAGTACCTGAGAAAAAGTTAAACACAAATTATTAGAAAAAGTAGAAGTGAAAATCCCTCAGACGTAAGTAGAAGGGTTTTAGTGGGGGTTTTAGTGGCTTTGTATGGCTGCAGTTCTGGTGTCCTCAACTGCAGCTGAACATAGGGGATCCAGAACTCACAGAAGAAGGGAACAGGAGTTAAGGAAAGATGGAATGGCATCTCTGTGAAGGAAGGTTTAAATAAATTAGAACTCTTCAGCCTGGAAAAAAGACAGGAAAGAGTATGGCAGTGATCTGTCAAGAATGACTTAGAAAAGGTAAATGCAATAATTATTTTTATGTTGCAAGACTAGAGATTATCAAGTAGCAGGCTCAAAAGGCACATTTTTTTGTACCATGCATGAGCAAATTATAGGGCTTACTGCCAATGGAGGGTCTGGAAGCCAAATATATAGCATCACAAAAGGAAGATTCCATGAAAAAACAGAAGTCCCTCAAGACTTGGGCAGCGCCAAAGGTAAAGCCCACCAGCATCTGTATAGAAGGGTTGTATATTGAAACAGTATTTCTGTATATTTAATTGGTTCTTGTATTTTTTTCTCTAAAAAAGTGTGGAAATTTAGGGAGAGTATAATTTGTGTTCAGATAGACCTAGCAGAGCATCTATTCTAACAAGGGGGATTTAAGCAGACCAAAAAAAAATTTACTGAAAATGGCCCTTAAAGATTTCAGGGTTAGCTTTTAAGTATAAAAATTAAAATGGAAGAAGCTGGGTATCGTACTCCATCTGGCCTTGCTCTGAACCAACAGAAACAACATGAGTTGAATTCATGATTTCTAAGAGAGATGCTGTAGATGCTATTCAGAAAAGGAAGCCTGTGGTAAACAAGTGTTTGGTGTCTGCAATTTTCTCATCATAAAGTCATTTTGCTTTGATGGATGGATGCCTAGAATTTAATCAGATGCACGCATTAAAGCAAATCCTTCTATTCTTACCAAAGAGAAACAAAATGCAGATTACAAAATCACTAATTTCTATCACAGTACAGTATCTCCCATGTGCTTTTGAATATTCATTGGTCACCACTGGTTACTCGCATGCTAGATAAAACTTTTGGAGCATATTAGAAAAATCCCTCTAAGCACAGAACAAACCTACTCCCAGAAAAAAAGAATTTTTATGGAAGTAGCAGCAAGTAGTAGAAACAAAGTTTTCCATTGGGTAGGATGTGAAATAAACATGTATCATGTCCTTAACATCTCCTCAATGTCTACACAGGATTTAGTGAGTCAAGTCCTGAGATGCAATGACAAGGTAGAAAGAATGAACACTCAACTCAAAACAACTTTAAAGATCTGATAATTTTATATTTTCTTGAACAAAGTTTGGCATTGTTATAAACAAAGTAGAATATTGCATAAATGCTTGACACAAATATTGTAATTAGTGAGTCAGTTCCTTAAATCAATAACCTGCAGTCATGGATAGCCTACTGGGAGCCCTTTTCTAAAATAAATTTGATGATAATAGCTCATGCACATGGCTCATTTTTTTAATGCAACTTTGGACGAGTATTTGGAATACACATAAATTTGACAATTGAAAATGGATGCTTTCCCCACTGGAAATTCTTCATAGTAGATAAATTAATTAATGATGTATGTCTAAAGATGACTGAAGTTTATGAGAAGCTTCAGAAGACTGCATTTCGCATTTCTCTTGTGTAGAAAAAAAAAATCAAATCACTTTATCCTATATTCTCCATGAAAAAAAAGAAGTTGTAGGAAAGCAGCAGCTGGAAACGTTATTACTTAAGTCAAATCAGCCATAGATATAGGCAGTTCTGCTGAAGAAATACTGGCAGGAAAGAAGAAATACTGGAAAGCAACTAGCAAAACAAGTTAAGGTAGGGAAGTTAGTGGTTAATCTCCAAGAGTTCCAGCTGCCTAGCTCTGCTGAACTCTTCACACTCATCCCTGTTTGCCGTTTTTGCCGATTAATTATGGCTCGAAGCTTGCAGTGCCCCATCCAAAGCCGGGCTCCCCTGCCCTGCCAGGGCCACCGCTTTATGGGGCCAGCACAGCTGTGCCGCAGCAAAGCCGAAGCGCATCCCTAAGGATGGCAATGATGTCATGGTCAGGGAGTGTCTGGACACTGCTCTTAGTCACATGCTTTGGCTTCAGGTGCTCCTACATGAAGCAGGGCTTTGAAGATCCTGATGGGTCCCTCCCAAGCTGAGATACTCCACGACTCCAAGGGCTGGTGCTGCCCCAGGGCAGGAGGCCAGTGAGGCGGCAGCCCCGCACCGGGAGCGGCACCGCCTCCCTCAGCCCGCGCAGGGCCCGCCTGCCCGCCCGCCGCCCTCGATGGTTCGCTCCCGCCGGGCGCATGCGCCGCGCCGGCCGGCTCCACATCGACGGAAGGGCGAGCGGAGCCCGGTGGGGCGATGGCCGGCGCGGGCAGGGAGGAGCTGGGTGAGGCGACCCGAGCCGTGCTGCCTGGCGGCGGCGGGAGGGCGGCTGGCTGCGGGGCGGGGAGGAGGGGGCTTGAGCGCCGGGACCGGCCGGCGGGTCCTTACCCCCCTCCGCTTCAGGAGAGGTGGTTCGGCCCACCGGGGATGCGCTGCGGCGCTCGGCGCGCCGAGGCGGGCGGGCTGAACCATCCCACCTGGAGTGGGGGTGGGCGCTGCGCTGCGGTGTCTCCGCCTTGCCGGGGCCGCGGCGGCGAGGGCTGAGTTGCCGGGGCCGGACCGGCAGGACCGGGACCGGGGCCGGGCAGGCTGAGGGCAGCGCAGCCCCCAGGGGCTCTGCGGGGCGGCAGGGGCCGCTCCCCGAGGCGTCAGGGGCCGCTCCCCGAGGCGTCAGTCGTACCTGGCTGGCGCTCGGTTTCTTGGTGAAGTCACGGCCTCCGTAGAAGTTCATGGAAATACGTTCTGTTTGCATCGGTGATGCATTTATCTGCCCCGCAAGGCTGGGTTGGGGTTTCTCGGGCATACATGTGTTTATGTGTTAGCGGTATTGTATTTATTGCATTTACAGTATATTACTCTTACCATCTTTAAATCTAATTGATGGAGGAGACCTAGATGTTCATCTCTTAGTTTTTCTGCTCTTGGGTGGACGTAGTTAGCACGTAGTAGGTTTAGTTATAAAGTATAGTTGTGGCTGCGCTAGACACATGAAGATCTCATCTCAGAGCTGTGTTTTCAGAATCACAGAGTGGGTCCGGTTGGAAGGGACCACAGTGGGTTCATGTGGTCCGACCTCCCTGCTCAACCAGGGTCATTGTAGAGCTCATGGCACAGGATTGCATCCAAATGGGTTTTGAGTATTTCCAGAGAGGGACAATCCACAGCCCCTCTGGATTACCTGTTCCAGTGCACAGTCACCCACACTGTAAAGAAGTTCTTCCTAGTGTTCAGAGGGATCTTCCTATGCATCAGTTTCTGCCCACTGCCTTGTGTCCTAGTGGGTGGCACCACTGAGCAGAGCCTGCCTCCATCCTCCCGGCACCCCTCTTTAAATACTGATATATATTGGTGAGGTCTCCTCTAAGCTGCTGCTTCTTGAGGCTGAAGGAGCCCAGCTCCCTCAGCCTTTCTTCATAAGAGAGATGCTTCAATCCCCCAGGCATCCTTGTTCCCCTGCTGGGAATCTGAGGATTAATCTGCAGATTTTGTCCTGTCCCATGGCAATGATAGGACTTGGAAGACATGCTTCAAATTGTGTTGTCCCCAAGGCTGATCCATCTTGCATCGAGAGATTTTCACTTTGGAGGAAAGGTTGCTGAAAGAAATTTTAGAGCTTTTGTCTTATTTTTTCCCCCAGAAGTTCACACATAAGACAGTTTTTCCTCTCAGAAGCCCTAGAAACTGGATTTTCTATGTTATTAACGATTTAAAAGTGCAGTTCCACACCTGATAAGAATTCCAAAATCTTTTGCATGGTTCAGTGCTATTGAATACTTAATAAAACTGAAGTCGTGCCAATGTGTTGTCACTTAAGAGTGTGTTAATTGTAGAAATGTATGGCTTGGTCTAGACAGGATAGTGGATTATTTAAGACTAGTGTCTGTCTGAATAAATGATCCATTGTGGGTTGGGGTAAAATTGCTCCTTTGTAAGTGTGCAATAGCTATGCAGACCTGTGTGCACTTTGGTTTAATAACTGCAAGTGTGCCCATTTTATGAGCCTTCTGCATCCAAGTTACGATGCAAAAGCAAACACTTCCTCCTGCTTATTGTGAGGCATTATTGACTTTCAACATTTGCTTAGAAATAACCATTCTCAAGATTAATACAGTCTACCACAAAGCTGAATAAATCTACTTTACTAAGTTACAGTCTGGAATGGAGGGAAATAAATGATCCGAGATTTATTTTCCAAAGAGAAATAAAAAGGGATGCAAATAATCAGGTGAGGCATAGCTTGGAGTTCTTGACAAACAAATACAATAAAAACTGATGCTCGATTTTACTATTTTGGAAAATGTAATTATTAGTATTTAATAGTAATTTTTAAACCAGATGAGATTTTCCTTTGCAGCTTTCAAACCAAATAATATATTTTATTTTAAACATTTTGTTTGTTTGTTTGTTTTTATGTCTCTTATATTCAACAGGAGTAGCTGTAGTGGAAAATAAAAAGGGAGCTGGCTTGTGTATGGCTTAATGGTGTTATCAGTTACTTCCCCCTTGAGCTAGGAAAATTTACCAAGGTTTATCCGTCTGAGCCAGCATGAATCTAGCAGTACCATTCACAGTCACTTTGTCTTGCTCTGTAATTTCTTTGGAGGTGGTAGAGGCATGTGACTTAGCTGATCATGGGTGCTTTGTGGACAAAGCTGTACTGTGCGGTGAGATGTCTTCTGGAGAAGTGCTGGGAGGGTTATTTGTAGGCTAAAGTACCTAAATACCTAAACAGCTATTTCCTTCTGTGGTCGAGGGAGTAACTGAGCGTTACTTTGAAAATAATTAGTCACAATGTTTCCTTTGTAATTAAATGCGTCTGGAGAGCCCTGGTTCTGAATGCTGAATTGAAAAGCCTCTCTGCAGGACCGAGGTAATACACGGATCATCTGGCAACTGAATGCAGTTGCTGGGAACACTGAGCCTCTCCTGTTGTCACAGGTGTGGCTGCTGCCAGATATAAATGTTTATTCTCTGTTAACACTGCAGTGAAGACTCCTTGAATGTGTCTGCTTGTTCATAATTCAGTCACTACCTTTGTCCCATAAGAGCAGCCAGCCCTGGTTGGTGACAGAAGCTCTGGGTATGTCCCCAGGATCATGAATATGACTTTTCATAGCCTGTGGGAAAATATTAGCATAAACCTGCATTTTAGGCTAGTGTAAAGATGATGTGGTGCCGAGTTTCCCTTTTATGGAGCATGCTGGCCCAGTCAAAATAGCTGCTTGCTAAATTGAATCTTTAACCCAATTACACAGGCACTGGGTCACCTTGTATTTAATAAACACAGTTCACAGTTGGTGAATCTTGGGCAGTGTTTCTGGCCCTGTGGGCATGTTCTTGTGCAGAAGCTGACTGAGCAGTGAAGTGTGTGCAGGACCTCCTCTGCCTACTGCTTTTTGCTGAGCACTTAATATACGTGTGAAGTGTTGCTCCAACAAGACCTGCGTGTTCCCTCTCCCATAAATGAGTAAAACCAGCTGATGCAAACAATGTTATGCTACATCCTGTCCCCCAGATCTTTATATGCTTGTACGTCAAATCCACTTCATTCCGTTTGCTGACACTGACTTCAAAAACCTGAAGGGTAAAAAACCCCAATCAAATGAAAACCAGACCATATTGCTAAATTGGATTTGGAAAAGGGGTTTTAGACATGAATTTGTCTGGGGCATGATCTTCTCTAAAGGAACATTAGAGGATCGAACTTGGCTTTTATTTTTAATATCTCCTTTAGCTTGCTATGCCTGCCTGGCAAACTCCTTCATTCTTTTGTCACTGTTTCTTCCATAAAATGAAAATGGTGGAGATCAGTTTTATTTCCATGGTGCTGAGTGGTTCAGTTAAATTTGGAAGTGTTAATTGCTTGAGTAATATAAAAAAATTAACTAAAGTTCTTGGTGAAAATTAATTTCTTTGGTGAACTTTTGAACTAGGGGATTTCTTCAGTGTGCTCGAAAAGCTTGAGAATTAAGTAAATTTAGTTATAGTTCCAAGGTTTCTTTGGCAGTATGTCCATAAGCATTGGCAAGATACTGGCAAATTCTAGGGGATAGAAAAGTACATGTGAAGACACAAAATTGGGAGTAATAGTTGTAACAATTTTAACACTATGGATTTAATCTCTTGTTACTGCCGGCTGATTAATGATTGAAATTTGTGTCTTTGAGGATACAGTGTTGACATTTATGCATGATTATAGTGTGATGTGCAGCTGTAATGAATCACAGATTTATCTCTCCTGTGGCTTAAGGAATTAGTTTCAACATTGCTGTGATAAGGCTGGGAGAAGATGAAATGCACTTTGTGTTGCCTTGGTTGATAGCAGTAGATGCAGAGCTTTTTGGCACCCTGCTTGCATGGATGTTCACAGAAGAAAGCAGAAACCATGTCAGTTTAATTAACTGTTAAAGACAATCAGAAGACAGCATTTGATCTGAAAAGATTTTTGTGGTGTAACAAGAAGGAAGGAAATTCATATTGGGTGATGGAAGGACAGGTCTGAAAATTGTCTGGTTCTTCGTCTAAGTGAAAACAAAAGGGTGTGCAGAAATGAATTTCCTTATTTTTAGTTGTGCTGAATGATGATAATGCGAAATTTTCAGTGGCTTCTGTGGCTGATCACTGGGTTGGATTATTCATAGTGTGTTTGGATGCAGCCTGGACAGTTTGGTGGAGCATGGATCTAATGTTGGCTGAGGTGTGCTCTGTACCATGTGCTTTGTGAGAGCAGCAAATCACCTCTATCTCTGATTCAGGTATGACATGCATATGCTGTTCTTGTGCTGCAGTTTGAGACTGTGTTTAAATTGCACATATTAGACCTTTGTAGGAAGGAATCAAAGTAAATGTGGGAGTATTCAGTGCCAGTTTTCTGGCAATGACTGTGGATGTTCCAGAATAATTAATTTCAAGCTAGATCCAAGTATGGAAAGCTCAAGCTTTTTTGCCTCATGTGCTTTAGACTACAAGTTTGTACCCATTAAATGTGGATGTTACACAAACCTGGATGTCACTGTGGGTATGGACTGTGGGACACAGCCACACTATTCCAGCAGTAGAGATCTGTTATCAAATGAAAACCTGTGCTTAGAAGGTTGCATGATCCACACCTCCCATTAATGTCTCAGTACCATTACTGTTAATGGGTTCACATATTTAGGCCAAAACTGTACAGCAGTCCTGGGATGAAGGAGGAGTGATGAAGACAAGAAGCAATACAAGAGCATTTTTATGACTAGGATAGAGACCAGATAGCATTCTTGGAATGTTTTTATATAATGCACTATTTCAGAAGAACATGTAGTAAGTCATAACCTGTATAGTTATGACAGTGTGAGTTGATGATGTTGCTGTAGCCTGTGTTTTAAAACTTCTAATGGAATTTATTCTCAAATGCATTGATACATTAGAATAGAAACAGTGAATTCCAAACCTTAGTGTGCATATTGGAAATGGATATTCTTGGCTCTAATTTAAGCCATTTCTGAGAAGGTGGGTGAATGGGGCAGTGGGACAGTGATAACGATAACCCTGAGATGACTAGATGGGCTTTAAGCATGGGGACATGACTTTTCAGAAGAAAAATAGCTTGTGTTAGGAAAAATTTAATTACTTGAAAGATGAGGGGAGTGCTTGAGTATATCTAAATCGATTCTTAAAGGGCTACCTTTGTGATCATAAGATGGGTCAGGAAGTTGGGAGAGAAAGTAAAATAGGATGTCTAAATAAAGTTCAGAGTCTTCTGTGTGTCATCTGGCTGCATGGTAAACAGTGTAGATGTATGTATAAGCCAAACGTTCCAGTCTCAGGTTGCAATGAAAGAAGAAAATTTTACTTTTCTCTCTTGACTGAGCAGTTGCTGATGCTCACCAAAGCTATTGGTCCTGTGGGTCGTGCTGATCCTGTGCTACTGCTAAATAAGAGCCTGACTTGCTGCATCTTGTCATTATTGTTTAGCATTATGAAGAGTATCCTACAAAATGTGATTGAGACAAAACTGGAAAATTAATTTAAGTATTACTTCTTCTATATGTTGTTGAATTTCATGTGATCACAGACTTGCAATCCTTCAGATTGTTAGTTTAGAATCAATACTTTAAAGAATGAAAATCAGCCTAATCAGTTGCTCACTGGATGAAGCTTCCTGCTCCCTCTGATCCCTGAGGAGGCAAACTTTTATTGCAGAACTAGAGTATGCAGGTCTTTGTGAGCATCAAATGTGCCCAGCAGGGACTCAGAGCTGAGGGGGAGGATGGTCGTGGCATCCTCAAGAACTAGTCAGCACAATGCTGTGGGAGCAGAGGTAGGGAACTCTGGTGATCCTTCTTTTGATCAATTCATAGACTATGTGCCATGTACAGAAATATGGTGAAGTCCACCCTGACTTGTATAATTAGAATATCTCTGAGTGTAAATTTACTTTACAGTGTACTTTCTAGTTGAGTCTCTGACCTCTGATTTTTGCTCTTGACTGAACTTCTGTCAAGTGCTTTCATTACTGGCTTTTCAGTTTTTCAGACATGAAATTTTGACAACCCTTTGGTGTTTTCAGGAGAGTTTGAGCTATATGATTTAATGTTAATGACTTGGATAAGCTGCTTTCTGCTTTATGGGATTTTTACATTTGTTCTACTGTTTTTGGTTGACAGGTTGTTTAGTGCTGGCTTCAGTGCTCTGCTGGTAGGTTAGACATCTCCAAGACTTCACGAAAACCTTAATGATTTGTTTAATGGCTGTGGTGGGTGGACCCTGGCTGGATTCTGGGTGTCCACAAAAGCTACTCTATCACTCCCCTCCTTAGCTGGAGAGAATACAACAAAATCCTTGTGTGTGGGTTGAGAGAAGGACTGGGAGATCTCTTGCCATTTACAGTCATGGGCAAAACAAACTCGACTTGGGTAAATTAGTCAAACTTCTTTTCAGTCAAATCAGAGCAGGGTAATGAGAAATAAGAATAAATCTTAAAAAACCTTCTACCCATCTCTCCATTCTTCTCAGGTTCAACTTCACTCAGAATTCCTCTACTTCCTCCCCTCCAGTGGTGCAGGGAGATGGGGCATGAGGGCTGTGGTCAGTTCACCACAATGTTTCTTCTGCTTCTTTCTCTTCAGTGGGAGAACTCCTCACACTCTTTCCAAGTTCCAGTGTGGAACATGTTTTCATGTTCCTCTTCCATGGGAGGAAGTCTTCTGGAAAATGCTTCAATGTGGGTCCCCATGGGGTCACAAACATGCCAGCAAACCTGCTCCAGACTTAGACTCTTCTCTCCATGGGGCCGCAGGTCCTCTGCCAGGAAGTCTGCTCCGGTGTGGGCTTCCCTTGAGGTCACAGCCTTCTTTGGACATCCACCTCCGCTGTGGGGTCCTCCAGGAGCTGCAGGTGGATCTCTTCTCCCCCGAGCTGCAGGTGGATCTCTTCTCCCCCATGGTCCTCCATGGGCTGCAGGGGCACAGCTGCATCACCATGGGCTGCCCCATGGGCTGCAGGGGCATCTCAGCTCTGGTGCCTGGAGCACCTCCTGCCCCTCCTGTGCTGCAGGACTGTTCCTCTCACATATTCTCAGTCCACTCTCCAGCTGTAGCTACTTGGCAGATTTTTTTTTTCCCTTCTTAACTCTGTTATTGCAGAGGTGCTGCCACCATCGCTCATGGGCTTGGACATGTCCCACAGCAGATCTGTCCTGGAAGCAGCTGGCATTGCCTCTGTGAACATGGGAGATGCTTCCTGCAGCTTCTCACTGAAGCCACTCCTGTGCCACCAAAACCCTGACACACAATGCCTGCTTTGTAACATAAATGTAAATGTAGTGTGGTTTGTTTGGCTGTTTTTTTTTTTTTTAATACAAAATGTTAACATTACTGGGAACTTGAGACTTATTCAACATATTTTATGAATGAATACTGTGGTAGGCAAGTGTAGGGTAAATAATCTTCTTGCTCTTGGCAGGATTTGCTTTGCTTAACTGTAGTAATTTAAAATGGTTATAATTTCCTCAACATTAAACTGGCATAAGATGTTAGTTTTGCCTGAAAGGCAATTTTGTTCACTACTGACTGCTTGCTGTTACTTGGTGCTGTTACTTAGTTGGAATTTTATGCCAGTTTAAAAGGTTCAGGAAATTGCAGCTTTCAAAGCATGCAACCTGGTTCCTGTATTTTGGTTCTTTCTTCAATGAATGGAGATACTTTCTGTGGTATCTGTCTTGCCTCTCTGAGTGCCAACTTAGTGTTTAATTCTGAAGTAGCTACCAGTGTTTAAGATGAATCTCACCCTTTTGTAATGATGGATGACTTTTCTGTTTTGCTTTATGTTGCATTAGCTTGCAAAGTGATTTAAACTAGTGACATTTTCATGGCAGAAATTTGCTTTTCTTAATGAAAAACTGTAGTGTTTGGCAATAATAATAATAATAGTAATGAGATGGTGTGTCACTTTAAAGAGAGAGACTATCCTGTGCGAACTTGTACTCTATATATCTGATTAAATAATCTTTGTATTTAGGAACATGTTAGAACCTCATTGTATGGGAAGTTTGAATTATGTCTTACTTCTGAACTGTAAACTTGTTTCTAATGCTAATGTAGTGTTACCTCTGTTGTACAGGCATGGAAGTAATGAAGCCTTTAATTGATGAAGAAGACTCAGATGGCATCTCAGATGAAGAGCATGAAAATGCTTTCCTGCCAGTTAAGACACACTACCAGCTTGATAATGAGGAAGGCATTACGTATGTGTTAATCTTAAGCTTGTTCAGATTTCTTGCCTCTGTCTTGTTTCTTATGAACAGTTTCCTGAACTCTGAAAGGGTCTTCTTGGATCTGTAGAACAGTTTTGTGGTTATACATAAGGACTTTTCATAATTCTCCCAAAAAACAGCCCATTTTGAGTAGGTTCTCACTTCTTTTGAAGCTAACAATGTACTGGCTGTAAAATATTTCAAGGTTCCTATTTGTAAAGTGATTAGAACTATGAAAAGAACTATGAAATGGCTGAGAAATTAACATCTCACAAGCTGGAGTAAGGAACTGAAGATCAAACTCCTATTGGAGTGTTCTATTTGAGGGTGCTCATGTGTAAGGATGAATAAAAGCATTATTTGAATGTGTTGCACTTCCTTTAAAACAGCTGGACCACTGTAAATTTTAAGTTGAAACTTGAAATTTATCAGTTTATTATAGAGAAAGGGTGAGGCTTTGTTTTTGCCCTCTACCCCATCAGTGTGTACTTCTAATGTGACATTTTATCCTCAGGTTTATACAAACACTGACTCACCTCCTCAAGGGAAACATTGGAACTGGGCTTCTTGGCCTTCCGCTTGCAATAAAAAACGCTGGCATTGTGGTAAGAATTCCTTTTCCATAGACTAGAAAAATCATCTAGAAAGATTTTCAGATATATGTCCTGAAAAACTAAAATCTCAATGCTTTTTATTTCTCACTGCCATATTGATAGTGTCATTTCTTCTCTATAATTTGGAGAAATCAGTACTGAAGATTAAGATTTTTTTGTTTTATAGGAAGTTACTACTTCACCCTGAAGACTTCATTGCATGAGTTGCATTTTTGCTTAACCAAAGTATTTTTCTGGTCCAAACAAAAAGTTTTTCAGAAAAAAAGAAATATTTTGATTTACTCAGCCTCCTGTGATGTCTCATGGGAATTGTTTCTATGGGGTTGTCTTATCTTTGTACTGATTTCTCTAGAGACAGATTGTATGTCTCAGGATGAAGCATCAGTTTGTTAAATCAATCTAGTGTTTCTGCAAAAATAGGGTATAGCCAAGGTTGTTTATACCTGGTAACACACAATGCATTTCCTAGGGCAGGGTAAATTTAATCAAATGAAATTTTTACCTTATGACTAAATAACCCTGTAATTCCATAGTACAGGTTTTTCAGTTTGAGAGTGAAAATTACATGGGTGTAAGGCAAGTTCCTTCTGTGAAAACTTGTGGTCAAGCTTCTATTCTGAAGCAAATGATTTAATTTCATACTTGTCTGGAGCTTGTAACTTTTGCTGTCATTGCCATTCAAGTGGTTCAAACTAATGAATTGTGCAGTCTATGCAGTCTTCTTTCTTGAAAAACTTTTTTGGCAAGTGAAACAGTTAAAGGAGTGAAGTACTCATTTGGTACTTAGGGCTGGATCCCCCTGAATAGCCTTCTCTTAAGCTGTGAACTGAAAATAAGGGATGCTGCCATGAAACATCAGCAGCAGCACCCTGCTGACAGTGAAAAATTTTTAATTATTACTTTGTTTGCTACAGTGTGAAATTTTTTCATGTAAAGATTTTCCCCCAGCATACTTCCATGAAAATTTCTACATTTCCTGTGTCATCCCTTTTTTTTTTCCCCATACCAGGTTGGACCAATCAGCCTTGTGTTCATAGGAGTTATATCTGTTCACTGTATGCACATCTTGGTACGTTGCAGCCACTCTCTATGTCAGAGGTAAATGTGGAACTATTCATTCAGTTGCTGAGTTTGAAGTAATTTTTTAAATTCCTCTTTTCTTTTTGTGATTTTTGGTCTACAAATACTCTGGTACTGTAACAGTTTCTTCTGTCAGTTTAGAATCTTCTTCTCAAATTCTTAGTGTGTACCTAGTAATGATAGCTGTGCTTTGTGCAACACATTGAAAAAACATATTTGTTCTCTGCTCACACACAAAATGAGGTTCGTTTAACTTGTTTTTCCCAGTACCTGCTTCCCTGCTGGCAAATAATCAGGTCTTTCTCTTGGCAGTTTTAATTGCTTATTTTAAGTCCTTCTTTATATTCATAGAGCTTCTGAGTCCTCATAGCTTTGAAAAGTGTAAATAATATATTAATACCCAGTTTAGAAGTATTTTATAGGAGTAAAAGATAAAGTAAGAAATACTGTTAATGATTATATGTGAGCTCTGTCTCTGAATTGTGGCAACTTGATTCTTTGAATATGTAGTGCTGAAGGAATGTGTTAAAATGATGCTATTGAGCAGATAAGTATTAAATATTCCTCCAAGTGGCATGTGCAGTACTGTGGGCAAGCAGTTACTCAGGTTTGACTGACAGAGAATTTTGATTAATAGTGACTTTCATTAAATATTTTTATTGTACTGTCAGGTGTTAAAGAGAAGCAGTAGGAGGGTCTCATGTTGCAGAGTGCAATGAACTTTTGAACTGAGTACAATCATAAAACTATTAATGTCCCTGTAGCTGGAAAATCTGTTTTACCAGATTAATATGATATTGTACTGTGAACAGACCCTGTCATTCCTGAATTTGTTCTGTGTAGTTTTGAATGGTCTTTAAAGTTGATGACTGAAATAAGATCATCAAATCAATTGTGATTAACTGCTTGTGCATCAAGAGTTGAATTCTGTTTAAGTTCTTTGTAACTTTTAGATTTGAGATTAATTTCTTAAGCTCATATAACAAGAATATGATTTTGGAGTAGTTTATCAAAAACCCCCTTGTTTTGTAAGAAACTCATTTAGTACTGTTGAACTGGGGGGAAGCAGCACTGTGTTTCACATGCTTGCAGAGTGCTAAATAGCCCTTGGTGGGCTAAAGAAGCCCAAACCATACCTCTGAAATTCAGCAGCAGAGTGTTGCCACAGGTGACAGCCTGGTATAATCATGGAAAACCAACAACATTTTCAGAGTAGGGTTCTGGGTCATCATAGTTTCTGGTAACTCTGTGTTTTCTTCACTATTTGATTTCAGGATGAAGAAGTCCTCCCTGGGATATAGTGATACAGTCAGCTGTGCCATGGAAGTGGGGCCCCTGACTGCTCTTCAGAAACGAGCTTCTTGGGGCCGGTAAGTTTGAATTAGAATTTAATTGAGTAAATTCATTTTTAGAAGTTAATGGCTGCACTTGGAATGATTAGAAGATGTCTATTTTACTAAGATTTTACCTTCCTTAAAAATGCTCTTATGCAGTGTTATTTGGTATTTCCTGCTGCCAGTGGTGATTTGGGAGGATGTCTGACTTTATTAGGTACATCAATTTTCAGTTCTACAAGAGCTCTGAAAAAAATGAATTCTGTTTAGTAATATAGGAAGAGATGTGTTATAACCAGAAATGCATTCTGTGTTGTCTAATGCAATGAAGTAGTTTAAGTTTTCATTCTCTTTTCCCAACATTTCTCTGCTTTGCAGATTTACCCTGCAAATGTTAATTACTTTGATGTATGTATTCTGAGACAAAGCAAAACAATTCTTTGGTTCCTGTTTAAATACAACATACAAATAATGGAGAAATACTTACTGTTTTTGCAATAATGACATGAAGATATAAATGGCTTGTTGTGTCCGTTAAATATTTTATCTCTCTTTTACCAAAAAAACACATTATTTTTTCTTTGCCATCTGTTGCTGTTTGTAGAGTTTATGGTATGACTGCACAGTAGTGAAATTGTGAATCTGAAACAGGCACATTGCTCAGCATTAATTTAAAATGGGTTTTACCTCACTTGTGGAAGAATTTTTAAAATTCCTGTTACTTTCAAGGATGCGGCATCTTGCTAATGAGCTGGTGTTTTAAGGTATGTTGTGATGACTTCATAGGGATGAAGTAGAGCTCAATTAGAGGGAAAATTGGTTTGTTCTGATATATAATTCTGATAGATTTTTTTAATATTCTGATATATAATTTTCTATTGCACCAAAGAATTACAAGCCTCAAATGGGCAATGGGGTCTCCAGAGGCTCTGTGCTGCAGCAAATCCATTCTCTGGGGCAGGTCTCTGCTCTGTGCTTGACTCTAGCAGAGTTTCATTGCAGTCTGTCTTCAGGCCACCATTGTGTATCACTTTTTTCTAAAGCAGTGTGAAGCCACAGTATTCTTGCAATGAGCACCACCCTGTTTTGACAGGGGAGGAACCTGCACTGCTTGTGAGATTAATGTGGCATTTGAGTCTAGCATTTTGACTACTCTAAAAAGGAGCAGTAATTGCATATAAGGTAGCAATGGGATAATTGTTTGGCTCTTAAGTATAATGTATGTTTGTTTTTTCTTCCTCAGGTATATTGTGGACTTTTTCCTAGTGATAACTCAGCTGGGATTTTGTGGCGTTTATGTTGTGTTCTTGGCAGAAAATGTGAAACAAGTGAGTAATGCTGCCATATGAAAGCAGTTATGGGTTTAGATTCATTTTCCCTAACTTTTATTTCCTATAAAGCTTTTGGTTAAAAGGGGCAGTGGGCAAGGTGAACTAAATTCAACTCTTGTGAAAGTGTATATTTCCTTCTGACTTTTTTGTTGAGTTTAAAAATCAATTGTGGAAATGATGAAAAATAAGGCATAAAATGGTGTAGAAACCAGTTGTCCCAGAAATATTTTTTTTTCCTAGGCTTTCTGCTGACCTCCTTTTTTCTCTCCAAACTCCTGGGCATATTTTATCCTTTTCACATAACTGGGATTTTTTTTAGGTTCTTGTTTAGTCCCTTCTATTCACAGAATCCACTGTATCTAAATGAATCCTGATTTTTGTTCTAAAAAATGCCTGACATTGACATTTCTACAGCTTACTCAGTAGTCAGTTCCAATGCTTTCTTTATCTGTTAGACAGCTGCTTCTTTATAGAAGCCTCAGATTTCTTACTGATACTGTAAGTTCTTTTTTTTCATGTTCTAGCTATAAGTAATTTATTCTTTTCTATTTGTGGACATCTTTTATATTTTTGAATATTTTTATCCTGTCTCCCCTCCATCTAATAGAGGGGAGACATGATATAATCTTAAAATTGTTCTTGCTGTTCTGTGAATGCTTTGCATTTGGTCACATCTCTTTCTTTCAAATTTTATGCCTGAAGTTGCTGAAGTCAACTAAACAAATGCAAATGGATCCCCACAACCACAAACACCTTTACACATTGCAAGCAACCCCAAACCTTTGAATAAAACCCAGCTGCCCCTTTTCTTCTCTGCTGCCATCCATCACTGACAAAAGCAAACAAAACCATGCCTAGCACTTTTGTGACACTGCTCCTGCTTTCATTTACCTGCTTTGTCTCTTGCTCTCCAGTCCTTCCAAGCTCTTTCTCATAGGGGGATTCTGTTGGTGGGGTCCTGGTGGGTGTTGGTCCTTCCTTGGGGCACACTTGGCAGTTGCAGTCAGCAGTTTGTGTGTCTGAGCACGTGGTCCATGGAGAGTCAGCCAGCACAGGATGGATGCTCAAACACAGGTGTGTTGAGCTTGTGGTGCCCTCTCTTCACAATTCCAGGACACTACCAATGAGCTCTGCTGTGTTTCCTGCTCAGGGGACTATGGTTAGTCAGTTGTCATAAAGCTTGATGAGTCTGAATCTCCTTGGGCCTGTATCCATACAAGCACTGGTGAGGAGGCACCTTGTGTTCTGTGTCCAGGTCCGGGCCCCTCACTTCAAGAAAGACACTGAGATGCTGGAGTGAGTCCCGGCAAGGGCAGTGAAGCTGGGGAAGAGACTAGAGAGGAAGTGATATGAGGAGTGACTGAGGGAGCTGGGGGGTGTTAAACATGGAGAAAGGGAGGCTCAGGAATGACATCATCACTCACTGCAACTGCCTGACAGGAGGCTGTAGCCAGGTAGGGGTTGTTATTTTCTCTCAGGCAGCCAGTGATGGGATGAAAGGACATAGTCTGAATTTGTGCCAGGGAAGGTCCAGGTTGGACACCAGGAAGAATTTCTTCATGGGAAGGTTTGTTAAGCATCGGAACAGACCATGTGGGGAGGTGGTGAAGTCCTGGAGGTGTTCAAGAAACAACTGGATGAGGCACACAGTGCCATGGTGTAGTTGACAAGGTGATGATTAGTCAAAGGTTTGACTTGGTGATCTTGGGGATCTTTTCCAACCCAAACGTTTCTGTGACTCTCTGATTCTGTGTATTCCTCTGTGAGTAGTGAAATGAGGAATAAGGTGTGGTAGGTTGGTGAGCATTAATTGTCCATATGTATTCTTACTCTACCCATAAGGTAGGCAACAGGTGGCTTGGCATAGCTTACCTTAATTGGGAAGAAGGCTGTCCCCTTGGACAGTTGGCACATGGAAGATAGTTTCATCCCCTTGTGGATGAGTATTTATATAGTGTTTAAGAAGTGTTCCAAGTTCTGTGGATGAAGATCTATCAGAATTAGGCAAATTTGTGTATTTGGAAGCTGTGTACTCTCTAATTTGTATGTTGTGAGGGGAAAAAAAAAAAACAGCCTTTAAAACTACACTCCTACCTTCAGAATCTGTCTCTAAAGCTAAGAATACTATCTGATGTCATTTTGCTGCCTTCTGAAATGAGATCTTTAATGCATGCCTTGTAATGCAAGTTTAAATTAAAGCCTTTCTTATCAAATGCTTACCTGATTAGCTGGTTATATATATGCTGTGGCCTTAGGCAAAAGGTGAGACTGAACACTTGCTGATCTTGGCTTTTATAGATTGGGGGGAAAAAAAATCCTAAAATGTTTTTCAGGAAAGTTTTTGCATTCTTGAGGAAACATTGAAAGCTCTTTCAGGAAGGCAGCTGCTGCAGAAGCAGTAGCTGCAGAGACCTACAACATGGACCCTGTGGATGGATTAAAGTCATTAGCAATTCAGAAGTTCCACTTCCAAATGTACTTGATTTGGACTGCCCTGTGCTCACTCTTCTCTGAGGGAGAACTTTGGTTTGTTTCTTCCTGGCAACTTTCTGTTGCAGACATCAGTCCCGTAGAGGGCACCAAAGAACAAAAATTGGTACAGCCTAAATCTCTAATGATTTGGGGTAGTGAAAGCATGGGGAAGGTGGGCAGAGGGAGTGGGGGGGCAGGAAGGGGAGAAATTAATTAAAGGGAAAGCATAGAAAAAATATTACTGATAGCACACCATGACCGATACATCTGCATTATAATCTGTACTTTGCTGATCATATTTGCACATTGGTGTGTGCAAATTAAACCCACTGAAACTGGTGGAAACTTATACTGAGATTTTTCTCCATTACATTACAGTTTCCCAGACACTGTGATGCAAGATCCTATCTTCTGTTACGTTGAATAGCAAATCAAGCTTTTCCTAAGGAAAATTATTTTCCTGGAGCACCAAAGAAACTTAGACTGGTGACAAAAGTTCTGTTTAACTCTGTCAGGATGTAATACGAGACTTACGGGTGAAGGTGTTTCAGACTGGAGAAGAACAGTAAAGCTGGAATGAAAATCTTGAGGGCTGACTACAGCAAGGCTAGGGAAGGAACACACAGGGATAGAAAAAAAGAAGCTGTGCTCAAAAAAACATGGTCCCCTTTCATGCCATAGTTGCTTTGCATTTCCTGCTTGGACAGCAGAGGACCCTGTGTCAAGAGTCCTGGCATTTCATTAAGTCATGGAAATGTGAAGGTTGGTTTTGCAAAGATTTTTATCAAGTTCAACCAATATTGCCATGTTCATCAATAAACCATGCTCCGAATTTCCACATCCACACATTTCTTGAACACTTAAAAGGGTGGTGATTCCAAGACTTTCCTGGACAATTTCTTCCAATGCCTGGCCACCCTTTTTAGTGAAGGAAAATTTATTCCTTTCTTTTGCATGTTTGCTGAGTTCTCTGCATGTTTGCTGAGTTCTCTGTATGTTTGCTGAGTTCTCTGCAAAAGTGTCCTCTTTCATTGTTTGCTGATAAAACTAAGAAATGAAAACACATTCTTCCTTTTTGTGAGCATTTTTTAAGATCTTTAGCACCCTGAAGATGACCCATCAGTAGCATACTATGTAGTGGAATTCTGATTTTTTTTCCCCTAATTTTTTAGGGAAAAACCTCACAAAACTTTGGGAATTATGCTTAGTCATAAAACTGGATGTGTTAAAAATGCTGCAAAGTAGTATTAAGTTTCAGGGAAGTGCCAGAACTAAATGAGCTGTGAAACATTTATTTGGCCTGTTCATGAAAAATTGCAGGGTTATAATATAGTCTTTATCTCTCTGATAACGTACTGATTTTATCCCAGATCTGGCCTTGTGTGTTGAACTGGCTGTTGCTCTGAGCTAAGTAAGGAAGAAATTAGGAGGAACCAGTGAGTTCAAGGACTGCTGTTTTGAGTTCACTAGATGTTGAAAAGTCCATAAAATGGCATGACAGAAAGAATGTGGTTTGGGATATAGGCAAGGAAACAGTGGTCTCAGTTGAAGAGACTAAGGACATGGAATTATTTCTTGCTTCTGAGATAGTTCCTGTAAGAAGGAAGTGTTTCATTGGTTGAACTGAATTTTTTGCAGCCTCTAACTGCGCATTAGTTTTCTGACTGGAGAAGGAACTTGGTATCTAGATTTGCACAATGTTTGATCTTCTTGTATTCACCTGAGTGCTATGCTTGGGTTGTGTAAATGAGTGAAAAAACTTTTTCAGACATCACACCAGCATGGTAAATTAATGCTTGAGTAACTGAAGTAACTCCTCCTGAAATCTTTTGTCTGGGCATCACTTTGCTTAGTGACTTCAGTGTCTATGTGTTTCCTTTCTAAAACCATAATGATATTTCCTCATGTGGTTTGGGGAAGTGTTTGACACTAGGTCATGTTGCTTTGTTCAGGACAAAAACAGTTACATGGAGTGTTGGCTGTTCTTGGCTCAGCATGACTGCCATATGCAGTAATTCACTAGCAGAGAGCAACAGAGGATTGAAAGTGATTATTGTCCACAATAGAAATATGAGGTAATATTAATTCTAATATTTAGAAGACTAGGTTAGATAGAAAGAGCATCATAGTCCATCCTAACACAGTCAGCAGTAGATTTGCACAGAACTAAACAGCACATGAAAATGTTTAAAAATCCAAAATTCTTCCTGCCATTTTGTATTTTGGTGCTTTTGGAACAGTTTTAAGTGCTGTCTGATCAAATTTTCAAAGCAAAATTTAGGAAAACACTTTAAAGTCATGATGATGTTATCCTGAAAAAGTCATTATAATCTCATCTTCATTAGAGTTTTCCATTGCTACTCTGCTGTCAGATCTCCCACAGCCATTGTTTCATTTTAAGAGAGAGAGTAGTGATCCTTACTTTCTATAGCTTTTGCATTTTACTTTCCGACTCAGCTTTCTTCTGCTTGTCAGTAACTCGTGCTTGTTTGTTTAGTTCTCCCACAAGATTAACCCTTGCTGGATCTTATCTGCCTCTTCTGAGCTAATGTATAGGATCCCATTTTTGTCACATCTCAAAATCCACCTTTGCAGGATATTTTCTCTGGTCTTGCCTAAGCCCATAAGTGGTACTGCTCTGACTGATGTTGTTAAAGCTGCTCTCTTGATACAAATTTGATTTAAAGGTGTATATATATATCCACAAAAGGGAATAAACTGTGTCCTCCTGTGCATTTTTATCAGTATAACTGTGTCCATGAATCTGAATTTGTACATGATGAGAAGGCACTAGATGCCACTTTGAATTTAGCAAGTTTTTCCGTGCTGTTGCTGACAGTAAATATCCTTGTATCCAAGAAAGGTTGTTAGGGGATGGATGGATGGATGAACGGACAACTAGCTAAAGAGGGGGAAATAAAGCTGCTTGTGTCATCAGATTCAGAGGGTAGTGGTTGTGATCAAGGGCCAGCAATGTGCCCTGAAAGCAGCAGCATCCTGGGTTGTATGAACAGAAGAATTGCTGGTAGATGGAGAGAAGTGATTGTCATCCTTACTACCCATTTGTTAGAGCATATCTACTGAGTTCTGATATCCTCAATACTGGAATGCCATTGACAGACTGAAGTGAGTTTAGGGGAGCCTGCTGAAATGATTGGGGCTGAGGCACCTGTCCTTTGAGGGCTGCAGAAACTGGGCTTTTTCAACTTGGAGAAGTGGCTTTTGGAGGACTTAGGAGCAACCAGGACTGCAAAGAGTTTAGAAAATAAAGTCAAGTTTTGTACTTGGTGAGGTCAAATGGGAGGACAAGGGAAAGTTGTAAAAAAACATACAAGTAGGTGCCATTCCTATCTCAGGCTAAAGACAGCTGTGACTGCAAATCTGGTTAATGCAGAATAGTAATCTGAACTGAGCAGGTTAAGAATTTCATAATTTGTGTATTTTTTATTTTTTCTCCCCTTACAGCTAGAATGTCTTTGATGCCCTGACTTCTTTCTTTAAACTATATTTCAAGGAACAGGACCTGCTACAGGCTCCTGCAAGTCCTGAAGTTTTTGAGAATCTGTTTGGCCTCCATTTCCTTCTCCAGAGAATTCTGGAGCAGGGAACAATGTAGGGAGAATGGTTACCACACTTACTGTATTGTAAAACAGGTTATAGAGTTGTGATTTATTGCAGGACTATAACTCATTCTGAAAATGCAAATGGGAGGTGGGAAGGTAGGGCCAGGGAGGCACTGTCTGAGAATTTTAGTCAGCTGTGTTTTGCTGATTGTGCATCAGTATCCATTCACCTGATGAAGGTTGTGGAGAGTTTGTGTGTAGCTGTAGTGTGTTCTTTCTCTGTGCTTCCCTCAGTACTCTTGTGAAAAAGTAGAAGTCAGATAATTATAAAGGCTATTTTGTATGACCACTCTTACCTAACACAATGTGAAGATGTGATCTTATCACACCCATCATCAGGGCAACTGATCACAGTAGGCTGAAATTTGGATATGATTTTACAGAGTATTGTGTACTGCATTTTCCAACATTATTAGCCAGTAAACTCCAGTTGAATGGAATTTGTGGTGGTAATAGGAAAAAAATATTTCTGACTTCAGGCAATGTCTAATGGGGTTCATGTGTATTAAGGGAATGCCTCTGTCTTTAAGAGAAGACTGAAGTGTTTGAATACTCGAAATTATATGAGTAGAGGCTGGTTTATACTGTGGTATTGTAAAAATGTATTTTAGAACCTGAACTGTATCTTGCCTGCTAGTTTTTTGTTTGGTTTGGGTTTTTTAAGGAATGAATATTTTATTTATTTTTTTCTAATAGCTCATCAGGCTACTGATATTTGTATCAATTGAAGACATGCTGGGCTAAATATTTATTGTAGCAGAGAGTTTCTGTGCTCAAATCACTTTGTGATTCTTAGAAGCTCTTTTACATGTCCTTGTGTGCGCAGCATCTCTGGCTGCCTGCAAGTGCATGCAATCAAGTAAACACACAAGACCTGTTAAAGTGAAAGACCTAAAGTGCTTGTTCTACATTTCTGTTTTAAGTGTAGTGGGAAAGCAGGAAGCTTCCACAGAGAGCTTTACTTCATGTGGCATTAGGGAAGTAATTTGATTAAATGTTTGACTTACAGCATGACAAATTCAAGTTATTGTAGCTGTGTGAATTAAATTCTAAATGTAATTAGAACTTCTTTGTAACTTTCTAAAAATGGTATCTTAATGAAAACCACCAGATGTTAAATGTCTTGCAAGTGACACTTTAGATTCTTGCAAGGTAGAAACCATCAGTGTTTCCATAATGACCAGTGATGTTTTCATATAATTGAGATTTCTGGAAAGCATGCAATTGCAGAATTATATCATTTAGCTTTTCCTTTTTCATTGTGGAAAGAAAAGTACAGTGCTTTTGGTTACAGAAAGAATAGTTTTAAGTTAATTCACTCTTTCTGAATTTGTGGATTGTTCGAAACAATGGAAATCAAGCAAGTTATTTCAGTTATATATCAGTTTAGCATTTTTGTTTGTCTCTGTCTAGGTGTGTTTTTGTAGCCATCAAGCCAAAGGCTTTATACAGCATGAGCATATTAAGTACAGTCATAGGCTCATTTGTAAGATGCTGAATGCAATGGTAGAGAAGAAAAGGATACCTAAGGGAAACAGCATGAGGAGATCTAAAACAAATAAAACGGTTCTTGTTTTGCAGCAAGCAGAATAACCAGCAGCTCTGAATGTTTTGATTGTGGTGGGCACAGCACAGATGGCTGTGTAAATTTCCACAAAACAAATTTTTGGCAGTTGCAGCCACGCTGACTTTTTCCAAAAAGAAGCAGTGAGAGTCATAAATAGTTCCAAACTCAATCTTCTGATTTGCACTACATGCAGCTATTGTAATGTTATGTACAAAAAAACCTAATGCACTTTCACATTGTGTACTACTTTTAATTTATAGTCATTAATTTGTATCAGTTTATTAGATACAGAACTCTCAATTCTGTCATGGTTTTAAAAGTTGAGTTAATATTCATTAATAAAAAAAATGAAGAGTGAAAAAAAATTCATTTGAATTAAAGGAAAGACAGACATGTTCATATTCTAACATTATTTTGTATGTATGCTGCTGTGATATGTATGGTGAAGGCATAAGATTGTTAGGCACTGAAATCAAGTACAATAGCATTTTATTGTCTAACCCACTTACTCTCCCCAGGAAAATTCAAACTCATAAGATTTAGGCCCAGATCTGGCTGGCTTGCTTCCAGTTTACCAAACTCCCTTTCTGAAAGGACTCTGATCTAAACTGCATGTGTGAATTTCCTCAGTGGTGGGATAATGATGCTTTCAAGCCCTCATTTCATCATTTACCTTAAGTATGAAAAACTTGCTGGAAGTGCCTTGTCTTCCCCTCTGCACTGAGTACATGTACAGGGATCTCAGAATTCCTGTCCCTCACCAGGTGGAGCAGAGAGACAAACTTCCTTGTAGGAAAACAGCAATGTGACCATATACTCACTTCTACCACTGTTTAACATGTTGTTTTTGTTTGTTTGTTTTAATAAAGGTCCACGAAGGATTCTTGGAAAGTAAGATTGCTCCCATGAACGTTAGTGCCACTGGCAGCTCCTCTGAGAAGAGGAATACTGATTTACGAATATACATGCTGTGCTTCTTGCCATTCCTGGTCCTCCTGGTCTTCATTCGTGACCTTAAGAGCCTGTCCTTGCTTTCATTGCTTGCCAATCTGTCCATGGCTGTCAGCCTGGTGATTATTTACCAGTATATTGTTAGAGTGAGTATAAAAAAGTTTATTATCTGTTCTTTTCAGTGGGGCAAGTTATGTTTGTTGAATGTGGCAGTTGGTTTCTGATAGATATATACTGACCGACAATTTCAATTAACTTTATTTGAGACATCTTAATTTAAGATAATAAAAATACTTATTTTCATGAGTGGGAAGTGGAGCATGGGGAGAGAGGCAATGAGAATATGGACTGGGCAAGGAGGCAGGAGAAATTATGAAAATAATTGGATAATTAATAGTAATAGTAATTAATCATTCTGCAGAACTTTGTCTTGTGTTAAAGAGATGTTCTTTTAGTGTCCCTTATGTTTTTAAAGAATATCTGTGCAGTATGAAAGCAGGTTAGAAAGAGCAGTGCACTAAGAAGTTTGCAGAAGATAAGACTTGAGATGTGCACTTTCCCTTCTGTTTTAATTGATGCTCTCTTATGCACACCAATGTGTTACTTTAAAAGTGAAAATTTCTAGTGACAGTGATGGAATCTAGAATAAATACATCTGCAAGTTTCTGTGTGGGAAGGTGGCTATAAATGTGTATAGAGGACTAGGTTTGGGAGGAAAATCAGGGATTGTGAATAGCAACATATACACCACTGTCAACATGTACTGAGTTTTCTTTTGTATAGCATAATGCATCAGTCAAAATTGTAGGAAGAGCTAATGCACTGTTTTGCTTTGTTTTCTTCAGGATCTAGCAGATCCTCGAAAACTGCCACCTGTGGTTGGCTGGAAGAAATACCCACTGTTTTTTGGGACTGCAGTATTTGCTTTTGAAGGAATTGGTGTGGTAAGTGCTTTTCACTGACTCTTCAAAATCACTGGTTTTGTGCTGGGGATACAGGCAGTTTTACTCCTGTTGTTATTTTTTTGGTTTTGTGAAGCACTAATCTCCTGTGTTCGTGTAAAAAGGATTAATTTGTCTGGTCAAATAAGGTGAAAGTTGTGTCATTTCACCCCAAGTTGTGAACAACATCCCCATGGCTTGGATGCTTAGCCTTGTCCCAAATTGCAAAAATGCATTTAGTCCCAAATATTTAGTGTCAGGAAAATCCACAAACACCTGAGGTTTATGTCCAAAAAGGAGACAGGAGAGTCCTGCCACTTTATTTAAACAAAGGCAAGAGAGGCCTCTGGGGCACACACCTGCAGGGTTTTCTCTCTCGAGGTTTCAGAGGGCGCAGCCTCCTTTTATCCCAAGCTCCCTGCTGCATGTTGCCCTCTTCCTTTCCCCATTGCTGAGGTACTCGGAGGGTACTGCCTTCCTGAACTGCCTACCACATATTCCCCCCTTGAACCTACTGTTTTACCCCAAAGTTCAGGCTTGTGCAGTCCCACTTGGCTGTTTCAGGAGTCAAACTGTTGGGGCTCTGTAATGAACCTGCTGCCCAAAGCCGGTAGAGACATTAAGACCCATTTCAAAGATGTTAACACCCATCCTTTCACCCATCAAATTATTTGCAAAGACATTAGCTTTCCTGTCATTAGTTAACCACTTTTGTTCCATGTGATATATTTTAAAAGGTAGCTAAAGAGGCCTCTTGGAATCGTAGGTCATAAATTGTTGGGGAAATTAGTGTATGTACTTTATTTGTTCTATATTTACATATTTAAGCAAGTGTTGTGCTTGAAGTGTATGTTTAAAATTAAAAAACAGCCAACCAACGCCTCCTTCTGTCCCTACCCCATCCCCCAAAAAAACTCCAAACAAACCCAAACTAAAACAACTCCAAAGCAGCATGCACTTAATCTGAAATGATTGTCTTTCGCTCATATAACACAGAAGATTTTCAAGTCTGTTTTCTTTTTTAGATTTGTCAATTCTGACTTAAACCAGATTATTTTACCTTGCTGTTGTGTTTACAGTGGCAAAATAGCTGAATAGGAAAACCTTTTATCTTAGCTTGAAAACATACTTTTGTAATATATTTTCCACTGTTTCGCACATATGAATGATTGATCCAGAGGTTTATGTACCATAAATCTGTGTGTATCTGAACTTCATTTGTCATGTGGAAATTTCGTTATAGGAAATCAGCTGTTTGTCTGAGATTATTTGATACCTACAGGTCTTGGGCAAAAAAACTTCCCCAGGCTCAGAGAACCGGACTGGACTACACTAAGCTTGTTACTTTTTGGTTATATAGTCTGCCTGGGACAGACTACACTTGCTGTGTGTGTCATGCACAGTAGATCTGATGCATGCCCCAGTTTTATCAGGTTTGCTCACGTACTGCATAGCACACAGATATTTGTAGCCAGGGAATCCCAAGTGAGAGCTCTGTAAGCCTCGGGAAGGTGGTGAAGGCTTATCATTTGGTAGCAGTAGTTTATTGAATTATAGGTAGGGAATTGGTTTATTGTAATTATTTTCTGACACATTGGATCCCAAATTAGACAGCTCCTTAAGTTTACATCAGTGGTGGCAGCATTGACTTCTGATGTAAACCTCTTAAAGAACTGCCCAGAGCATTTATTTGCTTGTTTGACTCCCTGGTTGTTACTAAGGACATCTTTAAGAACATGAATTTTTTATCTCTCTTTTATTCAAGAGCTTAATGATGTAGGGTTTATTCTATGTGTACCTTTAAAATGTAAAAATGCTACTTTATATTATTAGATATTAGTGTTACGTATGTATTGCATGTATTTCTGTATAGGCTGTCTCTATTTTTTACTTGGTCATAATTTACTCCCTCTTCAAAGCAAATTGAAAGCATGGTTAAGTTTTCACCTTGTTATTAGTGTTTACAAACTAATTAAATGTTTATGTTTATTACAGTTCAATACACTTTGTGTATGTGCTTACATTACAAAAAAACATTAATATAACATGGCTACCTTTATAAACTGAAATGGAAGTGAAAATCTATAGCTTAATGTCTGTTCATTATATGCAGCATGGTATTAAGATGTCCCTGCCTCTGAGGGATATTTTGCAGCATGTTTGCTGTGCATGCTTATGCTGTATTTGCATTCACTATAGAAAAGATCTGAAGAAAAGATTATTTCATATATTTGAATAATCAGAACTAAACAAAGTTGTTGAAGCATGAAATAGAAAAAAGATAAGTGAAGCAAAGCAAGAGAAGACATTTCCTCTTTACTTAATTAGTGTTTCATGTAATTCTTGGTGAATGATTTAATTGATGACTAGTTATTATAGCTCAGGAAGTTGTCATCATAAACCTGTTGTGTAGCTGGTGTGTGGTAACTTTGTTACCCCCTGTCTTACTGTCGTTCCTAGATCCATGTGGTTGAGTTGTTCTGGTAAGAAAAAAAAAAAAAGCCATTTAATTCAATTGGCTCCTTAGTCTACTCTTGTCTGACTGCAGGCACATAACATGGATTTATGTAATCTTACTCTTGTTTTTAGAGACTTGATTTTAGGTTCTGTTCTGGAATGTCTTGCAAATATCTAATATTACTGTGAAGCTGTCTGAACATGGCATTATAAACAGATGCCTTAAGGTCTTAATTCACAGAAAAGTTGATTTTGATTGCTTAATTTTATAGAATAAGTTGGCATACCAGTTATGGTATGTTATGAGGTCTCATTTTTCCTTTTCCTTGAATCTGAATGTGTGTTATGCCAGTTCTCATCTTGAGAGCTGCCAGATTACTGGTGTTATGAAAAGGGACAATGAAATTCTGAGGTTTTGGGCTGGTGAAGTCATTTTAAGCAGAACCTGACAAGAGAGGAACACTGCTCTCAGTGTGTTTGCTTGTTTTTTTTTCATCCCATTGTTCCAAAATACATATATCTTTTTTTTTTTTCTTTTGGTTTAGCACTTGTCATCACTTAAAATATGACTATAGTTCATTAGCAACTAATAAAAATTAGTGACACCAATAAAACAGAGGACCTGTTCACTAAATGGAACATGTTTCAGGGAGCTGCAATGATTCAGCAGATTCCTACTAGAACTTTCCTCTTGATCTTGAGATCATGTTTGCCTCACAGACAATGAGTGTATGAACATGGGTTTTGGTTAAAATCTGTTGTTAGCTTAGGACTGATTAGCTGTCATAGTGTTGTAAGAAAATTAGCAGTATGGATTTTGGAATATTGTTGCTTTGGCTGTAGTCGATCCCTAAATAAATATACTTGAAGAACCTCAATTTTACTAACTTGAGTCTGTAATAACGAAAATGTGGACTATTTATATTTGAAATACAGGATCTCAAAGAAACCAAGGTAGTGCCTAGAAAGTAGCACTTGGGTGGTACTAAGAGCTAGTTTAAACATTTCATCAACCAGTATTATAAAACTATTTTGAGATATATTTCATTAAAATTAAAACAATTCATATGATGAATTGATGATATTAATGTGATGAATTGAGCTGTTCATATTTGCCTGTGATCCATCTAGACTCATAGTTGATGGCAGGTTTGAGCAATTTTGGTAATTTGCTAAAGTCTAGTCAAGTTTTTTTTTGTTGCAATTGCTGTAGCAGGAATAAGGTTAGTGCTATTGAAGAACTGATTAATGTTAATTCATGCTACACTCTGAGTGATGCTTGTAACAGGATTAAGAAGTGCTGCAGTCAGTTGCTTGTGCTGTTCATTTAGTTGCTGCCACTTAGAGATGTCTGTAAAAATGGGGTTGCTCCAGATTGGTCTAAGGTTGCTGCTGCAAATGGTGGCTGTCTTGACAGCTGGGTGGGATCATTACTGTGTGGGAGCAAGAGAAGTTGGCAGCAGGGGCACCCAGTGACCCCGAGGTAGCAAACAGTAGCTGAGAGCTCAGTACTGTCAGTCTCGGGGCTGCCATTCATAGTGTTGAGGGTTGCTTTGGGATTTCATCACTTTTAAGTTTAGACTTTAACATGATCAGGGTGACCTTGTGAAAATCCTACTGACTGGTGACATCAGTTCAGTTTGTGGAACAGCAGTGGCAGCAGAAATGCAATACTCCTAAGTGGATGTGTTAAGAAAATTAATCCACAAACACCAGTGGTTTATATCCAAAAAGGCGACAGAGGAGTCCTTTGTGGCTTTATTCGAATAAAGGGAGAGACTGTGGGGCATTCTGGGATCTCTCAAATTTTTGGAGGTTGCAGCCTCCTTTTTATCCTAATTTTCCGGCTACATTTCCCTTCTTTCTTTCCCCATTGACTGAGGTACTTGAGAGGTACAGACTCCCTGATAGGCCTGATACTAAAGATTTCCCTCTAATGTATAACTCTCCCTTTTGATTTTTAATTGATATGGAATTTAGAGGTTTTCCTTCCCCATTGTTTCTTTCATCTCTCAATGTCTAATTTCGTTTATCAGCAAACCTTAAGTTTATTTGTAAAAGGAAATATCTTTTTCCATTCATCAATCAGTGGAATCCTTCCCATTGTTTCTTTTATCTCCCAGTGCTAGTTTTATCTACCAGCAGACCCACAGCTTCTTTGTAAAGACAAATCCGCTATTCCTCTCAGATGCAAGAAACCACATAAGATATTTGGTTTTGTTTAAACCTTCAAATGAAGATTTTGGTTCAGGGCCAGAATGTTGATTTCAAAGTGGAGAAAATGTATCTTCAGCCCTCAGTGAACCTTTTAGAGTACAGGACTGTCCTGGGGAGATTCAGCAGCTGCTGCTTTCCCTCTGTAGTTTGGTTCTCTCTGGCTGTGGGCTCCCTGTGCCAGATGATGCTGGCAAAGCATGGGGCTGGTGTTCAGGCCACAGAACAGAAGAGAGAACCAATGCTACTCCTTGAATACAGGAGCTGTGGGTGATGTAGTAGAGTAAAGATGTCTTTCACAGAACATGAGACATTGTAAGAACCATGTTAGAATGCTTCTTTCATATTCCAGAGGTGAGTAGGCCTGATTTTAAAATTATTGTGAGATTTTGTTACTGAATTAAAAGTAACTTCAGACTGAGTTTGTCCAAAATGAAATTAAGAGTGTTGAATGCCCTTTTTAGAAGGGTGTAAACCAGTGCCTTCAGGCTTGGCTCTGTCTGCAGCATTGCCATGTGCAGGTAACAGCTTTGCATAATGTTGTGTTTATGTAATAGCAGTTGCACTTAATGAATATTTTGCGTCAAAAGTCTGCTTGGGTTTCTTGTTCTAGATAAAAAAAACAAAATCTAAATGTGAAAGTGATACTTTATAATAAGCTTCAGGAGGAAGAAGGATGCAATAGAATCATAATATTTAAACAAGAAATATAATTTTCCTTCTCCATTACATATAAATTGCTAAATTAACTGCAGTTTTTACAATTGAGTGTGATTTTTTCCCTCCTGTTGAGTGCTGCAGACAGATTAGCTTAGTGAAGAGAAAAACATTACTTTCCAACATTAATTTCAGGTTTGGAAAATAAGACTTCTTATATTTTGGCCTATTACTTGAAGATGTCTATTCAAACTGCTTTTGAACTTGGATATCACAGCTTTGCAGCCGAAGATAGGGTGGTATTTGTATACCAGAAGACAGGCTCTGGAATCACATTAGGCAGCAGCTAACCAATTCCACAAGATTTAAAAAGAGAAAACTAAGTGGATTATCATTTTAAAATGTCATTATTTGGATTTGGAAAGTAATGCAGATGAGCTTGTTAGGCCTGTGGCTTTGAGATAAAAGCCTCTCATTGTCAAAAACTCTTTTGACAGATTAGTATTGTCCTTAAAAAAAAAAAAAAAAAGAAAAGAAACCCCAGTGGCATGCTTCCCTTGTCCTTAAGACCAGACTGTATTTATCAGAAGCAGACATTTAACAGGTAACCTGACATCATCTAAATCTACTTGAGGCATCAGCTCTTTGGACCAAGGTATATCAATTCCATTGATGTTCTTTTTGATGATGCAAAGGCTTGTATCCTCAAAATGTGAAAGGTGAGAATTCTCTGAGGATGTTTTTGTGTTTGGACGAGCATGTCTTTGTATTTGGACTGGGTTTGATGAGTGTGGACATGACCTACTACTAAATGTACATGGTAAATGTGGACTTCAGATGTTGTGTCAGCAAGAAGTGTGTTGTAGCTACTGTGCAAAATCAGGAAATGATGAGCAAGTGTGTTAGAAACAGAGAATGCTATTAGGTGCAGCAGATAGAAAGATGTTGTATCAGAAACTGTTAAAAATGTGCATCTGCCCAATTCAGATGAATGTTGATAAAGTATCAGACAACTTGATATCACCTCTTTATCAAGTTAAATATTCCTTACCAGTAATCTGCACTTCCTGAGAATGGAGAAACTTGCTTTCACCCTGGAGAACCATTGTTTTTTACATATTGTACTTTTATTACTTCTTATTTTAAAGGCAATTCTTAATAACACAAACAGAAAGTCCCTAGGATAACATTCTTTCAGGCAGCATCCCACACACATGCTTGCAGCATTCAAATGTTTCGTTTTCTTTAGAAAACCTAAGATACACATGCATTTACGCAATCGTAGAACAAAGGCATTTTAAGTTTACTGCTTACTTGCCTGAAACTTCTCTTAATCATTATGTGGTTGGTGACTTTGAAGAAGGGGGCAAAGAGCAAGTGACAGAGTGCTGAGTTGTCGTGCTCCGCCTTGCCAGCTTTTGGCAGGTGGGTTTTGGGGTCTGAGACACAGCTTCAGTGAGGTACAAAAGCTGATTTTCCTCTTAGATGTGACCCCGTCTTAGATGGAAAATGTGTCTGCCTTAATTATACATGCAGTAGAGGCAGAGTGATGCACATACAACTTATGCTGATGTTATGTATAATTAAGAAACATAGTTAAATAATTTCAGGCAGGAATATTTATCCGAATTATTTTGCTTTTTTGGAGCCAGATTTTTTGTTCCCCTGGCCCATCATTCTGTAAGTCCTCTAAACTGCAGCTTTTTTGAACTTAGTTGTGACAGTTGAAAAATATTTCCTTTCTGTTATGTTCTGAGTGAACACTTACCTGCAGTGTATGGAATTCTCCAAGTTATATTTAAATATAAGTCTTCATGATGTGAGAAAGATCTTGAATATAACCCTGAAGATGCAAAAATGTTAATAACTTCTCCTGGTGAGAGCAGCTAGCTAGAACAAATACTTGCATCCTTGGTTTTAGAATTTCATGTCTGTCGTTTAATCAGCAGCATCTTAACTTTACCATCTATAATAGGCTCTGTGCAGGCTTTTCATTGATGAAAGTAGCATTGCAATGTGTGCACATGCTTGTGTCTATATGTAACAATAAATAAAGTTTAACTTCTAGTTTGCCTCTTAAATATTTTGCCAACATGTTTATTTTTAAAGTTAAACCTGTTGTAAATCACGACTCATTTACATTTATTGAATAAGGGATGATGGAGACAGCAGCTGGGAAAAAAGTTATTTTATTATATGGCTGAAAATACTAGGTATTAATAAACCTATCATTTTGTCAAAAGAATTTTTAACTCAGTAATGTTCTTGAATGTTCACTGAAGAATACCTTTCCTAAACCTAAATTTTTTTATTAATACATGTTCTCCCAGAGTTGAGAGCCCTAGTAATGTACTGCTGAACACTTCTGCAGGCATCAGTAATGGCTCCCTAATAAACATTGTGGTTGAAAAATTATACTGATTTCTCAGGAGCAGCAGAAGAAAGAATTCTGAAAGAAATGAGAGAGGTGGAAAGGGAAAATACTGTAATGTGGAAGATATTTGGAGTGAGAAGATTATAGCAGGAGTGATGTGGTGTGTGGCCTTCAACTTGTCATGGTGTATTCTTTGTGTTGTGCTTGAGCTGTGTGAGTGTGTCATGGGAAAGGTGATGAGTAGTGCAGCTGTCAAGGTGGCATGCTCTCAGGGCAAGCTGAATTGTATGGAACTGTTCTAAGGAAAGTAAAATTGTCAGTGTCTTCCTTCTATTTGAATTGGTTGGGGTTTCTTTTCAGAATTGGGTGGTTATTTCTTTCAGTGATGGCCTTGTAAATGTAAGATGTGACATGCAAAACACTTTCTGTGTTGGGGTCCTGTTGTTTTTTAACTGTTGATCCAGGAGTGTGTATGTCTGTATTTTTAAGGCTCCATATCCCAGGCCAGAGAAATTTCTGTATTTAAAGTTATAAAATTTTGTAGGTCTCTAATCCCATTTATTTCCTGTCATACTCATTAATCCTCAGTGGAAACCATTGTAATTTATTTTTCCACTTCTGCAGTAATGAAATTTGCACAGCCCCATGCAGGACCTTGCAATATGTGTATACTTTGTTCTGTGTCCCCTTAGAAACTAAAGCAGCGTATGGGTGGAGGAGCATTTCACATAAAAGACAAAAGACCTTTTGGGAAGACGTTTTATTTTAAAGCATTTGCATTGAAATAGATTGAAGTTTGGAAATTTTTTCTCTTGCTTACAAAGGAACAGGGGTAGGTGAGAACTTAGTAATCATTATCACTTATTTTGAGGGGACGTAAATTCAGTGTGGGTTTGATCATTGGCTGGCATAAAAATTTAAGTGCCATTACTGCTTTGGGAAATATCATTTTTACCTCCTGACCCAGAAAGAGTCCAGAAATACACAATCATATACTACATCTTTATGTATTATTGCAGTAGATTGAAATATACCCTTCAGCAACACTTGCATTTCTAAGTAGTTTTTTATCACTTACCTTGAGGAAATTTTAAGAGTAGCATAACTTATTCAGAACGTGTCAGACCATAGTGCCTTATAGTCTGTAGGCTGCAGTCCAAGTGGCTGGGGGCTGGAACTGTCTGATAAATTAGAAACGTAATTTTCTATTAGCATTTATCTTTTGCTGAATAAAACCACATACTATTGTAAAGGTCAGCAAAGAATATAGCACTTCAGTGATTTTGACAGGACAGATATTTAAAAATATGTTAAAATATTGATGACTGAACTAAAATGCTGCTTTATCATTTTCAGTTTTCATTGCAGAGAAATTTTTTGCATTTGGTTCATAAAAGTCACATAGGACATGATAATACACAAACTTGCAGAACTTCTGTTAAATTTCAGAGCAAGGTAAAGATTAAATAAATGTAATAATAAAGTGATAAATAAATTCTTGAATATAATAAAAGAAAAAAAAGAACCCTGGGGAGTGCAAAGTTTGGACAGCAAGCTAGGTAAGATTTACACAATTCCTTCATGCATTGTTAAATCAAGGCCATCAGAATAGGGTGGTAGATTGGGTTTGGTTTTGTTGTGTAGGTGAGTAATTCTTTTTCCTGGTGAAACAAGTCGAAAGGGGCTTTACTGGAGTCTGAGGAGATTGGTTTTTGGAGTGATTGGAATTGCTCAGCAGGTTTCAGAAGGCCGTGTGTTCTGTAGTGAGAACTTGTCTTCTGGATTTATTTATTTCATATAAAACTTTTACTATAAAAATTGATGTACAGTCACCATTTGGCTTGCATTTTTCCTTGGGTAATAGTAGCTGCCCTTTTGTTTGCAGTCATGAGGGATCTGTTAAGGAAAATTGGATTGTTTATTGTACGTGTTCTAAATAGTGATGTTCTGTAGCTTAGTAAAGAGGGTGAGCTTTAAAAGTGTATCTAAAAGTGGTGGAATAGAAGCCTGTTGCTCAAAATATTGCATGACCTTTTTCTGTGCAGTGCAAGAGGAGATGCACTAGGACAGAAAAGCAAACATGGTAATACAACAATGATGTATGTTGTTACTATTATTTTACTTGAGGTAACTGTACTTTTTCTGCAGCTCCCCCATAGGCTGTGTGGTTGTAAATCCACCTTTCAGTGAGCAGATGAATTCATTGGTACCTTCTGCAGACAAAAAGGAATGGGCCAGGCTTGCACTGCATTTGTCTGCTGAGGATTTAATATTTGTCTTTGGAAGTTAGATAGTAGAATTTAGGTTTGCATATCTTGAATACCTTTGATATCAGATTTTTTGCTTTGAACAGGGCTTTATTTTGCTGCTGTAGAGCATGATTAGCGACTTTTTTTTCCCTGAGTAAATTGATATTGGTTTTAATTTTACAAAATTCTTGAGTTGTCTCTAGCTTAAGTCAGTCAAAACTTCTATATAGCTGTCTACCTGATATACTTACTTTAAAAGTGCAGGGGATAAAGGATGGCCATTTTAGTGGGATTTCCTGAGAAAAGGAAAGGTGACTTTATGTATTTAACATTAAGCACATCTGCTCTTAAGCTATCCATTCCAAGATTAGCTTTCAGTGGCTTTGAAAATTAAATAAAAGTTTATCTGATTGTCTGCAGGTCAAATTCTCTTGTGGGGTTTTTTTTTTAGTGCAGTTATATGGAAAGTACAGTAGAGATTTCTGATTAAAATTAGGCAGTCCCCTGCAGCTTATTTGCAGGAAGACTGTGAGTGTAGCAGGATATTCAAGGCAAGGGATGAGGAGGCAGTAGTATTACTGGGAATATTTATACGTACTTCAAGCAGCTTGAAATGAAGGGGAAAGCACTTTGCGTAATGGATGATATCAGATTAGCCAGGTTATTTCAAACATTCAGTTACGATTCTTTGCCAATTAGTTATGGCTAGTTTTGAATTTATTTGGTGGATGAAAGCAAGATGTACTGTGCTTGTTTTGGCTTTGTGTGCAAAGCCAAAGGTTGATTGTAACTAAAAGAATCTAGTATTAACTTTCAAGGAGTATAGTAGTAGTGATGTGTGCAAATGTCTCAAAAATTATAGGAAAAACTCTGTGAAGCAGCTGACAGAGAAAAATTAGATAGAGAGTTTACTCAGTGAGGAGGAAAAAAAGGATGGAAATTGAGAAATTATGAAAAGAATAAGCTTAGTCTAAAATATCTGATTGTGTAGGTGTTTAAGGCTATGACAGGGACTAGTGTGAAGTGAAGGGGAAAGAGCTTGAAGGAAGCACAGCATGGAAATCAGAAGCACAGAAGAGAGTCATTAAATAAAAAGGTTAAAAATGTATATTTGAAACTGAATCTTAACTCATCTCACTTCCTGGTTCCAGGAAGGAAGCAGTAAAACCAGAACTAAAAAGCATTTGTGAAAAGAACCTTGTCTCTTGCATTCAGATGAAATGTTAGGTTTTCTGAAGTCATTACAAGAGGAGCTGTGCAGGGACTGGAAAGAAATTTTACAGTGAAGATCTATCCAGTAGCTGCCCACCAGTGACTCTGTCAGAACAAGCACTGGCCCCCATCATATCTCCTGGCAGCCTCTGTCTCCTTGTGGATGCTCCAATGATCTTTTGGATCCTGATGGGCTTCAACAGCTTAGGGAGCCGGGTGATTTTGGTAATATACGTGTAACTGGTTGTTAGTCAGTGTCATGCTAATCCCTTGAGTTACAGAACTTTTTAGCTTGTCTGGAGTGGGTGATATTGGATACTCTCTAAAACCTGGCTCAAGCTCTTTGCGTGATTTCTTTGGGGATCAGTTTTACTGAGGGAAACGTCTTATGCAATGATGACTGTCTTGAGATTGCTGCTGCTCAGAGAGGGTACTTGAACCCGGGAAGGCTCATGTTGAGCTGGGCAGGGACGCTTTCACCTGGACTGAGTGAAGCACAGAAGGCTGCATTAGCATTCTCATCTGTTCAGCCTGGAGGGACATGTAGTCCTGATACTAACTCAAGGATAATGTGAAAAAGGCATGTACTTTATGATTGGCTTTTCGCAAATGTTAAAATGAATATTATATGTGTTGTTTTAGAAAGTAATGCTGTATTAATTCTCTTAAGTACTGTGTTAAATATAGTTTTAGGTTATAAAAAATGTTAAAATAGAAACTATGCTATGTAGGATACTTTTTTTAAAGAAAGGACTCACAGCGAGATAGCAGCCACAGGACACCTGAATCTTTCAGAGAAAAAGAATTTATTGCCTTCTTATTAGAAGAAATGAACTTCTTACTGCCTTGAAGGTGCTGTTAGGATTCAGAGGAAGAAGTTGACGATGACCAGACAGAATCCTGTATTTGAAGGGAATTTATGCATCATGTATGAAGTGTATGAATATGCAACTGGCTGTTTTTTTTAAGGGTTAATCCTTTGTTAACAGGTGTCTATTTTCGAGCTCATGCTGCCCAGAAAAAGGTACCTGGACATCTGTAACTGTTTGTATTCATTGTCTCATATTGTCCTAATTCAAATTGTCCAAATTATTAATACTATAATTGTATTACTATTTTTATAACCATTTTATTACTATTAAACTTTTAAAAATTTAAAAACAAGTGATTTGCATTTTTCACAGATAAGCTGGGAGGAATTAGTGTTTTTAAATATAATTTGAAGGTCTACATATGTTAATGTGTCTCTCACCACCAGTCTTATTATCCTGTATTTCTTTTAGTGTCTCATTTCCTTACACTCAGCAAAAATGAAAGTTCTAACGTTAAAGAGGGGATGATGATCTGAGAACATGAGTTTAAATGTATATGTTTTATTCTGATTTACTCATAAGTATACAGGAAATGATATAATTGCATTTAATGATTAAACTTGGTTTTTTGGATAGTTGAAAAGCAGAGCATGTATGCTTAAGAGCATTGTCCTATAATGGTTTTAAATTGCTTTTAATTTTTTTATGCCTTTGTTTTCTTGGAGAAACAGGGGTCTTCTGGTTTAAATGCTAAACTGTTTGGGTTTAAATGCTAAAGATAAAAAATGTCTGCATAGTTAGAAATTTAAAAAGAAAATTTCAGTGCTTCCTTTGGAATCAAGAACACTGAACATAGTGTGTGCCACTAGTCCTTTACTTAATTTATGAACTAATTTTCAGAGAAACAATTCTATGATAATCTTGTCTGCCTGTGAAAAGAACTTTGTTAAAATGTAAAAAGATTTAAAAGGCAGATACCCTGGTTGGAGTCTGTTGTGGACCATGTCTCTTTTTGCATTCTTCCTGCTGCTCGACACCCATTTAAAAATTGATTTAATTTCTGAAACTCTTCTTTGTTTAAATTCTGCATTCCCCACCAGATCAAGTTGCAGTCTAAGTTCAGGTACTTTTCTGGTGGAACAATATCAGCAGTGGAGGCGCTGAAATATGTAAAAAAGTTAACATGTATAATGCATTTTAATTGAATAGAATAAAAATTACTTCTGAATGTGTACCTTTTTAGGGACGTCTTGGTTCCCAAGTGTAAAATTACTTTTTGGGATTTGAAATGTAGGAGAAATAGGGCCATGTGGTATAGACTGGCAGTGGTGTTATCCTACTAGAAGTAAGGAAGTAAATTTCAGTGGGTGACTAGAAGGAAAGGAGTAATTACCATATAGAAAATAATATGCCAGAAATTCAGATATATCAATTTGTTAGTTAATTAGTGGATGAAATCTGTTTTTTTCATAACTCATATTGCTTAAATAGTAACTATTCAGTCAATTAAAAAGCAATTTTCTATGATGAACACCAGCTTTTACAGGGCAGCCTTATTGCACTGGGACTGTTTGTTTGTATTAGATATGACATAAGTGCTAACCAGGGATGACAAGCTTCTTTAATTAACTGTGCCATCATCAAATATAACCTGCATGTCTACTGAAAGATAAGCTGAACTCTGAACTTTATTCCACTGTCTGTATTGCCTAGATCTTCATTACCTAGTTTCATCCTAGTGATGCCTTTTTGGGACTACCTAAAAACAAAGACCAGAAAAAATTAGGAGAATAAAAAGTGGTTATATTTATTAAAGGGCCTTCAGGTACTTTTAGGGCAGATGAAGTCCCCCACAAGGGTTACATCCAAAAATGGACAATGGGTCATGGATTTCCATACTTTTATAAGTTTGATCCATTTGCATATTGGGGATTAATCTTCCAATTAGAGCTTCAGGTAATGAAGATTTTTTTACCCCAAATTTGCTGCCCCCCAGATCATTTTTGTTTACATCTCTTGGGCCTGAGACAGTAAGATGTCCTTGATTCCCAGGCCTAGAGAGGAATTGTTCTGTCTGACCAAAATAGGAAAACAGTAGCTAACACTCTATATGGAGTTTAGAGTTATACTCTAAAGAATTGCAGGATTACAAATATATGAAAAATAGAAAAGCTAAAATTCTAAGGCATCAACAGAGCTTGGATGTTTCACTTAGATGTAGACATACACTATTATGTGTAGACTATATGGGATATTTGAGATGACTGTACAGGTCTCCTGAAGGAGGTGGGGAAAGTGTGCTTGTCTAGGAGTATCCATGTACCATCAACTGATGTTTTAATGATCTGTTTTGCTGGTGAAATGGAAGGTAGGAGGAGCAATATGTGAGCTTGTCACTGGGTTTTACTGTCTTGCCTGGAAATTTTGTCTGTGTGTCTAAAAACTTAAATTGGAACTTACTGAGAGTATTTTTCTGAATGCTGTAGAGTAGTAAAAGTAAAAGGCAATTCCCAGCAAACTTCATGCAGTAACAGTTGAAACACCTGTGTCTTCACTTTGAAGTGATGGCAGGACCAGTGAGATGGCTTGACTAAGTGAGGCTCAAAGCACTAGGGTTAGGAAAAGCAGGGCTTGTTGTACCTGGCCCTGTTTCTGTTGAAGAGATGAAAAAGAGCATGGGAATGCATTTTGGTAGTCATGGACTGTGACGGCGATCACAGGGGTTCTTGGATGAGGGAAGAGACAAGAATGTTGACTCCATGTTTCAGAAGGCTTGATTTATTATTTTATGATATATATTACATTAAAACTGTACTAAAAGAATAGAATAAAAGGTTTCATCAGAAGGCTAGCTAAGCTAAGAATAGAAAAGAATGATAACAAAGGTTTGTGGCTCGGACAAAAACCGAGACAAAACCGAGACAGCTGGGCTGTGACTGGCCATTAATTACAAAAAACCAACATGAGCCAATCACAGATCCACCTCTTGTATTCCACAGCAGCAGATAGTCATTGTTTACATTTTGTTCCTGAGGCCTCTCAGCTTCTCAGGAGGAAAAATCCTAAGGAAAGGATTTTTTATAAAAGTTGTCTGTGACAGTGGACTCCAGATTCTTTGCTGGGAGGGCTGAGGCTGTGTGCTGAGCTTGTGTGTCACTAGGTTTGTCTGTGATGGAGGCTGACAGTGCAGGCATACCTGACAGGAATTGGAGAAATATCCTTGGATTCTGAAAAATTTTGTTGCCAAAAAAAATTTCATGTTACTCTCATTGCTTATTCATTTTTAATCTCCACACCATACGTTTCTCTTGGCAGTTTTTCTAACCTGTAAATATTGCTTTATGATTCCACACTGATGCTTTTTTTCCAACCAAAATATGTACTTTTCAATATCCAAGTTTTTCTACTGGGGACAGAAGACATTATGACCATCTGGGCAGTAAAACATTATTGTAGAATAATCTTACTTATTTATAAAATAACCTGAATTTTGGAAGTTGGCATTGAAAGAGGGGAGACAAGTAGTTTTACTCTGAGAACATCAGATGTGATTGATTCTCCCTGTATTTCCAGGTGCTGCCATTGGAAAACAGAATGAAGGACAGCGCACGTTTCCCCCAGGCACTGAACATTGGGATGGCAATAGTCATGGCACTGTACATCTCACTGGCCACCCTGGGGTATATGCGCTTTGGGGATGAAGTCAAAGGCAGCATAACTTTAAACCTGCCACAGGATAAGTGGTAAGTGCCTCTGTGATTGAAAAGCAGTAACCTAAAGGCAGAAATGTTGGAAAGGTTGTCCCATGCCTCAGGGCCCTCAGGGTGCTCAGACTTTTAATGTATCCACAATAGAGTTGTGGCCCTCGCAAGTCATTTCTTCCATATTAAAAGGACTTGCATAGGGAGGGTGATCAATGATACTATAAATGCTGATCAATTATATTATAAATCATTTAATCTCTAGAAGGAGCTAGTTCCAGGACTGTTGAGTGAGGGAATACACAGTTTACAAGAAGCTGTCACACGGTTCTGAAATTAGCACCTTTTACCTTGGATATCCTGGTAATATGGTGCCCTTTTTTAGTGTAATCACTGAGTTTAGCAAGCGGCCAAATGGAATAGAAGACATCAAAGATGGATAGGTTTGTAGTTCAAGTGCAAGTGCATGGATAGTGTATATGATGACTTCCTATCAGGAGAATGAAGCTTAATGTTTGCTAGTGTCTGGAGGATACTACAATTTTTTATTTAGCTATTTTTTTTAATGTTATGAGGGATGCACATGTCACATGCTGAATATGCACTGAAGATGATTTCAACTGCTGTATAGTTAGTTTTGTATCTGTCTGTAGATGGATATACTCTAACTATTCTCTAATGTAATTTATTTTTTTAATACTTTTGTCTAATAGGCCTAAAATTAGGTATATCAGCAGTGCAAAAGTGCTAAAACTAAAAAGTATTTTAATGTTTTCATTCTGATCAAGTAATGTTTTACAGGTTATATACTTAAATCTACTTCAATGTCTATTGTAGTAGTTTATTAAAGTAGTGAAATCTCAAATTACTGGCAAAAAACCCCCTGCTTAGATGAAACGAATGCTGACTTTCTTATTTTTTGAAAAAGAGAACACATGTAAAGAATGTTCTCAATTTTTAAGTGTTACTTTTTCACTTTCTTTTCCTCCTTTTCATTCCTTGGAGTCAATATGAACTATGCATTTTTAATATTCTTAAGAAGTTTTGTTTAATTGCCAGACTGATTCCAATGTTTAATAAATGAGAGTATAGAAATGTGTCTTGAAGGATGAATGATTTTTCATTGCTAGAACCTTCATCTATTTCTTACTGCTTGTTTGCTTGCTTTGTTTTTATACTGCTGTTGTAACAACTGAGATTTGGGCCTTCCCTTCCCTTCCCTTCCCTTCCCTTCCCTTCCCTTCCCTTCCCTTCCCTTCCCTTCCCTTCCCTTCCCTTCCCTTCCCTTCCCTTCCCTTCCCTTCCCTTCCCTTCCCTTCCCTTCCCTTCCCTTCCCTTCCCTTCCCTTCCCTTCCCTTCCCTTCCCTTCCCTTCCCTTCCCTTCCCTTCCCTTCCCTTCCCTTCCCTTCCCTTCCCTTCCCTTCCCTTCCCCCTTAAGTTAAAGGAAGGCAGGTTCCAATTACAAATTAAGAAAAATTTCTGTAGTGTGAGGGTAGTGAGACAGTGGAACAGGTTGCTCAGAGAGGTTGTGGACTCCCCATTCCTGGAAGTGTTAAAGACCAAGCTGAACGGGGTTCTCAGTAACCTGAGCTAGTGAAAGGTACTACCTATGGCATGAGAGTTGGAACTGGATGATCTTTGAGGTTCCTTTCAACCAAACCATTCTGTGATTCTCTGACATTAAAAAAAAAAACAAAAAAAACCAGAAATCTGCAAATGTTTACTGCATCTGTTCTGTGTGATGCAGCTGAAAGGAAAAATACTTCTATTTCTAATAAACCATGGCAGCCCTTGTTGTTTATAAGATTAGTGAAAAGCTTGTTTTAAATGGTAGCTTTGGGTTTATTTGTGCCTTAAGAGAGGTGTTAATAAAAAACGGGGAGTGAGAGGAATGTGGAATAAGCTAAGGTTGCTACCCACTGTTGTTTTTTATTGTGCTCATGCAAGCAACAGAATGAACTTTATTCTGCATCCCTGCTGTCTAACAGAGCTGTTCACATAGGAGTTTTCAAATAGCTCTTGGCTACAGTGCAGATGTGATGATGATGATATTTGTGCTGATGGCTTTGCAGGCCTAATGCAAGGAAACAGATAATAAAAGAGGTGGAAACTGGTGCTCTATAGGGTTGGAAATTGGCATTATAAGCGTAATAACCTCAAAGCTACTCAGGGCACATATCCACAGTTAACAAAGTCATCTGTTTTTGTCTTACCCTGGAGAGTACCCCAGAGCACCAAACAAAATTAGGAGGAGCAGCTCGGTGGTGCACTCAGGGATTGTGATGTATGATGCCGTTGCTGTGCAGGACTACGGCTCTACCTGATGCAGTACTGAGGGACAAATGGTTGCAATTAACTGGGCTAGCAAAACAAATTTCCAGTGAAACATAGGACACTATTTTGCTATTTGGTCCTTACATAAAAAGCCAGTAAGTTGCCATTTTGAACCAGAGAACTTGGAAGGAGCAGAGGAATTTTTTCTTAAGAAGACAGACAGGCGAAAGACCTGGAGTGTATCTAAGCAGTTAGACTTGACTTGTGTGTTTAATTCCAGCTGGACAACTTCTGTCTTAAAAATAAGCTTTTCCTGATACAGAAAATTAAATTAAAATTCTGCTGCTTTCTGAATTTTATTTGATGTTCTCACAGATAAATTGACTGGAAGGCATGCACGGGCCCTGGACTTGTTAAATGCTAAAGTTTAATTTAAATGGAGGAGTACTTGTATTAAAAATATCCTGCTAGATTGGTGCTTTTGGATAAATGGCTTGGTGCTGTTCTATTTAGATGGTGTTTGGGACTACAAATTGTCATTCAGCATAATATATTACTCAGAATATGTTGAAAATTGACTTTAAGAGTAGTTTTCAGTATTTGCAGATGTAAATTACAGAAAATTCTGCTTTAGTATTTGTTAGAGTCTTTGGCTTGGTTCATAAAATGTTGTTGATTCATAAAATGGTTTCAGTTGGAAAGGACCTTTAAAGATCATCTGTTCTGATCCCTGTGCCATGAGCAGAGAATCTGTCATAAGAGCAGTTTGCTCCAAACTCCATCCAACCTGGCCGTGAGCACTTCCAGGGATGGGGCATCCACAACTTCACTATCCTCATTGTCAAAAATTTCTTCTTTGTTCTTGTTTGGGTTCTTGTCTATTTGAGGCTAAATACAAAGGTTCTTTCCACCACCTGTTCTTTGTTAAGATATACGTGAGTCTTTGTGCAACAGTTCCCTTACTGTGGATCCCAAAAGTTAATGACCATACAAACATTGGTGTATTGAAGTTCGACAGGACTACACATGCAGCTTAGTTCAAGTGAAAACTTCACATAATTATTGTTCTGTTTGGTCTAGTTGTGTTGTTCTGCAAGTTTTGTGGCCAATGCTTCTAATCTTCAGATGGGTATAATGAAATCTAAAATGGTGAATTGAAAAGCGTTTTAGCACATATGAATGATTTAGATTTTTATTAAAAGGTAGCCTAAGGAGTCATCTTTTTCTGATTTGAATATAATATTAAATTACTAGCAAAATCACCTCAGTAATATAACTTTCTTTTTTTAAATTTGCAAAGTTTTAATTGTCATAGAGCTGTAGAAAAAATAGTGTAGTGGAGATGCTTACCAATCCTGTTTTTGAATATATTTTAGAAATTACTTTTGTAAAGGCTTAGGGTAGTCTGAAGTCTGAGGAGTAGAGGTGAATTCTGGGTATCTGGGCAGCTAAAATTTAACCAACTAAAATCTATCTATATCTTAATCTAAAATCTAATCTATATCTTCTGGAATAAGGACAGTCTTGCAGAACTCTTGTTCCATCTAAATTTCTAAAAGCTACTCAGCAGTCAAAAAGATGTGTGTCACAAAAGCAGCAGCTTCTAAACTAGCTACACCATAATGTCAGCCTGTAAATTGATGCAATAACTTTTCTGTCCATTTGAATGTGCCTTTGGAGATTCCTTGACCTGTGTACAGTGATGGCCAGACCTTTGATACAGATAATTTCAAACCTATTAGTCAAAATGTAATTTTAGTTGAAGCTTATTTTTCTTTTCTTCCTCATATAGAGGAATAGAATCATAGAAAGTATGGTGGAAAAGAGCTGAGCTGTACAGATAAAAGTTTTGCTGTGCCATTTGGCCACTGGATAAAGGGCCAAAAGCAGTCCTGGCTAGATTTTATTTACTAATGCAGATACAGACTGTGATACTCAGAGAATGTCAAGTGACCCCTGCCAGGCTTTGAGAGATACAGAGATCAAGGTCCTATTTGTTCTTTCCCTTCTCTTGCTGGTGCATTTTATTTTCTTACTTATGCATTCACAGAATCACTAGGCTGGAAGTGACCTTCAAGATCACTGAGTCCTACTCATGCCCCAGCACCTCAACTAAACCATGGCACTGAGTGCCACATCCAGTCTTTTCTTAAACACATCCAGGGATGGTGACTTTACCACCTCCCAAGGGTGACCATTCCAGAACATTATCACCCTTTCTGTAAAACACTTTTCCCTAATATCCAACCCATATTTCCCTTGACACAGTTTGAGACTGTTTCCTCTGGTTCTGTCAGTTGCTGCCAGGAGAAAGAGACCAACCCCACCAGGCTACAGCCACCTTTCAGGGAGTTGTAGAGAGTGGTAAGGTCACCCAAGTCTCCTTTTCTCCAGGCTAAACACCCCCAGCTCCCTCAGTTGTTCCTCACAGGGTTTGTGTTCCCAGCCCCTCCCCAGCCTCGTTGCCTCCTCTGGATGTGCTCGAGTGTCTCAAGGTCCTTCCCAAACTGAGGGGCCAGAGCTGGACACAGCACTCAAGGTGTGGCCTCACCAGTGCTGGGTACAGGGGAAGGGTGACCTCCCTGCTCCTGCTGGCCACACTGTTCCTGACACAGGCCAGGATGCCCTTGGCCTTCTTGGCCACCAGGGCACACTGCTGGCTCATGTTCAGCTGGCTGTCACCAGTGCCCCCAGGTCCCTTTCTGCCTGGGCACTGTCCAGCCACACTGTCCCCAGCCTGTAATGCTGGAGGGGGTTATTGTGGCCAAAATGCAGGACTCAGCACTTGGATTTGTTAAACTTCATTCTATTGGACTCTGCCCATCCATTCAATCATTCCAGGTCTGTCTGCAGAGCCCTCCTACCTTCCAGATCAACAGATCAACACATGCTCCCAGCTTAGTGTTGTCTGCAAATTTGCTAATGAAGAACTCAGTCACCTCATCCATGTCATCAATAAGGATGTTGGCTTTGCTTCAGATGAACATCTTTTTAAGGACTGAAGCAATGAACCAAGCCCTCACCCAAGATTTTTATAATGTCCATAGAAAGAAAATCATACAAAGACTCAATTTCTGTTAGTTCGCTGCAAGTAATGACATCTGCTTGTAATTAATGCAGCACGAATTAAAAATATATGTAAATTTAAACCTGTTGGAGGCATGGATAGCTCTTTATCATTTGTTTACTCAGCCACAAGTAACAGTGGTAAGGATGTCTGCCCTCTTGGAAGATTTACTCTAGATGGCTTATCTTCTGCAATTTCTTAGGCAGTTAAAATATATTCATGTTTACTGGGAAAAAAAATTCATATATACATATATATGTATCTCCTTAGTGCTGTTATCAAGCGAATTTTTTATGAAGAATTTGCAACTTACATGATTGTAAATGTTTTCAACAGGTTGTATCAGTCTGTAAAAATTCTGTACTCCTTTGGGATTTTTGTGACATACTCGATTCAGTTCTACGTCCCTGCAGAGATTCTGACTCCAGTTGTCACCTCCAGAGTGAGGCAGAAGTGGAAGTTACTCAGTGAGCTTGTGGTGAGAGCACTATTAGTCTGCTCAACCTGTAAGTATGTGCAGAACATCCATTAAAAAACTTGCTATTACATTTTTTGGGACCTGCTTATTTAAGTATATGTTTTGTTGTTTTGTTTTCTGGAGGCTAGCAAACCTGACTGTTTGACTTTTACGAACAAATGAAACTAATGTTGTATTTGTATTTTAACCGCATTTGTTTTAGTAGGTTGGACCGATTATTTGACCTCAGTATATTTTGCTGGTAATACCCTAAAGCTGCCAACTGGAAAATAAACCTTTCTCAAATAAATTTTTTTAAGTGAGATGCACATTGCTGAGATTTGTCAGCATTTATCTATGTAATCTTCAGTACATACTTGTCATGGAGAAATCGTTTCTGTTTTGTTGACCTAAGGATTAAGCCTAAAGATATGCTGGATCTGTAGCCAAAAAGTAGCATTGGCAAGCATGGATGCCTGGTCATGGAGTTCATGAAGTGCCACTTATTTTAGAATAATACTCCAAAGTAGTTTTTGGAGGCAGGCATCTCTACCTTCACTGCCTGTTACTCTTGTTGTTTTTCTTGCTTGTCCCCTAATCTTCCCTCCTGCTGTGTCTCTGCTTTCTCACAGCTGCTTGAGATGTGCTAGTAGGAGTCAGCAGAGCTGACATTGAATGGTGAGTGTGGTCTCATCCAGGAATAAATACTCCTAAGGATAATGAACTGTGGGGGAAGTTCAGCTTTGCCTTTACAGCTCCCAGCCAAAGTGCTCAATAACATAGCGACCTTTTCTCAAAGATAATATTAAAAAAATTGTTTGTAGTACCAAGTTGGCTTCTTGACTTGACCAATTGTATTGAAATAAGCTGTTAATATCTTAAAAGCAATCAAAACTGATAAATAAGCAAAAAAAAAGGCCAAACTTTGTGTTTTAGGGGAAAGTACTGATGAAAGAGAAGATATTTTTTTTGTCTCCATTCCCTTGATGAATGAACTGGATGACACCTAAGGATTGTTGTAAAAGAAGACTTTGACATCCAGTCAAGTCTGTTGAGAAAAGCAGTTTAATGCCAGTGCAATTTAATTACTATAGTAAGCGAAGGGAAATACCATTGATCTAATAACTTGCAGCTCTGAAAATACATCTGCTTTGTGAAATTAACAAAATAAAAAGAAAACCCAAGAAAGAAAACCCAAATTTTTTTTTCAATGATGAAGTCCATGTCTCCTGAAGCATCATATAGCCTGTGTTCTATTTCAGGTCATCAAGGCATTAAGATTTTAAGATTGAGGACAGATGAATAGCTCTTGTAATACTTCAGAGACATCTAGACCAAAATCTTCAAGGTTCAAAACACTTCTTAGTATCTCTCCAGGACACTAAAAGGTCACCAGTTAGATCTCCAGTCCTAACCACACCTTGCTGTCATGACACCCTCGACTTCTTCTCAATCTCTGTTGCCCTTTATGTGCTCCTTATCACCTGCCCTGGTAATGATATCACAATAGATTTGAAAAGCTAAAAATCTTGTATATCCAAACTGTTGCTTACAGCCAAAGGCTTCAAGCATTTATAGGTGAAAGGTAGTTCCATGTATGTTTCTGATGAGAATAGCCAGTGGTGAACAGGCTTAAAGGCACACTTCCCTAATTGACTTGGGAAAATTATAAATTACTTCATAATATTCAGCCGTAGGTTTTTTCCTTAATTTTGTCATTAACTTTTGTAATTTCTGGGTAGTCTGAAAAGATAAAACTGGGAAACAATGTCCAAGAAAAGAAAGTAGAAAAAGAAAGGAAATTAGCTATATATATGTAAAGATAAATATATACAAAAGATATAGCTACATATACAAAGATGTAGCATTAGAATGCTCTGCCTTTATGTCTTTAAAAAAAATGTGAATAGTAAAATTGTACCTAGTGTATGCCATTGCAACTTACCTGTGATATGAATCTCTGAAATGGAGCTGCTGAAGTGTTATGGGTCTTACTGGGATATTTGAGGATATTAAATTGTTTGCTGCAAGGCACAAAAAAGTAACATTAAAAGTTTGCTCTTAAAGGTTTGATATTTGCCAAGCTGTTGTGTGATGTGTTGTATTAACCTAATGGCATTTCAGGTTTTTCCCTAGTGGTTTCTATAACTTGTATACATGCAGTAGCTGTAATATTTTTTCACCAACAATTGTGTAAGCTCCCATGCTTACATTCATCTTCATTTTTCATTGAAGCACTGGTTTTAAACAGAATTAATTTAAATAGCGTCACTTTTCACTTAGCTGCACTTTGTCTCTCTGCAGAACTTTGTAGCTAAAATGATCCAGAAAGTGTTTCTTTAATAGAAAGTAAAAATCCAAAACCTTTTAAACTGAATTTTAGAAATTAAATGGTTTTGATATCAGTGACGGAGTATGTTGTAATGTCTGAACCATTCAGAGGTCATACACTGATTAAAGGAAATCTGCTTGCTTGAAAGTAGCTCTTTGAGAAGAGGAACTTCAGCTGTGGTGCTAGTAGCACATTAGCTTTTAAAGAGAAGACATGAAAAATCACTTATTACTAATTCTTGGGGCTATTGCATTACTCAAAAGTTATGTCATTGTTCTATTGTTGGAGTATATGAGAGACTGTTTTTGGAAGAGGCAGACCAGGAGTCTATTTTTTTTGTCATTTTTTTCTTGTCTGATAAGGTTTGTTTTAAGTAAGGATTTGGCAACTGACTGGGGATGTAACACACACCCAAGAGCCATCTGTGTTGCTTAGGGCTTTTCATTACTTATTTGCTCACTTTTGGACACTTAGCATTGCAGGAGAATGATCACAAGAATCTTCTGCATTTTTAGATTTCCCTTTCTTCTTCAGCTTTTTTCTATTTTGTTCGCAAGAGACAAGCATCTCTTCATCTTTGCTTGGATTTCACTGTAGATGGTGTAGCAAGTTGGAAGATCCCACTATACTTCATAAATCCTGACATAAACCATTATTTTATAAACTAGGTGAGCACCTGGTGCACTGAGTGGAGGGGTGAGCTAAGCTTGTGCTGAAAGTCCAGCCTAGAGCTGGAGCCTGGGTTTGGTGGATGCTGAAAGCAGGTGGGAGCTGGATGTCTAGCTAGCTAGGCAGAAATAGGATTGAAAGTTGGACTAAGCATCACTGTGGTAGGCTAAGTTAGAAATTAGGAACACAGGAAAATAGAAGAAATAGGACAAGAGTCCTCATGGAATTTGGAAAATGCTAGAAGCGATACGCAGGTGGAATTTTGTGTGGGTACTGCCTTGGTATTTGTGGTATTTGAATGTCAGATAACCTCAGTGCTTTGAAATATTTGTCAGGGTGGAATTTTTATAAAGTTGAAAGTATTTACCCTGATTTTACATATTTAAAATACATGTCACAAATACAGTTAGGATCTGTGTTTGCGACATCTACCTGGGTGAAGGCTGGGCATCATGCCCAAAGTTCAGCTCTTAGCCAAGCCTGTTACATGGTGGGATTGTATGTCCAGCACATTGGGATGAACTGTTAAAGTGTGAAGCTTTTTTAGTTTGCTTCTGAAGCATCCTGGATGAATTGTTAAAATATTATTTAATTTTTTTATGTAGATAGCTCTATGTTTTATCTTTCCAGAGGTCAGCTTGTATCGAAGAGCAAGAAAAAAACCCTTTTTATGCAAATCAGTTCTGTTATGCCCACTGCTTGAAATAAACTGCTGTTTCATCATGAGTGTTCTTTACTCTCTCTTGCTTACTTGGTACTGAGATCATGGTGATTCTGGGAGGGGAAAAGTTGGAGAGGTTTTGTTCAGCTTAAGCAATTAATTCCTCCTGTATTAAAATCTTCAAAGTATGCTGGGAACTTGGAGATTGAGAGATGATCTGCTAAGCTTTAGTCAGTGTTGATGCTAAATGGCATCAGACATATTCACTTCTGATGCCTCACAGTAGGAATTGTGGTAAAAAATTTAGGATGGGGCAAGACGATAAGTTTCCTCTAGAATGAAAATGTAAATACCTCACTGTGTAGCAAAACCTCCTCATGTCTTCTTACTGAAGGACACTGAAATTACATCTGCTTGCTGGATGTGTTGAAAGAAGTATGGGAAAAAAAAGTAGTATTGAGAAAATATTTTATCTGAAAAGGTGTCAGCAAATCCATGAAATAAGGGAATAAAATAGAAAGGAATAATTCTAGCATTACTTTCATTTTTAAAGAATAAGTTGTGTTTGATTTATTAAAGATAGTAGTGAAAGAAATTTTTTTGTGAATTGGTAGCTACTGAAGAATATCAGCAAGTGTAATGGAGAAAACTGGAGTTGAGCATTAATAGTATCTTTCATCCACACAAGAAGTTTAGAATATTATTCTTTTAATAGCTTAATTTAGGGCTGTGTTCCTGCAGCCATGGTTTTCCTTTTAAAAGGTAAATTAAGAAATACTGCATTTGCATGTGGATGTGGAGATAACACTTGAATTGTCAGCTGTTTTGATTATTACCTTGAAATGAAAGAAATTTAATTGAAGGGCTGATCCAGCTGAGTATGAACGGAGCTGTTACTGAGCTGCTTGCCATTAAGTCTGAGCTTAGTGTGTAATTTTACCAAGAGGAGAATAAATGCATTATTCAGTTGAGCTTATCAGTTACGTTTTCTTAATATCTCCCTACTTGAACTGTACCTGGTTTTAAGAAAGAACAGTTCTTCATGCTGAATAATTAGACACAAGATAAAATTATGTTTACCAGATGTCTTACACTGTTTATTGACATTGTGCCAAAAAAATACTTGCTTAGAGTAGCTGCAGGAGAGGTAACAGGAGTTTTAAGGTCTAATAATGCATGCTCTTAGGATAAACTAATAATCATTTATATAGAAGAGGCTTATGTATTAGTTGTTAGACATAGATTTCTTTTTTAGTAAGAGTTTGTTAATTTCAGAGAGTAATATTAATGACAGAAAAGTGGAATAGTTACATTAGTGATTTAGGAAAGTTCCAGATGGGATATAAAATATTTGTGTGGACTGCTTACAGGTCCATCAAAGTGGTCTTTAATACAAAATAATTGCTTATGAATTGTCAAAGGAATAAAATCAAATATTTAATTAATTCAGTTCATTTTTCCCCACTGGTGTATTGGGGTTTTATCTGGGGCTTTTTTGGATATGGGGAGCTGTGAGCATAATTCTTGCTTCCAAGTAGAAGATCCTGTACTGTGGTTTTAAGTTGAGGATCATTGAGAGATGATCATTGGGTGGTTTTTGGCATATGCTTGGGCATGGGAAATAGATATATGAAATCAGATTTTTTCAACCTTTTTGAGTATCTTTGCAAGAAGAATTAAGCTCTTAATTTCAGGGTTAATATATCCCGATTATGAGTCCTTCCTATTTATGTGCCATTATGAATTGTCTTATCTTATGAGTTGCCGTTGGTGTAGGCATCAATTTACGGATGTAAAGTAACTTAATGTTCTTTTTAATAGTGCAAACATTAAAATCTTTTTTTACCCAACTTTAATATATGGATACCAGATGTCTGTGGTTTACGATTAATGGTTAAATGTTATGGTTTATTTGAATAAACCACAGAAGTGTTTCTTACTGCTCTGTGTTCTAGAGACATTAAGGTGTAAATACATTTTCCAAATAAAGCCATAGAGACTAGCTGAATGGTCTAATGTTAGTATTCATCATTGCAAAATTTTATATTTTAAAAGCTGTATATAGAAAGTTCAGGTTGTAAAGTAAATTCCTGAAAAACTAAAACAATTCCTGCTTTATCTTTTTGGGTTTTTTTAAATTACTTTGGTGTATGTTGGATTTCTTCTGTTCAGGTGTTAGTTAGGTTTCTGAATGAATTTCAATTTTGTGCTTCAGATTTTGGAGTACAGCTCTTTTCCAAAAATATTTTGTGGGAAAGAAAGAAAAGTATGAGTTTGAATATTGGGCAGTCAATATATTCAAGAACTGTCTGGACACAATCTTGTGCCATGTGTTGGGATGGCCCTGGAGGCAGGGAGGTTAGATCAGATGACCCACTGTGGTCCTTTCCAACCTTACTCATTCTGGGACTCAGATTCTATGATTTGTGATTGAGGTGAAAAATGGACAAATTTGAAAGATTTGTAATTAGAAAATTAAAAAGTAATTTAAAGCTTGACGTGAAATTTGCTTGATTTTTGTTCTGCAACATTTGTTCCATCATTTACAAAACAAATGAAGAACAAATAGTTTAGCAATTCATTCATGTATTCTGAAGCACTTATCATATTCTGGAGCAATAATTATTTAAATTATTAAATTATTTGCATTAATTTTTAAATTAATAATCTTTTTTAAAAATAATTTATGATTCGTTTTTGAAGACTCCTTTGCAAATTGTATTCACTTATGGTGTAGTGCAAGTAGAAGATTCCTAATCCTATTTACAGTGTAAACTGACCTGTCAGTCGCTGCTCTGGAGATTTGAGGTCATACCTGGCATAAATTGCAAAGTGCTCCATGTGCTAACACTTGTCTTACTTAGCATGGAGAACTCTGTTGTCTGCATCTCTACAGCTGCAGTGGTTATCCAGGCTAGACTCTCTGGAAGCAAGAGAGAGGAGCAGGTGCTTGGAATGGCACAGTTTGTCTGATCTGGTTTACATGTTTGCTTCTGGACAAGTTGAACTGGACCACAGAAGTGCTTATTCCCTTCTTGGGCATGTTTGAAGGAATATAGCTGAGAAATGTATCCAGTATTTGGTATGATGAATTCTTCTCAGGAGGAGTGAGAAGTGACGCTGAATATCATTCTCAGTTGGCTGCAGTTAAATCCCATTTTCCCTTTCTAACAATAATTTTAAAACTAATCAAGCCTGCTATTATTTTTTAGTTCCACTCTCTATTTTCCATCTGTGTGCTTACAAATATAGTGAAGTGGTGATGTGAAAATTCTTTGTCCAAATAACAAAAAAAAATATATATATATTCTCTAGCTCATAGAAAGTGAACTTTATTTGTAATATTTCAATAATTCATAAATTTGTGTTTCTCCATTATTTTAGCCCATTATATTTCTATGCATGAACTGACTTAGAAGAGAAGGTCATTTATCAGGTTTCTTCTTAAATGTCATACACGAACCAGTGATTTTCTGTCATGCTTATTGAGTGGAGCAGCTATTTTTGTATGTACCCCTTATGCATTTTACATCTATTCAGTGCTTCATAGACTTGAAATTTCCTTTAAGATCTAGAGTTTCCTAAGGGGAAAGTAAAGGATTCAGCAGATGGAAAAACATCACTTTCTTAGTGCACAGTTAAGAGGAAATAGATAACAGTGCTTGGCATTTTAAAAATCTCCCCATTTTTTTTCCAGGGCATTGGCCTATGTCTTCCTTCCAGCACAGAATTGAAAAGTATTTTGAGTTCATGGACATACCAAAAGTAATAACATGTGCTTTACTCAGTTGGTTAATCTGAGTTGAGTAGTGTTGAATATTAATCTGTACTCTGTACTTTTTCACTCGATAAGGTCCCTCAGTGTAGAAGTTATGATTATGAGCAACATTAATTTACTGCTGCAAAAAGTCTAAGGAGCCTGTAACACAAATGGCATCCCACCACTTTTTAATCCTTTTGTTTTCAGCCTCATGTTCAAAGATTCAGTAGTTTGTTCCTTCCTGTTGTGTCCTGCAAACCTTATTCTATCTAGATTTTTTTTTTTTTTTAACCTGGATGTTTTCCTAGAGCTGACTTGCAATGTCAGGCACAAACAGAAAAGCTGTTTTCTAGAGTTTAGGGGATGGGGAGAGGAAGAGGAATACTTTAACAATATACTTTTATGATATATGAGGCAAATAAACATCTTACTGCTTACAAACGTAGAATATCTTCTCTCTTTTCTTTGGTTTTCTTTATCCCACCACAGCACATAATTCCATATTCTTCATCATGCTAGCTCTAGCATTCAGTCAGAAAAGAGCAGATTGGCTTCACTGATCAGCACAACCCCCCTGTTCTCTGTTCAGCTATTTTGTGTATTTTTTCCTTCAGCAAGAAATGGAACATACTGTGTTTTGACTTGAAGTAATGTTCACTGATAAAACTGTTTTGTTGTCACAATAATGTTGTGACGTCAAAAATTCTATGTCTTGTTCTTTGAGGTTGAATGATGTTCTTATTGAACATGTGGTGTTGTGGTAAGGTTATCTCAGCTAAAGTTCTTCCTTCAGTAAAAGATACCTTGGATCATGTTGCTGTCCTACTAAACTGGTGTGAACTTCCTTACTGAAGACTCCTTCATTCAAAGTCAGATCTCCAAAGGAATTACGTGTTTACAATTATTCAATCAACATTTCCCCCCACAAGTGTCTTTGTCTTTGCTGGAATAAGATCAGATGCCATATTTTTGTTCTTACTGCTTTTTTATTCCCCTCACTGGTACCTCACCATGATCTTGCCGGTTACATCCTCTGTGACCTTTCAGATTTCAACCTCCCATTTCTGCTCTTTTTGTCAAGCCTCTCACTCTCGTGTTCTGTGTTTATCCACTACTTATTCAGTAACCATAAACTTTATATTTTATAACTTTGCTGCATTTATTTTTCCATTTTTATTTCTATGCCTTTCCCTTTATTTTATGTTTTAATTATTGGACATAATTAATCTGTGATATCAGACAAGAAGCCAGAGGATTATCAGTATAAATGCATCAAACGAGCCATTACTATTATGTGACAAGTAATCAACTTGACACAATGTATTCCAGATCTAAAGTCTAAGTGGTGAAGGAAGCTTTTATGTGGTTTATGCAATTATGTGGTTTATGTTTACTTTAATTATCCCTATTTCATAGCTACACACTATATTTCTTGCTGGAAGGCAAAATTACTGCAAATGCTTGCTGCAAAGTACACCACTGAGAATATGGCAGGAGTTTAATTTTAAGACCTGGTACTTAAGCATATAGACTAGGCTAGAAGAATTTACTGTTCAGTTAAATGTACATTTTAAGTGTATGTGGATTGTGATTTAATATTTTGATCCTGTTTCAAGGTGGCCATTTAGAAGTTACTTACTTTGTGGAAATGTCCAGTAGAATTAGCATGCAGCTCAGAGACATGAATAACTTTTGATTACAGAAGAACAGATTCTAGATTTATTACTTTTAGAAAAAAGAGGTAGTAATTTTGGACTTCATTGCATTAATTAAAGTCCTGTCTGTTCAGTTAGCTAATTTTTAACAAATTCAAGTCAAAATAATGTTTAATGAGCTAGAAAGAAATTGCAAGATAGCTAGCTGGGGGTTAAGGAAAGGTTAAAGTATCATGAATGAAAACTAAAATTATTCATTTTTGTGGCTCTGTTGAGCTGGATATCTAAGATATAATTCCTGTTCATCTTTGTGCCAAATAAACTGTGTAGTAGTAATAAATTAACCTGCCTTTCGAGGATATGAGAGTCTGCTGTGGAATTTGGAGAAACTATGAATTATTTGACAGTGTTAACATTTATTCAGTAGGAGAAAAGTAACCAGAATCCTTTATGTTTTGGGTTATCCCAGGTACATTTCCATGTGTCACTGTTTTAGAAATGACTTTATATCTTTTTTTAATTGCTGAAAGGAACTACTGTCCCATGTAGCTCTGGTGGTGTCTACTTCAAAGCAGAGAAGATTACCTGAAGTGTTGGGCATATCCATCTTGATTGTAAAGATGAATCCAGCAAGTTACTATCCTTGCTCTTTTATCTGTGTATTTAAAATTTTCTTTTTTCTGTCTTGCATTTATCAAACTGGAGCTTTTAGGTGTCATTCTTTTGTCTGCTAGTTTTAGGGATCCTTTCCTGCACATATTTTATTCCACCTGTTAGTACAAGCAGGCCATAATAAACTTGCAGTTGGTGTACTCTTTCATAAACTAGAAAGACTGATGTTAGGAGGCATTTTCCAATACTTCATGTTTAAGGTAATTTTTTTTATACCTGGTATAAAAGAATGTTAGCATTCATGCGATCTCTTTATATATGTCTTTAAAAGCCATTCCTTGCTAAAAGAAAAAAAAAATATATCAGATAGTTCCATGCAAAAATAAATAATACAGTAGCTCTTTTCCTATGTTACTCTTACAATTTTCATTGGCAATTATCAGGGGAGTAAGAAGATAACTTATTATTTTGATTTACTTTTTCATTCTATGCATAGTTATTGTGTTTTGTTTTTTCATCAGTAGTTGGTTGAACCCCAAGGAAAAGAACAGCTTAGTTACTAAATGGTGCATATGCATAATGTAGAGTGCTCTGCTCTTGCCGTGAGGGAACTGGAATGACAATAATCACAATAAAAATAAACACACATATTATTGTGAGCAATTGTTTTAGCTCAAATAACTGTCATTCTATATTACATAAAATTACAGGGGATAAGCACAATAGAAATAATTGCTATGATTGAATATAAAAAAGTGCTTGATAACGAAATATAAGGCAAGAATACAGTATTACTGATTCAGTTACCAAAGTGCCGGGTAACATTTTAAATTCACCAGAGATAATCAGTCTTCAACTAGTTTGGAACAAAGGACTGTGTATAATAAAAACCATGAGAAGTTTTCTTAAAAGGATCTTGGGTCCTGTGGTTCTTGATTTTCCAGCTTAAATCTAAAAGCCGTGAATGTAGTGCAAGTTCATGGAGCAAGTTCAAAATCAATTCTCAGTGCTGAATATTGCCCCTCTCACTTGCCAGCACATGGGACATAATATCAAGTCCTTATACAGTCAAGGTTTTATTTCTACTTGTTATTGAAGGTTCTTTCTTAGATAAAAGGGAACATAGAGAAGTTATGGCTAACTTTTTTTGTAACTTATTTATTCAGCTCTGTTACTTGGAAGAGCAACACTTTGCAAATGAAGATCCTAGAAAAACTGATATGGTTACTTTCAGAATAGTTCATCTAAAGCTGGTTTTCTGTGTGTGGTGTTTGCAAACACTAGACATGCTGAACCTCCTTTGAAGATTTAGAGAAGACTGGAGAAGTTTTGATGTAGGATGTCATTAATATTTGCTGTTCTGTGTTTTGGAAAGGCACATTTCCATAAAGCTGCCTACTGGTTTATGTACAGCTATAAAGTTATCCCACAAGTTGAGAATCAAAATAATTTTTTCTAATAATATTACAGAAATTTTTTTTCAAATAATATCACAGAAAAAACATTGCAACAAAATGGCCTGTTATGTATATTCAGATATGTGCCTGTGTTTTTATTATGCAGACCACAAAACATTACAGAGAAAATATATGAGGCAGACCCTGACCATTCTGGTATAAAGTCAGGTTCACTGAGTCTCTCACAGCAGTAGAGAGTAGGTGAGCATTCCTTATACTATAGGCTACAATGTATGGAGTAAGACTAGAAATGACCAAAATAATAGCTGGGATCAAAAAACCATGTATAATAGCCAAAATCCTAGTTAGCCTTTTTCCCTCAGTGGTGGTGAGTCGGACAGCGGCTTTTCAGGCACTAAAGCACCAAGGCACTTTCTGCATTTCTATTCCAGTAAATGTATTTCTGCTACCTGCACACTACTTTCCTGTGACCTGTTTAAAATATCCGTTGTATTTATATCAATAAATTTCAAGAAAACCACTTGCTAGATGCCTCTAACAATATTTTTATCTGACACTGGAGAATTTGGATGGTGCGTGCACTAATATTATGTATGTATAAAAGAGAAAAAAATTAAAGTTAGATATTAGGGAGTGAAGACATCAAACATATTTGAAGTCATGAACAAAACCCCGTGTAATTTCAGTTTTGTCACTGTCATCTGAAGGAATGACCCATGGCTTTTCTTTTTTTCAACCAAAGGCAGTTTAGCATACCTCTCTCCTTCCACAAATTTCTAGTACTTGAAAATGGTACAGCATAAATGGATATTGAGCACTGGGTACTGGACCGGATAGTCTAATTTAAAGAAAAAATTTTAAATAGTAAAATACTGGCACAAATAAGTTAATACTGTATTTTACTGACTGAAGGAGTTATAGCTTAGTCAGTTCATTGAGAAATTCCTAGCTATTGGGCATGTAGATGATGCAGGAAATATTTTGAGCAACATTGAGTGAGACGTTTATGTTCTGCTTCTTTAGTCTTCACAGTTCAGAGTGCAGCTCTGCTGCAAGCCAGTGACTGGTGACCGAGCTTCTGCAAAGGTGGTATATAAAGTTAAAGTGAAATTCTAAAATTGACTTTTAAAAATCTGGAAGTAACAAGAGTCCTGATACTTATGCTTATGGAGAGAGTCCATAAAATACATCCCTTGCTAGTGTCAGTTCCTTGGCTGAATCAGGAAAGTCATGGTACTGTTTCTCACTGATGCACTTCAGGTAACTATGAAATTAGAGGACCTTGAAGAGACTTTATAGAAGCCAGTGGTTGACAGTATTACCAAAGAGGGATATGCATATTTTAGAGAGCTGGATAATGCACAAGGTGTCAGTAATTGCTTCAAGAATCACTCTTCTTTCTTTGTGACAGCATAAATCCTGCAGGGGATACTGAACATTAGGAAAGTATTACCTGGGTTTTGATGCAATTCACTGGACCACAGGAAATTAAAAGATAAGAATTATCTATTGCTGAAAACATCTGCTCTTCTAAAAAAAACTTTTATACTTCTGTTGTCCTCTATTTGGAGCTCATGCTGTGATCTTCTGTATTGCCTGGGCTATTTAAAATTTCAACTGACTACTTGTATGTGTTGAGAGGACCTGAGAGAGATTGTGCTTGTATGTCCTTTCAAGGTCTCTTTTTATTACTAACTTCCCAGTTTCTTTTGCCATTTCCTCATCACGAAGTTAATTTGTTTGGAATCCCTACACTGTGCAGCAGTATTAAATATTTAATTTCTTTCATGTGCATAGAACCATGGAAAATTGGAGTTTCACAGGAATGAGATAGTTTCCTAAGGTAAAATTTCAGTTTCCTAATATAAAAAAATCAGTGTTTTTGAAAATACTCTGTCATAAATACTGTTAAAATAAAGCATAGGAAAAAAGTAATTTTGAAGGAGAAAGACTTTTAATATTTATAAGTGTTTCACTTGCAGAAATATTAACAGAATTATTTGTAATAATAACGCATTTTGAGAGCATAAGAAGTTATTAAACCGGACATAATTTTCAGCTTTTATATCTGAACAATTCCTCCAACCTTAGTACCAGTAGGTTTACAAAATAAAACTTAACTATTTTTTGCTTTTCTCCATTTTGATAGAAGTTCTATCAAATCAAGTGCTGATTTACTCCTGCATTGGAGTACTTTTGAGCATGGTGTACTGTTTAAATTTTGGAGCAAAGGAATTGATTTGAATGTTTAAGCTTTTATTTATAGATGAACATGAACATGAAATTTTTGAAGTTGACAATTTCATTATCTAGTTAGTTACTTTTTGAACCTCAAAGCTGCACTAGAATCTTGAGACTTGTTCAAAGACCAGTGAGTTATTTAAAATGTAATTTAGTTTGACCTTAAATTGATCTAGTATGTACAATGAAGTAATTTACTACAGCTCGTGATTTAGAATTGAGTTTCTAAAGGCAGCTTTTTAAAATAACAGTATTGGATAATTGAGTATATAATTCTAGTTCCCTTAATTTCATAATTCCATAGCCTTTTCAGAAGGTTGCAATTTGGTTTTCATCACAGCTTTTTTAATCAGTGTGGAACTGTAATGGTGCAAACTATGATGCAAAGGAGTGAGATATTATTTGTTCTCTAGTGCTGGGTGCTGGGGTTGGCTGCAGCACCACTGCAGAGAGCTGCAGAGAGTAGATGATGTGTCTGCCTGACCTCTAACTCAGTGAGGAGGGATGATGGCAAAGGTTAATACAATCCACTGGGAATATGGGAGGTCCTGGACCTCGTGCAGGATAGTCATGTTTTGCAGGGAAAGGTTACAGAAAGTAGGGCCAAACAGCTGAATGACAGGAGAAAGACGATACCGTCATTTTTTTCCTGGAGACCATTGCCTCCAGGAATGAGAGTGCTAATGGTGCTGGAAATGTTTCTTTCTGATCCCAAGGAAGTTCCAATCAACAACATTCACACAGATGAAGAGACTAGATATAGCTGTTAGTAGTTTATGTGCTAAGCTGGTCAATGCATGCACTGATTATCTCAGATGGATTTAGCTTCTTTCTTTACAGGTTCAAATCTTTTGTTGTTCTGAACAAAAATTGATTTTTGTGTGTGCTTCTACATTCCAAATTTTAATTGCATTGTCTCCTATGTTTATTTGGAAATTAAGAGACAAATTGCACAGTCTGTTTCAATGTTGTACTTATGCTTTTGGGAACAAACAAATTCGTACCTTTAATTTTGAACTGTATATCTCATTTAGAAATGTAGCAGTCAGGATCTGAGATTTCCATAAGTAGGAAACAAATATTCTACAGCAGTGTAAATGGTGGGTAAACTTCTATGGTCTTTTCCAATAACTTGTTTTACAGATACAGGCAATAGCTTTTCATCCTTTTAAAAGGCAGCAGAGAAGTCAAAACCAAACAAAACTTTTCCCTTTAACAGGCATTCGATTTTTCAATTGTTCATGTTGGGAATGTGATTGTGTGGTTGGATTCCTTTCCAAAGCCTTTAAAGCATAGGCTTTCTGTTATCAGAACCATCAAGTCCTATCCCTTCTAGGATTTTCGTGGGGTGTGTATGGTGGTTTTCAACCTGGATTTTGAAATGTCAAGCACTGCTGCAGTGTTGTGCTAAAGACACTCTGTGTATTTCTAGGGAATGACTCCCAAGCGTTATGGTCCTCCACAGTATTGTTCGCATCTCCATCTTCGTAGTGCGGGGATTTGCTCTCTCCTGAAGTTTGTCTGTAAGTGGTGGAGTACTCCTACAGTCCAGGACATGGGAGAATATTTTTTTAAATGATAAGGAGATTTTTTTTTTAAAGTTTATTTCAATGTAAAATGCAGAGTCCTGTTAAAGACAGTGCCTTCACAGCACAGAAAGAAGACATAGACCCTAGTCAAGACCAGGCGAACACTGCAGATTGCTGGGAGTGGCAGACATGCTCCAGCATCTCAATTAAGTCTAGTTTAATTACCCTGCTATATAATCAGGTAGTAATTATGTCTTATGGATCAAATTACAATTATTTATCCATTTCCATTTTATTCCAGTGACCTTCATGTGAGAAAGCTGAAAACTATAATGTAATTGTAGGGATTTTTCTGTTCTATAAATGCTGATAAATCAATATGTAGTAAAAAAAACCCTTAAATAACCAAAAATTTTAATTAGAGGTTTAGTAAAAAAAAAAAGCAAAGGACAATCTTCCTAGCCATTGACCCAATCCCAAACCAGTGAACTGAGTGAAGTGTTTGAGACTGAGCCTTCAAATGTGTGGTTTTTATAGATCCTGAAGGATAAAATACGTGAACAAATACTGGAATCTGTAGCAGTTTCCTGAAAATCAATGGGAAAAGATGAATCCTTGCTTTAGAGAAGTGAAAGACATTCATGGTTGTGAAGGGAGAAGAGACATAGTGTAGGTGAGATGGTGTGTCAGGAGGAAAAGTGTTTAACAGCTACAAGAGAAGGTGTGGAAGTGGATTAGTACAAATGACAAAATGCTGTAGATGAGTATCAAATAATCTGATGGTTTCTTCTGAAATTGGCAGTATTGTAACTTTGTTAAAGAAACAGTGTATTAAGTATAAACAGTGTGTTAAGACTGAAGTTCTATGATCAACATCTTTATTATGATACATATGTTAGGCTAAAATCTCAATTACAACCTTTTCCTAAGTTTGTTGTTTGGGTTTTTTTTTTACACAGAATTTTGCTATGGGCTAAGACAGAACACAATACACAGATGCAAGGTTTTATTAATAAAGCCTAATATTATATGAGTATAATTCAAGTACAGTGCAGTTGTTAGTAATCCAGTTACAATGACACTCATTGCCCAAGTTAATTATGATAGAAAAGCTATATGCAATGTGAATTTGCTGTGCAAAATAGGAGGTTGCTCAGTGGGTACATGAACTTAATAGATTGTTAAGAGGTACCTTAATCTCAGAGCTAAGTCCGTTTGACTGTTTGATGGCTAAAGAGTTGGTCTCGCAGTTAAAACAAGCTAAAATCAGCTCAGGCTAATAGAGGTCCAGACAAATCCAGACACCCTGCTCTCTGAGAGTGTACAAAGCCTGTGGACTTCTTCTGATTGCAGCAAAATAATATTCAATGGCTTATATGTTTCATTAAGTTGCAATTTAAAATATTGCTATGAAAGCTGACAAATTGCATGTAAAACTGTTGGAAAAGTTTACTTGAAGTATATCAGATATTTTAAAGACTACATACTCTATTTACAACACAATTCTGTACCAACTTTTTGTAGTAACAGAATCTTCCCTTTGCTTGGATAAGAAACCTTCATTCTGTCAGTTCCCAACTTGGTTAAATTTGAGGCTTCATCAATGTTAAATCTAATTTTCTTTATTTTTGTTGTTGTTTTTTTTTGGGTTTTTTTTTGTTTTTGTTTTTTGTTTTGTTTTCAATGTGGACAAAGAGTTATTTCTGTTTTCCTTGTTCTACATCAACAGCATCTTTTGTGCCTGAAATAGCAATGCTAGTGTGTATGTTTTTGTCTTTTAGAGCTGTAAAACATGGTACTTACACTGTCTGCATTGTGCCTTATCTTCTCTGTAGAGGATGGCCGATGAGGTTGTGATGCATATACATACTAGGATAATTAGATGTTCCTTTGTTACCGTCTTATATTCTTGCCACCTACTTGCTTGTCCAAGTGCTCTCAAGAGATGTCCTAATCATTAGGTACTTCGGAGTTCTGGAGAATTGGTGCCATTTAACACATATGTGACTCATTGCAAATACTTTGGTTTTGTGTGGGGTTCTCAGAGTGCAGTTAATGACCTTGGAAGGTTCAGGCTCTAGAGAAAAAGAAACACTCTGGTCATTTACAAAGAATCTCAGTATCAAGATAATTAGACACAGGATATCTAGGACAGTATAAAATACAGAATTTTGTGTTGTTAAAAATGCTGGTATTCACAGTGCCTGTCTTTGAGAATTGCACATAATTTACAGTCATACAAGCTTGGAAAGTCTTCTAGTTCTTCTTGCGTGGTGTAAAATCCATTGCATTAATAGATTAAATTGTTTCACTGTTTATTTTATAAGTATACAAAAATCAGATTAGTGAAAATATGCAGTCCCTTAAACCTTCATTAGCTATAATGTCACACTGAAAAAGGTAAATGCTTTTATTACCAAGTTTGTGCAAGTACTTATTCAGTTTAGGCTTTATGAAGTCAACCTTTATTCTGTCGTACTTTATGCTCAGTATTGCCATTTAAATTAGTCATGGTCTTCTAATCTGTCTGTGCAACTCTACGTCCTTTATGTGGTCAAATTTTATTTATTTATACAGTTTCTCAGCTGCAAGTAAAAACACATAAAAACATATTTATGTTTTTATTTGAGGCTGATATGGGTTTCTTTTACTTTTGAAAAATACTGAACTTTTGAATTGTTCATATATCTATTTGTGTATACAGTACGTGTGTTACTTTATTCACCTTTCAAGGCATCACTTCCAATAACAACAAAAGAAAAAAAAAAAAAACTGGAAAAAATGAGATAAATAGTACCTGTATATAAGCAGTTCCATTATACAAATAAACAACAAAACAGTCTTTTCATGAAGACATGAAAGCAAATCTAGAATCATAGGACAGTGGAGGTAGGAAGAAAGGTACCCCGGAGGAGCTTGTGAGCCCTGTTGTCCTGCTCAGGTGTTTTTTTGAGTACCTCTAAGGATGGAGACTACACAGCCCCTCTGGGTGACTAGCTCTGGTGTTAACCACTGTCACAGTGATGTTGTTTCTCATGTTCAGGAAGAAATTCTTGTATTTCAGTTTGTGCCTGCTGCCTCTTGTCCTCTGACTGGGCAGCACTGTGAAGACTCTGAGTCTGTATTCTTTGCTTACTCCCATGAGGTAAGTGTACACAATGACAAGGTCTTCCTGAGACATCTCTTCTCCAGGCTGAACATTCCCTGCTCTCTCAGCTCTCTCATGAATAAGACTCAATCTTTGAGTCATCTTTGTGGCTCTTAGTCAAATATGCACCAACCAGTAATGTTCGTGAGCTATGCAGGTGTACATCCTTTGAGTTTAAAAATACAATTTTAAAATGCATTTAAGCATTTTAAGAGCAAATTTTCTTTAGATCTCAGTTCTCCTTGTTCTTAAAGCTAATGCAATACTTTAAAAATTCAGCTTAACTCTTGGAGACATTTGAAATAAAGAATAGGATATGTTCAGAAGAGTAAATATGAGATTTAGTTGAAAAAGCAGTACATTTTAAAATCCCAGTATTTCCTGTATAACATTACGAGTCACAACTCCGTGGAACATTTGGTAGATAGAGCAACGTAGAAGCCCTTAAAACATCATCATTAGTGAAAGAGGTGTAGGACACAAGATAGCCAGTTCCTTAAAACTCCTCATATAAACATAAAAGGGTTTTTTATTTATGGCCAGTCAAATGGCAAGGTATATATGGTCGAATGTGACTAAATGATAAATTCTCCTTATTTATTGGTTTGTAAGATGACAGCATTTTAAGGAATGAAAGCCTGCAATTAATATAGCCTAGACCTAGACATTTATCTCTTTTGCTGAAGTGCTGAGCCATACATCAAATGTAACTGAAGAAAAGTGGTGATTGCAAGTGGTGATTGACATTTCTGACATCCAGTAGATGTTTGAATATTGTTTTCACAGTTTAGTGCCTGATACCTGTCAATCAGGAGCATTACCAGTGTGAGGTTATTCAGCAAATTTGGAGCATCCACCCATAGCTAACAAGATAGATTTGATCCTTCAGCTTTGCAGTAATTTGGAAATGTTTTCAAAATCAATACATGACTGAACAGAAGAGATAATAAAAGGATTTAGCTCTCACAGAGTGCTTGCAGATGTTGGAACTGATGTCTGTCATGCTTTACAAGTACTTGTAGTTTCTGAGTGGTTCTTGCTAGTGAAGAGTGGATACACGCTGCTTGTATGTTCCTGTGCCATTAGATCTGGAGCTCCATAGCACTGGTCTGCTCTAGGCTGCTCTTTCTCCCAACCTCTTAAAGAGGGTAATGCTTTGCACTTTCCATAGCATATTTTTCCTTTAACTGCTGGTTCCTGTTGCCTTGAGACCTCCATAGGCAAAAATGAGTTCTGGAGCTGAATCCATTAGTTGCTATTTATGTAGGCAGTAGAGATGTTGTTGCAAGAGTGAACTAGGAATATTTTGCTACCAGAGAATGTTACAGCTTCCTGATGAGTTGCTTGTTATCTCTCAGAAAAGACCCAAAATTGCATACATAAAAACTTTTAAAATTTGCTGTTTCGGTATATGTTAGAACTCCATAGCATTTTAGCTTAATTTTTTCTGAGTCATACAGATCTACCCTATCTAGCTTAAATCACAAGACCAGACTCATTCAGTTCAACACTAGATACTTCCCTGTTATGCTAAAATTAGGAGCATCTCTGCCATCAGCATCCTTTGGAGGGGACAAATGCAATTTCAAATCCACTTTAAGGGATGTGACCTCTCACACAGGCAAAGCAGTGGTTACAGCAGAAAGTTGGAGAAACAAGATAATAAGTACCAAGCTGAAATACATGACTGCAGATAGAAAAATACGCAAACATTTCATTTTAAAAATACACCTAAAACATGCTCAAGGTTGTTTTGTTTACATAAGCATATTTCATGAAATATCTGATGGTGACGCAAATGGTATATAGAGGTGCTTCTTGTGAGTGAATCAGTCTTCCAAATTCAGCCCACTTAGACTTGGTACAGGAATGTACTCTCAGGCATATGAAAACTCCTTTCATTTTGTAGTGGTGTAACTAGATCTTAATGTGGTCTACTTTTCATTGCATGAAGAGTCAATACTGCTATTTTCTCTTTTCTGGTAAAGTGTCTGGATTTTAATTCTTTTGACAGTTACTGGGTTTTGTCAGATGGTCATGACAAACACCAAAAGGATAGTTGGTCTTGTTAAAATGGTGAGGGTTGAAGTGCCTCAGTCACAGATTACTGAGTTCTCTCTACTTTTGCAATACTGTGATGAAATTTCATTACAATTGCAATTTTCCAAAGGCAATTCCAGTGTGGAAAATTGATGCTGGTACTTCACATGCATTATGATTGTAGAGCACCTTGCAAACATGAGTTAGGTAAACATCATTTTTACAATAGATAAAAGATTTCTAAAATACTGTTGGGTTTGCAAATTAGCCTGCTCTCAGAAAATATCAGTAACAAATTTCTTTAACCCAAAATAATTTACAGTACATTGTTTAGTAGTTTGGAGAACAAAACGTGATGCAAGAATTGAAGGATGGTGATGATTTACATCTGATTGCTCAATTTGTAGGAACACAAAGAGGAGAAGAAACCACAGAAGTGAGGTGTCCCATAGTATGTTGAAGCAGAGCTGTATTGTGAGTTTTAGGAGCAGAATGAATTATCAATAGAAGTTCTCTGGGGAGAGATTTTCAGCAATTCTGTGAAACTGTTAATTTCAAACCCTTGTTCTCCAAATGGTTCTGTAGTATTTCATACTGTGATTTTTCTAAATGTTGTAAAAGTCTTCATTGGCCTCACTTACAGCATAATCAAGTTAGAAAAGACATTTATTAGAGATTATTTGTGAAATCTTTCATTTCACTCAAGTTAGTAATTATTATTATGCAACAAGAAACATATTATGTACTGAGATCCATGGCATCATTACTGCATTTTTTAATTCAGGCTTTTTAAACCAATAAATGAAACCAAAAATCTTCCCAGGGATTTCTTACTCATAATCAATCATGATTTCTAAGCATATCTACTTTAGCTGATAAAGGATACCTTGCACATTGAAATAATCATGGACAGATCTTTCCTGCAAAACAAAATAATTTTCCTACCTTATCCTATTCCAGAGGAGCTAAAAAACTGCTTCTGTGAAGTTCTGTGTCTTGGTAGATGAAATGAGCAAATAAAGGGATGAGAGAGAAACAGGTGATATGTATCTACCCCAGTCCTTACTAACTATAATGCTTCTAAAAGCAGAGACATTTCTTGAGTTGCTTTGTTAAAAAAACTTAATAATAAACAGAAATAAATTTAGTATTTAGTACCCTTCACATTCCTGTTGAGAGAAAACCCCAGAACTATGGCATCCTGAGGGAACAGGTGTGTATCATTTGCGTATTAATTATCACTGCATTGAATTACATTGAGTTATTCGGGAGGCTTCCATTTACGTTGGAACATGTGGTGGAAACTTCATTCTTCTTATACTCCGATGGGAAGGAAATCCATGATAGCCTGTAGCACTGGCTTTTTAAGGTACCTATGGAAGGCAGAACTTAGTGCAAATACCTGTGGAGGACTAAACTTTCTAAGGTTGATAAAGAAGTTATTTAAAGCAAGTGTGAGTAGTGTGATGATGGGAGCTGTCAGTATAGGTGCTTACTCAAGTTGGAAGTGGGGCATGAGATTTTAGGTTTTTTTGATTGAAGCAAAGGGGAAGGAAAGTGATAAATATGCTACACTTCAGTGTTTTACATTTTAATCAAATCCTGCAGCTAGAAAATGAGCATTTACCAAATCACCCTCAAATAAAACTTAGGAATCATGATTTTTCTTAGTGTTTCTTCTAACCTTTTATTCCTGTTGATTAAATACATTTTTGTCAATATACTCATGTGAATGCTGAAAAATTGCATGGATTTTGACCTGGAAAATTTGGTATTATTTGAAAACAGTCAAGCACATTCAAAATGCAGCATGCAGTTTTGTATTCAAGTCTGGTCTCAAACTGTGTTATTTTGTATTCTGTAGTTTTGCTATGAAGCTTGAATTTTGTATTCTGTAGTTTTGCTATGAAACCAAGATTGTCTGTACAGTCTTGATCCTTCCTGTTATCAAAAGAGCAAATGATATTCTATATATACAAATATATAGATTGCCTACATACTCTTCTGGTTGTCAAAGATTTGTGAAAAGCACTTACATTAAAGATTTAACATAAGAGTTCCCACTCTCACAAATAGACTACTAAGGCAGTGAAAAGCATGAGTTTGTCCATATTATGATTTCAAGACCAGGCCCTTTAACATTCATCAATACAATAAGTATGCATAATGCATTCCTTACTTTATTTTGAACTTATGCAGTTTGGAGTCCTTTCATCTGTCCCTGTTACAGCTAACATAGGAAGGTGGGGCTTGTCTTCCTATAACAGTTTTGCACATTTATTGAAATACCTTTCATAGAATAGGACTAATACCTTAACCCAAGTCAAAATCACAAAAGTCTATTGGAGTAAGAAGCAATATTCTTTCATTTTAAGAAAATGCTTCTGAGCCAAAATAAATAGGCTTATCAAGCTTTATTTTTCATTTCCTGCCCAATTCTGTCAGGATTTTAGTCATTGAATTTTTGAAACATCATCCTCCAGAAAATCTAACCGTATTTCTACATTTTCTTTTCTCCCAGTGCAGACTAATCACTTTTCATAATGTTCTCATCACCTGTCTGATCTGCATGTTAATTAACTCCGTTGTTTAAATGTTCACTATCTCTCTACTTCAGCATTTCAAGTTTTGACTTCATTACTGCTGAATGAAGTGTTCCAGTTCCTTCATTTGTCTACTCAGCCAAAGATTCAAGTCTCCAGAATTGGGAAAATATACCTTTGAATTTGATCTCCATAAGTAGACCAAATATAAAAATTTCAAATATTAAACATACAATTGAGAAAGTTTAGATGTGTATGAGACAGGTTTTTTTCTAGTGCTTTTCTTTTGCTATCCTTGGATATTACAGATCTTGGAGGATTTATTTTTGTTCTTCAAGTCACGCTGCTGTGTCTGACACTTATGTTAAATGCTGTCATTCAGACACTTGTCGTGAATTATCCTTGTGCTGATACATGTAAGTCATCTTTAATTTCAGTCTATCCATAGGAAGCAATTTAGGGTTTGATGAGGTGCCTAAGGAGTATTTAGCTTTGACTGTGTGAAAACATAGGGATGTTCAGATTTACACAGCCTGATACTTTGGTGCAGCATGCCAGTGAGGCTTATCTCATTAGTTTGTCCTAAACAGCTGCAAGTGGTCAGGCTGTGAGGAAAGAAGTCAGATCATTTAGAAGCTATAACACACAGATACAATATTGGGGAGGTTTAATACTGACTATTTCTGAAGACCTGTGTTGGAAAAATTTGGCCACAGCAAATCAGTTGGATAAAATTGTTTTGCACTGATTTCAGTCTTTCTGCAGTTGAGGATACATCTGGGCCAACTATGAAGTAACTTTAATCAAATTTCTTTGGAAGTTCCTAGAATTTCAATTTTTTAAATTTAAATGATCCGTTAAAACAATTGTCAGTGCAAACTGCTGTGTTCTAAGATTATACTCTAATGCTTTTGATTTTGTCCCACACTCTGGGGTTTTTTCTTAGCAAAACTGCATAAGGTCAACCATAAATATTCCAATCTACACAGTAATGTGGTAACATGAAACTAGGTAAGGTTTAGACTATTTAGTATCCAGTACCATGAAATATTTGGTTAATTACAGAACATCCATAGAACATAATGAATATACATGATTATGAAGGGCTAAGTTTATTTGAATTATTTTTATTTGTTTATTTGAAATATGTTAAAGTATTTGATAAAAACAACTACAAAGCTTTTATAACTTTTGAATATGAACCTGTTGAGAAAACAAACGAATTGTGTCTCTTAATATGCAGAAAGACTTCTCTGTTGGATGTGTGTGACAGCATTAGGGCTATTGGCAATTGTGCTTAGACAGACTTCTTTAAGGTACAGACTAGATAGTTACTTGAGTTGAAATTTAGTGTGATCTATAAGGGAACAGAAAAAGCAGGATCAGTCTCATCCCTAAAGTAATTCTCAAGCTGATGCCTAAATACTGAATTGGATTTTGGAAGAAAATTAAGCAACCTCATTGAGCTTTACCTTTTTTTCTGTCTTTAACGCGGTAAAAGCTTGAAAGATGACCAGAACTTCCAAGTTCTATTCCACTAGTTTTAGAAGGAGTTACTGTGTCAACACTTAGTATGAAAGAAGTGTGTTTATTTGGAGAGACTTTGACTGTGAGAGTTCTGCAGCTGCCTCAACTAAGCAGTGCTACGAAGTTGATTGTAGCTTGTCAAGCACTGCAGGCTGCTCCTCTCTACCTATTGAAGTAGATATTTTCTAAAAGTATGGGTTTCCAGCAACATCACTAGATTTCAGAAGTTTCTATTTTATACAATTTTAAACTGTATTGTTATATAGGAAAAGCCTTTCTTTAAATTGAATTTTGTTTTCTTGAATGGAGTAGTGTAATAATTTTGGATCCTTTTCAATATCATTTCTGAAAGGCTTCATTTTTAGTGTACAGTTTTACAGGCAGTTGAACAGTAATGTAGTGTAGGCTGCCTTTTTATTTCTGTCACTATATTTTCTTAGACTTGTACTATAAAAACAGTTCATGCTGAAGTAGGTAGCCATTTTTGTCCTGATGTGCAACTACTGCCTCTTATATGTAGCTTTTTATTTGATTATAAATTCTGCATGGCAGAGACTTCTAGGTATAAAGGAACCTATGCAAAATAACACAATTCTGCATCAATTTTATTATATGGTAGAATTAAAAATAAAATTATGTCCTCCTCACAGTATTTCCATGTTTCTCTGTTGATACCTATTTACAACAGAATTGTCTGAAGTCAAAAGTAAGATTTTTGTTCACTGAAGGCATGAGAAATTTTCTGTAAGGAAATAGACCTGTGTGAAATAAAATTAGAAGTATTTTTTTTGGCATTTATCATAATAAACTCTTTCCACAGCTATATTATAGATGTCCAAATATTTACCATCACATTATCTTACCTTATTACATTTATCATCACTCTGGCATTTTCCTTCCTTGAGAATCATTACTTTTCCTTTTGTTTCACCTCTTTCCATCTCCATTTCTTTTAGTGTAGCTAATTCAGGGTTTTCAGAAGAGCATTAGTATGGCAACAACTGAATCAGCTGATGTGCTGTTTTCAACTACTCATCCTGATGCAGCTTTGTAACTGTTTGACACTCATTGAATTGAAAGTGACAAGCCTGCCAGCAATAAAAGTGTCTGTTGAGATCAAAAAGTGTGCTATGTTTCTCTCAGGAAGCCATTTAAACTGCAGCAGGACTACATGATCCAGTGCTCTTGATGGCCTCCATCTGGGTACACACACTTGAATGGTTTGGGTTGGAAGGGACCTTAAAGACCATCTAGTTCCAATCCCCTGCCATGGCCAGGGACACTTGCCACTAGGACAGGTTGCTCAGAGCTCCATCCAACTTGGCCTTGAACACTTCCAGGGGTGGAACCTGTGCCAGTCTCACTACCCTCACATTAAAGAATTTATTATTGGCATCTAATGTAAGCCCACCCTCATTCCATTTAAAACTCCTTGTTCTTGTCCTTGTTCACTACATGCCATTGTGAAAAGTCCCTCTCCAACTCTTTTGTAAGCCCCTTTTAGGTACTGGAAGGTGATAGAAGGTCTCCTCAGAGCCTTCTCTTCTCCAGGCTGAACAACCCCAACTCTCTCACCAGTGTCTTGGCTTTTCATCGTGGGAGAGGTGTTCCATCCTTCTGATCATCTCTGTGGCCTTTTCTTGGACTTGTTCAAATAGGCTCACATCCTTCTTGTGTTGGGGGTTCCAGAGCTGGACATAACCCCGCAGGTGGGGTCTCAGCAGAGCAGGGCAGAGGGGCAGAATCCCCTCCCTGGCCCTGCTGCCCACGCTGCTTTGGATGCAGCCCAGGACATGTGTGGCTTTCTGGGCTGGGAGTGCCCACGGCTGGGTCATGTCCAGCTTCTCACCCCCCAGCATTCCCAAGTCCTTCTCAGCAGGGCTGCTCTGATCTGTTCATCCCCCAGCCTGTGTTGGTACCAGAGATTGCCCCAAGCCAGGTGCAGCACCCTTAACAAGACCTCCTGAGATTCCCATGGACCCGTTTCTTGAGCTTTTCCAGGTCCCTCTGGATGGTATCCCATCCTTCAGGAGCATCAGCTGTACCGCTCAGCTTGGTGTCATCTGTAGACTTCCTGAGCATGTGTTCAATCCCTTTGTCAATGTCGTCATCAATTAATGAAAACATCTTAAACATTGTAGCAAGTATTCACTCTATTCTGGGACAAAACTTTTTTCGTGGTGTTTAGCGGAGGTAAAGCACAAAGCTCAAGAATAAGCTGTGCTGAACTGATTTTGGTATGGAAGTTAAAGAGGGAAAAACTTTGCTTTTCTGATGGAGAGGTTTTGATGCAAATTGAACTAACGTGTTTGAACTAGAATTAAGTCCAAAATGACCATAACAACAGAGGTAAAACCTATGAAAGAATAAAAGAACTGTTTTCTAAAGATATGGCTATCATAGTTGTAGCATAATTTGCATAGTGATCTTTCAGTAGTCTCTTACTGGATCAACCAGCTGAAATTATTGCTTTTATCATGGCCAAAGCCCTCCTGTAGGTTGGGTCTGGGTTTGCATTGTTACTAATTCTCAACGTATTGGTATTCCATTGTCCTTTCAGTGGTAGGTTGCAGCTTGCACTTCAGAAATCCTTTAAAAATCATTTACTCTTCCTGATTTCTTGCTTTTCTAGCATAATTCTAGCCTACACAGCCCAGGATAAACTCTAATCAACAGTGAATTAGTAACATAAAAATGAAACTGAGCTGCTTTCAGGGCAGGGGTGAGTCAGCAAAGAGAAAACAAACTTCTGAAAGTGTTATGCAGGCAGTGTCTGATGGCCTAGGGAAATGAAGTCTCCCTAACATTTGAAAACCAGATTAGATGGCTTCTGTGAAGAGCAGGAAGTTGGGACTCGGTGATCCATATGGATCCTTTCCAACTTGACATATTTTGTGATTCTGTAGCTCAAACCAGATTTTCACAGAATGTGCCTGTCTTTTTGTGGAAGCCACTTTAGAGCAAAAGAACAAATGGGTCCATTACCCAGGGGATGACTTCTCTGGTTTGCAGCACTGAATAAATAAGCTTACTTATGTGAGCCATTTCATTAAAGAAAACATACAGTTCTGAAGTTTATATTTATTTCTTTATTTTTCTCTGCATAGCAGAACATGAAGTCTGAAGAATTTACTCAATAAAATCTTGGGAATTTTAGGCATTAGAGCTCTGTCTCAGGCTGTCGTATCTTGTAATCTTTACTCTGTCCCATGGTTGTGTTGCTGAATTGATCTTTATTTCTTACAAGCTTGGGTTAAGGAAAGGCATTATATATTGGCAAATGTTCATACAACTGCCTTATTTTATTGTTTAGCACAAATTGTTTTCCCTTTCTTATAAAGCTCTGTCTGTACCTTTAGTGGTATCAGTCAGCCCAGAATGATGTGTTTGGTCAAGTGGTCTTCCCTGTGGCTGTGGCTTAAAAGAATGGGATAGTCAGTTAATCCCCTTATTGATTTTGCTCTTTGCAGACAGGATATTTATGTTGCCAGTAAAGATAAGCAGGCTCATTAGTAAGGTGGGAGATGGTGAACACTGTGCTCTCCAGAGGATCCAGCTCAGTAAATATTTTAGTTAGGGAGTGGTGCAGCTTTGAGGAAGAATAGATACAAAAATGTTGAGCAAAACCAGCTAAGCACTCTTTGCTCAATGATATTCCTCTGACTGATTGACAGTGAGGTCTGAGTACTTAATGAGGAGACTTAAAAATCTTAGAATACTTTTGAAAGTCATTTAGATATAATTCCAAGCCATTCTCAGATACACACTATAATTAAGACCTATCAAACATTCTACTGAGCAAGGGAGTGAATATGATTGGGGCGCTAGGCGCTTCTCATCTCTTTCTATGAGAAAAGGAAGATGAAAGTTATTGTCAAATTCCCTTCAGGAGCATATGTAAAATATGGAGCAAAATGCTAAGAGATGTTGTTACCAGTCAGGTTGTTACCAGTCTTTGCAACTTAGACACAGAAGCTATTTCTCCCTTGGAGTATGACTTCCTAACTCAAACTAGAAAACCAGACAAGAACCCTGGCTCAGCCGTGGCCTATAGGATTCCATTTCTCTTTGGAAATCAGCTAACTGATCAGGGACCTATTTAAAGCAATGATGTGCACACTTTCATATTTTAGCTTCAAATGCAGCACACAGAAAGATTTGACTGCTGAGCAAGAATGAAATAATTAATCTAAACATCTCCAGGTACATTTTACATTTACACATTGCAGACATTTTGTTTTGATTTTCTTGTGGTAATTATTTTAATGCCTCTAAGTAGACCAGCAAGATACTGGCTCTAGTGACAAACTGTGCTCCATTGAATTCCTTGCTAAGGACTCTGTCCATGTGGAGAATTCACTGGAGAACTGACACGTACTTCTGTGTGCTATGTTTATGGCATTCTGGAGATCACTCAACTGACAGAGGGCATTTAGGTAGGATTTTATGTAAATTTAAGAGTGACAGGAAGTCTGATTACGTTTCTGTGGCAGCACTTGTTGAAGAGCAACCTTTGCTTCCTCAGGGGAGGCCGGGGAAGTGCAGTCAACATCACACAAAAGGTATGAGCTCATGCAAAAGATGAGAAAACTGATCTTACCCATTTGCACTTCTAGGTTAGGATGAGAGAGCATTTAAAATTTGAATAGCTAAATACCATATTTAATGTTCACTGAGTGAAAAAGAAAATCCAAAATTGATTGTAAGTCTGTTAAAATGTGATCCAGCAGAACACTGCTGTAAAGTTGGGTTACAACTTATTTTCAAAATACTTTCCTAGCTTATTGATGAGGAAATGCATTTTTCCACAAGCATAGATAGATAGCTGTGCAGAGAGCCAAATGTACAGAGTTTTTCAAGATACCACAAATGATAAGCAGGTTGCAAGTAAGCATTTTGAAAATTACAAAGTAGCAAAAGTACTCCTTGCAAATGTTTGAGAGGTTTCCACTGCATATTGAAAACAGAAATAAATCAAACACTCAGGTCCATCAAAGTATAACTTTTGTGCTGGTTTGTATACCTGCATCCTAGTACCTCTTTTTCTTTTCAATAAGGGTGAAGCATTGCTTTGCCTTCAATTGTCTCTTAAAAATTACTTCATAGCTGGAATTAGTCACTCCAGGCATTTTCTTTGCTAGTGCTTCAAATAAGCATAAAAACTGGAATATTAATGATGCCTGAGTGTTACTCATGATTTGTTGCTGATCTCACAAAGGTTTTCAAATTTCTGCCTTGTTTTTAAAGGATTGGAGAGAGGTTTCTGAGTGGTAGCAGCTTGTTGTGCTTTCTGAACTGCATTCAGTCAAAATTAGCAATTTTTTAATCTTTGTTTTGTTTCATCCACCCTTACCATGCGTAATAAGCAGCAAACTCTTAGTCTTGAGGAACCAATGGAACTATATGAGAATTAAGTCCTCTGTGGATTGATTATAATGACTGCACCAGACTGCAGAGCTAGTACTTCAAAGATTGCTTGTCAGAATAAAGGCAGCTTTAAAGTGTTAGAGCGAAAATAAGGAAAAAATTATAGCACATTTAAATTAATTAAATCCTTGTAGTGTTATGGTTTTGGCATTATTGCTTTATTTTGGTTTTTTATGTGTTTTTCCTTCCCCTGGCTTACTGAAATACTGCAACTCACTCCAAAGCAGAGGATGCTTAGAGATGGCTGTATGACCTGCTTGTAGGATATACTTGTAAACTCATGCCATGAAAAGGAGGGGTGGATAAAAACTTGTCATTTTCTCTTCTTGTTGAAGGACTTTTTTTTACACTGTAATTATTGAGTGATTTGTGTCATCCAAAAAGAATCCCTTTTCTTGACAGTATATTAAATACCTAGTGATAACAAAGGCAAGGGATAAAATCAGAATGTTCCTTAGCACAAAAATTGTTTTTCATTTCGTTTGTAGTAGATCCTTCAAGGTCTTTGGGAAGGGATCTCATAGACCTGTTCCTAATCTGTCAACATTTGGTGCTGTTAAATACAGAATTTCTTCCTTTACCTTTTGTTTTTTCATACAGTATCTGAAGTATTATTTTTATAATGAATTGTAATCAATATTATGTAATGCATGCAAATACATATCCACATTTTATAAAATTAAACTATTAAAAATTATTTTGCTAATTAAGTATAATTGCCCAGTAAACATACTGAGTATTTCCATCCATGGGGTAAAACACTAAACTTGCATTAAAACAAATACAGAGCATTACCACCAAGGTATGGATATTTGTTCATGACACTGATAGCAAAATTTTGACCTGCTGTGTTGTCTGACCATGTTAACAGTTCTCCAGATTCTCCATGGTGTTCAGCCTAACCTATAAAATAGAGTTGCTTTTTGTGACTTGATGTTTACATTCAAGATGATCCAGCATCAGTTTTTGTTTATGCCCAGAAACCAACAGTCAGTACTTAGCTATCTTATCATAAGCCCCCTTTTACTTAAATGCAGATCTACTATAGTTTTTTGTCCTTTTATTTGTGTTGGAAATCCTCCCAGTCCATTCTAATACCATTTGATGATACCATTCTCTTGTGAGTATTTTCATTGTTCCCGTTTCTTGTTTCTTTCATCAGTTTTTTTCCCAGAGGGAAACTAATTAAATTCTTGCTCATCTGATTTATAAACAGCAGTATTATCTCTTCTAATTGAAAAAAATCGTGGCAATTTTGTGTTTCACTTGTTTTCTAAATTGATTCTTACACTGAAAATGGGTAGATCAATATTCTAACTCCATGGTTATAATCACGTCCTTCAATCAATATTTACAAAGCTCTTAGCAATAAATAAAGTGGTTTAGGTTCAGATCTGTTTACGTTGAGAGTAAAATATTGCTCCAACATTCAGATCAGTGTTTTGGGAACACCAAAGAAATGTAAGATCATGCCTATACTTAACCCTCAAGGTGAATTTTGTTTTACGAAATTACTCTAGATTTGCATATTACATAATGAATAACAGTGTGGTCCAGAGCTAACAATGAAATCATTATAGGAATTTTTTGGACAGTAAAAAGTTAGGGGTTTGATGAATTTCAAACATACTGGAATTTACCTTTTTTCTTTGCTAGTTTACAAGTAATTTTTTAAACAAGTTCGCAACTAATTGCAAATCATTTTTTAGTAATATGAGGACCACAGACAGTCAATATACATAATAATTTCCACAAGAGTGTTCCAATAAATTTTAATTAAGGCCAGTATTTGTATCAAAGTGTGGAGGTAGTATTACATACTGTGATTGGTTTTTTTTGGTTGGCTTTATTAGTTGATATGGTGGCTGTAATGTCTGCTAGTTAAAAAATTACATTATTACAAAGTAATATCTTATGCTTGATATTTAGTATTGCCTTTTATTCTGCAGGAGTTCATACTGCTTTATAAACTATATTCACATAGAATCATTTCACTCTCCACTTAGAAGCATTACCAAAGATAGAGTTGGTATGGGAAAAAAAAAACCCACCCCTAAAATAGAATGCAAAGCGTTTGAAGATAACCAGAAAGAAAGTTTCTGCTTACACAAGACAATAAGTTCCTTATTTAGAAAAAAATAATTGAATGGTAATTTTGCAGGTGAAAACCCAGTATTTGGGACTTAAGCCTCAGTCCTTTGAGGAACATGTCCAACCTGAGTTCCCCTATTCCTGTGTAACTGCTGTAAGCACTAGGTCATTTTTTCTCTTTTCCCATCAAGGTGAAAAGATGATGGTGAGCTCTTTGAAGATTACAGATAAAGGATAATATGTGTTGGTACAGGCTTCAGATATGCAATCACGTATTTTTGTTGGGTATTGTTTTACTTGGGTCACAAAAAATTAAGAAAGAATGCCTAGGAGGATGCCTCTTCCCTTGGGTGTGCCTGGCATGCAGTGACTGTTCCCAGACAGTGGCAAAGTGTGATCCCTGCTCGGCTGGAGGAATGCTGGGAGAGGACAGGAGACGTGCCTGGATTTCCCTGTGCTGAGCTGGAGATGAGTTCACTCATGTGATGAAGCAAGCTGCTCTCTTTGAACTTCATTTTGTGAGGTGAAATACCAACAAATTAAGACTAAAAACATCTGCAGATGACTGCATTTTTTGATGGATTTGGACTGCAGGCCATAATTCAGTACTGTCAACACAGGGAGCTGAACCTGAACCACATGATCCTCCCCATGAAGCCAAGGCTCTTGGCAGCTTCTTGTTTCTCTATCATCAATCACCACAGCAGGCTTTAACTAGCCCGTGCCTCTGACACCAGCTGTTGCAAAGCATTATTTTGGAAATGCACTGGTCATCCTACTGCAGTCTGATTGTTAGTGATTGTTATCTTTTTAAGGGATTTTTTTTTTAATTTACTTTTGATACGTTGCAGCAAGCTCGCAAGTTATTTATTACTATGTCAGTAATAATAGAGTACATGCCATTTGCTATAGCTACTAATCATACCCAATCCCTCTGTTTTTCACAGCCCAAAATAAGTAGGCCAATTCAGATACTTAAAAACAACATGAGAATCCATGTATTTGCTTTTTATGAAAAACTTTTAACATTGTGTGAAATCAGAGTGTGGCTTCCGATTTGAAAATGGCTAAAATTTCTCTGTGAAATAAACCATTTTATGTAGTAAAGTACTTAGAACTGCTGTTACTTAAATAATATGATGTGTAATCTGAAGTTATCAATAAGCAGGAATTAATATGTTTTTAAGCCATTTTCATAAAAATACTCTGAAATATCACTGTTAAAATATCAAATTTGATCCAGTTTTGAATCAGGATTAAAAATTATTGATGTAAATGAATGTAAATTAATCACTTAAATGTGATGTCAGCTCACTTTCAACACTGGTACTTTGTGATAGAGGGATGTATTTAGATATTAGTGTTATGGTGAGCACATTATTATTTTCTAGGTTTAAAGAACATAATTCATGTCATCTTAAGTGATCATTTAGTGTTTTTATAAGTTACAGGAAGCTTTTACTTTCCCTACTAGCTTTAGGATTTCTACCAGCCTCCAGGTAGAGCACAACCCATTAACAGCTATTGTTTGATCTATTAAGGTTCTTTGCTTCTCTGTTTTCCCTCCATTCAGACACAAGAATATGGTGGCAGACAGTGTCAAAGACCTTCCTCAAATTGAGGTAAATACCATCTACTGCTCACCTCTCATCCATAAATCCAGACATTGTATCAAAGAAGGCTATCAGGATGGTCAGACATGATTTCTCCTACATAAATCCATTAATTTTCTGTTACCAGATACCCTTTTCTCCTTTATGAGCCCTGCAATATGCTCCAAGATGACTTTGCTCCGTGATTTTTCCAAGGACCAATGTAAATATGACTTACCTGTATTTCCCTCTGTTATCTTTTGGGCTTTATTCACAACATTTAATTTCCCTTGTCACCAGGGATTTCCCCCAGATTCCATGACTTGTAAAAGACAATACAGAGTAGTGTTAGAAGGACATTGGCAGTTCTCTTCAACATTCTTGAATTCAGCTCTTCACGTTCTGTGTATTGTTATGGTTTGAGTTGTCTCAAATAATCCCTGATTCAATCTTCATCTCCCAAAGGAAATTCTTCTTATTGAGGTCTTGCACTGACACCAGGGACTGGGAGGCTGACTGAGGCCAAGGCAGCACTGGATACCTCAGCCTTTGCTGGGTGTGCTGTCCCTAAATCCCACACTCCGTCCAGGAGCAGACTCACTTTCCTCCTTCCAGCCTTTTGTTGTCAGTGTGGCTGTAAAAGCCTTTCTTATTGCCTGTAACATCCCTTAAATGTCTCTGTTTAGTAGAATTTTCTGAACATCCAGACTTCTCCATGCACTTTTTCTAAATTTCTCTTTTATGGTATGTCCTCGCTTAAGTCTCCTCTTTGTGGTTTTTGTTAGTACAGAGCTCTGTGATGAATTCTCTGATTAATCAAACTGGTCTGGTACACTTCCTTGTTGGGAAATTCTGCAAATTAATGTGTTCCTGCTGGTGGAAGCTGTAGCACATATAAACAATCCCTGCTCCCCAAAAACATGGGTTAGAGACTTAGAAGTTTCTTTAAGGCTATTTAGAGCATAATCTCCTTGTTATGTTAATTTTTTTAATACTTGGTGAGAGGAGAGAGGGCTAACTTACTCTGTTACTTAATGTATTGTTTAGTCCTTAGATGGTGATTAGATAAGATAATTTACCTGACATGATTGTTACAATTTATGGCACCCTGATGGACTCTATTACTGCAAAAGGATTCCAAAATAACAGATGCTTCTTGTCATCTTAATCATCTGTTTCTTCAATTATCTTTATTAAAGAAATGTAAAATTTTATTATGAAACAGGAAAAGAAGCCTGAAGGATAAAGATAAGTAATTTTTACTATTCCTAAAGGTGTCTTTGGTGATGTTTCTCCTTCATATTTATGTGTTTATGGAGCAAAGTATATTAGCTTGAGATTAAAGCTAAGTGTGTTCAATTTCATCTTCACCACATTATTTCTTGCTTTATGTAGCAATCAAAAGGCATATAATGAAAATTTTATTTTCAAGGGTAATGGCAAGACAAACTTTTTAATATAAAATTTTAATACAAAATTATTTGAATTTATTATTGCTTTTGTTATGAAACTGCAAATTAGCAGCCATGTATCCCTACTTACTTTCCTGTGGGATAGCTTGATATATACAGTGCATCCAAGAGAAGTATTGGGGAGTATGGAGTGGTGATGGTGAATATTGGAAAATACCATTCTTTAGCATCATTGGAAGCAGTATGGCTGGCTCTTCAAGGCTTAGCCACTCCTCCTGACTCTTTTCTTCACCTCTGCTCTCTGTAGCAAAAACAGTCTTGTCCTTGGATAAGCAAACATTAATTTTTGCTTGCGTGGTTCAAAACCTGTCAGCTGTCTCAGAGCCACAAATTATTTTGAGAGAGTGAGACAAAGAGGACAAAAGTTCAATTGTGGACTCATTTCTGGTGAGCCTGTAGAATCAGGAGACTGCCAGTGGGAAGTGCCAGTACTTTTATGGTCTAGGATCATCCATTTGGTGCTTAGTATTACTGAGTTTTGTTGTATACTTTACATTCATTCCTTGAATCCAGAAATGCATGTTAACAGCTGGCTGCATTATTTCACTGGAGCATGTCTTAAAAAAAATTTTTATTATAAAGTATCAGCAGCAAAGCTCAAATAAATTTACTGCAGAGACAAATTAATAAATAAAATGCTTCAGATCTGACAGCCTGAAACAGGTACCATTTCTGACCACATGGATTGTAGTTAACTGAATGGTCAAATACATTTACCCCTGTGTGCTGTGCCAAGCTCGTCTGCTTGCTGGTTTTGTGAAGACCACTTGGTACTGCAGCTCTGGACTAATGGCAGCATGAGGATGTTCCTTGGCCTCTCTCAGCCTGGTTTTCTTGGTGTGTCGCCATCTAAGGGGGGTGCTTAGTAAAAATATATTAATTCTGAAGATCTGATGGGGACAGGCAGAACAGGATGAAGAGGCCAAGCTACCATTGACTACTACTTGGGCATTTGTCTCAGAGAGAGAAGTCAGTCTGGGTGGTCCCAAGGAGGAGAGTAGGGGGAAGAATTGCATTGTAGCTGTGTCACTTCTCCCTCATCCCTGTCCCTGTGAAGCCACACCTGCTCACACAGCCTCCTCCTGCACTGGATTGTTGTAACACTGGATTTTGCTTAAAATGGGTGCAGGTTGTGGAAGCTGAAATCTGAACTAATTGCACTACCTGAATTTTGGGGTTATCTAGAACACAGCTTAAGGGGAGTGATTTTATTAGTGGAGCAAGGGGGGAATGCTGCCTTGAAACAGGTGTCTCATAGCAGTGGTATGTGCCAGTCCTTTGCCCTGGCTGTAGGTATTTTAACTAGCCTGGTAAAAAGACTGGACTCAATGCTGCTGTTAAATTGCTCTTTGGTCTGGTGTCATTCTTCATGTGTCTTTCTGCTTAAGGAATAAAAATAATAAAAACCCTTCTGATAACAGTTTTGACATCTTGGATGCAAAGTGCTGTAAAACCTGAATTTATTTACATGTTTGAGAAAGTTGGGAGGCTCTGGGGAAGGGATAGATCTGCCCATTCCCTGCTGTGTGTCAGGGCAGTGTCCTTTATCACCTCTCCTTGTGAAGGATTAGGATATTGAAACCATCTTCTCCTGTGTGAGTCTGGTCTTTCCTACTAGCACAGGACAAAGCAATCAAAAATATGGTGGTGTAGTGTGAGGGCAAGTGATGTGAAGTACTTTATGTTTCTGTCTCTCATACTGTGTGTTGCAGGAAGATAATGATGAAGGAGTTTTTCATTCCAAAGGGAACAAAGCCAAACTAGATGATGTGTGTGCTTGTCCTGTGTGCAAGCTGTCCCTCTTTCTCTCCAATGTGCAAGTAGAATTTGTCACCTCATATATAACTGTAACATGTCTTCTGCTTTGTTCCTTTTCCCATTTAGTTTTGGTTTTGAGATTCAGCAAATTTAAAAGTATACCTTTTAGAAAACTGGATTAAGAAAATTACTTTTTGTGAGGACAATCTAAATATATTTTAAAAAAATTACCTTCTATATGTATCTTAGAGTCTTAATGTCTCAACAGCTGAGACAAAGACCACCTAAAACCCTATGTTAATTATCATTTTTAGAAAAAAAAAAGGTAAAATTATGCCAGAATATTTAACTACAATTCTTTTTTTAAACTGCAGGTATCAACATGTAAATTATTCACAAATGTTCTTAAGTTATTTTTTGCATTGGTTTATCTGCAGATAAATAACAGTTTTTACTTGATCTCATATTCCTTTGTGCATATGTATCAAAACAGTTTGGTGTCTACTGTGGAAGGCATTCTTTTTTATTAATTTACATGAGCAACTTCTCATGGAAACATTAGATTTTGTTAGACTTTGACATTTATTTTTAAAAGGGGAATAGTTTTAATTGTGATGTAGGACTTGAGAAGATGATGTTATCTTGACTTGCCAGTTGTCCAGCCCGCACGTGCGTGCTCCTTGCAGCCAAACTGGCTGAGCCTTCTGGGGCAGTCCATATCAGAGAAATGTTCTTCCATTCTCACAAAAGATAAAGGAAAAAAACCTTGGGCAATGTGGAGGGAAATGTTGCAGAAAAGGAGGAGGGAGTTGGAAGGAAATATGCAGGTGCTGCATTAAGGAAGGGGATCCAGGAAACACTGCAGTAGGGGGAGGGAAGAAAAGGATGCCAGACTGAGTGGCTGAGCACTACTGCAGTAAAGAAAGATGGACAGAGGGGGCAGCCTGGGATATTAGATAGGAAAGAGCATTCAGGCTGAAATTTTGAATTGCTGTTTTACCTACAGGCAGAATTCTTGGCAATTTCAACTCATGGAAGGGATCTTTTCCTTACCATATCATAGACATCTGTATGCTAAGAATACAATTTTGTTTTGTGTTTTCGGAAGGTCATGGATGTCAGACACCCATCAGTGTTGTAGTCTGCTCTCTGGTCCTGGAAAAGTGGTACAAATAGAAAGTTTGGTGTATGCTGGCTTCCTGCAGGACAGGGGCCTCCCCAACACTGTCACTTCCCTTTGAAGAGAACTGGTTGTATATCACTTGAGACAATTTCTTTACTTTTCAATTGTATGAACTTACCACTCCCTAGTAATATCCAACATTTTTTGTACTTAAGAAGCCCCCAGTCTTTTTGCCTATTTATAAAACCTGCTGTTAGAACAATTTTTTTGTGCCATACTACTGATCTGGTAGTGTATGTACTACTTCTTTTTTCAGATGCGACATTTGAATACCACTAACCTGGTTTTCTTTGTCAGAATTATGTTTGAATACCTAGATAAAATCTAAAATCTGGTATTATCAGAAAAATAATTTCTTCTAATGATTTTAGTGAAGAAGTATTAAATAGCTTTATTATTGAGGAAAAGGAAAATATAGTAGAAATTAGTATTATTAGCATTTTAAATTTCAAAATTGGTTTCTGGGGTCCTAAAGATGCTTATAAATTAATTAAGTCCTACTAGAAGTATGGGAATAAAGGCTTTTTAAGTGAGTTCTGTGATTAAAGTGTCCTGATGAAGTCAAAATATGCTTTGCTTTTGAACTATGTGTGGATAGGACCAAAGTTATATTCAATCTTTACTTACATCCATGGATCCTGATTACAGCTGTGCCCATCCTGCTCAAGGATTTAGCATGGCATATGCATTACTTTCTGATATAAGTAAGGTAGCTCAATATTTGATTACTGGAGGAAGTATTGGAATATGGTAATCACCTATTTGACTTCATCAGCAGGTATAATGCATTTAGGTTGGGTGGAAATGGCAAAACTTTGTTCCTCCCCAGCAATCTCACTGGAATTGCATCCCAAGAAGTAAGTTTGGCAACTAATACGCTGATTCTGTAACAAAAAGTAGTAAAAGAAGCAGCACTACAAAATAAAGATAATAAAACTAAGAGTATCATCCCACTGGGGTGTTATGTCCCTTAAGAAAATCTAAAGATTGCGCTATAGCATTCCTCCCCTTAAAAAGTCTCAGCTGACCCAAATGTGGAGCTACATAGCTGAGAGAGGCTGGAGAAACCATGACTTGTAGTTTTTGGGATTAGACTGCAGAGTTTAAGGTAGAAGCAATATGATCATACCTTTTGTTATCTCTGCAGAATATTTTGTTCATATGGTCCACTCTCTTTTATTCAAGCCTAAAGACAATTTAACTATTGACCAAAAAAAGTGTCTTATTACTAATACAGAATTTACTTCTTCAGCTGAGCTTCCAAACCAGAAGGTTTCATAACTGCTGATGAAGGATCAGAATTTCTTCTTTACATTGTATTTTTGAAAACTACAAATGGCTGGGGAAATCAGGCTTCCTACCTGTAGGAATGCCCCTTATTTGCTTCTGGAAAAGGAGCCCTTTCTTAACTCTAGAATACATTCTTTGGTAGGTAATAAACATGCATTGTATTTCTCTTGGCTTGTTAGGGAATAAATAAGACACTAATTAAAACCTTGAAACACTTTTCCAAACTTCCTCCCACAGCAATATCCAGATTCATACAAATTTGTATGAGTCAGACAAACGTTTGATGAGATTCAAATCAACACACTGCATTTTGTTTTTCTGTAACTTGAAGCAATTACAAACTAGAGTTGGATTTTTTTCCAATTAAAAAATATGAAACATAGTCTCATTATTTTAATAAGTGTTGGAATCAAAACTATGAACTATAAATTAATGAGTGCCTTCTAAACTCTGGACACATGTGGAACTGAAAGAGGTCTATTACAGAAGTTGAAAATCTATATTTAATGAATACACCCACTACATCTATTGAATTGGCAAGATAATAAGTGTGCAGCCCTCTCTTTTACTTTAGAGCAACACATTCAACATAGTCATTAGCTGGGAGTTCTACTAGACACTGCAATACACTTCAGCTGCACTTTTCAGTTACTTTTGGACTCTGTATGGCTGTGTAAGTATCACACAGCAATCTGGTTTGAGAACTCATCTTGTATTGTTTTGTACGTTTATGGTGCCTACTCTTGTGGCTTGAACAATTATGGCTGCAAAAGTTACAGTGGTGGGTATTTAGTGACTTTTATTAACTTTGGCATAATTCCTTTCATTCAGCTTTGTCCTGGATAATGCATAAACATGTGACATTTCCAGTCTTCAAATGTCACATCATGTAATGGAAGAAACTGTTTGGCGTTGAGTAGGTGCGTCCTAACAGTGGGATAAAAAAACCTGTCTTACCTATTTTTGAGTGCTAGGGTGTTTTTAAGATTTCCACTTCCGTCTCTGCCCAGTTTTTCTTCGACTAAACAGTGCCTCTCATATCTCTGTAGAATCCCAAATGTTAATAAACTAGAGTAATCTCAAGCAGGAACAAGTTAATAGATTTTTTTTTCTGGCAGATCTGTGCATGATACGTTCCTTTCAAATAGGATGAGCTAGTGAATCCACTCTCCCTCTGCAGTTTTTTACATTTTAGACTTAGCTCCTTTTTATGTGAGAACTCTATAGTTACAAGTTTCATTAAGATGTGTAGCGAAGTTGCCAGGCAGCAGTGGACAACTCTTGTGTTCCGTAAGTGAATTTTGAGTGTATTTTCCAGTGCAGTTTTCCCAAAGTTATCCTCAATGGAGAACATCAACAGGAACATCATTTGAGTATGCTGCCTTTCATAATCGCAATGTGTCAGAATTTATGCTACTGGTGCCATTCAGCCCACAGCAAAGACATTCTACAAATAGAAAGCACAACTTCATGGTTATGCATTATAAAGCTAATACACACCTTTTGGTTTTCATCCTCACATATTTCGTGGAGATCTCCTTCCTGCTTGTTCCATTTGTTCATTACTGTAAACACTGAATAACATATGGTCAGTGAAATTGCTCTAAAACCAAACATGCTTTTATTTTGGCTTCAGAGTGAAGAAGGGAGTTAGGGAAAATCCAAAACATATTACATGGTATTTTTGTGTGTGTTAATGCATGGTATTTATGCTGGTGGCATTTACACCTCTTTTCCTCTTCCCCTTTCTTTATGATTGCTTCTTTGTCTTGATGAGATGTGATGGATGGGTGCAAACAGTCTGATGCTCTTTACACTAATGTCTGATAGTTAAAAGGCAGTATATTCATGGAAGGGAAAAAAGACATTTTTGCCACATACAGGGGTCATATAGAGGCTTTTGAAAGCTGTTTTCTAATCCAGGACTGAAAACATGACACAACTGATATATCTGAGTTAATACTAGGGGACCTTGCCAGCCAAAGCATTTAAAACCAGAAGTGTTTCTGGTCCAACACGACGGATTCTGTTTCTGTAACTGTTGTGGTTTCAGGAGGTGACACTGGCCAAGCTTAAAAGGATTACTAGGCCTTGTGTTCAGACTCCTCTTGGCAGGGCCAAGTTCTCATTTAGTTAGCTAGGCAACTATTACAGCGACATTTTATAGACTGAAAGCAGTTGTACAAACCAGGATTGTTCAAGTGTGTAGGTAAAAGTCACTTAAATGTCAGTGTGACTGCCGAGCCACACAGGTTTGTTAATTTTGAATAATTTTATGTGATTTTTAGATTATTAATTACACACATTAATAGACAATAATATAATTTTGCCCCGTCTCCTGAGCAGCATGCAACAGCCCCTTCTACTCTTCCTCAGCTTTTTTCCCTTCATCCTAAAAATCTATCGACAACGAAAAACTAAAACATTTCCTTGCAATTTCATATCTTTCATTTCTCTGTGATTTGCAGGCCAAATCTCTTTACCCTGTAAGTACAAGAATACTTTAGCTTGATGCTCTGCCAGCTCATGCAGAAATTCAGAATTGAAGCTGGGTCTCTCAGATGAGCATGAAGATGTGGGTTACTGACAAATATGTGCATTAATCTATACTTCACACACACATTATATAGCGCTATATAGGAGCTGGAAAAATACAGAATGATGGAACTTTGTAAAAAGCCTGAGCCACTCAATGATGTGTTTGTTGCAGTTCTGTTTCTCATGAGGACATTGAATCTGAAGCCACCATTTCTCCTGTTGTGCTTTAGGTGCTGTAGCAGTTCTGATCCCTCGCCTAGACCTGGTGATTTCTTTCGTCGGAGCCGTCAGCAGCAGCACTCTGGGACTGATTCTGCCACCTCTGGTTGAAATCCTCACTTTCTACAAGGAAAACCTAAGTTTATTGACAATATTTAAAGATGTTTTTATAGCTGTGGTTGGATTTGTTGGATTTTTAACAGGGACATACGTGACAGTTGAAGAAATCATTTATCCAGCATCCACAGTTCTTGCTAACGCAACAGGGAGCTTTTCTACAGATGTAAATGCTACAGACTTGGTGGTTGGGTTAAAGTAATTAACCAGGCACTGTGAACTATTTCATTCCTTAACAAGAAATTCTTGACTCAGGACCTGCTTTCAACTACTGGTACTATGTAAAGAGGTACAGTTTGTAAGATGTAGGATATACATGTGAAAATACATTATTTTTTTAGAAAGTAATTATATATCTCTTCTGGACTTTGAATGAAAAGTTACAAGATTTTGTTTTGTTTATCAAAGCAATATTACTTTCATGCAAAAACATTCAACATCACACATGTTAAGCAGTTTATTTTTGTACATTTTGGTAACTGTTACCCTGGCCCCTTTTTTACACAATTTCTTTATCCTTGATTTCGACTATACAAAAGTATGAAATGCTGTATTTTTTATTGCCTGTGGCTTGAAGTCTGTAGACTACATATCTTATATTTCTATTAGAACATATAATAATTATTTTTGCATTTTTATGTTCTGCCTTAAGTAGTATCTAACATGCTCTTTATATATTTTTGCTTCTTTTGTCTTTTTTGGAAAAAAAAATAGTAAGCTTATAAGTTGGTATCTGGGTAGAAATTAGTTTTGTTTAGCAGGCCTCCTGGCTGAGTTCCTATGAACAATCCTGATTTTCAGGGTTCATATTTGACTTTCTGTCTCACACTTCATAGATGACTTTCAGTCCAAATGTTGAAGCACTGTTTTTGGTCTTGTTTTCTAAAAACCCTATAGTTTGTGCAATAACATAACTATTTATCATACTCATTCCTGTTATGAAGAAACAATTTTTTCTACAGAATATTTTTAATCATAACATTCCCCCAAGAAATATGTTATGCCAAAACCTCTCCACTGTAGTCATACAAATTAAGATAGAAATATATGTAATATTTTGCCTGCCTTCAGTATATTCCTCAGAAATTTACCATTTGGTAATCTACCATTTGGCATTACAGTGCTAGAGTAATATACTACTAAATATATCTATATTTATATTTTCTCTTACGAATATTTCCACTGTCATCTTCCAACTGGTGACTGTAATGTGCACTTTTATCTCCATGTGGATGAGGGCATTTCTGATAGGGATTTGTTACAGCATGTAGTTTAAACTGCATGTATTTGTTCAAGCAATAGTTCTGAGTAATCCTCTAATTTTGATTTTAGCATGGACAAAATTAGATACTTGGCAGGCCCTTGGAAGGGATGAGTCTGCCTGTGTGATAGCACATATTAACCTTTCTCATGGAAGTGCCACAGCGGAGCAAATGCAGGTAGTTAGCAGAGAAGAAAAAGGTAACTTCAGCTTTCCATCTTGAAGGATTCTTAGTCTTTAAGCTGTTTTAAAAGACATTAAATCTCAGTGTTTCCATCTGTTTCATAGTGAATCTGTTACTTACCTAACCCATACCCCTCTAGAATATATTTCTGTGCAGCATATTTTACTTCACAAAAAATACTTCTGCAAGAAACATCTTTAGTAGGACTGAGAGGATTTAAATGCAAGTTACTTTTCCTCTTGGTTTTTCATCTTTCTATGTGTGTATTGGGAGAATAAAGGGCTTTGAAGTCCATTCATATCTGTTCTACTTCAGCTGTGTCCTGGTGAGCAGCTCTGAGAAGGTGCTTCTACCAGGGTGCAGAAGGACTGGTCCAGTTCAGAGTTTGGTGGTGATTTTGTCAGGTGCAAGTGAATACTGCCACGCTTCTATCAATGAATATTTGCTGAGCTGGATACCTACAGCCTACAAAGGTGGCCCTGATACCCACTGAATGTAACATATCCTTGTGAAACTCAGATAACTTGTTCAGAAGCTTGCTGGGTTTGAGGGTTCTGATCTTAGCCATCAGACCTTGGAAAGGCTGGCCCAGATACAAAGCCATGCACATCTTCCTGCTCTGACTGCAGTGCAGCCTGTCAAGGCACAGGTTTCCAGAGCAGTGAATGGCCACCGACTGACCAGGTATGAAGTAGTGCTTTTATGCAGTTGGCCAGTGTAGCCAAGTCTAACAATGTTATATCTTTTGAATCTTTAAAATGTTTATTAATGTATTTTGCACAATGTCAATTTTCTCCTACAGTGTAGGATTTTTATAATTTTAACACTCATACATTTGCATGGCCTGCTCTTTCAGACAGAAGGAGTCAGGAACCAGAGTGTCCTGCTTTGGATAAGATTAAAATGTCATGTGGTAAAAAACTAAGTCTGACTAATGAGAGTGTCCTGTAAAGCATTGCCAAAGATTTGAGAGGAAATTCTGACAGAAACCTCTTCTGAATAAGAGTATTCATTCAGCTTTTAAAGTGCTGTAATATTAGTTGCAAGTTAAGAGGCGGGGAATGAAACTGAGAGATTTCATAGGTATGGTTTACATTAAGGTATATATTTAAGATGGAAATGTACTTTAGCACAAGCTAAATTAAACTGCAAAATGTGTGATTAGCTTATGTTCCTGACAAGGAGCAGAAAGCCTTTGTATTTATATACGGTATATGAACTTATATTTTACAACATAATATTGTTAACAGTTTTAATGTAATTTAATCATTAGCTGCACTACAGGTAACTGGATAATTTTCTTGTCTGTAACTGTTCATCCTCAAGTATTGGGCAAATAAGAGGATGGGTTTGCGTGATGTTCTGTAAAACTTTAATCTTCTGTATCAATAAAACTACAAATTACCATGCAAACTCAGTGTTATCGTGCCTGTTTCCACTACTGGATCACTAGAAGAAAAAGCTGTCCTACTGCAGAATTTACCTTTGAAGTTGTCCAAGGAATGGTGACTGACATGAGACTCACATGCAAGCTCTAGAACTGATTTTTCATTGATAACAAATCTCATTTTAAAGTCACATGGGCAGTCATGAAAAATCCCACCCTCACTCCAAGGGTTTTGATGAGGGCAGTGTTAAAGTTTGGCTTCTGCATCTTTTTAGAATGCTGTAGGAAGTTAATTTTTAAATGTAAAAAGAGATGCAGGTGTTCCCACTGAAATTCCAGTTCCTGTTTAGAAAACCACAAAGAAATATTCAGCCATTTTAAAATGGGACAAGCCTATATAGATTTGCTGTGGACTTGGCCTTATCTGAAAGGATGGAGTGCTGTCTCAACATGTTGACAGAGAAGGGAAAGTGTTAACTTGGAAAACTCTTGACTAGAAGTGAGGAATGAGATTAGTTGATGGACAACCTAAGAGATTGCACTCAGTTCATCTCAGGGAGAGTAAAAGGCATGAGGGATATAATAGAAAAGTGATTATTTTATTAATTATATATTAAAATGTTTCCTGATGAAAGACTAGAGAAGCTGTATACATCACTCACTACCTTTCTATAATTGCAGGAATGTATTATGAGCCTTGTCAGACCTCCCATTCTTCTGCTTTAATTTATTTGGTTCTGTAAGGATTAATCAGTATTTCTGCTGCTGATTTCTCAATTTAATAATTCTGATTTCGCAAGTGACAAAGTGTTCTCTAGCAGAAAACAAGCAGTACAGCTTCAGTACCAGCTGAAGTTCATTTTTCACATGCTGTCCATGGAAGAAACGACTGCAGCATCTTGGTGGTGTTTCAGGAAGGGAGGAGAACCTTCTCCATGATTTTGTGTGTTATCTGCTGATGTTTTGGTCATCCTGGACCTTCTTAACATGACATGAGAAGTCTGAATCTTGCCCACAGTTAGCAGAGTTATCCTCCAGACTCCTACATAGTTCTGATTAGTGTAATGTAGGTCTGTGAGCTGACAGCATGCCTGGATGTACATACTCAGACTGTTCTAAATATTAGTTTGTACTCAATATTAGTAGCTCAGTGGTTTCATCTCCAAGTTCTAGAATGCTTGGATGAGTAGCATCTGATAGCAGTAATTTTTTTTACTCTTGGTTTAATTTGTTTTTTCTTAAAATGCTTCTATTAACAATTACAAATTGATCCCAATTTACAGTTCCATAGATTCACTCCAGGCAGGCAGTAGCTGGGGTGTAGAATGCAGCATCTAAGTAGACATTCAGATTGAGTTGAGCAAAAGTTTCTCTGCATCCAAAAGGAGGTACCTCTCAAATTACAGAAAAAGAATCTGCAAGGTTATGTGGCAAAGCAGTCATCTGCACAGACACAAAGAAGCACAGAGGCTCAACTGTGAGTGGATGAACCGTACTTGAAAAAAAAATCACCTTGTTTTCTGTTCTTACACAATAAGAGTTAATTTCAAAAGAGCAAGTTTCACAGGTTGCACCAAATAATTATGAGCTTGTCTTGTAGCACAGCAAAGAAAGGGAAGAGGGGCCACTGATGTGCCTAAAGACCAATCTGTCAATGCACAGAAATGGGGAAACCAAAATATCCTCATGAGAGAAATGGAGCCCTAACCTGGTTTCTTCTAGGGTTTTCACAGCACAGCAATCAGTCCATGGTCCATGTTAGAAAAATCATCAAAGAGGTTGACTGGGGAGCATCTCTCAGGATAACTCTATAAACTGGGAGTGTTACTGGTTAAAGGGGCAAGGGAACACCCAGTAGGACCTCTGGGAAGTGTATTTTGGGCATGTACAGGACTTGAAATGGAAATTTGGAGTAGCAACCAAAAGTGGGAGAAGTGATGAATCAAAGTGTATTGGGGAAAATGGAATGATATGATTCTGTGAATGTAGAGATAAAAGGGTCCAGTCAATCCCATGTGAGTGGGGAATGGTCAATACAGATGTCAGTCTGTCCTTGCCCTGTGCCTGACCAGTGCAGTCTCTCCTGCTTTTTCACTAAACTAGGACTGAATCCAGCTGTGCCTGGGCTCCTCTCTCTGAAAAGGAGTTTGGAAAGCAAGGGGGTCCTTTCTGCACTTTTTGACTCAATGGTGGGGCTTCTTTAGTTAACAGTTTCTGAAGCTTCTGCTCCCACCCATGACAATGTCCCAATACCTCCCCTGGAGAGCAGTTTCCACACCTGAGCCAGTTGTGTAAGGGAGAACACTGGCATGATAAAAAGCCTTATCCCACCTTGCAGGATCCACTTCTTATTGGCCTCTTCCCTTACCTGGCTCACACCTGCCTGGGGTGTGTACACACATGGTCATGTGCTTATCAGGAATATGTGCTCAGCCTCACTGTGTGCTGGACATGGAGCTGTGGCAGCCTCACTTCCTTCCTGCTACCAGCTTTGGCAGCTCCAACACACCCCCCACCTCGTATTTCCTGGGAAAGCTGTTTCTCTGGGGCTCAGCAGCATCGCCTCGTACTGCTGAGCTTTGGGCTTTCTGTCATCTTGCAGGTAAAAGGTACATGTGCCCCCCCAGCACTCCTTTTCCTTAGGTAATAGTTTATTTAGTGGTTTTTAAACAGCTCAATTGCTTCTTAGAATTTGTGGATGTGGCATTTTATGAGGTGCTTTTCATGATGTCTCTGGAAAATTTATGCTGTACAGTATTTGTCTCTTGACCTGATGGATTTATTTGACTTTGAATGAGTGAGCTCAAACTACTGAAGCCAGTGAAGTCCTGTAAGTTTTGTTGTTACATATGCACTCAGAAACAAAGTTTTATTTTGGGAGCATTTCCATTTGTATCTTAGATACTTAGGGAGAATTGATTGTTCTATATTTTTGTTTTCAGCAGCTTTCCAAAATTTAAATAACCTTTAATGTATCCAGCCCTCTAAATGTTGACATATAAATGCCACTGAAAGTTTCAGAGTTTATTGATTTTTTGGACCATCTTCATATCTAATATAATCTCTCTGTAGAACACAGCATTTTTTTTCTTTGTTTCAGTTGCCAGCCCAGAGACCAAAGTCCTGGGAAACCAAGCCCAGTGCTCTTTTTTCATACTTCCCCAAGGTTAATAAAATCATTGTGAGGATTTGTTAGTCTTTCAGTATAATTTGTGCTACAGCATCCCCTCCAAAGCCTACGACATTGTTACTGTTAATGGATTCATATTGAACTATAAATTATTGGAGCAATTCTTGCCCACAAGATAGAGAATCCATTTGTTCCTACTGCTGGGTAGGCTCCAGAGGGTGTCAGCCTAAGCCTCAGCAAACTTACTTTTACTAAATATGACCCAACTATATACAGGAATAAGTCTGTCAATGGGAACTTAACTCTTTTACCTGGTCAGCCTTACCAGCTACCCTTCAAAGAGTACACAGCTTTTACAAGACAGGTATACTACTTTTCCAAAGCTTTGCTGAGACTATTTGCACGGATAGTTGAATCAGATTCATCTCCTTGCTTTCCCCTCACTTGGCAACTCTGCTGTTTCAAGTTTCTGTTAGAACCCATGGTGCATATGGTACTTCTGCAGGGTTATTGCATCTGAGTGCTCTCTCTCCTGAGTCTCATCAATCCAGGGATAATTTTGTGTCTTCCCAACCTGATGTTTCACCCTATCTGTCACTGGGGGATTCCTTACTTTTGTATTTTTTAGTGAATTCTCTGCCATTTTAAGTTCTATATTTCTATTTAAATTGCTGAACTCATGTCAGCTTGGTTGAAAGGATCTTTTTATATATAAAAAATTCATTTCATATACATGTTTATTAAAATTACCCATTCTCTTCCTATCTAAGCCATTTTTGTGGAAGTCACTGCTATGCCTTGCATCCAAATGATCTTTCCTGGCTCAGAATGCAAGGCTAGCCCTGTCCCTGGCTCTCAATTTTAGACAAAGTCATGGTACTCATCATCGTGCTGTGAGCTGTTGTTTATGCTCTGCCTTGTTCATTCAAAACACCTGTATATCATAAATGCATATCTGAATTATATTTATTTTGAATCTCAAATTTCTGCTTGTTTTATTGAACGCAGGTGTCACAGCTGATTTTAAAAGGTGAGAATATGGGAAGTTCAAGGATTCAGTTGACAATGATTCTATTAAACAAATGTGCCTGTGTCCAGTGGAGTTATCCAAGAAACAAAATGAGGTATATTCAATTCAATTCAACTCCATGAAAGAAGCCTCTCAGGTCTGTCCTTGATAAAATCTCCTTAAAATAGCCATGGTCTTGTGACTGCAGCACAGACCCTCAGGTAAGCTCCAGAGGTTGTTCACGGGGCACTCGGGCTGTATCTCAAGTATCTGGAGGTGCCCTCCAGTCTCCAGTCCCTCAGTTCAAAGAGCTGGCCAGGGTGGGCCTTGGCTCTCTTGTGGAAAACACACCATTTGGGCTGTGGTGGTGGGATGACAGCAGCACTGGTGAGGACCATGTCCGAGCAGAAATGCAGCTGAAAAAGGTGAGATGAAGATCCAGGCTGGAAGCTGGGCACTCTTCTGGATATAGTCCATGTGCATGGGGACAACCCAGGGAGATGGTAGCTAACAAGACCTGATCCACTGTTGAGAAAACCACCAGCAGCAAGCAGTGGCCTCAGCCCTTTCTCAGGCCTTTATATGTGACTTTGGGACTCACCATCAGTCCTGCCTATCTTCTACAGCCTCGCTGAACGTGTGCTTTGTTCACAAAAGTCTGCACCAGCCAAGCTTTGTTCTTCCAGATATTTCCTTCCCCCTCTATTCATCAGACAGTTTCTGTTTCCATCAGATTCAGCCAACTCAGCTGATCATCTCTCCTCTTTGCAATCACATTTCTGCCATGTTACATTTTATTTCAGTAACATGCCTCGCCTAGCACTGTGACATGCAGTGCCAGTTGTTTTCACAGTTTCTGTGATTTTGTCCTGTAAATGTTGGCATCTTCTTCTGGAGGCAAAGCTAGAGTTCGTAAGAAGCTTGTCAAACATTTTATAACAGAACTTTTTTCCTTTGTTAAATCATTAGTGCTACATTTCTTAATTAAAATGGAGCAGAGTGACCCTTCTCAATGTCCTAAATTATAATGCTCTCTTTTTATATTGAACAGGGCTATGGATCTTGTGACTGCCAGAGGCCAGGCTGGCATCACAATTCTCCTACAACAGTCATGTTGTTCAATTCAATGACAAATGATCCCTTACAGACACTGCAATGCCAGCAAAATTTGCTGCAACAACATTATTTTCCCGGTGTAGTTTGTTTCTTTTGGGGCTTAGGGGAAGAAATGTGCAGTTTGTCCTGCAGTGAGGTCAGCTACCCTGTGGCAGCAAACAAGTGTCTGGCTTGCCTGGAGACTTTACTTTAAACTGTGTAACTTCTGGCTTTGCAGTGGTTGCTGACTGCCATTTTTCAGCCCTTACTCTCACATCTCTGTATTTGTGAGAGAAATTGGGGGGGGTTTAATTTTTTTTTTTTGTTGGGACTGTATGGTTTATCTCTCCCTTTCCATGTTATTTTAGAGTTAGCTGAAGTGATATGGCAAGAGCAGTAGTGATGTTCAAGAAAAAAAGTATGAATCAAAAGAGAGAAATGCATAAAGCATCACAGTATTCTGAAATCAAACAGAAAGTAAAGTTCTTACTAGCACTGAAGACAGGGTGCTGGGCTTGACAAACAAACTTAGCAAATAAATCTGTTTCCCTCAAGAATGTACCTGCCATAAAGTCTGCAGTGTTCTCACTTTCAGACAGCTGTAGCTCACTGTGAATTGCCTCAGAAATGTCTCTGTAAAATAATCTCCAGGGTGTTGTGCTTTGAGGAAACCAGTCAGATTTGTATCAGCATCAGCAAGGGTTTAGCTCACCATGGTAGTTAAGCAGGTGAGAATAACTGATACCCGTTTTCCTGTTTTCATTCTTATTTCTCTTCTTTGCTGCTGAAGGATGACACTTCAAAGAGCAATAATACAATGTATTCCTATCAAAAGATCAGAACTGGAGGGGCAGTTACCCAGAACTGTCTGCAATACAACTTACTTTTTTGCAATATCTCAAGTCAGGCATGCGGGTGAGATTCCCATGTCTGATAGCTACTTCAGAGAATCTTGGCTTATATAATTCTTACTTGGGAAGGGACCATTCATCAGGGAGTTATGGCAGATGTTCAGTGCTCTGCACAGAACACAGATATGGATATGGGTGGCTCACTTTGGGCAATATTTGCTGAAAGTTACAGGTATTTATTAGCTGCTATCTTACCCATGCAACACATGCTCCCCTATAGAATAGTAAATAAGAAGTTAGGATGGTATTGTCATCTCATATTCAATTACCTCCATCAAAGTTTGGCACAAAACAGGATTTTCTTTTTGATTGATCCATGTCATGAGCAAATGTCATTTCTCTGCATTATGAAGCACCTCTCCCTAGCAGTTATTTTTGTCTTCCTCTTTAGTTGTTTGTGGGTTTTGTTTGTTTATTTTGGTTCAGTTTTTGCTTTGGTTGTTGTTTTGGTTTGTTTGTTTTTTTGGTTTGGCTCTTTTATTAGAAAATTACATCATAGAAACTTTTCTTAAGACTCTCCTAATGTTTTCCTAAACTCTGTTACTAATATGGGGTCACTGCCATTAGGAGTCTGGAGGATTTATAACTAGCAAAGAACAGTGTGCATCTCAAACCTCTCTGTCTCTTTTTCTATATCATTTACAACTGTAGCTTCACTCTTCCTTTGCTGAATTAATGAATAATTCCTACTCCCTGCAGCCATGTGAGGAGCTGGGATTAACTGATTTGAGATTTCTAGGAATGCTTCAACTTGTGCAGCAAAACCAGTGCCATGCAACAAAAAGGGCTCCATGCACAGCCCTCAGCTCTGTTGGAGAAACACCTACAGCTCTTGTCCTGCCATTTCCTCTTTCTTCCTTGCCAAAATAGCATGGCAGGCACACATACATGCATTAGGAAACAGATCTTGCTGCCAGAGCATCTTGAGCCGTCACCTCATTCTTGCTTGTCTCAAACATCCCATTCCAATGGCTCTGTTCCTTTTTTAAGCCAGCTATGAGTCTCAGAAATTTCATTCTTGTTTTATTGCACTGAATGGAGATAATAGAAGAAGGTATCTATTTGTTTCTGGCTATGGGTAGATGAAGAAGTAGGTACCATCTTTCTATGACACAGGCTTCAAAACATTTTAATTTAAAGAATTTCTCCTTTCACACATTGCAGGACATTCCAGACCCTGATGTACTGGCCAAATGCTGAAACACTTTAAAATGTAGACTTTGTAATGTCTTATTTCTTGGTCTTTCTGTTCTACAGAGACATGGGGATAAGACTCTGAAACTGAAAGGTGAGATCTAATGATAGAGAAGACTAAATCTGACAGTCAGTTGTGGTGTGTATTCAACACACAAAGGAACAAATTATGACTTCTATCTGACTTTTTTTTTAATATTTTCCTCCTCCTTTCTCATAAATATTTATGGTCTTCTTGGCTATTAATTTTGAGGAAGGTAAATTTATTACCTTGGGGTGAGTTTAATTTTCATTTATTTTGCAGTTATCTATGAGTAATACCTATATAAATGCACTCACCAGGTTCTCAAAGGCTGGCTTCCCAGTGGTTGCTCCTGGCAAGCCACAAACACCTTTACACTTTTCCCTACATCATCAAGTGCCTCCAACAAGATCTTCACAGCTCTGCTCCCGAGATACTGGACCCACAACCTCTCTGGGCAGCCTGTGCCACCAGTGCCTCACCACCCTCATAGAGAACAGTGCCCTGTTTCTGGTTAAAGCCATCCCCCCTTGTTCTATCACTAGAACCCTGCTAAAAAAAGTTTGTCCCAAACCTTTAGGTACTGGAAGGTGCTATGAGGTCTCCCTGGAGCCTTCTCTTCTCCAGGCTTGGGGGTTGTTACCGAGTCCAATATCTCTTTCTGCCAGCAGATCCTGATTAAGGGTGGTTAATTGTTCATTGGAAATATATTTCTCTTTTGAGCTGAACATTCTTTGCTCATTCTCACCTTGTGAATCTCCTGCAGCTTCACTGAACACTGCAGTTATCATGTGCCTTTTAAACGGTGTTTTAATTAGACTCTGATAAAGGTAAATGAGTTCCAACCTTCCTGTAATAACTGCATTGCCTAGAGCTCACAAATCTGAGAATTTAATTTTTTTTCCTGTTCAATCGATTTTTATTGGACCTATAATATTTAGAGAGACAAATATCTACAAGAAATCATGCCATTTGGGATAATGGCATGCTGCTGAAAAGCCTCACAGGCAACAGAAGAAGAAGCTTATAGCAGAATATATTTTGCAAAATACTGTATAAATACAAAAAAAAATACTTCTACATTGCTGGTTTCACTTCATACTTCACAGTGCTTAACTGGTATTTGGAAAAAAAATATGAAAACATGTATAGCCCAGGAGTATAAGTCTGGGACTTAGGCCTTCTTCAGCTTCCTCTCATCATCCAGCTGTTGGAACAGAAATGGATATGTAGTAATAAAACATGGACTGATTCTAGTTAGGCTAAGCAAAAGATTTTATATTCCTTCCCAATTTGGCTAGAAACTCAAATAAAAAAAGGAACAGCTGTGGAAGTGCAAAGTCAATATTTACATACATTAATAGATTTTACAAATGAAAAAGAGCATCAGGAGATCACCAAACCTGAGTCAAATGCATTACAGACAGTTACTTTGCATCCAGAATCTCAGCCCTGACACAAAAAGTCACCAGGTCATTATGCAACATCAAGACACTGAAAATCCAACATTTTCTCTGGTGTTTGCTCAGTTTAGTCTCTCTCACTGCTAGGATTTTGTCTGTAGTTTCCAATTTAAATTTCCTTTTTGCTTCTAGACATCTTGTTATATTTTTTTGTTTTATTCCCCACCAGATTAGAGCCCCATTCAAGACATAGGACACTGTGTTTTCTCCCATAAAAGTATTACAGCATTTGAATGACATAATTGATTATCTTTGAAAGCTAATTCAACTCAATTCTCTCATTGAAAAATAATCTTTTGTCATCTTTTTCTAGTCTTTCCTGACAATTCTCCAGTGTGTGCTCACTGCCCAAGGTAACCCTTATTTTACTGTTGATAAAATCCCTTGATCCATAAATATTGGATTTCTTTTCCCCAGGAATATGAATTTTCACTTATTTTGATGAAATAATTTCCTCAACACCAGCCAGCTCTTAATAATGTTCTGTCTCTGGTACTATTTTTCTCTCCACTCTTTTTTACATCATCAACTCTACAAAACTTAGGCAGTGATTTTGTATTTACTCCTAGTTCATTGATGAAAATGTTAAACAGTGTCAGGTCTTGCATTTATCTCATTGGTCTCAGCTCCAACAGCAAAAACATTTTCAAGCTGACAAGGCAGTGAGCTCTGAAGGTCCAGGCCAGGAGATTTTTGGGGTGCATGTGAAGATGCTGGTGGGAGACAGCCTGGGGCAGTGTTACTTGGCAATACTCCTACCAGAAAAGTATCTTTGTAACAATACTTATTAGTGTTTCAATGCTTATTTAGGGACTTCACCTTCTCAGTGCCTCATCTACTCTGATTGCTGCATCAGTTGCTGGTTTTAAGTTGCTCCTCACCTCTTAAAAACTGCATTTTGTTTCCAGTCTTATAGACCTGGATTTAGTCTACAATCTTTGTGCCTTTTTATGGCGTTTCTCTATCACAGAGGGAATCCTTTTCAGCCACTCCTCAAGGAGGTGTGAAACAATCATACCTGAATTATCACTTCATTTTCTCTTTGGTAGGAAAACATGTCAAGTTTCTGTTCTCTCCCTGCAAAGCAGATTGCATATGGATCTCACTGTTTCCTCCTTGGTAATATTTTGTTCTGGGAAATTTGAGATATTTAGCCTGATATGCCAAGGCAGTGAACTATGTAGTTGCATATCAGGATCTTTGCCTGTCATATCATCTTTTAATGACTTTGACACATTCAGGACTATTCACCAGTCTGGCAGAGGGCATAGATATGACCTTGGAAATGTTGTCAAAGATACCCTTTTAAATTTTCTCAAAACTATGACTTGGGGAAATGCATTCAAATGAACCCTGTGGAGCTGTCAGCTCCTCTGATTATCACACTTACTCATGGAGCTGCTGCTCCAGCAGCAGCACTCCCAACCCTTGCAAGCAACCACAGCTTGCTCCAGCTTTTAGCACTTCAGCTCCTGGGAGATGGATGGGGAGTTTTGCTACAGAGGGAAAGGAAACAAGAGGCTGTAAGCATCATTAAGCAGAGATCTGTGTGATTCATTAGATTTATTCTTCATGGAGGAACATATTTACACAGGGGACACACTGTATTTTATTTGATTTGAGTTTGGAAGACTTCTTTGTAGTTTTGAAGTCTAAGAGCCATTCACAATTGAGGAGGAGAATTCAGAAGACCTGTGATGGCTGGTTGAAATGGAAGAAAAAGCACCAGATATGATATCAACTTCTGGTCCCATTGAGTATAAACTAACAATCACAGCTATTACTGGGTACATTTTGCCCTTCTACATGACCTACATGGCACCAAAGTGTATTTCATGTTTTGGGTCAGCTTTGTATTGCAGAAACCTGATCTTTCTCATGTTCCTCATTTCAGTGATTTCCCCTGGCACAACTACTCATCCTGAGTCTGTGAAGGACAAAGTACAGAAGGATAAAAAATGCTATTTTATGTGTTAGTACAAGTGATATAACCACAACTGAAGAGCAGAACTTTTCAATAATGTAAGGAGAAGGAAGAAAGAATTAGTTCATGTCTGTGGAGCTGTTTACCTGTATTTGCTTCATTATTTGCTGTTTTCCTTATTTGCTCACAGTATCTGAGATCTTAGGTTACAGTGACATATTTTTCCTCATAATATGGCTGCAAGATAGAGAAACTATCTCTTGCATTTCATGGACAGTGGGAATGGAGAAATGTTGGTGGTTTTAAATTTGCTAATACTTCTGGGCATCTAACAAACAAAGATGTCTGTGTGACTTCAAATGAGATCCAAGAAGTCTCAAAATGAGCAGGCAGCTCCAAACCAAGAAAAAGTCTATATGATCTTTTTGAAAATTTTAGTTAAGGTCAGTATCCAGAACTCCTTGCCTCTAAAGAAGAGAAATAAACTCTGATAAAAAGCCTAGAATGAAGCTGGCATAATATTATTTACTTTTATGGAGTTTTTCCAGCCTAGCAGAGAGATAGATAACCAGCCTGCTGGTGAAAAGGATTTGGTCTTCAAAAGCATGAGAAAAAGAAATTACTATGTCTATATAGAATAAATCTTGCCAGATCTTTTTTTCACAGAATAGCTAAGTCAGTCACTGAAAGCAAAGCAGTTGATCTAGTTTATTATGCTTTTGGATTAGAACACATCATTTCCCTAAGCAGTGAGCAGGAACTGCAGTGGTTGAAAAACTCACACTCAGAAAGAATTCAGATGAGCCTGAATACAAGCTCTCCTGGGACTGAAAATGAAATTAAGAACATTTAAGGTTAGCACTAAGGGTAATATTTTTGGCAGAGTGAGGTGGCAAACTAGGGATCTTTGTAATTACTGTTGTCAAGTAGCTCCTTCAGTAATGATGCAGAAGAAAAAGAAGATTCTATGTTAATGCAGTTGAATGCCCTACTCTGAGAGGAGTCAGGCAAAGGCAGAGATGTTGGGGGTGGGAGTAGAGCAGAAGGAAAACTAGGGACAAATTGTGGAGGAGGAGAAAAGGGAGAAAAAGTAACCCTGGAAATAAAAACTACTCAATATTAAAGATCCAGTGTGTGGTGGTTTGGGTCCCTGACATCCAAATCTAAGTGCTAAAATATAAAGAAACATAAAAAATGGAACTAGAGACACTAAAAGAGCTTAAATTTGCTAGCTACAGAGGTCATTTGCCAGTCTGGAGAAGCTCTTGGTTATCTTTGAGGCATAAAGTAGCAAGTTTTGGTGTTTTGGGAAAATCCATTGGGAAAATAAGGATTTAGGAATACTGGATTAAATTATCTGGAATTTACAGGCGAGAAGTATCCATTAAAAATGCAGGTATTAAGAGTAGGTATCTCAAAAAGAGAACTCTAAGGAAGATGTGCAATGATACAGTGTAAAACTTTAGAAATGGTGTTCATAATCCACAGAAAATTTTATAGTAGGAACATTTTTTTAAAAATTGAATCTCAAATCAAATTATAACAGAAGTATCTAGTGAATTTTGAATCTTTCCCATTTGCTCTCAATATTTGAGAGGGATTTTTTTTAATACACCTTAATAAAATTGATGTTTACATAAGGGAATTTTTAATATTTTAAATATGAGTTATCTGCAAGAATTCTGACCTGTCGTCTCTGAATGTACCAGTGATCTGAATACAGGAAAAAAGAAACAGAGTGCCATGACGTGTGCCAGTCGTTGCAAGATCCTGAGAAGGAATACAAAATATCCACTCCCAAAACTGCAGAGAGCCTTCTGGAGGGATAAAGGAGTGTGAGGAGTCCTGCCTGTGGGGAGGAAGGAGCAGCAAAGACAGTGTGTGACAAACTGGCTGCAGCCACCATTCCCCATCCCCCTGTGCCACTGTGGGAGATGAGGCAGAGAAATCACCAGAGAAGCAGAGCCCAAGAAGGGAGGGCTGAGTGGAACAAGTGTTTTTAGTTTTGTTCCTATTTCTCATTATCCCACTCTGATTTGATTTGCAATAAATTAAACTGTTTTCCCCAAGGCAAGCCTGTTTTGCCCACGATGGTAACTGGTGAGTGATCTCTCCTTGCCCTTATCTCAACCCATGAGCCTTTTCTATATTTTCTCTCCCCTGGCTGGCTGAGGGGAGTGATAGAGCAGCTTTGGTGGGCACCTGGCATGCAGTCAGGGCAAGGCCCTGGTACACATTCACAAGTTCCCCAGTCTGCCCTTACCATTCTGCAAAAGAACAGAGTTCTCCTAAAAACCCACAAAGGCTCCTATAAGCATTCCCTCTTTCTTTTTCCTAATTTCTTTTTTATTTCTTCCTTTTTCCTCTCGTTTTTCTAGACCCCTAAAATTTGAAGTTTGTTACTGTCAGAATTTTCTGCCATAGTTTCAAGGCATCATCAGGTTCTTCAAGAAAGGGGCAATTGTTTAGAGAAAGGGCTCCTAATTTGCTTGTTTCCTGTGGACCTGATTCTTATACCACTTTCTTATGCAGGTGGGAAACTGGTGACACTGCCTTTATGGGGTGATGTGCCCCTTGAAGTCTTTCAAAAATAACACATATTTGGAGCCTTCCATCCTATTAGACATAAATATAGCTCTTTAATAAATGTAGCTATAGATAGGTCTTGGAATAATAGCTAGTTATTAAAAACAAAACAAAGCAAAACAGACAACAAAATATTTTAAAAAGCAGTAATATAGCCCTGTCTTGCCACTGAAAAAGCTACATTAGATATATAAAGCACCTTCCATGACCATTTCTGGAGTGAGTTTGGATTACTCTAAATCCAGTTCTAATGGTTTCACAACAAAACCACCCTTTTGCAGTGGTGGGTGCATTTCCTAGTATTTTCTGACATCCTTTCTTGAAGAATTACTTTCAGTGGACTGCATTCTTGTTTAGATATTGTAGAGGTGTAATTTCTCATTAGCTAAGAAAAAGTAATTCTTTATTACCTGGGGGCTTGTGGCCAAGTAATATTGTTTCTTTTAACTAAAATAATTAATCATTTCCTGTCCCTCCTTTTATGTCCCTTCTAGCTGGAGTCTTTTGGTCTCACTCTCAAGCGTGATGTTTACTGCAGCAGGGAGAAAGGAGAAGCTGATCAGACCCACTCTTTCCTGTACTACCTACACCTTTCTCCTCACTGAAACCTTCTTGTCATTGCAAAGGTATTTGTGCATAAAATATCTTCAGAGTTATCCTGCATGAAACACTGCATACTTGGTATTGACACCTCAGCAAATCTCTCCCGACCTGTCAGAAGGCATGGAGAAGTACAGTGAGGTCTGTGGTGCTTTCAAGGGGCAGTCAGTGGCAGAATCTGAGGAGTCACAATCTTGAGCCTAAATTGAGAACAACTCCTCACAGGCAGTTCCTGACAAAGCAAAGATTCCATCTGTGTCCCAAAGCACAGCCTGGGATGTGGCACTTTGAGGCAACCCTAAAGACAGTGGGAGAAGAGTAAGAGCAGGGAAAAACTCAAAGAAATAGATGACTTGGCAGCAGGTCAGGGAGTTGGAGTGAGCTGGTGCTACTGACCTCTGTAGTGTAAGTGAAGGGAATGAGGGGCACATGTTATCAGCTGGACAGTGTGAAGGGTTTGTGAGTAATACTTTCCCCATTAAACTCCTCCCAAAATTTGTGCAAAGGATTTGGATGTCCTTTGGGTTGCTGCAATGAAATGGTGGAATGATCTGCTGTGGAATTACTGCGCTCAGCAGGAGGGGAATTCAGGAGGGGAAACAAGATGCGGGAATGTAGTTCTGGCCCTGTGATGGAGGCACCCAGGCTGGGGCTTCCGTTAGCACTGCTCTTGGAGATACAGCCTAGTGCCAAGGGAAATGGGCCTGGGGTGCCCTGCCTGTTTTACATACCCAAATTGCAACATAGGCATGGGTTATGTACCCCAAAACTGCTTAACACTGAGAAAACAGGACTGGGGAAAACTGGAGATTTTTCCCCCCCTTAGACATGCCACATGACTGTTTTGTGCCACACAAATGGAAAAGAAATAGTGAAAGATCTCATGGGATGATTATAAATTTTGCAATATGCCACCTCATTTTGTATATGGACTCAGACTGGCTGCTAGAAAAGGTTTCAGTAAGAAATGGTGGAGGAATTAATATGAAGGAGCCCTGAGAGCCCAGATCATTGCCTTCTCTGCTGGGAACAGCTCTTTGGACGCCAGGAAGTGGCAGAGATATTGGCAGCACAAAGGGGAAACAAACTGCACATGAAAATTAGAGTGTGCCTGTAAGTCATGTCACTTTTTGTGTCTGAGTTAAGCCCTTAATTTTGGCTTCTGAGGCACAATATTAAATGTATTTTTTTGTCTGACTTTGACATGAGTGTCTTTGTTTTCCAATCTCTGCTTATGGAATAAAAGGTCTCCCTAGGCAGAGGAAATGGAAGATGTCATCCTGAAAAAAAGCAGTCAGAGTGGCACATGCAGTGTTTCTTGTTATAAACTTGCATAAAAATCCAATGTGACAGTCAATCCTACGTAATATGCAGATTATAGTGATTAGTTAGTTCTAATTTGGCATAGCCTGTTATCCATGAAGTAGAGATTGCTCCAGAACATTCCTTAGTCCTGTTTCAAAGAGTAATCTGGATAATATGATGGAGGTCATTGAAACAAAAGAAGAAACATACTTAAAATTAACTGCAATTTTAACAGATAAACCATGTTTTCACTAAATGTTTGTCATCATGTTCTCAAGAAAATCAGCAGTCTTTTTGTGTTCACTTATTTTCCGCCATAGACAATTGTGCTGTGCCCTGCTAATAGCAACAGTTTGGCTCCAGTTGTGCAACTGTGCACTAATTGCTTGCAAATCAGGATTAGATGTGAAGATGCCAATGAGTTTCCTTCTACAAAAAAAAAGAAAAAGTAATGAGAGTCATTCTCTTTCCCCCAAAATTACTGTCATTCAATTTGACTGAAATATTCCCTCCTCCACCATGCATTATGCCCAACCAAGCAGGAGGTAATAGCATTCCACTGATATAGCAAATTACTTTTTATTTGGGATGACACAGCATGCTTAAAATTTTTTGCCCCCACTTTCATTTTTTCCTATTCTTCCAACATGATTCACCCTCCTACACCTTTCTTTCCATTGCCTCATGAGTAATTTCTCTTTATCTGCATCAAGCAAGTGTAATGCTGTATAAAAGCTGGAAACAGCTGCTTTTGTACTGTAGTTACTATTAATAAGTCTCTGGTGTTAACAGTTCTCTGATCAACGCATCCTGATTTTTCCCTTGTGAAATGTAACATTCAATTTGTAAAAAAATGGAAAAAGATACAGATCAGACATTAATATTTGAGCAGGATATCAGATATGTGATTTCCTTTAGTCCATCATTAGTAAAAGTAGATTGCAAGTGACCACCCTTTTCAAAGTAAACATCAGTGACATTGCCCATGTAGTAGAAGCAGTGTGAAAAAACCTACCAGCTGACACAGCATGTATATTGTCAGCTTTCTCCACAGTTCAGGACATGAAAGGGATGTTCCATGGAACAAGGACGTGTAGAAGACTAGGATGATCACAAGGAAAAGACATTTGAGGTGTGTTCAATGAAGGCTGGCAATGTGGTAGCTGTGGCCAAGGAAATGGAAGCCACTCATGGGCTATTTTCACTCCATACAATGGCAGACATAGAAAAATGAATCAGTGATCTCTCTTTGTTGTCAATATTGTCAAAGTAAATAATGAAACCCATGGGTAAGACCATCTGTGGAGGTGACCACTTATCTCCCTCCAGGGTGGACAACTGTGGGAATATGCACAAAGTTAGGCAAAAGGAATTTCACTTTGCACTGCAGTAAAGTGAGAAACATCTGTGGGAATTTCTAGATCACAGTCCCGACAGAGAGTAGACAGTTTATGTAAATGCTCTACCTTTGCTCGACTAACTGGATGAATTTGTGTGCTTCAGCAGCTCTGAGGGGAGCACTGTCCCCCTGACGTGTCCCCTTTAAACAATGCTGGTGGGAGACAGGGAAAGCTGGCAAGTATAAGCAGCTCACATTGCAAAGCTTTTTATGCAATAGCCAAATGCTTTGAGTGATACAGATGTACATGCCTTGGACTGAAGGCCTTCATGATGATTTGGAAAGGAACATTTAATTACTCTCTATAAAAATGTATAATTAAGTGCATTTAAATTTGTGATTCCAAGACCCTTGTACTGAGATAACAATGTGGAAGGGCAGTCAAATCAGAAGAGCAAGTCAACAGTTTCCATTCCCTGTTATTGCTATACCCTTTACTAAGCTATTCCTGCATACCCTCCAGAAGTCTTCCACCACTTGTTTATTTGGCAAGCAAGGGAGGTAAACATGTGCTGCATGCATGTTTTAGGCTGTTTCACTGACTTGAAGATTACTATCTTCAAAAACAGCTCAATGTTTCCTCTCTGGAATAGAGGACTAGTCCAGTGGGAGGCAGCAGTCTGAGAAAAGTCAGCAATGGCTTTGTGGAACCACACCAGTTACACTAGCACCCAGGAACACACATTGCAGGCATGGGAGAGAAGAGTAGCTCCAGCACACTTCAAATTCTGGTCCTTTGCAGCACTTGGAAAATGGTTCTGATGCTCCTAGAAAAGCCTTGCCAGCAATTATGAAGATACGCAAGATTTCTACCTTGTTATTGAATATAAAAACAACAGGAGGATTGTAAATGTCATAAGATTGGGTTATTAGGAGGAATTAAACTTCTTCATGAGCTTTAGATTTTTTTCTGATTCAGACTCAGCTGGCTTATTGAAGCAACTGCAGAAAGATCAAAGGTACACCAAGTAATTCTGAAGATGTGGAAGGGCCATCTGCTGCTGGAAGTCCCAGAGTACAGCAGTGGGGATTGGAAGCAAAAACCCTTTTATTTATTGCTCTGGAAAGTTTTCAGAAGAAGCCAGGTTGTGGCTGCCAGACTGAATAAGGGATGCATGAAATCACCGCGGTGCCACAATGCTACTTCTGCTACATATAAAATCATAGAATTGTTAGGGTTGGAAAGGACCTTAAAGATCATCTAGTTACAACCCCCTGGCGTGGACAGGGACACCTTCCACAGGTTGCTCCAAGCCCTGTCCATCTTGGCCTTGAACAATTCCAGAGATGGATCATTCACAGCTTCTCTGGGTAACCCGTTCCTATGCCTCACTGCCTTCCTGGTAAAGAATTTCTTCCTCACATCTAATCTAATCTAACCCTGCCCTCTTTCAGTTAAAAGCCATTCACCCTTGTACCATCAGTACACACACTTGTAAAAAGTCCCTCTCCAGCTTTGTTGTAGGACCTTTTAGGTACTGGCTGGAAGGCTCCTAGAATGCCTCCCCAGAGCTTTCTCATCTCCAGGCTAAACAGCTCCAGCTCTCTCAGCCTGTCTTCACATTAGTGCAAAGGAGAGAACCGAGGGCTGGTAAGAGAGAGCTGAGCTGGCACTGAGTGAGCTCCTGTATCTTCATGGAAAAACCCAGTGTGTGCATTCCTCCCAGAAGCAGAAGAGTTCTGCTGACTTGTTCACACACCTTCCTGAAATTTGCTTAGGGGTCTTCTGCGGTGTAGGATGTGGAGAGCTCCCTAGCATCCTAATGTCCCAGTCCCTAGCTTTAATTAGCCAGGAGCAATCTTGTCCTGCATTCTATACTGCATGCAGAAACCTAAGCATTGCTTTTAACCCCACTGGAGATGAAACATATTTCCAAATTTTACGGTCTTGCAGCTGGTTTGCAAGCACAGATAAGAGGTAAGCAGCAATTAACATGCCAGATGGACTTGTATTGGTTGTATTTAGGGCTGGTACGCATGGTTCTGAAGATTGAAAAGCAATTTTTGAGGCTGCTTCTTCAGTTGAATTCCTGTTCCTTATGCAGGATAGAGACTAAACAAGGTGGGCGTGATTTCTGAGAGCTTTGAGTGACTGAGCTGAGCTGTATCACAAAAATAATTGAGGAAAGTGCGAACATGACTAAGGAAATAAAAGTTAAGTGATAGAAGTGATACAGGGTAATAATTTATTATCCCATAAATGTGTGTAGTCTTCGGAAAGATTTTACATTTCCATGAAAATAGTCTGAATGTAAATTTTTTTCTTTTGTTTTTACAGTCATGTATTACACTATTTAGAAATACAACGTGTATTAACACACTAAACAGATGTTTTGCAGAAGCAGCAGAATGGAATTTATTTTCTCTTCCAGAGTTTGTGGAAAGTATAAGTGTAAGAAGTGTATTGAAGAGATGATTTGTTGATAAAAACCAATAAATAATGACATTATATAAAAGCAGTAAAAAGGAAAAATAGAATACAGGATGGCAAGGAAGATAAGACTGAAAAATATAGAGGAAAACAGAGAAAGATGATGAGGAGGTGAAGTGATATGAGAAAAAAACAAAAGAAAAGTGAAAGTTCAGGAAAAATATAACATGTAGAAACTAGCAGTGTATTTTACACTATTGCAGGGAGTATAACAAAGAGGAAATGTCTTCCTGGCTTGACTACAGGACACTGCTCATTTCAAGGGAGACATACTGTGATGCAATATGTACTTTCAGGACTGAAGTCTCCAAAACTGTTTAACCTCACCAGAATGCATTGCTGACCTCTCAGCCAGAACTGAACCAATGCAAAGACTGAGTAGAACATATCTGACTAAGGAACACATTGACTACATACAGGACAGTGTCTCTGTATGCCACAGACAAGAATGGGTCCTGCCAGCTGGAGCCATGCATCTCGAGCTAGAGCTGATGACCAAAATAGGCTTGAGGAAACATGATATAAAAGACATCTGGCTGGAAATCCAGATATAGGTAAGGTGAACTTCATCACCCTGACTTCAGCAGGCCTGGCATGGTTTGAAGGAAAAGCTGTGTGTGACATTTTGTTAAAGCATTGCTAGCTAGCCATCACTGCCTTCTGCCAGGGCTAGTGTAAACGAGCTACTACTGCATATAATCAAACCACAATTAAGCCTCTGGGGAGCATGCATCTGTAAAGAAATGATGAATGGCTTACATTCTCTGTCTCTTTTCTTCTCATATGCTCCAGTATAAGCATTGCAATCAATTTCTGTAATAGATTTTTTTTTTAATGGAAATGCACTTGTTCAGTCAAAATGGCCTTTCCATTAAGTGCAAAGCTCAGTTTCACTGACTTGTCTTAAGAGGACCACTGGCACTTCATAGGAGACTTTGGGTAACATTTAGGAGAGACACAGTCCACATTGGCAAATTTGAGGAAGAGGGAGTTTCTTTCTTCCATTTCTGCTTCTCTGTAATTCTTTAGTGAGATCAAGTTGTTGGCTTCTTTTCTTTGTTCTTTCTTGTAAATCTGGAGATAGATCTGCTGGAGGCAGATGGACCTCTGACAGGTTCAGAGGCTCCTTGGCCCCTCCCAAAGAATGTCAGCAAGCCAGAGGCTGCAAGCAGACTCCCCCAGTTGTTCCATGCTGACTGTGAGGCTGGTATTGTTGGCAAGCCTGCGTTACTAAAACTCTGACTTATGAGAATGACAAACTGATGTGGGGATGAGAACAAGGGGTTGCTAACTCCAGCACAGCACAGGGCTAACTCTGCTTTGCTCTGTGTTTTCATGGCCCTGTGTGTCTGCTGACTTGCAGCTTTCCTAGGTTAGCTATCCCTATCACTTTGCTTTTCAGAGGGTGGACAAAACCCTAAGCATAACTTGAGGCAACCATCAAACTGTCCAGTCTCTGTCAAACCGTGTTGGGTGGGCACTGCATTTTGCATCTGAAGTTACATTAATAATTTATTACCTGACTTCAAACAAAGAAAACACAGACAGGTGGTGAAGACAAATGAAAATCTCTGGGTAAGGAGTACTGTACTGTGAAAAAGCAAGAGGTATTTCAGTTCATCTTCAGCAGCTCATGTCTGTCAGCAGCTGCTGGCTGCTGGCAAAGTGGCATCAGTGAGGGAACCTGCAGTGATCCAAGTTTCAGGAACGGGGAGATTAGTAAACCTTTTAAAAACAGCTTCTCACGCACTCAGTACAGTTAAAAGTCACTGATTTTTGAATAGCCAACTGAAGGCATGCTGCTACTATTTGCAGTTTCCTCCTAAGACTGAATTTAAGATGTGGCTGATGCCAGAGTTGTGCCCCAGTAGCTGTTGCTAAATTCAACAGGAACTGATGAACCTGGTTCATTCTGAGAGCCAGGCTGTGCCCAAGCACAGGTGGGAAGCAGTGTTCTTACCTAGAGAACAGAGAAGATTTAAAGCAAAATCAGTCTGTACTACCCTAAAATGAAAGCAGTTTAGCCCATGCTCTCTTACATTGAATAGCTTCATAACCTGGTAGAAAAGTAGCTTTGAAACCTCTATCAGAGTTTCAGAGACTGATCCACAGTGTTTCCTAACCACTGAGCATCTCTGGCTCTGGGGTGAATATACAGAGCTGAGGGACAGACAATGCAGAGAAGAAAAATGTGTTCGCAATCCCACTTACACCCTGAACATCAGGTTTCCTGAATGTATCAGTGTGTTTCAGGGACACTGAATGTACCCTGTAATGTCTCTAGGGTCTCTAAGCAACCACCAACCTTTTAATTATGGATAGTACTCCATCTACTCCATTTCAGGAAGGTGAGGGCAATATTTGCACTATCAACCTTTGATGTAATATCTTAGTGAGTAAAAAACATAAGCAGGCATGAGGGTTTTTTACTTAATAACACCTGGTTGTGGCAAACCCCCATTATAATGGATAAACTATTCCCTGGAGGGTGGAAGAAGGAAAAAGAAATAGGAATGAGAATCATGTTGGCCTGTCTCTGATATTTGAACCAAATTACTGTTTTTTTATTAATCTGCTCATTAGAGTGTCACAGATTTTCAAACAACATAGGTTTTGTCCCAAAACTTATCTCACATTTATTTGCAAGTATCACATTATGCATTAAGGAACTGTTTCATTTTGTGCTAGCATGGTAAAAAAATAACAGATTTGTAATTCCCTCTGCAGTCCTTTGTAATGAGAAATACTTCAGGAATAGGCAATTTTAAAGAACTTAATTGCTTCTCCCTCTAGCAAAAAATCTGCAATCACTGATGAAAGGGCCGTCCTTTACTGTTAATGAACAGTCAGCAGTGCAAGCTTCTCTAGCCATCCACTGTAGAGACCATTGACTCATGCCAATATTCTGGTACTCTTACCTACCTTTTGAAAGAGGAACAATCTCCAGAAACAGCCAGTCTCCATTCCTGAAACTTTGAATTATTCCAAATCAGATTTCTCACATTGGTCCCTTGTAGTGGGTTTGCTTGGTGAGCTTTTGGTAGCAGGGGATCTACAGGGGCGGCTTCTCTGAGAAGCTGCTGGAAGCCTCCCCCATGTGCAACAGAGCCAGTGTCAGCAGGCTCCAAGAGAGACCCACTGCTGGCCAAGGACAAGCCCAAGGGAAACAGTGGTAGTGCTTCTGGGATATTGTATTCAAGAAGAGGGGAAAAATACATTGTGCAGGAGTGATTGTGGCCAGAGACAGAAAGAGAAACAGAAACAGCCAAAGGAGAGGAGTGAGAACATGTGAGAGGAACAGCCCTGCAGACACCAAGAGCAGGGCAGAAGGAGGGGCAGGAGGTGCTCCAGGCACTGGAGTTGAGATTCCCCTGCAGCCCTGGTGCAGCCCATGGGGAGGCAGCTGTGCCCCCGCAGCCCATGGAAGTCCATAGTGAAGCAGAGATCCACCTGCAGAGGATCCCATTCCAGAGCAGGGGGATGCCCAAAGGAGGATGTGACTCCATGGGAAACCCATACTGGAGCAACTTCCTGGCAGGACCTGTGGGACTTGGGGAGAGGAGCTCATGCTGGAGCAGGTTTGCTGGCAGGACTTGTGATCCCATGGGGGATCCATGCTGGAGCAGCCTGTTCCTGAAGGATTGCAGCCCATGAAGGGACCCATGCCGGAGCAGCTTGTGAAGAGCTGCAGCCCCTGGGAAAGACTCATGTTGGGGAAGTTTGTGGAGGACTGTTGCCAATGGGAGGGACCCACACTGGAGCAGGGGAAGGACTTTTCCCCATGAGGAGGAAGCAGTGGCAGAAACAATGTGAGATGAACTGACCAGAGCCCCCATTTACAGTCCCTGCACTGCTGTCAGAGAGCAGATAGAGAACAGGGATACAAGTTAAGCATGGGAAGGAGGAAGGGATGAGGGAAAGGTGTTTTCAAGATTCGTTTTTGTCTATCCTTATCTCAGCCATGAACCTTTCACTGTATTTTCTCTCCCCTGTCCAGCTGAGGAGGGCAGTGGCAGAGTAGCTTTGGTGGACACCTGGTGTACAGTCAGGGTCTACCCACCACACTCCTCTTCACCAGGAGAAAGAAACTCCTTCTCCCAGAGAAGATGACTTTGCAGTCTGTCAGCCAGATACTGGGGCTAGTTTTAAATTTTATACATGGGAATATGAAACAGAAGAGAAGAAACACTCTTCCTGTTGGAGTGGAACAAGAATTACCAGCCTAAATACACGCAGCAAGGATGTGGTACCTTTGCTTTGATTTTATATTGGGTTACTTTATGCTGCTACTTAAAGGGATAAGAGAAGGAAAATTTATAGGAAATTATCACAGAATGTTTTTTACTCATTACAGCTGAGTCACACTGGGTATGACACCAGACATGAATCAATCATCCCCTGAAAAGAGATGTCAAAAAATACATCCAAAATCCTTCCCACCCTTCCTCATACAGCTCTTAGACCCATGCTGACAATATTTGCAAATAAGGATTTTTTAGAGGGAAAGTCATAAGAATCCATGTGTTTTCTTCACCAGAAAGAGGTGCTGGATCCTTTATTTTATTATCAACCTTTCTGAGCTACAAAAATTCCCCTGCATTATGTTTGCAGACTTTTTTGTTCAGCTATTTCAATTCTGTAGCCCAGTGGAATAGGGCGCCTCACTGTTATAAATTATCTTGCACTGTACTCCAACCTTTTTATGAAATTTACATCCCTCTGAGCAGTGTTCAGTTGCCAACCTGTTATCTCCTTTCTCTGGCCCAATTAATTTAGAGGCAATCAATTTAATCCTTGAATAGTTTGAACAGATGCTTGCCTCCCTCCAGCTCCTGTCCATCTTTCTCTGAAAGATTTTCTGTTGGTGATACATGCTGTGTGCCAGAATTTTGGAAGAATGGAAGTTCATGTACTGGAAGAAGAATTTGTGACAGCAAATATCTCAGATAGCAAATAAGAGTTGTCTTAATTTATGCAAACTTAAGCCAGGGTTAAATTCAACCTGTCCTATAGGATTGATACTGGACTTGTACAAAACCAATGCAATAGGATTCATTTTGCTTAAATAATTTTGTTTACAGAATGGCTTTTCACACATCTTGCTACGTGTTTGTGTGGCTGAATCATTGAGGAGAGAGGAAAGGAGCCAAGACATTTTTTTTCCTTGAGTCATTAAAAAAAACCTATGAGGCATTTCATCAAGGGAAGTTGGTGAGTTCCTGTGCTCTGCAGCAGAACTTCTGAAAGTACGAACCTACTGTCACTACTTAAATGAAGTGTTCTCAAGCTGAACCTTTCAAAAGGAATTTTAAAGAAGGAATTGGTCCAGAGCCAGAAAGAAAGCAGAAAAAAGGAAAAGAACCACAGAGTAAAAAAGCAACATGGGGCTCTGCAGTGGGTAGTATTGTGGGCAGCACTGGAACTGGTGACATTTATACAGTAATAGTATTTAAAGATGCAGTCCAAGGAAAGGGCACCTTACACTGTCCTTGTGGGTATGTGAAGAGCTGAGTGGCTGACAGGGGCTGATAGAAGAGTGCAGAGGGGTGCACGTGGAGTGGGAAGGACAGCATCAGTATCAGTATCAGTATCAGTATCAGCTGGACTATCTGATCATAGTCCAGCCCACCTTGGCCCTCCCATGATCAGAACATAGGTGTAAATTGTGGAACAAACATCAGCACTCCCAAAGCAGTGGCAGTCTTAGTAGCTGGTTTAGAACTTGGCTGGTTACCACTGGTTACAATCCCTGTCTTGTGATTGGATCCCGTCTTCTAAAATCCTGTCCATTCCTAGAATCACTGTTAAAGACATGGACAGGAAGATGACTCCTCAACTAGCACTGCATCCAAAATAGACTGGACATAGGAAAATTAATTTAATTATTGCTAGTCAGTAAAACAAAAGGATAATGGAAAAAAAGAGCTTTAAAAACCTTCCCTCTATCTCTCCATTCTTCCCAGGGTCAACTTCACTCCTGATTTCTCTACGGTCTCTCAGAGTGGCACAGGGAGATGGGGAATGGGGGCTGCAGCCAGTTCATCACACTCTTCTTCATCATCATGTCTCTGCCACTCCTTTCTCTTCAAGGACAGGATTCCTCACACCCTTCCCCTGCTCCAATGTGGGGTCCTTCTAATGGGAGGAAGTCCTCCACAAACTTTTCCAACTTGAGTCTTTCCCATGGGACAAAGTTCTTCATGAACTGCTCCAGTGTGGGTCCCTGCTTCAGTCTGAACTTCCCATGCAGTCACAGCCTCCTTCAGGCATCCCCCTGCTCAGCCATGGGATCCTCCAGTGGCTGCAGGTTGATCTCTGCTCCACCATGGACCTCCATGGGCTGCAGGGGCACAGCTGCCTCACCACGGGTTGCACAGGGGCTGCAGGGGAATCTCAGCTCTGGTGCTTGGAGCACCTCCTGCCCCTCCTTCTGCACTCACCTTGGTGCCTGTGGGGCTGTTCCTGGCCCATATTCTCACTCGTCTCCTCTGGCTGCTGTTCAGCATTTATTAATTTTGCTTTGGCATTTTATCCCCACCAATGCTCAGCTTGCTCAGTGGCAGGTCACTCTGGGAGCCAGCTGGCATTGGCTTTGTCAGACATGGGGGAAGCTTCTGGCAGATTCTCACAGAAACCACCTCTGTAGATCCTCTGCTACCAAAAGCTTGCCATGCAAACCCAGTACACCCACACAGACAAAGATATGTGCATGCCTGTTTGATTAGTGTCTGGGAAAGTTCCTTGGACTGTCTTTGTTCTCACCTCTGATTTTGCTGCAGGACTCTATTTTGGGTATTGCATCTTCATTTTTAGCAGTTACACTCACTCACTTCTACACTTTAAGTATGTGACAGCTGCTGTCCTCACTAGCCTCGATAAAATTCAATACAAACTATGTCATTATTTTCTATTTGTGTTGCTTTTAGGCCTAATAGCTCAAAGCCTGGGTCTGATAAAGTCAGGTGCTGGAAAAATGTTTAATATTGTTCTTGTATCCTAATAAGATCCAGTACCAAAAAAACCCCAAACTATGATTTGAAGAGATGGACTACTTAAAGTGTGGGATTCAGAAGAGTTGAGAAAGATACAGCAGTAGAGGGCAGAGATTAATGGCTAAATTTTCCAAGATTGTAAATTCTCTCTTTGGGACCTGAAGGAAGTGGCAGGGCTATTTAAACCTATTGAGAACCAACTACCTTAAAAATTAGGTTTTAAGTGACTTACTAACATCTATCCAGAAATCAATATTCCACTGAGGAGCTGAATCCAGATTCTCTGATTCCTAGATAAATACTGAACTATAAATCCTCTGGCCAGAATCTAAGCCCCAGTCAAAATTCCTATTATCTTCAATGGGAAAGTTTTCATTCTCAATTTTTCCCCACATTTCACACAATACACCACAAATATCCCACGTATAATGTAGACAAGGTAGGAAAGAAAGTCTTTCTTGGAAGTCATCCTGTGCCTTAGAGTACAAAATCCCTCACAATGAGAGCACTGTTCTGGTGAACCATTCCCATTCACATTAACGCAATATGAACTTTAAAACTGTTTTCTTGCCTCCTTGCCTGTGTTTCTGTGCATCCATCAGGGAGCTACAGAAAGCATACAGGTGATGTCCTCAAGAAAAGCAAGATACCAAATTATTTAATCTTACAGTTTTGTCTTACCTCTGTTGGGGAATATGATTTTTCCTGGGTAATGCACAATAGTTCTGTTGTTTGTCAAAAAGCTGAGAAATTTCTTTAGATAAAGAATCACTGGCAAAAAGCAGTTTTACTTCTCCAGCCCAGAAAACTTCAAAATGTCATATTTTGCTGAGAGAAGAACATGACAAAGAGGAAAACTGAATAAAAAGCAAATATAGGACATCTTTGTCATGAAGATTAGAAAGAAGAAGAACTTTCCTCAAAGGAAAAGCAGGAAGACAAGAAAGAACCTTCCCCTTTCTTCCCCAAAAGCATCTAACATTTTGGAAATGTGCTGAACACAGGCTGGACCAAACAGTTTCTTGATAGCTTTTAATAAACTTTTAAAACATCTTTTTCTGCTATGGGGAATATTCTTATAATTCAATGCTTGCAGTCAAGACTTTACTAGTCTTGTCTAGCCTCCCATTACCTAAAAACAAAATGTTGCACACCCTCCCATCCCAGGTTGGGCATTGCACATGCTCCAAAACAACCTCTTTTCATCTTTGGATTTAACCTTTTTTTTATTCTGCTTCAGATTGCCACTGCTGCCAAAATTTGTTATGATTTCATCTGAAGGCATCAGCTGAACCTTAACTGGGATTTTTAAATGATTGGTGGGATTGAGTGAACTGAGTGTGCTAATTTAAATTCATGGTCCATAAAATTTTAGCTGTCCTTGTGGACAACTTTCCTCCTGATGAAGGCATTCTGCAATGGCCAGCACAGCCGTCATCATCATCATCATCATCTGAGTCAGTAATAAGAAAAATTTGAACATCATTATTTTATTGGCCTCTAGTATCTTATGTTTTATTTCTGGGAGTTAATTGATGTCTTCAAGTTGCAGTCGTTTCTCTTAGGTAATTCCAGCTTTCAAATTAAATGGTACTATACTCATAGCAAAGTGATAATCACAGTATTTTTAGTCATCATTGGATAGGAAATCTTACACTGTTATGATAATCTTATGTTAAGTCCAATAAGTATTCCTGTGATAAATTATTCTTAAATTTAAAATAAATTAATTCATAATAAAAATTAATTGCCCCGAAAATGGAAAACAAGGATGTAATAAAAAGGGAGTAATAATAATTTCTTAAAAAGCAGCAGCTATCCATTTAACTGTATTGGTTTTATATCTCATTGGTCATGTTATGATCTTCACTCTTTCTTGAAACATCTCAGATCTGACTTGTGCATTCGCAGAGATTTTTCTCTTTTGAATTAAATAACCGGAGCAATAGCCAGAGGGCAGTTTCAAGTACTGTCTGTATGGAATTCTGTTCAAACGAGCTGCACCTTTGTGTTTCCACTGTGATTATTTGAGGCGGTGTCCCAGAGAATCTGCACCATCCTGGGCATCCTCGGGCTGTCCTTGGGGCAGGGGCCAAGCTCACTTGTAGAGGACAAACACAAGTGGACATGAGGCATTGTTTGGACTGTGAATTGGGAGTTGCAAGAAGGGGTTGTGTGAGTTTCTGCCCACTTTTTGAACCTCAAAGTCGTTTTTGTAGGATACCTGATGCTGTAGGTTTTGCCCATGGGCTGTAGCTGCCACTCCAGCATGCACTGGCATCTGGAGGTGCTGCAACCCTCTGGTTTCAGTGGGTGGGACACACTGCTGTGCTGTTTGGTGCCAGTGCACATAGTGCTGACTACTCTGTTCTTTCACCAGCATCCTGCCTTCACTGTGCATTTTCTCAACTTTGCTGCTTCCTTTTTTGCTCTGTCCTTTTTTTTTTGCAGCAGGCCTCCAATTCAGCTTCCACTGCAGAAGTTATCAAGAGACACTCAAGCTCATGAAAGCTCAAGAGTCTCCAGTAAATTCTTGTTGCCTTTCATAGCATGCACATAATTATACATGATTATATACATGATGATTTATTTACACCTTATCAAATCAATTTGCCACATAAACCTGGACTATTAAATAGGAAAAATATTTTAAAGGGGATTCCATGGCAAACAAACAAACTAAAATCCCCAACCACACAGAAGGGTACAATGTATGTCACTTGTTTTTTCTTATGGGCAGTGCAGATATTTATACCTAAACTGTCACCTTAGACATGATTATTTATTGATGTTGTTTTGAACCATGCTAAGCATAATCATGCCTCCCCATAATACATACAGAAAGTGTGTGTATCATTACAGATGAGACAAAATTAGTGGCTAATTCACTGACCATTTTTTTTTAGAAATCTGGGTTCAAATACTATGTTTTCACAGAGGAGGCAAAGGATGTATATTACAAAACTCACGTGTCTGCTTAGCATGGTGACAAATGCCTGGCATGTATTTAAAGAGGAGATAGGCAAAATGATTCAGTGGTCAGAAAACTGAACTGCAATGAGATTTAATAGTTCTGTACTCAGGATTCCCAGGGGATGTTTTAAAATCTAAATGCCATCTCCATATCTGCAGTGAAGAGGACATCCCTGAAAACTGGGCATTAATCATTTGGTTCCACTACAGTTGCTGGGCAGCCATAAGTGTTGCCATGAAAGTGAAAAATGGATAAGCAAATCAATTTAACTTTTAATTGCATCTTCTCAAGGCACGTACATTTACTTCACTATTATTAATAACATTTCTGAAAATGTATATGTCCTGCAATGTCTTTTCATGTGAGAATGGTGAACCTAATGTATGCTTCTCCTCTCTAAAATCTCCCCTGCACAGCAATCAATATCAGGGGTTATATTTACATTTTTCATTTTCAAATCTTGCTCACTTAGCAACTTAGTCAATTAGTGCATATCATTGTGCACCAAGGCCAAGGAGAAGCTTTTTTAAAATGCAACATAGAAAATCATTAATCTTCTTTCTTTCTTGCTACACTTTAAAACTTCACATATTTTCACTGCACATTCAATTTGACAACAGTAAGTTTCCCAAGGAAAAGTTTAGCTATGGCACACTGCCAAGCCAATTGTTTGGCCAAATACAGGAACAAGATGAACAAGCCAAGTAATCATCCTAGAACACAGTGGTCCCAAAGAAAGCTCTGTGTTTACAGGGACCTGCATCTTCCAAAGGTAATTTGGAAAGGCTTCCTACTGAGTATTTCAATAGAAAACAAAATGCAGTTTCTAATTTACTTTCCCTGAATAAGAGTCTTAAAATGTTGACAAGTGCTGTAAATGTCATCTGCTTGGGATGTGTCCTGTATGTAGCGATAATATGGGAAATTTCTCGCAGAAAATTCAAAAAATTGTAAACATTAGTCCAAAATCAATGGAGCTCCCTCTGCAGAACTGGGTGGTTTGAGGCTTTTTTTGTCCACCCAGAATGTGCTATTGTGTCAAATTTTTTGCTAATTAAACAATACTGGAAAGAAGACAGAAGCAGCAAGAAGACTGGCACACACCCGAGTGTGAACAGAGCAGGGATTCCATTTACTAACCACCCCATCACGCTTAGGGCTTAGGAAATAACTCATTGTTTCCAAGCAAGTTTACATTTTTGATTTTATGGAGAGCTCAGTTGTGGAAAATCTGATTTTCTGTGGAAAATCGATGAAAATTCCATCACATTATATTTCTAAGCATCTAAGCATTCCTCTACACCAATTTCTCTTATAGATAAGGCTGGGCTCATAGCTTGGTACACTGAATGAAGGGCCAAACTTGGCAGCCTTCATAAATATGTCTGACTCTTCCTATTCTTTTAAAACTTCTTCACTCATAAAGCCAAAAATCTTCTTGCAACCATCTTCCCTCCCTGACAAAACCCTGGTACACACACCTCTCTTTTCTGTGGTGATTTTGCTGTCTCTGTCACTGTGCTTATTCCACATATTTTTGGCATTCTGCTTCCAGCTTCAGGTAGCTTTCATTCTGCAGAATATAGATTTACATAGATATATAAATGTATATATATAAAGTATCTTTTCCTCCATTATCTCTAATTGTGTCACTTTGTAGACACAAAAAAATGGTCACAGGTACAGGGTTATGACATTTACTTGAAACTGGGCCAAGCCATGTGCTGGGCAGATGGAGCTCAACTTTTGTCACTTGAAGGCTTCTTTTGCTTTTTCTTAAGGATTTTGCAGGTGTAAAAAAAGTCTCAATTTTAATAGTAGTCCTGAAGAGATTTGGGTTAAAATGTGATGGGTTCAGATATGAGGACAGAACTTGGTCTGCTGTCTTCATGGCCTGAAGGAAAGAAGGAATTTGGTGCCTATTGCTCAGATTGGCACTTAAATGAGTAAGAAACATTGCCAATAAGACATTTGGCCAGAGGACGTAACAGTTCTTCAGAAACACTGATAATTGGTTTCCTGGTACTCTTCTGTGTAGTTGGTGCAAGCTTTTTTTATGCTTATTTTAAAAAATACAGTGAAACGCAGAAGGTTAAACTGTCGCTCCAAGAGCCTTCAAATCAGAAGGCAGAAATGGAAATGGTGTTGTTCTGACCCTTACCCAATGTCAGGGCCCATTGCAGGAAGGAAATTTTGAGATTTTGAGTGATTCAGAGTATGAGTGTGGCAGTGTCATCATCCCAAAGGTCCTGCTGGAAACAAAGGGAATATAAGGAATGGACCATCTACAGGTGTCTCACCAAAATCAGCAAGGAACCAGCCTAATGCCATCTGATTCTTTCTCCCTGAGAAGCCTTTGTTTTGTTTCCTGTGAAGCCTGAGCAAGATTTTTAAAAAAACCATTCAGTGCAAGTCAGTACTATATTATTTATTAATGTACTCACTGTATGAAAGGATGAAGTCAAAGTAGTAAGAGTATTCTCTAGGTTTGACCCGAAAATTCCCCTTTCATAAAACCAAACCAAAACAAAAAAAGCATCCCCAAAATAAATTAAAAGAACCTAAAGCAAGAGCAGTACGGTACTCTAGGGAAAGTTTTATAAGTCCATTACTGTACATGCTTCAAGGCCTTAAGGGGAAAAAGGCCTTGTTGATGTGCTTGGAATAGCTATGGAAAATATGCCCACTTGTGCTTTACTGAGTAATTAAATGATCTATAAATTATTGATGTACCATGATGGCACAAGAGAGAATACAAAAAAGAGTATTACATGGAACAATTGCTTCAAACCAGTTGTTTCCTTCCTCAGATTAGCTGATGTTTTCACCTCCTAAAAGGAAGCTAAATGATGTATGAATGAGGGAAGGAGCAGACAGCCAAAAGCATTACAGTTAGTATTTTGCTGCCATGTTTTTTAAAGCATAAAATTGCCATGGATGGTGCAGCTTGGGGGGAAAAGTTTATTGTCTAAACTCAGTCTCAGTGAGAGGATATTTTGAAGTTTAAGATGTCACAGTCTTATCCTGAACTTTATTTTTTTCCTTTCATCTTTCTGGAAATCATTTGACTCCTGAGAAGTACATGGATGGACAAGAAAGTGTTGCAGCCATTTGTGCTCAGAAAACTTTCATCATAAAGGATTTGCTAGAACATATCTTGCTGCCATCCACAGTATACAATCAGAATTGTCCACTTGTTATCCATGGCCTCTGATATAAATAGTCAAAAGATTCAGATCACCATGTTATTTCTTCTCCTTAAGTTTGTAATAAAAAAAGCTTAAATTTTTATATAATTTTTTTCAAAAGGATATAAAAATAAATTTCTTTTCAGATTGCTTTTAGCTAAAATGTCCTTCTAATGGCTAAAAACAGTAGTATTGTTCTCTGGAGCATTGACTTTTGAATCACAGACAATGGAGTGCATTTCTCTGTAGCACATTTCCTCTGGGGATCTCTGTTACCAGGGATCTGTTTTGTTTACTTCTGCATATGGGTCCCTGGAGACTCACAGATCATGTGTTGATTATTGTCTGTCTATGAGGTTTTTCAAGGACACTGGGGATATTTTGACAGTAGTCCAGAGAATATGGTCAGGCAAGGCAATGAAGACAGATGAACTGTTTATGCATTGTGATAGCTGAAAGACCAGTGTTATTAAAATTGGAAAGACTTCTAACAATCATTCTAACAATTATTTACCTGTGCCCTATGAAACAAACAAACACTTACATGCCAATACTGTGAATTTCATAATTTTTTATTTTGAGGATGCACCTTCAAATAAAAAGTCAACATTTCCAAATGTGAGAAACAAAAAACCCCCAACACTCTGACACACAAACACACAGAAAAAAACCTGACAAAAAAGGAGAGGGTAACTTTGTCTTGTTTTTATAAACCACATGTGGAAATGACAGAATTTCCCTAAACTGTTCAGATCTTTCTGTGTTATGCTCCTCTCTGTAACAGATGCTGACTGTGCACATCACAGGGGACAGATATTTGGCTTTCAACACTGAAAGCATGGGGACCTATCCTGCTCTCAGAAACACTTTTGAATACTCACTGTGCTTGCTGTGGCCATCTGTCAGTGATACCCACAGTATTCTTTCTGTTCAGGCCTTTTAAAAAACCCCATCTTTTTCTGAAAATAAATAATAATCTGCATTTCGTTTTGGACAAAAACTAAATGGACAAAATATATTGCATAGTGAAAAATGGAGGGTCCTTCTAGATGACTGTTTGTAAGAATTTCATTTCAGGGACAGAGATGAAAATTGAAATTACACATTAAAAAAAAAACCTACCAACATTTACTTATTGTAATCGTAACACACTCCCTTTGTTATTTTAACAGTGATTTTGGAGAAAGAGGGGTGATTCGTGTTCTTCAGGTGAGTTGGCAATAAGATTACTGTAGTGCCAAATGTTCCAAGCCCAAGGAGAGGAAGGAGGAAGTGAGGACTGCAGCAGTGCTGAGCAGCCAGAGGGTTTCATGGATCAGAGGTTCATTCAGCACAAAGGAGCACAAAGAAGATAAGCAGAGATGAAACTGAGATAATAGCAGTTTTTAACATGTATGTCACAAGGAAAATGAATTATCCTGGAGACATTTTTGAGGATGGTGGGACAAAGCAGTGGAGTTAACATCCTGACTGGATTTTGATCTCATGGGTGCAGGGCTGAAGGAGGGCAGAGCCTTAGTTTCTGGATTCAGGAGGCTGCAGGCAGCAAAACTGAGATGAACTTTCAGTAATACCCATGTAGGCTTTGAATTGTCAGAGGCTAAAACACTGATCTGTTCTTGATTAGGAGAGCTGAGAAATTTTACAGTATTAAGTCATACACAGCCTCATGCAAGAAGTGGATGGGCTTTTCCTTGCGTTAATTCATAGTAAATATTTTGGTAATATTTTAAACATTCTTACTCCTGTGTAAAGGAGTCATCACATCATTTCATGCCATGAGTAGTAAAAACATCCTTTGGATATGACAAAATCCATTTAAGGGCAATTTCTTGTGCACAATTTTTCCTGACTTCATAGTTTGCAAAGGAGGGCTTTTGTGAATTGATTCACCAATAATTTCACAATGTCATTGTCTTTCACAATATCATTGACAGGCCAACCAGGTGTGGGTCAAGAATTATAAAGCAGAGTTGAGTTAGTGTAGTTTTATTAGTAGTAAGCTGAAAGCAAGTCCAAAATAGTACATCAACAAGTTCTGGAGTGTCAACACTGCCAAAAACTTTACTGAATGCTTAAATGGATGAAAATACAAGTTTAGGTGATGTCTTGCCAATAGAAAGTCTGAAGATTAGTAACTAACTTTAAACTCAGCAAACAGCAAATTATTTATTATAGCAAGAGTTATTTTTCCCTGTCTCTTTGCTGATTCTTGCCTTTGGCTGCCTAGTGGGGTTTTCTGGGTAAGAGATGAAAACTAAGTGAAATAACTCACTCCTAATGAGCTACAGGTAATTGCAGAAATAAGTTATTACAATGAGATCACTTCTTACTGGAGAAGTACAGAATTTTGTCCTTCTCGACAGGTTAGAAGACTGAAGTAAATCCAAAATAGCTTTTAGATGCCTAAGCTTTCACTGACTTCACTCTGTGTGGGAGAGCTGAAATTAGATGACAAACACTTATTCAGTTCCTGACTTAACAGTTTAAAGGAATTATGTCACTTCTTGTTTGGAGAAGGTGATTTTATAGAGACGTCTCTATTATGGCCTTCACCACAGTGTCAGAAGTAGGTCCTATATAAGAATATACTTGTTCCTAAAACAAAGAGTGAAAGCCCAGATTAAGCCTAGGAACTTTGTGTAAAGGAGTGATATGCCAAACCATGTCTCCTTGTCACAGAAAACCCTCATGCCCAGGGCTCTTCAGGTGATCTTGGATATGATCTTGGTTATGTTCCACAGTCCTGACAGTTTTAGGGTGTCTTGTGTTCTGTGTACAGCTGCTCCTGACCACAGGATGAGTTTAATCCCTTGCCTGCCCTGTGCCTACATCCTTACCTGCTCCCAGGGTGGATGCTCTGGAAAAATTGTCAGAATAACACCTTTGGCAGACCCGTGGTGAAAAATCCAACAGACATAGTGATGAGAAGAGATGAATTGCCTTGATAGGCTCAGGTATTCCCAGGATGTGGCAGGATGCATTTTTTAAAGAATACATATGAGGAGCAGTTTGGATTTTCTTTTTCTCTAGGGCCATGGATAATTTTGCTATGAGATTGAACTGGGGTCAGATGAAGAATTTGCACTAACCCAGCACTCCATCTGTCTTGAGCAGTACTTGGGTTGCTCAGAAGCATAAAATGCTGGCGAGCCATAGAAAATACAACACTGAGAGCCAGAAACAAAACATATTTATAAAAACATATGACCTTGACAAATGATTACTTGCTCCGGTTCTGAAAATCACACATCTACCCTTAAAAAATGCTTTAAATGCCCAATTCCTACACTTTGCCAATACAGAAGTTATTAAAAAGGAAAGGGCAGCCAAAATTGAGGTTGCAGGTTTAGGATTGTATTTTTTCCAGAAAATGTAATCCCAGACTGAGGACGAAAATGTTCTAAATATTACAGAAGAAAGAAATTAATGCCTTAAGCTGTAGGAAATTTGGACATAAATATCTTGGCTTGTGTATAGCATTCATCTGCACTGGATCCAGGTTTCTGTAGCCTCAACTGGAACTGGAACACTACGGAGATGTGAAGCTTCAGCATGACCGTATGCTTTGGGATAATCACTGGCATCATGTGCAAGGCTATAGCCTTCCTTAGCCCAGAATAAACCAAAAGCTCAGGATAAGACTGATTTAGAACATAAAGAGCTATGAAATATTTCCTTGTCCTGTGGTGACTGTGGTTATAAGAAGGCTTTAATTGATTAAGACCGCTTTAATTGCTGAATAAGCAAAGAACAAAAATATTATCTCTTCCCAGAGGTGTGCACAGCTGCTGCCTTGCATACCTTTAATTCTTTACTTATTTTGAGGTAGATGTTTTTAAAAATTACCCTGCACAGGTATTTCAGACATCTCTTAAATTTTCTGCTTAAATGACTAATCTATTGCAAATCATCTCATACATTAGTTTATCTTGGTAGATTTCCTACACCCTTCAGCTTTCCTTTCTGGGAACATGCATCAAGAAAAATAGTACTGAATATCTGAATATTTGGGCTAGAATTAGCTTGTATTCCCTTTAGATAAGGGAAAATATTTAAGAATTAATTCTGTGTTGCTGTGTATGTGGTATTCACTCTCCATCCTGCCCTAAGCACTGAGGTATGAGAACTCAAAGAATCGTAATTTTTAAGAAAGTCTACATTGAAAATACAATTTTCATTTCAATCACTGTCCTGCTCCAGATATAATCGGCTTTAAAATTCTTGTTTCCTGGAATGTGGCTGGTTTTATAGTTAAAATAATCAGGAAAATGCATATATATAATAAGAAGGAATAAATAAGAGTAGGGAAAAACCGCTGCTGCTGTACTGCTGTCAGGACATAGCCATAGAAATTTCACAGGTAGTTATTATTGCATTTTACATTCTGTTGGAATGAGATAGTTTTGAAATTATAATGATGCTCAGATAGTAAAACTGTGTAGAGCTCCAGCATTTTTAAAGCAGGTAGTAATCTTCCCTTCACTCTGATGGTGTTTGCAAAGTTGATCAACCCTCCCAGAACAAATCACTGGAAAAAAACCTGTCTTTCACATTGGTTCAGTTTCAATGTGGCCACCACTCTGGATGGTGTAATGGGAGGAGCAAAGGATAAAGAAGGGATAGGGAGTGCATAGGACAGAGGGAATTTCAGAAGAAATTGATATAAAATAAGAATGTATTGCTGGTGTGATTGAAATATTAACAATCTAATCCAAGAAGCAAATAATAGTTCAGACCAAATAATTATATAAGAAAGAAAAATGCTTCAATGCAGAAAAACTTCAATAATAATATAATAATGATAACTATACAATTACAATTATTAGTCTCACCCTGTTTAGTTTCTTGACCCCTTCTGCCTCACTCTTTCCCTGCTCCTCTGAGTCCTCAGGCTGATGGTTTTGTTTTGGTGTTTGATGGTAAAGGGGGAGCTTTAGCCCACTACCAGCATCTGGAAGTGCAGATGGTGGTGTTTTCCTCTCCCCATTTCAAGACACACATGGGGCCACATTTATGTATTTGCTAACATATATTTGCACCTTACTCTTTTTTGATTGCTCTGCAGCTCCACATTACATGTGAACATACAATATGTGATGCTTTTTACATCAATGTTAGAAGTATTCACTCTTGGTTCTCTCCATCACCCTTAAAGCCAGATGTGGCTGGCTTCTGCTTGTCTACCTTGTGCAGGTTGTACAGGTCAAGGAAAGCTTGTCTTGGGCAAGCCCTTCCTCTGAGGCTTAAAGAGCTCAGTACAAAGCTTTGGTTTTCTTAATGACAATGGCAATAGTGTATTACAGGTTTGCATGGTAATAACCTGTCCATTTTCTGCAGTCCATTTCCCTTGTGCAGCATTCAGTTGTTGAATTAGGGATGTTTGAAGGCACATCCTGACCACCCTTTTAGTATCTCCCTGTGGGCCTGTAGTGAATTTCCTTTGTAAGAAACCTTTGTATCAGACATAATTCCAGGGAAGAAAAAAAGTCATTCAGAGAAAGTGGACTTAAGCCAGTCTTTATCTTTGTTCTTTAAATCTCGCAACTGTGTGCTCTGTCTTTTCCAGGACCAACTGGAAAAGAAGAAAGAAAGAAAGAGAATTTACTGTGTTTGTCACATATGACCAAATCCATAGAAAGGACAATCTTCTTAAATATCTGTAGGAGACCAAGCAAATGAAGGTGCTCATGTGGTTGGAACCTTATCCGAACTAGTTGGCAGAGGAACACTAATAAATCAGATTAGACAGGTAAGCCTACTGTTCCTGTCATTTTAAATTAAATTAGCTTTCTTTCTGTCTGTTGAAGGTATTTCAAGGTGTCCAGTGGTGAGTCACTTCATCTCAACCACCCACCCAAAGAAGAGGAAAGGCAAAATGCAGATGAAAGCGAGCACAGCTCACAAAGGGCCTATGAGTATTGAGCAGGATTTATGTGATAAACCCTCTTAAACATAACTTTATTGCAGAATGTTTCTCATAGAATAGTTTAGTTTGGAAAAAAAATTGTCAAGTTTAGCTGTAAAATTATGCTGAGTTTTATTATTTCATTATGCCTGTGGTCCTCTGTCAGGCAAGCCTATGCCAATTCCAGCTCTGGAATCTTGCTCCTGCACTACCAGCAGAGCTGGGCGGCTCCTGGCAGCGTGGGCTCCAGGGCTGGCCCTGCATGCACACCCACACACCCACACACCCCCACACACACACAAACACCCACACACACACACCCACAAAGGGCAGGGGGCACTGCCCCCCCCCCCCCCCCCCCCCATGGCTTTCCCACCTGGATGTTGGGAGCCAGCCAGCCATTCCTCTGGTGTCCTGCAACAGCTCAGTACTGCCACTTTTACCTAAACAACTTGCGTCCTAACTTTTCCTGAGTGCTTTCTTAAAGATGGTTTAAAAAAAAAGCACAGGGTTGTCTATTGGAAGAAAGGGATCCAAATCAGGGAGGTATCTAGTAGTAGTGACACTTCCTCTCCAAAATGTCTTTTTCTTGTACACTGGTGGAAGGAAAGTGCTATGAGACTGTGACCTGGCCCTGAGGAGGTTTGTAATCTCCCTTTCTGCCAGCTTCCCTAAGCTTTTCTTCTTGGTACTGTTTCTGGCTGAAAGACAATTGCAGTATTTATCCCACCACTAACGTTAGAATGCTGATGTTCTTTAAGCTTCAAACCATGGAGGTAAACACATGATGGAAGTTCCTTCATAAACAGAAGTTGTTGGAGAAGACAAGATGTAGTTAGGAGCTAAGGAGTTGCCTAAAGGAGTATGCAACAGGCTGTGTCCTGAGAGCAGGCATCTCCCAATGGCTGTGCATCTCAGGGAGGCCTGGAATAGAGGGATCCCAGCCTGCACAGCTATTATGATCAGACAATCCAAAAGCCAGGGAAGAAATGTGAATAAAGAGGGCAAATAAAAACACCAAAGGGTTAATACACAAGAACCGATGCACTATTGGTATGCAAGTAATGGAAAATACTAAACAGTCATTTTAGTTTTGCCTACAATGAAGAAAAATATCAAAGCTAATATTGTGCTGTCTTTACAAGCTTGGTACTCTGTGGATGGTCCCAGTAGAACTTTGGGTGTAAATTTCAGATGAAAATGCATTTCTGGAATGAGGTGAAAAAGGATTATGAGGGATAAAAGGGAAAAAAATCATAGAATTGATTACTTCTGATGCGCTGAGAATAATAAGTAAATTCTCTGAGCAAAAGTGTAGAGTGAGTCCAATGCACAGAACTAATCTGTTCATCAAGCAGGATGAAACCTAACAATCACTAAGAGATTCAGGTGATGTCTGGGAGCAAACCCTGCTGCTTTCTTTCAGCTACACCAATGAATACAAAGTGGCTGGCAAACACTGGTGAAGGGATGCACTGTTAGAATCAGGGAACCCTACATACAACAGGTTTGTGAGAGCAGATTTTTTTGCCACATGCTAAATATGAAATCTCCTATGTTCTTACACAGTACCCATTGACTATGCTGGAGGCTTGATAGCAGTATCCTGTTACTTGTACAACTAAATTCTTTCAAGACATGGTAATGACCAGTGTGCCAACAGTCAGGTGGAATGGCCTGTGCCACTTCAGGTGTCTATTTCCCTGCCAGAAACCAATTACTTGCAGCAGAGAACCACCATGTGACTCACAGAAATCATGAGGAGGCATTACAAATTAATTGGGGTTTTCACCTGTTATTTCAGTTAGCCTGCTTAATTCTGAATGCTGGGTGGACAGTGTGCTGGGACAGAATCAAACATAACATTTACAAAGATGTGCTTTGGGCTAGGCTGTGTGAATGAAATGCAAGATTGAATGAATGGAATTGCTTCCAGTCTGGATAATTATTGCAGCACTGTCCAAGGCATTCAGTGAAACAAGGTGGGTGACACTTCAGCTCTGGCAGGGTGTCTCTAGGGGGCCCAGAATTAACAGCCATTGCAGTGGGGGGTATTTCTCTATACTGCTTGCTGGTACAATCACCAAGAGTAATTCTGTCACTTCCACCAGAATAACTTCTACTGGTGCAACTGGTTACACCATGCAAGGATTAATTCATGCAAGGAAAAGACTCTGTGGTCTTGCCTCTTTAAGTTTTTGAGAAGCTAGCATCCAAAGTCCATGCATTCTTTTGAGGCTCAAAAGAATACTTCCCTGTTAAAGGGCTCTGACTTTTATCTAGGTAGTCAAAATCTGGCTCCTGATTATTTCTGAATGCAAATTGTTCATTGATGGTAAGTTACTAGGGGATTATTTTATGAACAACCAGTGGCCTAACTCATTCCTGTCCCTCAGTGGGGACCCTTGCATCTGGCTGTGGTGAATTTTTACCATATAATTGAAAATTAGGCATGAAAAGGTTTAGAAAAAGCAGTGAGACATATTTTCCCTATTAACAGGATTTAGCAGCTAGGTATTAAAGCAATCAAGACTTTAATCTTTCATTTATGTTATTACAATCCTTACAATGACCTTTTAGGTGGAAAAAAAAAGAAAATAAAATAGTGTATATGTTGGGTATTAGCGCTTCCCTAAAGAGATATTTTCTGTCCTTGCAGTTTTCTTCCACCTGCCATCCACTGTTTTTTTTTTTTTTTGTTTTGTTTTTTTTTTCCTAATAGAAAGAAGAGGAAATGCAAAATCATTCCTTAAAATGTCTTTTTCTTCAGGAAATAATTTGTTTTCTCTCTGTGCATATGTAGTGAACAGCCCCGCTCCTGCTCATGACAGAGGACTCGGAGTTTTTGCCTCTGATGTATTTTAATGCCAGGAGAAGAGGCAGATTTTTAAAAAAGCTGGGAATTTGGGGTGCTGAATTCCCTTGAAAATCTGACTTTAGTGTTTCTATAAAAGTGTTTATGGCCTCAGTTGAGACTCAGTTTATTTTTTGAGTTCTTGCCAACTTCTAGAATGGAGTCATTGAAAACTCATTTTCTAAATTACCCCTTTTAAAGGCTGCCCAAACCATCAGGAATTTTATCTCAGTTACTGATTTATTCAAAATGAACTCAATGAATCTAACTCTGGTGTTCAAAGGTAGTCATTAATTAGCTAATGCTTTAACATAAAACGATCAATGGACTGAAGAGGATAGAAATACAATTAACTATTGATCCCTGGGATTAGGAGATGGTAAACCATGGGAGTCTTCCAGACTGCTTCCTGTTCAAAAGACTGCTTCCTGTTCAAAAGCCTGCCCTTGGCTTAGAGCAAGCTTGAACAGATTATTTCCAGAAGTCTGTCTGCTGATGGGAAAACTCAGTCTCCTGGGAACCAGCACTATATGTCAGTTCTATTTTTTTTTTTTTTCCTTTTGGGCTAACATCCTTCATTATTATCGCTCATACTTCTTCATGATCTATAATGAGTGTATATGAGCACTTCTTCTTTCTCAAGAAGAGGCGGTCTCAGGCTGACTGAAACGCTGCGATTTCGACACCACAGGCCGTGTTGTCCCAGCTGCCGCCTTCCGGGCCGAGCCGGCCATGCCCGGGGCGGGCGTGTCCCGTCTGTGACGCCGCGGCCCGTTCCACGGTCGCTGTCCCCGCCGGGCGCTGTCCACCCCCAGCGCTGACTCCCAGAGTCACTGTTCCCAGTGCTGGCTTGTTGCGGTGCGTTCCGCAGCCGCTTCCCTGAGTTTTGGATTGCTTGTATTAATTGTGAATTGTGTTCAATTAGTTAAAATGGCGCTTGCCTCGTGTCTCCCTCCCCCCTTTCCTTCATGATGGTAGGGCTGCCAATCACCCTGTCTGTCACCTTCTGCCCATGCCCTTTTTTCCAGAACTTTCTCCCCTGGGCAGAAGGTGATTGGACAGGGAAAAGTTGTTCCACCCTGAATGTCTCCCTATTTGTTATCCCCCCATGTCATTTATGTTTTGTTTCTGAATCATTGGTGCAGGGTGGGGTTCCACCCCCCCCTGGTTTCCCTTATACTCTGTTGTTCTCCCTGCCCTCGGGGCAGTTCCCTGCAGCTTCCCCTCGACTCTGTACCTTCCCTTCCTTCAATAAACCCTCCCCTGCTGCCTCTCGTCATCTGTCCACCTCGCTTCGTCACTGCTATTGCTGCTGCGCTCAACCTTGTGGAGCTGCCATCCCCACCACTGCCGTGGGGAGAGCTCCTGGGGTGGCTGATACCTTGTTGCTCCCGCCGGGAGGCCAAGGCTCGCAGCTGCACAGCCGCCCCTTCACACCAGGTTGTCGGTGTGCCTTCTGTGGAGCTAGCTGGACTCAGCGTATCTGCACGGCAACAGCTGCTGGTGCCCAACGTGGGGCAGAAGCTCTATTCCGGATCCCTTTGGATTACGGCTGACCCACGGATCGAGGAATTCGTCCTCTCTGGGCGCGGCAGCACCTCCATGTAGCAGACCCCTGGGCACTAGGGGTGGCGCTCCGGGGGATCGGATCTTTTCCCTCCCGCACCCGGGATAGATCCAGGGAGGTGGACTTCCCCAGCACCCGGACCCCTTAGTCTACCCAGGATTTGGTAAGTTGTCTTTACCCCCTCCGCCTTTTAACCCGACCCCCCGGTGGTGATTTTTATCCCCCGGGAGCCCACCGATTTTCGCCGGTGGGGTAACGGTCACCCTTTTTCTTTCCGGCGGGGGGGTCCTGGGAAGATCCTTTTCACCTGTCCCCATTTCAGTTATTTTTTTTATTTTCCAGCTCTAATTTGGTGGCTGCTGGGTTGAGCTTGCTCTGCCAGATACCATCACAGCCATGGGTGCAAGGCTGTCGGCAGAGCAGCGGGAGGCTGTTTTTGTTGTTGGGGGGATTTTATTTAAAGGGGAAGTTAAAGTTAAAGAAAATCAAATAAGGAGTTTGATTAAATGGGTCTCCTCCCAGTTTAAAGAAACAACCCCTGATCGTCATAGAGATCTTCGGTTTTGGGAAGAGGTCTCAAGGAAATTATCGAATTTGGCTCGATCAGAGGAGTTAGGAATTACTAAAAAATTGAAATTGGCGCGGCACCTACATTGGGTGACTCAGCTCCTACGGGTGCTGAGACATGAAGAAGCGAGAAAACTGGGAGAACGCCCTCAGCTCCGAAGTTTGTTGTCTACCCCTAGTTCGTCCTGTTCTTGTGTCCCTACCCCACAGCCCCTTCCCTCTGCTCCCTCTAAACTTGGGATCCTGAGGAGGGCAGCCCCCAACCACAGCGGGCAGGAGCCCCTCCATCTCCCTGGCCCCCCTCAGGATTGCCAATCCCCCCTCAGGCGGAGTCCTGGCCAGACTCCGGCTGATTCTCCCTTTCCCCCAGCTTCCCCAAAGCCCCCGACCCGAATTGTAAAATCCCCCAGGTTAAAACCAAAAGTTCGCTTCGAGGTTCCTGCCCAAGATGGCTCCCATGGAGCACAAGATGGCGGGGACCGCGTGGTGCCACGGCGGGAAAATCCCCCTCCCCCTCCTTATCTTTCCCCGAACCCTTCCTGCTTCCCGCCAAAAAACCTCTTCCTTCCCTGTTCCAACCCCTTCCGTTCTCCGGATTCCGCCTCCACCTCTTCGACCCCTCCTCCGGACTGCGCTCCACTCTCTTCCATGGCTCCTCCCCAGGTCCTGCCTCCACCTCAGGCCTTGCCCCCTTGCCCATCCCACTGGGCGGGCACTCTCCCATCCGACCCCACCCCGGGTTCCCACGGTACCCCTGTCCCCGCCCCTTCCTGCCCTTGTTCACACCCCCTAGCTTCCGGTTCCCACGGTCCGCCATTTTGTCCAACATTTTCCCATGGGCCGGGGGCTGGGAGAGGGGGGAGGGAAGGCAGCCCGGAGATGGCTGATTCCATCACAGCGGCTCTGGTGACCTATCATCACAACAGGGGCGGTGGAAATCCACGCATCCAGTGGTCCCCGGTCCCCCGAGCCCTCATCAAGGAACTTGCTAAGGCTCAGAAGGAGTTCGGGGGGCAAAGTGAATATTTCAGGGGACTACTGGAAGCTTCCCTCCTAGAGACTGAGCTCGTTCCTGCTGATTTACGGCAGATTTTTAAATGCTTATTGAACGTAGCTCAGTTCTCTAGGTGGGAAGGAGCGTGGAAGAAGAGGGTGGCCGACATCCTGCCCCATCTTGGGAGGACCCAGAGGCGGGAGAGGATACGGATGGGGAGAGGCTCACCACTGAACATCTCTGTGGGTTGGGCGACTGGGGCAGAGGCCAAAAACAGGCATCAAAAATACCAACAGAGGCACTCAGCCGCGGCACACAGGTGGCATTGCAGGCGTTTTATAAGGTGGCATCGGGGGTGCCGCCGGTCCCGGTGTGTCATCTTTTTCAGGGGCCGACGGAGTCCTTTGATGACTTCGTGGTGCGACTGCAGATGGCGGCGGAGACGGAAGAACCGGACGAGGGGGCGTGCACGTGACTTGTCACCACCATCGCGGCTGCCAACGCTAATGCGCCATGCAGGACAGCTATTCTCAGCCTGCCCCTGCACCCTCGTCCAACGCTGCAAGACCTCCTGGAGGTTTGCGCCGCGAAAGTCCCTGCCACCCAGAAGGCACCCGACGGAAGAGTGACTCCATCTACTTGTCGGGTGGCCTTTGCAGATCTCCAGGAGGCAACCGCCGCTGCTGCACCGTCTCCGTCGGCTCCAAGACCGGGACCTGGCACCCCCCAAGGAAATCGCCGCAACCCATCAGCATGCCCCCTGTGCGGCTCCGAGGACCACTGGATGCCCGACTGCCCACTTCGCAAGGAGTTTTTCCTGGGAAACTGACCATCGTTTCGTCGTCGTGGGAGACACCAAGGTTACCCCATTTGATTTGCAAATCTATCCGGCTTTGGTGTCAGCAGACCAGCAACATTTTACCATCTCATGTGTGTGTCTGCATCCCCCACTGTTCCTCCCCGCTGGAGAGATAGTGGCCCAGGCCATTCCAATAAAGTCAGAAGTACCATCAATGGCCTGGGCCGAGCATGTGGGGCGAGCTAAGCCTCGCCTGGCTTGCCAGCTGTCTCGGGGGGGGACACGATTTCCATCCGGGGGATGTTAGACACCGGAGTAGATGTGACGATCATTCCCACTCGGGAATGGCCGTCACACTGGGAGTTGCAAAGCGTGGATGGACGTATCCAGGGTGTTGGGGGCACTCAATTGGCTAAACAGAGCAAAGGCATCGTACAAGTTAAGGGGCTGCATGGGCAATTGGCAAGTGTCTGCCCATTTGTTTTAGATTATGTAGAGCCTCTCTGGGGGAGAGATACCCTTGCCCAGTGGGGAGCCAAAATTGACCTTCCAGCTCCCCAGGTTTTTCGGGCAGCGGCCACTGAACAGCGCCCTACCTGGAAGCTGAATTGGAAATCAGACAAACCAGTACAGGTAGCGCAGTGGCCGCTCAATAAACAAAAATTAAAGGCGCTCTCGGAGCTCGTTGAGGAGCAAGTCAAAAAAGGCAACCTGGTGGAGACCATGTCAGAATGGAACTCGCCAGTGTTTGTCATCAAGAAGTCATCTGGCAAATGGCGGCTCCTCACTGACCTCCAAAAAATCAACGAAATCATCGAAGATATGGGTACCCTCCAACCAGGGATGCCGTCCCCCGCGATGCTCCCCCAAAATGGGAATTTGGCAATTATTGATATAAAGGATTGCTTTTTTCAAATTCGCCTGCATCCGGATGATGCCCCGTGCTTTGCGTTCACGGTGCCCACCTTAAACCGTGAGGCTCCCGGGAAGCGCTATCACTGGCGGGTACTGCCACAAGGAATGAAGTGCAGTCCTGTTATCTGTCAGTGGTATGTTGCTTCTCTGCTTGACCCCATTCGACAAGAATGTGGGAATGTCATCATTTATCATTATATGGATGACGTGCTGGTCTGTGCCCCCGACGACGATCTGTTGGCCCATGCGCTTTCCCGCGTAACAGATTGTTTAATTGCTGCAGGTTTCGAGCTCCAGAGCAAGAAAATTCAACGGATGCCGCCCTGGAAGTACCTAGGCCTGGAGATCACAAAGCGGACCATTGTTCTGCAGAAATTGGCTATTCACCCTAAGGTGAGAACCTTAGCGGACGTCCACCAGCTGTGTGGGGCTTTAAATTGGGTGAGACCCTGGCTAGGTATTGCCACCGAAGACCTAGCCCCCCTTTTCAATTTGTTGAAAGGGGGAGAGGAGCTAAGTTCTCCAAGGGAACTCACCCCAGAGGCCAGGACAGCGCTCGAGAAGATCAAGAGCTCTATCGAGGCAAGGCAGGCCCATCGTTGTCATCCGGGCCTGCCCTTCAAATTTATCATTCTAGGGAATCTGCCGCACCTTCACGGCTTGATTTTCCAATGGGACAAGTCCCGGAAAGCCCTCCAACCACCTAAGGGGAAAAGGACGGACCAAGGCTCGAGTGACCCCCTCTTGATTATAGAGTGGGTATTCCTCAGCCATCATCGGTCCAAAAGAATTACACGGCCACATGAACTGGTCGCGGAACTGATCCGCAAAGCGAGATCGCGGATCAGGGAGCTGGCAGGTGTGGACTTTGCAGGCATACATATCCCAATTGAACTCAGATCCGGCAAATTTAGAACTAAAATTATTAATGAGCTTCTTGAGGAGAGTGAAGTATTACAGTTTGCTCTGGCTGAATACACCGGAAAAATTGAAGCTGGTCATCCCCCGCATGCCCTTTTCAATCAGTACGTGCAATTCAAATTTTCCTTAAAAAAGATTCAGAGTCGAGTCCTGCTCGACGCTCTGACAGTTTTTACAGACGCGTCCGGAGGGTCCCACAAGTCAGTCATGACTTGGAAGGATCCTCAAACTCAGCAGTGGGAGATGGATGTTGCTGTTGTTGAGGGTTCTCCTCAAGTTGCTGAGTTGGACGCAGTCGTCAGGGCGTTCGAAAAATTTAAAAATAAGCCTTTTAATTTGGTTACGGTCTCGGCTTATGTAGCCGGTGTAGTAGCCAGGGCAGAGAACGCTGTCCTTCAAGAAGTTTCCAATTTGGCCCTTTTCAATTTGCTCTCTAAATTAATTAGACTCATCTCCCACAGAGAGCAAAGTTTTTATGTCATGCATGTAAGGTCTCACACTGATTTGCCTGGGTTCATTGCAGAGGGGAATCGTATGGCTGATAGCCTCGCTTCCCCGGCCGAGTGGGCATTTGCCCACGCGGTGCGATGGGCCCCGCCCCCAGATGTGTTCCGTCAGGCTAAGATCAGCCACCAGTTGTTCCACCAGAATGCGCCTGGCCTGGTCCACCAATTCCAGCTGATCGCGTGATCGGGCCAAGGCCATTGTGGCCACATGTCCTCACTGTCAGCGGGATCAACTACCTTCGCTGCCCGCTGGCGCGAATCCCCGAGGGCTGTCAAGCTGTGAGGTGTGGCAAATGGATGTCACCAAGGTTCCCCAATTCGGCCGCCTCAAGTATGTCCACGTATCTGTGGACGCTTTCTCGAGTGCCGTCTTTGCTTCTGCCCACACAGGGGAGAAAGCCAAAGATGTCATCAAACACCTGCTTCAGGCTTTCTCTGTGCTGGGCATCCCTAAGGTCCTAAAAACAGACAACGGGCCTGTGCACGTGTCCAGGGAGCTCAGGAGCTTCCTGCAGCAAAGGGGAATAATAGAGCACAAGACAGGCATCCCCTATTCTCCCACGGGACAAGGGGTGATTGAGAGGACCCACCAGAGCCTAAAAAGGGTTCTTTCCCATCTAACCCCGGCGATGAAGGTGGAATCCCCTCATTCCCAGTTATCTAGGGCACTATACACCATCAACTTTTTAAATTGTTCCTTGGAAAATTTAAACCCGCCTATTGTGCGGCACGGAAGTCTGGGCCTGAGGGAAAAGCCGCCGGTTCTGGTGAAAGACCCAGAGACCTGGCGATTGGAGGGACCTTTCGACCTCATCACCTGGGGTCGAGGGTATGCCTGTGTTTCCACTCCCATAGGCCCCAGGTGGGTTCCCTCTCGCTGGGTCAGGCCGTTTGGGCCCAGGACAAGGAAGGCGACAACAATCACGCCTCAAGTAAAGGTTGCTAGCTGGCAGCGGAGGAGGAGGGATCTGGAACCCCCCTGCTCCCTTTTCGATTTTCTGTTGAACCCTGATCCTTAAACTACCTTTTCACGAGGCAAGCAATTCATTACTTTATATGTTCTCTTTGATGTTTTAGTACCCCGAGTCCCAGCCATGGTCCTGAAAGCAGGAGCAGCGATCTGTGCCATCACCGGGATCATCCTGGTCAGCGTAGCTCCTGGACTACTAGACCTCGTTCCCCAGCCGAGAAACAACCTGTGGAAGACCTTAGCATACTCTCTCGGACAGGACCGCATCTGCCTTAACGCCGAGTTAGCAGAAGACCCTCTCTCATCTTGCCTGGTGGGGATCCCTATTCCCTTCCATGATTGCCCCTCCCTCTGGGGAAGCTCTCTGGGCGGACTGGGAGAAGGCCAAGATCCAACGCGGGCCTGGGGGGAGACCCTCAGTCATCTCCCAGCCGTGCCAGAGGAGCCCCTAGAATGCAAACTGCTCGGGTCTGCCAACGCTTCCCAATGCGTTAGATTTTCCATCCCTGATGACCTCGCCAAGTCCCTTCACCCCGAAGACCCGCAGTGGACCCGAAGAGGTCGCTGGCGACCGCTGGTGCTCAAGATCTTTCATCATTCGTGGTCCATCTGCTGCAGACTTCCAGCCCTGAAAACTGCCCTCAGGTTTTTATTTTATTTGCAGGAACCGAGTGTGGAATGGCACCCCCTCTCGCCTGTTCGGAGGACCATGTACAATAGGCCATGTCTCGCTGTTTACTCCCAGCACACCCAAATTTGAGAATTGGTTTTCCAAAAATAAAGAAGTCAGGGTAATCCGGCAGAAAAAAGATTTGACCGAATTTGACCCGGACTGCAACTCAAAAATTTTTCATTGGAACGAAGCCAAAAGGGTTGCAGTCTTGTTGTTCTTGCCGTGGGTTTCGGCTGGAAAGGCCATCGGCGAATTGGGAAAACCTGAGTGCTGGTCAGTAAAACAAGCAAATCTGACTTCGACAGCCATCGCGGGCCTCCTAGACGACGAGAAAATCACCAGGCAAGCAATGCTGCAGAATCCAGCTGTGCTCGATTATCTGCTGCTCCTCCATCACCACCAATGTGAGGAGTTCGAGGGTCTCTGCTGCTTCAATTTATCATCCAAGGCACCAAATGTGCAAGCGGCGTTGAGTAAGATGCGAGATCTGGTCCATGATATTACGAGAGAAACTGAAGACTGGCTGGGGAACCTGTTATCAGGACTTGGACTCTCTGGCTGGGGAGGATCAATTGTAAAGGACATTTTGTTTATAATTGTAATCATGTTAGCAATTTTCATTGGGTGTTCAGTTGTGTGGGCCTTAGCCAAAAGACTGATCGCGAAGCTGGCTTCACCCAGCGTAAATATGGTCAGCTTTCCCGCGGAGGAGGCTGATCTGGAATACCTCCAAATCACCCCACACCATCAGGCTACGGCTCCGCCTCAAGAAGATGAACTTTCCGAAGAAGAGGTGTAGCACCCAAAGGACTTTTTTCCTCAAATTTCTTCCCAGTTGTATTCTTTCCAATCTCCCTTTGTTTTTTTTTATGTAAAGTAGGGGGAGATGTTGCGGTGCGTTCCGCAGCCGCTTCCCCGAGTTTTGGATTGCTTGTATTAATTGTGAATTGTGTTCAATTAGTTAAAATGGCGCTTGCCTCGTGTCTCCCTCCCCCCTTTCCTTCATGATGGTAGGGCTGCCAATCACCCTGTCTGTCACCTTCTGCCCATGCCCTTTTTTCCAGAACTTTCTCCCCTGGGCAGAAGGTGATTGGACAGGGAAAAGTTGTTCCACCCTGAATGTCTCCCTATTTGTTATCCCCCCATGTCATTTATGTTTTGTTTCTGAATCATTGGTGCAGGGTGGGGTTCCACCCCCCCCTGGTTTCCCTTATACTCTGTTGTTCTCCCTGCCCTCGGGGCAGTTCCCTGCAGCTTCCCCTCGACTCTGTACCTTCCCTTCCTTCAATAAACCCTCCCCTGCTGTGGAGAACTGCTGCCTCTCGTCATCTGTCCACCTCGCTTCGTCACTGCTATTGCTGCTGCGCTCAACCTTGTGGAGCTGCCATCCCCACCACTGCCGTGGGGAGAGCTCCTGGGGTGGCTGATACCTTGTTGCTCCCGCCGGGAGGCCAAGGCTCGCAGCTGCACAGCCGCCCCTTCACACCAGGTTGTCGGCGTGCCTTCTGTGGAACTAGCCGGACTCAGCGTATCTGCACAGTGACACTGGCTCCCAGAGTCACTGTTCCCAGTGCTGTCTCCCAGGGTCACTGTTCCCAGCGCTGGCTCCCAGAGTCGCTGTTCCAAGTGCTGGCTCCTTGAGTCGCTGTTCCCAGTGCCGGCTCCCGGGGTCTCTGTTCCCAGTGCCGGCTCCCAGGGTCACTGTCCGGGCCGGGCTCTGTCCAGCTCCCAGTGCCAGCTCCGTGCCGGCGACTTGGGCAGCGCTGGGGCTGCGAGCGGCCTCCCGGACCTGGCATCTCGGATCCGCGATTCCCGTGCCCAAGGCCGCCTCCCCTCCCGGCCCGGGGCTGGGCAGAGGCGAGCGAGGCCTCTCTGTGTGTGCTGAGCCAAGCTCCAAGCCATGGTGCTGGTGAACCTGCCGGTTTTTCTTGGGATTTTTTATTTCTTATTATTACTATAATATTTATTTTATTTCCTTTTTTATTTATCAATCTGTTAAAGTTTAATTGTTATTTAAAGTTTTAATTTTGATTCTCCTCCCTGTTTCAATGGTGTGGGGAGGGAGAGGGTGTGAGCGAGTGGCTGCATGGTGCTTATTTGCCATCTGGACTTAAACCAGGACAACTGCATATGCTTAATTTCTAGGACTCCTCTGCATCTTGCTTGCATAAATGGCCATGCAGATGTTGTTCAGTTTCTGGTAGAAAAGAAGTGCAAGCTAAACCCTTGTGACAAACTGAAAAAATCACCACTAATGAAGGTATGCAGAAGGGGCATATGTTCTCTAATCTTGGATGGCATTCATACTTTCCAGTTTTGGAAAGGTGCGGGAGTTCTGTCAGTGAGAAACAGATGTTGGAAGGTATTCCTCCTTTGTGTCTTGTTTCCCGGCAAGAGAGCGCCAGCACAGGGACTGTGCAGCTATTCTGCTGGAACATGGTGCCAACCACGACCACAGAGGTGTAAACGGTAACACCGCCCTTCACTTTGCTGTCAGGGTTTCTAGCAAACCTCTAGTGGAGCTGTTACTTGAGTACGGTGCAGATATTGATGCTAAGAATAAGGTAAGCTTGAACTTTGGGTAAAGCTGCTCTTCCCATGTCAACTTGCTCGAATTCTCTGTTGTTCTAAGAGACATGATTTCTCCTTTCAGTGGGGATACACTCCGCTTACTCTGGCAATCACTGAAAACCGTGAAGAAATGGTCAAGTTCAAGAAGGGGCATATGTTCTCTAATCTTGGATGGCATTCATACTTTCCAGTTTTGGAAAGGTGCGGGAGTTCTGTCAGTGAGAAACAGATGTTGGAAGGTATTCCTCCTTTGTGTCTTGTTTCCCGGCAAGAGAGCGCCAGCACAGGGACTGTGCAGCTATTCTGCTGGAACATGGTGCCAACCACGACCACAGAGGTGTAAACGGTAACACCGCCCTTCACTTTGCTGTCAGGGTTTCTAGCAAACCTCTAGTGGAGCTGTTACTTGAGTACGGTGCAGATATTGATGCTAAGAATAAGGTAAGCTTGAACTTTGGGTAAAGCTGCTCTTCCCATGTCAACTTGCTCGAATTCTCTGTTGTTCTAAGAGACATGATTTCTCCTTTCAGTGGGGATACACTCCGCTTACTCTGGCAATCACTGAAAACCGTGAAGAAATGGTCAAGTTCAAGAAGGGGCATATGTTCTCTAATCTTGGATGGCATTCATACTTTCCAGTTTTGGAAAGGTGCGGGAGTTCTGTCAGTGAGAAACAGATGTTGGAAGGTATTCCTCCTTTGTGTCTTGTTTCCCGGCAAGAGAGCGCCAGCACAGGGACTGTGCAGCTATTCTGCTGGAACATGGTGCCAACCACGACCACAGAGGTGTAAACGGTAACACCGCCCTTCACTTTGCTGTCAGGGTTTCTAGCAAACCTCTAGTGGAGCTGTTACTTGAGTACGGTGCAGATATTGATGCTAAGAATAAGGTAAGCTTGAACTTTGGGTAAAGCTGCTCTTCCCATGTCAACTTGCTCGAATTCTCTGTTGTTCTAAGAGACATGATTTCTCCTTTCAGTGGGGATACACTCCGCTTACTCTGGCAATCACTGAAAACCGTGAAGAAATGGTCAAGTTCAAGAAGGGGCATATGTTCTCTAATCTTGGATGGCATTCATACTTTCCAGTTTTGGAAAGGTGCGGGAGTTCTGTCAGTGAGAAACAGATGTTGGAAGGTATTCCTCCTTTGTGTCTTGTTTCCCGGCAAGAGAGCGCCAGCACAGGGACTGTGCAGCTATTCTGCTGGAACATGGTGCCAACCACGACCACAGAGGTGTAAACGGTAACACCGCCCTTCACTTTGCTGTCAGGGTTTCTAGCAAACCTCTAGTGGAGCTGTTACTTGAGTACGGTGCAGATATTGATGCTAAGAATAAGGTAAGCTTGAACTTTGGGTAAAGCTGCTCTTCCCATGTCAACTTGCTCGAATTCTCTGTTGTTCTAAGAGACATGATTTCTCCTTTCAGTGGGGATACACTCCGCTTACTCTGGCAATCACTGAAAACCGTGAAGAAATGGTCAAGTTCAAGAAGGGGCATATGTTCTCTAATCTTGGATGGCATTCATACTTTCCAGTTTTGGAAAGGTGCGGGAGTTCTGTCAGTGAGAAACAGATGTTGGAAGGTATTCCTCCTTTGTGTCTTGTTTCCCGGCAAGAGAGCGCCAGCACAGGGACTGTGCAGCTATTCTGCTGGAACATGGTGCCAACCACGACCACAGAGGTGTAAACGGTAACACCGCCCTTCACTTTGCTGTCAGGGTTTCTAGCAAACCTCTAGTGGAGCTGTTACTTGAGTACGGTGCAGATATTGATGCTAAGAATAAGGTAAGCTTGAACTTTGGGTAAAGCTGCTCTTCCCATGTCAACTTGCTCGAATTCTCTGTTGTTCTAAGAGACATGATTTCTCCTTTCAGTGGGGATACACTCCGCTTACTCTGGCAATCACTGAAAACCGTGAAGAAATGGTCAAGTTCAAGAAGGGGCATATGTTCTCTAATCTTGGATGGCATTCATACTTTCCAGTTTTGGAAAGGTGCGGGAGTTCTGTCAGTGAGAAACAGATGTTGGAAGGTATTCCTCCTTTGTGTCTTGTTTCCCGGCAAGAGAGCGCCAGAACAGGGACTGTGCAGCTATTCTGCTGGAACATGGTGCCAACCACGACCACAGAGGGGTCAACGGTAACACCGCCCTTCACTTTGCCATCAGGGTTTCCAGCAAACCACTAGTGGAGCTGCTACTTGAGTACGGTGCAGATATTGATGCTAAGAATAAGGTAAGCTTGAACTTTGGGTAAAGCTGCTCTTCCCATGTCAACTTGCTCGAATTCTCTGTTGTTCTAAGAGACATGATTTCTCCTTTCAGTGGGGATACACTCCGCTTACTCTGGCAATCACTGAAAACCGTGAAGAAATGGTCAAGTTCAAGAAGGGGCATATGTTCTCTAATCTTGGATGGCATTCATACTTTCCAGTTTTGGAAAGGTGCGGGAGTTCTGTCAGTGAGAAACAGATGTTGGAAGGTATTCCTCCTTTGTGTCTTGTTTCCCGGCAAGAGAGCGCCAGCACAGGGACTGTGCAGCTATTCTGCTGGAACATGGTGCCAACCACGACCACAGAGGTGTAAACGGTAACACCGCCCTTCACTTTGCTGTCAGGGTTTCTAGCAAACCTCTAGTGGAGCTGTTACTTGAGTACGGTGCAGATATTGATGCTAAGAATAAGGTAAGCTTGAACTTTGGGTAAAGCTGCTCTTCCCATGTCAACTTGCTCGAATTCTCTGTTGTTCTAAGAGACATGATTTCTCCTTTCAGTGGGGATACACTCCGCTTACTCTGGCAATCACTGAAAACCGTGAAGAAATGGTCAAGTTCAAGAAGGGGCATATGTTCTCTAATCTTGGATGGCATTCATACTTTCCAGTTTTGGAAAGGTGCGGGAGTTCTGTCAGTGAGAAACAGATGTTGGAAGGTATTCCTCCTTTGTGTCTTGTTTCCCGGCAAGAGAGCGCCAGCACAGGGACTGTGCAGCTATTCTGCTGGAACATGGTGCCAACCACGACCACAGAGGTGTAAACGGTAACACCGCCCTTCACTTTGCTGTCAGGGTTTCTAGCAAACCTCTAGTGGAGCTGTTACTTGAGTACGGTGCAGATATTGATGCTAAGAATAAGGTAAGCTTGAACTTTGGGTAAAGCTGCTCTTCCCATGTCAACTTGCTCGAATTCTCTGTTGTTCTAAGAGACATGATTTCTCCTTTCAGTGGGGATACACTCCGCTTACTCTGGCAATCACTGAAAACCGTGAAGAAATGGTCAAGTTCAAGAAGGGGCATATGTTCTCTAATCTTGGATGGCATTCATACTTTCCAGTTTTGGAAAGGTGCGGGAGTTCTGTCAGTGAGAAACAGATGTTGGAAGGTATTCCTCCTTTGTGTCTTGTTTCCCGGCAAGAGAACGCCAGCACAGGGACTGTGCAGCTATTCTGCTGGAACATGGTGCCAACCACGACCACAGAGGTGTAAACGGTAACACCGCCCTTCACTTTGCTGTCAGGGTTTCTAGCAAACCTCTAGTGGAGCTGTTACTTGAGTACGGTGCAGATATTGATGCTAAGAATAAGGTAAGCTTGAACTTTGGGTAAAGCTGCTCTTCCCATGTCAACTTGCTCGAATTCTCTGTTGTTCTAAGAGACATGATTTCTCCTTTCAGTGGGGATACACTCCGCTTACTCTGGCAATCACTGAAAACCGTGAAGAAATGGTCAAGTTCAAGAAGGGGCATATGTTCTCTAATCTTGGATGGCATTCATACTTTCCAGTTTTGGAAAGGTGCGGGAGTTCTGTCAGTGAGAAACAGATGTTGGAAGGTATTCCTCCTTTGTGTCTTGTTTCCCGGCAAGAGAGCGCCAGCACAGGGACTGTGCAGCTATTCTGCTGGAACATGGTGCCAACCACGACCACAGAGGGGTCAACGGTAACACCGCCCTTCACTTTGCCGTCAGGGTATCCAGCAAACCACTAGTGGAGCTGCTACTTGAGTACGGTGCAGATATTGATGCTAAGAATAAGGTAAGCTTGAACTTTGGGTAAAGCTGCTCTTCCCATGTCAACTTGCTCGAATTCTCTGTTGTTCTAAGAGACATGATTTCTCCTTTCAGTGGGGATACACTCCGCTTACTCTGGCAATCACTGAAAACCGTGAAGAAATGGTCAAGTTCAAGAAGGGGCATATGTTCTCTAATCTTGGATGGCATTCATACTTTCCAGTTTTGGAAAGGTGCGGGAGTTCTGTCAGTGAGAAACAGATGTTGGAAGGTATTCCTCCTTTGTGTCTTGTTTCCCGGCAAGAGAGCGCCAGCACAGGGACTGTGCAGCTATTCTGCTGGAACATGGTGCCAACCACGACCACAGAGGTGTAAACGGTAACACCGCCCTTCACTTTGCTGTCAGGGTTTCTAGCAAACCTCTAGTGGAGCTGTTACTTGAGTACGGTGCAGATATTGATGCTAAGAATAAGGTAAGCTTGAACTTTGGGTAAAGCTGCTCTTCCCATGTCAACTTGCTCGAATTCTCTGTTGTTCTAAGAGACATGATTTCTCCTTTCAGTGGGGATACACTCCGCTTACTCTTGCAATCACTGAAAACCGTGAAGAAATGGTCAAGTTCAAGAAGGGGCATATGTTCTCTAATCTTGGATGGCATTCATACTTTCCAGTTTTGGAAAGGTGCGGGAGTTCTGTCAGTGAGAAACAGATGTTGGAAGGTATTCCTCCTTTGTGTCTTGTTTCCCGGCAAGAGAGCGCCAGCACAGGGACTGTGCAGCTATTCTGCTGGAACATGGTGCCAACCACGACCACAGAGGTGTAAACGGTAACACCGCCCTTCACTTTGCTGTCAGGGTTTCTAGCAAACCTCTAGTGGAGCTGTTGCTTGAGTACGGTGCAGATATTGATGCTAAGAATAAGGTAAGCTTGAACTTTGGGTAAAGCTGCTCTTCCCATGTCAACTTGCTCGAATTCTCTGTTGTTCTAAGAGACATGATTTCTCCTTTCAGTGGGGATACACTCCGCTTACTCTGGCAATCACTGAAAACCGTGAAGAAATGGTCAAGTTCAAGAAGGGGCATATGTTCTCTAATCTTGGATGGCATTCATACTTTCCAGTTTTGGAAAGGTGCGGGAGTTCTGTCAGTGAGAAACAGATGTTGGAAGGTATTCCTCCTTTGTGTCTTGTTTCCCGGCAAGAGAGCGCCAGAACAGGGACTGTGCAGCTATTCTGCTGGAACATGGTGCCAACCACGACCACAGAGGGGTCAACGGTAACACCGCCCTTCACTTTGCCATCAGGGTTTCCAGCAAACCACTAGTGGAGCTGCTACTTGAGTACGGTGCAGATATTGATGCTAAGAATAAGGTAAGCTTGAACTTTGGGTAAAGCTGCTCTTCCCATGTCAACTTGCTCGAATTCTCTGTTGTTCTAAGAGACATGATTTCTCCTTTCAGTGGGGATACACTCCGCTTACTCTGGCAATCACTGAAAACCGTGAAGAAATGGTCAAGTTCAAGAAGGGGCATATGTTCTCTAATCTTGGATGGCATTCATACTTTCCAGTTTTGGAAAGGTGCGGGAGTTCTGTCAGTGAGAAACAGATGTTGGAAGGTATTCCTCCTTTGTGTCTTGTTTCCCGGCAAGAGAGCGCCAGCACAGGGACTGTGCAGCTATTCTGCTGGAACATGGTGCCAACCACGACCACAGAGGTGTAAACGGTAACACCGCCCTTCACTTTGCTGTCAGGGTTTCTAGCAAACCTCTAGTGGAGCTGTTACTTGAGTACGGTGCAGATATTGATGCTAAGAATAAGGTAAGCTTGAACTTTGGGTAAAGCTGCTCTTCCCATGTCAACTTGCTCGAATTCTCTGTTGTTCTAAGAGACATGATTTCTCCTTTCAGTGGGGATACACTCCGCTTACTCTTGCAATCACTGAAAACCGTGAAGAAATGGTCAAGTTCAAGAAGGGGCATATGTTCTCTAATCTTGGATGGCATTCATACTTTCCAGTTTTGGAAAGGTGCGGGAGTTCTGTCAGTGAGAAACAGATGTTGGAAGGTATTCCTCCTTTGTGTCTTGTTTCCCGGCAAGAGAGCGCCAGCACAGGGACTGTGCAGCTATTCTGCTGGAACATGGTGCCAACCACGACCACAGAGGTGTAAACGGTAACACCGCCCTTCACTTTGCTGTCAGGGTTTCTAGCAAACCTCTAGTGGAGCTGTTGCTTGAGTACGGTGCAGATATTGATGCTAAGAATAAGGTAAGCTTGAACTTTGGGTAAAGCTGCTCTTCCCATGTCAACTTGCTCGAATTCTCTGTTGTTCTAAGAGACATGATTTCTCCTTTCAGTGGGGATACACTCCGCTTACTCTGGCAATCACTGAAAACCGTGAAGAAATGGTCAAGTTCAAGAAGGGGCATATGTTCTCTAATCTTTGATGGCATTCATACTTTCCAGTTTTGGAAAGGTGCGGGAGTTCTGTCAGTGAGAAACAGATGTTGGAAGGTATTCCTCCTTTGTGTCTTGTTTCCCGGCAAGAGAGCGCCAGCACAGGGACTGTGCAGCTATTCTGCTGGAACATGGTGCCAACCACGACCACAGAGGTGTAAACGGTAACACCGCCCTTCACTTTGCTGTCAGGGTTTCTAGCAAACCTCTAGTGGAGCTGTTACTTGAGTACGGTGCAGATATTGATGCTAAGAATAAGGTAAGCTTGAACTTTGGGTAAAGCTGCTCTTCCCATGTCAACTTGCTCGAATTCTCTGTTGTTCTAAGAGACATGATTTCTCCTTTCAGTGGGGATACACTCCGCTTACTCTGGCAATCACTGAAAACCGTGAAGAAATGGTCAAGTTCAAGAAGGGGCATATGTTCTCTAATCTTGGATGGCATTCATACTTTCCAGTTTTGGAAAGGTGCGGGAGTTCTGTCAGTGAGAAACAGATGTTGGAAGGTATTCCTCCTTTGTGTCTTGTTTCCCGGCAAGAGAGCGCCAGCACAGGGACTGTGCAGCTATTCTGCTGGAACATGGTGCCAACCACGACCACAGAGGTGTAAACGGTAACACCGCCCTTCACTTTGCTGTCAGGGTTTCTAGCAAACCTCTAGTGGAGCTGTTACTTGAGTACGGTGCAGATATTGATGCTAAGAATAAGGTAAGCTTGAACTTTGGGTAAAGCTGCTCTTCCCATGTCAACTTGCTCGAATTCTCTGTTGTTCTAAGAGACATGATTTCTCCTTTCAGTGGGGATACACTCCGCTTACTCTGGCAATCACTGAAAACCGTGAAGAAATGGTCAAGTTCAAGAAGGGGCATATGTTCTCTAATCTTGGATGGCATTCATACTTTCCAGTTTTGGAAAGGTGCGGGAGTTCTGTCAGTGAGAAACAGATGTTGGAAGGTATTCCTCCTTTGTGTCTTGTTTCCCGGCAAGAGAGCGCCAGCACAGGGACTGTGCAGCTATTCTGCTGGAACATGGTGCCAACCACGACCACAGAGGTGTAAACGGTAACACCGCCCTTCACTTTGCTGTCAGGGTTTCTAGCAAACCTCTAGTGGAGCTGTTACTTGAGTACGGTGCAGATATTGATGCTAAGAATAAGGTAAGCTTGAACTTTGGGTAAAGCTGCTCTTCCCATGTCAACTTGCTCGAATTCTCTGTTGTTCTAAGAGACATGATTTCTCCTTTCAGTGGGGATACACTCCGCTTACTCTGGCAATCACTGAAAACCGTGAAGAAATGGTCAAGTTCAAGAAGGGGCATATGTTCTCTAATCTTGGATGGCATTCATACTTTCCAGTTTTGGAAAGGTGCGGGAGTTCTGTCAGTGAGAAACAGATGTTGGAAGGTATTCCTCCTTTGTGTCTTGTTTCCCGGCAAGAGAGCGCCAGAACAGGGACTGTGCAGCTATTCTGCTGGAACATGGTGCCAACCACGACCACAGAGGGGTCAACGGTAACACCGCCCTTCACTTTGCCATCAGGGTTTCCAGCAAACCACTAGTGGAGCTGCTACTTGAGTACGGTGCAGATATTGATGCTAAGAATAAGGTAAGCTTGAACTTTGGGTAAAGCTGCTCTTCCCATGTCAACTTGCTCGAATTCTCTGTTGTTCTAAGAGACATGATTTCTCCTTTCAGTGGGGATACACTCCGCTTACTCTGGCAATCACTGAAAACCGTGAAGAAATGGTCAAGTTCAAGAAGGGGCATATGTTCTCTAATCTTGGATGGCATTCATACTTTCCAGTTTTGGAAAGGTGCGGGAGTTCTGTCAGTGAGAAACAGATGTTGGAAGGTATTCCTCCTTTGTGTCTTGTTTCCCGGCAAGAGAGCGCCAGCACAGGGACTGTGCAGCTATTCTGCTGGAACATGGTGCCAACCACGACCACAGAGGTGTAAACGGTAACACCGCCCTTCACTTTGCTGTCAGGGTTTCTAGCAAACCTCTAGTGGAGCTGTTACTTGAGTACGGTGCAGATATTGATGCTAAGAATAAGGTAAGCTTGAACTTTGGGTAAAGCTGCTCTTCCCATGTCAACTTGCTCGAATTCTCTGTTGTTCTAAGAGACATGATTTCTCCTTTCAGTGGGGATACACTCCGCTTACTCTGGCAATCACTGAAAACCGTGAAGAAATGGTCAAGTTCAAGAAGGGGCATATGTTCTCTAATCTTGGATGGCATTCATACTTTCCAGTTTTGGAAAGGTGCGGGAGTTCTGTCAGTGAGAAACAGATGTTGGAAGGTATTCCTCCTTTGTGTCTTGTTTCCCGGCAAGAGAGCGCCAGCACAGGGACTGTGCAGCTATTCTGCTGGAACATGGTGCCAACCACGACCACAGAGGTGTAAACGGTAACACCGCCCTTCACTTTGCTGTCAGGGTTTCTAGCAAACCTCTAGTGGAGCTGTTACTTGAGTACGGTGCAGATATTGATGCTAAGAATAAGGTAAGCTTGAACTTTGGGTAAAGCTGCTCTTCCCATGTCAACTTGCTCGAATTCTCTGTTGTTCTAAGAGACATGATTTCTCCTTTCAGTGGGGATACACTCCGCTTACTCTGGCAATCACTGAAAACCGTGAAGAAATGGTCAAGTTCAAGAAGGGGCATATGTTCTCTAATCTTGGATGGCATTCATACTTTCCAGTTTTGGAAAGGTGCGGGAGTTCTGTCAGTGAGAAACAGATGTTGGAAGGTATTCCTCCTTTGTGTCTTGTTTCCCGGCAAGAGAACGCCAGCACAGGGACTGTGCAGCTATTCTGCTGGAACATGGTGCCAACCACGACCACAGAGGTGTAAACGGTAACACCGCCCTTCACTTTGCTGTCAGGGTTTCTAGCAAACCTCTAGTGGAGCTGTTACTTGAGTACGGTGCAGATATTGATGCTAAGAATAAGGTAAGCTTGAACTTTGGGTAAAGCTGCTCTTCCCATGTCAACTTGCTCGAATTCTCTGTTGTTCTAAGAGACATGATTTCTCCTTTCAGTGGGGATACACTCCGCTTACTCTGGCAATCACTGAAAACCGTGAAGAAATGGTCAAGTTCAAGAAGGGGCATATGTTCTCTAATCTTGGATGGCATTCATACTTTCCAGTTTTGGAAAGGTGCGGGAGTTCTGTCAGTGAGAAACAGATGTTGGAAGGTATTCCTCCTTTGTGTCTTGTTTCCCGGCAAGAGAGCGCCAGCACAGGGACTGTGCAGCTATTCTGCTGGAACATGGTGCCAACCACGACCACAGAGGGGTCAACGGTAACACCGCCCTTCACTTTGCCGTCAGGGTATCCAGCAAACCACTAGTGGAGCTGCTACTTGAGTACGGTGCAGATATTGATGCTAAGAATAAGGTAAGCTTGAACTTTGGGTAAAGCTGCTCTTCCCATGTCAACTTGCTCGAATTCTCTGTTGTTCTAAGAGACATGATTTCTCCTTTCAGTGGGGATACACTCCGCTTACTCTGGCAATCACTGAAAACCGTGAAGAAATGGTCAAGTTCAAGAAGGGGCATATGTTCTCTAATCTTGGATGGCATTCATACTTTCCAGTTTTGGAAAGGTGCGGGAGTTCTGTCAGTGAGAAACAGATGTTGGAAGGTATTCCTCCTTTGTGTCTTGTTTCCCGGCAAGAGAGCGCCAGCACAGGGACTGTGCAGCTATTCTGCTGGAACATGGTGCCAACCACGACCACAGAGGTGTAAACGGTAACACCGCCCTTCACTTTGCTGTCAGGGTTTCTAGCAAACCTCTAGTGGAGCTGTTACTTGAGTACGGTGCAGATATTGATGCTAAGAATAAGGTAAGCTTGAACTTTGGGTAAAGCTGCTCTTCCCATGTCAACTTGCTCGAATTCTCTGTTGTTCTAAGAGACATGATTTCTCCTTTCAGTGGGGATACACTCCGCTTACTCTGGCAATCACTGAAAACCGTGAAGAAATGGTCAAGTTCAAGAAGGGGCATATGTTCTCTAATCTTGGATGGCATTCATACTTTCCAGTTTTGGAAAGGTGCGGGAGTTCTGTCAGTGAGAAACAGATGTTGGAAGGTATTCCTCCTTTGTGTCTTGTTTCCCGGCAAGAGAGCGCCAGCACAGGGACTGTGCAGCTATTCTGCTGGAACATGGTGCCAACCACGACCACAGAGGGGTCAACGGTAACACCGCCCTTCACTTTGCCATCAGGGTTTCCAGCAAACCACTAGTGGAGCTGCTACTTGAGTACGGTGCAGATATTGATGCTAAGAATAAGGTAAGCTTGAACTTTGGGTAAAGCTGCTCTTCCCATGTCAACTTGCTCGAATTCTCTGTTGTTCTAAGAGACATGATTTCTCCTTTCAGTGGGGATACACTCCGCTTACTCTGGCAATCACTGAAAACCGTGAAGAAATGGTCAAGTTCAAGAAGGGGCATATGTTCTCTAATCTTGGATGGCATTCATACTTTCCAGTTTTGGAAAGGTGCGGGAGTTCTGTCAGTGAGAAACAGATGTTGGAAGGTATTCCTCCTTTGTGTCTTGTTTCCCGGCAAGAGAGCGCCAGCACAGGGACTGTGCAGCTATTCTGCTGGAACATGGTGCCAACCACGACCACAGAGGGGTCAACGGTAACACCGCCCTTCACTTTGCCATCAGGGTTTCCAGCAAACCACTAGTGGAGCTGCTACTTGAGTACGGTGCAGATATTGATGCTAAGAATAAGGTAAGCTTGAACTTTGGGTAAAGCTGCTCTTCCCATGTCAACTTGCTCGAATTCTCTGTTGTTCTAAGAGACATGATTTCTCCTTTCAGTGGGGATACACTCCGCTTACTCTGGCAATCACTGAAAACCGTGAAGAAATGGTCAAGTTCAAGAAGGGGCATATGTTCTCTAATCTTGGATGGCATTCATACTTTCCAGTTTTGGAAAGGTGCGGGAGTTCTGTCAGTGAGAAACAGATGTTGGAAGGTATTCCTCCTTTGTGTCTTGTTTCCCGGCAAGAGAGCGCCAGCACAGGGACTGTGCAGCTATTCTGCTGGAACATGGTGCCAACCACGACCACAGAGGTGTAAACGGTAACACCGCCCTTCACTTTGCTGTCAGGGTTTCTAGCAAACCTCTAGTGGAGCTGTTACTTGAGTACGGTGCAGATATTGATGCTAAGAATAAGGTAAGCTTGAACTTTGGGTAAAGCTGCTCTTCCCATGTCAACTTGCTCGAATTCTCTGTTGTTCTAAGAGACATGATTTCTCCTTTCAGTGGGGATACACTCCGCTTACTCTGGCAATCACTGAAAACCGTGAAGAAATGGTCAAGTTCAAGAAGGGGCATATGTTCTCTAATCTTGGATGGCATTCATACTTTCCAGTTTTGGAAAGGTGCGGGAGTTCTGTCAGTGAGAAACAGATGTTGGAAGGTATTCCTCCTTTGTGTCTTGTTTCCCGGCAAGAGAGCGCCAGCACAGGGACTGTGCAGCTATTCTGCTGGAACATGGTGCCAACCACGACCACAGAGGTGTAAACGGTAACACCGCCCTTCACTTTGCTGTCAGGGTTTCTAGCAAACCTCTAGTGGAGCTGTTACTTGAGTACGGTGCAGATATTGATGCTAAGAATAAGGTAAGCTTGAACTTTGGGTAAAGCTGCTCTTCCCATGTCAACTTGCTCGAATTCTCTGTTGTTCTAAGAGACATGATTTCTCCTTTCAGTGGGGATACACTCCGCTTACTCTGGCAATCACTGAAAACCGTGAAGAAATGGTCAAGTTCAAGAAGGGGCATATGTTCTCTAATCTTGGATGGCATTCATACTTTCCAGTTTTGGAAAGGTGCGGGAGTTCTGTCAGTGAGAAACAGATGTTGGAAGGTATTCCTCCTTTGTGTCTTGTTTCCCGGCAAGAGAGCGCCAGCACAGGGACTGTGCAGCTATTCTGCTGGAACATGGTGCCAACCACGACCACAGAGGTGTAAACGGTAACACCGCCCTTCACTTTGCTGTCAGGGTTTCTAGCAAACCTCTAGTGGAGCTGTTACTTGAGTACGGTGCAGATATTGATGCTAAGAATAAGGTAAGCTTGAACTTTGGGTAAAGCTGCTCTTCTCCCATGTCAACTTGCTCGAATTCTCTGTTGTTCTAAGAGACATGATTTCTCCTTTCAGTGGGGATACACTCCGCTTACTCTGGCAATCACTGAAAACCGTGAAGAAATGGTCAAGTTCAAGAAGGGGCATATGTTCTCTAATCTTGGATGGCATTCATACTTTCCAGTTTTGGAAAGGTGCGGGAGTTCTGTCAGTGAGAAACAGATGTTGGAAGGTATTCCTCCTTTGTGTCTTGTTTCCCGGCAAGAGAGCGCCAGCACAGGGACTGTGCAGCTATTCTGCTGGAACATGGTGCCAACCACGACCACAGAGGGGTCAACGGTAACACCGCCCTTCACTTTGCCATCAGGGTTTCCAGCAAACCACTAGTGGAGCTGCTACTTGAGTACGGTGCAGATATTGATGCTAAGAATAAGGTAAGCTTGAACTTTGGGTAAAGCTGCTCTTCCCATGTCAACTTGCTCGAATTCTCTGTTGTTCTAAGAGACATGATTTCTCCTTTCAGTGGGGATACACTCCGCTTACTCTGGCAATCACTGAAAACCGTGAAGAAATGGTCAAGTTCAAGAAGGGGCATATGTTCTCTAATCTTGGATGGCATTCATACTTTCCAGTTTTGGAAAGGTGCGGGAGTTCTGTCAGTGAGAAACAGATGTTGGAAGGTATTCCTCCTTTGTGTCTTGTTTCCCGGCAAGAGAGCGCCAGCACAGGGACTGTGCAGCTATTCTGCTGGAACATGGTGCCAACCACGACCACAGAGGGGTCAACGGTAACACCGCCCTTCACTTTGCCGTCAGGGTTTCCAGCAAACCACTAGTGGAGCTGCTACTTGAGTACGGTGCAGATATTGATGCTAAGAATAAGGTAAGCTTGAACTTTGGGTAAAGCTGCTCTTCCCATGTCAACTTGCTCGAATTCTCTGTTGTTCTAAGAGACATGATTTCTCCTTTCAGTGGGGATACACTCCGCTTACTCTGGCAATCACTGAAAACCGTGAAGAAATGGTCAAGTTCAAGAAGGGGCATATGTTCTCTAATCTTGGATGGCATTCATACTTTCCAGTTTTGGAAAGGTGCGGGAGTTCTGTCAGTGAGAAACAGATGTTGGAAGGTATTCCTCCTTTGTGTCTTGTTTCCCGGCAAGAGAGCGCCAGCACAGGGACTGTGCAGCTATTCTGCTGGAACATGGTGCCAACCACGACCACAGAGGGGTCAACGGTAACACCGCCCTTCACTTTGCCATCAGGGTTTCCAGCAAACCACTAGTGGAGCTGCTACTTGAGTACGGTGCAGATATTGATGCTAAGAATAAGGTAAGCTTGAACTTTGGGTAAAGCTGCTCTTCCCATGTCAACTTGCTCGAATTCTCTGTTGTTCTAAGAGACATGATTTCTCCTTTCAGTGGGGATACACTCCGCTTACTCTGGCAATCACTGAAAACCGTGAAGAAATGGTCAAGTTCAAGAAGGGGCATATGTTCTCTAATCTTGGATGGCATTCATACTTTCCAGTTTTGGAAAGGTGCGGGAGTTCTGTCAGTGAGAAACAGATGTTGGAAGGTATTCCTCCTTTGTGTCTTGTTTCCCGGCAAGAGAGCGCCAGCACAGGGACTGTGCAGCTATTCTGCTGGAACATGGTGCCAACCACGACCACAGAGGTGTAAACGGTAACACCGCCCTTCACTTTGCTGTCAGGGTTTCTAGCAAACCTCTAGTGGAGCTGTTACTTGAGTACGGTGCAGATATTGATGCTAAGAATAAGGTAAGCTTGAACTTTGGGTAAAGCTGCTCTTCCCATGTCAACTTGCTCGAATTCTCTGTTGTTCTAAGAGACATGATTTCTCCTTTCAGTGGGGATACACTCCGCTTACTCTGGCAATCACTGAAAACCGTGAAGAAATGGTCAAGTTCAAGAAGGGGCATATGTTCTCTAATCTTGGATGGCATTCATACTTTCCAGTTTTGGAAAGGTGCGGGAGTTCTGTCAGTGAGAAACAGATGTTGGAAGGTATTCCTCCTTTGTGTCTTGTTTCCCGGCAAGAGAGCGCCAGCACAGGGACTGTGCAGCTATTCTGCTGGAACATGGTGCCAACCACGACCACAGAGGTGTAAACGGTAACACCGCCCTTCACTTTGCTGTCAGGGTTTCTAGCAAACCTCTAGTGGAGCTGTTACTTGAGTACGGTGCAGATATTGATGCTAAGAATAAGGTAAGCTTGAACTTTGGGTAAAGCTGCTCTTCCCATGTCAACTTGCTCGAATTCTCTGTTGTTCTAAGAGACATGATTTCTCCTTTCAGTGGGGATACACTCCGCTTACTCTGGCAATCACTGAAAACCGTGAAGAAATGGTCAAGTTCAAGAAGGGGCATATGTTCTCTAATCTTGGATGGCATTCATACTTTCCAGTTTTGGAAAGGTGCGGGAGTTCTGTCAGTGAGAAACAGATGTTGGAAGGTATTCCTCCTTTGTGTCTTGTTTCCCGGCAAGAGAGCGCCAGCACAGGGACTGTGCAGCTATTCTGCTGGAACATGGTGCCAACCACGACCACAGAGGTGTAAACGGTAACACCGCCCTTCACTTTGCTGTCAGGGTTTCTAGCAAACCTCTAGTGGAGCTGTTGCTTGAGTACGGTGCAGATATTGATGCTAAGAATAAGGTAAGCTTGAACTTTGGGTAAAGCTGCTCTTCCCATGTCAACTTGCTCGAATTCTCTGTTGTTCTAAGAGACATGATTTCTCCTTTCAGTGGGGATACACTCCGCTTACTCTGGCAATCACTGAAAACCGTGAAGAAATGGTCAAGTTCAAGAAGGGGCATATGTTCTCTAATCTTGGATGGCATTCATACTTTCCAGTTTTGGAAAGGTGCGGGAGTTCTGTCAGTGAGAAACAGATGTTGGAAGGTATTCCTCCTTTGTGTCTTGTTTCCCGGCAAGAGAGCGCCAGCACAGGGACTGTGCAGCTATTCTGCTGGAACATGGTGCCAACCACGACCACAGAGGGGTCAACGGTAACACCGCCCTTCACTTTGCCATCAGGGTTTCCAGCAAACCACTAGTGGAGCTGCTACTTGAGTACGGTGCAGATATTGATGCTAAGAATAAGGTAAGCTTGAACTTTGGGTAAAGCTGCTCTTCCCATGTCAACTTGCTCGAATTCTCTGTTGTTCTAAGAGACATGATTTCTCCTTTCAGTGGGGATACACTCCGCTTACTCTGGCAATCACTGAAAACCGTGAAGAAATGGTCAAGTTCAAGAAGGGGCATATGTTCTCTAATCTTGGATGGCATTCATACTTTCCAGTTTTGGAAAGGTGCGGGAGTTCTGTCAGTGAGAAACAGATGTTGGAAGGTATTCCTCCTTTGTGTCTTGTTTCCCGGCAAGAGAGCGCCAGCACAGGGACTGTGCAGCTATTCTGCTGGAACATGGTGCCAACCACGACCACAGAGGTGTAAACGGTAACACCGCCCTTCACTTTGCTGTCAGGGTTTCTAGCAAACCTCTAGTGGAGCTGTTACTTGAGTACGGTGCAGATATTGATGCTAAGAATAAGGTAAGCTTGAACTTTGGGTAAAGCTGCTCTTCCCATGTCAACTTGCTCGAATTCTCTGTTGTTCTAAGAGACATGATTTCTCCTTTCAGTGGGGATACACTCCGCTTACTCTGGCAATCACTGAAAACCGTGAAGAAATGGTCAAGTTCAAGAAGGGGCATATGTTCTCTAATCTTGGATGGCATTCATACTTTCCAGTTTTGGAAAGGTGCGGGAGTTCTGTCAGTGAGAAACAGATGTTGGAAGGTATTCCTCCTTTGTGTCTTGTTTCCCGGCAAGAGAGCGCCAGCACAGGGACTGTGCAGCTATTCTGCTGGAACATGGTGCCAACCACGACCACAGAGGGGTCAACGGTAACACCGCCCTTCACTTTGCCATCAGGGTTTCCAGCAAACCACTAGTGGAGCTGCTACTTGAGTACGGTGCAGATATTGATGCTAAGAATAAGGTAAGCTTGAACTTTGGGTAAAGCTGCTCTTCCCATGTCAACTTGCTCGAATTCTCTGTTGTTCTAAGAGACATGATTTCTCCTTTCAGTGGGGATACACTCCGCTTACTCTGGCAATCACTGAAAACCGTGAAGAAATGGTCAAGTTCAAGAAGGGGCATATGTTCTCTAATCTTGGATGGCATTCATACTTTCCAGTTTTGGAAAGGTGCGGGAGTTCTGTCAGTGAGAAACAGATGTTGGAAGGTATTCCTCCTTTGTGTCTTGTTTCCCGGCAAGAGAGCGCCAGCACAGGGACTGTGCAGCTATTCTGCTGGAACATGGTGCCAACCACGACCACAGAGGTGTAAACGGTAACACCGCCCTTCACTTTGCCGTCAGGGTTTCTAGCAAACCTCTAGTGGAGCTGTTGCTTGAGTACGGTGCAGATATTGATGCTAAGAATAAGGTAAGCTTGAACTTTGGGTAAAGCTGCTCTTCCCATGTCAACTTGCTCGAATTCTCTGTTGTTCTAAGAGACATGATTTCTCCTTTCAGTGGGGATACACTCCGCTTACTCTGGCAATCACTGAAAACCGTGAAGAAATGGTCAAGTTCAAGAAGGGGCATATGTTCTCTAATCTTGGATGGCATTCATACTTTCCAGTTTTGGAAAGGTGCGGGAGTTCTGTCAGTGAGAAACAGATGTTGGAAGGTATTCCTCCTTTGTGTCTTGTTTCCCGGCAAGAGAGCGCCAGCACAGGGACTGTGCAGCTATTCTGCTGGAACATGGTGCCAACCACGACCACAGAGGGGTCAACGGTAACACCGCCCTTCACTTTGCCATCAGGGTTTCCAGCAAACCACTAGTGGAGCTGCTACTTGAGTACGGTGCAGATATTGATGCTAAGAATAAGGTAAGCTTGAACTTTGGGTAAAGCTGCTCTTCCCATGTCAACTTGCTCGAATTCTCTGTTGTTCTAAGAGACATGATTTCTCCTTTCAGTGGGGATACACTCCGCTTACTCTGGCAATCACTGAAAACCGTGAAGAAATGGTCAAGTTCAAGAAGGGGCATATGTTCTCTAATCTTGGATGGCATTCATACTTTCCAGTTTTGGAAAGGTGCGGGAGTTCTGTCAGTGAGAAACAGATGTTGGAAGGTATTCCTCCTTTGTGTCTTGTTTCCCGGCAAGAGAGCGCCAGCACAGGGACTGTGCAGCTATTCTGCTGGAACATGGTGCCAACCACGACCACAGAGGTGTAAACGGTAACACCGCCCTTCACTTTGCTGTCAGGGTTTCTAGCAAACCTCTAGTGGAGCTGTTACTTGAGTACGGTGCAGATATTGATGCTAAGAATAAGGTAAGCTTGAACTTTGGGTAAAGCTGCTCTTCCCATGTCAACTTGCTCGAATTCTCTGTTGTTCTAAGAGACATGATTTCTCCTTTCAGTGGGGATACACTCCGCTTACTCTGGCAATCACTGAAAACCGTGAAGAAATGGTCAAGTTCAAGAAGGGGCATATGTTCTCTAATCTTGGATGGCATTCATACTTTCCAGTTTTGGAAAGGTGCGGGAGTTCTGTCAGTGAGAAACAGATGTTGGAAGGTATTCCTCCTTTGTGTCTTGTTTCCCGGCAAGAGAGCGCCAGCACAGGGACTGTGCAGCTATTCTGCTGGAACATGGTGCCAACCACGACCACAGAGGGGTCAACGGTAACACCGCCCTTCACTTTGCCATCAGGGTTTCCAGCAAACCACTAGTGGAGCTGCTACTTGAGTACGGTGCAGATATTGATGCTAAGAATAAGGTAAGCTTGAACTTTGGGTAAAGCTGCTCTTCCCATGTCAACTTGCTCGAATTCTCTGTTGTTCTAAGAGACATGATTTCTCCTTTCAGTGGGGATACACTCCGCTTACTCTGGCAATCACTGAAAACCGTGAAGAAATGGTCAAGTTCAAGAAGGGGCATATGTTCTCTAATCTTGGATGGCATTCATACTTTCCAGTTTTGGAAAGGTGCGGGAGTTCTGTCAGTGAGAAACAGATGTTGGAAGGTATTCCTCCTTTGTGTCTTGTTTCCCGGCAAGAGAGCGCCAGCACAGGGACTGTGCAGCTATTCTGCTGGAACATGGTGCCAACCACGACCACAGAGGTGTAAACGGTAACACCGCCCTTCACTTTGCTGTCAGGGTTTCTAGCAAACCTCTAGTGGAGCTGTTACTTGAGTACGGTGCAGATATTGATGCTAAGAATAAGGTAAGCTTGAACTTTGGGTAAAGCTGCTCTTCCCATGTCAACTTGCTCGAATTCTCTGTTGTTCTAAGAGACATGATTTCTCCTTTCAGTGGGGATACACTCCGCTTACTCTGGCAATCACTGAAAACCGTGAAGAAATGGTCAAGTTCAAGAAGGGGCATATGTTCTCTAATCTTGGATGGCATTCATACTTTCCAGTTTTGGAAAGGTGCGGGAGTTCTGTCAGTGAGAAACAGATGTTGGAAGGTATTCCTCCTTTGTGTCTTGTTTCCCGGCAAGAGAGCGCCAGCACAGGGACTGTGCAGCTATTCTGCTGGAACATGGTGCCAACCACGACCACAGAGGTGTAAACGGTAACACCGCCCTTCACTTTGCTGTCAGGGTTTCTAGCAAACCTCTAGTGGAGCTGTTACTTGAGTACGGTGCAGATATTGATGCTAAGAATAAGGTAAGCTTGAACTTTGGGTAAAGCTGCTCTTCCCATGTCAACTTGCTCGAATTCTCTGTTGTTCTAAGAGACATGATTTCTCCTTTCAGTGGGGATACACTCCGCTTACTCTGGCAATCACTGAAAACCGTGAAGAAATGGTCAAGTTCAAGAAGGGGCATATGTTCTCTAATCTTGGATGGCATTCATACTTTCCAGTTTTGGAAAGGTGCGGGAGTTCTGTCAGTGAGAAACAGATGTTGGAAGGTATTCCTCCTTTGTGTCTTGTTTCCCGGCAAGAGAGCGCCAGCACAGGGACTGTGCAGCTATTCTGCTGGAACATGGTGCCAACCACGACCACAGAGGTGTAAACGGTAACACCGCCCTTCACTTTGCTGTCAGGGTTTCTAGCAAACCTCTAGTGGAGCTGTTACTTGAGTACGGTGCAGATATTGATGCTAAGAATAAGGTAAGCTTGAACTTTGGGTAAAGCTGCTCTTCTCCCATGTCAACTTGCTCGAATTCTCTGTTGTTCTAAGAGACATGATTTCTCCTTTCAGTGGGGATACACTCCGCTTACTCTGGCAATCACTGAAAACCGTGAAGAAATGGTCAAGTTCAAGAAGGGGCATATGTTCTCTAATCTTGGATGGCATTCATACTTTCCAGTTTTGGAAAGGTGCGGGAGTTCTGTCAGTGAGAAACAGATGTTGGAAGGTATTCCTCCTTTGTGTCTTGTTTCCCGGCAAGAGAGCGCCAGCACAGGGACTGTGCAGCTATTCTGCTGGAACATGGTGCCAACCACGACCACAGAGGGGTCAACGGTAACACCGCCCTTCACTTTGCCATCAGGGTTTCCAGCAAACCACTAGTGGAGCTGCTACTTGAGTACGGTGCAGATATTGATGCTAAGAATAAGGTAAGCTTGAACTTTGGGTAAAGCTGCTCTTCCCATGTCAACTTGCTCGAATTCTCTGTTGTTCTAAGAGACATGATTTCTCCTTTCAGTGGGGATACACTCCGCTTACTCTGGCAATCACTGAAAACCGTGAAGAAATGGTCAAGTTCAAGAAGGGGCATATGTTCTCTAATCTTGGATGGCATTCATACTTTCCAGTTTTGGAAAGGTGCGGGAGTTCTGTCAGTGAGAAACAGATGTTGGAAGGTATTCCTCCTTTGTGTCTTGTTTCCCGGCAAGAGAGCGCCAGCACAGGGACTGTGCAGCTATTCTGCTGGAACATGGTGCCAACCACGACCACAGAGGGGTCAACGGTAACACCGCCCTTCACTTTGCCATCAGGGTTTCCAGCAAACCACTAGTGGAGCTGCTACTTGAGTACGGTGCAGATATTGATGCTAAGAATAAGGTAAGCTTGAACTTTGGGTAAAGCTGCTCTTCCCATGTCAACTTGCTCGAATTCTCTGTTGTTCTAAGAGACATGATTTCTCCTTTCAGTGGGGATACACTCCGCTTACTCTGGCAATCACTGAAAACCGTGAAGAAATGGTCAAGTTCAAGAAGGGGCATATGTTCTCTAATCTTGGATGGCATTCATACTTTCCAGTTTTGGAAAGGTGCGGGAGTTCTGTCAGTGAGAAACAGATGTTGGAAGGTATTCCTCCTTTGTGTCTTGTTTCCCGGCAAGAGAGCGCCAGCACAGGGACTGTGCAGCTATTCTGCTGGAACATGGTGCCAACCACGACCACAGAGGGGTCAACGGTAACACCGCCCTTCACTTTGCCGTCAGGGTTTCCAGCAAACCACTAGTGGAGCTGCTACTTGAGTACGGTGCAGATATTGATGCTAAGAATAAGGTAAGCTTGAACTTTGGGTAAAGCTGCTCTTCCCATGTCAACTTGCTCGAATTCTCTGTTGTTCTAAGAGACATGATTTCTCCTTTCAGTGGGGATACACTCCGCTTACTCTGGCAATCACTGAAAACCGTGAAGAAATGGTCAAGTTCAAGAAGGGGCATATGTTCTCTAATCTTGGATGGCATTCATACTTTCCAGTTTTGGAAAGGTGCGGGAGTTCTGTCAGTGAGAAACAGATGTTGGAAGGTATTCCTCCTTTGTGTCTTGTTTCCCGGCAAGAGAGCGCCAGCACAGGGACTGTGCAGCTATTCTGCTGGAACATGGTGCCAACCACGACCACAGAGGGGTCAACGGTAACACCGCCCTTCACTTTGCCATCAGGGTTTCCAGCAAACCACTAGTGGAGCTGCTACTTGAGTACGGTGCAGATATTGATGCTAAGAATAAGGTAAGCTTGAACTTTGGGTAAAGCTGCTCTTCCCATGTCAACTTGCTCGAATTCTCTGTTGTTCTAAGAGACATGATTTCTCCTTTCAGTGGGGATACACTCCGCTTACTCTGGCAATCACTGAAAACCGTGAAGAAATGGTCAAGTTCAAGAAGGGGCATATGTTCTCTAATCTTGGATGGCATTCATACTTTCCAGTTTTGGAAAGGTGCGGGAGTTCTGTCAGTGAGAAACAGATGTTGGAAGGTATTCCTCCTTTGTGTCTTGTTTCCCGGCAAGAGAGCGCCAGCACAGGGACTGTGCAGCTATTCTGCTGGAACATGGTGCCAACCACGACCACAGAGGTGTAAACGGTAACACCGCCCTTCACTTTGCTGTCAGGGTTTCTAGCAAACCTCTAGTGGAGCTGTTACTTGAGTACGGTGCAGATATTGATGCTAAGAATAAGGTAAGCTTGAACTTTGGGTAAAGCTGCTCTTCCCATGTCAACTTGCTCGAATTCTCTGTTGTTCTAAGAGACATGATTTCTCCTTTCAGTGGGGATACACTCCGCTTACTCTGGCAATCACTGAAAACCGTGAAGAAATGGTCAAGTTCAAGAAGGGGCATATGTTCTCTAATCTTGGATGGCATTCATACTTTCCAGTTTTGGAAAGGTGCGGGAGTTCTGTCAGTGAGAAACAGATGTTGGAAGGTATTCCTCCTTTGTGTCTTGTTTCCCGGCAAGAGAGCGCCAGCACAGGGACTGTGCAGCTATTCTGCTGGAACATGGTGCCAACCACGACCACAGAGGTGTAAACGGTAACACCGCCCTTCACTTTGCTGTCAGGGTTTCTAGCAAACCTCTAGTGGAGCTGTTACTTGAGTACGGTGCAGATATTGATGCTAAGAATAAGGTAAGCTTGAACTTTGGGTAAAGCTGCTCTTCCCATGTCAACTTGCTCGAATTCTCTGTTGTTCTAAGAGACATGATTTCTCCTTTCAGTGGGGATACACTCCGCTTACTCTGGCAATCACTGAAAACCGTGAAGAAATGGTCAAGTTCAAGAAGGGGCATATGTTCTCTAATCTTGGATGGCATTCATACTTTCCAGTTTTGGAAAGGTGCGGGAGTTCTGTCAGTGAGAAACAGATGTTGGAAGGTATTCCTCCTTTGTGTCTTGTTTCCCGGCAAGAGAGCGCCAGCACAGGGACTGTGCAGCTATTCTGCTGGAACATGGTGCCAACCACGACCACAGAGGTGTAAACGGTAACACCGCCCTTCACTTTGCTGTCAGGGTTTCTAGCAAACCTCTAGTGGAGCTGTTGCTTGAGTACGGTGCAGATATTGATGCTAAGAATAAGGTAAGCTTGAACTTTGGGTAAAGCTGCTCTTCCCATGTCAACTTGCTCGAATTCTCTGTTGTTCTAAGAGACATGATTTCTCCTTTCAGTGGGGATACACTCCGCTTACTCTGGCAATCACTGAAAACCGTGAAGAAATGGTCAAGTTCAAGAAGGGGCATATGTTCTCTAATCTTGGATGGCATTCATACTTTCCAGTTTTGGAAAGGTGCGGGAGTTCTGTCAGTGAGAAACAGATGTTGGAAGGTATTCCTCCTTTGTGTCTTGTTTCCCGGCAAGAGAGCGCCAGCACAGGGACTGTGCAGCTATTCTGCTGGAACATGGTGCCAACCACGACCACAGAGGGGTCAACGGTAACACCGCCCTTCACTTTGCCATCAGGGTTTCCAGCAAACCACTAGTGGAGCTGCTACTTGAGTACGGTGCAGATATTGATGCTAAGAATAAGGTAAGCTTGAACTTTGGGTAAAGCTGCTCTTCCCATGTCAACTTGCTCGAATTCTCTGTTGTTCTAAGAGACATGATTTCTCCTTTCAGTGGGGATACACTCCGCTTACTCTGGCAATCACTGAAAACCGTGAAGAAATGGTCAAGTTCAAGAAGGGGCATATGTTCTCTAATCTTGGATGGCATTCATACTTTCCAGTTTTGGAAAGGTGCGGGAGTTCTGTCAGTGAGAAACAGATGTTGGAAGGTATTCCTCCTTTGTGTCTTGTTTCCCGGCAAGAGAGCGCCAGCACAGGGACTGTGCAGCTATTCTGCTGGAACATGGTGCCAACCACGACCACAGAGGTGTAAACGGTAACACCGCCCTTCACTTTGCTGTCAGGGTTTCTAGCAAACCTCTAGTGGAGCTGTTACTTGAGTACGGTGCAGATATTGATGCTAAGAATAAGGTAAGCTTGAACTTTGGGTAAAGCTGCTCTTCCCATGTCAACTTGCTCGAATTCTCTGTTGTTCTAAGAGACATGATTTCTCCTTTCAGTGGGGATACACTCCGCTTACTCTGGCAATCACTGAAAACCGTGAAGAAATGGTCAAGTTCAAGAAGGGGCATATGTTCTCTAATCTTGGATGGCATTCATACTTTCCAGTTTTGGAAAGGTGCGGGAGTTCTGTCAGTGAGAAACAGATGTTGGAAGGTATTCCTCCTTTGTGTCTTGTTTCCCGGCAAGAGAGCGCCAGCACAGGGACTGTGCAGCTATTCTGCTGGAACATGGTGCCAACCACGACCACAGAGGGGTCAACGGTAACACCGCCCTTCACTTTGCCATCAGGGTTTCCAGCAAACCACTAGTGGAGCTGCTACTTGAGTACGGTGCAGATATTGATGCTAAGAATAAGGTAAGCTTGAACTTTGGGTAAAGCTGCTCTTCCCATGTCAACTTGCTCGAATTCTCTGTTGTTCTAAGAGACATGATTTCTCCTTTCAGTGGGGATACACTCCGCTTACTCTGGCAATCACTGAAAACCGTGAAGAAATGGTCAAGTTCAAGAAGGGGCATATGTTCTCTAATCTTGGATGGCATTCATACTTTCCAGTTTTGGAAAGGTGCGGGAGTTCTGTCAGTGAGAAACAGATGTTGGAAGGTATTCCTCCTTTGTGTCTTGTTTCCCGGCAAGAGAGCGCCAGCACAGGGACTGTGCAGCTATTCTGCTGGAACATGGTGCCAACCACGACCACAGAGGTGTAAACGGTAACACCGCCCTTCACTTTGCCGTCAGGGTTTCTAGCAAACCTCTAGTGGAGCTGTTGCTTGAGTACGGTGCAGATATTGATGCTAAGAATAAGGTAAGCTTGAACTTTGGGTAAAGCTGCTCTTCCCATGTCAACTTGCTCGAATTCTCTGTTGTTCTAAGAGACATGATTTCTCCTTTCAGTGGGGATACACTCCGCTTACTCTGGCAATCACTGAAAACCGTGAAGAAATGGTCAAGTTCAAGAAGGGGCATATGTTCTCTAATCTTGGATGGCATTCATACTTTCCAGTTTTGGAAAGGTGCGGGAGTTCTGTCAGTGAGAAACAGATGTTGGAAGGTATTCCTCCTTTGTGTCTTGTTTCCCGGCAAGAGAGCGCCAGCACAGGGACTGTGCAGCTATTCTGCTGGAACATGGTGCCAACCACGACCACAGAGGGGTCAACGGTAACACCGCCCTTCACTTTGCCATCAGGGTTTCCAGCAAACCACTAGTGGAGCTGCTACTTGAGTACGGTGCAGATATTGATGCTAAGAATAAGGTAAGCTTGAACTTTGGGTAAAGCTGCTCTTCCCATGTCAACTTGCTCGAATTCTCTGTTGTTCTAAGAGACATGATTTCTCCTTTCAGTGGGGATACACTCCGCTTACTCTGGCAATCACTGAAAACCGTGAAGAAATGGTCAAGTTCAAGAAGGGGCATATGTTCTCTAATCTTGGATGGCATTCATACTTTCCAGTTTTGGAAAGGTGCGGGAGTTCTGTCAGTGAGAAACAGATGTTGGAAGGTATTCCTCCTTTGTGTCTTGTTTCCCGGCAAGAGAGCGCCAGCACAGGGACTGTGCAGCTATTCTGCTGGAACATGGTGCCAACCACGACCACAGAGGTGTAAACGGTAACACCGCCCTTCACTTTGCTGTCAGGGTTTCTAGCAAACCTCTAGTGGAGCTGTTACTTGAGTACGGTGCAGATATTGATGCTAAGAATAAGGTAAGCTTGAACTTTGGGTAAAGCTGCTCTTCCCATGTCAACTTGCTCGAATTCTCTGTTGTTCTAAGAGACATGATTTCTCCTTTCAGTGGGGATACACTCCGCTTACTCTGGCAATCACTGAAAACCGTGAAGAAATGGTCAAGTTCAAGAAGGGGCATATGTTCTCTAATCTTGGATGGCATTCATACTTTCCAGTTTTGGAAAGGTGCGGGAGTTCTGTCAGTGAGAAACAGATGTTGGAAGGTATTCCTCCTTTGTGTCTTGTTTCCCGGCAAGAGAGCGCCAGCACAGGGACTGTGCAGCTATTCTGCTGGAACATGGTGCCAACCACGACCACAGAGGGGTCAACGGTAACACCGCCCTTCACTTTGCCATCAGGGTTTCCAGCAAACCACTAGTGGAGCTGCTACTTGAGTACGGTGCAGATATTGATGCTAAGAATAAGGTAAGCTTGAACTTTGGGTAAAGCTGCTCTTCCCATGTCAACTTGCTCGAATTCTCTGTTGTTCTAAGAGACATGATTTCTCCTTTCAGTGGGGATACACTCCGCTTACTCTGGCAATCACTGAAAACCGTGAAGAAATGGTCAAGTTCAAGAAGGGGCATATGTTCTCTAATCTTGGATGGCATTCATACTTTCCAGTTTTGGAAAGGTGCGGGAGTTCTGTCAGTGAGAAACAGATGTTGGAAGGTATTCCTCCTTTGTGTCTTGTTTCCCGGCAAGAGAGCGCCAGCACAGGGACTGTGCAGCTATTCTGCTGGAACATGGTGCCAACCACGACCACAGAGGTGTAAACGGTAACACCGCCCTTCACTTTGCTGTCAGGGTTTCTAGCAAACCTCTAGTGGAGCTGTTACTTGAGTACGGTGCAGATATTGATGCTAAGAATAAGGTAAGCTTGAACTTTGGGTAAAGCTGCTCTTCCCATGTCAACTTGCTCGAATTCTCTGTTGTTCTAAGAGACATGATTTCTCCTTTCAGTGGGGATACACTCCGCTTACTCTGGCAATCACTGAAAACCGTGAAGAAATGGTCAAGTTCAAGAAGGGGCATATGTTCTCTAATCTTGGATGGCATTCATACTTTCCAGTTTTGGAAAGGTGCGGGAGTTCTGTCAGTGAGAAACAGATGTTGGAAGGTATTCCTCCTTTGTGTCTTGTTTCCCGGCAAGAGAGTGCCAGCACAGGGACTGTGCAGCTATTCTGCTGGAACATGGTGCCAACCACGACCACAGAGGGGTCAACGGTAACACCGCCCTTCACTTTGCCATCAGGGTTTCCAGCAAACCACTAGTGGAGCTGCTACTTGAGTACGGTGCAGATATTGATGCTAAGAATAAGGTAAGCTTGAACTTTGGGTAAAGCTGCTCTTCCCATGTCAACTTGCTCGAATTCTCTGTTGTTCTAAGAGACATGATTTCTCCTTTCAGTGGGGATACACTCCGCTTACTCTGGCAATCACTGAAAACCGTGAAGAAATGGTCAAGTTCAAGAAGGGGCATATGTTCTCTAATCTTGGATGGCATTCATACTTTCCAGTTTTGGAAAGGTGCGGGAGTTCTGTCAGTGAGAAACAGATGTTGGAAGGTATTCCTCCTTTGTGTCTTGTTTCCCGGCAAGAGAGCGCCAGCACAGGGACTGTGCAGCTATTCTGCTGGAACATGGTGCCAACCACGACCACAGAGGTGTAAACGGTAACACCGCCCTTCACTTTGCTGTCAGGGTTTCTAGCAAACCTCTAGTGGAGCTGTTACTTGAGTACGGTGCAGATATTGATGCTAAGAATAAGGTAAGCTTGAACTTTGGGTAAAGCTGCTCTTCCCATGTCAACTTGCTCGAATTCTCTGTTGTTCTAAGAGACATGATTTCTCCTTTCAGTGGGGATACACTCCGCTTACTCTGGCAATCACTGAAAACCGTGAAGAAATGGTCAAGTTCAAGAAGGGGCATATGTTCTCTAATCTTGGATGGCATTCATACTTTCCAGTTTTGGAAAGGTGCGGGAGTTCTGTCAGTGAGAAACAGATGTTGGAAGGTATTCCTCCTTTGTGTCTTGTTTCCCGGCAAGAGAGCGCCAGCACAGGGACTGTGCAGCTATTCTGCTGGAACATGGTGCCAACCACGACCACAGAGGGGTCAACGGTAACACCGCCCTTCACTTTGCCATCAGGGTTTCCAGCAAACCACTAGTGGAGCTGCTACTTGAGTACGGTGCAGATATTGATGCTAAGAATAAGGTAAGCTTGAACTTTGGGTAAAGCTGCTCTTCCCATGTCAACTTGCTCGAATTCTCTGTTGTTCTAAGAGACATGATTTCTCCTTTCAGTGGGGATACACTCCGCTTACTCTGGCAATCACTGAAAACCGTGAAGAAATGGTCAAGTTCAAGAAGGGGCATATGTTCTCTAATCTTGGATGGCATTCATACTTTCCAGTTTTGGAAAGGTGCGGGAGTTCTGTCAGTGAGAAACAGATGTTGGAAGGTATTCCTCCTTTGTGTCTTGTTTCCCGGCAAGAGAGCGCCAGCACAGGGACTGTGCAGCTATTCTGCTGGAACATGGTGCCAACCACGACCACAGAGGTGTAAACGGTAACACCGCCCTTCACTTTGCTGTCAGGGTTTCTAGCAAACCTCTAGTGGAGCTGTTACTTGAGTACGGTGCAGATATTGATGCTAAGAATAAGGTAAGCTTGAACTTTGGGTAAAGCTGCTCTTCCCATGTCAACTTGCTCGAATTCTCTGTTGTTCTAAGAGACATGATTTCTCCTTTCAGTGGGGATACACTCCGCTTACTCTGGCAATCACTGAAAACCGTGAAGAAATGGTCAAGTTCAAGAAGGGGCATATGTTCTCTAATCTTGGATGGCATTCATACTTTCCAGTTTTGGAAAGGTGCGGGAGTTCTGTCAGTGAGAAACAGATGTTGGAAGGTATTCCTCCTTTGTGTCTTGTTTCCCGGCAAGAGAGCGCCAGCACAGGGACTGTGCAGCTATTCTGCTGGAACATGGTGCCAACCACGACCACAGAGGTGTAAACGGTAACACCGCCCTTCACTTTGCCGTCAGGGTTTCTAGCAAACCTCTAGTGGAGCTGTTACTTGAGTACGGTGCAGATATTGATGCTAAGAATAAGGTAAGCTTGAACTTTGGGTAAAGCTGCTCTTCCCATGTCAACTTGCTCGAATTCTCTGTTGTTCTAAGAGACATGATTTCTCCTTTCAGTGGGGATACACTCCGCTTACTCTGGCAATCACTGAAAACCGTGAAGAAATGGTCAAGTTCAAGAAGGGGCATATGTTCTCTAATCTTGGATGGCATTCATACTTTCCAGTTTTGGAAAGGTGCGGGAGTTCTGTCAGTGAGAAACAGATGTTGGAAGGTATTCCTCCTTTGTGTCTTGTTTCCCGGCAAGAGAGCGCCAGCACAGGGACTGTGCAGCTATTCTGCTGGAACATGGTGCCAACCACGACCACAGAGGTGTAAACGGTAACACCGCCCTTCACTTTGCTGTCAGGGTTTCTAGCAAACCTCTAGTGGAGCTGTTACTTGAGTACGGTGCAGATATTGATGCTAAGAATAAGGTAAGCTTGAACTTTGGGTAAAGCTGCTCTTCTCCCATGTCAACTTGCTCGAATTCTCTGTTGTTCTAAGAGACATGATTTCTCCTTTCAGTGGGGATACACTCCGCTTACTCTGGCAATCACTGAAAACCGTGAAGAAATGGTCAAGTTCAAGAAGGGGCATATGTTCTCTAATCTTGGATGGCATTCATACTTTCCAGTTTTGGAAAGGTGCGGGAGTTCTGTCAGTGAGAAACAGATGTTGGAAGGTATTCCTCCTTTGTGTCTTGTTTCCCGGCAAGAGAGCGCCAGCACAGGGACTGTGCAGCTATTCTGCTGGAACATGGTGCCAACCACGACCACAGAGGGGTCAACGGTAACACCGCCCTTCACTTTGCCATCAGGGTTTCCAGCAAACCACTAGTGGAGCTGCTACTTGAGTACGGTGCAGATATTGATGCTAAGAATAAGGTAAGCTTGAACTTTGGGTAAAGCTGCTCTTCCCATGTCAACTTGCTCGAATTCTCTGTTGTTCTAAGAGACATGATTTCTCCTTTCAGTGGGGATACACTCCGCTTACTCTGGCAATCACTGAAAACCGTGAAGAAATGGTCAAGTTCAAGAAGGGGCATATGTTCTCTAATCTTGGATGGCATTCATACTTTCCAGTTTTGGAAAGGTGCGGGAGTTCTGTCAGTGAGAAACAGATGTTGGAAGGTATTCCTCCTTTGTGTCTTGTTTCCCGGCAAGAGAGCGCCAGCACAGGGACTGTGCAGCTATTCTGCTGGAACATGGTGCCAACCACGACCACAGAGGGGTCAACGGTAACACCGCCCTTCACTTTGCCATCAGGGTTTCCAGCAAACCACTAGTGGAGCTGCTACTTGAGTACGGTGCAGATATTGATGCTAAGAATAAGGTAAGCTTGAACTTTGGGTAAAGCTGCTCTTCCCATGTCAACTTGCTCGAATTCTCTGTTGTTCTAAGAGACATGATTTCTCCTTTCAGTGGGGATACACTCCGCTTACTCTGGCAATCACTGAAAACCATGAAGAAATGGTCAAGTTCAAGAAGGGGCATATGTTCTCTAATCTTGGATGGCATTCATACTTTCCAGTTTTGGAAAGGTGCGGGAGTTCTGTCAGTGAGAAACAGATGTTGGAAGGTATTCCTCCTTTGTGTCTTGTTTCCCGGCAAGAGAGCGCCAGCACAGGGACTGTGCAGCTATTCTGCTGGAACATGGTGCCAACCACGACCACAGAGGGGTCAACGGTAACACCGCCCTTCACTTTGCCATCAGGGTTTCCAGCAAACCACTAGTGGAGCTGCTACTTGAGTACGGTGCAGATATTGATGCTAAGAATAAGGTAAGCTTGAACTTTGGGTAAAGCTGCTCTTCCCATGTCAACTTGCTCGAATTCTCTGTTGTTCTAAGAGACATGATTTCTCCTTTCAGTGGGGATACACTCCGCTTACTCTGGCAATCACTGAAAACCGTGAAGAAATGGTCAAGTTCAAGAAGGGGCATATGTTCTCTAATCTTGGATGGCATTCATACTTTCCAGTTTTGGAAAGGTGTGGGAGTTCTGTCAGTGAGAAACAGATGTTGGAAGGTATTCCTCCTTTGTGTCTTGTTTCCCGGCAAGAGAGCGCCAGCACAGGGACTGTGCAGCTATTCTGCTGGAACATGGTGCCAACCACGACCACAGAGGTGTAAACGGTAACACCGCCCTTCACTTTGCTGTCAGGGTTTCTAGCAAACCTCTAGTGGAGCTGTTACTTGAGTACGGTGCAGATATTGATGCTAAGAATAAGGTAAGCTTGAACTTTGGGTAAAGCTGCTCTTCCCATGTCAACTTGCTCGAATTCTCTGTTGTTCTAAGAGACATGATTTCTCCTTTCAGTGGGGATACACTCCGCTTACTCTGGCAATCACTGAAAACCGTGAAGAAATGGTCAAGTTCAAGAAGGGGCATATGTTCTCTAATCTTGGATGGCATTCATACTTTCCAGTTTTGGAAAGGTGCGGGAGTTCTGTCAGTGAGAAACAGATGTTGGAAGGTATTCCTCCTTTGTGTCTTGTTTCCCGGCAAGAGAGCGCCAGCACAGGGACTGTGCAGCTATTCTGCTGGAACATGGTGCCAACCACGACCACAGAGGTGTAAACGGTAACACCGCCCTTCACTTTGCTGTCAGGGTTTCTAGCAAACCTCTAGTGGAGCTGTTACTTGAGTACGGTGCAGATATTGATGCTAAGAATAAGGTAAGCTTGAACTTTGGGTAAAGCTGCTCTTCCCATGTCAACTTGCTCGAATTCTCTGTTGTTCTAAGAGACATGATTTCTCCTTTCAGTGGGGATACACTCCGCTTACTCTGGCAATCACTGAAAACCGTGAAGAAATGGTCAAGTTCAAGAAGGGGCATATGTTCTCTAATCTTGGATGGCATTCATACTTTCCAGTTTTGGAAAGGTGCGGGAGTTCTGTCAGTGAGAAACAGATGTTGGAAGGTATTCCTCCTTTGTGTCTTGTTTCCCGGCAAGAGAGCGCCAGCACAGGGACTGTGCAGCTATTCTGCTGGAACATGGTGCCAACCACGACCACAGAGGTGTAAACGGTAACACCGCCCTTCACTTTGCTGTCAGGGTTTCTAGCAAACCTCTAGTGGAGCTGTTGCTTGAGTACGGTGCAGATATTGATGCTAAGAATAAGGTAAGCTTGAACTTTGGGTAAAGCTGCTCTTCCCATGTCAACTTGCTCGAATTCTCTGTTGTTCTAAGAGACATGATTTCTCCTTTCAGTGGGGATACACTCCGCTTACTCTGGCAATCACTGAAAACCGTGAAGAAATGGTCAAGTTCAAGAAGGGGCATATGTTCTCTAATCTTGGATGGCATTCATACTTTCCAGTTTTGGAAAGGTGCGGGAGTTCTGTCAGTGAGAAACAGATGTTGGAAGGTATTCCTCCTTTGTGTCTTGTTTCCCGGCAAGAGAGCGCCAGCACAGGGACTGTGCAGCTATTCTGCTGGAACATGGTGCCAACCACGACCACAGAGGGGTCAACGGTAACACCGCCCTTCACTTTGCCATCAGGGTTTCCAGCAAACCACTAGTGGAGCTGCTACTTGAGTACGGTGCAGATATTGATGCTAAGAATAAGGTAAGCTTGAACTTTGGGTAAAGCTGCTCTTCCCATGTCAACTTGCTCGAATTCTCTGTTGTTCTAAGAGACATGATTTCTCCTTTCAGTGGGGATACACTCCGCTTACTCTGGCAATCACTGAAAACCGTGAAGAAATGGTCAAGTTCAAGAAGGGGCATATGTTCTCTAATCTTGGATGGCATTCATACTTTCCAGTTTTGGAAAGGTGCGGGAGTTCTGTCAGTGAGAAACAGATGTTGGAAGGTATTCCTCCTTTGTGTCTTGTTTCCCGGCAAGAGAGCGCCAGCACAGGGACTGTGCAGCTATTCTGCTGGAACATGGTGCCAACCACGACCACAGAGGTGTAAACGGTAACACCGCCCTTCACTTTGCTGTCAGGGTTTCTAGCAAACCTCTAGTGGAGCTGTTACTTGAGTACGGTGCAGATATTGATGCTAAGAATAAGGTAAGCTTGAACTTTGGGTAAAGCTGCTCTTCCCATGTCAACTTGCTCGAATTCTCTGTTGTTCTAAGAGACATGATTTCTCCTTTCAGTGGGGATACACTCCGCTTACTCTGGCAATCACTGAAAACCGTGAAGAAATGGTCAAGTTCAAGAAGGGGCATATGTTCTCTAATCTTGGATGGCATTCATACTTTCCAGTTTTGGAAAGGTGCGGGAGTTCTGTCAGTGAGAAACAGATGTTGGAAGGTATTCCTCCTTTGTGTCTTGTTTCCCGGCAAGAGAGCGCCAGCACAGGGACTGTGCAGCTATTCTGCTGGAACATGGTGCCAACCACGACCACAGAGGTGTAAACGGTAACACCGCCCTTCACTTTGCTGTCAGGGTTTCTAGCAAACCTCTAGTGGAGCTGTTACTTGAGTACGGTGCAGATATTGATGCTAAGAATAAGGTAAGCTTGAACTTTGGGTAAAGCTGCTCTTCCCATGTCAACTTGCTCGAATTCTCTGTTGTTCTAAGAGACATGATTTCTCCTTTCAGTGGGGATACACTCCGCTTACTCTGGCAATCACTGAAAACCATGAAGAAATGGTCAAGTTCCTTCTTGAAAAAGGAGCTGACGTGAATGCTCAGGATGAAGTTTTTAGGTAACGGGTTTGCCAAAAGTGCATGTGGAGCTCCTTAGCACTGTTTGGGTTGGATTGATGGGAGGCATAAGAATGAGCTTTGAAAAAGGACCAGGAGTCATCCAGAAGGATTTCCTGTGTGACTTGTGAAAGCTGACCCAGGCTTGGGTGTCGCTTTCTTCAGGGGCTGATTTCCACACTGAGGACTGCAAGAAAGCACTGTTTGCCATGCAAAATGTTCACATGTGCATGCACATGCAGGCACACAGGCCCTGAGTCTGCTCTGGGCAGGTGGTTGTCCAGGAGGCTTCCTGAGGTGCCACATACCTGAATTCTCTAACATTTGTAGGCATTTGGCTGTGCCTTCACTCTGCCTGTAGGAGAGGGGAAATGAATTGTTTAAGGAGCAAGGAGGAATTAAAGTTTTGGCTAGGCAATGTTTTCAAAAGCTGATGTATTTACTCTAATCTCTTGGATGCCCTAGGACCCCTCTTACAGTTGCTACTTTTTCTGGAAATGAGAAAATAATACAACTTCTTCTTCAACATGGTGCTGTTTCTCCTGAGTCAGACAAGGAACTCAACCCATGCCAGCCTTTCACCAAAATGGTTCAGGATGATGTGTAAGTCTTTTACATTATTGTTAGAACAACTGCATTCTCCTAATATCTGTGCTGATGTACCTCCCTTTTTGGTAACAGCAGCAGGGTTTAATGAGGTGCTGAGAGCTTTGTAGAAGCTAAGCTTAGTGATGTCTTCTGATGTATCTCTTTCCATGTCAATAGTAGATTTAGAAGTTGAGGAAAACTTTGTCCCTTTGCCCCAGTTGTCTCTGAGAATTCACCTGTGTGTTTCCAAGTTCCATTACGTTGGCAGCAACTACTTGCCTTTTGTTTCAGAGGGGATCTAACTGATATTCCCTGTGTGCTTTACTAGACTGAGGAAAAAAGGGCCCTCTTTCACAGTGATGGTAGCCAAGGGGTGGGTGAATGCAGTGCATTATTCCTATAAGCATGCCTTTTCTAGCTATAAACAATTGTCCATGAACTCATGCCTCTGGATCTTGACTTCGTTTCTTCTACCTCTGCCCCTTCTGGCAACCTGTATTGATTGGAAGCAGGAGAGAAGGGAGCTTGTGTAAACTGTGGTGTAAAAACCCCTTTAGGAATAAAACATGTTTGAAGATTGCTCTTCCAATACGTGGTGCTCATTCCTCCCTCCGGGCTTCTGGCACAGTATAAATGTCGTGATAATGCACCATTCTGCACAGCAGCCTTGATCTGGAGAACATGTTTAATTTCTTTTCTTGTTTAATTGGTGGGGGTTTTTGTTTGGTTGGTTTTTGGTTTTTTTTCTGCTTATTAAACAAGCCCAAGCCCCAGTCAACTCAGGGTTGTTAGAAGACAGCACAGGTCTTGGAATGCAAGCACAATATTTGTTGGTCTCTTGATAACCCACTTGAGAGCTCTCTAAACTCTGAGGTCCTCAGGCTAACCATGGGAATTTCTGAAGCCCTTCAAAGTGAGGACCAGGACTGAAGAGACTTTAAACCATCTTGATGTGGAGAGTAGCTGCACTATTAGCATAACATCTAGCTGAAGTAGAGGCTTTGGTGATGGCAGCCAGGAGGCTGGTTAAATGCATTGGCCCTTGAAATGGAGAGGGGACTTATCAGATGAGTCAGACTCTAGCAGGGGTGAGTTACTTCACAGATAAGACTAGGCACCTGTACGGTCAGCATGCCTGTAATGAGGATTCCAGTCTCCATTTCTCTGGGACCGCAGTAAGTTCTGGGTGTGTGTGTGACCCTTTAGCAGCTGTCTATGAATATGGATAGAATGGAGCAGGCATGGCTTTTGCTCTTCCTGCAGAGTGCATGGAAATCTGGGGCAATTTTACCTAATGCATTTTTTTCCTTTCTGTCTTTAGTATTGCTAATGAAAAAATGTGGAGCTCCTGCTATAAGACAACTCCTGTCATTCCCTTGGAAACACCTGCATTGGCAGAGTCATGTAAGATACTTTGCTTTCAAAGAGATGATGAGGAAAATCACTGTGGCCTGTAGCAGAATGATACCCAATTAATGGGAAGCTGGTCTGGAGGGATGGGCCAAAGGACTGGAAAATAAACACTCAAGGCAACAACGTGCTTTTTATCTTATTTCTTAGGTGATGCGCCAAAAGAAGCAGCAGCTAAAAAGAAAGGCCATGGTCCAGCTGCCATGGACCAAAATAAAGTGTCTGTGCACTCTATTAGAGGGCAGTCCTACAGAGGTAATTTCAGAGGGACTAGATGGTTAGCTTTGCAAGCTTCCATGGAGTGAAGCAGATGGAGAGAAGCAGAGTGAAATAAGCACTCACAGAAATGAGACACTTCTTATCTTTTGTTAGGAGACTACAGAGCGGAAGGAGCAGAGAAAAAGGAAGACAAACGCACTCTCTGCAATCCTGAGGTACCTTCTCTGGGGGAGGCAATGGACTTTCTCTCACTTCCTGGATTCTGGGACTTTTTCCTTTGCTACTTCTGTCACACACTCATAACTTGGACCTTGACATGCTGCTGCTTCAGACAAGCTGTTCAGTAGAGACTGAGACAAACTGGTGTCCAGCTAATGTCCTGGGCCTCCTGGCAGCTGGCTCTCAAGCAGGATTTCTAGTCTAGCACAGAGCAGTGAAGCTCACTGTTGGTTACAGTCCTCTGAAAACTGAAAGGCTTGCATTGTGAGGATTGCTGTTTTTCCATTACACAGCTCGCTTCCCTAGATACATGCAGTATCAGCTGGTTCCCATATGATCTACAGTCGAGAGATTAATTTCTTCTGCCTAAGTTGTCTCCAGACAGAGCAGGTGGACTGGATGCTGTTTTGAAAGCAATGCACAGCAGTGACCCAAACGCACTGGCTGTGCTTGCCCTTTGCATCACCTGATCCTGCACCTTAGGCCTGCTGGCTGGAGGAGAGTCTTTGAGCAGGGAAGCGGGTGTGGAAGCAGCCTGTGCCAGTTCTCACGTGAGTCTTTTAAATTGCACAGACTGATCCTAAAGGTCGAAGGAAAGTGCGGGCCAGTGAGCGGCTTCCTGCTGCAACCAGCACCAGGCCGTGTGCGCGCTCTGCCGCAGGGGAGCGTGGCAAAGGTAATTTCAGAGGGACTAAATGGTTACCTGTGTAAGCCTCTCTGGAGTGAAGCAGGTGGAGAAAAGCAGAGTGAAATAAGCACCCACAGAAATGACACACCTCTTATCTTTCTTAGGTGTCTTGCCAGGCACAGCATCAGTAGACGCTGAAAAGGAAGATGATGATTCCTCCTGGGGTTCAAAGGTACCTTCACTGAGGGAGGTAGTGGGGTCCCTCTGGCTCACCTGCTTCTGAACTCCTTCTTCTCTGATGCTGCTTCTGCCACAGCCTCCTTACTTGGACCTTAACCAGTTGCTGCTTCAGAGAATCTTTTCAGTTAGGACTGGGACAAAATGAGGTCCAGCTAAAGTCTGGGGCTTCACTGTGACTGATTGCCGAGCTGGATTTCTAGGACAAAGAAGTAACTCCTCCTTCTGCTTACAGTCCTCTGAAATTCTAGAAGGCTGGCATTGTGAGAATTGCTTTTTCCCTCCTTTCAAATCTCTTTTGTGAATTGTCAGTGTCAAATGGTTGTGTCTGACCCACAATTTAGGGTTTTATTTCTTGGGCCTATGCTCTCTCTTGCTTGGGCAAGGGGACTTCATCTCATTTCAAAAATCCTGCTCAACAGTAAATGGCTCAACACTGGCTATGTTTGCCCTTTTTGTTCTTTTCATCATCTTATCCTTCTCCTTAGGTGTGTTGGCTGAATCAGAAGCTTTGAGCATGGAAATGGGGGCAGAAACCACCTGTGCCACTTCTTATGTGTGTTTTTTAAATCACACAGCCTTTTTCTGCACTTCTGGAAAAAGTGTTTGCTGATGGGTGGCATCCTGCTGCAGACCACAGAGGATGGGGTTGTGCTCTCTGCTCCAGCGGAGAGCAGCAAAGGTAATTTCAAAAGGACTACATGGTTACCTTTGTAAACCTCAGTGAAGAGAATCAGATTTGGAAAAGGGGAGCGACACAAGTGCTCAGAGATGTGACAAGTCTCTTATCTGTTCTTAGGGATCTTGCAAGTAGCAGGAAGATCAAGAAAATACGATAACTCTTGGGATTCTGAGGTACCTTTTCTGAGGGAGACAGTGAGGTTCCTCTAAATAACTGCTTTCTGGGCTCATTTTCCTTTTATGTTACTTCTGCCACACACTCATACCTTAGACGTTGATGGCATTCTGCTGCTGCAGACACACTGTTCAGATAGGACTGGGACAAAGTGAGGTCCAGCTAATGTCCTGGGCATTCTTGCGGCTGATGTCCAATGTAGATTTCCAGTAAGGATAATGTAGTAAAGCTCCATGTTTGTTACAATCCTGTGGAAACTGTGCAAGGCTGGCATTGTGAGGATTCATTTTTCCATCAAACATCTCTCTTCTGTACATGCAGTTAACATCAACTGAGTTCCCATATTACCTACAGTCTACAGATTAATTACTTGTGCCTACATTCTCTGTGGCATGGGGTGGTGTGCTTGGTCCCATTTTATAACCAATGCTCAACAGAGATGCTGAATGTGCTTGCTGTGTTTGCCCTTTTTGTTCTTTCCATTTACCTGGTCCCTCTTGTTAGGCCTCTTGGCTGAAGCACAGCCTTTGAGTGTGGAAGTGGGTGGAGAAGCAGCCTGTGCCAGTTCTTATATGTGCCTTTTAAATTGCACAGACTGAGTCTGAAGGTGAAGACAAAGTGTCGGATGCTGTCCAGCTTCCTGCTGCCAACTGCTACAGGTTGGAGGCATGCTCTGCTGCAGTGGAACTTGGCAAAGGTAGTTTCAGAGGGACTAAATGGTTACATTTGTAAGCCTCTCTGGAGTGAATCAGATGCAGAAAAGAACAGTAAAAGAAACACTCATAGCTGTTGTGTGCTTATCTTTTCTTAGAAGTCTTGAAACAAGAATGGAGTGAAGAGAAAAAGGAAGAGAGAGTCTTGCAGCCAGCAGAGGGGGAAGCAAAACAGGAATACAATGATTCTCCCTGGGATTCTGAGGTACCTTACAGTGGGGGTCCCTCTGGACTGACCTGCTTCAGGACTCATTTTCCTTTGCTGCTGCTTCTGCCACATGTTCATAACTTGGATCTTGACATGCTACTGCTTCAGACAAGCTGTTCAGATAGGACTGGGACAAAGTGAGGTCCAGCTAATGTCCTGGGCCTCCTTACAGCTGATGTCCATGTGGGATTTCCAGGGCAAATAAGTAAAACTTCCTTCTGGTTACAGTCCTCTCAAGTCCTAGAAGGCTGGCAAATATCCCTCAATAGAACCTATCAGTGTAAACACATGTACTCTTGCTGTTGAGTATATTTTGAAATAGTGCTGAGAGGAAGTAATTAATCTGGACCTGAGCTGTCTTTTGGATCTAATTTCATAAGTATTTGAAGCAGAAGAGCTGCAAAAAGAGGCTGCTTGAGGTCCCATTCAGCTTCATTTTAAACACGTCCAGGGATGAGCACAACTCCTCTGGACAGCTTGGTCCAGTGTTCTATCACAATACTTGGAAAATTTTCCTCCTGACATCTAATCCAGATCTACTGTCTTTTCATTTTAAACCGTTGCCCCTTGACCTGTCACTACAATCCTTGGTAAAAATATCTCTCCTTCTTTTTATGTTAAGGGGCTGCAGTAATATCTGCCCAGAGCCTGCTTTTCCCCAAACTGGAAAATCCAAGGTTCCTCACCCTTTTTCCATGGGAGAGGTGTTCCAGGCCCATGAATGTCTTTGTGGCCCTCCTCTGGCCTCTTTTCATCAGGTCCATGTCTGCCTTGTGCTGAGGGCCTCAGAGGGTGACACAGCACTTCAGGTGGGGTCTCACAAGAGCAGAGTAGAAAGGGAGAATTGCCTCCCTCAACCTGCTGGCCAACCTCTCCCTCAACCTGCAGACCAATCCAATGATGTAATTTCATCAGTAAAAGCATCACTTTTCTTGTCATGTTCACCCTGATTTTGCCATGCTTATGAAGCACCATTTCCTTAGCCATTGGCCAGGCAGAAACTTGACAAAATTCTCAGAAAGGACTCCCTGGAAGGAGCTCCTCTTGGAACTGTGAAGATCAACAGCAGGAAGGAACAGAAACTGCTGTTGGAGAAACTGGAGAGGTGTAAAACTAGGGTGTGGAAAATGCCTGTTTCTTGGCAGAGTCCCAAGCCTTCTTTGTAGTAAACAGAGCAGGGAACTGATCATTCCTTAGGACTTTTGTGTAACATGGAGCTGGTCAGGGGAGGGAGCAGCACTGCTGCCTTGATGTTTGCCTGTTGGCACCACTTGAAGTAACAGTGGAGGGCTGCACCGAGGTGGTCTTAGTACACTACACAACTTTGCAACAGGAGTAAGTTGAGTGACACGTCACTGACCCGACTGATTTTATAAGTCTGGTGACTACAATTAACAAAAACATTAGCTCTGATGTCACTTTGTCCTCAATGGGAGAAGGACATGTATTCCTTTCAAAAAGCTGCTTCCCAAGCGTCATGGAGCACACAGTATTTGCCTCTTCTGTATGGTTTTGCAAAGTGGAATGTGTGTTGGCAGAGAAAGAGTAGGCCTATTGGAGGATTGCACTGATGTTTTGTAGTATTTCTTCCCCCCATCACCATTGTTATGGAGTTGTGAAGTCACTTTAGGAAGAAGAGGAGTTTCTAATCGCAGTAGCCAGGAGGGGGCTTATTCTATACCACCTCAGGTCATGGCCGAGGACAGAGGATGGAGGAAGCAGGGTTGGGTGGGAGGACCAGGAGAGAATGTGGTGCATGGGGAAGGGGAATAGAAAGGGAGTCTATTCCCTTGTGGTTAAATAAGTGCGGCTGAGGGAGTGGTTGGGTAACATCTGTTCTCAGCATTTTGCATATGAATCTCTTACTTCTCTCTTGAACACTTTTCTTATGAATATTATTGCTGTTACTGTTTTCTTATCTCATTTCTGTTTCCAGGAAATTGTTCTTAACTGAACCCATGACCTTTCCCTTTTGTGTCCGCAGTTCTCCTCTCCTTTCTGTTGCAGGGTGAGGGGGAAGAGAAGGAGGGAGCAAGGGAACAGCAGTGTGGTTAGGAGGGTCTCAGTGGGAGCACAAATTAGGGGAATACCATTCCTAAACCATGACACCCAAACAGGCTACAAAGTGTATTCAGAGTCCTTGAGAGAGGAGAGGAGAAGAAAAGTGTTGTGCCAGTCTTTAGGAAACACTTCAGGAAATCAGTGTAGGAGAGGGCCTATTGTAAAAGATGAAGAAGTAACACAGACTTTGAAAGTTAACATCAGAGTTAAAACATCAAAGCACTCTACTATTTTCTAATATATAAAAGCTTTCTACTGGGGTTTGTTCTTGTGGTTTGACAGCTCAAGGACCTGAAAGAACCTCTTAACAAGAATGAATATTATGTTGACTCAGGGAAGAATGCCCAAAAGGAGAAGGTAATAACAATTTTGAGGAACATGCAAGGCATCCTGGTTGATGCTTTTGATTCTTCAGCTGCAGCTATCCCCCAGCTGGAAGAACGCATTCAACGGTAAAAGAGTAGAGCAAGGCTTCACTTTGTGTGATTCTGTGAAAACAACAGGACTGTTGTCTTGCATCCCAGTGAGATACTAATACATGATTCTCAAAGATGCTTTTGTTTTAAATGAAGTTCTTTCATGCTGTTGTTTTGGAATTTGTTCTCTTGTGGACTTTTGTGAAAAAGCCTGTACTTTTTTTCAGGCTCCAAATGCAAACAGCAAGGCTGGAAGCCACAATCCAGCAACAAGCCAAGACTATTGAAGTCTTAGAGACAATCCAGCAATCTCTTACCTCAGTAAGCTACCAGAGCCTTCCCTGTTCATGATCCACAGAGCCTAATTTCATATTCATGTGGGAAATGTTTAAATTTTCAGGTTTTCCTACAGGGAATCTAAGAGAGATCATACCATATTACTAGATAACCTGAAAGACCCATATTATGAAAGACCCAATCATATTCTAGAAGAATGGGTGTGGGGGTACATGTTGGAAGGAAGACAGGCAGTTGGTGGTTTGGGAAGTCGGTACATTCTTAGTGCCCCAGCCAATGGGGAAAGGAGAAGGGCGACATGCGGTTGGGAGTTTAAGATAAAAGGAGGCTGGATCCTCCAAAAACCCAAGGGACCCCACAGGGATATGGCCCACTAGACTCTCCCTTTATTCAAATAAAGCTGATTTTTTGCAGGACTCTTCTGTGGACACCAGTACACCAGTTTTTGGCACCGTGATTTTCCACATGCTATCAAAAACTGTTTTGGAGTGAAGTGCGCAAAGTGAGCCAATCCCAGGGGCTGGATCACTCTGCAGATGTTTCTGCCATTTTATGTGTCTCTTTGTTCCCATGAGATTTGCGAAATTTAGCAATTTTGTATGTAGCGATTCCTTACTGTTAGAGTGATCACTATCTAGTGATTACTTACTGTTATTAAACAGCCTGTTGCTGTTTCACTTGTCAATAAATTGTTATCTATTCTTTTATATCTGCTTGTGTTTGTTCCTTATTTGTGGAAAGGAACTGGATGGAACTAAGGGGAGGTAACTCATTTTAGAGTGTTCACCTCTTTAAACTGTCCTAAACCAAGACATATTTTTTAGAACTACCCTGGGAAGATGGTTATCTCTACTGTTCTTGGTGGATAGCTATTCTGAATGGCCAGGAGCCTTTGGTCTGTCGCACCAATAAAATTCTAGAAGTAAGAGAAACTTTCTTAAAGGAAATTATACCCAGATTTGGGGTACCACTGGGTCTGCTTTCAGACAGAGAATTTCATTCTGTGGCTGAAACAGTTCAAAGTTTATGCAAAGTGCTTGGGAGTTACGTGGAATCTCCACCCTCCTGAAATACCTCAGTCCAGTGGAAAAGTAGAAAGGATGGTAAATGAGTAAGATTTGTCAAGAAACTTCACTAAGATGGCCTCAGGCTTTTTCTTTGGCCTTATTAAGAATTAGAATACAGCCCAGATCTAAAGAAAGATTATTAATTATTATTAATTCCTTATGAAATTATTTAAGGCATGCTGTATCAAACTAACTATCTCAGGAGAAAGCCATGGGATAGGAAATGGTAATTTAAAAGAGTATGTATTATCTTTGGGAAAAGAGCTCTCAGTCTTGCATAGGTTTGTTGTTTAGCTTCCTCAACAACCATGGATATTCAGGTACATCCTCATCAACCCAGGGATTAGGTATATGTCTGCAGCGGTGTCGGCCCAAAGGTCGAGCGTCCGGCCAGCTCAGAGTGGCCAACACTCAGGCTGCCCCTTGGGTCCCTTTGGCATTGATTGGCCTCAGGCTGACCCCACCACGGACTGGTAACGCCGCAGCACGGACGAGGAAGGAGCCAGGAGACTCACTGGGGACGAAGCAGGTTTTTCGGGAAACCCAAGGTGTCTGCCAGGGAGTGACCCCAGGGAATGACAACCGGGAATATCCCCAATGGCTCCCCAATGAGTGACCCCGAAGGGAGGGTGAAACAAGATTATGAAGGGGGGAGGTTACATAGGGAGGGGTTTACAAGGAGCCAATGAGGAATAGCAGGGGAGTGAACTGAATATAACTGACATGATAGGGAAACGAATTGAAACATAGCAAGGGAGGGGCCCCGGGACCACAGCCAATCATTGCTCCCAAGACCGAGAACTTTCTGGGAGCTGGGAAGGAACAGGGAGTGATTGACGGGGCCCGGGGAGGGGAACAAATATACATATAAGGGAGAGGAGGGGAGGAGGAATTACATAACCTATATAACTGACAATTAGGGTGGCGGGAGTAACCAAGGATACAAAATGACAGGCAGGTCTGTGGCGGGAAGGGAGTATGAGGGCAGAACCATTTTAACATATAGGGAGAACAATACAGAATAGGGGAGCAATAAAGCAAGCTTCCCTCCGACTCTGTACCTTCCATCCTTCAATAAACCCTCCCCCGCTGTGGAGAACTGCTGCCTCTCGTCTGCTGATTCTGCCTCCCTTCGTCGTTTGCTACTGATGCGCTTGCCTCGTGGAGCTGCCATCCTCACCCCTGCCGTGAGGAGAGCTCCTGGGTGGCTGTCTTCCCTTAGCTCCTGCTGGAGAGCTGGGACTTGCAGCTGCGCTGCCGCCCCTCCACACCAGGCTGTCGGCGTGCTTTCCTGTGGAGCAAGCCGGGCTCAACTTCTGCACGGCGACATTTCATTATGCCTGTGGTCCTCTGTCAGGCAAGCCTATGCCAATTCCAGCCCTGGAATCTTGCTCCTGCACTACCAGCAGAGCTGGGCTGCTCCTGGCAGCGTGGGCTCCAGGGGTGGCCCTGCATGCACACACCCACACCCACACACACCCACACACACCCGCACACACACACACCCACACACACCCACACCCACACCCACACGGCAGAGGGCACTGCCCCCCCCCCCCCCCCCCCCCCCCCCCCACTCATGGCTTCCCCACCTGGATTTTGGGAGCCAGCCAGCCATTCCTCTGGTGTCCTGCAACAGCTCAGTACCGCCACTTTTACCTAAACAACTTGTGTCCCAACTTTTCCTGAGTGCTTTCTTAAAGATGGTTTAAAAAAAAAGCACAGGGTTGTCTATTGGAAGAAAGGGATCCAAATCAGGGAGGTATCTAGTAGTAGTGACACTTCCTCTCCAAAATGTCTTTTTCTTGTACACTGGTGGAAGGAAAGTGCTATGAGACTGTGACCTGGCCCTGAGGAGGTTTGTAATCTCCCTTTCTGCCAGCTTCCCTAAGCTTTTCTTCTTGGTACTGTTTCTAGCTGAAAGGCAATTGCAGTATTTATCCCACCAGTAATGTTAGGGTGCTGATGTTCTTTAAGCTTTAAATCATGGAGGTAAACACATGATGGAAGTTCCTTCATAAACACAAGTTGTTGGAGAAGACAAGATGTAGTTAGGAGCTAAGGAGTTGCCTAAAGGAGTATGCAACAGGCTGTGTCCTGAGAGCAGGCATCTCCCAATGGCTGTGCATCTCAGGGAGGCCTGGAATAGAGGGATCCCAGCCTGCACAGCTATTATGATCAGACAATCCAAAAGCCGGGGAAGAAATGTGAATAAAGAGGGCAGATAAAAACACCAAAGGGTTAATGCACAAGAACCGATGCACTATTGGTATGCAAGTAATGGAAAATACTAAACAGTTATTTTAGTTTTGCCTACAATGAAGAAAAATATCAAAGCTAATATTGTGCTGTCTTTACAAGCTTGGTACTCTGTGGATGGGCCCAGTAGAACTTTGGGTGTAAATTTCAGATGAAAATGCATTTCTGGAATGAGGTGAAAAATGATTATGAGGGATAAAAGGAAAAAAATCATAGAATTGATTACTTCTGATGCGCTGAGAATAATAAGTAAATTCTCTGAGCAAAAGTGTAGAGTAAGTCCAATGCACAGAACTAATCTGTTCATCAAGCAGGATGAAATCTAACAATCACTAAGAGCTTCAGGTGATGTCTGGGAGCAAACCCTGCTGCTTTCTTTTAGCTACACCAGTGAATACAAAGTGGCTGGCAAACACTGGTGAAGGGATGCACTGTTAGAATCAGGGAACCTTACATACAACAGGTTTGTGAGAGCAGGTTTTTTTTGCCACATGCTAAATATGAAATCTCCTATGTTCTTACACAGTACCCATTGACTATGCTGGAGGCTTGATAGCAGTATCCTGTTACTTGTACAACTAAATTCTTTCAAGACATGGTAATGACCAGTGTGCCAACAGTCAGGTGGAATGGCCTGTGCCACTTCAGGTGTCTATTTCCCTGCCAGAAACCAATTACTTGCAGCAGAGAACCACCATGTGACTCACCGAAATCATGAGGAGGCATTACAAATTAATTGGGGTTTTCACCTGTTATTTCAGTTAGCCTGCTTAATACTTAATGCTGGGTGGACAGTGTGCTGGGACAGAATCAAACATAACATTTACAAAGATGTGCTTTGGGCTAGGCTGTGTGAATGAAATGCAAGATTGAATGAATGGAATTGCTTCCAGTCTGGATAATTATTGCAGCACTGTCCAAGGCATTCAGTGAAACAAGGTGGGTGACACTTTGGCTCTGGCAGGGTGTCTCTAGGGGGCCCAGAATTAACAGCCATTGCAGTGGGGGGTATTTCTCTATACTGCTTGCTGGTACAATCACCAAGAGTAATTCTGTCACATCCACCAGAATAACTTCTACTGGTGCAACTGGTTACACCATGCAAGGATTAATCCATGCAAGGAAAAGACTCTGTGGTCTTGCCTCTTTAAGTTTTTGAGAAGCTAGAATCCAAAGTCCATGCATTCTTTTGAGGCTCAAAAGAATACTTCCCTGTTAAAGGGCTCTGACTTTTATCTAGGTAGTTAAAATCTGGCTCCTGATTATTTCTGAATGCAAATTGTTCATTGATGGTAAGTTACTAGGGGATTATTTTATAAATTTTATGAGTTAGTGGCCTAACTCATTCCTGTCCCTCAGTGGGGACCCTTGCATTTGGCTGTGGTGAATTTTTACCATATAATTGAAAATTAGGCATGAAAAGGTTTAGAAAAAGCAGTGAGACATATTTTCCCTATTAACAGGATTTAGCAGCTAGGTATTAAAGCAATCAAGACTTTAATCTTTCATTTATGTTATTACAATCCTTACAATGACCTTTTAGGTGGAAAAAAAAAGAAAATAAAATAGTGTATATGTTGGGTATTAGCGCTTCCCTAAAGAGATATTTTCTGTCCTTGCAGTTTTCTTCCACCTGCCATCCACTGTTTTTTTTTTTTTTTGTTTTGTTTTTTTTTTCCTAATAGAAAGAAGAGGAAATGCAAAATCATTCCTTAAAATGTCTTTTTCTTCAGGAAATAATTTGTTTTCTCTCTGTGCATATGTAGTGAACAGCCCCGCTCCTGCTCATGACAGAGGGCTTGGAGTTTTTGCCTCTGATGTATTTTAATGCCAGGAGAAGAGGCAGATTTTTAAAAAAGCTGGGAATTTGGGGTGCTGAATTCCCTTGAAAATCTGACTTTAGTGTTTCTATAAAAGTGTTTATGGCCTCAGTTGAGACTCAGCTTATTTTTTGAGTTCTTGCCAACTGCTACCCCCTTTTAAAGGCTGCCCAAACCATCCGGAATTTTGTCTCAGTTATTGATTTATTCAAAATGAACTCAATGAATCTAACTCTGGTGTTCAAAGGTAGTCATTAATTAGCTAATGCTTTAACATAAAATGATCAATGGACTGAAGAGGATAGAAATACAATTAACTATTGATCCCTGGGATTAGGAGATGGTAAACCATGGGAGTCTTCAGACTGCTTCCTGTTCAAAATCCTGCCCTTGGCTTAGAGCAAGCTTGAACAGATTATTTCCAGAAGTCTGTCTGCTGATGGGAAAACTCAGTCTCCTGGGAACCAGCACTATGTCAGTTCTATTTTTTTTTTTTTCCTTTTGGGCTAACATCCTTCATTATTATCGCTCATACTTCTTCATGATCTATAATGAGTGTACATGAGCACTTCTTCTTTCTCAAGAAGAGGCGGTCTCAGGCTGACTGAAACGCTGCGATTTCGACACCACAGGCCGTGTTCTCCCAGCCGCCGCCTTCCGGGCCGAGCCGGCCGTGCCCGGGGCGGGCGTGTCCCGTCTGTGACGCCGCGGCCCGTTCCACGGTCGCTGTCCCCGCCGGGCGCTGTCCACCCCCAGTGCTGACTCCCAGAGTCACTGTTCCTAGTGCTGACTCCCAGAGTCGCTGCTCCCAGTGCTGACTCCCAGGGTCACAGTTCCCAGTGCCGGTTCCCAGGGTCGCTGTCCAGGCCGGGCGCTGTCCAGCTCCCAGTGGACTTGGGCAGCGCCGGGGCTGCGAGCGGCCTCCCGGACCGGGCCTCTCGGATCCGCGATTCCCGTGCCCAAAGCCGCCTCCCCTCCCGGCCCGGGGCTGGGCAGAGGCGACCGAAGCCTCGCTGTGTGTGCTGAGCCGAGCCCCGAGCCATGGTGCTGGTGGACCTGCACAGGGCGGCCGCCAGCGCCGACCTGGCCCGGCTGCGGCGGCACTGGTGGCTGAACAAGTTCCGCATCAATGGCTACAACAAGGACAAGCAGTAAGGATGAACAGGAGACCTGTTCAAAATGGGGAATTTGTCAAAGTTGTCTGAGTGGGGGTGGGTTTTTTTGTGGATGTATTTTGCCTGTTTTCAAGCCTGAGCAGCAAGAAACAAGAGGAACAGCAGCAGCAGTTAGCAGCCCTTAGCCAAGGGCATCCTAGAACTTACAAGCATTCAGGATGTAGTAAATCAAGATATTGTTGTTTCAGTAGAACAGACAGCAGAAGCATCCCTTAGTGAAGGACATCTGTAAAGGTTGCTATAAATCAAGATGTTGATGTAATTCTATGTATATACATTGCCAGTTTGGCAGAAGACTGAAGGTCCATGTATAGTCTAGCTGTATTTTCTTCATTACAATACTGCAAATCACACCTGCAGGTTAAAAAGACCCCTGCCCAGATGAAGGGGGTCTTCCCAGACCCCTGCCCCCTCCCCTAAGCATGCATAGAAGTTAGCTGTGGTTACATAACTTGTATGGAAACTATTAACTATTATGTACAGTCATAGTACAGGACTGTACTTGGGAAGCTGTTAATTCTGAACTTCTATGTATAAATAATAGCATGGAAAGTCTCTGGTGGGGTGTGCTTTATCTACGAAGTACCATTCAGCACCCAGGCACGTGTAACTCTGGAACACATAATGAGTGTCTCTCTCAAGTGTGTAATTATTGGTTTGCTGTACAGCTGGTAACAAACCCAATTTTGCAGAGAACACACCTACCCTGTCTGGAAGAGCCAGCAAAGCCCAGAATTGTGTCTGACAGCAGGACCAGACCCAGAGCACCAACCTTAGAGCCTTACAGTAGCCCTGCCTGATCTGTAATAGGAGACAGTAACAGCTCCACTCCACTGGCTTGCTCTGCCCTGCTCTGTAGCCTGGGCCCTGTACTTGATCATCTTTTTGTCCCATCCCTGTTTATCCAAGTGGTCAGGCTGGATGAGGCTCTGAGCAACTTGGTCCAGTGGAAGGTGTCCCTGCCCCTGGCAGGGGTTAGAACTAGATGGTCTTGAAGGTCCCTTCCAACCCAAACCATACTAAGATTTGATGATTCTGTGCTGCTCATCAGCCCTTTATTCAAGCAGAGACAACTCCGTTGCAGGTGCCAGACTGAGCAGCTTGGTTTAGCAGGGCATAGATTTGCAGGAAGTCAGCGCAGACTTTCTAGTGCTGTCAGAAGTCCTGTGCCATCAGTCTGGGAGAAAACTGATGCAGGGCTAATGTGGGGGAAGGGGAGTTCTCAGGGCTCACACACTTGTTCTGCCCTCTCTGTAGATTTACACAGCCTCCATTGCTAAGCAGTGTTTACCCTTAGTCAGGGACATTTTCAGTGTCTCATGCTCTGCCAGTGAGAAAGTACGCAAAAAGCTGGAGGGAGCTTAGTCAGGTCAACATTCTGAAATGGGATTTGGCATCAGTCAGTGGGTTGTGGGCCAATGTATTGTACATCACAGGTTTTTCTTGGGATTTTTTATTTGTTATTATTACTATAATATTTATTTTATTTCCTTTTTTATTTATCAATCTGTTAAAGTTTAATTGTTATTTAAAGTTTTAATTTTGATTCTCCTCCCTGTTTCAATGGTGTGGGGAGGGAGAGGGTGTGAGCGAGTGGCTGCATGGTGCTTATTTGCCATCTGGACTTAAACCAGGACAACTGCATATGCTTAATTTCTAGGACTCCTCTGCATCTTGCTTGCATAAATGGCCATGCAGATGTTGTTAAGTTTCTGGTAGAAAAGAAATGCAAGCTAAACCCTTGTGACAAACTGAAAAAATCACCACTAATGAAGGTATGCAGAAGGGGCATATGTTCTCTAATCTTTGATGGCATTCATACTTTCCAGTTTTGGAAAGGTGCGGGAGTTCTGTCAGTGAGAAACATAGATGTTGGAAGGTATTCCTCCTTTGTGTCTTGTTTCCAGGCAGTAGAGCACCAGCACAGAGATTGTGCAGTTATTCTTCTGGAACATGGTGCCAACCATGACCACAGAGGGGTCAACGGTAACACCGCCCTTCACTTTGCTGTCAGGGTTTCCAGCAAACCACTAGTGGAGCTGCTAGTTGAGTATGGTGCAGATATCGATGCTAAGAATAAGGTAAGCTTGAACTTTGGGTAAAGCTGCTCTTCCCATGTCAACTTGCTCGAATTCTCTGTTGTTCTAAGAGACATGATTTCTCCTTTCAGTGGGGATACACTCCGCTTACTCTTGCAATCAGTGAAAACCGTGAAGAAATGGTCAAGTTCCTTCTTGAAAAAGGAGCTGACGTGAATGCTCAGGATGAAGTTTTTAGGTAACGGGTTTGCCAAAAGTGCATGTGGAGCTCCTTAGCACTGTTTGGGTTGGATTGACGGGAGGCATAAGAATGAGCTTTGAAAAAGGACCAGGAGTCATCCAGAAGGATCTCCTGTGTGACTTGTGAAAGCTGACCCAGGCTTGGGTGTCGCTTTCTTCAGGGGCTGATTTCCACACTGAGGACTGCAAGAAAGCACTGTTTGCCATGCAAAATGTTCACATGTGCATGCACATGCAGGCACACAGGCCCTGAGTCTGCTCTGGGCAGGTGGTTGTCCAGGAGGCTTCCTGAGGTGCCACATACCTGAATTCTCTAACATTTGTAGGCATTTGGCTGTGCCTTCACTCTGCCTGTAGGAGAGGGGAAATGAATTGTTTAAGGAGCAAGGAGTAAATAAAGTATTGGCTAGGCAATGTTTTCAAAAGCTGATGTATTTACTCTAATCTCTTGGATGCCCTAGGACCCCTCTTACAGTTGCTACTTTTTCTGGAAATGAGAAAATAATACAACTTCTTCTTCAACATGGTGCTGTTTCTCCTGAGTCAGACAAGGAACTCAACCCATGCCAGCCTTTCACCAAAATGGTTCAGGATGATGTGTAAGTCTTTTACATTATTGTTAGAACAACTGCATTCTCCTAATATCTGTGCTGATGTACCTCCCTTTTTGGTAACAGCAGCAGGGTTTAATGAGGTGCTGAGAGCTTTGTAGAAGCTAAGCTTAGTGATGTCTTCTGATGTATCTCTTTCCATGTCAATAGTAGATTTAGAAGTTGAGGAAAACTTTGTCCCTTTGCCCCAGTTGTCTCTGAGAATTCACCTGTGTGCTTCCAAGTTCCATTACATTGGCAGCAACTACTTGCCTTTTGTTTCAGAGGGGATCTAACTGATATTCCCTGTGTGCTTTACTAGACTGAGGAAAAAAGGGCCCTCTTTCACAGTGATGGTAGCCAAGGGGTGGGTGAATGCAGTGCATTATTCCTATAAGCATGCCTTTTCTAGCTATAAACAATTGTCCATGAACTCATGCCTCTGGATCTTGACTTCGTTTCTTCTACCTCTGCCCCTTCTGGCAACCTGTATTGATTGGAAGCAGGAGAGAAGGGAGCTTGTGTAAACTGTGGTGTAAAACCCCCTTTAGGAATAAAACATGTTTGAAGATTGCTCTTCCAATACGTGGTGCTCATTCCTCCCTCCAGGCTTCTGGCACAGTACAAATGTCGTGATAATGCACCATTCTGCACAGCAGCCTTGATCTGGAGAACATGTTTAATTTCTTTTCTTGTTTAATTGGTGGGGGTTTTTGTTTGGTTGGTTTTTGTTTGTTTTTCTGCTTATTAAACAAGCCCAAGCCCCAGTCAACTCAGGGTTGTTAGAAGACAGCACAGGTCTTGGAATGCAAGCACAATATTTGTTGGTCTCTTGATAACCCACTTGAGAGCTCTCTAAACTCTGAGGTCCTCAGGCTAACCATGGGAATTTCTGAAGCCCTTCAAAGTGAGGACCAGGACTGAAGAGACTTTAAACCATCTTGATGTGGAGAGTAGCTGCACTATTAGCATAACATCTAGCTGAAGTAGAGGCTTTGGTGATGGCAGCCAGGAGGCTGGTTAAATGCATTGGCCCTTGAAATGGAGAGGGGATTTATCAGATGAGTCAGACTCTAGCAGGGGTGAGTTACTTCACAGATAAGACTAGGCACCTGTACGGTCAGCATGCCTGTAATGAGGATTCCAGTCTCCATTTCTCTGGGACCGCAGTAAGTTCTGGGTGTGTGTGTGACCCTTTAGCAGCTGTCTATGAATATGGATAGAATGGAGCAGGCATGGCTTTTGCTCTTCCTGCAGAGTGCATGGAAATCTGGGGCATTTTACCTAATGCATTTTTTTCCTTTCTATCTTTAGTATTGCTAATGAAAAAATGTGGAGCTCCTGCTATAAGACAACTCCTGTCATTCCCTTGGAAACACCTGCATTGGCAGAGTCATGTAAGATCCTTTGCTTTCAAAGAGATGATGAGGAAAATCACTGTGGCCTGTAGCAGAATGATACCCAATTAATGGGAAGCTGGTCTGGAGGGATGGGCCAAAGGACTGGAAAATAAACACTCAAGGCAACAACGTGCTTCTTATCTTATTTCTTAGGTGATGCGCCAAAAGAAGCAGCAGCTAAGAAGAAGGGCAATGGTCCAGCTGCAGACCTAAATAAAGTGTCTGTGCGCTCTATTAGAGGGCAGTCCTACAGAGGTAATTTCAGAGGGACCAGATGGTTAGCTTTGCAAACTTCCATGGAGTGAAGCAGATGGAGAGAAGCAGAGTGAAATAAGCACTCACAGAAATGACACACTTCTTATCTTTTGTTAGGAGACTACAAAGCGGAAGGAGCAGAGGAAAAGGAAGACAAACGCACTCTCTGCAATCCTGAGGTACCTTCTCTGGGGGAGGCAATGGACTTTCTCTCACTTCCTGGATTCTGGGACTTTTTCCTTTGCTACTTCTGTCACACTCTCATAACTTGGACCTTGACATGCTGCTGCTTCAGTAGAGACTGAGACAAACTGGTGTCCAGCTAATGTCCTGGGCCTCCTGGCAGCTGGCTCTCAAGCAGGATTTCTAGTCTAGCACAGAGCAGTGAAGCTCACTGTTGGTTACAGTCCTCTGAAAACTGAAAGGCTTGCATTGTGAGGATTGCTGTTTTTCCATTACATAGCTCGCTTCCCTAGATACATGCAGTATCAGCTGGTTCCCATATGATCTACAGTCGAGAGATTAATTTCTTCTGCCTAAGTTGTCTCCAGACAGAGCAGGTGGACTTGATCCTGTTTTGAAAGCAATGCACAGCAGTGACCCAAACGCACTGGCTGTGCTTGCCCTTTGCATCACCTGATCCTGCACCTTAGGCCTGCTGGCTGGAGGAGAGTCTTTGAGCAGGGAAGCGGGTGTGGAAGCAGCCTGTGCCAGTTCTCACGTGAGTCTTTTAAATTGCACAGACTGATCCTAAAGGTCGAAGGAAAGTGCGGGCCAGTGAGCGGCTTCCTGCTGCAACCAGCACCAGGCCGTGTGCGCGCTCTGCCGCAGGGGAGCGTGGCAAAGGTAATTTCAGAGGGACTAAATGGTTACCTGTGTAAGCCTCTCTGGAGTGAAGCAGGTGGAGAAAAGCAGAGTGAAATAAGCACCCACAGAAATGACACACCTCTTATCTTTCTTAGGTGTCTTGCCAGGCACAGCATCAGTAGACGCTGAAAAGGAAGATGATGATTCCTCCTGGGGTTCAAAGGTACCTCCACTGAGGGAGGTAGTGGGGTCCCTCTGGCTCACCTGCTTCTGAACTCCTTCTTCTCTGATGCTGCTTCTGCCACAGCCTCCTTACTTGGACCTTAACCAGTTGCTGCTTCAGAGAATCTTTTCAGTTAGGACTGGGACAAAATGAGGTCCAGCTAAAGTCTGGGGCTTCACTGTGACTGATTGCCGAGCTGGATTTCTAGGACAAAGAAGTAACTCCTCCTTCTGCTTACAGTCCTCTGAAATTCTAGAAGGCTGGCATTGTGAGAATTGCTTTTTCCCTCCTTTCAAATCTCTTTTGTGCATTGTCAGTGTCAAATGGTTGTGTCTGACCCACAATTTAGGGTTTTATTTCTTGGGCCTATGCTCTCTCTTGCTTGGGCAAGGGGACTTCATCTCATTTCAAAAATCCTGCTCAACAGTAAATGGCTCAACACTGGCTATGTTTGCCCTTTTTGTTCTTTTCATCATCTTATCCTTCTCCTTAGGTGTGTTGGCTGAATCAGAAGCTTTGAGCAAGGAAATGGGGGCAGAAACCACCTGTGCCACTTCTTATGTGTGTTTTTTAAATCACACAGCCTTTTTCTGCACTTCTGGAAAAAGTGTTTGCTGATGGGTGGCATCCTGCTGCAGACCACACAGGAGGGGGTGTGCTCTCTGCTCCAGCGGAGAGCAGCAAAGGTAATTTCAAAAGGACTACATGGTTACCTTTGTAAACCTCAGTGAAGAGAATCAGATTTGGAAAAGGGGAGCGACACAAGTGCTCAGAGATGTGACAAGTCTCTTATCTGTTCTTAGGGATCTTGCAAGGAGCAGGAAGATCAAGAAAATACGATAACTCTTGGGATTCTGAGGTACCTTTTCTGAGGGAGACAGTGAGGTTCCTCTAAAGAACTGGTTTCTGGGCTCATTTTCCTTTTATGTTGCTTCTGCCACACACTCATACCTTAGACTTTGATGGCATTCTGCTGCTGCAGACACACTGTTCAGATAGGACTGGGACAAAGTGAGGTCCAGCTAATGTCCTGGGCATTCTTGCGGCTGATGTCCAATGTAGATTTCCAGTAAGGATAATGTAGTAAAGCTCCATGTTTGTTACAATCCTGTGGAAACTGTGCAAGGCTGGCATTGTGAGGATTCATTTTTCCATCAAACATCTCTCTTCTGTACATGCAGTTAACATCAACTGAGTTCCCATATTACCTACAGTCTACAGAATAATTACTTTTGCCTACATTCTCTATGGCATGGCGTGGTGTGCTTGGTCCCATTTTATAAACAATGCTCAATAGAGATGCTGAATGTGCTTGCTGTGTTTGCCCTTTTTGTTCTTTCCATTTACCTGGTCCCTCTTGTTAGGCCTCTTGGCTGAAGCACAGCCTTTGAGTGTGGAAGTGGGTGGAGAAGCAGCCTGTGCCAGTTCTTATATGTGCCTTTTAAATTGCACAGACTGAGTCTGAAGGTGAAGACAAAGTGTCGGATGCTGTCCAGCTTCCTGCTGCCAACTGCAACAGGTTGGAGGCATGCTCTGCTGCAGGGGAACTTGGCAAAGGTACTAGTTTCAGAGGGACTAAATGGTTACATTTGTAAGCCTCTCTGGAGTGAATCAGATGCAGAAAAGAACAGTAAAAGAAACACTCATAGCTGTTGTGTGCTTATCTTTTCTTAGAAGTCTTGAAGGAAGAATGGACAGAAGTGAAAAAGGAAGAGAGAGTCTTGCAGCCAGCAGAGGGGGAAGCAAAACAGGAATACGATGATTCTCCCTGGGATTCTGAGGTACCTTACAGTGGGGGTCCCTCTGGACTGACCTGCTTCAGGACTCATTTTCCTTTGCTGCTGCTTCTGCCACCTGTTCATAACTTGGATCTTGACATGCTACTGCTGCAGACACACTGTTCAGATAGGACTGGGACAAAGTGAGGTCCAGCTAATGTCCTGGGCATTCTTGCGGCTGATGTCCAATGTAGATTTCCAGTAAGGATAATGTAGTAAAGCTCCATGTTTGTTACAATCCTGTGGAAACTGTGCAAGGCTGGCATTCTGAGGATTCATTTTTCCGTCAAACATCTCTCTTCTGTACATGCATTTAAGATCAACTGAGTTCCCATATTACCTACAATCTACAGATTAATTACTTTTGCCTACATTCTCTGTGGCATGGGGTGGTGTGCTTGGTCCCATTTTATAACCAATGCTCAATAGAGATGCTGAATGTGCTTGCTGTGTTTGCCCTTTTTGTTCTTTCCATTTACCTGGTCCCTCTTGTTAGGCCTCTTGGCTGTAGCACAGCCTTTGAGTGTGGAAGTGGGTGGAGAAGCAGCCTGTGCCAGTTCTTATATGTGCCTTTTAAATTGCACAGACTGAGTCTGAAGGTGAAGGCAACGTGTCGGATGCTGTCCAGCTTCCTGCTGCAAACTGCAACAGGTTGGAGGCATGCTCTGCTGCAGGGGAACTTGGCAAAGGTATTAGTTTCAGAGGGACTAAATGGTTACATTTGTAAGCCTCTCTGGAGTGAATCAGATGCAGAAAAGAACAGTAAAAGAAACACTCATAGCTGTTGTGTGCTTATCTTTTCTTAGAAGTCTTGAAGGAAGAATGGAGTGAAGAGAAAAAGGAAGAGAGAGTCTTGCAGCCAGCAGAGGGGGAAGCAAAACAGGAATACAATGATTCTCCCTGGGATTCTGAGGTACCTTACAGTGGGGGTCCCTCTGGACTGACCTGCTTCAGGACTCATTTTCCTTTGCTGCTGCTTCTGCCACATGTTCATAACTTGGATCTTGACATGCTACTGCTTCAGACAAGCTGTTCAGATGGGACTGGAACAAAGTGAGGTCCAGCTAATGTCCTGGGCCTCCTTACAGCTGATGTCCATGTGGGATTTCCAGGGCAAATAAGTAAAACTTCCTTCTGGTTACAGTCCTCTCAAGTCCTAGAAGGCTGGCATTGTAAGAATCTTTTTTTCCCACCTTACAGATCTCTTCTCTGGATCCAGTCAATGTCAAATGTTTAGAGACAATTTAGAGACCTATTCCTTCTGCCTAGGTTCATTCAAGCTTGGGCAGGAGGACTTTGTCCTGTTTTGAAAGATCTACTCAAGAGAGATGCCAAACATGATGACTGCGTTTGCCCTTATTGTTATTTCCATCACCTGGTCCCTCTCTTGTTAGGCCTCTTGCTGAAGCAGAAGCTTTGAGGGTGGAAGAGGGTGTGGAAGTAACCTGTGGCAGTTCTCATATGTTTCTTTTAAAATATGCAGACTGATTCTGAAGTTGAAAGCAAAGTGTCAGCCAATGTGCAGCTTCCTGCTGCAGACCAAAACAGAGTGGATGTGAGCTCTGCTGCAGAGAAGCGTGGCAAAGGTAATTTCAGAGAGTCTGCATGGTTGCCTTTGTAGGCCTCTCTGGAGTGGATCAGTTCTGGAAAAGCTAAGTGAAAGATGCACTTACAGCAGCAACACTCTTACCTTATTTTTTCATCTCTTTTATCAGCTGCAAGAGCAGAACAGAAGGAGCATTTTATGTCCTCTTCTGAGAATAAGGTACTTCCTGAGCTCTTACACTACCCTTGGCAGAAGTCACATTTCTTTGTGCTCTCTGCTTGAAGGCAGTGTGATGCTGCAGTCCTGCCGAGGATGCTTTTCCCAGTTGTTTCTCTTTTTTCTTGTTTGCTTAACTTCCTACATTACAGGGAGAAGATCTTCAGCTAAAGGTTGATTCTTCAACTCAAACAAATTCTGAGCAGGACAAACAGGTGACTCTTAGAGATAGATGCAAATATCCCTCAATAGAACCTATCAGTGTAAACACATGTACTCTTGCTGTTGAGTATATTTTGAAATAGTGCTGAGAGGAAGTAATTAATCTGGACCTGAGCTGTCTTTTGGATCTAATTTCATATGTATTTGAAGCAGAAGAGCTGCAAAAAGAGGCTGCTTGAGGTCCCATTCAGCTTCATTTTAAACACGTCCAGGGATGAGCACAACTCCTCTGGACAGCTTGGTCCAGTGTTCTATCACAATACTTGGAAAATTTTCCTCCTGACATCTAATCCAGATCTACTGTCTTTTCATTTTAAACCGTTGCCCCTTGACCTGTCACTACAATCCTTGGTAAAAATATCTCTCCTTCTTTTTATGTTAAGGGGCTGCAGTAATATCTGCCCAGAGCCTGCTTTTCCCCAAACTGGAAAATCCAAGGTTCCTCACCCTTTTTCCATGGGAGAGGTGTTCCAGGCCCATGAATGTCTTTGTGGCCCTCCTCTGGCCTCTTTTCATCAGGTCCATGTCTGCCTTGTGCTGAGGGCCTCAGAGGGTGACACAGCACTTCAGGTGGGGTCTCACAAGAGCAGAGTAGAAAGGGAGAATTGCCTCCCTCAACCTGCTGGCCACCCTCTCCCTCAAACTGCAGACCAATCCAATGTTGTAATTTCATCAGTAAAAGCATTACTTTTCTTGTCATGTTCACGCTGATTTTGCCATGCTTATGAAGCACCATTTCCTTAGCCATTGGCCAGGCAGAAACTTGACAAAATTCTCAGAAAGGACTCCCTGGAAGGAGCTCCTCTTGGAACTGTGAAGATCAACAGCAGGAAGGAACAGAAACTGCTGTTGGAGAAACTGGAGAGGTGTAAAACTAGGGTGTGGAAAATGCCTGTTTCTTGGCAGAGTCCCAAGCCTTCTTTGTAGTAAACAGAGCAGGGAACTGATCATTCCTTAAGACTTTTGTGTAACATGGAGCTGGTCAGGGGAGGGAGCAGCACTGCTGCCTTTGATGTTTGCCTGTTGGCACCACTTGAAGTAACAGTGGAGGGCTGCACCGAGGTGGTCTTAGTACACTACACAACTTTGCAACAGGAGTAAGTTGAGTGACACGTCACTGACCCGACTGATTTTATAAGTCTGGTGACTACAATTAACAAAAACATTAGCTCTGATGTCACTTTGTCCTCAATGGGAGAAGGACATGTATTCCTTTCAAAAAGCTGCTTCCCAAGCGTCATGGAGCACACAGTATTTGCCTCTGCTGTGTGGTTTTGCAAAGTGGAATGTGTGTTGGCAGAGAAAGAGTAGGCCTATTGGAGGATTGCACTGATGTTTTGTAGTATTTCTTCCCCCCATCACCATTGTTATGGAGTTGTGAAGTCACTTTAGGAAGAAGAGGAGTTTCTAATCGCAGTAGCCAGGAGGGGGCTTATTCTATACCACCTCAGGTCATGGCCGAGGACAGAGGATGGAGGAAGCAGGGTTGGGTGGGAGGACCAGGAGAGAATGTGGTGCATGGGGAAGGGGAATAGAAAGGGAGTCTATTCCCTTGTGGTTAAATAAGTGCGGCTGAGGGAGTGGTTGGGTAACATCTGTTCTCAGCATTTTGCATATGAATCTCTTACTTCTCTCTTGAACACTTTTCTTATGAATATTATTGCTGTTACTGTTTTCTTATCTCATTTCTGTTTCCAGGAAATTGTTCTTAACTGAACCCATGACCTTTCCCTTTTGTGTCCGCAGTTCTCCTCTCCTTTCTGTTGCAGGGTGAGGGGGAAGAGAAGGAGGGAGCAAGGGAACAGCAGTGTGGTTAGGAGGGTCTCAGTGGGAGCACAAATTAGGGGAATACCATTCCTAAACCATGACACCCAAACAGGCTACAAAGTGTATTCAGAGTCCTTGAGAGAGGAGAGGAGAAGAAAAGTGTTGTGCCAGTCTTTAGGAAACACTTCAGGAAATCAGTGTAGGAGAGGGCCTATTGTAAAAGATGAAGAAGTAACACAGATTTTGAAAGTTAACATCAGAGTTAAAACATCAAAACACTCTACTATTTTCTAATATATAAAAGCTTTCTACTGGGGTTTGTTCTTGTGGTTTGACAGCTCAAGGACCTGAAAGAACCTCTTAACAAGAATGAATATTATGTCGACTCAGGGAAGAATGCCCAAAAGGAGAAGATAATAACAATTTTGAGGAACATGCAAGGCATCCTGGTTGATGCTTTTGATTCTTCAGCTGCAGCTATCCCCCAGCTGGAAGAACGCATTCAACGGTAAGAGAGTAGAACAAGACTTCACTGTGTGTGATTCTGTGAAAACAACAGGACTGTTGTCTTGCATCCCAGTGAGATACTAATACATGATTCTCAAAGATGCTTTTGTTTTAGATGAAGTTCTTTCATGCTGTTGTTTTGGAATTTGTTCTCTTGTGGACTTTTGTGAAAAAGCCTGTACTTTTTTTCAGGCTCCAAATGCAAAGGGCAAGGCTGGAAGCCACCATCCAGCAACAAACCAAGACTATTGAAGTCTTAGAGACAATCCAGCAATCTCTTACCTCAGTAAGCTACCAGAGCCTTCCCTGTTCATGATCCACAGAGCCTAATTTCATATTCATGTGGGAAATGTTTAAATTTTCAGGTTTTCCTACAAGGAATCTAAGAGAGATCATACCATATAACTAGATAACCTGAAAGACCCATATTATGAAAGACCCAATCATATTCTAGAAGAATGGGTGTGGGGGTACATGTTGGAAGGAAGACAGGCAGTTGGTGGTTTGGGAAGTCGGTACATTCTTAGTGCCCCAGCCAATGGGGAAAGGAGAAGGGCAACATGCGGTTGGGAGTTTAAGATAAAAGGAGGCTGGATCCTCCAAAAACCCAAGGGACCCCACAGGGATATGGCCCACTAGACTCTCCCTTTATTCAAATAAAGTTGATTTTTTGCAGGACTCTTCTGTGGACACCAGTCTTTGGCACCGTGATTTTCCACACGCTATCAAAAACTGTTTGGAGTGAAGTGCGCAAAGTGAGCCAATCCCAGGGGCTGGATCACTCTGCAGATGTTTCTGCCGTTTTATGTGTCTTTGTTCCCGTGAGATTTGTGATATTTAGCAATTTTGTATCTAGTGATTACTTACCGTTATTAAACAGCCTGTTGCTGTTTCAGTTGTCAATAAATTGTTATCTATTCTTTTATATCTGCTTGTGTTTGTTCCTTATTTGTGGAAAGGAACTGGATGGAACTAAGGGGAGGTAACTCATTTTAGAGTGTTCACCTCTTTAAACTGTCTTAAACCAAGACATATTTTTTAGAACTACCCTGGGAAGATGGTTATCACTACTGTTCTTGGTGGATAGCTATTCTGAATTGCCAGGAGCCTTTGTCTGTCGCACCAACAAAATTCTAGAAGTAAGAGAAATTTTCTTAAAGGAAATTATACCCAGATTTGGGGTACCACTGGGTCTGCTTTCAGACAGAGAATTTCATTCTGTGGCTGAAACAGTTCAAAGTTTATGCAAAGTGCTTGGGAGTTACATGGAATCGCCACACTCCTTAAATACTCAGTCCAGTGGAAAAGTAGAAAGGATGGTAAATGAGTAAGATTTGTCAAGAAACTTCACTAAGATGGCCTCAGGCTTTTTCTTTGGCCTTATTAAGAATTAGAATACAGCCTAGATCTAAAGAAAGGTTATTAATTATTATTAATTCCTTATGAAATTATTTGAGGGATGCTGTATCAAACTAACTGTCTCAGGAGAAAGCCATATGATAGAAAATGGTAATTTAAAAGAGTATGCATTATCTTTGGGAAAAGAGCTCTCAGTCTTGCATAGGTTTGTTGTTTAGCTTCCTCAACAACCATGGACATTCAGGTACATCCTCATCAATCCAGGGATTAGGTATATGTCCACATGTGGAATGTTGAAACACTTAAGGAAAAGTGGAAAGGACCATTCCAAGTTCTCCTGGCTAGCCACATGGCTGTGAAAACTTCTGGCCGAGACTCCTGCATTCACTACACCTGGACCAAGCCAGCCCCAAACTGGGAAACACTTCACTGGGCTGTTCAGCAGACAGCAAATCCCTTACAGAAAAGATTGAAATGAAATATTTAATAAATTGGACTTGGGATCAAGTGAATTTTTTTGATGGTTATAGAGTGCATGATAGTGTTTGTCTGAAATGAAACAGTTAATGAAGATCATATTTCCATACTTTGTAGAATAGTAGCTCCAAGGGATATAGCTTCTTCTGGAGAAACTGGGAACCTCATACTAGATTTATATCTTTCACTGAGTCAGTGAGCCAGACAATTCCCCGAGGAATTACAACAGGCTGCAGAGACTAATCAGCTAAACAAAATTCTGCAGGAAATTGGGAACTAGTTACCGAAGGGTTGGCTACACTATTTGAGGCCTTAATCTGTATTATAATTATCACAGTCATTATCGGAATTTGTTTAGGATAAATTCAGTGTCAGACATCAATTGAAAGTAATATACGGAAGTAGAGCGAGAAAACCTCTCTCCTTTGCAAAAGGGAGAATTGGCATAAATGCTCAAGAGGCAGAAATATCATCAATTGAAAAAGCAATGCTGGAATAGGAGATCACCAAAAGTACCCCTTGGTGGGATTGGCTTACCTCATGGTTAACAGATCTTAGATGATTTAGAAAATTTCTTTTAACATGTTGGAATAACATTGTTGCAACTTGAATGAAGCTTTAATATCAGCTTCAAGGAAAAAAAAAAGTAATGGAAAGAACTTAAATATTCAATGTTTCGTAAAAGAATTAGCTAAAAATGGAAGCAAGTACATTTGTGCCTAGTCAGTAAACTCCTACACATGGACTTTGAAAAAGTTTGTAGTATTTAATAACACTGCAACTATCTAGATGTGGACTACTTGGATTGAAAGCCTTCTATTTAATTATTTGTCTGTAGTTCCAGATTGGCATGTGTTATAGCTGCTCTTGGAGACTATTATTACAGAAACTGTGTAAAAACATAATGAGGTCAAAGAATCAGAAATTTTTGCAGTGTTCACCTCAACTTTAAATGCTAACCTTACTCCTCCTCTCCTCTGCGTGCTGCTTTGGCTGCAGGGCTGTGTCCTCCTTTTAGTTCATAGGGGGAAGAGATAAAAGCATTCCTATCTTAACTGCTGCGTAATGTTTTGGTGAAAGCATTGCCAAGAGACTCTCGAGAGAAGAGTCTCTAGAAGAGACTCATTATGGTTCAGCTGCTGCCTAACTGATGCCTTCTCTGCGTGTGGAGCCTCTTGATCTGTCTCCATTTCCTGTCATGTAGCAAGTAGTCTTGCCAAGAGTTAAGAAAATTGAGTATTTTTGGATTTGCTATTCCAGCAGCAATCCTTAGATTAGGGATAAACATGTGAAGGATTGTGACAGGGTGTAAAAAACTCAGTTATTGTTGTCTTTTTGTTTTTTCAAACCAAAATCTTACTTCAACAGCAATATTAGCGCAGTTATTCTGAAAGAGAAAAGCAGCTTAACACACCAAAATTTTCTTCCAAACCTGTATATCTCCTGCTTCTACTGTCCATTTGAAAATAGCTCCACTCTGAAGTACATCTAACTGCACACTACCTGCTTTGAGGCTTAGTCTTCCAAAGCTCATCAAACTGTTTCTCCTAATGATAAATGACAACAACCAAATTATTACAGAAGGAAATATCAAACGGTAAAGATTACGCTGATAGCAATTTAGTATACAATTTCAACCATTTAAAGCTGTGATTGAAATTCCCTTTATGATAGAACATTTCTAAAAGTTTTAGCTGCAGTGTTTCAAATAGAGCTTGAAAACTCCCCTTCCAAGCACTTCCTCCTGTGGTCTCTTTACCTCCATGCTGTTTCTTGGGTTTGTCCTTTTTGTGACAAATGGCCCCTGTGCCCCCCATAAGCAAAGTGCCTGGTTCTCTTCAAGCCATCAAACACAGGAGACCTGTTGCTGTAGTGCTGCCATTCTCTTCAAACATGACCAGTTATTTTGCATTTCCACAGCTGGAATTTGCCCTCAGCCCAGGGATTTTAAGCTTAACTGATTTGCTGGCTAAACATTATGATTGAAACAACAAAACAACTTTAATGATTTAATACCCAAATATTTATTTCTAAGTAGTGCTGATTTCTGGTCATAGAAAGAAGGATATATTGCTTAAAGTGACTGCAGGAGGAAGGCTGCTTTAATGAAGACAACTAATACTAACGACAGAGTTTTGAGATGACACAGAATTATGCTTTGACTCATATTCTTATTTTGAGGTTTGGAGGCTGCCCTGTGCCTTGTTCAAATAGGCCCTGCGTTTGTTAATATTCATATATGCAGCGCACACATTTCCACGGCTTATATTTAACTAGTAATATTTATGTAAAGCAATTTCACATGTTAAGCCACATGTTAATTTGGTCTTTAATTATGGAACTGCTGTAAAACAACCTGTTTCACCACTGCTTGGGTCTGTTGGAGCGAATTGAGACACTCAGAAAACAAAAGGAGCAGACGGCAGCTTCTCACACCTGACAGTGCGATCCACCAGAGCTGTCCATGTGATGTACCCGCTGCAATAAGGGGCTGTGGGATCCTTTCTCTCTTTCTCTACTTCTCTGCTTTTTCCTACTTTTCTATCTTTCCTCCTTACTGTCTTCCTTGGTAGTAAATAAAAGTGAGTTGCGATTTTGGTTACCAACATTCAACCTTGTTTGGGTCTTAATCTTGTTGTGGGTATATTCAAATTCCTCTCACACCCCGTGTTCATGGTTTAGGATGCATTCCAGGGTTAAGACATGAGCCTTTCTCTTGCTAGTACACCCATTTCAGTAACTGATGTTACCAGTGTCTGTGGTGTCTTTCACATAATGATCTCAAAACATGTTAAGGTCATTAAACGACATTCCTTACCCAGCGCTAAGTATGTAAGGGAGTACAATGTGTTCTCATTATTCATGTGGATTAAGTAAAATACAGAAGGATTAAGCTACTCTATTCATAAAAGCAACATGGGAACTAGTAATAAAACCTGGAAATTCTGTTTCTCCTAATCCCAACTGCATGTGATGCTCACTTCCACTCACTAAAACATGAACCAATGTATAGATCCCATTCTTCCTCCTACAGTTTCAAATAATGTGACATGATAACCTGACTAGGATGCTGTTTCTTAGGCTGGTTGAAAGATTCTATAAGGGAAATAATCTATTAGTGCATTTAGACAGAATCACAGAATGGTTTAGTTTGAAAGGGATCTCTGGAGGGTAACTGGTTCAACCCTATACTCTGGCAAGATCACCTAATACAATTGTCCTAGACCATGTCTAGACATTCTTAGTACCTCCAAAGGTGGGCATTCCACAACCTCCCTGGCCAATCTGTGCCAGCGCTGACAAGAAAATTGTTTCCTGATGTTCAAAGGGAACATTCTGCATTTCAGTTTGTGTCCATTGCCCCTGGACCTGGCACTGAAAAGCGCCTGGCTCCATTTTCTTGTTCCTCTCCAGGTGCAAGACTTTTCACCTCTCCTTGCTGAGCTTCAGGAAGTTCCTGTCAGGCCATTTCTCCATCCTGTTGAGGTGCATCATTGAGAAAGCACCTGATCCATATTCCTGTGGACCATTACTGTGGGATGATGTTAAATTGAGTTGATTCATATGGGAGCATTTAACAATCTGTAGGCAAAGTTAACTACATGACACAAGACCATATTGGCAGTGTGAAAGTCGGATGTCTGGGAGTTGTAGAGAATTAATGGTCTGAGACTCACTAAAAGAAAAAAAGCATGAAATCAGAGCTAGGTACCAAGTAAGAGTGCTAAAGGGGAATTGAAAGCTGGAGAAGAGTTTTAGCACAGGAACAGCAATGAGAGCTGGTGTACTCCAGTTCTGCTTCAATGCAGTAAAACAAGGACAAGCTTCGAGACTCACATAAACAAATGGCAGCCAAAATACTCAGAGCCCAGATGGCAGGGCAGAGGCAAGTCTCTTTTCCACCATTCATCCTGTGCCTTCATTTTGATTTTGTTTGTTGGGTTTTTTAAGAGAGGAAGAAATGAGGAAATAGCGTTTAGAAGGCAAATTGGAGATAGCCATTATTGTTCTGTTGCTAGGATTAACTGGAACACATAAAATCTACTCAAGATAACCAGTGGTCACTTCTGGCCTTACAGTCCAGTGGGTTACTCCTCAAAGTGAATGTGCAGTTCCCTCAGCTCCAAATGGTGTAAGATATGGGAAATCCATGCAGAAATTTAAGGTGAAACCATCAATAAAATGTACATAACTATATGTATATCCATTAAGGGGAAGAAGGAGAGTATGGTATGACAGGATACAGAGGAGGGCATGCTTGTATGAGACTATATTTTGGATTCATTTATGGGCTTGGATGACTGTGGTCCTTTAATTTTGGTAACCAGCCAATGCTTGGTAAGATTTGTTAGTGCAGGTGTTTTTATTGGAAGGAGTTCTCCACTAAGAACAACAGTAAGAATTTGCTTCAGTACACTGTGAAGTTTAAAGAGGAGAGGTAGAGCTTATGTTCTCACCAGCTAGGATAATTATATGGCAGAATAAGCAAAGGAATAGATTTTAATGTGGTGAATACTAAGCTCTGCTCACTTTATCGTCCTGATCAATGCTTCTGCTGAAGCTGTTGGTGTGACTTTTTGTAATAGGAAGTCCTGTGGCTCCCATGGGGCCCTTACTGACTTATCCAGTTGGCAGCTCTCAGTAGTTCTGAATTCTGATGGTTCTGGATGTTCCTTCACTTTTGCCTATTAAGTAATAAGATAGAGGGGAAAATCCAGGCTGAGTAGTTTTCCTTGGCAATGTTTGGTCACAGAGGTGATTATTGTACGGTGGGCTGTGACTCAAAGCTGAGAAACCTCTAGGCAGGATGGGAGCATGATCAGCATGGTCTTACAGCGAGTGAGGGGAAATCCTGAAACAAACATTTGCATTGGCACTGAGCACAAAATGCAGAGACCAGCCGGTAATGAGAACTGAGTTAGAAGTTAGAATCCAGCAGTTTTGGACAGTTTGATTTCTGCTGTTTGTGAGTAACACTGATGGCAGTATTTGGGGCTGACAGAAGTGGAGGTGCAAGGGTTTTTGAGCATCTCAGTAGTACTGCAGGAGGGAAGGCGCAACTTTATTGCTTGCTTTGAAGGCAGATCATGTGCAAGGTAGTAACTTCACATACAGATACAGTCAAGTGCGACAAGAGAAGTGAAATTGCATCTTTGTTTTGAAGAATCTAGGCTGCTTGTCCTCAGGAAAAGAGAATAATAGGATGATGCTGACTATAATTTCTGGCAGCAGACTTCTAGTTTCCTAGCTCCTGGAGTTGAATCAGATCCAGAGACACTATGTTTTGGCAGTTGCAGCTTAGGTTTTCCTTAATAATCTGTTACACAGAACACTTTTAAGGACCATGGAAATCATTGTATTGTCTTTTTCTTTTTTCTTCATGTGATACTTGAGAGTTATTGGAATTTATTGGTTTTTTTTTTTTTTTTTAGAAAATCAAAAGCGGAATTGTGTAAATTCTGAGAGCTGAAAGACAGAAAGCTCCTAGCAGAAACAAAAAGGGCTTACAGCTGCAATATTCTGAATCTCATTATTTTTAAAAGTCTATGTTTGGGAAATTTCCCTTGTGATTTTTTTATGTGATGGTTGGTCAGACATTTCATGTTGCTGACTGGTAGCATCTGAAATCTAGGCTAGAAACAAAGAACTGAAATTTAGGATGAGCTGAGGAAATTGGATAATTTTGCAGGTATGATAAGAAAGGCACTTCTATCATCAGGTCTGCCTACCAGGACTTGTGTTGTGGCCAAGCATCTAAGCTATCCTTTGCTCCAAAGACAATATCTTAGATCTTTTTATTTTAAGTTTTTATTCCCTTTTAAATATCATTATTGTAGCATGACATCCTCTGCCTTGTTTTGTGGGATGTCTTTTGAGAGATTTTCATGGCAATAGCTTGATTAACTTTTTGTCATAGTTTAACCCCAGTTGGTAACTGAGCTCCACACAGCCTTTCTCTCAGTCCCCTGCCATGATGGCATGGGGAAGAGAATTCAAAGACTAAAAGCTAGAAAATCCAGGAGGTTGAGATGAAGACAGTTTAATAGGTAAAGTGAAAGCTATGCACACAAGCAAAGCAGAAAAAAGGAATTTTCATTCACTGTTTCCCATGGTCAGGCAGGTGTTCAGCCATCTCCAGGACAGCAGGGCTCCATCACAGTAATGGTGACTTGGAAAGCCAAACACCATCCATCCAAATGTCCTCCCATCCTTATTCTCTCCCCAACTTTATCTGTGACCATAACACCTTCTGGTATGGAATATCAATTTGATCAGTTGCAGTCAACTGTCCCAGCTGTGTCCCCTCCTGACTCCTTGTGCCCCCCTAGTTTCCCCTCTGGTGGAGTGGGGTGAGAAGCAGAAAATGCCTTGAGCCTGTGTGAGCACTGAACAAAAACATCCCTCTTCTACCAACACTGTTTCCAGCACATGAACAAAACACAGCCCCATACAAATTACTGTGAAGAAAATTAACTCTATCCCAGCCAAAACCAGCACAAATGTGAAGATTTGCAAATTAAACTGATAAAAGAATACTGAGTATAGAATGAGTCAGATTAGTCTGTTTTATCCCTTACACAGAAGAAATACTCTGTCAAAGATGCTGCTCTGTGCAGCTTCTTTCTTTCCTGAGCTAAGCGCCTGTCATCTAGGATTCCTGTCCTAAATAGGTTTCCATTGTCCTCCCTGTTTGTCTTTCCAGACAAAGCTATCTATTTCCCTGGGTACTTGGAAAGATATGATACTAGTTTTGGTCATATCAGACTAGCAGTCTCTAGTTTCACAACAAAGTGGGTTGTCAGAATTTAGCCAGGCTGGAGATCTAATCTTTATCTGACATTTAAATGCAAGCTGAGGTCATTGAGGCCGTATTAACTGAAACCAAAAGGCAGAAAAATCATCAAGACCTCTGTGATGTGAGGCTGATAAATTTTAAAGGCTGTTCAGTGAGTTCAAGCATCTTTTGCAGGGGATTTAGCATTTCACAATAATTGCATCCTTATGAAATAGAAATCACATTGGATGGCCTGCAGGGGAGTGATGACAATTATTTTTCATTTCATGATGTAGAAGAAAATGAACCTTTCCTAAGTGTGTTCTTTCAATCATAGTCAGAGAGTTTTATATTGTTTTATTGTCAATAGCTGTATTTTTGTTTGTTCATAGTGGGTTACTTCTATTATGGAGAGGAAAAAAAAAAGGGTTGAACTTAAGGTTAAGAAATGTTGAGCCATATTACTTTAAAGAAAATAAAATTATAATAGCACAGAAGCATGTTTTAGAGTTTTATTTTTTTGTGATTGTGATGGTTTTGGCCGGGACAGAGTTAACTTTCTTCACAGTGGCTACCATGGTGAAATAATTGGATAAGAACTTTTACCAGATATATTTGGGTATATTCCCTCTTGCTCACTGTGTGTGCAGCTTAGGACGTGTTCCCAGATTGGGACAAGATGCTCTTATTTATTTCTGAATTCTCCAGTTTGGCTGCAGGGCTCAGCTGATGCCTGGATCACTTGCCTGGTCACCCCATGCCTGTGGATGGAACATTGGGTTTCTTGTGACTGGTGGAATCTGTCAGTAGCAGGTAAATGTGCTCACAGCAGTGAGCCCAGTGTTCAGCAGGAGGCCAGGGTAACTACCAGCTGTCTTCTGCCTACAGAGAAGATATCTTGGTTATTTTTATGGTTTTTCGCCTATAGCCTCTGTGGTCTTGACAGGTGTCAGCATGTGGACATGGCTTTCATGTTTTACAAATCTTCCACAATTTGAATATCCTAATGACTGTCTATTTTCTTCTTTCATGAAAACTTGTTCTAGCAGTTTCAGTCCTGTTTTGCCTGACTGATGCACTAGTCCTGAAGGCACCTGTCACTATACTTTTCATACATGATGTTAAGCATTTATACAGCTTGAAGTCATAACTTTTTTATCTTGGACCTCTTTATGCTTCTTTAGACAAAATCTGCACAGCTGCTGAGCCCCATGGTGTTGAGTGTTCTACAAATGTGGTACCAAAACAAGTTGTGATTCCCTGCACTGAACTGCTGAGGTTTGACATTCATGCTAGGGAAGAGGACAGCTGAACCCAGACTACACTGTCCAGTTTAGGGGTCTCTGGTGCATAACAGAGACCAACAAACTGGAGAGAACACAGTGAAGGACCACTAGTATGGAGATGTGCCTGACTGATGAGAACTGGATATGTTTAGATTGGAACAAAGGAAGCTGAAGGCTTGATTTCATTGCAGTTGTTCACTCTCATAATGAGAAATGTGAAGAAGATGAAACCATCATTTCCAGGATGTGTGCAGTGAAAGAAGAGGAAGAAATGTTGCAAAAGTTGTAACAAGGGAAACGGAACCAGTATAATTTAAAAATCCTCAGCATGAGTGTTGCGTGGCATTAGGATGTGTTCTGAGAGAGATCAAGGGACATCTATCCCTGGAAAAATTCAAAGTCATTTGACAAGGCTATGGGTGACTCCAGATGAGCTCCAGAGGTCTCTTTCAATCTAGATATTTCTAGACTTCTTTGACAAATTATGTCTTTGCAGAAATTATGAGAAAGATCACACTGTTACTACTGAAAACAATGGAAATAATGCTGCATACTCAAAGTGACCCTGGAAGAGTCACTAACAATGAGGTATCTCAGAATTCTGACTGGGTTGCAAAAATAAGGATTGCACCCCAGTGATCAGTGGAAAACACCCAGTGCTAAAGGAGAACCAGAACAGGATACATCCAGTCGTGTGTTTGGAGGACAAAACCTGTTTTCTTGCCGTGTGCTTAAAGGTGAACACTTTTCAGGCAGAAAGAGATATGTACAGTACTGCATATATTATGAGGCCATGAAAACCCTAGTTTTCAAGGATACATGTAGATACCACCAAAATACCACAAGGGATTTTGGTGGTATCCACATGTATCCATGAAAACTAGGATGGGTTGATGGGTTAAGCCTCTGCCACAAAAGAATATTTTATTCTATTCATGCAAGTATGACAGGTTATGAACCGCTGGTTCTTCCCTTGCTAATAGGAATATCCCAGAGAAACCATCTCCTGTAACCTTAGTCCTGTCCTGAGTGACCACCATTAATTTTCAGGTCTATTGTCAGTAATTAAATTGCCTCTTTGGCAAGAGCTCAGTGCAGCCAGGAACCACACATTGGCAAGGCTGCCTGTGGGCTTGTGCCATTTACAGCGAGGAGTAAAAAAGTACATTGCAAATAGGGAGCTTTGCAGCAAGAGTAATGTAGCTTTAAATTATACCTTTACCTCTGATTAATCACATAGAGATAAAAATTTCCAAATAGTAGAAATGAGATTATTTGGTTTTGTACTGCAGGCAGTCTGGTGCTCTCAATATGTGTCATTTGATGCATTAACCTTACAGAGATGTTTTTTTGACAAACAGAAATAAAGGCAGAAAATAAGCTGACTTTGAAAAATCCCTTTCATTAACACTCTGGCTTCTCAGTATAACTAAATTCTTGTCACAATCCACTGAAATTTTCATGTTACCCACAAAAGTGTAGCACCTTCCTGCAGCAGAGCATGTTAACTACATGGGAAAATTGAGCTGGAGTAGTTAATTAGAATTGGATTTGGCTAGGAACAAAGTAAAAAGGAAAGGTAATCTTGTAATGAAGTCATGGTTTTAGCAGATTACAGTGATAAAGATTTGGCTGATGAAGTACTTATTGGATTGTTATGTTAGAATTTAATACTCTTGACTTTTAAAATATATTGTTTAATAAGTATAACCTGGAAGAAGGTTGGGAGGTCAAAATATAACATATATAAAGTAAGTTATAAAAGGATATGAAGGAAAAAAATTAGCAAATGCTGTGTTTTCTTTTCTTTTTTTCTGAGCAATCTGATCTAGTGGAATATTCCCTGCCCAACAGGGAGGCTGGAACTAGGTGATCTTTAAGGTTCCTTCCAACATAAACCATTCTATGATTCTGTTTCTTTTTTTTAGCTTCACTTTCATTGTTCAAAACTTTCCAAATTTTGAAAATCCTGTTTAATTTGAGATAAATTTGTGTTTTTCAAAATTGAGACATTTTATAAATAACATGGTAGTCAAATCTGTTCCATTGCATGCTCAGGGACAGCTTGCACGACAGGTTGAAAGTGAGCTCAGTTGGGCAACCCATGCTGCCAAAGGGGCAGAGATCTAGATGACTGTATGACTGTATGAGTAAATTTCTATAATGACTAAATTTCTCTTCTAGAAAATATATCTTCTAGTTTCCAAGCCTCTGTCAGAGTCGGCAGGTGAGTACTGTGAGGATTGCAGAGGAAAAGCTCTGCCCAGACTCCCAGAGATTCCCAGAGATGTATTGGAGAGTACTTGGGAGGTGAAATATTACTGAAAGTTGCTGAGGTACATCCAGACTCTTGGTCAAGGCATAATTCTGCTTTTTCTCCAGAGCCCTGCTAGTGTTCCTACGCTGATCCAAACTGACTGTGAAATAGTGAAAGGAAAATTGAAGGACTGGGGACTTCCATCTGTTCCTCCAGTGAAGGGACAAAGCACATCCACATAAAAATGTATCCAATTGAAAAAGCCATGGCTAAGCAGATGGTGCTGTCAGGAGGGTTTTCACTGCTTCATCCAAGGATATTTAATGAGTCATTCTTTGACTGATGGCAGAGTTTAGAATACGTGAAAAGGAAGAGAAACTTTGAAGATTATTTTGTAAATCTGTTGAGAAGAGTTTTAAACCAGGATCAAGAGTAGCAATGGACAGTGCACTACAGATGAGTATAAACTCAAGCTGACTTGCTGACTTCGACAAAGACCAAGAAACTAGAAGAGATATTTTGTTTTACAGAGTTTAGGAGTATCAAAGGGGATTATAGAAAGCCTGCCAAACATTTAACGTTTCTGTATATGATAAAAACCATAGAGAATACATCTGTAAACCTGAAATTATCCATGCAGAGGATCAGAATGTGATTTAATTTACAGAGTAGACTTGGAGAGAAAATTCACATAACTGGCATATTGATTAAAAGTATTAATTTAAAGGGTATAATGCGTTCATTGATGAAAGGAAGGAAGTGTTCCTTCCATGTCAAAGATGCAGGCTTGAACTGAGGTCTCCAATAAGCAGTAGGAAGTGAGTCATGCTGAAAATATCTGGGTAGGGTTGAAAGGGGAAAAAATACATACAGAACAAGTGGGTCACTCAACGAAGAGTGTGGATGAGACTTTGTGAGAAAAAAGACAATCAACCAAAACATTAATCTCATGATAGTGGGAAAATCACAGAATAAGCTGAGTTAGAAAGTTCCCAAAAAGATCATCAAGTCCAACTCCTGGCCCTGCACAGGATGACCCAAGAGTCACATCATGTGCCTGGGAGCATTGTCCAAGCGCTTCTGAACTCTGTCAGGCTTGGGGCTGTGACCAGTTCCCTGGGGAGCCTGTTCCAGTGCCCAGCCACCCTCTGGGTGAAGAACCTTTTCCTGATATCCAACCTAAACCTGATCTGACACAGGCCATTCCTTTGGGTCCTGCCACTCATCACCAAAGGGAAGCGATCAGTGCCTGCCCTTCCTCTTCCCCTCACAAAGAAGTTGCAAACTGCAATGAGGTCTCAGTCTCAGTCTCAGTCTCCTCCAAGCTGAACAGACCAAGTGATCTCATACACTTCTTGGCTTCTATGGCTTCCCCTCAGGACTCTTCACCATCTTTGTTGCCTTCTTTTGGACACTCTCTAGTGGCTTAATCTCTTTCTTACATTGTGGTGCCCAAAGTTGCACAGAATATCCAAGGTGAGGCTGCCCCAGCACAGAGTAGAGCAGGACAATCCCCTCCCTTTGCCAGGCTGGCCATGCTGTGCCTGATGTCCCCCAAGAGACACTTGGCCTTCCTGGCTGCCAGGGCACTGCTGACTTATACTCAGCTTGCCATTGGTCAGAATCCCTCGCTCCCTTTGTGCAGCACTGCTTGCCAGCATCTCATTTCCCAGTTTGTCCATATATCCAGGTTTGAACCATCCCAAGTGCAGAATCTGGCACTTCCCCTTGTTGAACTTCATATGGACAGTGATTGCCCTGTCCTCTGATTCAGGAAGGTCCCTCTGCAGGACCCCACTGCGTTCAAGGGAGTCAACAGCTCTTCACAGTAAGAAATAAAGGAACACAGAAGTTTTACCTCTCCTGCTAAACAGGGGGAGACAAGGACTGATCTCTGTCTCTGAGGGACACACAAGCATGCACATGGGTTTTCTGCCTTGCTGTTGAGGACAAATCTTATTTAGAGCAGAGGGACACAGACTGCTCTTCACAACACTTGGTCCTCAGTCTACTCTGATCCCCTGTGGCCTAAGGCACAATCATGACTTTCTATGATATCTTCCTTTGCCATTCAATGTGTGTGAAATAATGCAAGGGCTGTGTTACAGCTCACCAGACTGGTGCTTTCAGGGCATGGAATGCAGAGCACATGCTGCTTACCCTGGAGATAACCTGTGAAGGTGGAGTCCTTCAAAACCAAGTTACATAGTAATTATTCAGGTAAGATTTTGGTTAGATTTTATTTAATGTACTGTCAAAATGCATAGAGCACCAGCAAGGCATTTATATTATACTTCTGTAAGCCTGAATAAACAAATGAAGGAACAAAATAAAGGAACCGAGAAATCTAGAAGGGAGTTTGGATTTAGCTACTGAGGAAACCTGAGTCATGATCAAAATCCTAGAGGCTTGGGAGTATTGCCTTATATAATCATATACCAGAGTACTGTTATGCACTACATATATAAACACCTAACTCCAAAGTAAAGTGACAATCACCTTCATTTCAAATAAATGGAAATTGGTTTAGCTCTCTCTATTGCTCCTTGGATCAGGCTTATGCTCCCCCAACACAGGCAATCTCCATTTCTGTAAGAGCATGGCTCCTACTGCCCCAGGTCCTTCAGGGCTGTCCCTTGGCCTCTGCATGGCAGTTGTGTGCTAGAAGATCCCAGGGACCACTGCATGGGTCAGCATTCTCCTCTTGAGTCCTCAAGTATTGCTCGCCTTATATGGCAGACTGTGAGCGCCCCAAGACCACAGAGTTGTCATCACTGTAGGGTCTGGAGTCTGCCTTCCTTGTGGCATCTAATTTCTTACTAAATGCTTTGATCTTCAAGAAATCCTGAGCTACTTATGAGATGTCACTTACAGTTCAAGGATCTGCAGGAGTTTCTTAACACAATCTTATGTCTACTTAACTCCACAGGATTTCTGAAGCCTGCATGACCCTGTCTGACTTCATTTGGAAAATGCATTTTACATTCTGTTGGAATGAGATAGTTTTGAAATTATAATGATGCTCAGATAGTAAAACTGTGTAGAGCTCCAGCATTTTTAAAGCAGGTAGTAATCTTCCCTTCACTCTGATGGTGTTTGCAAAGTTGATCAACCCTCCCAGAACAAATCACTGGAAAAAAACCTGTCTTTCACATTGGTTCAGTTTCAGTGTGGCCACCACTCTGGATGGTGCAATGGGAGGAGCAAAGGATAAAGAAAGGATAGGGAGTGCATAGGACAGAGGGAATTTTAGAAGACATTTATATAAAATAAGAATGTATTGCTGGTGTGATTGAAATATTAACAATCTAATCCAAGAAGCAAAAAATAGTTCAGACCAAATAATTATATAAGAAAGAAAAATGCTTCAATGCAGAAAAACTTCAATAATAATATTAGAATGATAACTATACAATTACAATTATTAGTCTCACCCTGTTTAGTTTCTTGACCCCTTCTGCCTCACTCTTTCCCTGCTCCTCTGAGTCCTCAGGCTGATGGTTTTGTTTTGGTGTTTGATGGTAAAGGGGGAGCTTTAGCCCACTACCAGCATCTGGAAGTGCAGATGGTGGTGTTTTCCTCTCCCCATTTCAAGACACACATGGGGCCACATTTATGTATTTGCTAACATATATTTGCACCTTACTCTTTTTTGATTGCTCTGCAGCTCCACATTACATGTGAACATACAATATGTGATGCTTTTTACATCAGTGTTAGAAGTATTCGCTCTTGGTTCTCTCCATCACCCTTAATGTCAGATGTGGCTGGCTTCTGCCTGTCTACCTTGTGCAGGTTGTAGAGGTCAAGGAAAGCTTGTCTTGGGCAAGCCCTTCCTCTGCGGCTTAAAGAGCTCAGTACAAAGCTTTGGTTTTCTTAATGACAGTGGCAATAGTGTATTACAGGTTTGCATGGTAATAACCTGTCCATTTTCTGCAGTCCATTTCCCTTGTGCAGCATTCAGTTGTTGAATTAGGGATGTTTGAAGGCACATCCTGACCACCCTTTTAGTATCTCCCTGTGGGCCTGTAGTGAATTTCCTTTGTAAGAAACCTTTGTATCAGACATAATTCCAGGGAAGAAAAAAAGTCATTCAGAGAAAGAGGACTTAAGCCAGTCTTTATCTTTGTTCTTTAAATCTCGCAACTGTGTGCTCTGTCTTTTCCAGGACCAACTGGAAAAGAAGAAAGAAAGAGAATTTACTGTGTTTGTCACATATGACATAATCCTTAGAAAGAACAATCTTCTTAAATGTCTGTAGGAGACCAAGCAAATGAAGGTGCTCATGTGGTTGGAACCTTATCCGAACTAGTTGGCAGAGGAACACTAATAAATCAGATTAGACAGGTAAGCCTACTGTTCCTGTCATTTTAAATTAAATTAGCTTTCTTTCTGTCTGTTGAAGGTATTTCAAGGTGTCCAGTGGTGAGTCACTTCATCTCAACCACCCACCCAAAGAAGAGGAAAGGCAAAATGCAGATGAAAGTGAGTGCAGCTCACAAAGCGCCTATGAGTATTGAGCAGGGTTTATGTGATAAACCCTCATAAACATAACTTTATTGCAGAATGTTTCTCATAGAATAGTTTAGTTTGGAAAAAAAATTGTCAAGTTTAGCTGTAAAATTATGCTGAGTTTTATTATTTCATTATGCCTGTGGTCCTCTGTCAGGCAAGCCTATGCCAATTCCAGCCCTGGAATCTTGCTCCTGCACTACCAGCAGAGCTGGGCTGCTCCTGGCAGCGTGGGCTCCAGGGCTGGCCCTGCATGCACACATACACACCCACCCACACCCACCCACACCCACCCACACCCACACCCACACACAAGGGGCAGGGGGCACTGCCCCCCCCACCACCACCACGGCTTCCCCACCTGGATGTTGGGAGCCAGCCAGCCATTCCTCTGGTGTCCTGCAACAGCTCAGTACTGCCACTTTTACCTAAACAACTTGTGTCCTAACTTTTCCTGAGTGCTTTCTTAAAGATGGTTTAAAACAAAAGCACAGGGTTGTCTATTGGAAGAAAGGGATCCAAATCAGAGAGGTATCTAGTAGTAGTGACACTTCCTCTCCAAAATGTCTTTTTCTTGTACACTGGTGGAAGGAAAGTGCTATGAGACTGTGACCTGGCCCTGAGGAGGTTTGTAATCTCCCTTTCTGCCAGCTTCCCTAAGCTTTGCTTCTTGGTACTGTTTCTGGCTGAAAGGCAATTGCAGTATTTATCCCACCAGTAATGTTAGGGTGCTGATGTTCTTTAAGCTTTAAATCATGGAGGTAAACACATGATGGAAGTTCCTTCATAAACAGAAGTTGTTGGAGAAGACAAGATGTAGTTAGGAGCTAAGGAGTTGCCTAAAGGAGTATGCAACAGGCTGTGTCCTGAGAGCAGGCATCTCCCAATGGCTGTGCATCTCAGGGAGGCCTGGAATAGAGGGATCCCAGCCTGCACAGCTATTATGATCAGACAATCCAAAAGCCTGGGAAGAAATGTGAATAAAGAGGGCAGATAAAAACACCAAAGGGTTAATACACAAGAACCGATGCACTATTGGTATGCAAGTAATGGAAAATACTAAACAGTCTTCATTGTAGTTTTGCCTACAATGAAGAAAAATATCAAAGCTAATATTGTGCTGTCTTTACAAGCTTGGTACTCTGTGGATGGTCCCAGTAGAACTTTGGGTGTAAATTTCAGATGAAAATGCATTTCTGGAATGAGGTGAAAAAGGATTATGAGGGATAAAAGGAAAAAAATCATAGAATTGATTACTTCTGATGCACTGAGAATAATAAGTAAATTCTCTGAGCAAAAGTGTAGAGTAAGTCCAATGCACAGAACTAATCTGTTCATCAAGCAGGATGAAATCTAACAATCACTAAGAGCTTCAGGTGATGTCTGGGAGCAAACCCTGCTGCTTTCTTTTAGCTACACCAGTGAATACAAAGTGGCTGGCAAACACTGGTGAAGGGATGCACTGTTAGAATCAGGGAACCTTACATACAACAGGTTTGTGAGAGCAGGTTTTTTTTGCCACATGCTAAATATGAAATCTCCTATGTTCTTACACAGTACCCACTGACTATGCTGGAGGCTTGATAGCAGTATCCTGTTACTTGTACAACTAAATTCTTTCAAGACATGGTAATGACCAGTGTGCCAACAGTCAGGTGGAATGGCCTGTGCCACTTCAGGTGTCTATTTCCCTGCCAGAAACCAATTACTTGCAGCAGAGAACCACCATGTGACTCACCGAAATCATGAGGAGGCATTACAAATTAATTGGGGTTTTCACCTGTTATTTCAGTTAGCCTGCTTAATTCTTAATGCTGGGTGGACAGTGTGCTGGGATAGAATCAAACATAACATTTACAAAGATGTGCTTTGGGCTAGGCTGTGTGAATGAATTGCAAGATTGAAAGAATGGAATTGCTTCCAGTCTGGATAATTATTGCAGCACTGTCCAAGGCATTCAGTGACACAAGGTGGGTGACACTTTGGCTCTGGCAGGGTATCTCTAGGGGGCACAGAATTAACAGCCATTGCAGTGGGGGGTATTTCTCTATACTGCTTGCTGGTACAATCACCAAGAGTAATTCTGTCACTTCCACCAGAATAACTTCTACTGGTGCAACTGGTTACACCATGCAAGGATTAATCCATGCAAGGAAAAGACTCTGTGGTCTTGCCTATGTCAGTTCTATTTTTTTTTTTTTTTTTTGGGCTAACATCCTTCATTATTATCGCTCATACTTCTTCATGATCTATAATGAGTGTATATGAGCACTTCTTCTTTCTCAAGAAGAGGCGGTCTCAGGCTGACTGAAACGCTGCGATTTCGACACCACAGGCCGTGTTGTCCCAGCCGCCGCCTTCCGGGCCGAGCCGGCCGTGCCCGGGGCGGGCGTGTCCCGTCTGTGACGCCGCGGCCCGTTCCACGGTCGCTGTCCCCGCCGGGCGCTGTCCACCCCCAGCGCTGACTCCCAGAGTCACTGTTCCTAGTGCTGACTCCCAGAGTCGCTGCTCCCAGTGCTGACTCCCAGGGTCACAGTTCCTAGTGCCGGTTCCCAGCGTCGCTGTCCAGGCCGGGCGCTGTCCAGCTCCCAGTGGACTTGGGCAGCGCCGGGGCTGCGAGCGGCCTCCCGGACCGGGCCTCTCGGATCCGCGATTCCCGTGCCCAAAGCCGCCTCCCCTCCCGGCCCGGGGCTGGGCAGAGGCGACCGAGGCCTCGCTGTGTGTGCTGAGCCGAGTCTCGAGCCATGGTGCTGGTGGACCTGCACAGGGCGGCCGCCAGCGGCGACCTGGCCCGGCTGCGGCGGCACTGGTGGCTGAACAAGTTCCGCATCAATGGCTACAACAAGGACAAGCAGTAAGGATGAACAGGAGACCTGTTCAAAATGGGGAATTTGTCAAAGTTGTCTGAGTGGGGGTGGGTTTTTTTGTGGATGTATTTTGCCTGTTTTCAAGCCTGAGCAGCAAGAAACAAGAGGAACAGCAGCAGTTAGCAGCCCTTAGCCAAGGGCATCCTAGAACTTACAAGCATTAAGGATGTAGTAAACCAAGATATTGTTGTTTCAGTAGAACAGACAGCAGAAGCATCCCTTAGTGAAGGACATCTGTAAAGGTTGCTATAAATCAAGATGTTGATGTAATTCTATGTATATACATTGCCAGTTTGGCAGAAGACTGAAGGTCCATGTATAGTCTAGCTGTATTTTCTTCATTACAATACTGCAAATCACACCTGCAGGTTAAAAAGACCCCTGCCCAGATGAAGGGGGTCTTCCCAGACCCCTGCCCCCTCCCCTAAGCATGCATAGAAGTTAGCTGTGGTTACATAACTTGTATGGAAACTATTAACTATTATGTACAGTCATAGTACAGGACTGTACTTGGGAAGCTGTTAATTCTGAACTTCTATGTATAAATAATAGCATGGAAAGTCTCTGGTGGGGTGTGCTTTATCTATGAAGTACCATTCAGCACCCAGGCACGTGTAACTCTGGAACACATAATGAGTGTCGCTCTCAAGTGTGTAATTATTGGTTTGCTGTACAGCTGGTAACAAACCCAATTTTGCAGAGAACACACCTACCCTGTCTGGAAGAGCCAGCAAAGCCCAGAATTGTGTCTGACAGCAGGACCAGACCCAGAGCACCAACCTTAGAGCCTTACAGTAGCCCTGCCTGATCTGTAATAGGAGACAGTAACAGCTCCACTCCACTGGCTTGCTCTGCCCTGCTCTGTAGCCTGGGCCCTGTACTTGATCATCTTTTTGTCCCATCCCTGTTTATCCAAGTGGTCAGGCTGGATGAGGCTCTGAGCAACTTGGTCCAGTGGAAGGTGTCCCTGCCCCTGGCAGGGGTTAGAACTAGATGGTCTTGAAGGTCCCTTCCAACCCAAACCATACTAAGATTTGATGATTCTGTGCTGCTCATCAGCCCTTTATTCAAGCAGAGACAACTCCGTTGCAGGTGCCAGACTGAGCAGCTTGGTTTAGCAGGGCATAGATTTGCAGGAAGTCAGCGCAGACTTTCTAGTGCTGTCAGAAGTCCTGTGGCATCAGTCTGGGAGAAAACTGATGCAGGGCTAATGTGGGGGAAGGGGAGTTCTCAGGGGCTCACACGCTTGTTCTGCCCTCTCTGTAGATTTACACAGCCTCCATTGCTAAGCAGTGTTTACCCTTAGTCAGGGACATTTTCAGTGTCTCATGCTCTGCCAGTGAGAAAGTACGCAAAAAGCTGGAGGGAGCTTAGTCAGGTCAACATTCTGAAATGGGATTTGGCATCAGTCAGTGGGTTGTGGGCCAATGTATTGTACATCACAGGTTTTTCTTGGGATTTTTTATTTGTTATTATTACTATAATATTTATTTTATTTCCTTTTTTATTTATCAATCTGTTAAAGTTTAATTGTTATTTAAAGTTTTAATTTTGATTCTCCTCCCTGTTTCAATGGTGTGGGGAGGGAGAGGGTGTGAGCGAGTGGCTGCATGGTGCTTATTTGCCATCTGGACTTAAACCAGGACAACTGCATATGCTTAATTTCTAGGACTCCTCTGCATCTTGCTTGCATAAATGGCCATGCAGATGTTGTTAAGTTTCTGGTAGAAAAGAAATGCAAGCTAAACCCTTGTGACAAACTGAAAAAATCACCACTAATGAAGGTATGCAGAAGGGGGCATATGTTCTCTAATCTTTGATGGCATTCATACTTTCCAGTTTTGGAAAGGTGCGGGAGTTCTGTCAGTGAGAAACATAGATGTTGGAAGGTATTCCTCCTTTGTGTCTTGTTTCCAGGCAGTAGAGCACCAGCACAGAGACTGTGCAGCGATTCTTCTGGAACATGGTGCCAACCATAACCACAGAGGTGTCAACGGTAACACTGCCCTTCACTTTGCTGTCAGGGTTTCCAGCAAACCACTAGTGGAGCTGCTAGTTGAGTATGGTGCAGATATCGATGCTAAGAATAAGGTAAGCTTGAACTTTGGGTAAAGCTGCTCTTCCCATGTCAGCTTGCTCGAATTCTCTGTTGTTCTAAGAGACATGATTTCTCCTTTCAGTGGGGATACACTCCGCTTACTCTTGCAATCACGGAAAACCGTGAAGAAATGGTCAAGTTCTTTCTTGAAAAAGGAGCTGACGTGAATGCTCAGGATGAAGTTTTTAGGTAACGGGTTTGCCAAAAGTGCATGTGGAGCTCCTTAGCACTGTTTGGGTTGGATTGACGGGAGGCATAAGAATGAGCTTTGAAAAAGGACCAGGAGTCATCCAGAAGGATCTCCTGTGTGACTTGTGAAAGCTGACCCAGGCTTGGGTGTCGCTTTCTTCAGGGGCTGATTTCCACACTGAGGACTGCAAGAAAGCACTGTTTGCCATGCAAAATGTTCACATGTGCATGCACATGCAGGCACACAGGCCCTGAGTCTGCTCTGGGCAGGTGGTTGTCCAGGAGGCTTCCTGAGGTCCCACATACCTGAATTCTCTAACATTTGTAGGCATTTGGCTGTGCCTTCACTCTGCCTGTAGGAGAGGGGAAATGAATTGTTTAAGGAGCAAGGAGGAAATAAAGTATTGGCTAGGCAATGTTTTCAAAAGCTGATGTATTTACTCTAATCTCTTGGATGCCCTAGGACCCCTCTTACAGTTGCTACTTTTTCTGGAAATGAGAAAATAATACAACTTCTTCTTCAACATGGTGCTGTTTCTCCTGAGTCAGACAAGGAACTCAACCCATGCCAGCCTTTCACCAAAATGGTTCAGGATGATGTGTAAGTCTTTTACATTATTGTTAGAACAACTGCATTCTCCTAATATCTGTGCTGATGTACCTCCCTTTTTGGTAACAGCAGCAGGGTTTAATGAGGTGCTGAGAGGTTTGTAGAAGCTAAGCTTAGTGATGTCTTCTGATGTATCTCTTTCCATGTCAATAGTAGATTTAGAAGTTGAGGAAAACTTTGTCCCTTTGCCCCAGTTGTCTCTGAGAATTCACCTGTGTGTTTCCAAGTTCCATTACGTTGGCAGCAACTACTTGCCTTTTGTTTCAGAGGGGATCTAACTGATATTCCCTGTGTGCTTTACTAGACTGAGGAAAAAAGGGCCCTCTTTCACAGTGATGGTAGCCAAGGGGTGGGTGAATGTAGTGCATTATTCCTATAAGCATGCCTTTTCTAGCTATAAACAATTGTCCATGAACTCATGCCTCTGGATCTTGACTTCGTTTCTTCTACCTCTGCCCCTTCTGGCAACCTGTATTGATTGGAAGCAGGAGAGAAGGGAGCTTGTGTAAACTGTGGTGTAAAACCCCCTTTAGGAATAAAACATGTTTGAAGATTGCTCTTCCAATACGTGGTGCTCATTCCTCCCTCCAGGCTTCTGGCACAGTACAAATGTCGTGATAATGCACCATTCTGCACAGCAGCCTTGATCTGGAGAACATGTTTAATTTCTTTTCTTGTTTAATTGGTGGGGGTTTTTGTTTGGTTGGTTTTTGTTTGTTTTTCTGCTTATTAAACAAGCCCAAGCCCCAGTCAACTCAGGGTTGTTAGAAGACAGCACAGGTCTTGGAATGCAAGCACAATATTTGTTGGTCTCTTGATAACCCACTTGAGAGCTCTCTAAACTCTGAGGTCCTCAGGCTAACCATGGGAATTTCTGAAGCCCTTCAAAGTGAGGACCAGGACTGAAGAGACTTTAAACCATCTTGATGTGGAGAGTAGCTGCACTATTAGCATAACATCTAGCTGAAGTAGAGGCTTTGGTGATGGCAGCCAGGAGGCTGGTTAAATGCATTGGCCCTTGAAATGGAGAGGGGATTTATCAGATGAGTCAGACTCTAGCAGGGGTGAGTTACTTCACAGATAAGACTAGGCACCTGTACGGTCAGCATGCCTGTAATGAGGATTCCAGTCTCCATTTCTCTGGGACCGCAGTAAGTTCTGGGTGTGTGTGTGACCCTTTAGCAGCTGTCTATGAATATGGATAGAATGGAGCAGGCATGGCTTTTGCTCTTCCTGCAGAGTGCATGGAAATCTGGGGCAATTTTACCTAATGCATTTTTTTCCTTTCTGTCTTTAGTATTGCTAATGAAAAAATGTGGAGCTCCTGCTATAAGACAACTCCTGTCATTCCCTTGGAAACACCTGCATTGGCAGAGTCATGTAAGATACTTTGCTTTCAAAGAGATGATGAGGAAAATCACTGTGGCCTGTAGCAGAATGATACCCAATTAATGGGAAGCTGGTCTGGAGGGATGGGCCAAAGGACTGGAAAATAAACACTCAAGGCAACAACGTGCTTTTTATCTTTATTCTTAGGTGATGCGCCAAAAGAAGCAGCAGCTAAAAAGAAAGACAATGGTCCAGCTGCAGACCAAAATAAAGTGTCTGTGCGCTCTATTAGAGGGCAGTCCTACAGAGGTAATTTCAGAGGGACTAGATGGTTAGCTTTGCAAGCCTCCATGGAGTGAAGCAGATGGAGAGAAGCAGAGTGAAATAAGCACTCACAGAAATGACACACTTCTTATCTTTTGTTAGGAGACTACAGAGCGGAAGGAGCAGAGAAAAAGGAAGACAAACGCACTCTCTGCAATCCTGAGGTACCTTCTCTGGGGGAGGCAATGGACTTTCTCTCACTTCCTGGATTCTGGGACTTTTTCCTTTGCTACTTCTGTCACACACTCATAACTTGGACCTTGACATGCTGCTGCTTTAGTAGAGACTGAGACAAACTGGTGTCCAGCTAATGTCCTGGGCCTCCTGGCAGCTGGCTCTCAAGCAGGATTTCTAGTCTAGCACAGAGCGGCGAAGCTCACTGTTGGTTACAGTCCTCTGAAAACTGAAAGGCTTGCATTGTGAGGATTGCTGTTTTTCCATTACACAGCTCGCTTCCCTAGATACATGCAGTATCAGCTGGTTCCCATATGATCTACAGTCGAGAGATTAATTTCTTCTGCCTAAGTTGTCTCCAGACAGAGCAGGTGGACTGGATCCTGTTTTGAAAGCAATGCACAGCAGTGACCCAAACGCACTGGCTGTGCTTGCCCTTTGCATCACCTGATCCTGCACCTTAGGCCTGCTGGCTGGAGGAGAGTCTTTGAGCAGGGAAGAGGGTGTGGAAGCAGCCTGTGCCAGTTCTCACGTGAGTCTTTTAAATTGCACAGACTGATCCTAAAGGTCGAAGGAAAGTGCGGGCCAGTGAGCGGCTTCCTGCTGCAACCAGCACCAGGCCGTGTGCGCGCTCTGCCGCAGGGGAGCGTGGCAAAGGTAATTTCAGAGGGACTAAATGGTTACCTGTGTAAGCCTCTCTGGAGTGAAGCAGGTGGAGAAAAGCAGAGTGAAATAAGCACCCACAGAAATGACACACCTCTTATCTTTCTTAGGTGTCTTGCCAGGCACAGCATCAGTAGACGCTGAAAAGGAAGATGATGATTCCTCCTGGGGTTCAAAGGTACCTTCACTGAGGGAGGTAGTGCGGTCCCTCTGGCTCACCTGCTTCTGAACTCCTTCTTCTCTGATGCTGCTTCTGCCACAGCCTCCTTACTTGGACCTTAACCAGTTGCTGCTTCAGAGAATCTTTTCAGTTAGGACTGGGACAAAATGAGGCCCAGCTAAAGTCTGGGGCTTCACTGTGACTGATTGCCGAGCTGGATTTCTAGGACAAAGAAGTAACTCCTCCTTCTGCTTACAGTCCTCTGAAATTCTAGAAGGCTGGCATTGTGAGAATTGCTTTTTCCCTCCTTTCAAATCTCTTTTGTGCATTGTCAGTGTCAAATGGTTGTGTCTGACCCACAATTTAGGGTTTTATTTCTTGGGCCTATGCTCTCTCTTGCTTGGGCAAGGGGACTTCATCTCATTTCAAAAATCCTGCTCAACAGTAAATGGCTCAACACTGGCTATGTTTGCCCTTTTTGTTCTTTTCATCATCTTATCCTTCTCCTTAGGTGTGTTGGCTGAATCAGAAGCTTTGAGCAAGGAAATGGGGGCAGAAACCACCTGTGCCACTTCTTATGTGTGTTTTTTAAATCACACAGCCTTTTTCTGCACTTCTGGAAAAAGTGTTTGCTGATGGGTGGCATCCTGCTGCAGACCACACAGGAGGGGGTGTGCTCTCTGCTCCAGCAGAGAGCAGCAAAGGTAATTTCAAAAGGACTACATGGTTACCTTGGTAAACCTCAGTGAAGAGAAACAGATTTGGAAAAGGGGAGCGACACAAGTGCTCAGAGATGTGACAAGTCTCTTATCTGTTCTTAGGGATCTTGCAAGGAGCAGGAAGATCAAGAAAATACGATAACTCTTGGGATTCTGAGGTACCTTTTCTGAGGGAGACAGTGAGGTTCCTCTAAATAACTGCTTTCTGGGCTCATTTTCCTTTTATGTTGCTTCTGCCACACACTCATACCTTAGACTTTGATGGCATTCTGCTGCTGCAGACACACTGTTCAGATAGGACTGGGACAAAGTGAGGTCCAGCTCATGTCCTGGGCATTCTTGCGGCTGATGTCCAATGTAGATTTCCAGTAAGGATAATGTAGTAAAGCTCCATGTTTGTTACAATCCTGTGGAAACTGTGCAAGGCTGGCATTGTGAGGATTCATTTTTCCATCAAACATCTCTCTTCTGTACATGCAGTTAACATCAACTGAGTTCCCATCTTACCTACAATCTACAGATTAATTACTTTTGCCTACATTCTCTGTGGCATGGGGTGGTGTGCTTGGTCCCATTTTATAAACAATGCTCAATAGAGATGCTGAATGTGCTTGCTGTGTTTGCCCTTTTTGTTCTTTCCATTTACCTGGTCCCTCTTGTTAGGCCTCTTGGCTGAAGCACAGCCTTTGAGTGTGGAAGTGGGTGGAGAAGCAGCCTGTGTCAGTTCTTATATGTGCCTTTTAAATTGCACAGACTGAGTCTGAAGGTGAAGGGAATGTGTCGGATGCTGTCCAGCTTCCTGCTGCCAACTGCAAGAGGTTGGAGGCATGCTCTGCTGCAGTGGAACTTGGCAAAGGTAGTTTCAGAGGGACTAAATGGTTACATTTGTAAGCCTCTCTGGAGTGAATCAGATGCAGAAAAGAACAGTAAAAGAAACACTCATAGCTGTTGTGTGCTTATCTTTTCTTAGAAGTCTTGAAGGAAGAATGGAGAGAAGTGAAAAAGGAAGAGAGAGTCTTGCAGCCAGCAGAGGGGGAAGCAAAACAGGAATACGATGATTCTCCCTGGGATTCTGAGGTACCTTACAGTGGGGGTCCCTCTGGACTGACCTGCTTCAGGACTCATTTTCCTTTGCTGCTGCTTCTGCCACATGTTCATAACTTGGATCTTGACATGCTACTGCTTCAGACAAGCTGTTCAGATGGGACTGGGACAAAGTGAGGTCCAGCTAATGTTCTGGGCATTCTTGCGGCTGATGTCCAATGTAGATTTCCAGTAAGGATAATGTAGTAAAGCTCCATGTTTGTTACAATCCTGTGGAAACTGTGCAAGGCTGGCATTGTGAGGATTCATTTTCCCATCAAACATCTCTCTTCTGTACATGCAGTTAACATCAACTGAGTTCCCATGTTACCTACAATCTACAGATTAATTACTTTTGCCTACATTCTCTGTGGCATGGGGTGGTGTGCTTGGTCCCATTTTATAAACAATGCTCAATAGAGATGCTGAATGTGCTTGCTGTGTTTGCCCTTTTTGTTCTTTCCATTTACCTGGTCCCTCTTGTTAGGCCTCTTGGCTGAAGCACAGCCTTTGAGTGTGGAAGTGGGTGGAGAAGCAGCCTGTGCCAGTTCTTATATGTGCCTTTTAAATTGCACAGACTGAGTCTGAAGGTGAAGGCAACATGTCGAATGCTGTCCAGCTTCCTGCTGCAAACTGCAACAGGTTGGAGGCATGCTCTGCTGCAGTGGAACTTGGCAAAGGTACTAGTTTCAGAGGGACTAAATGGTTACATTTGTAAGCCTCTCTGGAGTGAATCAGATGCAGAAAAGAACAGTAAAAGAAACACTCATAGCTGTTGTGTGCTTATCTTTTCTTAGAAGTCTTGAAACAAGAATGGAGTGAAGTGAAAAAGGAAGAGAGAGTCTTGCAGCCAGCAGAGGGGGAAGCAAAACAGGAATACGATGATTCTCCCTGGGATTCTGAGGTACCTTACAGTGGGGGTCCCTCTGGACTGACCTGCTTCAGGACTCATTTTCCTTTGCTACTGCTTCTGCCACATGTTCATAACTTGGATCTTGACATGCTACTGCTTCAGACAAGCTGTTCAGATGGGACTGGGACAAAGTGAGGTCCAGCTAATGTCCTGGGCCTCCTTACAGCTGATGTCCATGTGGGATTTCCAGGGCAAATAAGTAAAACTTCCTTCTGATTACAGTCCTCTCAAGTCCTAGAAGGCTGGCATTGTAAGAATCTTTTTTTCTCACCTCACAGATCTCTTCTCTGGATCCAGTCAATGTCAAATGTTTGTGGATGACCCACAATTTAGAGACCTATTCCTTCTGCCTAGGTTCTCTCAAGCTTGGGCAGGAGGACTTTGTCCCGTTTTGAAAGATCTACTCAAGAGAGAGATGCCAAACATGATGACTGTGTTTGCCCTTATTGTTATTTCCATCACCTGGTCCCTCTCTTGTTAGGCCTCTTGCTGAAGCAGAAGCTTTGAGGGTGGAAGAGGGTGTGGAAGCAACTTTTGGCAGTTCTCATATGTTTCTTTTAAAATATGCAGACTGATTCTGAAGTTGAAAGGAAAGTGTCAGCCAATGTGCAGCTTCCTGCTGCAGACCGAAATAGAGTGGATGTGAACTCTGCTGCAGAGAAGCATGGCAAAGGTAATTTCAGAGAGTCTGCATGGTTGCCTTTGTAGGCCTCTCTGGAGTGGATCAGTTCTGGAAAAGCTAAGTGAAAGATGCACTTACAGCAGCAACACTCTTACCTTATTTTTTCATCTCTTTTATCAGCTGCAAGAGCAGAACAGAAGGAGCATTTTATGTCCTCTTCTGAGAATAAGGTACTTCCTGAGCTCTTACACTACCCTTGGCAGAAGTCACATTTCTTTGTGCTCTCTGCTTGAAGGCAGTGTGATGCTGCAGTCCTGCCGAGGATGCTTTTCCCAGTTGTTTCTCTTTTTTCTTGTTTGCTTAACTTCCTACATTACAGGGAGAAGATCTTCAGCTAAAGGTTGATTCTTCAACTCAAACAAATTCTGAGCAGGACAAACAGGTGACTCTTAGAGATAGATGCAAATATCCCTCAATAGAACCTATCAGTGTAAACACATGTACTCTTGCTGTTGAGTATATTTTGAAATAGTGCTGAGAGGAAGTAATTAATCTGGACCTGAGCTGTCTTTTGGATCTAATTTCATAAGTATTTGAAGCAGAAGAGCTGCAAAAAGAGGCTGCTTGAGGTCCCATTCAGCTTCATTTTAAACACGTCCAGGGATGAGCACAACTCCTCTGGACAGCTTGGTCCAGTGTTCTATCACAATACTTGGAAAATTTTCCTCCTGACATCTAATCCAGATCTACTGTCTTTTCATTTTAAACCGTTGCCCCTTGACCTGTCACTACAATCCTTGGTAAAAATATCTCTCCTTCTTTTTATGTGAAGGGGCTGCAGTAATATCTGCCCAGAGCCTGCTTTTCCCCAAACTGGAAAATCCAAGGTTCCTCACCCTTTTTCCATGGGAGAGGTGTTCCAGGCCCATGAATGTCTTTGTGGCCCTCCTCTGGCCTCTTTTCATCAGGTCCATGTCTGCCTTGTGCTGAGGGCCTCAGAGGGTGACACAGCACTTCAGGTGGGGTCTCACAAGAGCAGAGTAGAAAGGGAGAATTGCCTCCCTCAACCTGCTGGCCACCCTCTCCCTCAAACTGCAGACCAATCCAATGTTGTAATTTCATCAGTAAAAGCATTACTTTTCTTGTCATGTTCACGCTGATTTTGCCATGCTTATGAAGCACCATTTCCTTAGCCATTGGCCAGGCAGAAACTTGACAAAATTCTCAGAAAGGACTCCCTGGAAGGAGCTCCTCTTGGAACTGTGAAGATCAACAGCAGGAAGGAACAGAAACTGCTGTTGGAGAAACTGGAGAGGTGTAAAACTAGGGTGTGGAAAATGCCTGTTTCTTGGCAGAGTCCCAAGCCTTCTTTGTAGTAAACAGAGCAGGGAACTGATCATTCCTTAAGACTTTTGTGTAACATGGAGCTGGTCAGGGGAGGGAGCAGCACTGCTGCCTTTGATGTTTGCCTGTTGGCACCACTTGAAGTAACAGTGGAGGGCTGCACCGAGGTGGTCTTAGTACACTACACAACTTTGCAACAGGAGTAAGTTGAGTGACACGTCACTGACCCGACTGATTTTATAAGTCTGGTGACTACAATTAACAAAAACATTAGCTGTGATGTCACTTTGTCCTTAATGGGAGAAGGACATGTATTCCTTTCAAAAAGCTGCTTCCCAAGCGTCATGGAGCACAGAGTATTTGCCTCTGCTGTGTGGTTTTGCAAAGTGGAATGTGTGTTGGCAGAGAAAGAGTAGGCCTATTGGAGGATTGCACTGATGTTTTGTAGTATTTCTTCCCCCCATCACCATTGTTATGGAGTTGTGAAGTCACTTTAGGAAGAAGAGGAGTTTCTAATCGCAGTAGCCAGGAGGGGGCTTATTCTATACCACCTCAGGTCATGGCCGAGGACAGAGGATGGAGGAAGCAGGGTTGGGTGGGAGGACCAGGAGAGAATGTGGTGCATGGGGAAGGGGAATAGAAAGGGAGTCTATTCCCTTGTGGTTAAATAAGTGCGGCTGAGGGAGTGGTTGGGTAACATCTGTTCTCAGCATTTTGCATATGAATCTCTTACTTCTCTCTTGAACACTTTTCTTATGAATATTATTGCTGTTACTCTTTTCTTATCTCATTGCTGTTTCCAGGAAATTGTTCTTAACTGAACCCATGACCTTTCCCTTTTGTGTCCGCAGTTCTCCTCTCCTTTCTGTTGCAGGGTGAGGGGGAAGAGAAGGAGGGAGCAAGGGAACAGCAGTGTGGTTAGGAGGGTCTCAGTGGGAGCACAAATTAGGGGAATACCATTCCTAAACCATGACACCCAAACAGGCTACAAAGTGTATTCAGAGTCCTTGAGAGAGGAGAGGAGAAGAAAAGTGTTGTGCCAGTCTTTAGGAAACACTTCAGGAAATCAGTGTAGGAGAGGGCCTATTGTAAAAGATGAAGAAGTAACACAGATTTTGAAAGTTAACATCAGAGTTAAAACATCAAAACACTCTACTATTTTCTAATATATAAAAGCTTTCTACTGGGGTTTGTTCTTGTGGTTTGACAGCTCAAGGACCTGAAAGAACCTCTTAACAAGAATGAATACTATGTCGACTCAGGGAAGAATGCCCAAAAGGAGAAGATAATAACAATTTTGAGGAACATGCAAGGCATCCTGGTTGATGCTTTTGATTCTTCGGCTGCAGCTATCCCCCAGCTGGAAGAACGCATTCAACGGTAAGAGAGTAGAACAAGACTTCACTTTGTGTGATTCTGTGAAAACAACAGGACTGTTGTCTTGCATCCCAGTGAGATACTAATACATGATTCTCAAAGATGCTTTTATTTTAGATGAAGTTCTTTCATGCTGTTGTTTTGGAATTTGTTCTCTTGTGGACTTTTGTGAAAAAGCCTGTACTTTTTTTCAGGCTCCAAATGCAAAGGGCAAGGCTGGAAGCCACCATACAGCAACAAGCCAAGACTATTGAAGTCTTAGAGACAATCCAGCAATCTCTTACCTCAGTAAGCTACCAGAGCCTTCCCTGTTCATGATCCACAGAGCCTAATTTCATATTCATGTGGGAAAATGTTAAAATTTTCAGGTTTTCCTACAGGGAATCTAAGAGAGATCATACCATATAACTAGATAACCTGAAAGACCCATATTATGAAAGACCCAATCATATTCTAGAAGAATGGGTGTGGGGGTACATGTTGGAAGGAAGACAGGCAGTTGGTGGTTTGGGAAGTCTGTACATTCTTAGTGCCCCAGCCAATGGGGAAAGGAGAAGGGCAACATGCGGTTGGGAGTTTAAGATAAAAGGAGGCCGGATCCTCCAAAAACCCAAGGGACCCCACAGGGATATGGCCCACTAGACTCTCCCTTTATTCAAATAAAGCTGATTTTTTGCAGGACTCTTCTGTGGACACCAGTCTTTGACACCGTGATTTTCCACACGCTATCAAAAACTGTTTGGAGTGAAGTGCTCAAAGTGAGCCAATCCCAGGGGCTGGATCACTCTGCAGATGTTTCTGCTGTTTTATGTGTCTCTTTGTTCCCGTGAGATTTGTGAAATTTAGCAATTTTGTATGTAGTGATTACTTACTGTTATTAAACAGCCTGTTGCTGTTTCACTTGTCAATAAATTGTTATCTATTCTTTTATATCTGCTTGTGTTTGTTCCTTATTTGTGGAAAGGAACTGGATGGAACTAAGGGGAGGTAACTCATTTTAGAGTGTTCACCTCTTTAAACTGTCTTAAACCAAGACATATTTTTTAGAACTACCCTGGGAAGATGGTTATCACTACTGTTCTTGGTGGATAGCTATTCTGAATGGCCAGGAGCCTTTGGTCTGTCGCACCAACAAAATTCTAGAAGTAAGAGAAATTTTCTTAAAGGAAATTATACCCAGATTTGGGGTACCACTGGGTCTGCTTTCAGACAGAGAATTTCATTCTGTGGCTGAAACAGTTCAAAGTTTATGCAAAGTGCTTGGGAGTTACATGGAATCTCCACACTCCTTAAATACCTCAGTCCAGTGGAAAAGTAGAAAGGATGGTAAATGAGTAAGATTTGTCAAGAAACTTCACTAAGATGGCCTCAGGCTTTTTCTTTGGCCTTAGTAAGAATTAGAATACAGCCTAGATCTAAAGAAAGGTTATTAATTATTATTAATTCCTTATGAAATTATTTAAGGCATGCTGTATCAAACTAACTATCTCAGGAGAAAGCCATATGATAGAAAATGGTAATTTAAAAGAGTATGTATTATCTTTGGGAAAAGAGCTCTCAGTCTTCCATAGGTTTGTTGTTTAGCTTCCTCAACAACCATGGACATTCAGGTACATCCTCATCAATCCAGGGATTAGGTATATGTCCACATGTGGAATGATGAAACACTTAAGGAAAAGTGGAAAGGACCATTCCAAGTTCTCCTGGCTAGCCACATGGCTGTGAAAACTTCTGGCCGAGACTCCTGCATTCACTACACCTGGACCAAGCCAGCCCCAAACTGGGAAACACTTCACTGGGCTGTTCAGCAGACAGCAAATCCCTTACAGGAAAGACTGAAATGAAATATTTAATAAATTGGACTTGGGATCAAGTGAATTTTTTTGATGGTTATAGAGTGCATGATAGTGTTTGTCTGAAATGAAACAGTTAATGAAGATCATATTTCTATACTTTGTAGAATAGTAGCTCCAAGGGATATAGCTTCTTCTGGAGAAACTCTGAACCTCATACTAGATTTATATCTTTCACTGAGTCAGTGAGCCAGACAATTCCCCGAGGAATTACAACAGGCTGCAGAGACTAATCAGCTAAACAAAATTCTGCAGGAAATTGGGAACTAGTCACTGAAGGGTTGGCTACACTATTTGAGGCCTTAATCTGTATTATAATTATCACAGTCATTATCGGAATTTGTTTAGGATAAATTCAGTGTCAGACATCAATTGAAAGTAATATACGGAAGTAGAGCGAGAAAACCTCTCTTCTTTGCAAAAGGGGGAATTGGCATAAATGCTCAAGAGGCAGAAATATCATCAATTGAAAAAGCAATGCTGGAATAGGAGATCACTAAAAGTACCCCTAGGTGGGATTGGCTTACCTCATGGTTAACAGATCTTAGATGATTTAGAAAATTTCTTTTAACATGTTGGAATAACATTGTTGCAACTTGAATGAAGCTTTAATCTCAGCTTCAAGAAAAAAAAAAAGTAATGAAAAGTACTTAAATATACAATGTTTCGTAAAAGACTTAGCTAAAAATGGAAGCAAGTACATTTGTACCTAGTCAGTAAACTCCTACACATGGACTTTGAAAAAGTTTGTAGTATTTAATAACACTGCAACTATCTAGATGTGGACTACTTGGATTGAAAGCCTTCTATTTAATTATTTGTCTGTAGTTCCAGATTGGCATGTGTTATAGCTGTTCTTGGAGACTGTTATTACAGAAACTGTGTAAAAACATAATGAGGTCAAAGAATCAGAAATTTTTGCAGTGTTCACCTCAACTTTAAATGCCAACCTTACTCCTCCTCTCCTCTGCGTGCTGCTTTGGCTGCAGGGCTGTGTCCTCCTTTTAGTTCATAGGGGGAAGAGATAAAAGCATTCCTATCTTAACTGCTGCGTAATGTTTTGGTGAAAGCATTGCCAAGAGACTCTCGAGAGAAGAGTCTCTAGAAGAGACTCATTATGGTTCAGCTGCTGCCTAACTGATGCCTTCTCTGCGTGTGGAGCCTCTTGATCTGTCTCCATTTCCTATCATGTAGCAAGTAGTCTTGCCAAGAGTTAAGAAAATTGAGTATTTTTGGATTTGCTATTCCAGCAGCAATCCTTAGGTTAGGGATAAACATGTGAAGGATTGTGACAGGGTGTAAAAAACTCAGTTATTGTTGTCTTTTTGTTTTTTCTAACCAAAATCTTACTTCAACAGCAATATTAGCGCAGTTATTCTGAAAGAGAAAAGCAGCTTAACACACCAAAATTTTCTTCCAAACCTATATATCTCCTGCTTTAAATGCCCAATTCCTACACTTTGCCAATACAGGAGTTATTAAAAAGGAAAGGGCAGCCAAAATTGAGGTTGCAGGTTTAGGATTGTATTTTTTCCAGAAAATGTAATCCCAGACTGAGGACGAAAATGTTCTAAATATTACAGAAGAAAGAAATTAATGCCTTAAGCTGTAGGAAATTTGGACATAAATGTCTTGGCTTGTGTATAGCATTCATCTGCATTGTATCCAGGTTTCTGTAGCCTCAACTGGAACTGGAACACTACGGAGATGTGAAGCTTCAGCATGACTGTATGCTTTGGGATAATCACTGGCATCATGTGCAAGGCTGCAGCCTTCCTTAGCCCAGAATAAACCAAAAGCTCAGGACAAGTGTTGCGGTGTGTTCAGTTTTCTTATTTGAATAATTGTTACAAGTTGGTTTTTTATATTGTTTAATGGTATTTCCCACCCCCCCCTTTTTACAGGCAGTTGTTATTAGTTGGTTTTATTTTGTATTGTTTAATGGTATGTTCTGTTTCCCCCCTCTTTTTTGTGGTATGATTTGTCCCCGGCCGGCCCCTCCCCTGGTTAAGCAAGCTGCCCCTGCCAGTTACTCTCTCTCTTCCCAGGCAGCCAACCTAAATACAGAGTACCCTGTCAGTCAAACCCAGCCTCCCCTCCCTGCACTTGTCAATCCCCTCCTCAGCCCATCCCAGCTTCCAGAAAGTTCCCCTTTTCTCGAGCTGAGACTGGTTCCCTGACCATAATCCCGCCCCCTTTGTACCTCCCACTGTGTATCATTAGTCTCGTGTTCTGCCATTCATTTATGTTATCCAATCTCTGTCAGTTTTCCTTACCCCTCCCTCTCTGTATATAAGCTGGCTGCACCCAGCCCTCTCTGGCAAACCTTCTCAGCCCTTCCCCACTTCCCCCCTACCCCGCTGGAGGAATAAAATCCACTCGACGCTGCTGAGATTGTTTGCTGCTTCCTTTCCACACTGCCGACGTCGCTGGCGGCCTTACTCCCCTCATCCGTGGGTCAGGGTGCGCAGCCTGCCACCACAGCCGTGGGAGGGTGCACTCTAGGCAGAGGGATAGCCGGACCAGTCTCCCTGCGGGAGCCGCTGTCCGCTGCCACATCTCTCTGCCCCCCTGGACTGCTGGACTGTGCTGCCCATTGCCAGCCGGGATTTAGGGCAGGAACCCCTGCAGGGCGTGGCGCCCAAACGTGGGGGAAGAAGAGCCCGAAGACCCCCTCTTTGGACTGCTTCAGGTCCCCGGACGAGCTCTGAAGAGCTCCCTGGCCGCTCGCCCGCCCCCGTGGAAGCAGGTCTCTGCTTGTCAGAGACAGCGCTCCGGGGGACTCGGATCCCAAACTCCGTGCACCTGGGAGCAGATCCTGTCGGCAGGACCAGTCAGCAGCCCTTTTTGCGTTTCCTGGATCCTGGGTCTGGTAAGGTGCCCCCCCCCCCCCCCCTTCATGGTTAAGGGGTGGGTTCTCCTTTCCCACCGGTCGTTTTTTAGCCCCTTGGGGAAAATTTTTCAGCGCTCCGGTGTGCCGTGTGCGAGCCCCAGAGTTGCTTCTCGTTAGGGCGACTGCAGCGCCCCTGACCAGTGCTCCCCAGGCTACCAGGCATTTATATTCTGTTAATTTCTTCTTTGGGTTGCTGCTGGTCGTGTGTGTGGGCTGTCTCTTAAAATCCCGAGATGGGTGCACGTCTCTCTACAGCCCAAAAAGAAGCTGTTTATAAAGTTATAGAACTTTTTGCTGCTGCTAATTTATCTTTTGATAAGAAGGAGTTAAAAGAGTTAGTGGTGTGGGTTTTCTCCAATTGTCCTCCAGTCTCTCCGGATGATCTCCGGAGTTTGCGATTCTGGCGTGGAGTTCAATTTAAATTAGCAAATGTTAAAACAATCAAGGAATCTACTAAATCTAAGATGAGATTCTGGAGCACCCAGATTTGTTTGGCCATTGAAAAAGTTAAAGATAAAAAGAGGCGAGAAAACCCAGCCACTCACCGGTTTTGTCCTAGTTTCCCTGCTCCCCCTGATCCTAAACAGCATCCCATTCCCTCGGTCCCTTCTGACTCCCTGCCCTTAGAGGTAGCAGCCCCTGACAGCACCGGGCGGGGTGTCCACCTTTCCCCCGGCTCCTCTGGGGGTGTGGGACCCCTTCCCTGCAGTGATCCAAGGGCCTGGACCACGGTGGGCTCTTCCCTGAACCCCTTTTCCCCAGCCCTTTCTCCCCCGGTTTCAAATCCTGTTAGCACCCCAGTTTTCAAATCCTGTAAGCTCCCCACCTCACAGGATGGTGCCCATATTACATCGCAAAATGGCTCCTGGAGCCAAGATGGTGGGGAGCACATGGCAAAGAGGCACCAAATGACATTACCCCAACTTTCTTTAAGTTCTTCTTCCCAGAACCCCTTTTTCCCTGCTCCCAACCCCTTCCGGTCCTTGGATTCCACCCCTGCTCCCTCAACCCCTCCTACTGCTGCTGTCCCTGCTCCTCCTCCCTATCCGGCTCCTCCCCATGACCAACCTCCTTGTCTAAGCCCGCCCCCTGACATCACCAAAAGGGTGGAGAGTTATCCCTCCATAAGCCCCGCCTCTGCTGCTGACATCACAGATCGCCCCGCCTCTGTGCTTCCTGTTTCCCACGCTGCTGCTCCCGGTTCCCACGGGTCCGCCATTTTTTCCCACGCCCCAGTACTGGGAGCAAAAAGATACTTAGTTATAACTAAAGACCCGGGAACTGGAAACAGAAACCAAGAGAAACAGGAGCCCCGGCAGGCTTGTAACCTCACGGCTGCGCCTGTCTCTTTTTATCCTAGCCTGGATGGTGCCACCATCGCGCAGTGGAACCTCATTCCCCACCACACCATCAGAGAGCTGTGCAAAGCACAGCGTGAATTTGGCAGAGAAAAGGAATATTTTAGAGGATTGTTAAGGCCCACTGTAGTGGAGGCGACAGTAACACCCACAGATCTCCGCTCCCTCTTTTCCTGCCTCCTCAACCCAACCGATTTTTCTATGTGGGAGAGGGGGTGGGAGAAAAGGGCGACGGAGATGCTACCCACTATCTGGGCTGACCCAATGTTGGCCACAGATAGCGAGGGTGAAGCCATATCAAAAGACCGCCTGCTAGGAAAGGGAAGATGGGCTGACGGGCACATAGCAGCTGCTGAGATTTCTTATGAGATCTTAAAAAAATCTGCCCCAGCAGCAGAGGCTGCTTTTCTAAACTTGAGACCCACAGCAGCCTTAACATCGTATACACAGATACACCAACATGACGCTGAGCCTTTTGCCACATTTGTAGAGAGGGTGAGAAAGGCAGTTGAGCTCCAAGTTTTTGAAGAGTGAGCTAGGATACCCCTAGTTAAAGAAATCGCAATGATTCGAGCTAACCAACTTTGTAAGTCTATCCTCCTTAGCCTGCCAGTCCACCCCTCACCCACGCTGCAGGACGTGCTGGAAGCGTGTGAGGCGAAAGCATCGCTGCTTGCTGCTAGTGCGGGGCCCTCCATCAAGCCAATAGCCAAGAAAGCCGCACTCCCTCCTTCCTTTTTTGTGTAAAGAAGGGAGAGATGTTGCGGTGTGTTCAGTTTTCTTATTTGAATAATTGTTACAAGTTGGTTTTTTATATTGTTTAATGGTATTTCCCACCCCCCCCCTTTTTACAGGCAGTTGTTATTAGTTGGTTTTATTTTGTATTGTTTAATGGTATGTTCTGTTTCCCCCCTCTTTTTTGTGGTATGATTTGTCCCCGGCCGGCCCCTCCCCTGGTTAAGCAAGCTGCCCCTGCCAGTTACTCTCTCTCTTCCCAGGCAGCCAACCTAAATACAGAGTACCCTGTCAGTCAAACCCAGCCTCCCCTCCCTGCACTTGTCAATCCCCTCCTCAGCCCATCCCAGCTTCCAGAAAGTTCCCCTTTTCTCGAGCTGAGACTGGTTCCCTGACCATAATCCTGCCCCCTTTGTACCTCCCACTGTGTATCATTAGTCTCGTGTTCTGCCATTCATTTATGTTATCCCATCTCTGTCAGCTTTCCTTATCCCTCCCTCTCTGTATATAAGCTGGCTGCACCCAGCCCTCTCTGGCAAACCTTCTCAGCCCTTCCCCAGTTCACCCCTCCCCCGTTCGAGGAATAAAATCCACTCGACGCTGCTGAGATTGTTTGCTGCTTCCTTTCCACACTGCCGACGTCGCTGGCGGCCTTACTCGCCTCATCCGTGGGTCAGGGTGCGCAGCCTGCCACCACAGCCGTGGGAGGGTGCACCCTAGGCAGAGAGATAGCCGGACCAGTCTCCCTGCTGGAGCCGCTGTCCGCTGCCACATCTCTCTGCCCCCCTGGACTGCTGGACTGTGCTGCCCATTGCCAGCCGGGATTTAGGGCAGGAACCCCAGCAGATAAGACTGATTTAGAACATAAAGAGCTGTGAAATATTTGCTTGTCCTGTGGTTATAAGAAGGCTTTAATTGATTAAGACCTCTTTAATTGCTGAATAAGCAAAGAACAAAAATATTATCTCTTCCCAGAGGAGTGCACAGCTGCTGCCTTGCATACCTTTAATTCTTTACTTATTTTGAGGTAGATGTTTTTAAAAATTACCCTGCACAGGTATTTCAGACATCTCTTAAATTTTCTGCTTAAATGACTAATCTATTGCAAATCATCTCATACATTAGTTTATCTTGGTAGATTTCTTACACCCATCAGCATTCCTTTCTGGGAACATGCATCAAGAAAAATAGTACTGAATATCTGAATATTTGGGCTAGAATTAGCTTGTATGATATGCTGCAGAAATATGCATTAGATAAGGGAAAATATTTAAGAATTAATTCTGTGTTGCTGTATATGTGGTATTTACTCTCCATCCTGCCCTAAGCACTGAGGTATGAGAACTCAAAGAATCGTAATTTTTAAGAAAGTCTACATTGAAAATACAGTTTTCATTTCAATCACTGTCCGGCTCCAGATATAATCGGCTTTAAAATTCTTGTTTCCTGGAATGTGGCTGGTTTTATAGTTAAAATAATCAGGAAAATGCATATATAAATAATAAGAAGGAATAAATAAGAGTAGGGAAAAACCGCTGCTGCTGTACTGCTGTCAGGACATAGCCATAGAAATTTCACAGGTAGTTGTTACTGCATTTTACATTCTGTTGGAATGAGGTAGTTTTGAAATTATAATGATGCTCAGATAGTAAAACTGTGTAGAGCTCCAGCATTTTTAAAGCAGGTAGTAATCTTCCTTCACTCTGATGGTGTTTGCAAAGTTGATCAACCCTCCCAGAACAAATCACTGGAAAAAAACCTGTCTTTCACATTGGTTCAGTTTCAGTGTGGCCACCACTCTGGATGGTGCAATGGGAGGAGCAAAGGATAAAGAAAGGATAGGGAGTGCATAGGACAGAGGGAATTTCAGAAGACATTTATATAAAACAAGAATGTATTGCTGGTATGATTGAAATATTAACAATCTAATCCAAGAAGCAAATAATAGTTCAGACCAAATAATTATATAAGAAAGAAAAATGCTTCAATGCAGAAAAACTTCAATAATAATATTAGAATGATAACTATACAATTACAATTATTAGTCTCACCCTGTTTAGTTTCTTGACCCCTTCTGCCTCACTCCTTCCCTGCTCCTCTGAGTCCTCAGGCTGATGGTTTTGTTTTGGTGTTTGATGGTAAAGGGGGAGCTTTAGCCCACTACCAGCATCTGGAAGTGCAGATGGTGGTGTTTTCCTCTCCCCATTTCAAGACACACATGGGGCCACATTTATGTATTTGCTAACATATATTTGCACCTTACTCTTTTTTGATTGCTCTGCAGCTCCACATCACATGTGAACATACAATATGTGATGCTTTTTACATCAGTGTTAGAAGTATTCGCTCTTGGTTCTCTCCATCACCCTTAATGTCAGATGTGGCTGGCTTCTGCTTGTCTACCTTGTGCAGGTTGTACAGATCAAGGAAAGCTTGTCTTGGGCAAGCCCTTCCTCTGCGGCTTAAAGAGCTCAGTACAAAGCTTTGGTTTTCTTAATGACAGTGGCAATAGTGTATTACAGGTTTGCATGGTAACAACTTGTCCATTTTCTGCAGTCCATTTCGCTTGTGCAGCATTCAGTTGTTGAATTAGGGATGTTTGAAGGCACATCCTGACCACCCTTTTAGTATCTCCCTGTGGGCCTGTAGTGAATTTCCTTTGTAAGAAACCTTTGTATCAGACATAATTCCAGGGAAGAAAAAAAGTCATTCAGAGAAAGTGGACTTAAGCCAGTCTTTGTCTTTGTTCTTTAAATCTCGCAACTGTGTGCTCTGTCTTTTCCAGGACCAACTGGAAAAGAAGAAAGAAAGAGAATTTACTGTGTTTGTCACATATGACAAAATCCATAGAAAGGACAATCTTCTTAAATGTCTGTAGGAGACCAAGCAAATGAAGGTGCTCATGTGGTTGGAACCTTATCCGAACTAGTTGGCAGAGGAACACTAATACATCAGATTAGACAGGTAAGCCTACTGTTCCTGTCATTTTAAATTAAATTAGCTTTCTTTCTGTCTGTTGAAGGTATTTCAAGGTGTCCAGTGGTGAGTCACTTCATCTCAACCACCCACCCAAAGAAGAGGAAAGGCAAAATGCAGATGAAAGCGAGCACAGCTCACAAAGGACCTATGAGTATTGAGTAGGGTTTATGTGATAAATCCTCTTAAACATAACTTTATTGCAGAATGTTTCTCATAGAATAGTTTAGTTTGGAAAAAAAGTTGTCAAATTTAGCTGTAAAATTATGCTGAGTTTTATTATTTCATTATGCCTGTGGTCCTCTGTCAGGCAAGCCTATGCCAATTCCAGCCCTGGAATCTTGCTCCTGCACTACCAGCAGAGCTGGGCTGCTCCTGGCAGCGTGGGCTCCAGGGCTGGCCCTGCATGCCCACACACACACACCCACCCACCCACCCACACCCACCCACCCACACACACCCACACCCACACACGGCAGGGGGCACTGCCCCCCCCCCCCTCCCCCCCCCCCCCCCTCCCCTCACGGCTTCCCCCCCTGGATGTTGGGAGCCAGCCAGCCATTCCTCTGGTGTCCTGCAACAGCTCAGTACTGCCACTTTTACCTAAACAACTTGTGTCCTAACTTTTCCTGAGTGCTTTCTTAAAGATGGTTTAAAAAAAAGCACAGGGTTGTCTAATGGAAGAAAAGGATCCAAATCAGCGAAGTATCTAGTAGTAGTGACACTTCCTCTCCAAAATGTTTTTCTTGTACACTGGTGGAAGGAAAGTGCTATGAGACTGTGACTTGGCCCTGAGGAGGTTTGTAATCTCCCTTTCTGCCAGCTTCCCTAAGCTTTTCTTCTTGGTACTGTTTCTGGCTGAAGAGGATAGAAATACAATTAACTATTGATCCCTGGGATTAGGAGATGGTAAACCATGGGAGTCTTCCAGACTGCTTCCTGTTCAAAAGACTGCTTCCTGTTCAAAAGCCTGCCCTTGGCTTAGAGCAAGCTTGAACAGATTATTTCCAGAAGTCTGTCTGCTGATGGGAAAACTCAGTCTCCTGGGAACCAGCACTATGTCAGTTTATTTTTTTTTTTTTTTTTCCTTTTAGGCTAATATCCTTCATTATTATCGCTCATACTTCTTCATGGTCTATAATGAGTGTATATGAGCACTTCTTCTTTCTCAAGAAGAGGCGGTCTCAGGCTGACTGAAACGCTGCGATTTCGACACCACAGGCCGTGTTGTCCCAGCTGCCGCCTTCCGGGCCGAGCCGGCCGTGCCCGGGGCGGGCGTGTCCCGTCTGTGACGCCGCGGCGCGTTCCACGGTCGCTGTCCCCGCCGGGCGCTGTCCACCCCCAGCGCTGACTCCCAGAGTCACTGTTCCTAGTGCTGACTCCCAGAGTCGCTGCTCCCAGTGCTGACTCCCAGGGTCACAGTTCCCAGTGCCGGTTCCCAGGGTCGCTGTCCAGGCCGGGCGCTGTCCAGCTCCCAGTGGACTTGGGCAGCGCCGGGGCTGCGAGCAGCCTCCCGGACCGGGCCTCTCGGATCCGCGATTCCCGTGCCCAAAGCCGCCTCCCCTCCCGGCCCGGGGCTGGGCAGAGGCGACCGAAGCCTCGCTGTGTGTGCTGAGCCGAGCCCCGAGCCATGGTGCTGGTGGACCTGCACAGGGCGGCCGCCAGCGCCGACCTGGCCCGGCTGCGGCGGCACTGGTGGCTGAACAAGTTCCGCATCAATGGCTACAACAAGGACAAGCAGTAAGGATGAACAGGAGACCTGTTCAAAATGGGGAATTTGTCAAAGTTGTCTGAGTGGGGGTGGGTTTTTTTATGGATGTATTTTGCCTGTTTTCAAGCCTGAGCAGCAAGAAACAAGAGGAACAGCAGCAGTTAGCAGCCCTTAGCCAAGGGCATCCTAGAACTTACAAGCATTAAGGATGTAGTAAACCAAGATATTGTTGTTTCAGTAGAACAGACAGCAGAAGCATCCCTTAGTGAAGGACATCTGTAAAGGTTGCTATAAATCAAGATGTTGATGTAATTCTATGTATATACATTGCCAGTTTGGCAGAAGACTGAAGGTCCATGTATAGTCTAGCTGTATTTTCTTCATTACAATACTGCAAATCACACCTGCAGGTTAAAAAGACCCCTGCCCAGATGAAGGGGGTCTTCCCAGACCCCTGCCCCCTCCCCTAAGCATGCATAGAAGTTAGCTGTGGTTACATAACTTGTATGGAAACTATTAACTATTATGTACAGTCATAGTACAGGACTGTACTTGGGAAGCTGTTAATTCTGAACTTCTATGTATAAATAATAGCATGGAAAGTCTCTGGTGGGGTGTGCTTTATCTATGAAGTACCATTCAGCACCCAGGCACGTGTAACTCTGGAACACATAATGAGTGTCGCTCTCAAGTGTGTAATTATTGGTTTGCTGTACAGCTGGTAACAAACCCAATTTTGCAGAGAACACACCTACCCTGTCTGGAAGAGCCAGCAAAGCCCAGAATTGTGTCTGACAGCAGGACCAGACCCAGAGCACCAACCTTAGAGCCTTACAGTAGCCCTGCCTGATCTGTAATAGGAGACAGTAACAGCTCCACTCCACTGGCTTGCTCTGCCCTGCTCTGTAGCCTGGGCCCTGTACTTGATCATCTTTTTGTCCCATCCCTGTTTATCCAAGTGGTCAGGCTGGATGAGGCTCTGAGCAACTTGGTCCAGTGGAAGGTGTCCCTGCCCCTGGCAGGGGTTAGAACTAGATGGTCTTGAAGGTCCCTTCCAACCCAAACCATACTAAGATTTGATGATTCTGTGCTGCTCATCAGCCCTTTATTCAAGCAGAGACAACTCCGTTGCAGGTGCCAGACTGAGCAGCTTGGTTTAGCAGGGCATAGATTTGCAGGAAGTCAGCGCAGACTTTCTAGTGCTGTCAGAAGTCCTGTGGCATCAGTCTGGGAGAAAACTGATGCAGGGCTAATGTGGGGGAAGGGGAGTTCTCAGGGGCTCACACGCTTGTTCTGCCCTCTCTGTAGATTTACACAGCCTCCATTGCTAAGCAGTGTTTACCCTTAGTCAGGGACATTTTCAGTGTCTCATGCTCTGCCAGTGAGAAAGTACGCAAAAAGCTGGAGGGAGCTTAGTCAGGTCAACATTCTGAAATGGGATTTGGCATCAGTCAGTGGGTTGTGGGCCAATGTATTGTACATCACAGGTTTTTCTTGGGATTTTTTATTTGTTATTATTACTATAATATTTATTTTATTTCCTTTTTTATTTATCAATCTGTTAAAGTTTAATTGTTATTTAAAGTTTTAATTTTGATTCTCCTCCCTGTTTCAATGGTGTGGGGAGGGAGAGGGTGTGAGCGAGTGGCTGCATGGTGCTTATTTGCCATCTGGACTTAAACCAGGACAACTGCATATGCTTAATTTCTAGGACTCCTCTGCATCTTGCTTGCATAAATGGCCATGCAGATGTTGTTAAGTTTCTGGTTGAAAAGAAATGCAAGCTAAACCCTTGTGACAAACTGAAAAAATCACCACTAATGAAGGTATGCAGAAGGGGCATATGTTCTCTAATCTTTGATGGCATTCATACTTTCCAGTTTTGGAAAGGTGCGGGAGTTCTGTCAGTGAGAAACATAGATGTTGGAAGGTATTCCTCCTTTGTGTCTTGTTTCCAGGCAGTAGAGCACCAGCACAGAGACTGTGCAGCGATTCTTCTGGAACATGGTGCCAACCATGACCACAGAGGTGTCAACGGTAACACTGCCCTTCACTTTGCCATCAGGGTTTCCAGCAAACCACTAGTGGAGCTGCTACTTGAGTGTGGTGCAGATATCGATGCTAAGAATAAGGTAAGCTTGAACTTTGGGTAAAGCTGCTCTTCCCATGTCAACTTGCTCGAATTCTCTGTTGTTCTAAGAGACATGATTTCTCCTTTCAGTGGGGATACACTCCACTTACTCTTGCAATCAGTGAAAACCGTGAAGAAATGGTCAAGTTCCTTCTTGAAAAAGGAGCTGACGTGAATGCTCAGGATGAAGTTTTTAGGTAACGGGTTTGCCAAAAGTGCATGTGGAGCTCCTTAGCACTGTTTGGGTTGGATTGACGGGAGGCATAAGAATGAGCTTTGAAAAAGGACCAGGAGTCATCCAGAAGGATCTCCTGTGTGACTTGTGAAAGCTGACCCAGGCTTGGGTGTCGCTTTCTTCAGGGGCTGATTTCCACACTGAGGACTGCAAGAAAGCACTGTTTGCCATGCAAAATGTTCACATGTGCATGCACATGCAGGCACACAGGCCCTGAGTCTGCTCTGGGCAGGTGGTTGTCCAGGAGGCTTCCTGAGGTCCCACATACCTGAATTCTCTAACATTTGTAGGCATTTGGCTGTGCCTTCACTCTGCCTGTAGGAGAGGGGAAATGAATTGTTTAAGGAGCAAGGAGGAAATAAAGTATTGGCTAGGCAATGTTTTCAAAAGCTGATGTATTTACTCTAATCTCTTGGATGCCCTAGGACCCCTCTTACAGTTGCTACTTTTTCTGGAAATGAGAAAATAATACAACTTCTTCTTCAACATGGTGCTGTTTCTCCTGAGTCAGACAAGGAACTCAACCCATGCCAGCCTTTCACCAAAAGGGTTCAGGATGATGTGTAAGTCTTTTACATTATTGTTAGAACAACTGCATTCTCCTAATATCTGTGCTGATGTACCTCCCTTTTTGGTAACAGCAGCAGGGTTTAATGAGGTGCTGAGAGGTTTGTAGAAGCTAAGCTTAGTGATGTCTTCTGATGTATCTCTTTCCATGTCAATAGTAGATTTAGAAGTTGAGGAAAACTTTGTCCCTTTGCCCCAGTTGTCTCTGAGAATTCACCTGTGTGCTTCCAAGTTCCATTACGTTGGCAGCAACTACTTGCCTTTTGTTTCAGAGGGGATCTAACTGATATTCCCTGTGTGCTTTACTAGACTGAGGAAAAAAGGGCCCTCTTTCACAGTGATGGTAGCCAAGGGGTGGGTGAATGTAGTGCATTATTCCTATAAGCATGCCTTTTCTAGCTATAAACAATTGTCCATGAACTCATGCCTCTGGATCTTGACTTCGTTTCTTCTACCTCTGCCCCTTCTGGCAACCTGTATTGATTGGAAGCAGGAGAGAAGGGAGCTTGTGTAAACTGTGGTGTAAAAACCCCTTTAGGAATAAAACATGTTTGAAGATTGCTCTTCCAATACGTGGTGCTCATTCCTCCCCCCAGGCTTCTGGCACAGTACAAATGTCGTGATAATGCACCATTCTGCACAGCAGCCTTGATCTGGAGAACATGTTTAATTTCTTTTCTTGTTTAATTGGTGGGGGTTTTTGTTTGGTTGGTTTTTGTTTGTTTTTCTGCTTATTAAACAAGCCCAAGCCCCAGTCAACTCAGGGTTGTTAGAAGACAGCACAGGTCTTGGAATGCAAGCACAATATTTGTTGGTCTCTTGATAACCCACTTGAGAGCTCTCTAAACTCTGAGGTCCTCAGGCTAACCATGGGAATTTCTGAAGCCCTTCAAAGTGAGGACCAGGACTGAAGAGACTTTAAACCATCTTGATGTGGAGAGTAGCTGCACTATTAGCATAACATCTAGCTGAAGTAGAGGCTTTGGTGATGGCAGCCAGGAGGCTGGTTAAATGCATTGGCCCTTGAAATGGAGAGGGGATTTATCAGATGAGTCAGACTCTAGCAGGGGTGAGTTACTTCACAGATAAGACTAGGCACCTGTACGGTCAGCATGCCTGTAATGAGGATTCCAGTCTCCATTTCTCTGGGACCGCAGTAAGTTCTGGGTGTGTGTGTGACCCTTTAGCAGCTGTCTATGAATATGGATAGAATGGAGCAGGCATGGCTTTTGCTCTTCCTGCAGAGTGCATGGAAATCTGGGGCATTTTACCTAATGCATTTTTTTCCTTTCTATCTTTAGTATTGCTAATGAAAAAATGTGGAGCTCCTGCTATAAGACAACTCCTGTCATTCCCTTGGAAACACCTGCATTGGCAGAGTCATGTAAGATCCTTTGCTTTCAAAGAGATGATGAGGAAAATCACTGTGGCCTGTAGCAGAATGATACCCAATTAATGGGAAGCTGGTCTGGAGGGATGGGCCAAAGGACTGGAAAATAAACACTCAAGGCAACAACGTGCTTCTTATCTTATTTGTTAGGTGATGCGCCAAAAGAAGCAGCAGCTAAAAAGAAGGGCAATGGTCCAGCTGCAGACCAAAATAAAGTGTCTGTGCGCTCTATTAGAGGGCAGTCCTACAGAGGTAATTTCAGAGGGACTAGATGGTTAGCTTTGCAAGCCTCCATGGAGTGAAGCAGATGGAGAGAAGCAGAGTGAAATAAGCACTCAACAGAAATGACACACTTCTTATCTTTTGTTAGGAGACTACAAAGCGGAAGGAGCAGAGGAAAAGGAAGACAAACACACTCTCTGCAATCCTGAGGTACCTTCTCTGGGGGAGGCAATGGACTTTCTCTCACTTCCTGGATTCTGGGACTTTTTCCTTTGCTACTTCTGTCACACACTCATAACTTGGACCTTGACATGCTGCTGCTTTAGTAGAGACTGAGACAAACTGGTGTCCAGCTGATGTCCTGGGCCTCCTGGCAGCTGGCTCTCAAGCAGGATTTCTAGTCTAGCACAGAGCAGTGAAGCTCACTGTTGGTTACAGTCCTCTGAAAACTGAAAGGCTTGCATTGTGAGGATTGCTGTTTTTCCATTACATAGCTCGCTTCCCTAGATACATGCAGTATCAGCTGGTTCCCATATGATCTACAGTCGAGAGATTAATTTCTTCTGCCTAAGTTGTCTCCAGACAGAGCAGGTGGACTGGATCCTGTTTTGAAAGCAATGCACAGCAGTGACCCAAACGCACTGGCTGTGCTTGCCCTTTGCATCACCTGATCCTGCACCTTAGGCCTGCTGGCTGGAGGAGAGTCTTTGAGCAGGGAAGCGGGTGTGGAAGCAGCCTGTGCCAGTTCTCACGTGAGTCTTTTAAATTGCACAGACTGATCCTAAAGGTCGAAGGAAAGTGCGGGCCAGTGAGCGGCTTCCTGCTGCAACCAGCACCAGGCCGTGTGCGCGCTCTGCCGCAGGGGAGCGTGGCAAAGGTAATTTCAGAGGGACTAAATGGTTACCTGTGTAAGCCTCTCTGGAGTGAAGCAGGTGGAGAAAAGCAGAGTGAAATAAGCACCCACAGAAATGACACACCTCTTATCTTTCTTAGGTGTCTTGCCAGGCACAGCATCAGTAGAAGCTGAAAAGGAAGATGATGATTCCTCCTGGGGTTCAAAGGTACCTCCACTGAGGGAGGTAGTGGGGTCCCTCTGGCTCACCTGCTTCTGAACTCCTTCTTCTCTGATGCTGCTTCTGCCACAGCCTCCTTACTTGGACCTTAACCAGTTGCTGCTTCAGAGAATCTTTTCAGTTAGGACTGGGACAAAATGAGGCCCAGCTAAAGTCTGGGGCTTCACTGTGACTGATTGCCGAGCTGGATTTCTAGGACAAAGAAGTAACTCCTCCTTCTGCTTACAGTCCTCTGAAATTCTAGAAGGCTGGCATTGTGAGAATTGCTTTTTCCCTCCTTTCAAATCTCTTTTGTGCATTGTCAGTGTCAAATGGTTGTGTCTGACCCACAATTTAGGGTTTTATTTCTTGGGCCTATGCTCTCTCTTGCTTGGGCAAGGGGACTTCATCTCATTTCAAAAATCCTGCTCAACAGTAAATGGCTCAACACTGGCTATGTTTGCCCTTTTTGTTCTTTTCATCATCTTATCCTTCTCCTTAGGTGTGTTGGCTGAATCAGAAGCTTTGAGCAAGGAAATGGGGGCAGAAACCACCTGTGCCACTTCTTATGTGTGTTTTTTAAATCACACAGCCTTTTTCTGCACTTCTGGAAAAAGTGTTTGCTGATGGGTGGCATCCTGCTGCAGACCACACAGGAGGGGGTGAGCTCTCTGCTCCAGCAGAGAGCAGCAAAGGTAATTTCAAAAGGACTACATGGTTACCTTGGTAAACCTCAGTGAAGAGAATCAGATTTGGAAAAGGGGAGCGACACAAGTGCTCAGAGATGTGACAAGTCTCTTATCTGTTCTTAGGGATCTTGCAAGGAGCAGGAAGATCAAGAAAATACGATAACTCTTGGGATTCTGAGGTACCTTTTCTGAGGGAGACAGTGAGGTTCCTCTAAATAACTGCTTTCTGGGCTCATTTTCCTTTTATGTTGCTTCTGCCACACACTCATACCTTAGACTTTGATGGCATTCTGCTGCTGCAGACACACTGTTCAGATAGGACTGGGACAAAGTGAGGTCCAGCTCATGTCCTGGGCATTCTTGCGGCTGATGTCCAATGTAGATTTCCAGTAAGGATAATGTAGTAAAGCTCCATGTTTGTTACAATCCTGTGGAAACTGTGCAAGGCTGGCATTCTGAGGATTCATTTTTCCGTCAAACATGTCTCTTCTGTACATGCAGTTAAGACTGAGTTCCCATATTACCTACAATCTACAGATTAATTACTTTTGCCTACATTCTCTGTGGCATGGGGTGGTGTGCTTGGTCCCATTTTATAACCAATGCTCAATAGAGATGCTGAATGTGCTTGCTGTGTTTGCCCTTTTTGTTCTTTCCATTTACCTGGTCCCTCTTGTTAGGCCTCTTGGCTGTAGCACAGCCTTTGAGTGTGGAAGTGGGTGGAGAAGCAGCCTGTGCCAGTTCTTATATGTGCCTTTTAAATTGCACAGACTGAGTCTGAAGGTGAAGGCAACGTGTCGGATGCTGTCCAGCTTCCTGCTGCAAACTGCAACAGGTTGGAGGCATGCTCTGCTGCAGGGGAACTTGGCAAAGGTATTAGTTTCAGAGGGACTAAATGGTTACATTTGTAAGCCTCTCTGGAGTGAATCAGATGCAGAAAAGAACAGTAAAAGAAACACTCATAGCTGTTGTGTGCTTATCTTTTCTTAGAAGTCTTGAAGGAAGAATGGAGTGAAGTGAAAAAGGAAGAGAGAGTCTTGCAGCCAGCAGAGGGGGAAGCAAAACAGGAATACGATGATTCTCCCTGGGATTCTGAGGTACCTTACAGTGGGGGTCCCTCTGGACTGACCTGCTTCAGGACTCATTTTCCTTTGCTGCTGCTTCTGCCACCTGTTCATAACTTGGATCTTGACATGCTACTGCTGCAGACACACTGTTCAGATAGGACTGGGACAAAGTGAGGTCCAGCTAATGTCCTGGGCATTCTTGCGGCTGATGTCCAATGTAGATTTCCAGTAAGGATAATGTAGTAAAGCTCCATGTTTGTTAGAATCCTGTGGAAACTGTGCACGGCTGGCATTGTGAGGATTCATTTTTCCATCAAACATCTCTCTTCTGTACATGCAGTTAAGATCAACTGAGTTCCCATATTACCTACAATCTACAGATTAATTACTTTTGCCTACATTCTCTGTGGCATGGGGTGGTGTGCTTGGTCCCATTTTATAAACAATGCTCAATAGAGATGCTGAATGTGCTTGCTGTGTTTGCCCTTTTTGTTCTTTCCATTTACCTGGTCCCTCTTGTTAGGCCTCTTGGCTGTAGCACAGCCTTTGAGTGTGGAAGTGGGTGGAGAAGCAGCCTGTGCCAGTTCTTATATGTGCCTTTTAAATTGCACAGACTGAGTCTGAAGGTGAAGGCAACATGTCGGATGCTGTCCAGCTTCCTGCTGCCAACTGCAACAGGTTGGAGGCATGCTCTGCTGCAGGGGAACTTGGCAAAGGTACTAGTTTCAGAGGGACTAAATGGTTACATTTGTAAGCCTCTCTGGAGTGAATCAGATGCAGAAAAGAACAGTAAAAGAAACACTCATAGCTGTTGTGTGCTTATCTTTTCTTAGAAGTCTTGAAGGAAGAATGGAGTGAAGTGAAAAAGGAAGAGAGAGTCTTGCAGCCAGCAGAGGGGGAAGCAAAACAGGAATACGATGATTCTCCCTGGGATTCTGAGGTACCTTACAGTGGGGGTCCCTCTGGACTGACCTGCTTCAGGACTCATTTTCCTTTGCTGCTGCTTCTGCCACATGTTCATAACTTGGATCTTGACATGCTACTGCTTCAGACAAGCTGTTCAGATGGGACTGGAACAAAGTGAGGTCCAGCTAATGTCCTGGGCCTCCTTACAGCTGATGTCCATGTGGGATTTCCAGGGCAAATAAGTAAAACTTCCTTCTGGTTACAGTCCTCTCAAGTCCTAGAAGGCTGGCATTGTAAGAATCTTTTTTTCCCACCTTACAGATCTCTTCTCTGGATCCAGTCAATGTCAAATGTTTAGAGACAATTTAGAGACCTATTCCTTCTGCCTAGGTTCATTCAAGCTTGGGCAGGAGGACTTTGTCCTGTTTTGAAAGATCTACTCAAGAGTGATGCCAAACATGATGACTGTGTTTGCCCTTATTGTTATTTCCATCACCTGGTCCCTCTCTTGTTAGGCCTCTTGCTGAAGCAGAAGCTTTGAGGGTGGAAGAGGGTGTGGAAGCAACCTGTGGCAGTTCTCATATGTTTCTTTTAAAATATGCAGACTGATTCTGAAGTTGAAAGGAAAGTGTCAGCCAATGTGCAGCTTCCTGCTGCAGACCAAAACAGAGTGGATGTGAGCTCTGCTGCAGAGAAGCGTGGCAAAGGTAATTTCAGAGAGTCTGCATGGTTGCCTTTGTAGGCCTCTCTGGAGTGGATCAGTTCTGGAAAAGCTAAGTGAAAGATGCACTTACAGCAGCAACACTCTTACCTTATTTTTTCATCTCTTTTATCAGCTGCAAGAGCAGAACAGAAGGAGCATTTTATGTCCTCTTCTGAGAATAAGGTACTTCCTGAGCTCTTACACTACCCTTGGCAGAAGTCACATTTCTTTGTGCTCTCTGCTTGAAGGCAGTGTGATGCTGCAGTCCTGTCGAGGATGCTTTTCCCAGTTGTTTCTCTTTTTTCTTGTTTGCTTAACTTCCTACATTACAGGGAGAAGATCTTCAGCTAAAGGTTGATTCTTCAACTCAAACAAATTCTGAGCAGGACAAACAGGTGACTCTTAGAGATAGATGCAAATATCCCTCAATAGAACCTATCAGTGTAAACACATGTACTCTTGCTGTTGAGTATATTTTGAAATAGTGCTGAGAGGAAGTAATTAATCTGGACCTGAGCTGTCTTTTGGATCTAATTTCATAAGTATTTGAAGCAGAAGAGCTGCAAAAAGAGGCTGCTTGAGGTCCCATTCAGCTTCATTTTAAACACGTCCAGGGATGAGCACAACTCCTCTGGACAGCTTGGTCCAGTGTTCTATCACAATACTTGGAAAATTTTCCTCCTGACATCTAATCCAGATCTACTGTCTTTTCATTTTAAACCGTTGCCCCTTGACCTGTCACTACAATCCTTGGTAAAAATATCTCTCCTTCTTTTTATGTTAAGGGGCTGCAGTAATATCTGCCCAGAGCCTGCTTTTCCCCAAACTGGAAAATCCAAGGTTCCTCACCCTTTTTCCATGGGAGAGGTGTTCCAGGCCCATGAATGTCTTTGTGGCCCTCCTCTGGCCTCTTTTCATCAGGTCCATGTCTGCCTTGTGCTGAGGGCCTCAGAGGGTGACACAGCACTTCAGGTGGGGTCTCACAAGAGCAGAGTAGAAAGGGAGAATTGCCTCCCTCAACCTGCTGGCCACCCTCTCCCTCAACCTGCAGACCAATCCAATGATGTAATTTCATCAGTAAAAGCATCACTTTTCTTGTCATGTTCACCCTGATTTTGCCATGCTTATGAAGCACCATTTCCTTAGCCATTGGCCAGGCAGAAACTTGACAAAATTCTCAGAAAGGACTCCCTGGAAGGAGCTCCTCTTGGAACTGTGAAGATCAACAGCAGGAAGGAACAGAAACTGCTGTTGGAGAAACTGGAGAGGTGTAAAACTAGGGTGTGGAAAATGCCTGTTTCTTGGCAGAGTCCCAAGCCTTCTTTGTAGTAAACAGAGCAGGGAACTGATCATTCCTTAAGACTTTTGTGTAACATGGAGCTGGTCAGGGGAGGGAGCAGCACTGCTGCCTTTGATGTTTGCCTGTTGGCACCACTTGAAGTAACAGTGGAGGGCTGCACCGAGGTGGTCTTAGTACACTACACAACTTTGCAACAGGAGTAAGTTGAGTGACACGTCACTGACCCGACTGATTTTATAAGTCTGGTGACTACAATTAACAAAAACATTAGCTGTGATGTCACTTTGTCCTTAATGGGAGAAGGACATGTATTCCTTTCAAAAAGCTGCTTCCCAAGCGTCATGGAGCACAGAGTATTTGCCTCTGCTGTGTGGTTTTGCAAAGTGGAATGTGTGTTGGCAGAGAAAGAGTAGGCCTATTGGAGGATTGCACTGATGTTTTGTAGTATTTCTTCCCCCCATCACCATTGTTATGGAGTTGTGAAGTCACTTTAGGAAGAAGAGGAGTTTCTAATCGCAGTAGCCAGGAGGGGGCTTATTCTATACCACCTCAGGTCATGGCCGAGGACAGAGGATGGAGGAAGCAGGGTTGGGTGGGAGGACCAGGAGAGAATGTGGTGCATGGGGAAGGGGAATAGAAAGGGAGTCTATTCCCTTGTGGTTAAATAAGTGCGGCTGAGGGAGTGGTTGGGTAACATCTGTTCTCAGCATTTTGCATATGAATCTCTTACTTCTCTCTTGAACACTTTTCCTATGAATATTATTGCTGTTACTGTTTTCTTATCTCATTTCTGTTTCCAGGAAATTGTTCTTAACTGAACTCATGACCTTTACCTTTTGTGTCCGCAGTTCTCCTCTCCTTTCTGTTGCAGGGTGAGGGGGAAGAGAAGGAAGGAGCAAGGGAACAGCAGTGTGGTTAGGAGAGTCTCAGTGGGAGCACAAATTAGGGGAATACCATTCCTAAACCATGACACCCAAACAGGCTACAAAGTGTATTCAGAGTCCTTGAGAGAGGAGAGGAGAAGAAAAGTGTTGTGCCAGTCTTTAGGAAACACTTCAGGAAATCAGTGTAGGAGAGGGCCTATTGTAAAAGATGAAGAAGTAACACAGATTTTGAAAGTTAACATCAGAGTTAAAACATCAAAACACTCTACTATTTTCTAATATATAAAAGCTTTCTACTGGGGTTTGTTCTTGTGGTTTGACAGCTCAAGGACCTGAAAGAACCTCTTAACAAGAATGAATATTATGTCGACTCAGGGAAGTATGCCCAAAAGGAGAAGATAATAACAATTTTGAGGAACGTGCAAGGCATCCTGGTTGATGCTTTTGATTCTTCAGCTGCAGCTATCCCCCAGCTGGAAGAACGCATTCAACGGTAAGAGAGTAGAACAAGACTTCACTTTGTGTGATTCTGTGAAAACAACAGGACTGTTGTCTTGCATCCCAGTGAGATACTAATACATGATTCTCAAAGATGCTTTTGTTTTAGATGAAGTTCTTTCATGCTGTTGTTTTGGAATTTGTTCTCTTGTGGACTTTTGTGAAAAAGCCTGTACTTTTTTTCAGGCTCCAAATGCAAAGGGCAAGGCTGGAAGCCACCATCCAGCAACAAACCAAGACTATTGAAGTCTTAGAGACAATCCAGCAATCTCTTACCTCAGTAAGCTACCAGAGCCTTCCCTGTTCATGATCCACAGAGCCTAATTTCATATTCATGTGGGAAATGTTTAAATTTTCAGGTTTTCCTACAAGGAATCTAAGAGAGATCATACCATATAACTAGATAACCTGAAAGACCCATATTATGAAAGACCCAATCATATTCTAGAAGAATGGGTGTGGGGATACATGTTGGAAGGAAGACAGGCAGTTGGTGGTTTGGGAAGTCTGTACATTCTTAGTGCCCCAGCCAATGGGGAAAGGAGAAGGGCAACATGCGGTTGGGAGTTTAAGATAAAAGGAGGCTGGATCCTCCAAAAACCCAAGGGACCCCACAGGGATATGGCCCACTAGACTCTCCCTTTATTCAAATAAAGTTGATTTTTTGCAGGACTCTTCTGTGGACACCAGTCTTTGACACCGTGATTTTCCACACGCCGTCAAAAACTGCTTTGGAGTGAAGTGCGCAAAGTGAGCCAATCCCAGGGGCTGGATCACTCTGCAGATGTTTCTGCCGTTTTATGTGTCTTTGTTCCCGTGAGATTTGTGATATTTAGCAATTTTGTATCTAGTGATTACTTACCGTTATTAAACAGCCTGTTGCTGTTTCAGTTGTCAATAAATTGTTATCTATTCTTTTATATCTGCTTGTGTTTGTTCCTTATTTGTGGAAAGGAACTGGATGGAACTAAGGGGAGGTAACTCATTTTAGAGTGTTCACCTCTTTAAACTGTCTTAAACCAAGACATATTTTTTAGAACTACCCTGGGAAGATGGTTATCTCTACTGTTCTTGGTGGATAGCTATTCTGAATGGCCAGGAGCCTTTGGTCTGTCGCACCAACAAAATTCTAGAAGTAAGAGAAATTTTCTTAAAGGAAATTATACCCAGATTTGGGGTACCACTGGGTCTGCTTTCAGACAGAGAATTTCATTCTGTGGCTGAAACAGTTCAAAGTTTATGCAAAGTGCTTGGGAGTTACATGGAATCGCCACACTCCTGAAATACTCAGTCCAGTGGAAAAGTAGAAAGGATGGTAAATGAGTAAGATTTGTCAAGAAACTTCACTAAGATGGCCTCAGGCTTTTTCTTTGGCCTTATTAAGAATTAGAATACAGCCTAGATCTAAAGAAAGGTTATTAATTATTATTAATTCCTTATGAAATTATTTGAGGTATGCTGTATCAAACTAACTGTCTCAGGAGAAAGCCATATGATAGAAAATGGTAATTTAAAAGAGTATGCATTATCTTTGGGAAAAGAGCTCTCAGTCTTGCATAGGTTTGTTGTTTAGCTTCCTCAACAACCATGGACATTCAGGTACATCCTCATCAATCCAGGGATTAGGTATATGTCCACATGTGGAATGTTGAAACACTTAAGGAAAAGTGGAAAGGACCATTCCAAGTTCTCCTGGCTAGCCACATGGCTGTGAAAACTTCTGGCCGAGACTCCTGCATTCACTACACCTGGACCAAGCCAGCCCCAAACTGGGAAACATTTCACTGGGCTGTTCAGCAGACAGCAAATCCCTTACAGGAAAGACTGAAATGAAATATTTAATAAATTGGACTTGGGATCAAGTGAATTTTTTTGATGGTTATAGAGTGCATGATAGTGTTTGTCTGAAATGAAACAGTTAATGAAGATCATATTTCCATACTTTGTAGAATAGTAGCTCCAAGGGATATAGCTTCTTCTGGAGAAACTGGGAACCTCATACTAGATTTATATCTTTCACTGAGTCAGTGAGCCAGACAATTCCCCGAGGAATTGCAACAGGCTGCAGAGACTAATCAGCTAAACAAAATTCTGCAGGAAATTGGGAACTAGTTACCGAAGGGTTGGCTACACTATTTGAGGCCTTAATCTGTATTATAATTATCACAGTCATTATCGGAATTTGTTTAGGATAAATTCAGTGTCAGACATCAATTGAAAGTAATATACGGAAGTAGAGAGAGAAAACCTCTCTCCTTTGCAAAAGGGAGAATTGGCATAAATGCTCAAGAGGCAGAAATATCATCAATTGAAAAAGCAATGCTGGAATAGGAGATCACCAAAAGTACCCCTAGGTGGGATTGGCTTACCTCATGGTTAACAGATCTTAGATGATTTAGAAAATTTCTTTTAACATGTTGGAATAACATTGTTGCAACTTGAATGAAGCTTTAATATCACTTTCAAGGAAAAAAAAAAGTAATGGAAAGTACTTAAATATTCAATGTTTCGTAAAAGAATTAGCTAAAAATGGAAGCAAGTACATTTGTGCCTAGTCAGTAAACTCCTACACATGGACTTTGAAAAAGTTTGTAGTCTTTAATAACACTGCAACTATCTAGATGTGGACTACTTGGATTGAAAGCCTTCTATTTAATTATTTGTCTGTAGTTCCAGATTGGCATGTGTTATAGCTGTTCTTGGAGACTATTATTACAGAAACTGTGTAAAAACATAATGAGGTCAAAGAATCAGAAATTTTTGCAGTGTTCACCTCAACTTTAAATGCTAACCTTACTCCTCCTCTCCTCTGCGTGCTGCTTTGGCTGCAGGGCTGTGTCCTCCTTTTAGTTCATAGGGGGAAGAGATAAAAGCATTCCTATCTTAACTGCTGCGTAATGTTTTGGTGAAAGCATTGCCAAGAGACTCTCGAGAGAAGAGTCTCTAGAAGAGACTCATTATGGTTCAGCTGCTGCCTAACTGATGCCTTCTCTGCGTGTGGAGCCTCTTGATCTGTCTCCAGTTCCTGTCATGTAGCAAGTAGTCTTGCCAAGAGTTAAGAAAATTGAGTATTTTTGGATTTGCTATTCCAGCAGCAATCCTTAGATTAGGGATAAACATGTGAAGGATTGTGACAGGGTGTAAAAAACTCAGTTATTGTTGTCTTTTTGTTTTTTTAAACCAAAATCTTACTTCAACAGCAATATTAGCGCAGTTATTCTGAAAGAGAAAAGCAGCTTAACACACCAAAATTTTCTTCCAAACCTATATATCTCCTGCTTTAAATGCCCAATTCCTACACTTTGCCAATACAGGAGTTATTAAAAAGGAAAGGGCAGCCAAAATTGAGGTTGCAGGTTTAGGATTGTATTTTTTCCAGAAAATGTAATCCCAGACTGAGGACGAAAATGTTCTAAATATTACAGAAGAAAGAAATTAATGCCTTAAGCTGTAGGAAACTTGGACATAAATATCTTGGCTTCTGTATAGCATTCATCTGCATTGGATCCAGGTTTCTGTAGCCTCAACTGGAACTGGAACACTACGGAGATGTGAAGCTTCAGCATGACCGTATGCTTTGGGATAATCACTGGCATCATGTGCAAGGCTGCAGCCTTCCTTAGCCCAGAATAAACCAAAAGCTCAGGATAAGACTGATTTAGAACATAAAGAGCTGTGAAATATTGCCTTGTCCTGTGGTTATAAGAAGCTTTAATTGATTAAGACCTCTTTAATTGCTGAATAAGCAAAGAACAAAAATATTATCTCTTCCCAGAGGAGTGCACAGCTGCTGCCTTGCATACCTTTAATTCTTTACTTATTTTGAGGTAGATGTTTTTAAAAATTACCCTGCACAGGTATTTCAGACATCTCTTAAATTTTCTGCTTAAATGACTAATCTATTGCAAATCATCTCATACATTAGTTTATCTTGGTAGATTTCTTACACCCATCAGCATTCCTTTCTGGGAACATGCATCAAGAAAAATAGTACTGAATATCTGAATATTTGGGCTAGAATTAGCTTGTATGATATGCTGCAGAAATATGCATTAGATAAGGGAAAATATTTAAGAATTAATTCTGTGTTGCTGTATATGTGGTATTTACTCTCCATCCTGCCCTAAGCACTGAGGTATGAGAACTCAAAGAATTGTAATTTTTAAGAAAGTCTACATTGAAAATACAATTTTCATTTCAATCACTGTCCTGCTCCAGATATAATCGGCTTTAAAATTCTTGTTTCCTGGAATGTGGCTGGTTTTATAGTTAAAATAATCAGGAAAATGCATATATATATAATAAGAAGGAATAAATAAGAGTAGGGAAAAACTGCTGCTGCTGTACTGCTGTCAGGACATAGCCATAGAAATTTCACGGGTATTTATTATTGCATTTTGCATTCTGTTGGAATGAGATAGTTTTGAAATTATAATGATGCTCAGATAGTAAAACTGTGTAGAGCTCCAGCATTTTTAAAGCAGGTAGTAATCTTCCCTTCACTCTGATGGTGTTTGCAAAGTTGATCAACCCTCCCAGAACAAATCACTGGAAAAAAACCTGTCTTTCACATTGGTTCAGTTTCAATGTGGCCACCACTCTGGATGGTGTAATGGGAGGAGCAAAGGATAAAGAAGGGATAGGGAGTGCATAGGACAGAGGGAATTTCAGAAGAAATTGATATAAAATAAGAATGTATTGCTGGTGTGATTGAAATATTAACAATCTAATCCAAGAAGCAAATAATAGTTCAGACCAAATAATTATATAAGAAAGAAAAATGCTTCAATGCAGAAAAACTTCAATAATAATATTAGAATGATAACTATACAATTACAATTATTAGTCTCACCCTGTTTAGTTTCTTGACCCCTTCTGCCTCACTCTTTCCCTGCTCCTCTGAGTCCTCAGGCTGATGGTTTTGTTTTGGTGTTTGATGGTAAAGGGGGAGCTTTAGCCCACTACCAGCATCTGGAAGTGCAGATGGTGGTGTTTTCCTCTCCCCATTTCAAGACACACATGGGGCCACATTTATGTATTTGCTAACATATATTTGCACCTTACTCTTTTTTGATTGCTCTGCAGCTCCACATCACATGTGAACATACAATATGTGATGCTTTTTACATCAGTGTTAGAAGTATTCGCTCTTGGTTCTCTCCATCACCCTTAATGTCAGATGTGGCTGGCTTCTGCTTGTCTACCTTGTGCAGGTTGTACAGGTCAAGGAAAGCTTGTCTTGGGCAAGCCCTTCCTCTGCGGCTTAAAGAGCTCAGTACAAAGCTTTGGTTTTCTTAATGACAGTGGCAATAGTGTATTACAGGTTTGCATGGTAATAACCTGTCCATTTTCTGCAGTCCATTTCCCTAGTGCAGCATTCAGTTGTTGAATTAGGGATGTTTGAAGGCACATCCTGACCACTCTTTTAGTATCTCCCTGTGGGCCTGTAGTGAATTTCCTTTGTAAGAAACCTTTGTATCAGACATAATTCCAGGGAAGAAAAAAAGTCATTCAGAGAAAGAGGACTTAAGCCAGTCTTTATCTTTGTTCTTTAAATCTCGCAACTGTGTGCTCTGTCTTTTCCAGGACCAACTGGAAAAGAAGAAAGAAAGAGAATTTACTGTGTTTGTCACATATGACCAAATCCTTAGAAAGAACCATCTTCTTAAATGTCTGTAGGAGACCAAGCAAATGAAGGTGCTCATGTGGTTGGAACCTTATCTGAACTAGTTGGCAGGGGAACACTAATAAATCAGATTAGACAGGTAAGCCTACTGTTCCTGTCATTTTAAATTAAATTAGCTTTCTTTCTGTCTGTTGAAGGTATTTCAAGGTGTCCAGTGGTGAGTCACTTCATCTCAACCACCCACCCAAAGAAGAGGAAAGGCAAAATGCAGATGAAAGTGAGTGCAGCTCACAAAGCGCCTATGAGTATTGAGCAGGGTTTATGTGGTAAACCCTCATAAACATAACTTTATTGCAGAATGTTTCTCATAGAATAGTTTAGTTTGGAAAAAAAATTGTCAAGTTTAGCTGTAAAATTATGCTGAGTTTTATTATTTCATTATGCCTGTGGTCCTCTGTCAGGCAAGCCTATGCCAATTCCAGCCCTGGAATCTTGCTCCTGCACTACCAGCAGAGCTGGGCGGCTCCTGGCAGCGTGGGCTCCAGGGCTGGCCCTGCATGCACACATACACACCCACCCACACCCACCCACACCCACCCACACCCACACACCCACACACACACGGGGCAGGGGGCACTCACCCCCCCCCCCCCCCCCCCCACGGCTTTCCCACCTGGATGTTGGGAGCCAGCCAGCCATTCCTCTGGTGTCCTGCAACAGCTCAGTACTGCCACTTTTACCTAAACAACTTGTGTCCTAACTTTTCCTGAGTGCTTTCTTAAAGATGGTTTGAAAAAAAAGCACAGGGTTGTCTATTGGAAGAAAGGGATCCAAATCAGGGAGGTATCTAGTAGTAGTGACACTTCCTCTCCAAAATGTCTTTTTCTTGTACACTGGTGGAAGGAAAGTGCTATGAGACTGTGACTTGGCCCTGAGGAGGTTTGTAATCTCCCTTTCTGCCAGCTTCCCTAAGCTTTTCTTCTTGGTACTGTTTCTGGCTGAAAGGCAATTGCAGTATTTATCCCACCAGTAATGTTAGGGTGCTGATGTTCTTTAAGCTTTAAATCATGGAGGTAAACACATGATGGAAGTTCCTTCATAAACAGAAGTTGTTGGAGAAGACAAGATGTAGTTAGGAGCTAAGGAGTTGCCTAAAGGAGTATGCAACAGGCTGTGTCCTGAGAGCAGGCATCTCCCAATGGCTGTGCATCTCAGGGAGGCCTGGAATAGAGGGATCCCAGCCTGCACAGCTATTATGATCAGACAATCCAAAAGCCTGGGAAGAAATGTGAATAAAGAGGGCAGATAAAAACACCAAAGGGTTAATACACAAGAACCGATGCACTATTGGTATGCAAGTAATGGAAAATACTAAACAGTCATTTTAGCTTTGCCTACAATGAAGAAAAATATCAAAGCTAATATTGTGCTGTCTTTACAAGCTTGGTACTCTGTGGATGGTCCCAGTAGAACTTTGGGTGTAAATTTCAGATGAAAATGCATTTCTGGAATGAGGTGAAAAAGGATTATGAGGGATAAAAGGGGAAAAAATCATAGAATTGATTACTTCTGATGTGCTGAGAATAATAAGTAAATTCTCTGAGCAAAAGTGTAGAGTAAGTCCAATGCACAGAACTAATCTGTTCATCAAGCAGGATGAAATCTAACAATCGCTAAGAGATTCAGGTGATGTCTGGGAGCAAACCCTGCTGCTTTCTTTTAGCTACACCAGTGAATACAAAGTGGCTGGCAAACACTGGTGAAGGGATGCAGAGTTAGAATCAGGGAACCTTACATACAGCAGGTTTGTGAGAGCAGGTTTTTTTTGCCACATGCTAAATATGAAATCTCCTATGTTCTTACACAGTACCCATTGACTATGCTGGAGGCTTGATAGCAGTATCCTGTTACTTGTACAACTAAATTCTTTCAAGACATGGTAATGACCAGTGTGCCAACAGTCAGGTGGAATGGCCTGTGCCACTTCAGGTGTCTATTTCCCTGCCAGAAACCAATTACTTGCAGCAGAGAACCACCATGTGACTCACAGAAATCATGAGGAGGCATTACAAATTAATTGGGGTTTTCACCTGTTATTTCAGTTAGCCTGCTTAATACTTAATGCTGGGTGGACACTGTGCTGGGACAGAATCAAACATAACATTTACAAAGATGTGCTTTGGGCTAGGCTGTGTGAATGAAATGCAAGATTGAATGAATGGAATTGCTTCCAGTCTGGATAATTATTGCAGCACTGTCCAAGGCATTCAGTGAAACAAGGTGGGTGACACTTTGGCTCTGGCAGGGTGTCTCTAGGGGGCCCAGAATTAACAGCCATTGCAGTGGGGGGTATTTCTCTATACTGCTTGCTGGTACAATCACCAAGAGTAATTCTGTCACATCCACCAGAATAACTTCTACTGGTGCAACTGGTTACACCATGCAAGGATTAATCCATGCAAGGAAAAGACTCTGTGGTCTTGCCTCTTTAAGTTTTTGAGAAGCTAGAATCCAAAGTCCATGCATTCTTTTGAGGCTCAAAAGAATACTTCCCTGTTAAAGGGCTCTGACTTTTATCTAGGTAGTTAAAATCTGGCTCCTGATTATTTCTGAATGCAAATTGTTCATTGATGGTAAGTTACTAGGGGATTATTTTATAAATTTTATGAGTTAGTGGCCTAACTCATTCCTGTCCCTCAGTGGGGACCCTTGCATTTGGCTGTGGTGAATTTTTACCATATAATTGAAAATTAGGCATGAAAAGGTTTAGAAAAAGCAGTGAGACATATTTTCCCTATTAACAGGATTTAGCAGCTAGGTATTAAAGCAATCAAGACTTTAATCTTTCATTTATGTTATTACAATCCTTACAATGACCTTTTAGGTGGAAAAAAAAAGAAAATAAAATAGTGTATATGTTGGGTATTAGCATTTCCCTAAAGAGATATTTTCTGTCCTTACAGTTTTCTTCCACCTGCCATCCACTGTTTTTTTTTTTTTTTTTCTAATAGAAAGAAGAGGAAATGCAAAATCATTCCTTCAAATGTCTTTTTCTTTAGGAAATAATTTGTTTTCTCTCTGTGCATATGTAGTGAACAGCCCCGCTCCTGCTCATGACAGAGGGCTTGGAGTTTTTGCCTCTGATGTATTTTAATGCCAGGAGAAGAGGCAGATTTTTAAAAAAGCTGGGAATTTGGGGTGCTGAATTCCCTTGAAAATCTGACTTTAGTGTTTCTATAAAAGTGTTTATGGCCTCAGTTGAGACTCAGCTTATTTTTTGAGTTCTTGCCAACTGCTACCCCTTTTAAAGGCTGCCCAAACCATCCGGAATTTTGTCTCAGTTATTGATTTATTCAAAATGAATTCAATGAATCTAACTCTGGTGTTCAAAGGTAGTCATTAATTAGCTAATGCTTTAACATAAAATGATCAATGGACTGAAGAGGATAGAAATACAATTAACTATTGATCCCTGGGATTAGGAGATGGTAAACCATGGGAGTCTTCAGACTGCTTCCTGTTCAAAATCCTGCCCTTGGCTTAGAGCAAGCTTGAACAGATTATTTCCAGAAGTCTGTCTGCTGATGGGAAAACTCAGTCTCCTGGGAACCAGCACTATATGTCAGTTCTATTTTTTTTTTTTTTTTCCTTTTGGGCTAACATCCTTCATTATTATCGCTCATACTTCTTCATGATCTATAATGAGTGTATATGAGCGCTTCTTCTTTCTCAAGAAGAGGCGGTCTCAGGCTGACTGAAACGCTGCGATTTCGACACCACAGGCCGTGTTCTCCCAGCTGCCGCCTTCCGGGCCGAGCCGGCCGTGCCCGGGGCGGGCGTGTCCCGTCTGTGACGCCGCGGCCCGTTCCACGGTCGCTGTCCCCGCCGGGCGCTGTCCACCCCCAGCGTTGACTCCCAGAGTCACTGTTCCTAGTGCTGACTCCCAGAGTCGCTGCTCGCAGTGCTGACTCCCAGGGTCACAGTTCCTAGTGCCGGTTCCCAGCGTCGCTGTCCAGGCCGGGCGCTGTCCAGCTCCCAGTGGACTTGGGCAGCGCCGGGGCTGCGAGCGGCCTCCCGGACCTGGCCTCTCGGATCCGCGATTCCCGTGCCCAAAGCCGCCTCCCCTCCCGGCCCGGGGCTGGGCAGAGGCGACCGAAGCCTCGCTGTGTGTGCTGAGCCGAGCCCCGAGCCATGGTGCTGGTGGACCTGCACAGGGCGGCCGCCAGCGCCGACCTGGCCCGGCTGCGGCGGCACTGGTGGCTGAACAAGTTCCGCATCAATGGCTACAACAAGGACAAGCAGTAAGGATGAACAGGAGACCTGTTCAAAATGGGGAATTTGTCAAAGTTGTCTGAGTGGGGGTGGGTTTTTTTGTGGATGTATTTTGCCTGTTTTCAAGCCTGAGCAGCAAGAAACAAGAGGAACAGCAGCAGTTAGCAGCCCTTAGCCAAGGGCATCCTAGAACTTACAAGCATTCAGGATGTAGTAAATCAAGATATTGTTGTTTCAGTAGAACAGACAGCAGAAGCATCCCTTAGTGAAGGACATCTGTAAAGGTTGCTATAAATCAAGATGTTGATGTAATTCTATGTATATACATTGCCAGTTTGGCAGAAGACTGAAGGTCCATGTATAGTCTAGCTGTATTTTCTTCATTACAATACTGCAAATCACACCTGCAGGTTAAAAAGACCCCTGCCCAGATGAAGGGGGTCTTCCCAGACCCCTGCCCCCTCCCCTAAGCATGCATAGAAGTTAGCTGTGGTTACATAACTTGTATGGAAACTATTAACTATTATGTACAGTCATAGTACAGGACTGTACTTGGGAAGCTGTTAATTCTGAACTTCTATGTATAAATAATAGCATGGAAAGTCTCTGGTGGGGTGTGCTTTATCTATGAAGTACCATTCAGCACCCAGGCACGTGTAACTCTGGAACACATAATGAGTGTCGCTCTCAAGTGTGTAATTATTGGTTTGCTGTACAGCTGGTAACAAACCCAATTTTGCAGAGAACACACCTACCCTGTCTGGAAGAGCCAGCAAAGCCCAGAATTGTGTCTGACAGCAGGACCAGACCCAGAGCACCAACCTTAGAGCCTTACAGTAGCCCTGCCTGATCTGTAATAGGAGACAGTAACAGCTCCACTCCACTGGCTTGCTCTGCCCTGCTCTGTAGCCTGGGCCCTGTACTTGATCATCTTTTTGTCCCATCCCTGTTTATCCAAGTGGTCAGGCTGGATGAGGCTCTGAGCAACTTGGTCCAGTGGAAGGTGTCCCTGCCCCTGGCAGGGGTTAGAACTAGATGGTCTTGAAGGTCCCTTCCAACCCAAACCATACTAAGATTTGATGATTCTGTGCTGCTCATCAGCCCTTTATTCAAGCAGAGACAACTCCGTTGCAGGTGCCAGACTGAGCAGCTTGGTTTAGCAGGGCATAGATTTGCAGGAAGTCAGCGCAGACTTTCTAGTGCTGTCAGAAGTCCTGTGGCATCAGTCTGGGAGAAAACTGATGCAGGGCTAATGTGGGGGAAGGGGAGTTCTCAGGGGCTCACACGCTTGTTCTGCCCTCTCTGTAGATTTACACAGCCTCCATTGCTAAGCAGTGTTTACCCTTAGTCAGGGACATTTTCAGTGTCTCATGCTCTGCCAGTGAGAAAGTACGCAAAAAGCTGGAGGGAGCTTAGTCAGGTCAACATTCTGAAATGGGATTTGGCATCAGTCAGTGGGTTGTGGGCCAATGTATTGTACATCACAGGTTTTTCTTGGGATTTTTTATTTGTTATTATTACTATAATATTTATTTTATTTCCTTTTTTATTTATCAATCTGTTAAAGTTTAATTGTTATTTAAAGTTTTAATTTTGATTCTCCTCCCTGTTTCAATGGTGTGGGGAGGGAGAGGGTGTGAGCGAGTGGCTGCATGGTGCTTATTTGCCATCTGGACTTAAACCAGGACAACTGCATATGCTTAATTTCTAGGACTCCTCTGCATCTTGCTTGCATAAATGGCCATGCAGATGTTGTTAAGTTTCTGGTTGAAAAGAAATGCAAGCTAAACCCTTGTGACAAACTGAAAAAATCACCACTAATGAAGGTATGCAGAAGGGGCATATGTTCTCTAATCTTTGATGGCATTCATACTTTCCAGTTTTGGAAAGGTGCGGGAGTTCTGTCAGTGAGAAACATAGATGTTGGAAGGTATTCCTCCTTTGTGTCTTGTTTCCAGGCAGTAGAGCACCAGCACAGAGACTGTGCAGCGATTCTTCTGGAACATGGTGCCAACCATAACCACAGAGGTGTCAACGGTAACACTGCCCTTCACTTTGCTGTCAGGGTTTCCAGCAAACCACTAGTGGAGCTGCTAGTTGAGTATGGTGCAGATATCGATGCTAAGAATAAGGTAAGCTTGAACTTTGGGTAAAGCTGCTCTTCCCATGTCAACTTGCTCGAATTCTCTGTTGTTCTAAGAGACATGATTTCTCCTTTCAGTGGGGATACACTCCGCTTACTCTTGCAATCACGGAAAACCGTGAAGAAATGGTCAAGTTCCTTCTTGAAAAAGGAGCTGACGTGAATGCTCAGGATGAAGTTTTTAGGTAACGGGTTTGCCAAAAGTGCATGTGGAGCTCCTTAGCACTGTTTGGGTTGGATTGACGGGAGGCATAAGAATGAGCTTTGAAAAAGGACCAGGAGCCATCCAGAAGGATCTCCTGTGTGACTTGTGAAAGCTGACCCAGGCTTGGGTGTCGCTTTCTTCAGGGGCTGATTTCCGCACTGAGGACTGCAAGAAAGCACTGTTTGCCATGCAAAATGTTCACATGTGCATGCACATGCAGGCACACAGGCCCTAAGTCTGCTCTGGGCAGGTGGTTGTCCAGGAGGCTTCCTGAGGTCCCACATACCTGAATTCTCCAACATTTTTAGGCATTTGGCTGTGCCTTCACTCTGCCTGTAGGAGAGGGGAAATGAATTGTTTAAGGAGCAAGGAGGAAATAAAGTATTGGCTAGGCAATGTTTTCAAAAGCTGATGTATTTACTCTAATCTCTTGGATGCCCTAGGACCCCTCTTACAGTTGCTACTTGTTCTGGAAATGAGAAAATAATACAACTTCTTCTTCAACATGGTGCTGTTTCTCCTGAGTCAGACAAGGAACTCAACCCATGCCAGCCTTTCACCAAAATGGTTCAGGATGATGTGTAAGTCTTTTACATTATTGTTAGAACAACTGCATTCTCCTAATATCTGTGCTGATGTACCTCCCTTTTTGGTAACAGCAGCAGGGTTTAATGAGGTGCTGAGAGGTTTGTAGAAGCTAAGCTTAGTGATGTCTTCTGATGTATCTCTTTCCATGTCAATAGTAGATTTAGAAGTTGAGGAAAACTTTGTCCCTTTGCCCCAGTTGTCTCTGAGAATTCACCTGTGTGCTTCCAAGTTCCATTACGTTGGCAGCAACTACTTGCCTTTTGTTTCAGAGGGGATCTAACTGATATTCCCTGTGTGCTTTACTAGACTGAGGAAAAAAGGGCCCTCTTTTCACAGTGATGGTAGCCAAGGGGTGGGTGAATGTAGTGCATTATTCCTATAAGCATGCCTTTTCTAGCTATAAACAATTGTCCATGAACTCATGCCTCTGGATCTTGACTTCGTTTCTTCTACCTCTGCCCCTTCTGGCAACCTGTATTGATTGGAAGCAGGAGAGAAGGGAGCTTGTGTAAACTGTGGTGTAAAAACCCCTTTAGGAATAAAACATGTTTGAAGATTGCTCTTCCAATACGTGGTGCTCATTCCTCCCTCCAGGCTTCTGGCACAGTACAAATGTCGTGATAATGCACCATTCTGCACAGCAGCCTTGATCTGGAGAACATGTTTAATTTCTTTTCTTGTTTAATTGGTGGGGGTTTTTGTTTGGTTGGTTTTTGTTTGTTTTTCTGCTTATTAAACAAGCCCAAGCCCCAGTCAACTCAGGGTTGTTAGAAGACAGCACAGGTCTTGGAATGCAAGCACAATATTTGTTGGTCTCTTGATAACCCACTTGAGAGCTCTCTAAACTCTGAGGTCCTCAGGCTAACCATGGGAATTTCTGAAGCCCTTCAAAGTGAGGACCAGGACTGAAGAGACTTTAAACCATCTTGATGTGGAGAGTAGCTGCACTATTAGCATAACATCTAGCTGAAGTAGAGGCTTTGGTGATGGCAGCCAGGAGGCTGGTTAAATGCATTGGCCCTTGAAATGGAGAGGGGATTTATCAGATGAGTCAGACTCTAGCAGGGGTGAGTTACTTCACAGATAAGACTAGGCACCTGTACGGTCAGCATGCCTGTAATGAGGATTCCAGTCTCCATTTCTCTGGGACCCCAGTAAGTTCTGGGTGTGTGTGTGACCCTTTAGCAGCTGTCTATGAATATGGATAGAATGGAGCAGGCATGGCTTTTGCTCTTCCTGCAGAGTGCATGGAAATCTGGGGCATTTTACCTAATGCATTTTTTTCCTTTCTATCTTTAGTATTGCTAATGAAAAAATGTGGAGCTCCTGCTATAAGACAACTCCTGTCATTCCCTTGGAAACACCGGCATTGGCAGAGTCATGTAAGATACTTTGCTTTCAAAGAGATGATGAGGAAAATCACAGTGGCCTGTAGCAGAATGATACCCAATTAATGGGAAGCTGGTCTGGAGGGATGGGCCAAAGGACTGGAAAATAAACACTGAAGGCAACAACGTGCTTCTTATCTTACTTCTTAGGTGATGCGCCAAAAGAAGCAGCAGCTAAGAAGAAGGGCAATGGTCCAGCTGCAGACCTAAATAAAGTGTCTGTGCGCTCTATTAGAGGGCAGTCCTACAGAGGTAATTTCAGAGGGACCAGATGGTTAGCTTTGCAAACTTCCATGGAGTGAAGCAGATGGAGAGAAGCAGAGTGAAATAAGCACTCACAGAAATGACACACTTCTTATCTTTTGTTAGGAGACTACAAAGCGGAAGGAGCAGAGAAAAAGGAAGACAAACGCACTCTCTGCAATCCTGAGGTACCTTCTCTGGGGGAGGCAATGGACTTTCTCTCACTTCCTGGATTCTGGGACTTTTTCCTTTGCTACTTCTGTCACACTCTCATAACTTGGACCTTGACATGCTGCTGCTTCAGTAGAGACTGAGACAAACTGGTGTCCAGCTAATGTCCTGGGCCTCCTGGCAGCTGGCTCTCAAGCAGGATTTCTAGTCTAGCACAGAGCGGTGAAGCTCACTGTTGGTTACAGTCCTCTGAAAACTGAAAGGCTTGCATTGTGAGGATTGCTGTTTTTCCATTACATAGCTCGCTTCCCTAGATACATGCAGTATCAGCTGGTTCCCATATGATCTACAGTCGAGAGATTAATTTCTTCTGCCTAAGTTGTCTCCAGACAGAGCAGGTGGACTTGATCCTGTTTTGAAAGCAATGCACAGCAGTGACCCAAACGCACTGGCTGTGCTTGCCCTTTGCATCACCTGATCCTGCACCTTAGGCCTGCTGGCTGGAGGAGAGTCTTTGAGCAGGGAAGCGGGTGTGGAAGCAGCCTGTGCCAGTTCTCACGTGAGTCTTTTAAATTGCACAGACTGATCCTAAAGGTCGAAGGAAAGTGCGGGCCAGTGAGCGGCTTCCTGCTGCAACCAGCACCAGGCCGTGCGCGCGCTCTGCCGCAGGGGAGCGTGGCAAAGGTAATTTCAGAGGGACTAAATGGTTACCTGTGTAAGCCTCTCTGGAGTGAAGCAGGTGGAGAAAAGCAGAGTGAAATAAGCACCCACAGAAATGACACACCTCTTATCTTTCTTAGGTGTCTTGCCAGGCACAGCATCAGTAGACGCTGAAAAGGAAGATGATGATTCCTCCTGGGGTTCAAAGGTACCTCCACTGAGGGAGGTAGTGGGGTCCCTCTGGCTCACCTGCTTCTGAACTCCTTCTTCTCTGATGCTGCTTCTGCCACAGCCTCCTTACTTGGACCTTAACCAGTTGCTGCTTCAGAGAATCTTTTCAGTTAGGACTGGGACAAAATGAGGTCCAGCTAAAGTCTGGGGCTTCACTGTGACTGATTGCCGAGCTGGATTTCTAGGACAAAGAAGTAACTCCTCCTTCTGCTTACAGTCCTCTGAAATTCTAGAAGGCTGGCATTGTGAGAATTGCTTTTTCCCTCCTTTCAAATCTCTTTTGTGCATTGTCAGTGTCAAATGGTTGTGTCTGACCCACAATTTAGGGTTTTATTTCTTGGGCCTATGCTCTCTCTTGCTTGGGCAAGGGGACTTCATCTCATTTCAAAAATCCTGCTCAACAGTAAATGGCTCAACACTGGCTATGTTTGCCCTTTTTGTTCTTTTCATCATCTTATCCTTCTCCTTAGGTGTGTTGGCTGAATCAGAAGCTTTGAGCAAGGAAATGGGGGCAGAAACCACCTGTGCCACTTCTTATGTGTGTTTTTTAAATCACACAGCCTTTTTCTGCACTTCTGGAAAAAGTGTTTGCTGATGGGTGGCATCCTGCTGCAGACCACACAGGAGGGGGTGTGCTCTCTGCTCCAGCGGAGAGCAGCAAAGGTAATTTCAAAAGGACTACATGGTTACCTTTGTAAACCTCAGTGAAGAGAATCAGATTTGGAAAAGGGGAGCGACACAAGTGCTCAGAGATGTGACAAGTCTCTTATCTGTTCTTAGGGATCTTGCAAGGAGCAGGAAGATCAAGAAAATACGATAACTCTTGGGATTCTGAGGTACCTTTTCTGAGGGAGACAGTGAGGTTCCTCTAAAGAACTGGTTTCTGGGCTCATTTTCCTTTTATGTTGCTTCTGCCACACACTCATACCTTAGACTTTGATGGCATTCTGCTGCTGCAGACACACTGTTCAGATAGGACTGGGACAAAGTGAGGTCCAGCTAATGTCCTGGGCATTCTTGCGGCTGATGTCCAATGTAGATTTCCAGTAAGGATAATGTAGTAAAGCTCCATGTTTGTTACAATCCTGTGGAAACTGTGCAAGGCTGGCATTGTGAGGATTCATTTTTCCATCAAACATCTCTCTTCTGTACATGCAGTTAACATCAACTGAGTTCCCATATTACCTACAGTCTACAGAATAATTACTTTTGCCTACATTCTCTATGGCATGGCGTGGTGTGCTTGGTCCCATTTTATAAACAATGCTCAATAGAGATGCTGAATGTGCTTGCTGTGTTTGCCCTTTTTGTTCTTTCCATTTACCTGGTCCCTCTTGTTAGGCCTCTTGGCTGAAGCACAGCCTTTGAGTGTGGAAGTGGGTGGAGAAGCAGCCTGTGCCAGTTCTTATATGTGCCTTTTAAATTGCACAGACTGAGTCTGAAGGTGAAGACAAAGTGTCGGATGCTGTCCAGCTTCCTGCTGCCAACTGCAACAGGTTGGAGGCATGCTCTGCTGCAGGGGAACTTGGCAAAGGTACTAGTTTCAGAGGGACTAAATGGTTACATTTGTAAGCCTCTCTGGAGTGAATCAGATGCAGAAAAGAACAGTAAAAGAAACACTCATAGCTGTTGTGTGCTTATCTTTTCTTAGAAGTCTTGAAGGAAGAATGGACAGAAGTGAAAAAGGAAGAGAGAGTCTTGCAGCCAGCAGAGGGGGAAGCAAAACAGGAATACGATGATTCTCCCTGGGATTCTGAGGTACCTTACAGTGGGGGTCCCTCTGGACTGACCTGCTTCAGGACTCATTTTCCTTTGCTGCTGCTTCTGCCACCTGTTCATAACTTGGATCTTGACATGCTACTGCTGCAGACACACTGTTCAGATAGGACTGGGACAAAGTGAGGTCCAGCTAATGTCCTGGGCATTCTTGCGGCTGATGTCCAATGTAGATTTCCAGTAAGGATAATGTAGTAAAGCTCCATGTTTGTTACAATCCTGTGGAAACTGTGCAAGGCTGGCATTCTGAGGATTCATTTTTCCGTCAAACATCTCTCTTCTGTACATGCATTTAAGATCAACTGAGTTCCCATATTACCTACAATCTACAGATTAATTACTTTTGCCTACATTCTCTGTGGCATGGGGTGGTGTGCTTGGTCCCATTTTATAACCAATGCTCAATAGAGATGCTGAATGTGCTTGCTGTGTTTGCCCTTTTTGTTCTTTCCATTTACCTGGTCCCTCTTGTTAGGCCTCTTGGCTGTAGCACAGCCTTTGAGTGTGGAAGTGGGTGGAGAAGCAGCCTGTGCCAGTTCTTATATGTGCCTTTTAAATTGCACAGACTGAGTCTGAAGGTGAAGGCAACGTGTCGGATGCTGTCCAGCTTCCTGCTGCAAACTGCAACAGGTTGGAGGCATGCTCTGCTGCAGGGGAACTTGGCAAAGGTATTAGTTTCAGAGGGACTAAATGGTTACATTTGTAAGCCTCTCTGGAGTGAATCAGATGCAGAAAAGAACAGTAAAAGAAACACTCATAGCTGTTGTGTGCTTATCTTTTCTTAGAAGTCTTGAAGGAAGAATGGAGTGAAGTGAAAAAGGAAGAGAGAGTCTTGCAGCCAGCAGAGGGGGAAGCAAAACAGGAATACGATGATTCTCCCTGGGATTCTGAGGTACCTTACAGTGGGGGTCCCTCTGGACTGACCTGCTTCAGGACTCATTTTCCTTTGCTGCTGCTTCTGCCACCTGTTCATAACTTGGATCTTGACATGCTACTGCTGCAGACACACTGTTCAGATAGGACTGGGACAAAGTGAGGTCCAGCTAATGTCCTGGGCATTCTTGCGGCTGATGTCCAATGTAGATTTCCAGTAAGGATAATGTAGTAAAGCTCCATGTTTGTTAGAATCCTGTGGAAACTGTGCACGGCTGGCATTGTGAGGATTCATTTTTCCATCAAACATCTCTCTTCTGTACATGCAGTTAAGATCAACTGAGTTCCCATATTACCTACAATCTACAGATTAATTACTTTTGCCTACATTCTCTGTGGCATGGGGTGGTGTGCTTGGTCCCATTTTATAAACAATGCTCAATAGAGATGCTGAATGTGCTTGCTGTGTTTGCCCTTTTTGTTCTTTCCATTTACCTGGTCCCTCTTGTTAGGCCTCTTGGCTGTAGCACAGCCTTTGAGTGTGGAAGTGGGTGGAGAAGCAGCCTGTGCCAGTTCTTATATGTGCCTTTTAAATTGCACAGACTGAGTCTGAAGGTGAAGGCAACATGTCGGATGCTGTCCAGCTTCCTGCTGCCAACTGCAACAGGTTGGAGGCATGCTCTGCTGCAGGGGAACTTGGCAAAGGTACTAGTTTCAGAGGGACTAAATGGTTACATTTGTAAGCCTCTCTGGAGTGAATCAGATGCAGAAAAGAACAGTAAAAGAAACACTCATAGCTGTTGTGTGCTTATCTTTTCTTAGAAGTCTTGAAGGAAGAATGGAGTGAAGTGAAAAAGGAAGAGAGAGTCTTGCAGCCAGCAGAGGGGGAAGCAAAACAGGAATACGATGATTCTCCCTGGGATTCTGAGGTACCTTACAGTGGGGGTCCCTCTGGACTGACCTGCTTCAGGACTCATTTTCCTTTGCTGCTGCTTCTGCCACATGTTCATAACTTGGATCTTGACATGCTACTGCTTCAGACAAGCTGTTCAGATGGGACTGGAACAAAGTGAGGTCCAGCTAATGTCCTGGGCCTCCTTACAGCTGATGTCCATGTGGGATTTCCAGGGCAAATAAGTAAAACTTCCTTCTGGTTACAGTCCTCTCAAGTCCTAGAAGGCTGGCATTGTAAGAATCTTTTTTTCCCACCTTACAGATCTCTTCTCTGGATCCAGTCAATGTCAAATGTTTAGAGACAATTTAGAGACCTATTCCTTCTGCCTAGGTTCATTCAAGCTTGGGCAGGAGGACTTTGTCCTGTTTTGAAAGATCTACTCAAGAGTGATGCCAAACATGATGACTGTGTTTGCCCTTATTGTTATTTCCATCACCTGGTCCCTCTCTTGTTAGGCCTCTTGCTGAAGCAGAAGCTTTGAGGGTGGAAGAGGGTGTGGAAGCAACCTGTGGCAGTTCTCATATGTTTCTTTTAAAATATGCAGACTGATTCTGAAGTTGAAAGGAAAGTGTCAGCCAATGTGCAGCTTCCTGCTGCAGACCAAAACAGAGTGGATGTGAGCTCTGCTGCAGAGAAGCGTGGCAAAGGTAATTTCAGAGAGTCTGCATGGTTGCCTTTGTAGGCCTCTCTGGAGTGGATCAGTTCTGGAAAAGCTAAGTGAAAGATGCACTTACAGCAGCAACACTCTTACCTTATTTTTTCATCTCTTTTATCAGCTGCAAGAGCAGAACAGAAGGAGCATTTTATGTCCTCTTCTGAGAATAAGGTACTTCCTGAGCTCTTACACTACCCTTGGCAGAAGTCACATTTCTTTGTGCTCTCTGCTTGAAGGCAGTGTGATGCTGCAGTCCTGTCGAGGATGCTTTTCCCAGTTGTTTCTCTTTTTTCTTGTTTGCTTAACTTCCTACATTACAGGGAGAAGATCTTCAGCTAAAGGTTGATTCTTCAACTCAAACAAATTCTGAGCAGGACAAACAGGTGACTCTTAGAGATAGATGCAAATATCCCTCAATAGAACCTATCAGTGTAAACACATGTACTCTTGCTGTTGAGTATATTTTGAAATAGTGCTGAGAGGAAGTAATTAATCTGGACCTGAGCTGTCTTTTGGATCTAATTTCATAAGTATTTGAAGCAGAAGAGCTGCAAAAAGAGGCTGCTTGAGGTCCCATTCAGCTTCATTTTAAACACGTCCAGGGATGAGCACAACTCCTCTGGACAGCTTGGTCCAGTGTTCTATCACAATACTTGGAAAATTTTCCTCCTGACATCTAATCCAGATCTACTGTCTTTTCATTTTAAACCGTTGCCCCTTGACCTGTCACTACAATCCTTGGTAAAAATATCTCTCCTTCTTTTTATGTTAAGGGGCTGCAGTAATATCTGCCCAGAGCCTGCTTTTCCCCAAACTGGAAAATCCAAGGTTCCTCACCCTTTTTCCATGGGAGAGGTGTTCCAGGCCCATGAATGTCTTTGTGGCCCTCCTCTGGCCTCTTTTCATCAGGTCCATGTCTGCCTTGTGCTGAGGGCCTCAGAGGGTGACACAGCACTTCAGGTGGGGTCTCACAAGAGCAGAGTAGAAAGGGAGAATTGCCTCCCTCAACCTGCTGGCCACCCTCTCCCTCAACCTGCAGACCAATCCAATGATGTAATTTCATCAGTAAAAGCATCACTTTTCTTGTCATGTTCACGCTGATTTTGCCATGCTTATGAAGCACCATTTCCTTAGCCATTGGCCAGGCAGAAACTTGACAAAATTCTCAGAAAGGACTCCCTGGAAGGAGCTCCTCTTGGAACTGTGAAGATCAACAGCAGGAAGGAACAGAAACTGCTGTTGGAGAAACTGGAGAGGTGTAAAACTAGGGTGTGGAAAATGCCTGTTTCTTGGCAGAGTCCCAAGCCTTCTTTGTAGTAAACAGAGCAGGGAACTGATCATTCCTTAAGACTTTTGTGTAACATGGAGCTGGTCAGGGGAGGGAGCAGCACTGCTGCCTTTGATGTTTGCCTGTTGGCACCACTTGAAGTAACAGTGGAGGGCTGCACCGAGGTGGTCTTAGTACACTACACAACTTTGCAACAGGAGTAAGTTGAGTGACACGTCACTGACCCGACTGATTTTATAAGTCTGGTGACTACAATTAACAAAAACATTAGCTGTGATGTCACTTTGTCCTTAATGGGAGAAGGACATGTATTCCTTTCAAAAAGCTGCTTCCCAAGCGTCATGGAGCACAGAGTATTTGCCTCTGCTGTGTGGTTTTGCAAAGTGGAATGTGTGTTGGCAGAGAAAGAGTAGGCCTATTGGAGGATTGCACTGATGTTTTGTAGTATTTCTTCCCCCCATCACCATTGTTATGGAGTTGTGAAGTCACTTTAGGAAGAAGAGGAGTTTCTAATCGCAGTAGCCAGGAGGGGGCTTATTCTATACCACCTCAGGTCATGGCCGAGGACAGAGGATGGAGGAAGCAGGGTTGGGTGGGAGGACCAGGAGAGAATGTGGTGCATGGGGAAGGGGAATAGAAAGGGAGTCTATTCCCTTGTGGTTAAATAAGTGCGGCTGAGGGAGTGGTTGGGTAACATCTGTTCTCAGCATTTTGCATATGAATCTCTTACTTCTCTCTTGAACACTTTTCCTATGAATATTATTGCTGTTACTGTTTTCTTATCTCATTTCTGTTTCCAGGAAATTGTTCTTAACTGAACTCATGACCTTTACCTTTTGTGTCCGCAGTTCTCCTCTCCTTTCTGTTGCAGGGTGAGGGGGAAGAGAAGGAAGGAGCAAGGGAACAGCAGTGTGGTTAGGAGAGTCTCAGTGGGAGCACAAATTAGGGGAATACCATTCCTAAACCATGACACCCAAACAGGCTACAAAGTGTATTCAGAGTCCTTGAGAGAGGAGAGGAGAAGAAAAGTGTTGTGCCAGTCTTTAGGAAACACTTCAGGAAATCAGTGTAGGAGAGGGCCTATTGTAAAAGATGAAGAAGTAACACAGATTTTGAAAGTTAACATCAGAGTTAAAACATCAAAACACTCTACTATTTTCTAATATATAAAAGCTTTCTACTGGGGTTTGTTCTTGTGGTTTGACAGCTCAAGGACCTGAAAGAACCTCTTAACAAGAATGAATATTATGTCGACTCAGGGAAGTATGCCCAAAAGGAGAAGATAATAACAATTTTGAGGAACGTGCAAGGCATCCTGGTTGATGCTTTTGATTCTTCAGCTGCAGCTATCCCCCAGCTGGAAGAACGCATTCAACGGTAAGAGAGTAGAACAAGACTTCACTTTGTGTGATTCTGTGAAAACAACAGGACTGTTGTCTTGCATCCCAGTGAGATACTAATACATGATTCTCAAAGATGCTTTTGTTTTAGATGAAGTTCTTTCATGCTGTTGTTTTGGAATTTGTTCTCTTGTGGACTTTTGTGAAAAAGCCTGTACTTTTTTTCAGGCTCCAAATGCAAAGGGCAAGGCTGGAAGCCACCATCCAGCAACAAACCAAGACTATTGAAGTCTTAGAGACAATCCAGCAATCTCTTACCTCAGTAAGCTACCAGAGCCTTCCCTGTTCATGATCCACAGAGCCTAATTTCATATTCATGTGGGAAATGTTTAAATTTTCAGGTTTTCCTACAAGGAATCTAAGAGAGATCATACCATATAACTAGATAACCTGAAAGACCCATATTATGAAAGACCCAATCATATTCTAGAAGAATGGGTGTGGGGATACATGTTGGAAGGAAGACAGGCAGTTGGTGGTTTGGGAAGTCTGTACATTCTTAGTGCCCCAGCCAATGGGGAAAGGAGAAGGGCAACATGCGGTTGGGAGTTTAAGATAAAAGGAGGCTGGATCCTCCAAAAACCCAAGGGACCCCACAGGGATATGGCCCACTAGACTCTCCCTTTATTCAAATAAAGTTGATTTTTTGCAGGACTCTTCTGTGGACACCAGTCTTTGACACCGTGATTTTCCACACGCCGTCAAAAACTGCTTTGGAGTGAAGTGCGCAAAGTGAGCCAATCCCAGGGGCTGGATCACTCTGCAGATGTTTCTGCCGTTTTATGTGTCTTTGTTCCCGTGAGATTTGTGATATTTAGCAATTTTGTATCTAGTGATTACTTACCGTTATTAAACAGCCTGTTGCTGTTTCAGTTGTCAATAAATTGTTATCTATTCTTTTATATCTGCTTGTGTTTGTTCCTTATTTGTGGAAAGGAACTGGATGGAACTAAGGGGAGGTAACTCATTTTAGAGTGTTCACCTCTTTAAACTGTCTTAAACCAAGACATATTTTTTAGAACTACCCTGGGAAGATGGTTATCTCTACTGTTCTTGGTGGATAGCTATTCTGAATGGCCAGGAGCCTTTGGTCTGTCGCACCAACAAAATTCTAGAAGTAAGAGAAATTTTCTTAAAGGAAATTATACCCAGATTTGGGGTACCACTGGGTCTGCTTTCAGACAGAGAATTTCATTCTGTGGCTGAAACAGTTCAAAGTTTATGCAAAGTGCTTGGGAGTTACATGGAATCGCCACACTCCTGAAATACTCAGTCCAGTGGAAAAGTAGAAAGGATGGTAAATGAGTAAGATTTGTCAAGAAACTTCACTAAGATGGCCTCAGGCTTTTTCTTTGGCCTTATTAAGAATTAGAATACAGCCTAGATCTAAAGAAAGGTTATTAATTATTATTAATTCCTTATGAAATTATTTGAGGTATGCTGTATCAAACTAACTGTCTCAGGAGAAAGCCATATGATAGAAAATGGTAATTTAAAAGAGTATGCATTATCTTTGGGAAAAGAGCTCTCAGTCTTGCATAGGTTTGTTGTTTAGCTTCCTCAACAACCATGGACATTCAGGTACATCCTCATCAATCCAGGGATTAGGTATATGTCCACATGTGGAATGTTGAAACACTTAAGGAAAAGTGGAAAGGACCATTCCAAGTTCTCCTGGCTAGCCACATGGCTGTGAAAACTTCTGGCCGAGACTCCTGCATTCACTACACCTGGACCAAGCCAGCCCCAAACTGGGAAACATTTCACTGGGCTGTTCAGCAGACAGCAAATCCCTTACAGGAAAGACTGAAATGAAATATTTAATAAATTGGACTTGGGATCAAGTGAATTTTTTTGATGGTTATAGAGTGCATGATAGTGTTTGTCTGAAATGAAACAGTTAATGAAGATCATATTTCCATACTTTGTAGAATAGTAGCTCCAAGGGATATAGCTTCTTCTGGAGAAACTGGGAACCTCATACTAGATTTATATCTTTCACTGAGTCAGTGAGCCAGACAATTCCCCGAGGAATTGCAACAGGCTGCAGAGACTAATCAGCTAAACAAAATTCTGCAGGAAATTGGGAACTAGTTACCGAAGGGTTGGCTACACTATTTGAGGCCTTAATCTGTATTATAATTATCACAGTCATTATCGGAATTTGTTTAGGATAAATTCAGTGTCAGACATCAATTGAAAGTAATATACGGAAGTAGAGAGAGAAAACCTCTCTCCTTTGCAAAAGGGAGAATTGGCATAAATGCTCAAGAGGCAGAAATATCATCAATTGAAAAAGCAATGCTGGAATAGGAGATCACCAAAAGTACCCCTAGGTGGGATTGGCTTACCTCATGGTTAACAGATCTTAGATGATTTAGAAAATTTCTTTTAACATGTTGGAATAACATTGTTGCAACTTGAATGAAGCTTTAATATCACTTTCAAGGAAAAAAAAAAGTAATGGAAAGTACTTAAATATTCAATGTTTCGTAAAAGAATTAGCTAAAAATGGAAGCAAGTACATTTGTGCCTAGTCAGTAAACTCCTACACATGGACTTTGAAAAAGTTTGTAGTCTTTAATAACACTGCAACTATCTAGATGTGGACTACTTGGATTGAAAGCCTTCTATTTAATTATTTGTCTGTAGTTCCAGATTGGCATGTGTTATAGCTGTTCTTGGAGACTATTATTACAGAAACTGTGTAAAAACATAATGAGGTCAAAGAATCAGAAATTTTTGCAGTGTTCACCTCAACTTTAAATGCTAACCTTACTCCTCCTCTCCTCTGCGTGCTGCTTTGGCTGCAGGGCTGTGTCCTCCTTTTAGTTCATAGGGGGAAGAGATAAAAGCATTCCTATCTTAACTGCTGCGTAATGTTTTGGTGAAAGCATTGCCAAGAGACTCTCGAGAGAAGAGTCTCTAGAAGAGACTCATTATGGTTCAGCTGCTGCCTAACTGATGCCTTCTCTGCGTGTGGAGCCTCTTGATCTGTCTCCAGTTCCTGTCATGTAGCAAGTAGTCTTGCCAAGAGTTAAGAAAATTGAGTATTTTTGGATTTGCTATTCCAGCAGCAATCCTTAGATTAGGGATAAACATGTGAAGGATTGTGACAGGGTGTAAAAAACTCAGTTATTGTTGTCTTTTTGTTTTTTTAAACCAAAATCTTACTTCAACAGCAATATTAGCGCAGTTATTCTGAAAGAGAAAAGCAGCTTAACACACCAAAATTTTCTTCCAAACCTATATATCTCCTGCTTTAAATGCCCAATTCCTACACTTTGCCAATACAGGAGTTATTAAAAAGGAAAGGGCAGCCAAAATTGAGGTTGCAGGTTTAGGATTGTATTTTTTCCAGAAAATGTAATCCCAGACTGAGGACGAAAATGTTCTAAATATTACAGAAGAAAGAAATTAATGCCTTAAGCTGTAGGAAACTTGGACATAAATATCTTGGCTTCTGTATAGCATTCATCTGCATTGGATCCAGGTTTCTGTAGCCTCAACTGGAACTGGAACACTACGGAGATGTGAAGCTTCAGCATGACCGTATGCTTTGGGATAATCACTGGCATCATGTGCAAGGCTGCAGCCTTCCTTAGCCCAGAATAAACCAAAAGCTCAGGATAAGACTGATTTAGAACATAAAGAGCTGTGAAATATTGCCTTGTCCTGTGGTTATAAGAAGCTTTAATTGATTAAGACCTCTTTAATTGCTGAATAAGCAAAGAACAAAAATATTATCTCTTCCCAGAGGAGTGCACAGCTGCTGCCTTGCATACCTTTAATTCTTTACTTATTTTGAGGTAGATGTTTTTAAAAATTACCCTGCACAGGTATTTCAGACATCTCTTAAATTTTCTGCTTAAATGACTAATCTATTGCAAATCATCTCATACATTAGTTTATCTTGGTAGATTTCTTACACCCATCAGCATTCCTTTCTGGGAACATGCATCAAGAAAAATAGTACTGAATATCTGAATATTTGGGCTAGAATTAGCTTGTATGATATGCTGCAGAAATATGCATTAGATAAGGGAAAATATTTAAGAATTAATTCTGTGTTGCTGTATATGTGGTATTTACTCTCCATCCTGCCCTAAGCACTGAGGTATGAGAACTCAAAGAATTGTAATTTTTAAGAAAGTCTACATTGAAAATACAATTTTCATTTCAATCACTGTCCTGCTCCAGATATAATCGGCTTTAAAATTCTTGTTTCCTGGAATGTGGCTGGTTTTATAGTTAAAATAATCAGGAAAATGCATATATATATAATAAGAAGGAATAAATAAGAGTAGGGAAAAACTGCTGCTGCTGTACTGCTGTCAGGACATAGCCATAGAAATTTCACGGGTATTTATTATTGCATTTTGCATTCTGTTGGAATGAGATAGTTTTGAAATTATAATGATGCTCAGATAGTAAAACTGTGTAGAGCTCCAGCATTTTTAAAGCAGGTAGTAATCTTCCCTTCACTCTGATGGTGTTTGCAAAGTTGATCAACCCTCCCAGAACAAATCACTGGAAAAAAACCTGTCTTTCACATTGGTTCAGTTTCAATGTGGCCACCACTCTGGATGGTGTAATGGGAGGAGCAAAGGATAAAGAAGGGATAGGGAGTGCATAGGACAGAGGGAATTTCAGAAGAAATTGATATAAAATAAGAATGTATTGCTGGTGTGATTGAAATATTAACAATCTAATCCAAGAAGCAAATAATAGTTCAGACCAAATAATTATATAAGAAAGAAAAATGCTTCAATGCAGAAAAACTTCAATAATAATATTAGAATGATAACTATACAATTACAATTATTAGTCTCACCCTGTTTAGTTTCTTGACCCCTTCTGCCTCACTCTTTCCCTGCTCCTCTGAGTCCTCAGGCTGATGGTTTTGTTTTGGTGTTTGATGGTAAAGGGGGAGCTTTAGCCCACTACCAGCATCTGGAAGTGCAGATGGTGGTGTTTTCCTCTCCCCATTTCAAGACACACATGGGGCCACATTTATGTATTTGCTAACATATATTTGCACCTTACTCTTTTTTGATTGCTCTGCAGCTCCACATCACATGTGAACATACAATATGTGATGCTTTTTACATCAGTGTTAGAAGTATTCGCTCTTGGTTCTCTCCATCACCCTTAATGTCAGATGTGGCTGGCTTCTGCTTGTCTACCTTGTGCAGGTTGTACAGGTCAAGGAAAGCTTGTCTTGGGCAAGCCCTTCCTCTGCGGCTTAAAGAGCTCAGTACAAAGCTTTGGTTTTCTTAATGACAGTGGCAATAGTGTATTACAGGTTTGCATGGTAATAACCTGTCCATTTTCTGCAGTCCATTTCCCTAGTGCAGCATTCAGTTGTTGAATTAGGGATGTTTGAAGGCACATCCTGACCACTCTTTTAGTATCTCCCTGTGGGCCTGTAGTGAATTTCCTTTGTAAGAAACCTTTGTATCAGACATAATTCCAGGGAAGAAAAAAAGTCATTCAGAGAAAGAGGACTTAAGCCAGTCTTTATCTTTGTTCTTTAAATCTCGCAACTGTGTGCTCTGTCTTTTCCAGGACCAACTGGAAAAGAAGAAAGAAAGAGAATTTACTGTGTTTGTCACATATGACCAAATCCTTAGAAAGAACCATCTTCTTAAATGTCTGTAGGAGACCAAGCAAATGAAGGTGCTCATGTGGTTGGAACCTTATCTGAACTAGTTGGCAGGGGAACACTAATAAATCAGATTAGACAGGTAAGCCTACTGTTCCTGTCATTTTAAATTAAATTAGCTTTCTTTCTGTCTGTTGAAGGTATTTCAAGGTGTCCAGTGGTGAGTCACTTCATCTCAACCACCCACCCAAAGAAGAGGAAAGGCAAAATGCAGATGAAAGTGAGTGCAGCTCACAAAGCGCCTATGAGTATTGAGCAGGGTTTATGTGGTAAACCCTCATAAACATAACTTTATTGCAGAATGTTTCTCATAGAATAGTTTAGTTTGGAAAAAAAATTGTCAAATTTAGCTGTAAAATTATGCTGAGTTTTATTATTTCATTATGCCTGTGGTCCTCTGTCAGGCAAGCCTATGCCAATTCCAGCCCTGGAATCTTGCTCCTGCACTACCAGCAGAGCTGGGCTGCTCCTGGCAGCGTGGGCTCCAGGGCTGGCCCTGCATGCACACATACACACCCACCCACACCCACCCACACCCACCCACACCCACACACCCACACACACACGGGGCAGGGGGCACTCACCCCCCCCCCCCCCCCCCCACGGCTTTCCCACCTGGATGTTGGGAGCCAGCCAGCCATTCCTCTGGTGTCCTGCAACAGCTCAGTACTGCCACTTTTACCTAAACAACTTGTGTCCTAACTTTTCCTGAGTGCTTTCTTAAAGATGGTTTGAAAAAAAAGCACAGGGTTGTCTATTGGAAGAAAGGGATCCAAATCAGGGAGGTATCTAGTAGTAGTGACACTTCCTCTCCAAAATGTCTTTTTCTTGTACACTGGTGGAAGGAAAGTGCTATGAGACTGTGACTTGGCCCTGAGGAGGTTTGTAATCTCCCTTTCTGCCAGCTTCCCTAAGCTTTTCTTCTTGGTACTGTTTCTGGCTGAAAGGCAATTGCAGTATTTATCCCACCAGTAATGTTAGGGTGCTGATGTTCTTTAAGCTTTAAATCATGGAGGTAAACACATGATGGAAGTTCCTTCATAAACAGAAGTTGTTGGAGAAGACAAGATGTAGTTAGGAGCTAAGGAGTTGCCTAAAGGAGTATGCAACAGGCTGTGTCCTGAGAGCAGGCATCTCCCAATGGCTGTGCATCTCAGGGAGGCCTGGAATAGAGGGATCCCAGCCTGCACAGCTATTATGATCAGACAATCCAAAAGCCTGGGAAGAAATGTGAATAAAGAGGGCAGATAAAAACACCAAAGGGTTAATACACAAGAACCGATGCACTATTGGTATGCAAGTAATGGAAAATACTAAACAGTCATTTTAGCTTTGCCTACAATGAAGAAAAATATCAAAGCTAATATTGTGCTGTCTTTACAAGCTTGGTACTCTGTGGATGGTCCCAGTAGAACTTTGGGTGTAAATTTCAGATGAAAATGCATTTCTGGAATGAGGTGAAAAAGGATTATGAGGGATAAAAGGGGAAAAAATCATAGAATTGATTACTTCTGATGTGCTGAGAATAATAAGTAAATTCTCTGAGCAAAAGTGTAGAGTAAGTCCAATGCACAGAACTAATCTGTTCATCAAGCAGGATGAAATCTAACAATCGCTAAGAGATTCAGGTGATGTCTGGGAGCAAACCCTGCTGCTTTCTTTTAGCTACACCAGTGAATACAAAGTGGCTGGCAAACACTGGTGAAGGGATGCAGAGTTAGAATCAGGGAACCTTACATACAGCAGGTTTGTGAGAGCAGGTTTTTTTTGCCACATGCTAAATATGAAATCTCCTATGTTCTTACACAGTACCCACTGACTATGCTGGAGGCTTGATAGCAGTATCCTGTTACTTGTACAACTAAATTCTTTCAAGACATGGTAATGACCAGTGTGCCAACAGTCAGGTGGAATGGCCTGTGCCACTTCAGGTGTCTATTTCCCTGCCAGAAACCAATTACTTGCAGCAGAGAACCACCATGTGACTCACAGAAATCATGAGGAGGCATTACAAATTAATTGGGGTTTTCACCTGTTATTTCAGTTAGCCTGCTTAATACTTAATGCTGGGTGGACACTGTGCTGGGACAGAATCAAACATAACATTTACAAAGATGTGCTTTGGGCTAGGCTGTGTGAATGAAATGCAAGATTGAATGAATGGAATTGCTTCCAGTCTGGATAATTATTGCAGCACTGTCCAAGGCATTCAGTGAAACAAGGTGGGTGACACTTTGGCTCTGGCAGGGTGTCTCTAGGGGGCCCAGAATTAACAGCCATTGCAGTGGGGGGTATTTCTCTATACTGCTTGCTGGTACAATCACCAAGAGTAATTCTGTCACATCCACCAGAATAACTTCTACTGGTGCAACTGGTTACACCATGCAAGGATTAATCCATGCAAGGAAAAGACTCTGTGGTCTTGCCTCTTTAAGTTTTTGAGAAGCTAGAATCCAAAGTCCATGCATTCTTTTGAGGCTCAAAAGAATACTTCCCTGTTAAAGGGCTCTGATTTTTATCTAGGTAGTTAAAATCTGGCTCCTGATTATTTCTGAATGCAAATTGTTCATTGATGGTAAGTTACTAGGGGATTATTTTATAAATTTTATGAGTTAGTGGCCTAACTCATTCCTGTCCCTCAGTGGGGACCCTTGCATTTGGCTGTGGTGAATTTTTACCATATAATTGAAAATTAGGCATGAAAAGGTTTAGAAAAAGCAGTGAGACATATTTTCCCTATTAACAGGATTTAGCAGCTAGGTATTAAAGCAATCAAGACTTTAATCTTTCATTTATGTTATTACAATCCTTACAATGACCTTTTAGGTGGAAAAAAAAAGAAAATAAAATAGTGTATATGTTGGGTATTAGCATTTCCCTAAAGAGATATTTTCTGTCCTTGCAGTTTTCTTCCACCTGCCATCCACTGTTTTTTTTTTTTTTTTTTCTAATAGAAAGAAGAGGAAATGCAAAATCATTCCTTCAAATGTCTTTTTCTTTAGGAAATAATTTGTTTTCTCTCTGTGCATATGTAGTGAACAGCCCCGCTCCTGCTCATGACAGAGGGCTTGGAGTTTTTGCCTCTGATGTATTTTAATGCCAGGAGAAGAGGCAGATTTTTAAAAAAGCTGGGAATTTGGGGTGCTGAATTCCCTTGAAAATCTGACTTTAGTGTTTCTATAAAAGTGTTTATGGCCTCAGTTGAGACTCAGCTTATTTTTTGAGTTCTTGCCAACTGCTACCCCTTTTAAAGGCTGCCCAAACCATCCGGAATTTTGTCTCAGTTATTGATTTATTCAAAATGAATTCAATGAATCTAACTCTGGTGTTCAAAGGTAGTCATTAATTAGCTAATGCTTTAACATAAAATGATCAATGGACTGAAGAGGATAGAAATACAATTAACTATTGATCCCTGGGATTAGGAGATGGTAAACCATGGGAGTCTTCAGACTGCTTCCTGTTCAAAATCCTGCCCTTGGCTTAGAGCAAGCTTGAACAGATTATTTCCAGAAGTCTGTCTGCTGATGGGAAAACTCAGTCTCCTGGGAACCAGCACTATATGTCAGTTCTATTTTTTTTTTTTTTTTCCTTTTGGGCTAAATTCCTTCATTATTATCGCTCATACTTCTTCATGATCTATAATGAGTGTATATGAGCGCTTCTTCTTTCTCAAGAAGAGGCGGTCTCAGGCTGACTGAAACGCTGCGATTTCGACACCACAGGCCGTGTTCTCCCAGCTGCCGCCTTCCGGGCCGAGCCGGCCGTGCCCGGGGCGGGCGTGTCCCGTCTGTGACGCCGCGGCCCGTTCCACGGTCGCTGTCCCCGCCGGGCGCTGTCCACCCCCAGCGTTGACTCCCAGAGTCACTGTTCCTAGTGCTGACTCCCAGAGTCGCTGCTCGCAGTGCTGACTCCCAGGGTCACAGTTCCTAGTGCCGGTTCCCAGCGTCGCTGTCCAGGCCGGGCGCTGTCCAGCTCCCAGTGGACTTGGGCAGCGCCGGGGCTGCGAGCAGCCTCCCGGACCGGGCCTCTCGGATCCGCGATTCCCGTGCCCAAAGCCGCCTCCCCTCCCGGCCCGGGGCTGGGCAGAGGCGACCGAAGCCTCGCTGTGTGTGCTGAGCCGAGCCCCGAGCCATGGTGCTGGTGGACCTGCACAGGGCGGCCGCCAGCGCCGACCTGGCCCGGCTGCGGCGGCACTGGTGGCTGAACAAGTTCCGCATCAATGGCTACAACAAGGACAAGCAGTAAGGATGAACAGGAGACCTGTTCAAAATGGGGAATTTGTCAAAGTTGTCTGAGTGGGGGTGGGTTTTTTTATGGATGTATTTTGCCTGTTTTCAAGCCTGAGCAGCAAGAAACGAGAGGAACAGCAGCAGTTAGCAGCCCTTAGCCAAGGGCATCTAGAACTTACAAGCATTCAGGATGTAGTAAATCAAGATATTGTTGTTTCAGTAGAACAGACAGCAGAAGCATCCCTTAGTGAAGGACATCTGTAAAGGTTGCTATAAATCAAGATGTTGATGTAATTCTATGTATATACATTGCCAGTTTGGCAGAAGACTGAAGGTCCATGTATAGTCTAGCTGTATTTTCTTCATTACAATACTGCAAATCACACCTGCAGGTTAAAAAGACCCCTGCCCAGATGAAGGGGGTCTTCCCAGACCCCTGCCCCCTCCCCTAAGCATGCATAGAAGTTAGCTGTGGTTACATAACTTGTATGGAAACTATTAACTATTATGTACAGTCATAGTACAGGACTGTACTTGGGAAGCTGTTAATTCTGAACTTCTATGTATAAATAATAGCATGGAAAGTCTCTGGTGGGGTGTGCTTTATCTATGAAGTACCATTCAGCACCCAGGCACGTGTAACTCTGGAACACATAATGAGTGTCGCTCTCAAGTGTGTAATTATTGGTTTGCTGTACAGCTGGTAACAAACCCAATTTTGCAGAGAACACACCTACCCTGTCTGGAAGAGCCAGCAAAGCCCAGAATTGTGTCTGACAGCAGGACCAGACCCAGAGCACCAACCTTAGAGCCTTACAGTAGCCCTGCCTGATCTGTAATAGGAGACAGTAACAGCTCCACTCCACTGGCTTGCTCTGCCCTGCTCTGTAGCCTGGGCCCTGTACTTGATCATCTTTTTGTCCCATCCCTGTTTATCCAAGTGGTCAGGCTGGATGAGGCTCTGAGCAACTTGGTCCAGTGGAAGGTGTCCCTGCCCCTGGCAGGGGTTAGAACTAGATGGTCTTGAAGGTCCCTTCCAACCCAAACCATACTAAGATTTGATGATTCTGTGCTGCTCATCAGCCCTTTATTCAAGCAGAGACAACTCCGTTGCAGGTGCCAGACTGAGCAGCTTGGTTTAGCAGGGCATAGATTTGCAGGAAGTCAGCGCAGACTTTCTAGTGCTGTCAGAAGTCCTGTGGCATCAGTCTGGGAGAAAACTGATGCAGGGCTAATGTGGGGGAAGGGGAGTTCTCAGGGGCTCACACGCTTGTTCTGCCCTCTCTGTAGATTTACACAGCCTCCATTGCTAAGCAGTGTTTACCCTTAGTCAGGGACATTTTCAGTGTCTCATGCTCTGCCAGTGAGAAAGTACGCAAAAAGCTGGAGGGAGCTTAGTCAGGTCAACATTCTGAAATGGGATTTGGCATCAGTCAGTGGGTTGTGGGCCAATGTATTGTACATCACAGGTTTTTCTTGGGATTTTTTATTTGTTATTATTACTATAATATTTATTTTATTTCCTTTTTTATTTATCAATCTGTTAAAGTTTAATTGTTATTTAAAGTTTTAATTTTGATTCTCCTCCCTGTTTCAATGGTGTGGGGAGGGAGAGGGTGTGAGCGAGTGGCTGCATGGTGCTTATTTGCCATCTGGACTTAAACCAGGACAACTGCATATGCTTAATTTCTAGGACTCCTCTGCATCTTGCTTGCATAAATGGCCATGCAGATGTTGTTAAGTTTCTGGTTGAAAAGAAATGCAAGCTAAACCCTTGTGACAAACTGAAAAAATCACCACTAATGAAGGTATGCAGAAGGGGCATATGTTCTCTAATCTTTGATGGCATTCATACTTTCCAGTTTTGGAAAGGTGCGGGAGTTCTGTCAGTGAGAAACATAGATGTTGGAAGGTATTCCTCCTTTGTGTCTTGTTTCCAGGCAGTAGAGCACCAGCACAGAGACTGTGCAGCGATTCTTCTGGAACATGGTGCCAACCATAACCACAGAGGTGTCAACGGTAACACTGCCCTTCACTTTGCCATCAGGGTTTCCAGCAAACCACTAGTGGAGCTGCTAGTTGAGTATGGTGCAGATATCGATGCTAAGAATAAGGTAAGCTTGAACTTTGGGTAAAGCTGCTCTTCCCATGTCAACTTGCTCGAATTCTCTGTTGTTCTAAGAGACATGATTTCTCCTTTCAGTGGGGATACACTCCGCTTACTCTTGCAATCACGGAAAACCGTGAAGAAATGGTCAAGTTCCTTCTTGAAAAAGGAGCTGACGTGAATGCTCAGGATGAAGTTTTTAGGTAACGGGTTTGCCAAAAGTGCATGTGGAGCTCCTTAGCACTGTTTGGGTTGGATTGACGGGAGGCATAAGAATGAGCTTTGAAAAAGGACCAGGAGCCATCCAGAAGGATCTCCTGTGTGACTTGTGAAAGCTGACCCAGGCTTGGGTGTCGCTTTCTTCAGGGGCTGATTTCCGCACGGAGGACTGCAAGAAAGCACTGTTTGCCATGCAAAATGTTCACATGTGCATGCACATGCAGGCACACAGGCCCTGAGTCTGCTCTGGGCAGGTGGTTGTCCAGGAGGCTTCCTGAGGTCCCACATACCTGAATTCTCCAACATTTTTAGGCATTTGGCTGTGCCTTCACTCTGCCTGTAGGAGAGGGGAAATGAATTGTTTAAGGAGCAAGGAGGAAATAAAGTATTGGCTAGGCAATGTTTTCAAAAGCTGATGTATTTACTCTAATCTCTTGGATGCCCTAGGACCCCTCTTACAGTTGCTACTTGTTCTGGAAATGAGAAAATAATACAACTTCTTCTTCAACATGGTGCTGTTTCTCCTGAGTCAGACAAGGAACTCAACCCATGCCAGCCTTTCACCAAAATGGTTCAGGATGATGTGTAAGTCTTTTACATTATTGTTAGAACAACTGCATTCTCCTAATATCTGTGCTGATGTACCTCCCTTTTTGGTAACAGCAGCAGGGTTTAATGAGGTGCTGAGAGCTTTGTAGAAGCTAAGCTTAGTGATGTCTTCTGATGTATCTCTTTCCATGTCAATAGTAGATTTAGAAGTTGAGGAAAACTTTGTCCCTTTGCCCCAGTTGTCTCTGAGAATTCACCTGTGTGCTTCCAAGTTCCATTACGTTGGCAGCAACTACTTGCCTTTTGTTTCAGAGGGGATCTAACTGATATTCCCTGTGTGCTTTACTAGACTGAGGAAAAAAGGGCCCTCTTTTCACAGTGATGGTAGCCAAGGGGTGGGTGAATGTAGTGCATTATTCCTATAAGCATGCCTTTTCTAGCTATAAACAATTGTCCATGAACTCATGCCTCTGGATCTTGACTTCGTTTCTTCTACCTCTGCCCCTTCTGGCAACCTGTATTGATTGGAAGCAGGAGAGAAGGGAGCTTGTGTAAACTGTGGTGTAAAACCCCCTTTAGGAATAAAACATGTTTGAAGATTGCTCTTCCAATACGTGGTGCTCATTCCTCCCTCCAGGCTTCTGGCACAGTACAAATGTCGTGATAATGCACCATTCTGCACAGCAGCCTTGATCTGGAGAACATGTTTAATTTCTTTTCTTGTTTAATTGGTGGGGGTTTTTGTTTGGTTGGTTTTTGTTTGTTTTTCTGCTTATTAAACAAGCCCAAGCCCCAGTCAACTCAGGGTTGTTAGAAGACAGCACAGGTCTTGGAATGCAAGCACAATATTTGTTGGTCTCTTGATAACCCACTTGAGAGCTCTCTAAACTCTGAGGTCCTCAGGCTAACCATGGGAATTTCTGAAGCCCTTCAAAGTGAGGACCAGGACTGAAGAGACTTTAAACCATCTTGATGTGGAGAGTAGCTGCACTATTAGCATAACATCTAGCTGAAGTAGAGGCTTTGGTGATGGCAGCCAGGAGGCTGGTTAAATGCATTGGCCCTTGAAATGGAGAGGGGATTTATCAGATGAGTCAGACTCTAGCAGGGGTGAGTTACTTCACAGATAAGACTAGGCACCTGTACGGTCAGCATGCCTGTAATGAGGATTCCAGTCTCCATTTCTCTGGGACCCCAGTAAGTTCTGGGTGTGTGTGTGACCCTTTAGCAGCTGTCTATGAATATGGATAGAATGGAGCAGGCATGGCTTTTGCTCTTCCTGCAGAGTGCATGGAAATCTGGGGCATTTTACCTAATGCATTTTTTTCCTTTCTATCTTTAGTATTGCTAATGAAAAAATGTGGAGCTCCTGCTATAAGACAACTCCTGTCATTCCCTTGGAAACACCGGCATTGGCAGAGTCATGTAAGATACTTTGCTTTCAAAGAGATGATGAGGAAAATCACAGTGGCCTGTAGCAGAATGATACCCAATTAATGGGAAGCTGGTCTGGAGGGATGGGCCAAAGGACTGGAAAATAAACACTGAAGGCAACAACGTGCTTCTTATCTTACTTCTTAGGTGATGCGCCAAAAGAAGCAGCAGCTAAGAAGAAGGGCAATGGTCCAGCTGCAGACCTAAATAAAGTGTCTGTGCGCTCTATTAGAGGGCAGTCCTACAGAGGTAATTTCAGAGGGACCAGATGGTTAGCTTTGCAAACTTCCATGGAGTGAAGCAGATGGAGAGAAGCAGAGTGAAATAAGCACTCACAGAAATGAGACACTTCTTATCTTTTGTTAGGAGACTACAAAGCGGAAGGAGCAGAGAAAAAGGAAGACAAACGCACTCTCTGCAATCCTGAGGTACCTTCTCTGGGGGAGGCAATGGACTTTCTCTCACTTCCTGGATTCTGGGACTTTTTCCTTTGCTACTTCTGTCACACTCTCATAACTTGGACCTTGACATGCTGCTGCTTCAGTAGAGACTGAGACAAACTGGTGTCCAGCTAATGTCCTGGGCCTCCTGGCAGCTGGCTCTCAAGCAGGATTTCTAGTCTAGCACAGAGCGGTGAAGCTCACTGTTGGTTACAGTCCTCTGAAAACTGAAAGGCTTGCATTGTGAGGATTGCTGTTTTTCCATTACATAGCTCGCTTCCCTAGATACATGCAGTATCAGCTGGTTCCCATATGATCTACAGTCGAGAGATTAATTTCTTCTGCCTAAGTTGTCTCCAGACAGAGCAGGTGGACTTGATCCTGTTTTGAAAGCAATGCACAGCAGTGACCCAAACGCACTGGCTGTGCTTGCCCTTTGCATCACCTGATCCTGCACCTTAGGCCTGCTGGCTGGAGGAGAGTCTTTGAGCAGGGAAGCGGGTGTGGAAGCAGCCTGTGCCAGTTCTCACGTGAGTCTTTTAAATTGCACAGACTGATCCTAAAGGTCGAAGGAAAGTGCGGGCCAGTGAGCGGCTTCCTGCTGCAACCAGCACCAGGCCGTGTGCGCGCTCTGCCGCAGGGGAGCGTGGCAAAGGTAATTTCAGAGGGACTAAATGGTTACCTGTGTAAGCCTCTCTGGAGTGAAGCAGGTGGAGAAAAGCAGAGTGAAATAAGCACCCACAGAAATGACACACCTCTTATCTTTCTTAGGTGTCTTGCCAGGCACAGCATCAGTAGACACTGAAAAGGAAGATGATGATTCCTCCTGGGGTTCAAAGGTACCTCCACTGAGGGAGGTAGTGGGGTCCCTCTGGCTCACCTGCTTCTGAACTCCTTCTTCTCTGATGCTGCTTCTGCCACAGCCTCCTTACTTGGACCTTAACCAGTTGCTGCTTCAGAGAATCTTTTCAGTTAGGACTGGGACAAAATGAGGTCCAGCTAAAGTCTGGGGCTTCACTGTGACTGATTGCCGAGCTGGATTTCTAGGACAAAGAAGTAACTCCTCCTTCTGCTTACAGTCCTCTGAAATTCTAGAAGGCTGGCATTGTGAGAATTGCTTTTTCCCTCCTTTCAAATCTCTTTTGTGCATTGTCAGTGTCAAATGGTTGTGTCTGACCCACAATTTAGGGTTTTATTTCTTGGGCCTATGCTCTCTCTTGCTTGGGCAAGGGGACTTCATCTCATTTCAAAAATCCTGCTCAACAGTAAATGGCTCAACACTGGCTATGTTTGCCCTTTTTGTTCTTTTCATCATCTTATCCTTCTCCTTAGGTGTGTTGGCTGAATCAGAAGCTTTGAGCAAGGAAATGGGGGCAGAAACCACTTGTGCCACTTCTTATGTGTGTTTTTTAAATCACACAGCCTTTTTCTGCACTTCTGGAAAAAGTGTTTGCTGATGGGTGGCATCCTGCTGCAGACCACACAGGAGGGGGTGTGCTCTCTGCTCCAGCGGAGAGCAGCAAAGGTAATTTCAAAAGGACTACATGGTTACCTTTGTAAACCTCAGTGAAGAGAATCAGATTTGGAAAAGGGGAGCGACACAAGTGCTCAGAGATGTGACAAGTCTCTTATCTGTTCTTAGGGATCTTGCAAGGAGCAGGAAGATCAAGAAAATACGATAACTCTTGGGATTCTGAGGTACCTTTTCTGAGGGAGACAGTGAGGTTCCTCTAAAGAACTGGTTTCTGGGCTCATTTTCCTTTTATGTTGCTTCTGCCACACACTCATACCTTAGACTTTGATGGCATTCTGCTGCTGCAGACACACTGTTCAGATAGGACTGGGACAAAGTGAGGTCCAGCTCATGTCCTGGGCATTCTTGCGGCTGATGTCCAATGTAGATTTCCAGTAAGGATAATGTAGTAAAGCTCCATGTTTGTTACAATCCTGTGGAAACTGTGCAAGGCTGGCATTGTGAGGATTCATTTTTCCGTCAAACATCTCTCTTCTGTACATGCAGTTAACAACAACTGAGTTCCCATATTACCTACAGTCTACAGATTAATTACTTTTGCCTACATTCTCTATGGCATGGCGTGGTGTGCTTGGTCCCATTTTATAAACAATGCTCAATAGAGATGCTGAATGTGCTTGCTGTGTTTGCCCTTTTTGTTCTTTCCATTTACCTGGTCCCTCTTGTTAGGCCTCTTGGCTGTAGCACAGCCTTTGAGTGTGGAAGTGGGTGGAGAAGCAGCCTGTGCCAGTTCTTATATGTGCCTTTTAAATTGCACAGACTGAGTCTGAAGGTGAAGGCGAAGTGTCGGATGCTGTCCAGCTTCCTGCTGCCAACTGCAACAGGTTGGAGGCATGCTCTGCTGCAGGGGAACTTGGCAAAGGTACTAGTTTCAGAGGGACTAAATGGTTACATTTGTAAGCCTCTCTGGAGTGAATCAGATGCAGAAAAGAACAGTAAAAGAAACACTCATAGCTGTTGTGTGCTTATCTTTTCTTAGAAGTCTTGAAGGAAGAATGGAGTGAAGTGAAAAAGGAAGAGAGAGTCTTGCAGCCAGCAGAGGGGGAAGCAAAACAGGAATACGATGATTCTCCCTGGGATTCTGAGGTACCTTACAGTGGGGGTCCCTCTGGACTGACCTGCTTCAGGACTCATTTTCCTTTGCTGCTGCTTCTGCCACCTGTTCATAACTTGGATCTTGACATGCTACTGCTGCAGACACACTGTTCAGATAGGACTGGGACAAAGTGAGGTCCAGCTAATGTCCTGGGCATTCTTGCGGCTGATGTCCAATGTAGATTTCCAGTAAGGATAATGTAGTAAAGCTCCATGTTTGTTACAATCCTGTGGAAACTGTGCAAGGCTGGCATTCTGAGGATTCATTTTTCCGTCAAACATCTCTCTTCTGTACATGCAGTTAAGATCAACTGAGTTCCCATATTACCTACAATCTACAGATTAATTACTTTTGCCTACATTCTCTGTGGCATGGGGTGGTGTGCTTGGTCCCATTTTATAAACAATGCTCAATAGAGATGCTGAATGTGCTTGCTGTGTTTGCCCTTTTTGTTCTTTCCATTTACCTGGTCCCTCTTGTTAGGCCTCTTGGCTGTAGCACAGCCTTTGAGTGTGGAAGTGGGTGGAGAAGCAGCCTGTGCCAGTTCTTATATGTGCCTTTTAAATTGCACAGACTGAGTCTGAAGGTGAAGGCAACATGTCGGATGCTGTCCAGCTTCCTGCTGCAAACTGCAACAGGTTGGAGGCATGCTCTGCTGCAGGGGAACTTGGCAAAGGTATTAGTTTCAGAGGGACTAAATGGTTACATTTGTAAGCCTCTCTGGAGTGAATCAGATGCAGAAAAGAACAGTAAAAGAAACACTCATAGCTGTTGTGTGCTTATCTTTTCTTAGAAGTCTTGAAGGAAGAATGGAGTGAAGAGAAAAAGGAAGAGAGAGTCTTGCAGCCAGCAGAGGGGGAAGCAAAACAGGAATACGATGATTCTCCCTGGGATTCTGAGGTACCTTACAGTGGGGGTCCCTCTGGACTGACCTGCTTCAGGACTCATTTTCCTTTGCTGCTGCTTCTGCCACATGTTCATAACTTGGATCTTGACATGCTACTGCTTCAGACAAGCTGTTCAGATGGGACTGGAACAAAGTGAGGTCCAGCTAATGTCCTGGGCCTCCTTACAGCTGATGTCCATGTGGGATTTCCAGGGCAAATAAGTAAACCTTCCTTCTGGTTACAGTCCTCTCAAGTCCTAGAAGGCTGGCATTGTAAGAATCTTTTTTTCCCACCTTACAGATCTCTTCTCTGGATCCAGTCAATGTCAAATGTTTAGAGACAATTTAGAGACCTATTCCTTCTGCCTAGGTTCATTCAAGCTTGGGCAGGAGGACTTTGTCCTGTTTTGAAAGATCTACTCAAGAGAGATGCCAAACATGATGACTGCGTTTGCCCTTATTGTTATTTCCATCACCTGGTCCCTCTCTTGTTAGGCCTCTTGCTGAAGCAGAAGCTTTGAGGGTGGAAGAGGGTGTGGAAGCAACCTGTGGCAGTTCTCATATGTTTCTTTTAAAATATGCAGACTGATTCTGAAGTTGAAAGGAAAGTGTCAGCCAATGTGCAGCTTCCTGCTGCAGACCAAAACAGAGTGGATGTGAGCTCTGCTGCAGAGAAGCGTGGCAAAGGTAATTTCAGAGAGTCTGCATGGTTGCCTTTGTAGGCCTCTCTGGAGTGGATCAGTTCTGGAAAAGCTAAGTGAAAGATGCACTTACAGCAGCAACACTCTTACCTTATTTTTTCATCTCTTTTATCAGCTGCAAGAGCAGAACAGAAGGAGCATTTTATGTCCTCTTCTGAGAATAAGGTACTTCCTGAGCTCTTACACTACCCTTGGCAGAAGTCACATTTCTTTGTGCTCTCTGCTTGAAGGCAGTGTGATGCTGCAGTCCTGCCGAGGATGCTTTTCCCAGTTGTTTCTCTTTTTTCTTGTTTGCTTAACTTCCTACATTACAGGGAGAAGATCTTCAGCTAAAGGTTGATTCTTCAACTCAAACAAATTCTGAGCAGGACAAACAGGTGACTCTTAGAGATAGATGCAAATATCCCTCAATAGAACCTATCAGTGTAAACACATGTACTCTTGCTGTTGAGTATATTTTGAAATAGTGCTGAGAGGAAGTAATTAATCTGGACCTGAGCTGTCTTTTGGATCTAATTTCATAAGTATTTGAAGCAGAAGAGCTGCAAAAAGAGGCTGCTTGAGGTCCCATTCAGCTTCATTTTAAACACGTCCAGGGATGAGCACAACTCCTCTGGACAGCTTGGTCCAGTGTTCTATCACAATACTTGGAAAATTTTCCTCCTGACATCTAATCCAGATCTACTGTCTTTTCATTTTAAACCGTTGCCCCTTGACCTGTCACTACAATCCTTGGTAAAAATATCTCTCCTTCTTTTTATGTTAAGGGGCTGCAGTAATATCTGCCCAGAGCCTGCTTTTCCCCAAACTGGAAAATCCAAGGTTCCTCACCCTTTTTCCATGGGAGAGGTGTTCCAGGCCCATGAATGTCTTTGTGGCCCTCCTCTGGCCTCTTTTCATCAGGTCCATGTCTGCCTTGTGCTGAGGGCCTCAGAGGGTGACACAGCACTTCAGGTGGGGTCTCACAAGAGCAGAGTAGAAAGGGAGAATTGCCTCCCTCAACCTGCTGGCCACCCTCTCCCTCAAACTGCAGACCAATCCAATGTTGTAATTTCATCAGTAAAAGCATTACTTTTCTTGTCATGTTCACGCTGATTTTGCCATGCTTATGAAGCACCATTTCCTTAGCCATTGGCCAGGCAGAAACTTGACAAAATTCTCAGAAAGGACTCCCTGGAAGGAGCTCCTCTTGGAACTGTGAAGATCAACAGCAGGAAGGAACAGAAACTGCTGTTGGAGAAACTGGAGAGGTGTAAAACTAGGGTGTGGAAAATGCCTGTTTCTTGGCAGAGTCCCAAGCCTTCTTTGTAGTAAACAGAGCAGGGAACTGATCATTCCTTAAGACTTTTGTGTAACATGGAGCTGGTCAGGGGAGGGAGCAGCACTGCTGCCTTTGATGTTTGCCTGTTGGCACCACTTGAAGTAACAGTGGAGGGCTGCACCGAGGTGGTCTTAGTACACTACACAACTTTGCAACAGGAGTAAGTTGAGTGACACGTCACTGACCCGACTGATTTTATAAGTCTGGTGACTACAATTAACAAAAACATTAGCTGGATGTCACTTTGTCCTTAATGGGAGAAGGACATGTATTCCTTTCAAAAAGCTGCTTCCCAAGCGTCATGGAGCACAGAGTATTTGCCTCTGCTGTGTGGTTTTGCAAAGTGGAATGTGTGTTGGCAGAGAAAGAGTAGGCCTATTGGAGGATTGCACTGATGTTTTGTAGTATTTCTTCCCCCCATCACCATTGTTATGGAGTTGTGAAGTCACTTTAGGAAGAAGAGGAGTTTCTAATCGCAGTAGCCAGGAGGGGGCTTATTCTATACCACCTCAGGTCATGGCCGAGGACAGAGGATGGAGGAAGCAGGGTTGGGTGGGAGGACCAGGAGAGAATGTGGTGCATGGGGAAGGGGAATAGAAAGGGAGTCTATTCCCTTGTGGTTAAATAAGTGCGGCTGAGGGAGTGGTTGGGTAACATCTGTTCTCAGCATTTTGCATATGAATCTCTTACTTCTCTCTTGAACACTTTTCTTATGAATATTATTGCTGTTACTCTTTTCTTATCTCATTGCTGTTTCCAGGAAATTGTTCTTAACTGAACCCATGACCTTTCCCTTTTGTGTCCGCAGTTCTCCTCTCCTTTCTGTTGCAGGGTGAGGGGGAAGAGAAGGAGGGAGCAAGGGAACAGCAGTGTGGTTAGGAGAGTCTCAGTGGGAGCACAAATTAGGGGAATACCATTCCTAAACCATGACACCCAAACAGGCTACAAAGTGTATTCAGAGTCCTTGAGAGAGGAGAGGAGAAGAAAAGTGTTGTGCCAGTCTTTAGGAAACACTTCAGGAAATCAGTGTAGGAGAGGGCCTATTGTAAAAGATGAAGAAGTAACACAGATTTTGAAAGTTAACATCAGAGTTAAAACATCAAAACACTCTACTATTTTCTAATATATAAAAGCTTTCTACTGGGGTTTGTTCTTGTGGTTTGACAGCTCAAGGACCTGAAAGAACCTCTTAACAAGAATGAATACTATGTCGACTCAGGGAAGAATGCCCAAAAGGAGAAGATAATAACAATTTTGAGGAACATGCAAGGCATCCTGGTTGATGCTTTTGATTCTTCGGCTGCAGCTATCCCCCAGCTGGAAGAACGCATTCAACGGTAAGAGAGTAGAACAAGACTTCACTTTGTGTGATTCTGTGAAAACAACAGGACTGTTGTCTTGCATCCCAGTGAGATACTAATACATGATTCTCAAAGATGCTTTTATTTTAGATGAAGTTCTTTCATGCTGTTGTTTTGGAATTTGTTCTCTTGTGGACTTTTGTGAAAAAGCCTGTACTTTTTTTCAGGCTCCAAATGCAAAGGGCAAGGCTGGAAGCCACAATCCAGCAACAAGCCAAGACTATTGAAGTCTTAGAGACAATCCAGCAATCTCTTACCTCAGTAAGCTACCAGAGCCTTCCCTGTTCATGACTCACAGAGCCTAATTTCATATTCATGTGGGAAATGTTTAAATTTTCAGGTTTTCCTACAAGGAATCTAAGAGAGATCATACCATATAACTAGATAACCTGAAAGACCCATATTATGAAAGACCCAATCATATTCTAGAAGAATGGGTGTGGGGGTACATGTTGGAAGGAAGACAGGCAGTTGGTGGTTTGGGAAGTCTGTACATTCTTAGTGCCCCAGCCAATGGGGAAAGGAGAAGGGCGACATGCGGTTGGGAGTTTAAGATAAAAGGAGGCTGGATCCTCCAAAAACCCAAGGGACCCCACAGGGATATGGCCCACTAGACTCTCCCTTTATTCAAATAAAGTTGATTTTTTGCAGGACTCTTCTGTGGACACCAGTCTTTGGCACCGTGATTTTCCACACGCCGTCAAAAACTGTTTGGAGTGAAGTGCGCAAAGTGAGCCAATCCCAGGGGCTGGATCACTCTGCAGATGTTTCTGCCGTTTTATGTGTCTTTGTTCCCGTGAGATTTGTGATATTTAGCAATTTTGTATCTAGTGATTACTTACCGTTATTAAACAGCCTGTTGCTGTTTCAGTTGTCAATAAATTGTTATCTATTCTTTTATATCTGCTTGTGTTTGTTCCTTATTTGTGGAAAGGAACTGGATGGAACTAAGGGGAGGTAACTCATTTTAGAGTGTTCACCTCTTTAAACTGTCTTAAACCAAGACATATTTTTTAGAACTACCCTGGGAAGATGGTTATCACTACTGTTCTTGGTGAATAGCTATTCTGAATGGCCAGGAGCCTTTGGTCTGTCGCACCAACAAAATTCTAGAAGTAAGAGAAATTTTCTTAAAGGAAATTATACCCAGATTTGGGGTACCACTGGGTCTGCTTTCAGACAGAGAATTTCATTCTGTGGCTGAAACAGTTCAAAGTTTATGCAAAGTTCTTGGGAGTTACATGGAATCTCCACACTCCTTAAATACTCAGTCCAGTGGAAAAGTAGAAAGGATGGTAAATGAGTAAGATTTGTCAAGAAACTTCACTAAGATGGCCTCAGGCTTTTTCTTTGGCCTTATTAAGAATTAGAATACAGCCTAGATCTAAAGAAAGGTTATTAATTATTATTAATTCCTTATGAAATTATTTAAGGCATGCTGTATCAAACTATCTATCTCAGGAGAAAGCCATATGATAGAAAATGGTAATTTAAAAGAGTATGTATTATCTTTGGGAAAAGAGCTCTCAGTCTTGCATAGGTTTGTTGTTTAGCTTCCTCAACAACCATGGACATTCAGGTACATCCTCATCAATCCAGGGATTAGGTATATGTCCACATGTGGAATGATGAAACACTTAAGGAAAAGTGGAAAGGACCATTCCAAGTTCTCCTGGCTAGCCACATGGCTGTGAAAACTTCTGGCCGAGACTCCTGCATTCACTACACCTGGACCAAGCCAGCCCCAAACTGGGAAACATTTCACTGGGCTGTTCAGCAGACAGCAAATCCCTTACAGAAAAGATTGAAATGAAATATTTAATAAATTGGACTTGGGATCAAGTGAATTTTTTTGATGGTTATAGAGTGCATGATAGTGTTTGTCTGAAATGAAACAGTTAATGAAGATCATATTTCCATACTTTGTAGAATAGTAGCTCCAAGGGATATAGCTTCTTCTGGAGAAACTGGGAACCTCATACTAGATTTATATCTTTCACTGAGTCAGTGAGCCAGACAATTCCCCGAGGAATTGCAACAGGCTGCAGAGACTAATCAGCTAAACAAAATTCTGCAGGAAATTGGGAACTAGTCACTGAAGGGTTGGCTACACTATTTGAGGCCTTAATCTGTATTATAATTATCACAGTCATTATCGGAATTTGTTTAGGATAAATTCAGTGTCAGACATCAATTGAAAGTAATATACGGAAGTAGAGAGAGAAAACCTCTCTTCTTTGCAAAAGGGGGAATTGGCATAAATGCTCAAGAGGCAGAAATATCATCAATTGAAAAAGCAATGCTGGAATAGGAGATCACTAAAAGTACCCCTAGGTGGGATTGGCTTACCTCATGGTTAACAGATCTTAGATGATTTAGAAAATTTCTTTTAACATGTTGGAATAACATTGTTGCAACTTGAATGAAGCTTTAATCTCAGCTTCAAGAAAAAAAAAAAGTAATGAAAAGTACTTAAATATTCAATGTTTCGTAAAAGAATTAGCTAAAAATGGAAGCAAGTACATTTGTGCCTAGTCAGTAAACTCCTACACATGGACTTTGAAAAAGTTTGTAGTATTTAATAACACTGCAACTATCTAGATGTGGACTACTTGGATTGAAAGCCTTCTATTTAATTATTTGCCTGTAGTTCCAGATTGGCATGTGTTATAGCTGCTCTTGGAGACTATTATTACAGAAACTGTGTAAACACATAATGAGGTCAAAGAATCAGAAATTTTTGCAGTGTTCACCTCAACTTTAAATGCTAACCTTACTCCTCCTCTCCTCTGCGTGCTGCTTTGGCTGCAGGGCTGTGTCCTCCTTTTAGTTCATAGGGGGAAGAGATAAAAGCATTCCTATCTTAACTGCTGCGTAATGTTTTGGTGAAAGCATTGCCAAGAGACTCTCGAGAGAAGAGTCTCTAGAAGAGACTCATTATGGTTCAGCTGCTGCCTAACTGATGCCTTCTCTGCGTGTGGAGCCTCTTGATCTGTCTCCATTTCCTGTCATGTAGCAAGTAGTCTTGCCAGGAGTTAAGAAAATTGAGTATTTTTGGATTTGCTATTCCAGCAGCAGTCCTTAGATTAGGGATAAACATGTGAAGGATTGTGACAGGGTGTAAAAAACTCAGTTATTATTGTCTTTTTGTTTTTTCAAACCAAAATCTTACTTCAACAGCAATATTAGCGCAGTTATTCTGAAAGAGAAAAGCAGCTTAACACACCAAAATTTTCTTCCAAACCTGTATATCTCCTGCTTCTACTGTCCATTTGAAAATAGCTCCACTCTGAAGTACATCTAACTGCACACTACCTGCTTTGAGGCTTAGTCTTCCAAAGCTCATCAAATGATATCTCCTAATGATAAATGACAACAACCAAATTATTACCGAAGGAAATATCAAACGGTAAAGATTACGCTGATAGCAATTTAGTGTACAATTTCAACCATTTAAAGCTGTGATTGAAATTCCCTTTATGATAGAACATTTCTAAAAGTTTTAGCTGCAGTGTTTCAAATAGAGCTTGAAAACTCCCCTTCCAAGCACTTCCTCCTGTGGTCTCTTTACCTCCATGCTGTTTCTTGGGTTTGTCCTTTTTGTGACAAATGGCCCCTGTGCCCCCCATAAGCAAAGTGCCTGGTTCTCTTCAAGCCATCAAACACAGGAGACCTGTTGCTGTAGTGCTGCCATTCTCTTCAAACATGACCAGTTATTTTGCATTTCCACAGCTGGAATTTGCCCTCAGCCCAGGGATTTTAAGCTTAACTGATTTGCTGGCTAAACATTATGATTGAAACAACAAAACAACTTTAATGATTTAATACCCAAATATTTATTTCAAAGTAGTGCTGATTTCTGGTCATAGAAAGAAGGATATATTGCTTAAAGTGACTGCAGGAGGAAGGTTGCTTTAATGAAGACAACTAATACTAACGACAGAGTTTTGAGATGACACAGAATTATGCTTTGACTCATATTCTTATTTTGAGGTTTGGAGGCTGCCCTGTGCCTTGTTCAAATAGGCCCTGCGTTTGTTAATATTCATATATGCAGCGCACACATTTCCACGGCTTATATTTAACTAGTAATATTTATGTAAAGCAATTTCACATGTTAAACCACATGTTAATTTGGTCTTTAATTATGGAACTGCTGTAAAACAACCTGTTTCACCACTGCTTGGGTCTGTTGGAGCGAATTGAGACACTCAGAAAACAAAAGGAGCAGACGGCAGCTTCTCACACCTGACAGTGCGATCCACCAGAGCTGTCCATGTGATGTACCCGCTGCAATAAGGGGCTGTGGGATCCTTTCTCTCTTTCTCTACTTCTCTGCTTTTTCCTACTTTTCTATCTTTCCTCCTTACTGTCTTCCTTGGTAGTAAATAAAAGTGAGTTGCGATTTTGGTTACCAACATTCAACCTTGTTTGGGTCTTAATCTTGTTGTGGGTATATTCAAATTCCTCTCACACCCCGTGTTCATGGTTTAGGATGCATTCCCAGGGTTAAGACATGAGCCTTTCTCTTGCTAGTACACCCATTTCACCCATAACTGATGTTACCACTGTCTGTGGTGTTTTTCACATAATGATCTCAAAGCATGTTAAGGTCATTAAATGACATTCCTTACCCAGCGCTAAGTATGTAAGGGAGTACAATGTGTTCTCATTATTCATGTGGATTAAGTAAAATACAGAAGGATTAAGCTACTCTATTCATAAAAGCAACATGGGAACTAGTAATAAAACCTGGAAATTCTGTTTCTCCTAATCCCAACTGCATGTGATGCTCACTTCCGCTCACTAAAACATGAACCAATGTATAGATCCCACTGTTCCTCCTACAGTTTCAAATAATGTGACATGATAACCTGACTAGGATGCTGTTTCTTAGGCTGGTTGAAAGATTCTATAAGGGAAATAATCTATTAGTGCATTTAGACAGAATCACAGAATGGTTTAGTTTGAAAGGGATCTCTGGAGGGTAATTGGTTCAACCCTATACTCTGGCAAGATCACCTAATACAATTGTCCTAGACCATGTCCAGACATTCTTAGTACCTCCAAAGGTGGGCATTCCACAACCTCCCTGGCCAATCTGTGCCAGCGCTGACAAGAAAATTGTTTCCTGATGTTCAAAGGGAACATTCTGCATTTCAGTTTGTGTCCATTGCCCCTGGACCTGGCACTGAAAAGCGCCTGGCTCCATTTTCTTGTTCCTCTCCAGGTGCAAGACTTTTCACCTCTCCTTGCTGAGCTTCAGGAAGTTCCTGTCAGCCCATTTCTCCATCCTGTTGAGGTGCATCATTGAGAAAGCACCTGATCCATATTCCTGTGGATCATTACTGTGGGATGATGTTAAATTGAGTTGATTCATATGGGAGCATTTAACAATCTGTAGGCAAAGTTAACTACATGACACAAGACCATATTGGCAGTGTGAAAGTCGGATGTCTGGGAGTTGTAGAGAATTAATGGTCTGAGACTCACTAAAAGAAAAAAAAGCATGAAATCAGAGCTAGGTACCAAGTAAGAGTGCTAAAGGGGAAAGCTGGAGAAGAGTTTTAGCACAGGAGCAGCAATGAGAGCTGGTGTACTCCAGTTCTGCTTCAATGCAGTAAAACAAGGACAAGCTTCGAGACTCACATAAACAAATGGCAGCCAAAATACTCAGAGCCCAGATGGCAGGGCAGAGGCAAGTCTCTTTTCCACCATTCATCCTGTGCCTTCATTTTGATTTTGTTTGTTGGGTTTTTTAAGAGAGGAAGAAATGAGGAAATAGCGTTTAGAAGGCAAATTGGAGATAGCCATTATATTTCTGTTGCTAGGATTAACTGGAGCACATAAAATCTACTCAAGATAACCAGTGGTCACTTCTGGCCTTACAGTCCAGTGGGTTACTCCTCAAAGTGAATGTGCAGTTCCCTCAGCTCCAAATGGTGTAAGATATGGGAAATCCATGCAGAAATTTAAGGTGAAACCATCAATAAAATGTACATAACTATATGTGTATCCATTAAGGGGAAGAAGGAGAGTATGGTATGACGGGATACAGAGGAGGGCATGCTTGTATGAGACTATATTTTGGATTCATTTATGGGCTTGGATGACCGTGGTCCTTTAATTTTGGTAACCAGCCAATGCTTGGTAAGATTTGTTTGTGCAGGTGTTTTTATTGGAAGGAGTTCTCCACTAAGAACAACAGTAAGAATTTGCTTCAGTACACTGTGAAGTTTGAAGAGGAGAGGTGGAGCTTATGTCCTCACCAGCTAGGATCATTATATGGCAGAATGCGCAAAGGAATAGATTTTAATGTGGTGAATACTAAGCTCTGCTCACTTTATCATCCTGATCAATGCTTCTGCTGAAGCTGTTGGTGTGACTTTTTGTAATAGGAAGTCCTGTGGGTCCCATGGAGTCCTTACTGACTTATCCAGTTGGCAGCTCTCGGTAGTTCTGAATTCTGATGGTTCTGGATGTTCCTTCACTTTTGCCTATTAAGTAATAAGATAGAGTGGAAAATCCAGGCTGAGTAGTTTTCCTTGGCAATGTTTGGTCACAGAGGTGATTATTGTATGGTGGGCTGTGACTCAAAGCTGAGAAACCTCTAGGCAGGATGGGAGCATGATCAGCATGGTCTTACAGCGAGTGAGGGGAAATCCTGAAACAAACATTTGCATTGGCACTGAGCACAAAATGCAGAGACCAGCCGGTAATGAGAACTGAGTTAGAAGTTAGAATCCAGCAGTTTTGGACAGTTTGATTTCTGCTGTTTGTGAGTAACACTGATGGCAGTATTTGGGGCTGACAGAAGTGGAGGTGCAAGGGTTTTTGAGCATCTCAGTTGTACTGCAGGAGGGAAGGCGCAACTTTATTGCTTGCTTTGAAGGCAGATCATGTGCAAGGTAGTAACTTCACTTACAGATACAGTCAAGTGCGACAAGAGAAGTGAAATTGCATCTTTGTTTTGAAGAATCTAGGCTGCTTGTCCTCAGGAAAAGAGAATAATAGGATGATGCTGACTATAATTTCTGGCGGCAGACTTCTAGTTTCCTAGCTCCTGGAGTTGAATCAGATCCAGAGACACTATGTTTTGGCAGTTGCAGCTTAGGTTTTCCTTAATAATCTGTTACACAGAACACTTTTAAGGACCATGGAAATCATTGTATTGTCTTTTTCTTTTTTCTTCATGTGATACTTGAGAGTTATTGGAATTTATTGTTTTTTTTTTTTTTTTTAGAAAATCAAAAGCGGAATTGTGTAAATTCTGAGAGGTGAAAGACAGAAAGCTCCTAGCAGAAACAAAAAGGGCTTACAGCTGCAATATTCTGAATCTCATTATTTTTAAAAGTCTATGTTTGGGAAATTTCCCTTGTGATTTTTTTATGTGATGGTTGGTCAGACATTTCATGTTGCTGACTGGTAGCATCTGAAATCTAGGCTAGAAACAAAGAACTGAAATTTAGGATGAGCTGAGGAAATTGGATAATTTTGCAGGTATGATAAGAAAGGCACTTCTATCATCAGGTCTGCCTGCCAGGACTTGTGTTGTGGCCAAGCATCTAAGCTATCCTTTGCTCCAAAGACAATATCTTAGATCTTTTTATTTTAAGTTTTTATTCCCTTTTAAATATCATTATTGTAGCATGACATCCTCTGCCTTGTTTTGTGGGATGTCTTTTGAGAGATTTTCATGGCAATAGCTTGATTAACTTTTTGTCATAGTTTAACCCCAGTTGGTAACTGAGCTCCACACAGCCTTTCTCTCAGTCCCCTGCCATGATGGCATGGGGAAGAGAATTCAAAGACTAAAAGCTAGAAAATCCAGGAGGTTGAGATGAAGACAGTTTAATAGGTAAAGTGAAAGCTATGCACACAAGCAAAGCAGAAAAAAGGAATTTTCATTCACTGTTTCCCATGGTCAGGCAGGTGTTCAGCCATCTCCAGGACAGCAGGGCTCCATCACAGTAATGGTGACTTGGAAAGCCAAACACCATCCATCCAAATGTCCTCCCATCCTTATTCTCTCCCCAACTTTATCTGTGACCATAACACCTTCTGGTATGGAATATCAATTTGATCAGTTGCAGTCAACTGTCCCAGCTGTGTCCCCTCCTGACTCCTTGTGCCCCCCTAGTTTCCCCTCTGGTGGAGTGGGGTGAGAAGCAGAAAATGCCTTGAGCCTGTGTGAGCACTGAACAAAAACATCCCTCTTCTACCAACACTGTTTCCAGCACATGAACAAAACACAGCCCCATACAAATTACTGTGAAGAAAATTAACTCTATCCCAGCCAAAACCAGCACAAATGTGAAGATTTGCAAATTAAACTGATAAAAGAATACTGAGTATAGAATGAGTCAGATTAGTCTGTTTTATCCCTTACACAGAAGAAATACTCTGTCAAAGATGCTGCTCTGTGCAGCTTCTTTCTTTCCTGAGCTAAGCGCCTGTCATCTAGGATTCCTGTCCTAAATAGGTTTCCATTGTCCTCCCTGTTTGTCTTTCCAGACAAAGCTATCTATTTCCCTGGGTACTTGGAAAGATATGATACTAGTTTTGGTCATATCAGACTAGCAGTCTCTAGTTTCACAACAAAGTGGGTTGTCAGAATTTAGCCAGGCTGGAGATCTAATCTTTATCTGACATTTAAATGCAAGCTGAGGTCATTGAGGCCGTATTAACTGAAACCAAAAGGCAGAAAAATCATCAAGACCTCTGTGATGTGAGGCTGATAAATTTTAAAGGCTGTTCAGTGAGTTCAAGCATCTTTTGCAGGGGATTTAGCATTTCACAATAATTGCATCCTTATGAAATAGAAATCACATTGGATGGCCTGCAGGGGAGTGATGACAATTATTTTTCATTTCATGATGTAGAAGAAAATGAACCTTTCCTAAGTGTGTTCTTTCAATCATAGTCAGAGAGTTTTATATTGTTTTATTGTCAATAGCTGTATTTTTGTTTGTTCATAGTGGGTTACTTCTATTATGGAGAGGAAAAAAAAAAGGGTTGAACTTAAGGTTAAGAAATGTTGAGCCATATTACTTTAAAGAAAATAAAATTATAATAGCACAGAAGCATGTTTTAGAGTTTTATTTTTTTGTGATTGTGATGGTTTTGGCCGGGACAGAGTTAACTTTCTTCACAGTGGCTACCATGGTGAAATAATTGGATAAGAACTTTTACCAGATATATTTGGGTATATTCCCTCTTGCTCACTGTGTGTGCAGCTTAGGACGTGTTCCCAGATTGGGACAAGATGCTCTTATTTATTTCTGAATTCTCCAGTTTGGCTGCAGGGCTCAGCTGATGCCTGGATCACTTGCCTGGTCACCCCATGCCTGTGGATGGAACATTGGGTTTCTTGTGACTGGTGGAATCTGTCAGTAGCAGGTAAATGTGCTCACAGCAGTGAGCCCAGTGTTCAGCAGGAGGCCAGGGTAACTACCAGCTGTCTTCTGCCTACAGAGAAGATATCTTGGTTATTTTTATGGTTTTTCGCCTATAGCCTCTGTGGTCTTGACAGGTGTCAGCATGTGGACATGGCTTTCATGTTTTACAAATCTTCCACAATTTGAATATCCTAATGACTGTCTATTTTCTTCTTTCATGAAAACTTGTTCTAGCAGTTTCAGTCCTGTTTTGCCTGACTGATGCACTAGTCCTGAAGGCACCTGTCACTATACTTTTCATACATGATGTTAAGCATTTATACAGCTTGAAGTCATAACTTTTTTATCTTGGACCTCTTTATGCTTCTTTAGACAAAATCTGCACAGCTGCTGAGCCCCATGGTGTTGAGTGTTCTACAAATGTGGTACCAAAACAAGTTGTGATTCCCTGCACTGAACTGCTGAGGTTTGACATTCATGCTAGGGAAGAGGACAGCTGAACCCAGACTACACTGTCCAGTTTAGGGGTCTCTGGTGCATAACAGAGACCAACAAACTGGAGAGAACACAGTGAAGGACCACTAGTATGGAGATGTGCCTGACTGATGAGAACTGGATATGTTTAGATTGGAACAAAGGAAGCTGAAGGCTTGATTTCATTGCAGTTGTTCACTCTCATAATGAGAAATGTGAAGAAGATGAAACCATCATTTCCAGGATGTGTGCAGTGAAAGAAGAGGAAGAAATGTTGCAAAAGTTGTAACAAGGGAAACGGAACCAGTATAATTTAAAAATCCTCAGCATGAGTGTTGCGTGGCATTAGGATGTGTTCTGAGAGAGATCAAGGGACATCTATCCCTGGAAAAATTCAAAGTCATTTGACAAGGCTATGGGTGACTCCAGATGAGCTCCAGAGGTCTCTTTCAATCTAGATATTTCTAGACTTCTTTGACAAATTATGTCTTTGCAGAAATTATGAGAAAGATCACACTGTTACTACTGAAAACAATGGAAATAATGCTGCATACTCAAAGTGACCCTGGAAGAGTCACTAACAATGAGGTATCTCAGAATTCTGACTGGGTTGCAAAAATAAGGATTGCACCCCAGTGATCAGTGGAAAACACCCAGTGCTAAAGGAGAACCAGAACAGGATACATCCAGTCGTGTGTTTGGAGGACAAAACCTGTTTTCTTGCCGTGTGCTTAAAGGTGAACACTTTTCAGGCAGAAAGAGATATGTACAGTACTGCATATATTATGAGGCCATGAAAACCCTAGTTTTCAAGGATACATGTAGATACCACCAAAATACCACAAGGGATTTTGGTGGTATCCACATGTATCCATGAAAACTAGGATGGGTTGATGGGTTAAGCCTCTGCCACAAAAAAATATTTTATTCTATTCATGCAAGTATGACATGTTATGAACCGCTGGTTCTTCCCTTGCTAATAGGAATATCCCAGAGAAACCATCTCCTGTAACCTTAGTCCTGTCCTGAGTGACCACCATTAATTTTCAGGTCTATTGTCAGTAATTAAATTGCCTCTTTGGCAAGAGCTCAGTGCAGCCAGGAACCACACATTGGCAAGGCTGCCTGTGGGCTTGTGCCATTTACAGCGAGGAGTAAAAAAGTACATTGCAAATAGGGAGCTTTGCAGCAAGAGTAATGTAGCTTTAAATTATACCTTTACCTCTGATTAATCGCATAGAGATAAAAATTTCCAAATAGTAGAAATGAGATTATTTGGTTTTGTACTGCAGGCAGTCTGGTGCTCTCAATATGTGTCATTTGATGCATTAACCTTACAGAGATGTTTTTTTGACAAACAGAAATAAAGGCAGAAAATAAGCTGACTTTGAAAAATCCCTTTCATTAACACTCTGGCTTCTCAGTATAACTAAATTCTTGTCACAATCCACTGAAATTTTCATGTTACCCACAAAAGTGTAGCACCTTCCTGCAGCAGAGCATGTTAACTACATGGGAAAATTGAGCTGGAGTAGTTAATTAGAATTGGATTTGGCTAGGAACAAAGTAAAAAGGAAAGGTAATCTTGTAATGAAGTCATGGTTTTAGCAGATTACAGTGATAAAGATTTGGCTGATGAAGTACTTATTGGATTGTTATGTTAGAATTTAATACTCTTGACTTTTAAAATATATTGTTTAATAAGTATAACCTGGAAGAAGGTTGGGAGGTCAAAATATAACATATATAAAGTAAGTTATAAAAGGATATGAAGGAAAAAAATTAGCAAATGCTGTGTTTTCTTTTCTTTTTTTCTGAGCAATCTGATCTAGTGGAATATTCCCTGCCCAACAGGGAGGCTGGAACTAGGTGATCTTTAAGGTTCCTTCCAACATAAACCATTCTATGATTCTGTTTCTTTTTTTTAGCTTCACTTTCATTGTTCAAAACTTTCCAAATTTTGAAAATCCTGTTGAGATAAATTTGTGTTTTTCAAAATTGAGACATTTTATAAATAACATGGTAGTCAAATCTGTTCCATTGCATGCTCAGGGACAGCTTGCACGACAGGTTGAAAGTGAGCTCAGTTGGGCAACCCATGCTGCCAAAGGGGCAGAGATCTAGATGACTGTATGACTGTATGAGTAAATTTCTATAATGACTAAATTTCTCTTCTAGAAAATATATCTTCTAGTTTCCAAGCCTCTGTCAGAGTCGGCAGGTGAGTATTGTGAGGATTGCAGAGGAAAAGCTCTGCCCAGACTCCCAGAGATTCCCAGAGATGTGTTGGAGAGTACTTGGGAGGTGAAATATTACTGAAAGTTGCTGAGGTACATCCAGACTCTTGGTCAAGGCATAATTCTGCTTTTTCTCCAGAGCCCTGCTAGTGTTCCTACGCTGATCCAAACTGACTGTGAAATAGTGAAAGGAAAATTGAAGGACTGGGGACTTCCATCTGTTCCTCCAGTGAAGGGACAAAGCACATCCACATAAAAATGTATCCAATTGAAAAAGCCATGGCTAAGCAGATGGTGCTGTCAGGAGGGTTTTCACTGCTTCATCCAAGGATATTTAATGAGTCATTCTTTGACTGATGGCAGAGTTTAGAATACGTGAAAAGGAAGAGAAACTTTGAAGATTATTTTGTAAATCTGTTGAGAAGAGTTTTAAACCAGGATCAAGAGTAGCAATGGACAGTGCACTACAGATGAGTATAAACTCAAGCTGACTTGCTGACTTCGACAAAGACCAAGAAACTAGAAGAGATATTTTGTTTTACAGAGTTTAGGAGTATCAAAGGGGATTATAGAAAGCCTGCCAAACATTTAACGTTTCTGTATATGATAAAAACCATAGAGAATACATCTGTAAACCTGAAATTATCCATGCAGAGGATCAGAATGTGATTTAATTTACAGAGTAGACTTGGAGAGAAAATTCACATAACTGGCATATTGATTAAAAGTATTAATTTCAAGGGTATAATGCGTTCATTGATGAAAGGAAGGAAGTGTTCCTTCCATATCAAAGATGCAGGCTTGAACTGAGGTCTCCAATAAGCAGTAGGAAGTGAGTCATGCTGAAAATATCTGGGTAGGGTTGAAAGGGGAAAAAATACATACAGAACAAGTGGGTCACTAAACGAAGAGTGTGGATGAGACTTTGTGAGAAAAAAGACAATCAACCAAAACATAAATCTCATGATAGGGGGAAAATCACAGAATAAGTTGAGTTAGAAAGTTCCCAAAAAGATCATCAAGTCCAACTCCTGGCCCTGCACAGGACGACCCAAGAGTCACATCATGTGCCTGGGAACATTGTCCAAGCGCTTCTGAACTCTGTCAGGCTTGGGGCTGTGACCAGTTCCCTGGGGAGCCTGTTCCAGTGCCCAGCCACCCTCTGGGTGAAGAACCTTTTCCTGATATCCAACCTAAACCTGATCTGACACAGGCCATTCCTTTGGGTCCTGCCACTCATCACCAAAGGGAAGCGATCATTGCCTGCCCTTCCTCTTCCCCTCACAAAGAAGTTGCAAACTGCAATGAGGTCTCTGTCAGTCTCCTCCAAGCTGAACAGACCAAGTGATCTCATACACTTCTTGGCTTCTATGGCTTCCCCTCAGGACCCTTCACCGTCTTTGTTGCCTTCTTTTGGACACTCTCTAGTGGCTTAATCTCTTTCTTACATTGTGGTGTCCGAAGCTGCACAGAATATCCAAGGTGAGGCTGCCCCAGCACAGAGTAGAGCAGGACAATCCCCTCCCTTTGCCAGGCTGGCCATGCTGTGCCTGATGTCCCCCAAGAGACACTTGGCCCTCCTGGCTGCCAGGGCACTGCTGACTTATACTCAGCTTGCCATTGACCAGAATCCCTCGCTCCCTTTGTGCAGCACTGCTTGCCAGCGTCTCATTTCCCAGTTTGTCCATATATCCAGGTTTGAACCATCCTGAGTGCAGAATCTGGCACTTCCCCTTGTTGAACTTCATATGGACAGTGATTGCCCTGTCCTCTGATTTAGGAAGGTCCCTCTGCAGGACCTCACTGCGTTCAAGGGAGTAAACAGCTCTTCACAGTAAGAAATAAAGGAACACAGAAGTTTTACCTCTCCTGCTAAACAAGGGGAGACAAGGACTGATCTCTGTCTCTGAGGGACACACAAGCATGAACATGGGTTTACTGCCTTACTGTTGAGGACAAATCTTATTTAGAGCAGAGGGACACAGACTGCTCTTCACAACACTTGGTCCTCAGTCTACTCTGATCCCCTGTGGCCTAAGGCACAATCATGACTTTCTATGGTATCTTCCTTTGCCATTCAATGTGTGTGAAATAATGCAAGGGCTGTGTTACAGCTCACCAGACTGGTGCTTTCAGGGCATGGAATGCAGAGCACGTGCTGCTTACCCTGGAGATAACCTGTGAAGGTGGAGTCCTTCAAAACCAAGTTACATAGTAATTATTCAGGTAAGATTTTGGTTAGATTTTATTTTTAATGCACCGTCAAAATGCATAGAGCACCAGCAAGGCATTTATATTATACTTCTGTAAGCCTGAATAAACAAGTGAAGAAACAAAATAAAGGAACCGAGAAATCTAGAAGGGAGTTTGGATTTAGCTACTGAGGAAACCTGAGTCATGATCAAAATCCTACAGGCTTGGGAGTATTGCCTTATATAATCATGTACCAGAGTACTGTTATGCACTACATATATAAACACCTAACTCCAAAGTAAAGTGACAATCACCTTCATTTGAAATAAATGGAAATTGGTTTAGCTCTCCCTATTGCTCCTTGAATCAGGCTTATGCTCCCCCAACACAGGCAATCTCCATTTCTGTAAGAGCATGGCTCCTACTGCCCCAGGTCCTTCAGGGCTGTCCCTTGGCCTCTGCATGGCAGTTGTGTGCTAGAAGATCCCAGGGACCACTGCATGGGTCAGCATTCTCCTCTTGAGTCCTCAAGTGTTGCTCGCCTTATATGGCAGACTGTGAGCGCCCCAAGACCACACAGTTGTCATCACTGTAGGGTCTGGAGTCTGCCTTCCTTGTGGCATCTAATTTCTTACTAAATGCTTTGATCTTCAAGAAATCCTGAGCTACTTATGAGATGTCACTTACAGTTCAAGGATCTGCAGGAGTTTCTTAACACAATCTTATGTCTATTCAACTCCACAGGATTTCTGAAGCCTGCATGACCCTGTCTGACTTCATTTGGAAAAAGTGTACAACTAACTCAGACCATGGCATAACAGTTTTCCTCTCTTTACAACGGTGTTATGGTTTAACCCCAAGTGGCATCTAAACCCCACACATCCTCTCACTCACTCTCCTCACATTGAGATGTGGGAGAGAATTGGAAGAGCAAAAGTGAGAAACCTCCTGAGCTGAGATAAAGAGAGTTTAATAGGTGAAGCAAAAGCTACACACACAAGCAAAGTGAATTGAGGAATTCATTCACCTATTAATGTGGGCAGGCAGGTTTTCAGCCATCCTGAAGGACAGCAGGGCTCCGTCATCCACAACATCAAATTGGGAAGACAAACACCATCAGTCCAAATGCCCTCCTCTTCCTTCTTCTCCCCCACCCAGCTTTATATACTGTGTATAATGCCACATGGTCTGGAATATCCCTTTCAGTTGGGATCAGCTGTGTCCCCACCCAACTCCTTGTGCACCCTCACCCTCATGGCTGGTGGGGTGAGAAGCAGAAAAGACTTTAAATCTGTGCAAGCTCTTCTGAGCAGGAACTAAAATATCTCTGTGTTAACAACACTGTTTCTGGCACAAATGCAAAATTTTCTGCTTGCAAAGTCAAAAAATTTTCACTGGGGGAAAAATGATGCAACAAAGAAACAGAGGAAATTCTCCAATTCACATTTTCAAATCCCCTCAAAATTTTCTGAAAGTATATGTTTAGAAAAGATGGATTAACAGTGCCTTCCTGACTTTAGCTTTTTTTGCATGCATGAGGTAATATAATATATTGGTTAGGAAATCAAGAGAATTTCTCAACAGTCAGGCAAGTCCTGACCCTGCAGAGTGTACTGAAAAGCAAATCTTATGCACTGGCTAAAAGATTATTCCAGAAGGTGATTTTAAGATCTTTTAGACCAAGATACTCCTAAATTTATCTTCACATATCTCACACTCCTTATGGTGCTGGTTTTGTCTCCTTACTCCGCCAGTGGAGCCCTTTTTTCATGCCTATTCATCCCCTTCCTTCCCACCTTTTTTCACTCTTAATGGTTTATTTGTTCCAAATGATGATTCCCGGGTGCTAGGCTAAATGATCCTAGTGATATAGTTCAGTCTGTCAAGCAAAAGGATGCAATAATTAAGGTTTGGTCTAACTTAATAGTTCTCATGAGTTGAAGTTAAAAAGGGGATATAGGAAAGAAAATGGAAAATCACACACTGACTGAATTCTTAATCATCTCTGGTGTATAAAAATACCCCAGAAAGAATTACTTTTTATCACATTCTCGGCTAAATGAAGCACATTCTAATATTCTAATTACAATATTAAGCAAAGTTATAATGATGAAAGGTCAAAGTAATCAAGAACTATCTTTACTCACAGTATGTGCTACCCATTCTTACACAAAGAGCTGCCTCTGCCAGTCCTCATCCCTTGCTGCCTGTGATAAGAAAATTAAGCAATTGTTTTTGAACGGAAGAAAGATCAAGTGACATATTACGACTAATGAAGATATTAACACTTGCACTGGGAGGACTAAGCAGAATGCAAAGGTTTTTAATTTTAGCTTTCTTCCTTGTAAAACTTTGAGTTCTCATTCACAGCGTATAGACTGTCTCTGCAACCTGAACCTTGCTCAGTTGGGCTGACAAAGTCCCAGTCTTAGTTCCTTGGGGACTGGAAGATTTTAGTTCTACCACAGAATAAACTGTCATTGAGGTAATGAAATAAATCTACTCTTTGCATTTCAGCTGTGGTTTGATTGCTGCCCTTGATTACTTGTATGTGACAATTCCCCTGGACTGGGAAGTTCAGAGCTGTGACATCTTGCAGCTTTGCAACTGGTGTCTCAGCCTTCTGATCAACTATATATTTGCTCTTAGAACCTGGTTCAAGACCTGAGCTCTGTCTTTAACCTGATGTCAGAGAGAGAAACAAGAACAGTGTCTCCTTTCTTTTCAATTGCATCACTAACAGTTGAGTCTGAAAGTAAATCACTTGATTGCATCCTTTTGTCCATAAACCTCTTTTGTATCCGGCGTGCTCATTTGTGAGCCAAGACTTGTTTTACAATGTTCTGGAAGCTTTATGTACACTCTGGTCTGATCAAATAATAAAAATCATGATTTATAGCCCAATCTCTTCCATAAAAAGGTGGACAGTGAAAAAGAGAAATATTCAATGTAGATGGAAGATCTCAGCCCACACCTTTTTCACTAGTGAATAACTGCAAGTGAGAAGCTGAGCTGACCTAATTTGCTTCAATGATAGTGACCTGTTAGCTCCTTACTGAGAGCACCTCTAGAGGATTAGGGTAAAATGAGACTTTTTATCCTGGAAGATAGTTTGAAAGTCTGGCTGATATTTAATATTTCACATCTAAATGAGGCAGAGCAGAAGTACACAAGTGGTGTTCCGCCAAACAAGGATTTTGTTGCATCAGAGGCATTATGGAGTAAGTTGGTCATTAGTAAAGTCCAGAAAATGAAGCATTAGAGAGAATTTCCATGAGTTTCAGTGATATATTGAAATTTGCTGTATTTTATTGCTATACCAAAAGTTTTTTGACAGAAAGCCAATAGAGAAATAGGAGGGTCCATGGCTTGGGCTGTACACTGAGTTTTTCTTGCATTAAAAACTTCTTTTCTTTCTTTTCCTCAAATTCTTTAAATGAAATGGATTTTTTACTTGTACCTTTACCCAAGCCTGAGTCCAAGACATTTGGAAACTCTGAAGATGTCCCAAAAGCATATAATTATATTGACCTGCTTTTACACTTCCTATCATGAAACAGAAGTACCTGGTTGGAGGACAAGTTGCCCCAAGCCTGAAGCACTCCAGTTTGCCTGGAAGGCACCTGGAAGGCTTTTATTCCTCTTGCTATGAATCCAGACTCCAATTATCCTTTTTCAAGTTCTTGCCCCTGAAGAAGGAGACTAAAAGCAGATTTTTCTGTGTAATTTCATACCACATCAGCTACCTGTGTGTGTCCAGAGCTTTGTAGATGTTTGCTGCAATCATTCTTCATTGAGCTACAGATGCTGACTCTGAACCTTTGTTTTCCAGCAGAAGTGCTTGTGGAACTACTGTCTAATTTAATTGATTAAGGATGATCTACCTTCTCTTGGATAGTAGATCTCTTTTAGTCTTAGTTGTATTGAATTAGTTCTGCCAAGGAGCAATTACAGGGACAGGTATGCCATTGGATGTGAGGAGCAATGACCAGTCTTGGGCAGAGGATAGGGACAGAAAAATTTTCATCAGAGTAAGCCGCAACCAAAGACAAGATATGCAACACCAATCTGGTGGTATTTTGAACACAAGTCATGAATCTAGACCTTTGTAGAAAAGGGTGCACAGCAAGGTTTCAAAGTAACTTTGAGCTACAAATACAGCAAAGTCAGGAATGAGTGGTTGTCAGGATTTAATCTAGCCTAAGAGGTAGTTGAAAGGAAGAAGATGAATGATAAAAGCCTCATTCCCAACTTTAAGATAGTTCCCTTCTTGGTAAGAGTGGAGATATTTCCCTTAGTTATGTTGGGAACCATTCTTTTTTCTTCTTTGAAGAGCTGACATTGTATTACATTATGTGTTAAGTCCTCCACAAATCAGCTCTGCCCACCACTGACAACCAAGTTGAATTTATTAAGCTTTTAGCCTGTGTTGTGTTCTCAACCTTGGGAATTGTTTCTTGTGGATATGAGTTTTCAACTGGAAAGTGGTGCAGAGGTCTCTTCATCACTAGATAGTAAAGACTTCTAAATGACCCAAAAATGCAAGTCAGTTCTCACTTAGCTGAGTCAAGTCCATAATTTTGTTGGAAAATGTTTTAGAGGTTTGAGGTTCTGTAGCAGGAAAAAGAAAACCCACTGACATGTTTTAAGTTACACTAGAAAAATATTATTGTAAATTAATTAAATTAATGTCTTTAATTGCTTCAAGTCATTCTCTTATTAAATGTAGTTCCTGGACTGCTAAGTGTTTGTATTAAAGATGTTTGTGTAACATAAATCTGACAAAGCGCTCATCATCTGAACTGTTTTTTGCAAGAAAAGTGGTGTTTTGGGTATATGGAAAAAGTTGAAAATCATATCAAACAGATCCTTAGTTTTGAGGCATGTAGAGACCACACTTAAAACCAACTCTGATGTGGCCCATGAATTACCCTTTGATTTCCAAATCTCCAGGAACCACTACAACACAGCAGTGTAAATGAGAGGTTTCACTCTTTGGTGTCAGTTTTCCCTTAATGATATTGCAAAGATACATTAATGTTGCTGATTAATGAAAGTCAGTATTTCACCATTAATGTTGCAAAGCTTAAAAGTCCTAAGTATTTTCCTTGATTTTTGCTTGTTGAATGCCTACCTGATTTAGCTTGATTCCTGGCTAGATTCCCCACAGAAAATCCTTGTTATTCTGTGGTAGAGCAGCCCCTCTGAGTCAGGAGGGAGAGGCAACAGGGAGAGCTGCCCACAACTCCACACACAGTGTGATTCAGATCTTTGTGGGGGTGTCTCTAAATGCTGTGTAAAAGGCTCTTGCCTCCATCATGATGACATAATACAGGGTTTTAACTTACCAACTGTGGATGTGCTCTATTTGTTTCCAAACGAATAGCGAACAGACTGCAGGTACTATAAATATTCTATGTAGTTACTCAATAAACCCAAATGGCTGTAAATAAAAAGGAACTTTCTGAATGACTGAGTAAATACTAATTTCTCAAAGCCCTTTTACCCCATCAGACCTCAATTAGAACTGCAGACTACATCAGAAAACATTTAATTACTTTGCAGAGGATTCTGTGATTCTGCTTATATTGGCTACACCTCTCTATTATTCCTGCACAAAACCTACTCTTTTGATGAGCTTCTGTCTTGGTTTTGGTTTTTGTTTTGGTTTTGATAAAACGAAGCAAACAACTCTAGGAGGAGTCTTGCTGCCTGTCCACCAGTCCTTCTTGGTGACCAGAAAATTTGCTGTTTCTTAACTCCTTATTTTCAGGACTAGGTATGGTGCTTACCTGCAGGGTATCAGATCTGACAATAGCTGAAGTCACTAGAAATAGGTTTAAGTCATAAAATAAGAAATCAAAAGGAAAATTAACATTTATTTGCCAGGTGTCTAAGGTCTCATCTATGATAGATCCACTCATAGAACCCACCTGGCACTGAAAGCAAATTGTCTGACCAGACACAAGAGGTCCAACTGATCAGGCAATGCAAAGGTATTTTAAATCAGCTGAAATGCCCTAGAGCTTCTTGAAACGCCCACATTCCCACAGGTCCTTGGTTATACATGCCTTAAAATACAGCCTCAGATATCTCAGGTATGATCCCACTACCATTTGTATGTTATGGGTTTATAGGAACATGACTCTAGATTTATCTGTTTGCCTGAAGTTCCTACTCATCCGTGGAGGAAAACTGGACCTGATATTCCATACCCAGTTCCATATTCCGTATTCCGTACCCAAGCCACTGCTTGGCTGTTTAAATGAAGGACTCTAAGGGAACTAAAATTAAGCTAAAATTAGTGAATCTACTCTCTGCATCTTGAAGACCTGAGTCCAGAAACTGATCATGCAGCTTAAAAATGTGGCCCTGAAGCAACAAGGAGGTGCCCCCAGGAAATCTTTAGGATCCCACACACCCATGTGTAAGCGCTAGGTGGCTTAATATGCCTGATAGGTAGCTTAACCCACTAGCAAAAAGACATTGACATGACAGATTTATGCACAGGAGTCAGGTAAATCTAAACCCACATTGTGTTTCTGGATGTTCCAGAACCCAGACAGTCAGATGAAGAATGTGGACTATGTGTAGCAATTGTGCCCTTGTAGTTGATCCCTGAATACAGGGGGAAATGCAGGGTTCATTTAGATATTGTATACTTCTCTTGCTTGTTTCTTCCCACTCCAGGAAAAGAGGGTGGACTTTTTGTGGCTGCGCTGATAGAAGGAAATAGCAAATAACAGACAGAATTGGCAGCTGGAATTTTTTTGTTTGTTTTTGTTTTGAGGGTTTTTTTAATGTTTTCTTTGTTCTCTTGGAGATTTTTGTTTGATTTCACTCTGGTGAATTCCTTCTCCTTTCACCAAGACAGGAAATCTTAGGATGTTTTTACTTACCTCTTGTTTACTTAAAATATAAACTTGTTGCAGATCAGATGCCATATAGTAGCCACCCATGGCAGGATGAAAAATGAAATGTGTAATGTGAAGACTCCCTCCTACACCAAAAGGCAGCATCCCTATTTTCACTGGCAGTTTGAACCTCACTGGGAGTGTATGTGTATGTTGCCTTGCATAAGTGCATCCACTGTACGGATAGATGGCTACTGCAGCATGGGATGAGGCTTCTGTCTTGTTTTGTGGCTGCATGGGAGATTCAAATGGTCTTTTCCAAGTGTCTTTAAATGCCATGCAGCCTTAGAATGACTGTTCTCTATCTCAATGCAGCTATTCAGTTAACAGCTCAGCTATGTTTTACCCTGCCAGAAGCCTTGCCTTGCTGTGTTCTCTCTCTAATTATGGAGACTTGTACCTGTGTAATCTAGAGGAAATGTCATTCCAACATGAAAACCTTCATTGTGGAGTCTGGAAATCATGCAGCAGTTTAGCAGTTTGAAGTTTAGAAAATAGCACATTAACATTTAAATGAAGTGTTAAAATAATAGGCTGCTGCTGAAGTTCAAAGCTGAGGATGTGAATTTTTTACAAAGGACACTTTGCATCTTCAAAGAAGGAATCATGGGCTTTTGAAAACCCTAAGTTAACTTTTGCAGCCAGTGCCAATCCAGTAATCATAAATGAAAAGGGCCATGAGAAGAATTCCAGAGGCTCCATAGCAAGCTATGAAATGTTGCCTGGAATGAGAGCATCTGGGAAAAATAAGAGTCTTAGGCTTAGTTTACCCATCCTTTCAAAATCAGCTGATACAACACGTGGGTGACCAGGGAAGCCTCAGTAAAATCCGAAGCATTTTTCTCTACATGAAGACAGCCAGTATCCTTCCATCAGCTCCTGTCTCTGAAGAACCATAGGAAATGATTCAGCCCTTATTGCTGTCACATTTCATGCAGCAAAGGAGAAATATGGATGCTACGAGTGATATTTTACCAAGTTTTCCTAAAGAGCACTCCAGTGCCTGCTTCTTCTTTTCCTGGTGCTTCAGATCAAGAGGTCTACCAGTATGCCTAAAGGCAAAAGAAACCAGACATAAAGTATGAAGTGGTAAAAAACCTGCTTGCCAATTGTTTTCCTCTAAGGAATTCTCAAAAATAAATTTTCTTAATTTTTGAATATTTTGTGTTACAATTTATCCAATTAAAACCATAGAGACACTGCTTAAATGCAGCAGACAAATGAACCGTGCGCCACTTGGAAAATAGAAATGTGTAAACTACTTGTGACCTAATGAGAAATTGTGCTTGCTGCTTACCCTCCAAAAGCACACGCATCTTTTACAATACAGAAATCCTAACGAAGTTATGAGTCTCCAAATACAAAAAAGGCCTTTAAAATTAGAGGAACATATTTTTAATACATATACTGGGGTTTAAAATAGAAATAGGCAGTGATGTTTGGGGAAGAAAAAAATAAATTTCTTTCCATGTGCTTCTGATGAGAGATAAAATAGTGTAAAATGTCATTTGCATCACAGAACAGTTTACCCCCGTTTCCCATTTCTGCTAATTTAAGTGAACATTTAATGATAAATTTAAATAAATGGGATTATAGGATGGAGTGGGAAATTTCAAGTAAATTTTCCCACTTCCTGGAACAAACTGAAGTTTAGTATGTCTTGATTTCTTAAATATATTCCTCTTAAAGGCTCACAGTGGGTTTACGACTTAATAAATAACAGCTTAATCTCATCCTGCTTGTGCAGTCTTTTACGGCATAACAACTCCAGGGAGACTGTATGTGTATGTGTGATATTACATGTTCACACAAATCTGTAGCTGATTTACCTATTTTTAAAAATATGCTGCCACCATGCCAAAATCTCCCAGCAGCTGGGCAGGCTGGGTCTTCCTTCACCCACATGTGTGGCCAGTACAGAACTGGTAAGGAGCACAGATTCCAAAAAGATTCAGGTTCCCTGGAATCTTAAGGAATTACAAACCACACTTGGTGGAGCCACCGTCCTCTCTTCAGCTGCTTCAGCATAAATACTCATAATTACTGAGGCTGTGGAGTGCTCCTAGGGTTTGGGTGGGAGCAAAGCCCAGGACCTCAGTGGAGAAAATCCAGGAAGCCAGAACTGAAAGCTGACAGAAGTGTTGGCTTCTTGTCCTTACGTTGAGGTCATGAGGTGGTGTGTTCTAAACTTGGAATATTAATACTTGCCAGTCTTCCATAGAGCCATGAAAAATACTGCGTTTTAGCTTTGTATCATTAAAGTACAAGGCATCCCATTCAAACTACTTATGAGAAATATCGTCTAGGAGAAAAGAAAAAGAGAAACCATACAGAATGATAGAATAGTCTATGAACAGAAAGTGACCTTAAATGTCATCTCATTCCAAAATACTCCCATTTTATTCTGGTTGTGTCTAACCCCTGTGGTTTTGTCACTAGTCTCATGACAACTAGGTGTTTTCTTTAGCATCTAGTCTTATGATACAAGTGCTAGTGGCTGCAGTAGAGCAGGAGAGGAGGAAATGCTGCTGATAGAGTCACCAAGGAACCTTGAGCCTACTGAACCATTTCCAGAAGACCTGGTTTTGCAGACATCTGCCTGTGCCCAGAGGAGGGTGTGAGAGGTTCATCAGTGCCTGTATTTGCATATGTGCTGGGAACTGAGGTCCTTTGCAGAGATCTTTACTCTGAGGAGCAGAAGCACTTCCTTTGTTGGACCATTTGCATTACAGCACCACACAACAAATTCATCCTCACAACCAGTATAGTTTGGCTTTCTAGTTGAATCTAGTTGAATTTTTTATGGCAGTATGATTTGTAGTGTCAGCAAATCTGTTGGGTCAAGGCAAAAAAGCTGAGGTAGAGAAAATGTTTACTTGGGTTTCATTTTCAGGAAGCCAGGTAGGACATGTTCTGCTACAGGGATTTCTACTGCTCTGGAGAGTGTTCAGTGTAGACAAGTAATCACATGCACGGTGTGTGACATCTAGGAGGTTCTAATACTTGGATTGAATTTTATGACTGTCCAGATGCCTTTCATGCTTTTAATTCATATTCGTTCCATGAATAAAAAGTATGATAGGTTTAAAATCCCTTCTCATTTGAGACAGATTTTTGGAATTAATTTGAGTAACAAAGATATATTATTCAAGAAGATCAACAACAGAAAAAGCTGTGCTGTCTACACATTGTTCCACTTGCTGCATACTGGCCTAAGGACAGACAGAATGGATCATGATTTGCATGCATATTCTTTAGTGATTCCTGCAACTTCAGATACCATTCATTAACAAACTATGAAGAAGACCTCACTGTTTCTGATACCTTTTTTTAATAATTATATGTAGTTGAGAGAGCTACATTCAAGTTTACTGTAAAATTCCTTCCTTTGCTCAAGAAAATGAGCACGTAAGGGAGAATCTATCAGGATACAAAGGACATGGGATCATAGCCTTGTAACAAAGCCCTCTGAGGAGGCACAGGGGTGGGGCACAGAACTAAATGCATCAGTAGGACATCAAATTCTTTCAAATGACACAACTTTTCATTCAAAATTTTCAGTTCAATTAAAGTATTTTTTGCATTGGAAAAGTTAAGATGATGGCAGAAGTTGTTCAAGAAGCAAGTGTATCTCTTGGAAGGTCAGCCAGAGAACAAGACAGAGCATAAAACTCTAGAATCTATATGCTTTGTCCCCCCCAAAATTTAGGCCACCTAGTTCCTTGCATGTAATCCATTTGAGAGATGGTCACTGTATATAGAACATGATCATGTTGTTTGAAGATTTTTTGCAGTTTTACTTTTAAATTTTTCTCCACACAAACTCTATATGCAGAGCTGACTTGAAGGCCCTACCAATTTTTGATCTATACCAGAATGGGCTGTTAGGGCCATTGTATTCATGTTTTTTTATGTCCAACACAAGAGTATCCAAATCAATCCCTGAAGTAGCTTTTTTGATTGTTTGTATCTGCTAATTGTATAAAATACTCTAAAATACAGAATATCTGCTTGAAATTTAGCAGCAGTATGGCTTTCATGGTGTTGCAGTGACACCCAATTTAAGAACAGTGCTACTTCAGGGCAAAGGGAAAAATCTTTGATGTACTATGTTTAATAATGTAATCTTGCTTGAAATTCCAATTTCCTCCTGTGCTATTGTATAAAGTGCTTAGACTAAAACTAATTAACCCTTGCAACAACCTAGTTCTATGAATATAAAATTCACATTAATTTCCAGTGACATAGTAATTGAAGCATGACAAAAAAGGCTGCAGTTGATTAAATACTGAATTAGGGTTTACTATTTGGAAAGCATTGGGATTACTAGGTCTTGACTTTATGGATTACAATTCATAAATTAAGGCATGTGGGATTGGTGAATACATTAAAGCACGAAAAATCTAGGTTAAAATTCTGAAGTTATATATATGACATACACTTCTTTTAAATATTTCTGGTTCATTGCCTTTTAACCAAAGTGAATTATGTAGGAAACAGAAAATAGATTTGTAGCATTTACTCTGGCTAAGCAACTTCTGACAAGGATGCTATAGCACTGAGAGACAACTGCTTGAACTAGATTGATGAAATGGACTTTTAGACAAATTCTGCTTGAGAGTAGTGAAAAAGAGTGAATAAGTGAAAGTGAAGAAGAGCAGAATAGTAGTGAACATGAACAGAATATGCTAATAACATTTTCCACATAAAAACGTCCTTTAGAAGTGCCTAGATTGCTAATGAAATAGAGGAGGAAAAAATTCCAAAGCCTCTTCTTTCTTTTTGATTGATTGATCGATTGATTTCTTCACAAAAATGCGTCCTTCTCAACTTGCTCTAACATTTGATCAAAATGTCATTGCTGAGGAATGTTAAATGACTTGCCAGTACAGTCTCTCTCTTCCTGGGCTGTGCATTCAGTTTGGATCATCAAGATTAGCTTAGGTCAGCTCACCTCAAGACATAAAATAGCACTTCCTTCTCCCAGCCACAATCTTGGACTGCTGCAACTGGAATGGAAAGGGAAAGCCCCTTTTTCAGGCTCTGGAGCACAGAGATCAAAACTGAATTTGTGCAGTAATCACCTTCACACAGCACATAAAGGTCTGGAGTGACCAAGGTGAAGGGCAACTAGGACAGCATCTATGAATGCATTGGTGTTTAAAGGAAGAGTAAGAATGCTGAGTGCCCACTTATCAGCAGGGTAGGGAACTTAGGAACTTATTGAGAAGCTACAAAGAAAAGACTGATGCACATTGCAGTTTTTATCTCAGGTTTTTCACTGACAGGTTTGTCCTCTGGGCTCCCAGATCCCTGAGCCTTTGAGCAAAATCCATGGGAGCAAACCAGTACCTACAGCAGAGGAAGAAAGTTAGGCATCATTTAAGCCTCTTGGGCACACATGAGTCCGCAGAACTGGGTGGGATGCATCTAAGCTTGCTAATGACATTGTGATGCCCCACTGCATCATTTGTGAGATGTTATGGCAACTATGGATGCTCCTCAGAACTGGAAAAGGCAGATGTCTCATGGTTTTTAAGAAGGGTAACAAGGTGGGTTAAAGGGTCTACAGGCTAGTCAGTCTCATCTAAGTCTCTAGGAAGACGATGGGGCAAATAGACTCATAATTCATTTCTAAACTCAAATAGATAAGGAGATTAAGAGCAGCCAGCACAGGTTTATCATAGAATCATAGAACCATAGATTGTCTTGGGTCAGAAGGGACCATAAAGATCATCTAGTTTCACCCCACTGGGATACCTTTCACTGGATCAGGTTGCTCAAAGTCCTGTCTAACCTGGCCTTGAACACCTCCAGGCATGGAATCTCCACAGGTTTTCTGGGCAACCTGTTCCAGTGCCTCTCACAGCAAGGATTTTTTTCTCCTAAAATCTAATCTAAACCTAGTCTCCTTCAATTTGAAGCCATTCCACTAGTGTTGTCACTACTTGCCCTCATAAATAGTCTTGCCCCATCTACTCTGTAAGTTCCCTCAACATACAGGAAGGCCACATTGAGGTCATCCTCCAGTCTTCTCTTTTCCAGGCTTTACCTATTTTTCCAGGTTTAGCAAGTGGAAATCATACCTGACCTTCCTCACTGCCTTCTGCGAAGAAGTGATGGGTGCTGTGGCCAAGAGAAAGGACGTGGATGTTATGCACATTGATTTTAATGAGGTCTTTGACACAATCTCCCATAGTCTCCTATCATTGAATTTGGAAGACATGGGCTGTATAAGCAGACAAAATGGTGGGTGGGGAACTGGCTCTGCTGGTGGACCTGAAGAGCTGTGATTGGTGGTGCAAAGTTCAACAACTAATGGGGTCCCTCAGTGGTCAATAACAGAACCAATCCCACCTAAAGTTTTCAGTAACAACCCAGGTGATTGGATAAAGTGCATCCTTAGTAAGTTTGTAGACAAGTCCAACAACAAGTTGGAGAAAGCAGTCAATGTCCTGGAGGGCAGGGGCAGCCTGCCCCTTAGTCACTTAGAGGGACCTGACCAGTTATATGTTACAAGGACCATCATGAAGCTCCATAAGAGCAAGATAGTGTGTGTAGGATGGAATAGCACCATGTAACACTACAGGCTGGGGCTCATCCATCTTGGAAGGAGCTCTGGAGAAAGGGATGTTGGTCTCCTTTGTGGACAAGAATCTCACCATAAGCCAGTAGCATGTGTTTGCAGCAGGGGGCTGCATTAGGAAAAGGGTCACCAGCAGTGCAAGGGAAGTGATCTATGTTACTCAGCGATTTTGAGACCACATCTAGGACAGTGTGTCCTCTTCTGGACTCTAAAGTACAAGATTGATATTGATGTACTGGACTGAGCCCAGCAGAGACCACAAAGCTGATAAAGGACATGGAGCACAGGCCATATAAGAAAGGGCTGAGAAAGCTGGATTTGTTCAGCTTGGAGAAGAGATGCTGAAGGGCAGACCGTGCTGCTGCCCGCAATTAGCTGATGAGAGAATGATAGAGCTAGAGTCTTCTTGAGGGCACACAGTGATAGGATGGGAGGAAATGGGAGCAAGTTGCTCCAAGGTGGGAGATTCCAAATAGATATTAGGGGGGGAAAAATCCCATGAAGACGACCAAATCCTGATGCAGGATGTCCAGAAATGTTGTGTAGTCTTCATCTTTGGACATGTACAAAATTGACTGGGCATGGACCCAAACAACTTGATCAGTTTAGATCTGTTTTGAGCAGGGCATAGCGACGATTTGAATTCTGGAGATCCTTCCCAGTCTAAGACATAGTTCTGGAATTCTGGCAGTGCTTGAGATTGTGAGGGAAAATTTCTGTCTGCTCAAATACTGATTGCCACAGAGATATGAACACTTCAAACCAGAGGTAGTCTTTATTTTAAAGTCCCTTAACAGTTTTGATGTGTGTTTCCTAAGTAGTCAGGCAGGGTCTGTTTTGTGGACAAAGTAAAAAGCATTTAAATTCACAACTGTGCAATCTTTCATGTTTTGCCCTCACAACATCCTGTGTGTCCTATGGAGACTTCTGAAAATTAGGAATTGGGAAATGCATGTTTCTAGAGTATCTTTTGCCTTGAAACAGGGCTATATAATTAAGTTCTTGCAAAGCCTTTTGGATTTTTTTTCCCAGGATGTAACGATTACACTTATGGTAAATACAGGCAAACTGATTATTTGCCACAAGCAATTTAAAAGCATAGACATATGAATTGCTTTCAGAGGCTTTTTTTTTTTTCATCCATCTTTTTTCTTCCTCCTTGAACAAAACCTCAGTGTTCATTAGTTTGTTAATAAAACACATCTGGCACCAACAGACCTCATTTATGAGGTCTGTACTATCAGTTCACATGCATTTAGTTAATTTTATCACATGACTGTAGGTAAAGGGAACCTCACTAGGTTTACAGAAGAGTAAAATTAGTTGCTATGTATTTCAGACATAAAATATTATTTTTTAAAATGCTGTTAGTGTAGCCAGCTCTACTTCTTTGTCCCAAAGAGGAATTCTCCCTTTCTACTGCAGTTTCAAGGCTTCATTCTGCAGCCACTGAACTATTTGGAGTTTGCTTGCACAATGCCATGAGATTATCTTGTTCTGAGTGAATCACAGCAATATTCCATAGGACCTTCCCAGCTATCCACAAGGAGTAAAACCCTCAGGGCTGAACACAAGAGTCTCTACAGTTAGTGAATGGAACAGTTCCACCTCTGTGACAGAGTCCAGAGGGTCACAGAGTGCATTGCTTCCAGGTTTAACCTCCAACTCCAGTTAAATTAGGAGTGCCCAATTTTTCACAGCTCCTCATGTTCTTAACCTGGAGTAATTTTATGCCACAAAAGTATTTATAAATATAGACTGAAAAAATAATCATATTAATCAGATGAAGGTGTTACTAACAAGACAATGAACAGGAACCAGTTGTATGTCCTGCAGCTGACATTCATAATGGTGTCACTGCATGCTCATTGTAACGTGAGGTAAAATATTGATTTATTATTATAGATAATAACGATGTGCAAGATCCAGTTAAACTAGCAACATTTCAATAGATGACTGAAAATAAATTGTCTCCCTCATTTTCCATTAAATCTGTAAACATCTTTAAGTGCAACAAATTGTTCTGATGACCAAAACTGTTTTATATACATATTAAGAAATATATACAATCCTCAATATATATTTATTCATTGGCAAATTCCCAGACTGGTTCAATTCATTAAAATACAATTGGGAAATAAAAGCAATCATTTTTATCCAAGTATGTTCTTAAAGGAAGAAGTGGAGAGACAGAAAAGTGTTTCTGCTCCTGAGAATAAGCCAGGCAGAATTATTCCATTCAGCCAATAATTTATGAGAAAGCTCATCAAAGTCACCATTAATAGGACTGTGCCTTTAGTTTTGATTCTTCCTTGAGAGTGATATTTTCACTAGCACAGAGGACAGGATAAGATTAATGCATTGTTTCAGTCTCATTTAGGCTTTACCAGACCTCCACTTCTCTCTTTACTGAAACAGAATTTACAACTGGTCTTCACCCATCTACGTGGGAGTAAGCTTTTTTCCTAATCTGAAATCTATTGTAAGAACAATTCTAGAATATATTTACTTCTTTAAATTAACACAAAATACAACACTTTTTAATCAAGGTAATACTAAAGGTTTGAAAACACTCCACATTTTCTGGAAACAGACTTTTCCCTGAGGCCCTAGTTTTTCCTTCACTAGTCACCTTGTGCAGGACACAGGGTCTACCTGACTTTTTTTCCTCTTTTTTCTTAAAGTGCCTATATCAGATATGCTGGTGAAAATACTTTTATATAACAAAAGTAACAATTTCCTCAAACACGCATAAATCTGTTCAGAGCTGATATGTTCATCCTGACTATACTTTCAAATCATGCTATAACCATATCAACTCTCTTGATAGTGCATTTATAGAGTTTTCCTTCAAACTTAACTTTGGGAAAATGGATTTTGAATTAAATTAGGAAAAGGGAGAAAACTAATTTAAGGCTTCTGATAGAAATATAGGTAGAAATATACATTTCTACACAAAGACTTTTCACCATTGAGAGCCGCATCTAGTTATCTAAATAACAATTTTTATGCATTTGATTGACTTAAAAATTTAAATTTTATGGATTTGATTGATTTCCAGGTCAACAAAAATGCAATACTTTGTAATAATACATGTTATAAAAACTATTTTAACAAGCATGAGTTATTTTCCATACATCAGTACTCAACAAGTAGCGTACTTGGCACAATAATAGCAAAGTTGGCTTTGCAACTACCATGCAGTGCAGGGCCCCTTCCAGGTAATACTGTAGTGATAAAATCCACACCTAAAAAATTAGCACTGTTCCATAAATTGTGACGAAAGATCCAATTTTGGAACAGTTCTCTCTGTGACTGGCATGGGTTGCCTGGAGAAGTTGTGGATGCTCCATCATTGGACGTGTTCAAGGCCAGGCTGGATGGGGCCTTGAGCACCCTGGTGTAGTGGAAGGTGACCCTGATCAGGTCAGAGTGCCTGAAATAAAATGACCTTTCTAGTTTCTTCCAAACCAGGCCATTCCACTGCGCAGTGATTCTATTCAATTATTTGTGTGAGCTTAATTTAGGATATTTGGGAACATATCAGAACAAGGATTCTGAAAGTGATATTTAATTTTTTAAAGAGCAGATAAAATTTGTAGAATGACTTTATACAAATTTCAAGTCTGCCCCCATGAGTATTGAGAGTGATAGCAGCTCATCTTTGTGGCCAAAGAAATGGTTCTAACATTTAAATTTATTTTATGGAGCTAAACCAATTGTTTTTGGACTCTATTTTGACTCATTCCAGTGAGAGATAAACCAAGGTTTATCAACTTATTTCTAATAATAGTTCACCACTAAGTCGGACAACCAATTTTGACTTTCAAGTCACAATTTTGACTACTCAGAGAAGTCAGAAAAAGCAGGACTGTCAGGAATCAAATTTTATATCCTTTCCTACAAGTTTCAGAGACTTTTGAAACTTATTTACTCTGAGGGAAATTTAAAATGTAGATATACATCTATATTGATTTTGTGTTCCATATCTTGCTGTGGACATCATGGAAAAAGACAATACGTATCAAAATTGTTTCAGGCTTACAAAATTATGTTTCAGGTAAAACCGACTTATTAATGATTGCTACTTTTAGCCACAGTATTTTTATTTTCTGCCACAGATGTAATTTGTCCCATCTCTTCATTACCCCTACGCACAAAATTTTCAGGTTCTTATCAGCTTACCACTGTGTGAGTCTGAGGGTGCTGGACTTCTGAGATTATCAGAAATCATGCAAAGAACATGAAAGCAGCTAAAATAATATTCACATTTGTTACTTTGCTGTACTTTACATAGGCTTTTGGCAAGCTAATAGAACATTTAAAATACTATGGTTCTTTGATATTTTTCTATCACTCTAGCAATATAAGAGTGGTATTTAATACATCTTTATGGCTTCAGAAGGAGTATATTTGCTGTACAAATTAATATTACTGCAGAAATATTTTTCATATTACCCAGGCCAGGAAACCTGGAATTTAATAGCAACCTGAATTCCTCATTGTTCCATTTCAATACCTGACATGGATTTACCAGAAACCTAGCTCCTCTAGCCTGAACAGCATTGCTAAGAAATGCTAAGAGTAATGTTCATTTCAAGCCTAATGATAAAATAAGCTCATTGACTGTGCTTGTGCACAGATCCCTAGTCTGATTTCAAGATAGTATAACCACATTGTGTAAATTACTATGATGCTCTGGAGTATAACCCAAATTGTAGTCTGACCTGCACAGTCACTGTTACAGTTTGTTACCTGGAAAAGCAGAAATCTGGTTAGAATTTGAGCTGAGTTTAAAAATAAAGCAGAAAATGATCTTTTATTTTATGAACTGCAAATATGAAGTGTAGGTAAACTACTTATGGAATTAAGATTACCTGTCCTTGCCTGAAATGTGTGTGTGAGCTGCCAGATCTTTTTTAGAGTCAGTGAACGTACAGTTAACGAGTTCTGCTGATAGCTCCCCTGATCAATAAAGATACCTGTTTCAAAAGAAAAGGAATAATTTCCTAGGACTCTAAGAACTACTGTGAGCACTTAGGAAATGGATTGTGTGCAAACATCTACACTGGGCTCATTCCAAATTAAGCAAGATCAATCCTCTCTAGCTATCCAAAATTAGGTGTTTGAACTATTAATCAAAGCTGCTTTTAAAGTCAGTGAAAGGAGACCAGCACCTCCACAAAGCAATTAATCTTATCCTTGGATGTGTGTTTACCATCACAGATGGAAGGAAACACATCTCCACTACAGGGAACCTTGAAGGTTGTTGTAGGTTGGACACCAGCAGTGGGTTTTGTTCGAGATTAGATGTAGACATGTGAGCTGAGTTTATCAGCTACCATTATAGTCAAAAGGGCTTCTTCTTTTGGTCTAGCATCATTTGAGATGATCTAGGATATCCTGTCTAGTGTTCAGTTGCCAGTACAGATGATCACAGGTCGTATGCTATAATTTCCAATCTGTCTCAAATGTGTAAGGTGTGCTAAAGTGCATCAAATGACATTTTATAAAGATATTTTGGTAAATAAAAGAATTTCAATGAAAATCCAATCTTTTCTAAAGGAAGAATATTGTGTAAGGTAAATCTGTGAGAAATCAACCAATTACATTATCTACCATAAAATTAACCACAAAAGATGAAGTGAGTAGACACAGCATATTCCCATTCTCAATGTATCTGAGTATGAAGAACCCGTGAGGAAAAGTCTCTAATGTTAATACTTGTTTTGACACAAATATTCTTCCCTCCAGTTTAAAAATTGGATTCAAAGACACCATTATTGTCACAGAAATGCAATGTTTGGCTTACATGTGAAAAATAGAGTGTCTGTCTCACCCTCTGTTCAGACACAGAAGGGAGGAAAATACCACTCCAGAGCTTTGATGAGCTCTGGTGAACACATAGACTCACTACATCTTCAAAAGCTGAATCCTGATCTTGTATAAAGAATGCAAAACTCCTGCTGAAGTAAAAAAATACCTCATTCATATGTCTGGAAGCAGGATTCAGCTCTGAGAACTAAAACAGCTTGCACCCACCTGCTGCTTTAATTCTAAAACATCTTTTCAATTAATGTCTTGTATAAATCACTATTCCAGAGCAATGTGCTTTACTATGAAGACAGTATTCCAGTCATAATGTGTGATCCAAGTGGAAACTCCCCAAAATTAAGCAGGAATGACCAGAACATCACAACTATGATCTTGGTTTTCTCCATGAGAAACTCTTGCATTGACTATTACACATTTACAAGGTTTCAGTTTTCATTTGGTTATTGTTATTTAAAGCTGGAGAAGGCTTGCTCTTCTGGCCATCAGTTCCTCCTTTGGATGTGTCCTGGAAGAAAAGCCTTGGCATCCACAGTGACATTAAAATTCGTTTATATTCATTTCGAAAATTCTGATTAAGAAGACCATATATTATTGCGTTAAGGCAGCTGTTGAAATAGGCCATTAAGTAACTTATAATGAATAACCATTCAGGAACTTTTGGTGCCATCTCTGTAGGATCAATGGCTACAGCCAGTCCAATGAAGTTTAGAGGTGCCCAGCAAAAGGCAAAAATCACAAAAACAACAAACATGGTAAGAAAGTTTCTGAAGTCACTTGGCTTCAATCTTGGCTTTGTTTCTGACTTGACTCGTCTTCGAACTTGAAGCACTAAAACCCAAATTCGAAGGTAGCAGAAGCTGACAATGGTGATAGGGACGATGAAGTGAATGACCACCACAGCTATTGTGTAGTAGGAGCTTGCAGTTTGGACAAACGTGCATGAATAGATGCGTGGATCGTACTTCAAAGAGCCAACAAAAAAATTTGGCACAGTTGCAATTACTGTTAATATCCAGACTAAGGAGACGTACAACATTGTATTCCAACAGCTGTACACTTTGTCATAGGCAAAACTATGACATATGTAGCAATATCTGTTTATTGCAATTGCAGTGATGTTGAAAATGGAGCCTATTACACTTAGTCCCATCACAAAGCCACTGGCTTTACAGTGCGTTTCACCCAGTGTCCATCCGTTGCGGAAAATAGCTAAGAGCACCAGTGGGTAGGGATACAAGGCCACCACCAGATCAGCCAAAGCTAGGCTCACCACAAATGCGTTACCTGGAAGGAAAGAAAAATAGAAAGCATAAGTCTGAAAGCAAACATAGCTGTGAAGAAGAAAAGTGTTTCATTATTTTGGATGTCTGCAATGCTAAATTATTGGTGATGTCAACAAGCAGCTGGTATATAGGACCAACAAGGAAATGATTTTACAGTGTAACTTGGAGCACCACGGAAATATCTGGAGCAACAGGATGTTTCAAGTCTGTTGGTGACTGGATTATATCTTCCTTGCTCTTTTTATCTTTAATAAACATAGCCATCATTGAGCTGTTACGTAAGCACATGTTGAGTTGTTTAAGTGTAGCTAACTCCATGGTTGGATTGATAAAATGAAAAAGAAAAAAAAGCCTAAATTGTACCAGATAAGTAAGCAATTATGCCATTCTATCCTATCACTGGAATGCTAATGGGCATCACAAGCATAAAGGAGAAGGACATACAAAGACTAGGTCTATAGGTATTGGAAGGATGTGTTGTTTTATGTATACTCTAAATTGCTGCACAATATTCTGTAGAATAGATATTTCCTGCATGAATGGCCTACCCATACTGCAGTTATTTTCTTTTTGGATTGTCTAAGGAAGAGTGGATCATCTTCATCATCCTCTGCAGAAAGGCATATTTAATTATACAAAGAAAAGTTCCATGCATGCAAGAGGAAGTATTCATATTTTCTGATGATGATATTCAGGGAATATAGGTGATATGGCTGAGCCCTGTCTTCTCTCTTTAACCAGTGTCCTTTTCATCAGTTTGAAATTTCTTACATTGTATCTAAGGGTATTTTTATAAAATAGTGAGATAGTAAACTATATTCTTGAAAAATGTTCTTTAGGAACTTCATTCTAGAAGATAGAGGTACTAATGTTGAATTCTTGGCATTTAGGTAACATAAAATGATATGATTTGTATGGTTTTGTATATGGCTTGCCTACTCTTCTTTCTTTCCTGGAAGTCCTTCACAGCATGAACTGATATGGAAAAATCCAAGCAATTTTAAAAATTGGACATGGAACATAATAATTTTTTGGAAAGAACAGTTAGGTGCTCCATTCTACATATCCTCAGCTTACTAGTCCTCAACTAACAAGTTCTCCATGTCATATTAAGAATGGCATTAACTGGAAGTCGTGAAAGCAACAACCATGTATAAATATGCTCATCGAAAATGACGAAATTTCACATCTACTCTGTTTTCTCCTCCTGCTTTACATCGGTAGCTGCTTGAATTAAAGAATGGGGAGCTGTCTTTCTCCCATACACTTTAGGGGACCACCATGCTCGCCAGAATTTGCACAACAGCAAGTAAACTTAATGGCAAGCAGGATTATCCATCTGTACCTTCAGAAACATTGCCCATCTCAAGAGCAGTACACAACTTATTTCAGATAGTTCCTTGTTATGCATTTAGTAGCCTGTTTCCTATATTTTAAAAAGCTACACAAGTCTTTCCATAGCTGCAGCTGGATGCTTTGTGAGGAAAGATTGAACAAATTAGGGAGATGATTGAGTGAGCCATGATGTCCCTGTGATTGTTGTGATTCCAAGCAAGCTTCAGTCACAACAAGGAAGTTTCAAAATAGACACAGAGAAAAAACTTTTAACGGCAAGAAGAAGTGTGGGAACACCTTGCTTTGAGTCTGACACTGAAGATTGTAAGGAAATAGAAAACAAGGATTTGTCAGTACTGGCCTAAGTAAAGCTGATCCATTTGTGCAGGAAGGATGAGATGACTGTGAAGGCCTCTTGTAGCCATGTGGCAAACAGGACAAAAAACAAAACTAACAAAAGAACAAGGGCATCTTTATCAGAATATATTTGCATCCTGGCAGCAATAATTTGTCTTATGTTTTTTCATCACTGTATCTGACTTAAAAAGATAGAGTAGTCAGAAGCTGGAAGTCAGAAGAAAGGAAGGAAGAAAAAAGGACAGAAGAAGGAACGAAAAAACCGACTCTTTTTTCTGTTTTAGAATGCCTTTTGGAGAAAGAGAGAATTTTGTCTAGTGTGTTCACTAAGATTAATCTAAACTCTAAGGTCTTCTAGCATCAGCCTCTACTGAAAATGTAATTGTTCAGTTGAAATAGAGTGGGCATTGAGCTCTTTCAATCACATTTGGAAATAAACTGTAAAGTACATTTAGCAAGATATTTTCAAAGTTTTGAGCACAATTTAGGACTTCTTGAAAATTCCAGGTGCAATGAATAAATAGAGTGAGCAAGAAACTTGTCAAAACCTTAATTTACTAGTTTACAACTCAGAAGAAAAATGGTCCAATATCTATAAAGGCCTCAGGTGATTTGTCACTTCTATGGCTTTTTACAGGGTTGAATGTTCCCACTGTTCACTGCAAAGTAAGCTCCAATGGTATTATTCTGTCTTTGTGGATGACTACAGTATTAAATTTAATGTTTATTACTGCAATGAATAATCTACAGAAGTAGAGAGAAACTTTTCTAATTCCAAAAACATAAATAATTGACATTTTGAGAAATCAAAGGTCTTAGACATTTTCTATGTGCTTGGAGAAAGTAAATGTTCCTTGACACACCTAACCCAGGGCTTTCAGAGTGGCCTAAATTGCATAAATAATATAACTAAAGAGGTAACATTTTGCTGCTTGTAACAAAACAGAAAGCACAGAATTTTCATTTAGCTGGAATTATTATAATTGCTTCTGGAATTTACTTGAAGAACTTTGTTTTTAGATTTCAGTTTCATTAGAGAGAGGTATATTCATTTTTTCACTGGAGTGGAAACACCCCTTAATTACAAGAAGTAGCTACTGAAAGCAAAATGTCTTGCCAGGTATTTAAAACTATGCAAACTGTGCTGTTTTAAACACTGATAGTTCTATGCATAAAAAAGAAAATAAGTTCTGGTATTGAATTTGGGTGCAACAGGACTAGATAGTATTTCATGAAGCATTCCTGAATACTGGTTTACTTACTACAACTAACAGAAAGAGAAGTGTCACACCCTCTTGTAATCTTGATATGACTTGATGTGGTGGGAATTTACTTACGGAACAAACTTTTTGGTAAGGCCAAAACTTTAAAGGGCTCAGCATCTGCCTTCTGAAAAGACAACTGATTTTTAATTTCTCTACTAAAACCAGAAGCAATTGTAATGAGCAACTATTTTTAAAGGTTTTTCTTCTCTCTTTGGTTTTAAACTGGGGAAAATGCTTAATTATATATCATATATCATGGTGTTTGGTTGTTATTTTTTTTAAGGTAGTGTTTTGGTTGTTACACATTTGTTTAACCAGTTTTTATATGTTGCATACAGACATCATCCTCTTCAATCTATGACATCAGGTGGAGCAGAGAATTAAGTCTTTCACACGCTGACATTTGAATTCTCTGTGACAGTACAAGCCAAGACCTAGGGTAAGCTTTGATTTACTGAGACATGTTAATTTGGTATAATGTTCACCAGCGTGTTGCTAACAGAAGGAGTAACATAATGCTCCAAACAAATGCCAGATGGGTGTTTGTTTTCTTTGAATGTGACAGTTTAAAGGCAGTGACATGCTCTTTTGTAGTTATGTTTCATTATTTCAGATATTAGTGAGGTATACTGCAGACTTTGATATAAGGGAAAGGGACAGGCAATAGATTTCCACCAGAACAACATATTTTAGAGCCTTCCTGCCCTCCAGAGATCAACACCCCCATCCAATCTGGTGTTGTCTGCAAACAGACTGAACGGGTACTCAATCCCTTTGTCCAGACCACTGATAAAGATATTAAACAAGACTGGCCTGAAGCAGAATGCCAGACTCACAAGAACAAAAGCTTAGCATGTAAAAAGGATTTAGAGATTGTGGCTAAGTGACTTGCAGACTCCTGGACTGGAACAGAACTGCGTTCTTGGCCCTACATCTGCAGCTATGAATTAGTGCTGGAAGCTACATTTGCAGGAGGTGAATTTTAGGCTTGTTAGGCAGATCTCTCAGCTGTCGACACAGACACAGATTTACTGAAAGGAGGTATCTAAATTGCACTGTTGTTTTTGAGATCATGATTTTGGCATGCTTGGCAACTGGGCATGAATGTAACCCAAAAGAAAACCTCCGTTTCTTCTCCCCTCTTCTTCTCCCTCTGGTTAAATACGGGAACACCAGTCCTTGCTGTGAGTTTGCTGCCTTGAGTTTGCCAATAGACGACAGGTGTAAAAGTGCTGTGCTGTTCAAAGCTGGGTAAAAAGGCCTGCCTGGGTGCGCAGTTTTGCTCGCCTGTGGCTGGCTCGGGTGCTGCTGGGGACGATGGTGACACTCTGTTGCCACCTAGTGCGGGAGCCACGGCAGACACAGCGCATCGCATCCCCCAGCAGGGCAGGAGGAAAACGCCCGCGGCTGGCTCTTCCACAGCAAAAACGCTGATCGTTAATCAGATGCTACATTTACGGGGCGATAAATACTTTTCTCGGTTTCTGATACTTTCTGAGATTGCAGGAACTTTTCCACTACCGGGTATTTTCAGAAGGAAAAGGGGAAGCAGAAGAGGTAAGACAGGCTCTACTACTAGAAAATTTCACTGTTCCCTAGTAGTTAGTACACTTCCATGATAGAAGAACCCTTATTTGAAAAAGACTTGAGTTTATGTCTCCCGTAGTCCCCAGAGAGTGCCCTACTCACCAGCCCTGCTGCTCTTCTGGGGTTAGGGTGCTTGTCTTTTTCTAGATTATGTTCAAGAATTTCAGCCTAGAATCAGAATACACAGGTTACCACTTAGAGTGCTCTTTATCAGTATGCTCATCCAAAAAAAAGTTTAAAAATCCCTCTCATGATTTAACAGCAGGGAAACTGAGATAGGTGCAGGAACTCTCCAAGACACTGATTAGGAAGAACACTCCAGGTTCATGACCCATACTCTTACTTTTCTCTGTTAGATAATACCACCTCTGCTAGGCATCCTCTGGGAAAAGTGGCAGCACTGGTCCAGCTTTCTTCTCCCAAACAGCATCATAGTGGCATACTGATGCTGAGGGATGGAGCAAGGAGAAGTGCTAGAGCTATTAACTAAGGCTAGTTGTAGTTGTATTAAAAGCAAATAAAAGGGAATGGTTGCTGCATTGGGTAGTAAATCCTTAATAGATTTCGTAGATGAAAAAATTTTACTTGTGTTCAAGGGAAGACTGGAAAAGTACTTGTAAGAGTACTTATTTGAAGTACTACATTTGAAGTTTACTTAACAGACATACCATACTAGATTTAGGAACTCTTCTGAGATGAAAGGAGCCACAAGTTGTAATAATACAGAAGCCTCATGCTGGGTTGTTCTGTTCTCTTTTTCTCCTCAGTTCTTGCTTCCTTCTACTGCTTAAGACAGAGCACGAGTCTAGCTATGCCTTGTTCTGTGTGTCCAGCCATCTGAAACTGAGCTGCATTTTGCAGCAGGCTCAGGGGAGAAGATCCCCTATATCCATGCCCTAACAGTGAAGTCAGGCTCCTGCCTTGAGGGTAGTCTAGGATGGAAAAGGCCCATGTTGCTGCTGAGAGAATCATAGACTTGTAGAATCATAGAAAGGTTTGGGTTGGAAGGGACCTTAAGTATCATCTTGTTCCAACCCCCTGCCATGGGCAGGGACACCTTCCACTGCATCAGATTGCTCAATGCTCCACCCAGCCTGGCCCTGAACACTTCCAGGGTTTGGGCATCCATGTTTTCTCTGGGCAACCTGTGCCAGTGTCTCACCACCTTCCCAGTAAAGAATCTCTTACTAATAGCTAATCTAAGTCTACCCTCTTTAGTTTAAAGTTTCCCCTTTTCCAGTTTAGATGTCACACGGGGAGTGAAGCCAAGACATTTACTCTGAGGCTTAGTGCTGTGGCACCAGTGGCAGCCCAGCCTCAGAACCTCCAGTTGCTGATAAGCAACAACAAAACCCGACTGGTTTTTCACTGGTTCATGAAATAAGTCCTGTTTTCTGTATCTGCCAGTGCACATCAGCTTAATTTTCTTCTCTTGAAGTAATCACAGCTGTTGATTGCTTCAACCAAGAAAGAATAGGAAACCTACTTGTACAACTGCAAGTATGAAAACTTATTTACTGCTGACAAAGGGGCTAATATGAAAAGCTGCAAAATAAAACAGGTGCAATCTAGTTAGATCCTATAAAGAGCTGGGCGACCTATAATTTTTAATGACTTTTTATTCAGTTTCTCAGCATTATATTGCATGTCAAAAAAATAAAAGTGAAATATGTAGCATTTTATAGTATGTTGCTTTGTTAAAGAAACAAACAAAACCCTACCCCAAAACTTGTTCAAGATCAACTATAAAAGATTGAAGTGTGGAACCAAACAAAGGAAGAATATTTCACTTATAAAAACTCTGGGAAAAAACTTCATTATGCCCTGACAGATTTTAATTTATATTGTGTGAAACAATGGTTCATTCCATCACCTTTATTATTACTTTCATCTTTGCTACTGTATCTAAACTATATTTGTGTCAAAGGAAATTATGTTGGTATTTTTCTTTATTACTGCAACAAAACATTGCTCAAGTCCTTAGAATAACTTAACTTCCATCTTCTTTTATAAAAAAAGACAGGAAATTGAAAAATGAAAATAATTTCGTTCAAACTAAGACCATGTTTTGTTTTGTTAAGCTGTTTGGTTTGTATTTTTTTCTATTTTAATATTTGCTAGCAGATTAGTTGAATTTAAAAAAATCCAAACAAACCAACAAATCTCAGACATTAAATAGTTCTATTTTAAAATATAAGGCTTAAGATATTACTGAAGATACTCAGGCTATCAGGCTGGTATATGAAGTGAATAAAACTGGGGACTATTGGAGACTATGGGGCACAATCAGGACCAATTTGCCAAGGGATTTGATTAGCCATGATAAGGCACATCTTGTAGTTTAGCCTGCAGACCAATTTAAGCAGCCCAGAATTTTTTGACCAGTGTAGATGTTGGGGCCTCCACTTAGAGGACATAAGTCATGTAAGTGGCAAATTCCTCAGTGCTTTGCTCAGCTGCTCTGGAGGGCTGCAGGTGGAGGACTTGCAGCCCGTGACAGCTACTGAGACAAATATGTGCAAAGCGTGTACATGTCAACTGGTTCCATCTGCTGAAAGAAACCAAATCTAGGCCCATTACTCCTCCTATGTACTTTTGGGTGTTCCTGTGTTCAACTCCCAGACATGGTGGAGGATCCTGGATTTTTTAAAATAGGATCTGATACACTGCAGTAAATAGAGTACATGGGAAAATCTAATTGGAAAACACTTCTGCTGACAAGTTGCCAATGCTTCTAAACAACCCATGAGTCCCTTCATTATAATCATCTTTTCTTCTCTTGTTTCCTGTTTCACCAAGGAAGAAAATAGATGATAATTGAAAAAATGGCCATTATAACCTTTCAGAAAGGGAAATTCTTACCCTTTCTATTCTGAGCTTTTGGAAGGCCTCATTACTGTACATGCATAGGGAGATGAACGTCTTCAGAAGCTGTTGTCAGTCTCTGCCATCTGCTTCTTTTGGAAACAAGGTCTTAAAGCAAAGTACAGTGACATGACTCATCTTATAATGATACTCATAGGTTTGTAAACAGCATGTGAACAGATGAATAAATAAAATGCTTTTAAAGAAGATGATTGTGTATTCTCTTCTGAAGTATTAGCTGCCTTGTGTTCCAACTCAATACAGACAAAGTGTGTAATGATCATTTGCTGAATCAAGGTCTTTTCTGAGAGCCAGTAGAAGCCTTGAAAAATGACAAGACAACAACTCTACTGTGGCTGGGCCTGCAAGTCATGATATTGTTGGGATAGGTAAATGAGGGGTGATAGGCATGCAACCAGTATAGCCATAGAACCACAAAAGCTGGAACTGATCTCTGGAGTTCATCTAGTCCAACCCTCCCATTCAAAGAGGGATAGACTATAGTGTGTTGTTCAGGGCCATGCCCAGTCAGCCTTTCACTGTCTACAGCCACAGAGACTCAACAACCTCTCAGGGTGACCTGTTCCAGTAAGGAATCAGTGTCCAGGATATTTACTGTTCTCACTAGAGAATAGAGGCAAGATGCTGTCAATTTTGTGACAGATGAAGGGTCTACTTGATCTACTAAATATCAGAGTGTACTTAAGATCATACCTGTTACTATGCATGCAGACACCAGACATGGTCATTAACAATGAGCTAGACTTGCTTGGTCAGAAGAAGAGGCCCCAGTGCAGATTAGAGTAGATGAGGTCTTGTTCTTCTTATACTTCTGCCTTCAGATTCTTTGTGACACCAGAACTTTTGGAACAATCTTTGACTGGACAAAATAGCCTGAGCCAAACACAGAACCTGGATCAAGAAACATTTTCAGACCAGTAAATCCACAGACCAGTAAAGGCACAGAACTCTGTGGGGGTGGAGCATGGAGTCTGGAAAAGGCTGCACAGAAAGAGGCACCAGCTCCTAGCAAAATAATTTTCAGAAAGCAATTCCCACTGGCTTTAACAAAGCTAGAATGCTCCTCCTTATTTAAATACTCACCTACTAGGTTAGAATAATCTAACCTAGATTCCGCAGAATCCTGTTCCACATGCTGCTCGGATGACCTTTGAGCACTGGGAAGTGGCTGCAACCAGCCCTTCAGACCAGCTCCTGGTGGCAGTTCTAGTTCACCCCAGTGACCTGGTGGCCTGTGACCCAGAAACACAGCTGTGGGTGACTTCTGTCTGCCTAACCTACTGAGTCACACCTCTTTTACTCCATGAATACACTTCCGAACTGGAGCAAACCAATATAGCTCTTACTAAGCCGAGCTCAAATGGAAATCATTATATTATATTTTATATATATACATATATAAACTACATGGGAATGTTTGAGAGGGTTTGAAGGTCGCCTGCTTCACTATCGTGTTTGCTCTCCATAAGCAGAACAGATATTCTTGCTTCATCTTTAAACAGGAAGCTGGCTGTACAGCAAGTTTTATGGTCCTAGCATACCAGGTGTTTCATAAGAGTGACTAAAGAAGATTGTATTGTTTTTAGATTATCCAACCAAAGGCATAATTACAGGACCTCAAATTAGTTAACTTTTCTTTCACTCTGAAACAACAGATGTTCAGTGCTGCAATTTGACTCTGGATTTTGTAGTCAAGGTTTCACACCCAGAACCATAATCATTGGTAAAATCTTACAAACTTTTTCAACCCACTTACCAGTAGGTATTTTTTCTAGGCAAATCAATATTGTTACACCATCCTTTTACAAAGCCGGCCTCAACATCTGATTGATGTTTTACACATTTTGCTTCTAATGACTGCAAAGGGAAGAATAAAAAAAGGAAGGAAAGTCTTGTTGAACATGAAAACTGATTCAGAAAGTAATCTTTTGTCCACGGGCTCTAACCCCACCTATGAATCTAATAACAATTACTTTTGCAGTTGCTTGAAAAATATCTCAGGGAGACTTCTTGTCCTTGAGTAGGAGTGCTCTAAATTTCCACAGCACAACACTCACTTTCTGACATTATTTTTTATGCCAGTAAAACACTTGAAGTGTAATGGTCTGACTCATGGCAGAGAAGTTTGAATTCTAAATATTCTGTCATGACCACTAACATAAGACAAAGGCATACAAAGATACTACTCCCCTAGTAATGATTTTTTTTTTCCTCTCTAACAATCCAAAAATTACACTCTGTGCATTCCAGTGAGTAACAACTAATTTCAAGCAAGCTGGTTGGAATGTTTAGTCTCTTGAATATATTCACAAGACTCTTAAGAACCTTAAGTGGCAGTTCACAGAAAGGAGGGATGGACAACTCCCAGTTGGCACGTAGTGACTATGCCATTTGCATGTCTTTCCTTGTCTTGAAGAAAAGCAGCATGTTTTAATATCACAGCCTTTTATTCCTCAGTAGAAAATTTGATTAGAGTTGACTCCTTCTAAGAACATATTTTAAAAGTCCTAAGGATCACAACGCCAATGAATTTCACCATGGACAGGATCTGCACAGAATGGGCACCTTGAATAGACACTATTTTCCATTAAACTGTGTGGATAATATTAAAAAAGTAGGTTATTTTTACTTGAATAAAAATCAGTACATAAAAATTCTTAGATTGATTATTATTACATATATTCATAGGTGACAGCCTTCACACAAAAGGTTCTTTTCCCTATTTGCACTCAAATGAAACTCTGTGTACACTTGAATTATTTTGAAAAATGGAACTGGTTTTAGAATGAGAGGACACTGAGAATTTTGGGCAGCATTGGAGCAAATCATAGAGACCTGAGCATGCTGCTTGTTGGTTGCTGTCTTCTTTGCAGTGATATATTTTACAATTTGCTTCTAGCTCTAAACTTACAATTAGTTAACATAATTATATTTACAAGGGCTGAGATACCAAGAGGATATTTTTCTTGTTAATCAGGCTGTTAGTTCCAGGAGCTGCATGTGCTATCTTCTGACAGCAATTATTGCCTCTGTTGAGCAAATACAGCAATATAAACCAACAGGTAAGCAGCTGTTGTTCTATAGCAAAAAGATGACAGTATAAATGGAACCATCATATAAATTATTATCATCTTCATAAGGTGTTTAAACATTGAAACTGATCCAAGTCCATAAAACACAGCTGAAAAAATTAGTAGGTCTGTCAGAAGGGTAATGTTTTTTCTGCAGCCATAATTTAAGCAGCATTTATTAAACAGTGCAATCAAATACCTCTACAATTAATAAATAATTAAAAAAAGAATCCCAACAGTCAGGATTCTAGTCATTTATGAACGCACTTAAGGTGTTTTTATTTGCTTTCATGTCAAGATGTAACTGTCCCATATGAAGCTGAAATGTCAGGAAAATGCTGCCTCTGATATATCTCAGTCCTTATCAGTATGGAGATCAAAAGTAAAACAGAAGATTCTAAAGCAGCTACTGTTGTGAGGGAGGAGGCACCACATTATGCACCCACAGTGATTTAGACATGTTTCTGTGGGATTTTGCTGTCAGGAAATCTGTTCTATGCCCATATCAAGGTGAAAAGTTAAAAAAGCAGAACAACTGCTTGGGTTCATTTTTGGGAATATGAAAATTGTGATAGCATTAGTATTCCTTTCTGCAGATGAAAAAATGGCTTTATCAGCTCAGGATTACATGGCTGTTTTCATAAGTATTCTTGGGAACAAGGCAAGGTACTTGCCAGTTCAAGGCACCAATATGCACTGGTAAAGGGTAACTTCTAAGAAGCTAAAATCTGAAGCATATCTGAAGGTAGTGGTACTCATAATATATCTGAATTGGAGTAGGAGTAGAATTTACTCTAGAGGCAGAGAATAGGTTGTCACTGATTTAATGGAATCAGAGTAGTCTCCTATAACATCCTCAACACAATGATTAAAGTAATCTGGTGAATATATATCTGCTAAGAATAGATGAAAAAATTAGTTTTTTAAACTGAGTTGTCCCAGCGCTCTGTGGGGAGGTTTGGTCTCTTATCTCTGTCTGATTGTGCCAAAGAGCACCATGAATCCTTGAATTGTTTCTGCTGGTCCATGAAAGAATAAACCTTTACTGCAGAGATGTCATTCTTCACACAGTCAGTGTGTCTTGCAAAAGGAATGTCAGTCCAGAATCCAGGAGAGAGCTGGCAGGAAAGGGAGTGCTCCTAAGACCCATTGGAACTGCCACGATGCAGCTGCTAAGAGCTTCTTCTAATTTCCTGTATCTTAGAGTATGTTTGCATTGGTTACATCAAGGAGATGAAAAAAACTTATTCATACTCTGGGCTGAAAAAAAAAAAAGCAAAAGCTGTGTGAGGGTGTTAGACTAGGCCTTAAGGGGAGCCTGAATACACTGTTGCAGGAAAAGCATCACTCTAACAGCATCATTTGGTTTTCCTTCCCTTGAAACCTGGGTGGAGTGGACTTGTGCCAAATGAAATGTACAACATAAATATACCCTTAGATTCTTCTTCACAAGTTCAGGAAAACATAGTTCTGCAGCTCAAATAAATCCTTATCATTCTATTTCCTATAAAGATAAGCATACCAATTGCTCCACTTATTAAGTGGAATAGGATTTAATATTACATTCTAAAAGAAAAGTACCTTGGACCTGATCTTGGCAATAAACTTCTTTTTTTGCTTATCAACAAATGGATTACCATACAGGATAAAAGTAAATGGTAATTCAGAACAATGATAACTTGGCAATAATGTATTGCCAAGTGCTTCAAAGGAAGATACAAAATACCCTCTGGCTGCAGAATAACATGCACTAAGTTAGAATTTTACCCTAAACAGCATTCCCTGTGGTGCAGATTGATAGAGCAGGTATTTTTCTACTTTATGATGTTTCTGCACTCTTAAATACTTCTTTCCATCCCTCTAGGATCATAATTACCTTACAAACTTTCTGTTTCTGAAATAATTTAAAATTCTGTACCCTTCAGATTTTTTCTCTTCTAGAACAATCTTAGGTTTCCACTTTCCCCTTTTTTCTAAATTTACCTGCAAGATTCACCTCCTATGTTAAAGAAATTTTCTTATTTTGCAAATTAATAATACTGGCTTTTCACTTTGCTCTTTTACTTTTGGATTTGCTTATAGGTTAACAAAGTTCAGAGCTATTATTTCATAAGTAACTTTGAAGACTTATTTTCTCATTTGGTTACTGTTTGAACCAAGTCTCACAGAAAAGAGGATGGAATTGGTGATGAACCAATTCTGTTTCCTCTCCAAGAAGAGAATAGAAGTATAATTAGAATTATGAGATGAGTCACGGGCACATGAATGAATAGTTCTAGAAGTTATATGGAAAGATTTGGAGTATTGATCATTTTGAGGTATTTTCTGAGAAGAGGTTTCATATCTTCATGGACAGACTTCACCTAAGCATATGGGATACCAGCTTGCAATCCAAGCTGGCAGAATGAATAAAAAAACTTGAAGTTGAGAGATGGGAAGAGAGCTTGAGAAGAAACCATATAGTTTCTTCATTTAACACCCAGGGCAGGGGAATTTTGGCTTCAGGAAGGTGGTGGCAAAAAATACAGAAAATACAGGAGCTCAAACATTGCGGAGTTCAACTGGAGTGGTAATATAAAAAGCAGTGCAGTCAGTTAAAGGTATCCAGGAGCCTATGCAATAAAATAGGGGATCCAAAACCAGTGAGAAAAAATATGTTATGGAAACAATTCTGTTAGAATGGAATTGCACCAGTGATCAGAGAAGAGAAATACCAACCAAAAGGTCTATTGTCTTCATAAAAGGAGAATGAAGAGAGAGATTGAGAGAGAGAGAGACTAGAGAGGATATCCTGGTAAAAGACAAAATTACATTGGGGAAAAGTTGCAAAGATAATGTGCAGTGAAGAATGCAGAAACCTGAAATTGGATGAGAACATCCTCCTTTTAGGAGGAAAGCATTAATGAAGCCAATTTAACAATCCAGGTTGTCATATGTAAAGGAGAAAATAAGCACAGAAATGGCAGCTGAGTTCTGGACATACACCCAGCTGATTTCTTCAATTCAGAGTCTATTTCCCAATATATCCCAGCCTTTGTTTTCTTAAAGAACAAAGACATCCCTGAAGAGCCTGCCATAGAAAATAAGGTTGTATTGAAAGTAGATGAGATTATTTTGGTTAAATTAAATACAAGAATAAACAAAGCAGACATAGCTAAGAAGGGGGCTTGCACATTTTGATAAATAAAAGAAGCTAATTAGGAAAGTGAAATCAGCTGTATTGAGGAGCTTAGGGATTTGAATGTGGAGGAAATTTGGCATTTCTTCATATTAAAGGTACAAAAACATTCTGTAACTTGCCTCCAAAAGAGAGAAAAATATAAGAAAAAGTTCCAGATCTAGATGGAGAAGAAGTTGTCTCAGTAAGGACAAGAAATGAGGCTAGAAGTAAAAGATATGTCCACCAAGAAAACTGCTAGAGAAAGCAAGAATTGATAAAATGAAAACTGACTAACCCCCTAAACTTTGACTTCACAAAAACTTCTAAAATTATTAAAATGCTCTTTCAGCATAGCCAAAAAGAGGAAAGGAAAGACAAGTTACTGGGGGAGTGGGACCCTGAAAATTGATTTAAAGTGGCTCCTGGTTTGAAGAAAGATTTTGCTAGGCCTTTTAATAAGGCCAAAAACGGTGGTCTTGGGGACAAAGCAGGCTGACAGGTGAGGAATTAGCATAACTGCACTACAATAAAGTGAAAATATCAGAAAGATTGAATATACTTGATGGCAGAAATTTTTTAACATCTGTTATCTTAGAGATAGTGTTGTGTTCTGAAAGTATTGAGAGCTACATGTGGGACCTGTAAAAAGGGGCTGAAATGTTCTCTAGTCCTCACTGCCAGTAGGGAAGTGCAGATTTCTCTCAGGCTTGAGTGATTTGATTTCTCTCAGAGCTTGGCTCCCACATGCATCCCAAAGAGCAGTGTTGCCATGACTCACTTGCAGCTGTGGTGCTCTCACACTTTACTACCCATTTCCTCCTCCTTTGCCATGGTGCTGCACAAATGCTGTTTCTTTTTGCATGAAAAGCAATTAGTCAGGGACTAGTAAGAACAGCAAACCAATGTCGCCACCTCTGGAAGATTAGTTTGTCTCCCATAGAGTATGTGTTAACATTTCACCTGTATTCAAGGTGGGAAGTTGTTGAAAAGAAAGAATGAATTGAGAACTATTTGGGCCCTTAATCTCAGCTGTAGCCAAGACTGGAGAGACAAACTTGAAGGGGTAGGAAAATAAAAGATGCATGTACAGACAAGTGGAATAAAAGTCAATGTGAGCTTATACAAAGTGGCTGTACCAACTAATCTGATCATCATTATTTAATAAAAGCTGGACTTGGACTTTCTGGATATGGGAGGTTGCTCTAAACAAATCTAGCCTTGGAATCACCAGGGTACCACTTACAGTTTGCTGCCACCACTTCCTGGACAATGATGAAAGAGAATTGTTGGACCAGAGGGAGATAACCTACATTGAAATAATTTTGTCTGTTTCCAAAGTATTACGTCACAAAACACAGAGAGAACTAATGAAATTTTGTGATAATACAAAGTTGAGAGCCTACTGATACATGGACATGCCAAGATCTTTTTTTGCTTGAGGACTAAAAGACCAGAAAGTGGATAGAGTATAATAACATGAGATATGAGGTCAGGCACTGAAGGAATAATTGTGTAACAAAAGAAAAAGAAGAGCTGCATCAGCAAGTGACTGCACCAAGAACAGTCACCCATATTATGCTACAACATAAAAGGAAAATGTGTCTTCAAGGCATGCCAGGTCCATTTTGTCTATCCAGGAAAGGACAGAGCAGAATAGAATGTTAATATTTTCTTGAGAGTATTGGTGGTACTTCATCTGCATTACTGTGAACAGGTCAGTTTTCTGCTTAAGACAGATTAATTTAGTTTGGAAACGCCGAAAAATCCCAGGAAAATTAAGAACTCAGTTACTTAGAGGAAACTTAAAGTATTTGACTTGTCTACTACGAAAAAAAAAAGGTTGAGGGGTAAACATTTGTTTACTTCCCATTAATATTGCACAAGAGTTCTCAACGGGTGGAGAAACAATCCATTTAAATTAAATGACAATTGTAATTCTACAAATAAAGATATCCACTCTAAGTAAGCAACTAATAATCACAAAGTTAAAATAAAGTAAAAATTAGTTTGAATCATGGTAAGAGATAGAAAACCTTTATTCTAAGTGTTGGGTTCAATGAACTTTTGTGAATGTTGAAGCTATGTTTCCATCAATTTCTTAGCATTGAGCACCTTTAAGGAGAATGTCAGAGAGAATATGAAAGCCAAACAAAACCAGTCCCAGAGCTAAGAATTCTGTGGATCCAGGGTTCAAGAAGTAAGGAGTACAAAAGCTGAAACCATCAGAGTGGGATCTCATGATCCGATCATCAAAATATATTCTTGTCAGCGTCACTGCTGGTCTTAAAGGACAATTTTTCTAAGTGGTTTCAGAAACAGGTTTCTCTACTGTCATTTTGTAATAGATGGATTCCATCACAGAAAACAACTACCCTGTATTCCAGTGGACAGGAAAAATAATAATAGAGGAATAAAGGAGGGAAAAAGAACTGGTGTGGCCAAAGAGATGAGGAATAACTGAAAACAGCATTTGACAATGGGGATAACTTACCTTCAGCTGTATCACAGAGATGTGGAGTGAGGGTTATGGAAAGGGAAAGAGTGTGGAAAAATACTACAAGACTTGCTTATATTGCTGAACAAGTTTATTTAGTGGATGGATAAGTACCAATATTATAATCCTACATGCAGGATTGTTTATTTTGTACAGAGGACCATATGAGAAGCATTGTCCATCTCTAGAGCCACATATACATAAGACAGAACTAAACATGCAAATACACTGATGCTCTTACAGGTAAAAGAAACATGAATTTTGATTTAATTTGTGTTACAACAGCACCTTGCTATTCAAATGGAAATCAGAGTCTCACTGTGCTGCGTTAGCTGATATATATAGAAAGGAAAATAGTGGAGAGGGTGAGGAAGGCTGACAAAATGCACTAAAAATACCACTTTCCACTAATGCATTCTTTGGCAATGCACCAAGGTTAATACTAATATTCTGCCAAAAGTCAAAGGGTCCCAAGTCCTCATTACTATTTGAAATGATATTGAGTTAATGTGCCTAATTCTCACTTCTCACTGATTTTATGCTGGCTTTAGGACCAATGAAGTATAAATGGTTTGCTTTATCTCTGTCCTCTGGGAGATGCCTTGCTGCTTCCCACTTTCTAGAGTGCTTCCTACCAGGTTCTTACCCCAGCCCATAATGTTACATTTATCACTACAGCTATACAACAGTATCTTTAAGGTTCTTAAAAGCATCTAGTGGCTTTGATTTACTTGAAGCACTTTCGGGATACTTGATCACCCAGCGGTGGTTGTTGAGCTCATGTAAACTTTAACACTTCAAAAGTTCAGCAATATAAAAGGTGCCATCAACCGGGCATGTTTAATTGCAGGCACACAAAATCAATAATTGTTTCTGAAAATTCAGAACACATTTGACATTTCAAATAGAAAGACAAGCTGATTTAATTTTATTATTTCCACATACAAAGTTTTATTTAATTTTGTAGTGTGTTAGATGAAATTGCTCTCTTCCCAAATTAGAACTGATAAAAGCATTAATTTCTGTAAATTAAATCACTTTCAGAGATCAGAAGTTGCTCAGTCTCTCACAGAAAGACTGGGTGCAGTTATGTAAGACAAGCATGTTGATTCATACCAATTATTCTATGCATTACTTGGAAAAGTCTTCACAGATTTTCCCCAAAACCAAATTTAAATGTGGGAAAGAGGCTCCTGTGTGATCTGAAACAATCAATCATTTTGTTGTAAGGCTGGCAAAATTCCCATGTTTGAGGAGTGAATGAGCAATGTCCAGAAACACCAATCCTATCTATTCTTTATTTCTCTCCTGCTGAACATAATAGGGTACAAGCCCAGTGGCTAATAGGTCATTTTATTTCACTCCATTCTTGCACCTCCCATTATATAACAGCATTAGAATAGATTTACTTTTGGTCATGCTTTAATTTTAAGGACAGTGATACATAACTACATTGTTTCCTGTTATCAGATCTCTCTGTGAAGTCTAGAACAGAATAGTGTTGATAAATCCTGGAAAAACTGCAAGATCTGTATTGCTTTCTGAAGGTATGATTACTTCTTGTGCCACAGAAGTAGGCAGAGCTGGTTAATTTATTCCTTATATACCTGTGACTTATTTGAAGTCCCAAGCTCTCATCCAAGAAAAATCTCTCACTAACTTCTTCAAAGGGAGTCAAGTGCTCATGATGTATAGCTCTTCCTTTTTCCTTCGATCATCTAGATGTTTTCCCGTCATAACCATTCCCCCAACTTCATCTTTTTCTTCTCTGACAAGGTCCAAAACTCCTTTCATGCTGTTTTTCCTCACCATTTCACTTTCTGCTGCATTCACTTCCCTTGCAGGTACAAACACATCGTTTCTTGTTTGTTCAGAACAGAAACCTGCAAGTCCACCTGCTTTTCTACCTTTCTTTGTCAGAGGCTAAGGGCTCCTTTCCCATCCCCTCCATCACTCCACTCACATCAGTTTCCAGTCCTCTTCCACTCTGCTTCCTCCCTAAGAATTTTTTCCTGAAAAGAACTCTGTAGACATTTACCAAACTATGCCCTTTCAGTTACACCTCCAAGAGTCATCTCCCCCTGATGTAAAACTAAGAACTGCCAATTTAAAAGGTATTTAACCTTATGAAGATTATGCAGAAAGAATTCCCTGCTGTTTTTCACAGTACTTATCAAAGATAAAGAGATCTTTGGGACAGGGTCAGTGACATCACATTAAGGATTATCCTAGAAGGAGATCAATTAGCAGGTATTTGAACTAGGTAAGACGACTACGTTTGGGGGATTTTTTGTTTTGTGGTGTTGTTTTTGGTTTTGTTTTTTCCTGGGGGGGATATTTGGGAGTTGGGTTTTTTCTCCCAATAATCCCAGGGTGCCACAGAGTACTTTGATCAGTATCTTGAAACTTACTCTTCCAGGCATCACTCTTCAAGTCCAAACTTCCCTTTGCTGTTGTTTGGGTGAAGGGAACGTTTCAGAAGAGAGTCCCTCTCTTCCTCCCCCTGGACGGGATTTGGTGCCTCGGGCCGGCCGCCCCCTCCAGCGAGAGCCCTGTTCCCTGGGCGTTTCCTCCCCCCGGAGTCCAGGCGCGAATCCCTCGGGAACTCGCCTTCCCCCGGTGCCGAGGGGGCCGGGAGAGCGCCGGTGAGTCACGGCGGGTCCCGCGGGACTCCGTGCCCCGCCGCGGCCCCCAGCCCAGCCCAGCCCAGCCCAGCCCAGCCCAGCCCAGCCCAGCCCAGCTCAGCTCCGCTGGCCCGGGGCAGCGCCCGGCGCTGCTCGGCGACCGCGGTCCCGCTCGGGGCACGCAGGGCTGCGGCACTGCCGACCTCGGCACGGCTCTGCTCCTCTTGGCTTGCTCCCCCGTGGGTGTCCGTACCCCAAGCACAAGCGCACGGACGAGCAGCGGCCACCCCATATCTTCCCTCGCTGTGCCAAACCACCCTTCCAGACGTTCTCAGGTTCGGTGCTGCTCGGGGGAGTGTGATCTCTCACCCCTGTGTAAACGGGACTTGCTGGCATCTCCCGCCTGCAGCTAGACGTGCGGCGATTGGGGAGCGCAAGAGTTACCCCTCCATAAACTGCTTTTGCCCCTAAGTCCGATTTAACTTAGAGTAAGAGCGAACTGCTCCCCGTTAGCAGGAGCTCTAGTCACCGCACGTGAGATACGACGGCGCTCGGGAAGCGACACTGGTTAAAAACACCCCAAACCCACACCCCCACTACCCCCAGGAGAAACAAGCCAGCAGCTCTCCCTCCTTCCCGGTGGCAAGTGAGCACCCGCTGACACAGAGGATCGATGGCAGAGCCCTCTGGCTCCGAGAGTGGGGAGCGTAGTGCTCCGGACTCCTGCCAGCTCCCAGCAAAGTTTGGTTACCCCGACCTGCGTGCGCATGGAAAACGAGGGAACTCGAGTCTCGAAGGAATGAGGAGTTCCGGGAACAGCTAAGTACTACAAGAACTATTAGATACGCCACAATTTCGGGGGTAGCGCTTTATACTGCACCGACACCCAGCATCCAGCCGAGTGCGGGTGCGCCCAGCTCGGCGCATCAGGGAACAATCGGCTCCATCGACGGGGGAGCCGGAGGGGCTGCAGGATCCGCACGCCGCGGGACGTGCGCGAATCAGGGCCAGGAGGCAAATCAGAGAAGTTGGTGAGAAACTACAGACTTTTGTAGTTTGAAACACGTGGTAACCAGCCCGGCAGAGATGAGGAGATAAAGCCAGTGCGTTTAGCAAGTAAAAACCGCAGAGCAACATTCTAGCACACACAAGGAGAAAGTGTAGACACGATTCAAAGACAACACCGCACTTTATTTGTTGCGTTCTGGTTGAAGAATAAGCGATGAGGAGACAAGAAGGCGATTTCGTGAAGAGTACCGTGAACTCTGATGCGGGCTCCAGAGAGCGGGCTGAGCCGCTTCCCCACGCATGCACAGCACCGTATCTTTAGGACTCTTGAGCAAGTTTTAAAAGCTCCTCCTTCACTCCTCCGACGGCTTTGGGCACGCTTTTTGTCGCCGGATGGCACCGATTCCCCTCCTCGGGAGCTCCATAGAGACCACATAATGCCTCATTAGGAACCACTGAAGGACCTGCGTTCCCGGACGGAGGGCAGCACGGAGCCCAAGGGGAGTGCAGAGGCGGTGCGCTGGGAAGGGCGACTGAGCGCCTGGGGGTCCCTGCACACACTACAGGGCAAGAACCCACGTATGGGGGCTCTGCCACCCCGCCTTCAGCGGGCGGCCCGCACGGACTCCGCAAGAGGGCTGGACTCCTCAGGACAGCTGGAAGCGAGGACAAGGACAGCAGGACTCTGAGCGCTCGCTGCTCCCTGCCACCGCCGGGGCAGGGTGCGGGGGTCAAGCCCTTACCTGAGTTCCGAAGCTTGCGGTTCTTGAAGACGGAGAGGATGACCAAGAGGTTGCCCAGGATGTCCACCACGGTGGTGAAGATCAGCACGCTGGACAGCACCGGCACCACCCAGGCGGGCCGCGGGGCGCCCGCCGCCGCCGCCTCCCGATCCGCCAAGCCCAGGCGGCCGCGCCCGCCCGGGTCGCAGCAGTTCCTCAGGGAGCCGTTCTCCAGCATCGCGGCCACCCCGTCCCGGCGCCTCCCCGCGGTGACCGGCGGCGGCCCCGCGGACTGCCCGCGCGGGCGGGCGGGAACGGCTTTAAGGGGCGCGCCGGGCGCTGCTCCGCCGGCAGAGGCGGGGATGGGGCGGTGCCAGAGCCCCCTCCCCTTTCGCGGGCGGTGGGGGAAGCCCGGGGGCGGGCCCAGCCCCGCCTGCCAGGGGAGGGAGGCGGTGGCTGGCGGGAGCGGCGGCGCGGAGCGGGAGCGGCGGGGGCTGCCGGGGCGGACGCAGCATCCGCGGGTAGCAGAAGCAGCATCCGCGGGTAGCAGAAGCAGCATCCGTGGGTAGTGGAGGCAGCCGCGCTCGGCCATCCCCAGTGACAGCTTGCGTGGCCGGAGAGCCGCGGGGACAGGCGAGGCTGGCGGAGAAGCCCCTGACCCAAAACGCTGCTCCTGCCCCAGGGCTCAGTCGCGGACATCCGCCATCCGCCGCCGGGAGAGCGCTTGTTTGGGGGTTGTTTGTGATTTGGTTCTGGGGAGTTGGTTTGGTTGTTGTTTCCCTGCCCCGCTGCTCGGACCGCGGTGTTCCCGGCCGCGCAAGGCCAGCGCTCCCCCCGCCGCTGTCGCCGCCAGGCACACGGTGCGCCCAGACGAGTGTTCCTGGCACATTCCCTCCTGTCGGCCTGGCAGCAGATCTGAAGGGGTCGTACCCTGCCTTCGCCGTGGCCTTGTGCCTCGTGTTTGAACACAGCGGTGAGGTCGAGACTGAGGGCAGCGCCCGTGGGGCCGTAGCTGCGAGCGCCACGGACGGGACGTGCCCGCCCCCTTGTCGGCTTCGGAAGCCGGGCGCGTTCCGCGGGATTTTCCCTCCAAGCTGCAGGGCTGACAGAAGGGCACCGACGGGCTTCACTCTGCAATTACGCTTGAAACATATCGTTTCCTTTGGGCCCCCCAAAGTGACAGCTGCCATATGCTCATTTGCATTAAATAAACAAGCGAGAGGCGTGCGGCAGAGGAGGGCACAGCCCGCCTGTCGCCGTGCCTGGCTGGCGGCGTGGCACAGCCGCCACGTGCCACTGGCACTGTGACACCGCGCTCGCACAGCGGGCACCGGCAATTAGCGCCGCTCTCAGCAGACGTAACTCTGCTGAGAGGGAGGGTTTCGTGCCCTACTTCACATTGTTTTCAGGCCATCCAGGTCACGCCGTATGGTTGTCCTGCTTTCAGAGGAAGGTATGCCCCTCAGGTTTTCAAGAATTAGATCCTGAGGTAACCTGCCTTCTGGCGTTAGTTTGAAAAAACAGGACAAGTTCCTGTCTTTTCTAACGGTAAGTAACTTAATGTGGCTCATTGCTTCTTCGAGGCTTAAGGTGCAATGTTGTAATCAAAATGCTAAAGATTACTTTGTGGACTTTTTTTATTTTTTAAAGAGTTTGTAGTTCAGTTTAAAATCCTAGTCAATTTTAGATAAGCTGAAGTAGTCCTGGTTGGAGTGAACATAAAATCGTGCATGGGGACTTTTGTGCCAGTCTTATTTACACTGATTTAAAAAAAAGAAAACAACCCTACTTCAGATGCTTTCTGTTTAACGTAGGCAATATGTAAAGCAACATGGTCCTTTTCAAACTACAGCTGGAGTTATCACGGCTTCATGGCTTGGACCAAAGAAGAACCTTCTTCTGAGAATTGTGACTCCTAAATAGTTATTTTGCAGTTCTGATACAGGAAACTAATAACTGCAACTTGACAGGACAGGCTCATTCTTGATAGAAGCAAGAGTTCACTTGATTTTCCTTTTTCTTTCTCCAGAAGTTGAAAAGGTAGCTGATCCGAGGAAATGCCTGTTTTCTGTATTCAGCAGTGCAAAGGAGGATTTTTCCCTAATGAATCTTTAAGAATATTTTAAGAATAACTTTTGTGATACAGTGTTTCCCTTTATCTGCCTCTGTTCCAATTTCCCCTTTCAGAAAGCTGTTATTCACTCTGCCCATTATCTATGTACTACTCTAGACTTATGGACTTGTTATGGGAAACTTACACACATTATCATTTATTTTCATGCCTGAGGCTCTTTCTGGGCATCTTTCCAGAATCTGTGTAAGTGCTTTCAGGAGAGCTGTACCATTTTGTTGTCTGTCATTACTACAGGATTTATCTTTAACTGTTTGTCGAAAGCTTAAACTGCCCCTGAGCATAAATGTGGCTTTTCAAGGTAGGCTTTGCTGCTGGCATTATCCAGGTTTGCAGTTTGTCCCCACAAGAGGAACAATGTATTTCTCCCTGTCACACACAATTGTTATGTATCATTGCTCACTTCATTTAATAACTCCCAAAAGTGTACCAAGTGATTTAGAGAAAAATTAGAAAGCTATGGCCTGAGCTTAGCCTGAAGTATGAGCCTGCCACAAAATGTGAAACATAGTGAGTGTTCTGGCTTTGGAACAAGAGTCTGACTTTTGTGGATGCACTGGCATTTGACAGTAGAAAAACAGGCAGACAGGAATAAAACTGGTACCTTTCCTGCCTCAGCAACCTGTAAAGAGCATGTTCCTTATCTGCTCTGAATTTCCACTCTTTTCATTAGTATCAGTAACATAGATGGGAATTATTGTTTAGTATTATCTGTCAAAGGATAAATGATAAATGTTAATCTTATTTGCTTTGCAAAATGATTGATTAAAATGCATTATATGATCTGTGGATGATCTTACTCAGCTTTTTAGTAGCCTTATTTCCAATTAACCAAATTCTCTTTGAAAGTGAAATAGGTATTTAAATCCTATTGATTGTTGCAGTTGTTATAAAATAACTCGTTGCAGAAAGCTCTCCATCTCAAAGGAAGAGATATATTCTTCACAGTTGGATTGTTAAGACCTTTATATTTTTAATTTTGGGAAAATTTTCTTCTATGTCTAGCAAAATTAGCCATGCCTTGTGTTTATTTTTGAAAGTAATCTAAAGTTTTCTAAAGGCTAGCTCTATTTGTTTTGCAGGGTAAGACCAGGAATTGCCTGAATGGTGGAGCAATCAAATATTCCCTGCATTGCTCTGCTGCCTGAGGCTAAACTCTCTTGTTTGTCTTATTATTTTTTTAAATTTTTTCCCCTGTTCATTCTGAAGACAAATGACTGCTTTCTGGAGATACATTCAAGCACTTTGTTCTCTGTGATTTGTTGATTTGGCTTTCTAAATCTGTACTTGGTCACAGAAGTCAAAATTTTTCTGGAGCACAAATGAAATTTCAGGGCAGAGGATCCCTTTGGCAAAATCTCTTGAATTTCAGGTATTCCACAGAAGAAAAAATTGTATCTCCTCTATGTTTGTTATTTCAGCACACATTTCTGCAAAACCAAGGGACACTTAGAGCTAAAATGCAGTTTCCATACTTTTTGTTCCTACTTTTAACGATCTCAGTTTGAGTTGGCTGTTCTCATTGTGTACACCATGGTAGGAGCTGGAGTCTTATACCTTTTATACCTCTTCCATTTCTATTCAATTTGGATTTTTTTAAATACAAGTCTATATCTTTAAGTCAGCTTAAGCCCACTGTTTAAATGAAAGTCTGTGTTCTTGTCCACTGCTGTCATGAGCCTGTACAAAAGGGTGTATCTTCTCTGATCAAGAAGGATCTTTCTGGAGGAACAGAAGATTCACTTATCAACACCCTCTGGTCTGGGTTTCATCTTTTCCATGAAATGTTAATACTTTTAATGTAGAAACCAAAGCCTTAGTTAGAGGAATTTTATTTTGTTGTCCATAATTTTCCACCCCCTTTTTACCTGCTGGAAATTGCCCATAAAATGAGATCTGCCATCCCAATCCTAATAATTTATTGTTGTTTTTGTCACACTGAATTTCCATGGCACATAAGAAAATCCTGTTTCTGTGAATTTTCAGTGAAAAGAGTCACCCGTATTTGAAGCTTAATCAATAGACTGGACAAAACAGAGATGTGGAATGGGAAGGGATTTAGGTTGAGTATATCTCAACCTAAGGGGGAGGGAGAAATTGAGATCAGCTTCCCAAGGACTGTGAACATTTATTGTCCTGTAATCATTGGATGGGTGTGGGAGGCAGGTGGAATAGATAGCCTTGTGCATGTCTTTCTGCTGAAACTGAAGAGGAGCTTTGAGGACTAGCTTAGACTAGGTATTGCAGTGTGAGGTGATTAAAGGGGAGGATTGCTTGGGGAAGATTATTCCAAGGGTTATCGCAGGACTAAAGCTCCACGTCAGATCTCTTGATTAGGACTCAGTGTCAAATTTCAAAACATTTCAAAGCCATCCTGTCTCTAAATGTGCTCTCCTATTCCACCCTCGCCACTCTTTAGTGTAAGTGGTTATATGTATATATGCACTTTGTATACAATATATGTACGCACACACTCTGTGTATATCACAAGCTGCTGTTGCTATTCCTCTCCTGGGACTGTTCTGCCAATTTGTGTTGTGTTTTCCTAATAGACAACCACAAGCTGGAGTGGAAGAAACTGATTTTCATTCATGACCTCAACTAAGATTTGAACTTACATTTTTCAGAGGTGAAAGGCTAATTCCCTTATTCTGCATAACCCTATGACTAATCCTTTTTAAGATGGAAACCAGAGCCAGAAGAACATAATTGGTTTATATTATTAGAGAGAGCTACCACAATCCTGACGTTTATGTAGCATTCAGGTGCTGTTATCTCTTTCCTTCAGCTTGTTTTTTTGCAAGCAGCTGCTAGTTTTGTCACAGCCAGAAGGCCTAGATGGGCTGGGGAGGGAGAGATGCACTGGTAATCAGGAGGCTCTGAAATCCTGGTGGTGACTGTCCCATGAATCTATCATGGGACTGGGGCTAACTAACTAAATTTGTTTCTTTGTCTCTTTTGTCGTATTAAAAAGAAGCTAAGGAAAGTCTGTTATGTACTTCTTGGAAAGGAATTTAGAATGATTTTGTTACTGGTTTAAAATAAATTTAATTTTGCTATGCAGTTTATTGTCTTTTTTTAAGTTAATGCAAAGCTGTCACAAATGGTCTAAGCTGCATAAAAACAAGCCTGCAGCCTTCTGCCAACACCAGCAGTAAAGGATGGTCTGCTTCACAGGGTTGACCATGCATGAGCTGAAATTTGGAACCAAGGAATAATTTGGTTTGGTGAATCAAACGAGTTCAAAACTTAAATATAACTTTTTAAATAAAGATAGAGGTCATGTTTCATTCTTCACCACCAGTTTCCGCCAGTGTTGTCCCCAAGACAATATGAACTGTGCTATCTTGGGCTTCCTCATGGTGTGCAGGTATCAGCTGAGACGTGCAGTATCACCTGAGATCAGTCAGGTGGCTGATACAATATACACAAAACACAGATGCAACTGGCTTTTTCCTAAAGGAGTGGAAGTCTGGCTCCTCTACCCAGCTTTTGATGTTCACAAGATGTCTGAAAATATAATAACCTCAAAACTTGAGGCCAGGACTCAAATCCAGTGCACTTCAGCAAAAGCTTAAAGTTATAGAGAGGGGCTAAGAATAGGCCAGATATGTTAATAGAAGGCCTGATTACCTTAAGTCAAATTTTCATGGGAAGTTTGGGTTACAGTGGTTCTGTAATAGCACACTTCCATCAAGACTACCAAGAGCTGTATCCACTTGTTGTTCCTCTCACATATGTTCTTCTGTGCCAGGTAAATAAGAACTGGGAGTGGAGCTGGAATATGATAGACCCCTGGTAATAAAATATGAGTCAGACTTGGTGATGGCTTGATTAGAATGTATAATTTTCTGATAACGACCATCACGCCAACCAAATTACATTCTGAGCTGAATTTGTTTTCCCACTATTACCTGTGATTCATAGGTAGTGGGTTGACCCTGGATGGATGCCAGACACCCACCAAAGCTTTTCTATCACTCCCCGCCACAGCTGGACAGGGTAGAGAAAATATAATGAAGGGTTCACGAGATTAGGTAAGAACCAAGAGAGATCACTCACCAGTTACCTCACAGGAAAGACAGACTCAGATTTGGGATACTATCTGAATTTATTGCCAACAGAATCAGAGTAGAATAATAAGGAGTAAAAATAGATCTTAAAAAACCTCCTCCCCAACCCCCCTCCCCGCCCTTCCCAGCTGTACCTGCTGAACCCAGCATCTCAGGGAGACAGGGAATGGGGGTTATGCTCACTTCATGACATATTGTTCTTGTCTCTGCTCAGGGAGAGGAGTCCTTTCCCTGCCCCAGCATGGAGTGTCTCCTAAAGGAGAGAGTTCTCCATGAACTTCTCCACTGTGAGTCCACCAAACAGGCAGCAGCTCTCCACAAACTGTTCCAACGTGGGTCACTCTTCCATGGGGTGCAGTCCTTCAAGAACAGGTTGCTCCAGTACTGGCACCCAACAAGATCCAAGTCCTACCAGAAACCTGCTCCAGCATGGCCTCCTCTCTCCACGGGTCTGCGGGCCAGGAGCCTGCTCCAGCATGGCTCTTCCATGGGCTCACAGCCTTGTCTCAGGCATCCACCTTCTCCACGGTGGGGTCCAGCTCCTCCATGGGCTGCAGGTGGATCTCTGCATCCATGTGGACCCCCATGGGCTGCAGGAGCAGAGCTGCCCCACCATGGCCTGCAGGATGGCCTGTAGGGAATCTCATCTCTGGTGCCTGGACCATCTCCTGCTCTCCTTCTCCACTGACCTTGGTTTCTGCAGGGCTGTTCTTCTCACATATTCTTGCCCCACTCTTCTCTGGCCACAATTACATCTGTACAGTAACTTTTTTTTTTTCCTTCTTAAATATATTATCATAGAGGCATTATCATAATTTCTAACTGGCCAAGCCCTGGCCAGTGGCACAACTGTCTTGGAGTTGGCTGGCATTTGCTCTGCTGGATATGGAGGGAATTTACAGCAGCTTCTCACAGAAGCCACCCCTGTCACCCCCTGCTACCAAATGTGGCCATGCAAACCCAATGCAGCAGGAGTGTGGCCCTTTGACTTTGATAATCACAACCACCAGCGAGTCAGCAGCAGTGGATTCAGTTCCAATGTAAGATGGATCATGTTTCTGAGGGCTGGGAGACAGAACAACAGATCATCGTGTCAATTGGATCTTACTGCCTGGATTCATTGCTTTGCCTGCTGACCCACTGAATAATCTTCTACCCGAGGTATAGCTGCTGTTTAGGGGCAGCACTATGTGTCTGTCTTCAGCAGCAAACGACATAAAGGCTCAACACCACTTCAGTTACTCTAGTAGTGTTTAAGAGGGAAATGTTTTTGTAATAGGTTTTAAGAGGTGCAGTGCCCTTGTGATGTCTTCATTACCGGTGAGTTTCAGCTATGAAAGTTATTGAGGTGATTTTATATGTATTAGATCATTCACTGCACTAGAGTCTTCTTCTTAATGTTGAAAATATACATCTAGTTTAGAATTTTGTTGTGTTAAGTTCAAAAGAATCTCCAACTACTTTTTCATCTTTGTGCAGTAATAGTCATGCTTTTCTTCTGTCATTCTCCTAGCACAAAGGACAAAATCATTTAGGACAAAGCTATATTTATAGTAAATGTTAATTATTCTACATTGACTGGAATTCATTAACTGTACAAAATGCCTGGAGGTATATTTGTGGAAGTAGCTCAGAATTGTTTTTTAACTCAGAATGATTATTACCTCAAACAATAAGAAAGTAAATACTGTCAGGGTTGGTATGGCTGGCATGCGGGATATGACTGAAAGCAGAACAACAAAGGAAGAATTCAGGAAACAATTTGGAACATGCTGTGGCTGCATTATGTTTAAAACTAACATAAGGGAAAGGAGTGTGTCTGCTTTATGAAGTGAAACTTGGCTGGCAGTAGATGAGGGCTGCATGAGTTATGGAGAAATGGTATAGGTCATGGATGAAAATTTGAAAACAAAGACAACAAAAATAGCCTCTTTTTCTACTTTTTAATAGTAATTAGTATATTACTGAAAACAGGATACTTGAAAAATGCACAGTCATAAGGGGTTAGTCAATTCAAACTATCATACTTTTAAGCTTTCACAGAAGGAAAAACCAAAACCAGTTCCAATTTTTAAAGTTAAAGTCTTTAAAGTGGGACACGAAGAACAATAGAATATATAGGATTTTTGACTCAAAATTTCAGAGGGGCCACATTAAAAAACCTACCAGTACACCAATGAGATATGCAAATCGGCAATGTGACATTCTTTTGTCAGGAGAAACCTAATAATCATTTCCCCACCAGTTGATGTGGGCAAAACATGATCCACTTATGGAACACATCAGTCAATTAGGGATAGTAAGTGGTCATCCACAACTGTGACACAGGGTGACAAAAAAAGTGTTGAATTTGGGTTGTACCAACATTGATTTTACTATTTGTCTGACACATGACTTGGCAACCTTAAGTTGTAGCTTCCTGGCATTCTTTTTTTTGTCATGTCATAGATTTTCATTTGGAAAAACACCCAAAAAACTGAATACTCTGTCATTCAGAATTACTGACCTTCCTGTGGGCTGTCACTGATAGTGAACCTTATGTATTGAAATCTTCTCTACAGCTCTCTTCAAATTGATCATATCACAATTTGTTGTCATTGTCTGTATTTTCATCACCATTAAATTAGTCTGAATCTATTGACTTTCATGGCCACTTGATTTCAGCAGAAGATAAAAGAAGCTCAGGAATCTGTGTTTCTTTCTAGGGCATGGAAAAGCTGTGTTTTTAGGATTCAAACCTTTCAAGCTGATTCTCCTCTATATGTTCCCTTCTGCTCTCTCCTATCAAGTTCCTCCACGTCTTCTCCCTCTGGGTGTATCACACCTTGTTCATACTATAATCTCTTTTTCTACTCCCTCACTGCTTCATTCTTGTCTGCTTTCTCAGCCAGTCCTTGTATCCCCTTTGGGAGCTTCTTTGAGATCCCAGGACCTCCCTTTCCTGATGTGCAGGCCGCCTCCTTGCCTAACAAAGCCTATTTCTCCTTTCAAAACTGTAGAGGTTCTGTTTCACCCTTTCCCCTGCTCCTGTGTCTCCCCAGTCTCACCATCCTTTTCTGCATTAGTATCAATCCATCCTGTATTTTCTTATTCCCTTGATGCTGATCCCTTTTTCTCTCCCCAGGAACTTGTCTGTACCTCATGTTATCTTACCTTACTGCTTTGTTCCCTTTTCATTTCTCAAAGTTTAGCCTAGGCTTCTTGAGCAGGCTGGATCCTCTACCAGCTTTGCCAGACAGACTGTGCTAACTGACCAGCTCCTCCTGCTATGTCTGTCCTGCTTTTGACTTGCATTGGATTGATTTTTGTCCTCTCTGGACAAAGTGAAGGAAATTTCCTTTGTTTGTTGTAAGGGTGTTCACATGATTTAAAGGAAATTAGAACTTAGGGGCCTTTTTTCCTCATTTCCAGTCATAAACCCAGCCCAGTCCCTCCCAGTACAGAGGACTTTGGGAAGCAGCTTTTGACTGAACCATGGAAAGTCAGGTCAGTGTGAGCAGGATGGAGAGGGTGAAATACATCCAACCACTCTGTCAAGGTGAAATTTGTATTAGTCACAGGGTGGAAAGAGAAAAATCTCTGCAGTTTTGGGAGGATTCCCCCAAATAGGATTCCCCCATTTTAGTCAACATGAGAACTTGACATAAGCTCATACATCTTAAAGAAGAATAGAAGCTGCAGATAGGATTGCCCTGTAACTTTGGAGACAACATGACATTAGCCTAAAATTTGTGTACAAGCAGCTCAGTTCCATAGGATGTGTCAGCAACAGGTGGTGTTTGGATATCTTCTTGAGGGTCTGCAGCAGAAGGGTTGGTGAGCTTTGAGATTACTTACTGCATCTTCTGGGAAAAGGAAGTAGAAGAGAATAGGAGCTCCAGATCATTCTCTCCCAAGTATCTGCCTATCCAAGTCTGTGATCTTCAGTCTTAGATCCATATATGTGTATGTCTTTCTGCTTTGTAATTTTAAACTTTTTTTTCTTTTTTGGTCACCTTCCGGGGCAAACTGGACCTTTTCTTTCAGTCAGTTTTTTGGTAGGTATGATTACCATTTCCTGACATCACAGTCCTTCTGCCTCTATATTTATAGTAGAGTTTCTTCATTCCCAAATTTGTGTCTCAATGTTTGAAGAAGCTTTCATAATTTTACTTTATTTAAAACTTTCCAATCTTGCTTTTTTTTTTTTCTTTTTCCATGCTAGCATAATTTTAGAAAGCTCTTTTAAAGACTTCCTCAGAGACCCTTGAAATTACAAATCTTTTCCTGTCTTTTCCCTTGTGTTTGAAACATGATGGCTCACACTGTTATGTAAGTTCCCTGTTTCAGTCTTGTCTTTATGATTGTGGAGGCTGCATTTTTTCAGAGACCATGGGACCAAGTAGGTGAAGCTGGAGGAGGATAGCCTAATAGGTCTAGTAGGAATGGCAGCATTTATACTATTTTGTGGAGTCCTAACAATAACTGTGTCACTGAAACATGACCAAGCAATGAAAACAAACACTAATTGGAAAGGGTTAAGGGGTATGCTGGAAGACCATAGAAGAGTTTGGGTTGGATGGTGTGGGAGCTCAGAATATCGCTCCTAATGTCCAGAATGTCCAAGAAAACCCTGGGGGTCTCGGAGGTCCTGGAATGTTGCCAGACATTCTTGGTGGCTGGACTTTGACCCTTCTGAGGGTGTGTATGAGGACATGAGAAAGACTACAGTTTAAGTGGTGGAGGGATCACACATTCACAGGGTGAAATATGTATTTTGGGATTTTGGGACAGGGGGATTATATCTTGGTACAGGGGGGTTATGGAGACAAGATGGAGGAATCGGGGCGTGTCTCATGCTTCTTCTTTCTTCTTCTTGTCGTCCATCTTCTGTGGTGATGCTGGCACTTGGGGATTGGTTTGTGGTGAAGGTGCACTTGTTAATAAGGGTAAAAGGTATTGGGGATAAAAGATAAATATGATGTACGTAGTGTTTATTATAAAAGGACATGACCACCCCATGGGTGGTCAGAGTGCCCTTGGCTGCCTTGCTGGTCAGATCCCAGCTGGCAGAGAGGTAAACTGTGTATGATAAGAAATAATAAACAATTTCAAGACCGAAGTATCGAAGAGTCCAGACTCGTCCTTTGAATGCGGGCTGCCCCGAATGATTCTGCGCGTGTCCGAGCAGAGACAACAGCCGGATTTGGACAGGATGGTGGTAAACTTCCCAATCTGGCCATTCGTGAGACTGTCTCACAGTCACATTCTCAATGCTAAAGGCTGGGACTGAAGCCCCTTGATATCAGGCAGCTCCAGTGACCCAATGGGACCCTGCTTGACTCCAGACACACCCCACACTCACACACAGGCAGACCAGGTTTCCTTACACAGATTTTCATCCCAGAATTATCCACAGATTTTCCATCACAGTGCCATAAATTGCTTTATTCTATCAAGCAATTTATTCATGGTGCAGCAACAGAGAAAAAAACGAAGCTGGTGCCTTCGAGAAGGGACCCTGAACAAAGAAACCCCTGGGGCTGTTGTATCCTCATAGTCCAAATCTCAGATTCCTCCAGATCCTTCAGATCCTGGTGTGTTTTTAAGTGTCTGGTCCCCTGAATGGGCCACAGGTCCCTATGCCTTTTGTTATGCAACTGTCAGGAGTTCTTAGTTTGGGCTTAAAATGTCTGTCCCTATCTTCCATATAGGACTCCTTTAAGTATTGAAAGACCACAGTAAGGTCTCCCTGGAGTTTTCTCTTCTACTGGCTAAACCATTTAATCTCTCTCAGTCTTTCTTCATAAGAGATGTGCTCCAGGCCACTGATCATCTTTATGGCTGCTCCCCTACATGTTCTTCTTGTGTGGGGACCCCAGAGCTGGACACAGCACTGCAGGTGGAGTCCCATGAAGGCAGAATGGAGGGGCAGAATTCCCTCCCTCACCCTGCTGCCCATGCAGCTTTGACAGAGCCCAGGATGTGATTGGCTCTCTGTGTTTCCAGCTCATGTCCAGCCTGCCATCCATCAACACTCCTAGGTGTAAGATATGCTCTTACTCACTGGTAAAAATTCTTCTTGTCTTCCTGGACAAGAGACTGTAAAGGCTTCAAAGGAAAGGAAAAATTAGCCAAACACTGTTGTGTCATAGAAGTCTCCTGCTTTTGTAACTCTACAGAAATACTGACATTTGTAATGCCTGCAGAAGTATACCAATACTTCTATGTTGAGGTCTTGGCACTTGAGTAATTGCACCTATAAGCCTTAATCTGCACTTTGCTAGTTCTGACTACTCATACTTCTGGTACTACTACCTCATGTCAGATAACAAGTTTAAAGCAGAATTGTTAAGAACTTTAGTTGTTTGAGGGGAAAAAAGTATCAAATGTTAGACTGAAATAAAGGATGTGCCTCTAAAACAAAGCCTTTCTGAAATTCACGTTTATATAAAGCAAATGTTTTACTGGGACAAAGTTCCCATGAATAGTTTTTAATACTGAGACTCTAAATCATTGTACTTGAGGTCAGAATCAGGACAGGGCAATGGACCTTCTTCAAGGCTTTCACTTCTTCCTGTTGGTTTTGTGATGTAAGAACTTGCAAAAGTCCAAGCGCAGCCCATTGATATCTTCTAGTACAGGTTATGTACCAGCCTGCTGTGCTTTGAATTGCTGTGGTCCACACAATTTGCACAGTCACCAAAATCACCCTGATCATTCCTCAGCCATCAAGTCCAACTCAGCTCACCTTCTAAATACCCTTAGCATTTGTTGCAATCGATTGAAATTTACCCCAAAAATTTACTGGCCTATTATAACTCACATTTGCAATAATTTCATTCATAAGGGTTACTTTGAAATGTATGTAATAAGAAATAATATCCTTCCATAAAGTTTACAATAAAATTAACAGACATACATATTATAAATTAGTTTATGGTAGTTTGGGCAAAAACACACACAAAGACCATTGCAACCTGCATAGGCAATTACAGATTGATTGGATATGGATGGGACAATTCCAGAGTCACTCTTGACCACTTTTGGAACAGAAAGCTGTTATCTTCCAAAGTGTAATGCCTGCCTTGCCCTGATGTTTGCTGTCCTCCTTCAGTAGAGACTACCCAGAAAATCAATCTTTTTTTTACCCCAGGTCCATGATTTTATTCATAGTTGTTTTAAAAAGTCTTGGCTGTAGCACTACATAAACATGCAGTCTTTTAAAATACAGCTGTTACATTTGTGTATCTGACTGATTCACCTTTTCTTTTCAACTCTCAGAATACTAAGTCCTATAAACAGACTAAATCATATTCATGTGCAGATTTATATCACACATGCACCTTTATGAGTTGGTGATCGATTAATCATACTCATATTGATAGAATAAGATATATCCTTCATCAGTCACAACACTGGACAAGGCCACTGACCTATAAAAGTATTACATCTATCCTGTTTCAGATATGATAATAAAACAAAATTAAAATTAACTGAAATGGAGTCAAACAACTTATAATTTAATATACTTGTAGTGTTTGAATAGATTCCTTTTCTGTTCTGCCTCTGGCAGATAAAACAGAAAGGATTGTTATTAATAGTTATCCAAGTTACTCCAGCTTAGAGATTGTTATTATTAGTTATCCGAATTACTCCAGCTTAAGGGTTGTTATTAATAGTTATCCAAGTTACTCCAGTTTAAGTATCTCTCTTCATAGGATTTTCTAGTGATCTTAAAGGCCTGATTAACTGCATGTTTGCTTTTTTATTTCATGTAATTCATCCCCTAAGATAGCTAAACTATTGTTTATATGTACTCAATTAATTTTTATTGTCCATTTCTTATGTATTATTTACAGGTAGGTTTATTTTTTTATTTATAGATAGGTTTGTTCTATCTTAAATTAGCAGTTCTTCTTTATGCATAGGCTTCCACAACCTTTCCTTTCCTTTTGTTTTGCTGGGTTTTTTGGGCACATTTTGTTTGTTTGTTTGTTTGTTTTTTCATTTTCTTATCTGTACTCTGAAAAAAATACTGGTTTTCACATGTCACTTAAAATCAGACATTATAGTGTTAACTTCAGTATTCAAGAGATAGATGTCTCCACGTTCAGATGAAATAGCTAATGCTACTCTCTCTCTCTCACATTGAAGGGTCACACCTAATCCACCCTCCTTTCAACTGTTAATTACGTACATGTCCTAAGTAGCTCTTGGTTGCTTTTTGTCCTTTTTATTTTTCTGTTGATTTTGTAGGCAATGGACCACCCCCCCACACCCCCCCCCCCCCCTTTCTTTCATGCACCTCCTCACATGCCTCACTGAATTTTACAATACTCTCTGTTAATTTGAATGGCTCATTTTCATTCCATTTGTATTGCATTTGCTTGTCTGGTTCTGCAGTTTCAAACATTTTAGCTACTCTAGTAGTTAGATATTCTTTTGCATGTGGTTCTCTTTTTCTTCCAAAACTATTCAGAATGAATGTTGGAGAGTGTTGGAGCTGATGCTGCCTTTTCTTTTGTCATTTTCTGCTTCTGGGATTTGTACCATATTTGGCTCTCCCATTTATACAATGCTTCACTCTTATCCCTCTTTCTTAAGTCCAATTGCTGCAAGTTATCGTTAGCAAATGTTAAAGCCCTGACTCATTCCTGTGTTTATTATCTCTTTGAGCCTTTTGTTCATCTCTCAACATTTTCCTTGCTTACTGGAATCTCTGTGTTAATTCAGTCAAAGGAGTGGTTCCCAGTCTGATTCAGTGCTTGCTGCTGCTCTAACTGGGTTCCCCTGCTGCTACCCTAATGGCTTTCCCCCATGTAACCCATAATTCCTCAAAGGTATGCCTGCTAAGAGCACTGTCGTTTTTCTAACTGGTTTCATTTGCTTGGAATTTCTGTTCCTTGTGATAGCAACTTGCTTTCCCATCTCCATTCCTTCCCATTTACTACAGTATTGTTGCTTAAAAGAGCTATTGGTTTCCTCTGCATGTCTGTCAGAGCTGGGTTTGCAATAGTGCACAGTGTGGTGAAAAATAATGCAGCTGTGGTGAGTTCCTCTCCAGTTTTCCCAGCACAGTTATTATTATTAGTCCCTACACTGGATTTGTCTGGATCACTATGTCTGTCTTCATCCTTGTGCTCGGGTGCCCCAAAAAGCTGTAGCAAACGTGTTCTGACTTTGAAACTGTGCTTACAGGGCTACTGTGTGTTTCACTCATCCATTATGGTCAGCCCTGGCAGAAAAAAAGTGGGGGTCAGTAGCCTCTCTGATTCCAGAATTAAAACCTGCATTTCTCATAGTGTCCTCTGGTTTTCTTTCATTCCACGACCTCTCACTGAACATTGCAGGAGATTTACATGGCCATTTGAGTTTACACGGTTGGGTTTACATGCTAAAGAAACAGCCTTCTGTTTTTCACAGCCACATTCCCATCTGCTAAATCTGACACTTCTTTGGCAAATTCTTCCAAATTTAAGCCTGTTATTCTAAAATGGCTTCTCAGACCAGGGTCATTTGAGTGCACTTGAGCAGTTGCCACCAAGTATCCTCACATATAGTGAGGGAAGTGGTGGCATCCTCACAATGAGGATCATCCCGTTCCAGACCAACAGCATTACAGGGATGCTCCCAAACCCAGATGGATGTGCAGCACTGAGCTGTGCAGCAGCTTCAGGCAGATATTCAGTCCTGCCTGAATACTGTCTCACAGCCAGGACTGGCAAATGCTGCTCTTTCCCACTGATGCCTTCTCAGTCACTTTTTGCCTTGAAAAATACATTCCAACAGAAACAGGCTGAGAGGCAGAAGTTCTGCAAAGACAACCTAGAGTCTGATGTCAGAGAAGGGATGTAAATATGAGCAAAGTGTGGTTTCTGTCTTCAGCCGGTTGCTGACCTGCTTTTTTCCTGTCAGTGTGGTCAGCAGTGCACTGTCAAAAGGGATGTAGGCTGTGGGAGAGACCCCCAAATTTTGAGAGTGTAACTGATTGGTTATAAATGGGGTGCTTTCACACATTAATATTTATGCAGCATGTCCAGAATTAGCAAAGGAAGGTTAATTTTACATTAAGTTGAATTTTAGTGCAATACAGATCTGAAAAGCTTCAGTGGCACAACCAATATGAAAAAGTGATTTTTTTGTTGTTTGATCATTACTCAAGGGAGTATCAACATATAAAATCTATAAGATTTCATGAATGGCTGAAGATACATTAATTCCTTCATCAGTTTCACAGACTATTGCAAACAGATTTTAGTGAAACTGGTTACTGTGCTATTAATTATTAAATGAGTTCTTATTACCCCTAATGGACTTGAACCATCACTAAGAATGTTTTAGCTTTGATTTTGTCCCTGCTAATAATAGTCTCACCTGTCTTGTTGCATGATACAATTGCTTTCATGTGTTACTTTCTGTCTGGTCTAGAAGCAAAACTTACTTTGGTAACATAATGGTAGGATATATATGGATTGCAACACAGTTTTGATCTGTGTTCCCTTTCCAAGTGCCATTATATCAAATCCATTAAGTGCTTACAATGCACAGGCTGAAAAATGTCTATGAGAAAAAACCAAAGAGTTGCCATATTTCTATGTCTCAGTGACTCAGCAGCAGATCTTCTGAGTTCACAAACAAAAATCTAATTTTTAGTCCTGCAAACTAGATTTCATCTCTGATAGTCAATGAGGCTCTTGACTTTACAATTATCAGCACCTCTAATAAAGAAAATTCTTTGAAATTATCATTACCATGCTCTGTTCTTTCCACTATGTCTAAAATTGCTCTGACAGCCCCCTGTCTCCCCATAAAGGCATTTCTGAAATTATTTCAGACTGTGATTAGCCAGGACAAACCTCACTTTGATTTCCAAAACCCCCATTGAATAAACAGAATTTGCAGTTAAAAAATACCATAGTTTTTAAAGTCTGGAACTAAGTAATAACTGAAAGAGAAAATGGAGAACTTCCATCACCTTGCAGATTTCTTTTAATACTTAGCACCAGTTCTAATCCAGTAAAGATGTATTTATGTTTGAATGTGGTTTAGTTTGACTGTGACTGAATACCTTGACAAGAAGTAAATGGTCCTCTTTTAGTGGCCTTAATCCCTCAGAGCAGAGACATGATGCCCAAATTACATACCCTGGCTTTCATATATGCTTTAATAAGCTAAAAAGATTTAAAAAAATAAACTAATTACCTTTAGACAAGAGATCAGTATTTTCACTGGCAGAATCCATGCAATTCATCTACTTAATCACAACTATTTTCACAAACTGATGCCCCTACATGTAGTAGGTGCATAGGCATTACGCTTCCTGTATGTTAGCTGCAGAGTTTAGACAGCAGTTGGGTCAGAAGAATAAAATTTGAATTCCTGTTTCTTCAGAAGCATCTCTTCCTTTCCACAAAATGACTATTAGGATGGATCTTAAAAGGCAATTATTTTTTTCATTTAAGAAAAGTGTTTTTAAAGGATACTACAGTGTGGGAGTTTGTTACTCCTTGTAGACTCTTCTCCAGCTTTAATTTTTTGAGCATACAATAAAAAGATTACAAAGGTACTGTAGGACTTACTGTGTTAAATTCTCTTTATGAACAGGCAAACAACTCCCTGTGCTCTGAGCTCTGAGTTCTGTTATTCTGATCTTTTCCCAACATTGCAGCATAGACCAGTCCAAAACCTCCACCATTTAATATGGTATTGCAGGTTTCTTTAGTGTACACAATACAGCTTCAAGGTTTTCCAAAAACTGTGTGAAACCAAATAGATAAAAATTTCCCCTCTGTAGGAGTGCTGATTATGAACATAAAAGTGCTCCCAAGGTCTTCTGAAAATTGATAGGCCATAGTTGTGCTTTCATTGCAAAGGGTTCAAGCAGCTGTTAACTCTGCTTTATCACCACGTGATATATCATGCTGCTCTGGGCATATATTTTTTCTATCTCCACCACACACAATGTGCCTGTGACTTTTCCTTGTCAAGCAGAATTAAGTTCAGGGGTACTGTTGAACCTAGTGAGCTTTTTCACATGCCAGAAAATTGAAATCTAATAAATTGGTGTAATTTACACGAGAAAGCAAGAGTGATGAGAGGTGTCAGAAAAAGTAGCCAACAGGGAAGTACATGAAAATAATTCAAGACTGCAACAAGACCAAAAAGTTGACTTTAGGAATGTTCCTTATAACACCCACCATAAGGGTTTTTTGGGCCAGTTTTGTTTTCATCTGGCAGCAAGCCAGCACCTTATCCTGTATGGGCTCTTCAGTGCTTTGGAAGACTGAGCTGGAGTCTCATTGTCCTCATCAGTCAGTGAGGAAATGATGGGATTTTAATTATTGAATATTCAGTGCTGATAAAATGAGAAGAGGAATAGAGAGCAAGGGTGATATCTGGATTCCAGATCTGTAGTTGTTGGTAGTTACACAGGTAATATTTTCACTCCTAAAATAGCACTGCCTTGTTATCTGTGAAACTGTGTTTTATCTTACTTCCCTTTTATTACATGAAGTTTGTCATTCTTCTTGTCATTCTTCTTGCACCTTCGACATTTTGTATCATGTTTTCTTACACCTTTAGGTTTTTGCATCCTGTTGTCACTTCTGTATATTTCATTTGTTCCATTGTTAAGTTTTGCCTTTTCTAGTTGCAGAGCTGTTTGGAAAGTTCTACCTCTACTGCCCTGAGAATGCTTTTCTGAGCTCACCTACCGATATACACATCTCTTCTCATTCAAGTACTTCCCTAAAAGTTACTTCCATTCTTACAAAAGTCAAACAACCACCATAGACAGTCACTCCACATAATAGAAATTTAGTAATTTTTATTTAGCCAAAAAAAATTTAGTAATTTTTCTCCTAGCATATATGTCTCCCTTTCCTTACTGCCTAACCTTTTATCTCTTTTGAGAAACAGTTAAGATTACTTCTCAGAGATTTATTTCTTTTCATAGAATTTTCCAGAGATTGTTGGAAAATTAAAAATGCTAATAATTGATAATACTGAGAATAGTGACAATAGTGAAAATGGAAGTAGGAGAAAAAAACAAAGTCGGACAAAAATAATCTCTTTTATATCACTGTAGTCACATTTTAATACCTCGTGTCACACACAACACCCACTTTTAAGAGTCCTCGTATTTCCTCCACTATCCTAGCTTTTCATTACAGTTTTTCAAATTCAAATTCATATTTGGACATGAATAGTGTGTGAATACAGCATTCTGGGTTAGTAACCTCTTACGCCATGTTTCGTGTTCTATATGGGAAACTCCTGGACTGATACCCTTTTTCACTTTGGTGGCTTATGTTTATCCTGAAGAATAATCAGTTTTATCTCTTTCATTTGCTTCCAGCAGATGACTTCTCAGCTTTCAGACAAAATTCTCATTAGATGATTGGTACCCAGAGTTCCATTTTTCACCATTCGACATATTTTGGTCACCGAACCACTCAGTTCTTCATCTGTACCTTGGTATCTTCTACACTGCTAATACCAGCTCGATTAGTGATCATGTCAATGTGTATCCTCTCTAATCTCCTTTATAGTTTGTCTTCCTTCAAGGGAGTTTGCTGTCACTCATTCTTTTGCCAACACTGCCAACATGCAGTTCTTACACCTCACTTGCAATACAACTTCTAGGCCACTGGATGGAAAGGCACGAGGTTATGAAAGTCACTTCCGAATCCTGCAGCTGGCAAAAGTTCAACATGACTGCAGAAAAGACTGGATGCCTTGACACAAGCGCAGTCAAGAAAATGTGAGACAAAGGGCCAGAGACTTCTTGCGTAGAGTCTGAACCAGCGCTGTAATGTGCACAGGCTTGTCACAGGAGTGACTCATCTGAAACCAAAGGAGTTACATAGTAACCCTTACATAGTAAATCAAGGAAGTGTTCAAATGTAATGCTGTTTCATGAACAGAAAATTACAATGAACAACTGAGCACTCCAACCATCCACAAGAAAACCTCAGGAGCAGTGACTGTTAACCTCATAGTGTCCTACAATGGGAGAAGTCACAGGAGGAGAAACATTAGGAGAAGGTGCAAAACTGTGGCTCTGTTGAAGAAAGGCTTTCAATATTCTCTTCTGTAAAATTCTCACAGAGAGGGGATAGATCATCAGATAAATACAGTAGATTGAAAACTGGCTGAACAGCTGAATTCAGAGGGTTGCAATCATGGTAGGAGATCTAGTTGAAGGCCAACAATTAAAGATGCACCCCAGGGGTGAACACTGGTTCAGTTTTATTCAACAATTTTGTTAATTAACTGGATGCCAGGACAGAATGTACCCTTAAAATTTTGCTGATGACACGAGACCGGGAGCGGCTGATATGCCAGAGGGTTGTGCTGCCACCCAGAGGCATCTGGATGGTCTGGAGAAATGGACAGACAGGAACCTCATGAAGTTAAAAGCAAAGTCCTGAACCAGAAGAGGAACAACCCCAGGCACCTGTATATACTGGGGGCCACCAGTTGGGAAGAAACTAGGCAGGAAGTTTGAGCACCAGGTTGAGTGTGGACCAGCAATGGGCCCTGCTGCAAAAACAGCCTATTACATCCTGGGCTGCCTTAGAGAATGTATTGAGAGAGAGGAGGGTGATCCCTCGGTGCTGGTCAGTCCAGGTCTGGAGTGCTCTGTTGAGTGCTGGGCTGCTCAGTTCAGGAGAGACATGGACACACTGGAGAGGGTCCAGTCAAGGGATGAGGGAGGAATGAGCACCTCTTCAGAAGAAGAGAAGGTTTACAGGGATTTCGTCAATATCAATAAATAGCTGAAGGGAGATACTTGGAGGATGCAGCCAGGCTCTTTTCAGTAGTACCCAGTGCCAGGACCAGAGGCAATGGACACAAAATAGAAACACAGGAGGTTCCTTCTGAACACCAGGAAACACTTCTTCCCTGTGATGATGGCTGAGCACTGAAACAGACTGTCCAGAGAAGTTGTGCTGTCCAAGCATGTGGTTTGTTAAAAGTTTTCAAAAGTCAGTGGGATAAAGGTCTGAACAACCTGGGCTGATCCTTCTGTGAGCAGGAGGTTGGGCTAGGGGTCCTCCTGAGGTTCCTTTCAACCTGAATTATTTTTTGAGTCCATGAGGTTCTCATCTATTTATCTTCTACAATAAGTACTATCTTGGAGATAGTACTCCAATTTGTTGCTCTAGCCCACAGCTACTTTCCCAGTAATGTAAATTTTTCAAGTACAAAAATGCACCCATGAATAGTTCATTGTGGAATCAGGACAATGGGTTTAAGAGCCTGTACATATGATATAGTTGCATGCTGTTTCATACTTCTATGTTTTACAGATTTCGAATGATGCATCTGATTGCCAGAAAAAACCTCAAAATATGCAAACAAGAAAAGTAAGATTGTTTAATCTAATTGTTTATCTCCATTAAACACACACAAAAAAAAAAGGTTTCATTAGAATTTTGTTTCCAGTCAAGAAGAGCTGAATGTGTCTCTCTCTTCCTTGGTGCACCAGGGCTAAAGCAGCTTAGCTAGAAAAAGAAGATATTTTGCCCAGTTAGTATCCTTTCATCTCAATGGGGGGAATAACTTTGCTAAGTAAGAAAGTGCTGTTATTATATATCTTCTTGTCTGACCTTGCTTACGTTTTAAGTAGACTAGAGTCAAGAAATGCGTTTCAGCTTTCTCATGTCTCATTGTGATAACAGGGCTAGACTTCATTTTGAAAGGGAAGGATAATCTGTTTGCTTGCTACCTTTATTGTGTATTTTCACCATGGTTGCAGTGAAAAAAGAGGGAGCATTGAAGTGGTGTATATGAGTGATATGTAGAAATTACGGAGGTATGCAGCAATTCATTTGAGCCAATGCAAAAAAGGCAATGTCAGCCATCACCAGGTACTTAAATTGATTTTAATGACAATATAGAGGTGCAGAGCCAGATAGAGAAGAGAAACATTAAAGGCATTTAGATAAGTTAGATGGATTCAATTTGTTCAGACCTACTGAAATTCACTCTAATGTCATTAAAGAATTTAACCATTAAAAATTGCCTGTAAGGATTTCTGTAAGTGAAGGGATCCCAGCAGACTGCAGAAAGCAAAATTTAAAATCAACAAGATTAAATTCAATACAGGTAATCATGGAGAACGACTGTTAGGAATAGAAATCAAATGCACAAACTTAAAAATGATGAGTAACCAGGCTGAAGAGAAGCAGAAAAAGGATTTTGGAGTGCAATAAATCAGAAACCAACCCAACAAGTTATCATGTCAAAGAAATTGAGGCACAGTGCAATGCTTTTTCCCAGAAATTTGTGTTGTGCATTAACAGAAGAGGAAATCATAAGATAGAATCGGGGTTTTTTTCCCATCTACTAAGCACTTAGCTAAATTAAGCCTTACTAAAATGTTGCATACAGTTTGAGCATTGTGTTTAAGTAAAATGTAGACAAATTCTGATTGCTCTCAGAATTCTTTCCAAGAATAATGAAGCAATTAGATAACATGACTTAAGAGGAAGATCTAAAGAAATTGGATATGTTTAATCCAGAAAAAGAAAACATGAGACAAAATATCAAGACAGCATTCTGGTTGCAACAAGTTACTATAAAATAGACAATGAGCAATTGCTCTCCCCATGCACTATGATTGGAGGAGACAGAGAGAGGTAATCTGATTTATTGCAGTAAAGAAAAATGGGTTATTATTTTAGGAAAAGATTTTATTTGGGGCTTGGAGACAGCTTTCTGTGTGGAGCTAGTGAAAAATCTAGATTAAGGGAGGTAAACCAAGCTCAGACAGTAGGCTTAAGGTTTGCTGCCAGAGAGCTAGGTCCTAGCAGCAAGGTGAATTTGTACTCTAAAATCAGAAATTTTGGAGGCTCTTGACTGTAAATCAAAGAAGGTCATAACTCATTCATGCCCTCCCACAGACATGCCTGTAAAATGTGTGATTACTTATTCATGTGCCTGGCAATGCTGATGTTGAAGAGGGTGACTGAATAAAGAATGACAAGCTGTGTGAAACATGAAGCCTGAAATTGAACAGAATTTATATTGAACAGTGAATGGGCAGCAAATGAAAATGCAGACTGCAAGATGGCTTATCCCTTCCAGCATAAAATAGAAATATATTAACATCACTAGTCCTTTTTTTGCATTATAATTATGTTCTCATTTTGTGCAATTGGCTGTTTGCAATTGGCTGTTGCACCTATGCCTGCCTATGAAAGCCACTAAGGATGAAATGTTACTCTCAAGGAGGTTTATGTGACAAAACATGTCTGGGTTTAAGGGGGAAAGAAGGCATCTAGGAGCAGAGGAGGAAGAAACAGGCTATCTACCCAAGTTAACTGGGTTTGGTACTAACAGAACAGCAGGTGTTGGAGAAGATAATTAAGGCATGAAGTTTACAGTATTGTGAAATATTCCATAAGGATGGATAATTGTATTAGATAAACACCTCTGATGCTCAATGGGAAGCAGCTCTCTGCCTGAAGAGTCTTCAGAAGTGTGAAATCTAATGTATAAGTACATCTGATAAATAATAAATACCAATCAACTCAAACATTGATTTGCCTGAGGAGGACTGACATCCCTGTGAGTCAGGTATGCAGATCTCATGTACAGAATGGATTGAGTTACTGCTTGAGGAATTGGCAAAGTTTGTGAAATCTTTCCTGTATGTTCAAAAGGAAATTTCCTTCAGAATTGACTGGTTTATGTGTCTATAAATATCCACATGTTTATGCATATGAATACATTTTTGTTGATAAGCAGACTGCATTAAAAACTATTGTAAAGAGCAGGGAATAAGAGTGTGTCATTTAACATCCCTTTACATTAAGAAAAGTAATTAAACATCCAAGTTACTAATTTAAAGAAAAGTACTTTGCCATTTTTCTTCATGCATTGCAGAACATAGTGCCTTCATGAACTAAACAATTTTATCAGTGAATTAATGAAATAATTTATGCTGCTAAAGGAAATAATGTGTTTAAAACAAAGTGGCTTTTTTCTTCCTCCTTTTGCTCTTATAAGAGTTGTATTAACACATTTCTTCAGAGGAAAAAATTCACAGATTATTTCCTAATGAATAGGATGAGAAAAGCTGAGGAGGGGTTTCAACAGGGCAGTGTCTTTGTATGTCCTAAAGCCTATCCATCAACATCAACATGCTTGAAGGCCCATGCAAACAGAACAGACGACCAGTAAATCTAAGGTCAACATGAGTAATCTCTTTCCTGAACCATTAACTTCTGGACTCACAGCTAAGCTGAGGAGCAGAATGATTCTCCAGTTCCATGACATTTTTTTCCATCTGCTATAACCTAAATGCAGGTAGCTGGTGGCAGGCTGTTCATAAACACAGGGAATAAGTCAGAAGGCATTTGTGTTAATTCAGCTCTCTTTGTCATGCTAATTCTTTGATGCCTCAAGCGGCTGTTCTTCCAGAATATCTGCAAGGTGATGTGTAGTATTTATGAATATTTGAAGAAGGTTTCTTGCCTATTGTAATTATGCTGATGCTAAATAGCTGAGAGAAGCAGATCAGTTTGCTGTATCATCACTGTGCTGTCCCAATGTCTTGTAAAGGCCATCAGGGTCTGTTGAACACTGACAGCATTTAGGGTAGTTTAAGACATGAAACACAGTTCTTCTTGTTAGAAATTAAAATTCTAGAGGAAACAGGTATGCAAGATGCACTCTCACTAGGAAACTCCAAAATAAAAAAATATCACAAGTTTAATTTATTAATTTCTATAGTTTTTGCTGACCCTTTACTTGAGAGTAGTACATATCAATATAATGAAACTAGGATTAAGCTTAAGATAATTGCGTAATTCCATTTATCTATATTTTTAGAATTCATTCTTTAGCATAGCAGATGAGTGTCTTCTGCATTGAAAACAAGGTGCCAGAAAAACTTAGGCCTGATTCATCTGACTGTGATATTTTCAGCTACTGTTGAACTACTTGTTCACAATCTCAGTAATCGTAAATTAGTGAAGCAGGTGAGATGGCTTTTGTGATGAAATTGCAGTGGTGGTTTTCTTCTGAAATAGATATTTAATAAAGCTCAAGTGAACCCCATGTCAAGAGTGCTGTCACCAAAGACATCTAGAGTAGAGTTGCATTAGATCCTTGATGGCCTCCTTCATGCTGAAATGCTTGTTCTAGCCAGGTGCAAGAATTGTCCTGGCCAGAACACAGACCTTTAAAGAAGCAGATAAGGGAAGTAGGTAGGATTTCTAATAATAATTACATAGCAGAAATTCCTAAATTTAATTATATGCCTTGAAAAGATGCTACTTTGAAATTGTTTGTACAGGTAGATAGGAAACTCAGAATAACAAGCCTCGAAAAGAGCAGAATGCAGAGTAAAGAACATTTTTCCTAGGTTAACATTTACACTTGCAAAAGCGGTTTCTCTCTTGAAAGGAAGCTTAGTCTCGCTGTCTCTAAAGTTAGGCAAGGTGAGTCTGGATCAGAGAGTGCCAAGACACAATTGATAATTTGTAAGACCTGTTGAACTACAAATACTAAATTCGAGTTAGATAAGGCAGACATGAAGCAGAAAAGGTGAGAAAGGCAGCATTTGGCCAGGCTGAGGTGGAAAGCAAATAACCACTGTGTGGGAAAAAGATGCATCTACTTTAGCTAGCTCAGATGAGTGCTCCAGCTGCAGTCCTCCATGATCTGGTACACAACAGCCACCAAGGAGGCTTTCTGTAAGACTTTCTGGAGATAAAACATATCTCCTTCACAATGCAGCATGTGACAAATACAGTCTCCACATCTCTTTTTGCCCTTAAAAGAAAACAGCAACACAGCTCTGCATAGTTCACCTCTTTCCCATTTCAGAGACCACAGTCACAGTCTCAAACTTACAACATCTTAGGCAGACTGAGCATGTGCTCTTATACTCAGGCACAAGTCCCTGCTCACAAAAGGGCTGTTTATTCTTCTGAAGTCTCTCCAGGGGATGTTGGGGTTTTGCTGATGTATGTTGTAGACAAGAAAATAAGTTTTAAAAAAGATTATGACCAGCACTCAAATGCTGATCAATACACATACATGTGCTATACCATTTTATAGAAACTCAGAACTTGGGGTCATCAAACCAAATCCAATCCAATCCTGTCCTTTGTAACTGAGGTCAACCATGTAACTTGTGTTAAACACACAAGATCCTAGATCCCACAACACCCCTTTGGTCCACAGTATTTCTCTGCCATGCTGCAAATATCCTTTAGTAGACCAACTGCCCAGAAAAAAAATGCAATATGTCCAGGATGATTCACCAGAGCAGGAGCAGTTTGTCAGTGTATACCTGACACAAATCAGTAAGCATTTTCACCATGCTCCATGGGATTTTGGAGCTAGACCCCCAGTAACATTTATGCCTTCAAATGATGAAAAGAAAAATCTCATGCACAACATACCCTGGTTTATCATAAATATGACTCAACTGAAGTCCATCCTGTCAAATTATAGTTATAACAGAAGCTGTATCAAAGGTGAAAAGTTATTTTCTTTGATGGCTTGCTAATTAACCAAGCTGACAGATAAGTATCACAGGGAAGAGGGTGTCTGACTGGCAATTTATCCTCAACAAACAGAAATGTTTCTCACTCTTGTTTTTCTTTTTTATTTTTCTTTTCATGGCTTCTGATAGAAATGAGTTTTATAGTCAGAACAACAGCTAAACAATACAGTTTGCAGTAGATAGTGAATGAAAGTTTATGTAATGTCTTCACCATGTTCTAATGACTCATATAGGTGTTAATGATGAGCAAGACACGACTCAAGATCACTAGGTCTCTGGGTTCATGTATTTCATGTTCTATTTCCCAGACTGTCAGTGAGAGAGTGATCATGCACTGCAGTCACCACTGCTCATTACACTGAGTGTCACTGCTTCTCATTATACTGTGTAATGGGTGCTGGTTTAATCTCATTGTGTCCCCTCCACACATACTCGTTGCTTCTCTTGCTTGAAGCATCATTGACTGTTTCAGGTCATCCCACAGTTTCCTGAAATTGGCTGATCTCATCTGTAACACCTGAGTACATGAAGCTTGGTGAAGCGTGCATCAAAGTTAAGACAAAACTGTGAAGGATTCAGTTTGAAATTAGTTTCTTTAAACTAGGATGTGGTTGTGTGGATGTGTATATGTTAGTTGTGTGCCTAGGCTATAGTAATAGCTTTCAGCTGACTGTAGTTCAGTACATCAATGTTATGATGAGGCATCCTTGGGGCTGCCCAAAACCTCTGCTCAGGGCTGGCAGATGTGACAATGGTCATACACCAAACCTGGGCCCTTTTGGAGTTGCACCTCCAAGTAGCAACCTTACACCATCTCAAATAATGCTAGAAACATCTGCCTAGGCATACGAGTCCTGTTCACTAAAGTCAAGGGATAGAATGATGCACTTCATCTTAAAGCAGGCATGTAGAGGTTGGTCATTCAGGAAGCTCTACTGGCAGCATTGACCAGGACTTCAGCTCAGTTTTTGCAAGACAGCTCTCTGCCTTTGAGTATCTAAGGTATGCTGGCTTGGTGCTAGCTACAAGTCCAGAAGAGCACAGCTTTTACCCAGATTCTGTATTGCATTAGCAAATCCCATACAGGTGCCTTGAACAGGATATTTGCAACAGCACTAGAGCTCCACATTTATACTAAAAACATTAGCCATGGAAGCCCTAATACTGTAAAGAAAGCTTATTCTGTGTGCAGAGATGCACTGAACTGTCTAAGAGTAAAAGCCTGTAATGGTTTTCACCCAGATGTGGTGGGTTGGCCCTGGCTGGACACCAGGTGTCCACCAAAACCACTCCATCACTGCCCTCCTCAACTGGGCAGGGGAGAGAAAATAGAGTGGAAGGCTCCTGGGCTAAGAAAAGGACAAGGAGAGAGAACTCACACGTTATTGGCATAGACAATACAGATCTGAAGTGGGGAAATTATTGCCAATCAAATCAGAGCAGGATAATGAGCAATAAAACCAAATCACAAAATAATTTTCTCCTCACCCCTCCCTCCTTCCTGGTCTCAACTTCTCTCCCAATTTCTCTACCTCCTCCCTGACAGTGGTACTGGGGGATGGTGAATATGATTGCAGTCAGTTCATCACACATTGTCTCTGCTGCTCCTTCCTCCTCAGGGGAAGGACTCAGCACTCATTTCCTTTTCCAGCGTGTGGTCCTTCCCATGGGAGATAGTAATTCAATAATGTGAGTCCTTTCCATGGGCTGCATTTCTTCACAAACTGCTGTAGTTTGGGTCCCCAATGGGATGCAATCCTTCAGGAACAGGCTGCTCCAAGGTGGGTCCCCAGTGGGGTCCCAAGTTCTACCAGCAAACCTGCTCCAGTGTCAGCTCCTCTCTCCATGGGGCCGCGAGACTGCTTCCTTAGACTCTTTGGCATCTTCAAAATCTGCGCTGTTACAGAGGTTTTAAAGGCATTTAGCACTTAGAATTCAAAACAGCAGGACCTGCTGTGAACTCATAATAAGACTCAGAGCTATGAAATGATCCCACTTGTTTAATTTATATTATCTAAAAAGGAATTCTAGCTCCTTTGCTGGCATAAGTTGTTGCAGCTTAATTGACTTAAATGCAGCTGGTGGTTTCTGGTTTGCACTGGTTAGGATTAAAGGACATGTGTCTCAGTTCCAGACAACTTGAATAAACAGAAATTAAGTAATAACCTTACATTTTTTTGGGTAATAAACTACTGATTTTTTTTCTAGGAGGTGGAGCAAGGACTTAACTCTTGGACTTTTGCAAGATCAGTTCTGAAATGAAATTAAGGTGAAACTGAAATAAAATGTCTATATTGAAGCCTTTTTCTATTCTAGGTCTCAATTGTATACTAAATTGTGTGAAAATCTTTCATTTAAGTAATGAATTTGTTGGGGACATTGAATATGTGAATGGATTTGGGGAATCACTCTCTGAGATCACTGTCATAACTAGGCACCGAAAGGTAACCAGGTGTTGTGGACTCTGGACTCTATTAAGGGGAGCTGCGGATGTTTTTCAGTGCCAGCATTTAATTAGTTATGAGATCATTAAATGAATCTAACTCATAGAAATGTTCTATGTTGAATCATGCACACAGAGAGATATGTTCTTAGGCCCCATAGAAGAATATTAGCAAGTTATTATTGCCAAAGTTTAAAATAGAAGTTGACCTGAGCTTTGGAAAAAAATGTACCTGGTGCAGAACTTTTCTAAACTTGAGGTACACTAAGGCACAGATGTTTCCTAACAGTTCATTAAACTGAAATATATCTGTTGCCTCTTTTTGAACCTGCAGATCTACAGAAAATTGTATTAATCATCTTTCATAATTGACAAGTGAACATCTTTTTCATAAACTGCCTTTCAAATTAAATATGAAAGAAATTGGCCTGGCTTATAAAAACCTTAAATTCTGTAAGAGTTTTTTTCCCATAGGTTGCTTTTAATCAGGCCTCAAGTTATGAGTAATACTGGATGGCTAATTCTTCTATAGTTCCATCAAAGTTAGACACTGTCAACTTACACAAGTGCAGCTCTGACAGCAGTCAGATGTTTCAAACATTATTTCTAAATGGTGGGTCTTCTATTCATGTGCATGTCCTTTTCCTTTTAATGACATAAGTACTGGGTTTGTTCCTCTTCATTTTTAGGGAAAATGGGATGAGGGAAGACAGGCTCTGCATAATTTCTAGTGTGAAATCCACCAGGACTTGCCAACTCAAATTCATTATTTAATGTGTCCTTTCTGCATTCTAGCCAAATTCTTATCTTGTTGAAATTCACATGGATTTTAGCAAGCTTTTTCTTTCCAAACAAAAATTTAAGAAACTACTGAATACTTCATCTTTCTCTGCATCATCTGCTATATGATCTGCAAATAATATTGAGTCTTAGTAGACCTATGCTCTCCTCTGTTTTTACATTTCAAACACATTGTAGGAAACTTTAAAAAAATACTTTTATATTATATACTAAATGAAACTATTTTTTTCCAGCTTTGTTTTCTTATTCAGGTAAGCTTATGTCATTCTCAATCCCTTGTCATCCTCCTCCTCTGCAGATCCACTTGGTATGAATCTCTACTGAATTTCAAGATTTTGAAGACCTCTAATGCAATTATAACAATCTCTGTATTTTCCTTCTTCAATAGTATGGTTTGCTGTGGTACATCTATCTCAGTAACTCTTGCCTTTCATATTACTCTTGGATGATCCCAGAGAATTGTACCTCATAGCTCCCTGAATTTGACACACACTGAAATTTTTGTTGATTGCATGAAAACATGACAGCAGCAGATGAATCACAAAATCATTCTGGTTGCGAGGGATGCAGGCATCACTAGTCCAGTCCCTGCCTAAAGAAGGGTCACCTAGGATGTCAGACCAAGTTATTTCAGTTACTCTGGGCTTTTTCCAGTTGGACCCTGAAAAACTTTCAAGGATTCAAATTCCACAGCCTTTATGCACCACCTTTTCCAGTACCTGTCTGTCTAGATGGTGAAAAAGTTCTTATATCCAAGCAGAAACTTTCTTCTTACAGTTTGTGACCACTGTTACATGCCCTCAGGCCACATATAGCTGTCCAGAGCTTGGCTCCATCTTCTTGAAAACCCACCCACAGGTACTGGAAGGCTGCCATAAGGTCCCTCTGAAGCTGTTTTTTCTCTATTCTGAACAAGTCCAGCTTCCTCAGTGTCTCCTCACAGGCCAAGTGCCCCATCTACTTGGCTCTCATGACACCCCACCTGAATACTGCATCCAGCTCTGGGGTCCCCAGCACAGGAAGGACATCAACATGTTAGAGCAAGTTCAGAGGAGGGGCACCAAGTTGTTTAGAGGTGACGCGTTACGATTTTTGCTTCTATATTTTTCAAATCCTGTACAGCATTAGCATATAATTCTAGACTCCACATAGAGGATTAGTTACTGTCTTCCCATTTTGGTCACACAAAACAATCCCTCTAAGCCTGAAATTCAAGGATGCCGTACTGCCTCAGGCCCCAAAAAGCATAAAAAAAAGTGATTGGGGGGAGAAAACTGGAGGTATTTGACTTCATTACCTGTCATTGGAAGCTGTAATTGGAGGATTAACCCCTGATGTGTAAATAGATCAAACTTATATCTGCCTGAAAAACTTGTGACCATCATCCATCTTGGGTGTAGCCCCTCTTGGAGGCTTTTGACTGCCTAAGGTGTAGCTGTTGAAGGTCTTTAATAAATACTTACTTTTACTCTCCTAATCTTGTCTAGCCTCTGTTCTAGGTAGCCACTCCAAGGCATTAGAGGGATGGAGCACCTCTCCAGTGAGGATAGGCTGAAAGAATTGGGTCTGTTCATCCTGGAGAAGAGAAGGCTTTGGGGTAACCTAACTGTGGCTTTCCAGTGCCTGAAGGAAGCCTACAAGAAAGATGGAGAGAGACTTTTTTCACAAGAGCATTTGATGTCAGGACAAGGGGGAGTCGCTTTTAACTGCAAGAGAGCAGATTTGGATTAGATATTACAAGGAGATTCTTTACTGTGCGGGTGGTGAGTCACAATTACAGGTTGCTCAGGGAAGTGGTAGATGTCCTATCCCTGAAAGTGCTCAAGGCCAGGTTTGATGTGGCTCTGAGCAACCTGATTTAGTGGAAGGTGTGCCTACCCAAGGCAGGGGAGTTGGAATGAGATGATCTTTAAAGTCCCTTCCAACCCAGGACATTCTAAGGCTCTATGAGTCTATCATCTGCTGTTTTGATCCTATGATGGACTGGAATCACTTCATCTCTCTCTCTCTTTAGACACCTGACAGCTACCCTAAACTACTTTTTTCCTCAGTGCTGTCTTCCATGGAAGCCCATCTCTGACCTTCCTGAGCAGACTGAGGTCTACTGACTGGAAATCCTGGCTGTGTGCTCTTCTCCTTGCTTTTCTCAGCCCTCTCAAGCCCTTGAAGGCCACTATTTCATTGGCACTACAGCCAAGATTGTCACCAGTTCTTCTTTGATAGTGAAAAACAGATCCCGGTGTTCATCATCTCTTCCAGACGCATGGAATCCTGCAGCCATCTTCAGGATTTCTTGGATCTGTTGTATTGCTTTTCCAGCTGATGTCAAGAAGATTAAAGACACCATTAAAAATCCCCAACAACAACAACATCAAAGCCCCCAGAAAACAAAACTCCAAATCCCCCAAAATCCTCTCTGATCCAGAAACATCTTCAGCTGGTTTCACAGTTCCTCCATGGTTGTAATGATGCTGTTATAAATCAGCATCTGACCTGTCTCTTATTTAGTGATAGGCACCACTAAAATGCCCCACCAATTGCAGTTAGGCTTATTACAGTTTATATGCTCTTTACATGTAAGCATTGTTGGCCTAAATGTGTAAAAATAATGTTTATAGATTCTAGCTCATCTAAATATCATATGATTTTGTTATACCTAAATAAAGAGTGATAGCACAGATTCAAACCTGTGTTATTTATAGGTCTTGCTCAGCATTGGGCTCTCTGAACATTCCCCTTGCTGTTTCTCTGCTGTGAGTGGATAGCAGCAGAGCCATTTTTGACAGGGTAACATATGGGCATTCTGTGGAGTTCCTGGAAGGAGACAAGCAGACAGATGACTAAGTACGGGCTTCCCCAGCTGCTTGTATTCGAAACTGTAAAAAGGACAGCACCAGACAGAATCACTTGCCTGTGTGAACACAAAAGTGCCATGAGCCAGTGCAGCTAAATTGGAGTGTTCACACACAGAGACAGCTGCACTTCTCTAGTGACTTGTCCTCTATATTTATCCAAGGTTGCATCTGAAGTTCATCTTACGACAGCCAGTTTTTGCTTGATGACAGTCAAAGTCCTTATGCAATCACAGGATAACTGAGACCGGAAGGGAGATCTGGAAGACTCTTATGTGCAGCCTGTGGTATCAGCATACAATGTATTTTAGAGCAGCACAAAAATCCATCATTAAACAATGCAGCCAGGCTTGGGTAAAGGCAGACTGTAAGTGGATGACTCCTTCAATGCAAACAGGAAAATGCTGACACCAGGAATACCTAACACACACAAATACCTTCTCTTTCCCAGCAAAATGTCCCTGGGTTTTTCCTTTCTATATTCCATAATTAACTTAATTCTAAAACTTAAATCTTTAGAGCAGTATATGGGATAATTCCTGTGCCCATCAAAATATTCCTTGAGAATCTGAGCTCCAAAGTTTGGTTTGATAGCTATATTATATTATATTATATTATATTATATTATATTATATTATATTATATCATGTCACGTCACATCACGTCATATCATATCATATCATATCATATCATGTCATATTATGTAATATTGTATTATTATATTATATTATATTATAATTATAAATGCCAGGGACAGTTAGATATAAGATCTCTACCAGAATTATGACTCATCCCTTGTAGCACAAGAGCAACAATGATCAAATTTAGTGAAGACCTATGTTGAAGATTTTGAGTTGAAATTTATTTGTTCCCTTTCAGCTGGTGGGAATGTCTAGCACAAGATAGCATCAAGAGTCTGTTGACACCTCCAGATCCCCATTAAGTGAAACCGTGGTGGGAGCAGGGGTAAAGACTGTGGTCAGCTCTGAGAGGGCACAGGGAAGATCTCCTGGACTAGAGGAAGTGGCTTTGGGAGAACAAGAGCCACGCAGTCCAGATACTGGAGGAGTGCTGGTGTTCATGCCTGCTCAGTGGTCACCTTCAGTCCTTTGCCATCGGGGATGCTCATGCACCAAGGTGTGGGGCTCTTTGGGGAGTTCTCCAGGCTGCAGAGTGGAGTGACCTCCAGTCAGAGCAAATGGCTTTTGGAAACACTGCTGCCTTTTCTGCTGTCAAAAGGGGTATTTCTGTGGCCAGGCATTCTCCAACGAGGCATTCAGCAACACACAGAACTGCACAACACACTCCAAAACAGTGAACTCTACACACCTCAGCTGTTGGTATTGCCTTGGGTGGGAAAGAACTAAGAAATTATGCTGATGAACATAGAGTAAAAATTTGTCGAGAACAGGAAGAACTGAAACAAGACTTGTGTTTCTCCATGTTTTATTTTTTCAGCATAGTAATTGTGTAGTCAAAATAAAAAGAAATAAAAAAGTTGTTAATAAAACATAGTAAAAACATAATTGGTTTTAATTTAATAATTATTTTAACATAATGCAATGCAAAGTTTTGCTGTTTCATTTCAAAATTCTGGCATATCTGTTACATTACTTGGTGTTCTGAAAGAAGTGGTGTGAGGATGTACTATTTTGTCTCCTGTGTTAGCTTTTAATTCTATTTCGGTAATTAAATTTACAACAGCTTAAATTGTGTCACATTAAATCTTGCCTGGTTAAAACAGCCTTGTTACAGGTTGTTACAGACATTTCCTGTGACCTGTGTCAATTTAATGTCAACACATCTGAAATCTCAGCATTCTGTTTAACCCATCTCAACACTGCATTTCAAGACCTGGCTGTCCTATGTACTCTGAGTACTGAAACCACAAGGTGGGGTCCTCACTGGGGTGGTGAACTCCCTGGACTTTTCCTCTGGAAGCTAAGAAGAAATACCAGTGACCTACAACTGGGCTTATGAAACTTTGGAAATGGACAAAAAATACAGATATATGTTGGAAACCTCTGAGAGCTAAGCATTGTCTGATGAACTGAAAAGAAGATAACGAGGTATTTTTGGATATTATCTCTGTCCATACTTCTAAATTATTTTCTAGTGACATCAGACTGCCTACCTTCCTCTATTTTTTTTTTTAATGAATAAGTTGTAAAGCATTACTGGTGTCTTTTTCTGCATCTTAATGCCTCTGCCCTTTTACAATGGGAATGGTAAAATGTGGACTAAGGCTTCCCTACTGTAGTGAAAACATTTATGGAACAGAGGCAGTTTATAAGTATCTTCTCCAGGCCCAGGGGAGCTGAAGCAGAGGTATGGCATACACAGAAAAGTACATATAGAAAAGTATAGTGTGTGTTTCCAAACCAATGGATACAGCTTTACAATGTGCTCGTATGAACTCCAGTACTGAAGAGGATTTCAATCATGTTTGGCCTTTCTATGATCAAAATAGCTAGTTCTCTTAAAGTCTGAGATGCCTGTATAGTACTAGTAAAACTATTACATGTTCCAGAAGAGTAGCTAAAAACAGTGATTATCTTGTCAGAAATAAAGGTTTCAGAGAAATGAGTGCCAGTATATATTGATTCTGATGGAAAATATCTAAAATCTACTATGCAATTGCTACAACAACAGGCAGCTCGGAAGAAAGGCATCATGAGCTTATGACTCATCTGTGTCCTTTGAGAGGTCAGAGAGTGTGGGACATAACTGTCTGTGGGCTTTGTTTCCTCTTGGCAGCCATGGAGCCACAGGACGTGGTCAGCTGATGCAAAAACACAAATAATCTCCCCGACTTTATTAACAATTGCATACTACAAAGAGACAATGTCAGGATAGATGAAAACCCACTGAAACCTGGAAGAGGCAGATCATCAAAGCTGGCACACAAATGTGCTTGTAGCTTTCTGCACCAGCTTGATTTGCTGTATTTCACTAGTATTACAGCATTTTCAAAAGGGAACATGCTGATGAATATCTGGACAATGAAGCAGATTTTATGGCTCTGTTGATATGCTAATGTAGGACAGATATGCCAAGAAAGTAAAAAAGTGATGATGAACATTCACCACTTGTCTAAAAGTAATCATGCAGCCAAAGTGTGGTCTGAAGTATCTTAGATATAGGACATAATTTAGAGATTTCTTTGGTAAGTGCTGAGAACATGGTTGATGCTGTCAACTTGACCAAACACCCTGCAAAATCTTTTGGCTTCAAAGAGCAATTCTGCTAATGATCTTTCTCAGTGTGACTTTACTGAGCTTATCTGAAATTCCCCATTTGAACATGACACATTTTGTATTATTTAACAGTCTTTCACACATTACCACCCTGCAATGGGAAGGCCATAAACCAAGTATCAGTGGCTATCTCCTTTTTCTTCAAATCACTACCTGAAATGCGGGAGGCTCACATGAGCTATAAGCTCAGGAAATAACTCTGGGTGATTAATTTTATAGAATGTTGTTGCAATTAACATTTATCACATCCTGGTGATAAAGCCGCAAGGACTGAGCTGAACATTTGACAGCTTTGATGATTGTCATGTTGGCTTTATCATAAATGAGCAAAAAAACTCTGCGAAGATCCAACTGAGTCACTGTAAAGAAAAGAGTATTAGAAACTTCTTTATGAACTTCTAGTGCATTCTCAGAATGAGGGGTCCTTAAGTGATATACAAATTTTCTGCACAAGTAGAAAATTCTGAAGGAAATAAAGCAACAACTTTTTCAACTTCTGTTTTTCCTGAATTATTTAATGCACTTAATCATTATGTTAGAAAAAAAGCTTCTGAAAAAATTTGTATGTTTGTAAGACTTGGTACAAGCCATTCAAAAAATGTTAGTCCTGGTAGGATTTAAGTTTGTTGTTACGAAAATTATACTACACTTACCTTTTTTCCCCTAGCTTTTCCTTGGTGCAGTTTTCTTTTTGTTTGGTTTAGTTTAGTTTAGTTTAGTTTTGTTTTGTTTTCTTTTGGTTTTTTTTTTTGTGTGTTTCATTGTGGGATTTTTGTTTGTTTTGTTCATTGCTGTTGTTTCGATTTTTGTTGCTGTTGTTGTTGGTTTGGTTTTTTTGTTTTTTTTGTTTTTTTTTTTAAATTCAATTTCCCTTCTGGTGATATCTGAAGTCACTGGAGTCCTCATCCAGACTTTTATGAGACTAAATGCTCAGTTTTATTTTTAATATAGACCAAAACTTGATACGGAGGCTTTGGCCCCCTGAGATCTATGTGAAATTCTGCCCAGACTGATATAACATGACAAGAAAAAGCATGAGAAAAGGGGAAAGCTGAGTAAATCACATCCCTCTAAAGAAGGATGGAGACAATTAAAGATTGCCCAGTTTTTTATTACACTAGTAGCTATCAGGATGACTAATTGCATTGTTGTGCTCCCTCCTGGCTGTTTTCTAGTCCTGTGGTTATCTTGCAAACACTCCAGGTCTGTCAAGGCAGGACTCATCTGATCACCTCCAAGTGTTTGCATTGCAGGTATTCACATCTGAGTTAGTCACCCTGATTCCCCTCTATAGTCATGATTCATCTTATTCTGATTTGATGTCTGCAAGATGGGTCACATGAATGCTTCTATGGAAACACCTGGAAACACCAGTCAACTGAGATGTGAGAGTCTCTAGCTGGGTGAGATTTATGCTAAACAGGATCCTAGATGTTGTACAGGGTCAGATCCAGAATCAGGGCCCTATAACTCTTAATCAGTATTAGAAATTTGTTGTCAGGGTTATACAATAACTCTAGGTAGTTTAAGCTTATTTTAATGCTTGAAGCACTCAGTCAGCATTTCTCTTCTATACACACAGTATTGGGTCATATCTATAGTCTCTAGGGTTTTGCTGACCACAGACTGCAAAACTCTCTGCTTTTAATTATAAAGGAGGCAAGGAGAGATTCCAGACTTCCTATTCCTGTGCCAGGTTATTCTATGTTGGACTGTGTTCTCTTCTTCCTTCCTAAGAGGACCCTGTCCCAGTTTAAATTTGCAACTGCAGCATCACCACGGCAAGCCAGCAGTTTCCCTTCAAACATAAATCTGAAATATAATGTTCAGTCTGTACGAAGTTATAGGAGACTGCAGGCTGACTAGGTAGTACACAAACATATCTTTGTGTGTGTATGGATTTATGACATGCTCAGCTATATAGTGTGAACCTTGCAGTTTAAAGGGAGGGGATTCTCCCTTAAACTGCAAGGTTTAATCCCTTCTCCAGGTGAGACTCCACCTGGAGTAATGGGTCCAGCTCTGGAGCCATCAGTACAGGAAGGATATGGACATGTTGGAGTGAGTCCAGAGGAGGGTCATGAAGATGATCAGGGGGCTGGAGTACCTCTGTGAAGAAGACAAACTGAGAGTGCTGGAATTGTTCAGCCTGGATAAGACAATGCTGCAGGGAGACCTTATACATCATTCCAGTACCTAAAAGGGGCCACGAGGTCATGTAGTGATAGGGCAAGGTAGAATGGCCTCAAATTGAAATAGCATAGATTTAGACAAGATAAAAGAAAAAGAATTACAGTGAGAGTGTTGCAGACCCTGCAGCCTCTGGACAGGCTGTCCAGAGAAGTTGTGGATGTTCCATTCCTGAAAGTGTTCAAGGTCAGGTTGGATGGGGGTTTCAGCAGCGTGATATAGGGGAAGGTGTGCTTGTCCCTGACATGGAGATTGGAAACTTAATGGTCTTTAAGGTCCCTTCCAACTAAAACTATTATATGAATCCGTGAACATGAAAATTTTTGTCCCCATTGAATGAAAAAGCAATTTTCAGGCTGTACAATTCTTTCTGTAGTAATTTTTCTCTCTTTCTCTTTGTTGTCATACCCAGTGAAAAAAAAAACTAAAAAAAAGAAGATTTCCTGAAAACTAGGGTAGCAAAATTGTTATGTTATTTTAATAATAGGAGGAAATAGCAAGAGTCTTTCAGCAAAAGTTGATAGAAGTGCAATTAGGAAGAAAAGTGCTTAATTTTCCCATTATATCAAATTTTATGTTCTGTTTCCTCCTTTAATTTAAGGAACTGAAGAATGACATCATGATAAAAGTAGAGCATGTTTCAGCAAAGAATCATATTGAAGTTTTTATTCATCACATTCATCACATCTACAAAGATCTGAGAAATTTTTCTCAAGCTGCATGCTGTGTTTGCATGGGAAGCGTTATCCAGTTGACCATAAGTCATGGTGATATCCTAATTTAGAGTAGGGTTGTGTGTAACTGTGCATAATTCCTCAATTTAGCTGTCCAAGCGCCTGATATTTGCAGGAAATTGGAAACTGGAGTTGGAAGACTGGGTAGCTTGGGGGACTGCCAGGTCCATCCCCATCCAAGCCCAAGAAGGTGACTCTAGAGAGTTCTGTGTGTTACAGACATTTGTAGGTACCTCATCCTATAAAAGCTCAGAGAGCTTTTGAACAGTGAAATTACTAAATGCAAGCTGCCTAAATCAGTTGTGTTCTTCAGCTGCTCGTGGTGCTGCACTCACAGTACCATGACAGCTCTGCTTCTGATGTGCTAATGAATGCTCCCCACAGTGGCACCAATAAAGACCACCTATTACTATCCTCATTTGTATTTGGGAAATGAAATATAGAAACTCAGTAGGATGCACATCCAGAGGCAGAGATCTACATGTAGGTGTTTGGAGATGAGACAAGAGACTGAGCTCCCACAGCAATCGCAGATCAGAGAACAGAGAAAATCACCCCACAGCAGGCATCCCTGAAGTGCTCAGTACCTTACATTCACTGCACTGCTCATTCATTGATTAATAGTAATATTATTAGTAGTAGTTCATCCATTGGTTAAAATGGAAACCTAGACACTAAAAACAATTTTGTTATTTCAGCATGGGTGTCTAGGGTAGTGTGAGACCATCTTTGGCATTCAGATGCTTTGCCAGAGGTATATGTGTCCTACAGGTCAATTCTGTGCACATGTGTCAGGTCCCCCACAGATGGTCGAGAGTCGTACCTGGGGCCAGAAGGGTCAGGGCCAACAGAAGTAGACTGGGCGTGTCATTTGGATGTTGGAAATAAAATCACTGCAAACTGATGTATTTGTTTGTAGAAGAAGGCCTCACTGCATTAGGAATCAGTTTGATTCCCTGATCATCAAATTGTGGCACTTGAGATGCTGTAAAGGCTGCATAACTGCTGGTTATGAGCCTTTTCTAAGTTCTGTGACAGCCTTGGGTGGTCTGTACCAAGCACAATGGCACACCCTAAATGACATTAGATGTCTCTGTGGGCAATTGAATAAAGCCTTTCTCTTTGACCAAGACACTGGTTTGTCTTTTTTGTTGATAAACACACTGGCAATCACATATTGTGTGGGCTTACACCAGATCCCTGAAGTCCCTCTGCACTCTTCACACTCATTAAACATAATCTTACTTTCCTACTCTGGATATTAAATATATAATAAATGGTTTTAAGCAGAAGCATTTCAATAAGAAGTACATTATTTTTTCTTTTTTCTCTGGCTGGTGCATTTATACAGAACTGAGTTGGCTGAGCAGAAGAGAAGTAACTTCTTTGTGTTTGTAAAATGTCACTGTAACACCCTGAGCATGGGCTATTGCAGTCTCAGAAGAAGCTGAGTGCAGTGAGTAACTCCATTTTGTCCACAAGTGGAGCTGCAGCCATTGGTGAGCTGTGTATGACGCACTACTGACATGCCTTACTTGCGTGCTTTTGTGTGTGATGGGGCAAAAATGACTCACTCCTGTGTGGGCTGGCTATCAGCTCAGCTGAGCTTTCTAACTTCAATGCGACTTCGTAATTGACTCTGACAAGTCCCTATCTATCTTTTATATAATATTTTATAACACTACACCCTAAGGTCAAAATAAAGTTCTGCTCCTCTTGTTTAACCTTCTTTAACATAACATAAAAAAAAAAGTGGACTAAACCAGCTGGAACTAAATATTATTTAGATGAATGTATGTACTGTAAAGTAACATTTTTCTTCTTTGTTGACAATAAACTTGTTTCAACTTTGTTGACAAATAAACTCTGTAACAAATGAAATAATAAACTCCGTAAATATCAGAAGATCCTTGCTTGTTAGGGAATATAAAGCTGGTCAAATATTATTCCTGAAGTGGGTGGCAGGTGCTTTTATTGTTAGCTAGAGGAGTCACTGTGAATTTGATTGTGAAATAACCAAAGCCAAACTTCACTGTTCTGTAGCGCAGGGTTCCCCTCAATTATGGAGTACCACAGCTACAAAGAATGCTAATGTTTAGAGTCAGGGAGCAAAGAGATAATGACTTTGAAATAAAGTCTTCTTTATTCATAGAATCACAGAATGGTTTAGGTTGGAATAGACCTTAAAGATCATCTAGTTATAATCCCCCTGCCATGGGCAGGGACACCTTCCAATATATCATATTGTTCAAAGTCCCATGCAAGCTGGTCTTAGACACTGACAGGGACACAGCATCCACAACTTCTCTGGGCAACCTGTGACAGTGGCTAGCACCCTCCCAGTAAGGAATTTCTTCCTTTTATCTTATCTAAACCTACCCTCTTTCAGTTTAAAGTCATTCCCCTTTGATCTATCACTACACGACCCTCTAAAAGCTCCTTCCTCAGCTCTCCAGTAGCCAACTTTAGTTGCTAGAAGGTCCTATAAGGTCTCAGAACCTTCTCTTCTCCAGGCTTATCAATCCCAACACTCTCAGCCTGTCTCCATAGAAGAGATGCTCCAGCCTCCTGATCATTTTCATGACCCTCTTCTTGGTGTCACTTCAACAGGTCCATATCTTTCCTGTCCTGGAGGTCTTCAGAGCTGGACAAAGCACTCTAGGGAGGGGTCTAACCAGAGCAGAGCAGAGGAGCAGAATCTTGCCTGCTGCCTACACTGCTTTTGATGCAGACCAGGATACATTTGGCTGTCTGGGATGCAAGCACACATAGATATGGGAACATGTGGCCATTGAGGACATGGTTTAGTGGTGAACATGATTGTGGTGTTCAGTTGATGGTTGGACTTGATGATGTTAGAGGTCTTTTCCTACCTTAACTACTCTATGATTCTGTGGTTGTCAAGTTGTGATGAGCTGTTCATCAACCAACACCCCCAGGTCCTGGTCCTTAGGGCTGCTCTCAATCCATTCTCTGCTCAGCCTGTATTTGTGCTTGGGATTGTTCTGACCCAGGTGCAGAACCTTGTACTTGTTGAACTCGAGGTTTGCACAGTCCCATCTCTCAAGCCTGTCCAGATCCCTCTGGGTGGCATCTCTTTCTTCCAGCACGTCAAGTGCACTACACAGCTTGCTGTCACCTGCAAAGTTGCTGAGGGGGGCCCTCAGTCCACCTTCCATGCTGGTGACAAGGACATATTAAACAGCACCAGTCCCAGTAAAAAACCTGAGGAATGCCTCTTCATTGCTGGTCTCTCCTTGTGAACATCGAGTCATTGACCAAAAAATTTTTGATTGTGACCAATTCCTTAATCCACCAAGTGGTCCACCTATCAAATCCATGTCTCTTCAGTTTAGACACAAGCATGTCATGGGGGGCACTGTAAAATGCCAATGCTGTAACCTCATCATTGAAGGCCACCAGATTTGTGAGGCATCATTTCCCCTTAGTAAAGCCATATTGTCTGTCACAAATTGCCTCCTTATTTTCCATGTGCCTAAGCATAGTTTCCAGGAGGATCTGCTCCTCATCTTGCTGGGCATCAAGGTGAGATTGATTGGCCTGTCAATTGAAAAATGGAAGGTATGTTTCCTCTTATCCAGCCACTGGGAACTTCAGGAGACTGCCACAGCTTTTCAAACATGATAGATAGTGGCTTAGCCACTTCCTCCACCAGTTCCCTCAGGACCTGTGGATGCATCTCATCAGATCTCAAGGACTCGTGTCCCTTCAGGTTCCATAGATTTTCTCGAACTTGACCTCCTATAGTGTATGGTTTTTCCAAGTCCCTGACTTTGCTCTCTATGACTTGAGTTGTGGCTGGAACAGTTGCTGGTGAAGATTGAGGCAAAAAATTCTTTGAGTTTCTTAGGCATTTCCATATCCTCAGTAACCAAGTCTCATTTCCTTCCAGAGAGGGTACACATTTTCCCCAGCCTTCCTTCTCTCCCTTATGTACCTGTAGAAGCTTTTCTTGTTGTTCTTGCTGTCCCTGGCCAGATGGAATTCTCTAAGTGTTTTAGCTTTCCTAACCTGATCCCTAAATGCTTGGAAAATCTCTGGGACTATTCTTCCCAGGCTACCTGTGCCTCCTTCCATCCATCCTCTGTGGGGTTCATTTTGGGTTTGAGTTTTTCCAGGAGCTCCTTTTTCATCCACACAGATCTCTTGGCATTTTTGCCTGATTTCCTCCTTACTCGGATGAATCATTCCTGACCTTAGAGGAGGTGATCCTTGAACATTTCTTGGGCCCCACTTCTCTTGAGGGCTTTGACCCTGAAGATGCATAAGTCTGCTCTTCTGAAGGCCAGTGGAAGGAGCTGGCTGTGTGCCCTCCTCACTGCCCTAAGGATCTTGAAGTCCACAATTTCGCAGTCCCTGCAGCCAAGGCTGCCCTTGAGCTTCACATTGCCTACCAGCCCCTCCTGGCTGGTGAGAACAATGTTCAGCATACCATCAGGGAACAAGGCCCAGCATAACACCTCACTTTGTTGGTATTTATTGGGGAAGGACGCTGTCATCAGCACATTCCTCTTGGATTGCTTGTGCCCTGTTGTGCTCAGGGTGTCAGATGCCCAGACACCTGAGACATTGTTCATCCATTTAACTTTACCCATCCTGGTCTTGAGTCCTCTAGTAATCTATTATCCTTTGGTAAGGAGAGTGACCGGTGTCTTACCTCACAGCTGATTCATCTCTATTTAGACATTCAGAATAGGATGAACTCTTCTCTGGAGATGCTAACTTTTCTTTTACTACCTTAGTTCGGGACTTAACTTTCAGAATGAGTAAAGTTCAAGAAGATAAATCCCATTATTAGGTGCTATTTTGAAGAGGTGGGTAGGTACTAGGTTTTTTTTGAGATGTTTGTGCAGTGACTAGACACTGTATTCCACAAGAAGACCATGGTTTATGACAGAAATTCTCCACTACTACTGCAACCTCCTCCAGTTTTTAAAAGACCTTACTAGCGTCATTTGGTAATATTACAGTTCAGTTTCTTTGAGCTGATATTAAGTACTGCTTAGCCCAAAAGGAGGATGTGGATAGATCAGAAAGATAAAAATCAGACTGAAATAATGAAGATGCATATATGTTATTTTCTGCAACATAGATAGATAGACAGATAGATAAAGAATGGAGAATAAAAGAAGTAATTTTTTTGTTTATCTGTGCATATTTATCCTATGTCTTAGTTGCTGCAACTGAAAAAAACAATACACTTATATTAAATGTAATGTGATAACATTTGAAAATTATGTCTGAGAAAATTAAGACAATTAGATTCAGTGAGATTAGAGTGACTTATAAGTTTGAATGAGCAGAAGGAAACAGATCTGCTTCTAGGAGTATCCCAGTGGCTTGGTTGAAAACTAACGATGTCATGCAGGCACTGAAACCATAAAGGTTGTTTATTATGAGTGTGCACCTAAAGTAATAGAAAGCCTGAGACTGTGACTGATAAATAGCTGGGTAATGAAAGAGTTGCCTGCAGCCCATTAGAGAAATGATGAAAGACTGAAGTCTGCCACAAGGTTTCTGCAGCCTGACATAGATGAGGTGGTGAAGACTGGGAGATATCCCGATCAGACTAACAGATAACTGGCAAAAACTGAACACATGGATCTTGCATGCATATGTAGCCCAGGGCTAAAGATACTCACCAATTAAAAATGGTGTGATGAAAAATGGTAAGGGAAGAGGAAAAACGCTTGAGATAAGTACAGGGAGCAATGTAAGTGGCTGAGAATGTGTTAAAGATCATGAAAAATTATTGCACCAGCATTAGTGGGAGGTGAGAAGAGGCCCAGAGGAGCTAGAATAAAGGCATCAGACCAGTAAGACAGTGCAAACATAGGGGCAGGGCAGGAAAGAGCGTAGGGAGTATGGCTTTTAGTTCAGCAGAAGGGAACTGCAATGCAAGGAAAGTGAGCAGCCGTATGTGCTGGAGAGTTTATCAGCCTTGGGGCTTACTGTACCTTCCCATCTGTACATCACCGTCTGTGCTGCTTAGGTGGTCTAATTCTGCTAAGAGTCAGGATGATCTAACAGGATGGGAAGGAGCATGGAAAAGGACATCAGAGGGCTGGTGATACTAGTGAGTCAGAGGGAGAAATTATAAGTTTCAGCTGCAGGATGAAAAGAAGGCAGGACGGTTATGATCAAGAACTTTGAATTCTGATGAGAGTGGAGGAGGGAGAATGATGTAGCGCAGTCCACAGGCTCAATGATAGAACATATGGTAGGGAGCATGGAGAATCTTATGCTCACATGAACACAAGCTGCTTGCCCTCTCCCCTCCCCTCCCCTCAGCACCCCTTCCATCTCATCTCCTCACCTATCCACCTAGTCTCCAAACACAGATCTTCAGCCACTGCATCCCACCCATTTTTTGACCTATTTGCATTGTCTGAACACACAGAGGGAATTTATTCTTAACTGTGTGGGAAGACTGTTCTAACCATACAACCCTTTCTCAGGGTTTACTAGGTTTACCCAACCCAATTTGAAGTGATAATTAACCTGCCACAGCTTTTCAGAGCTTCTCCCATGGGAAATGGGCATTGCTGGTTAGTTCTTAGGCCCCTTAAGTGGTTTCCTCAGGTCTCCCAACATCCCTGCAAGCCTGTGAGATGCTGTGCTGACATCAGTGAGGAGTATGAGAAAGGTTTGAGGATCTTCCCTCTTGGAACGGATCTTCAGGACTTTGAACAGGGCATATAGAACTATTCCTTTATGATACATGTGGACATAATGTAACTATGCCATTCCATATATGGTGCATATGAAGATTACATAATTCTTTGGCCAAAGTATTCTACCATTTTGTTGATTTTTATCACTGTATCAAAAGGGTGAGAAGACAAATTTGTGATAGATGAAGTCTTTTGCTAAATTAGCTCCTCTAATATGAAGCTGACTGCCCCTGACTGACTGCTCCTTCTTGGGGTAAAAACTTTGCTCTTGGTTCAAATTTACAATTTCCTCTAGTTAATTTCACAAACTTCTAATTACAGACAGAGATTTTACAATCTTTTAAGAAACCTTATTTTATGGACTGCTTCATAATATAAACTTTCTCTCCACAGTGACAGACACACAAAGTCTGTAATTTGAATATCTGATGTCTTAATACTCTCTTTGGAAGAATTTTAAATCTCAAGTTGATTACAGTCATCCTTCCCACAGGGCAATATAATCACTGTTCCACTTTTTAATACATCTGCTAATCAAATACTAAAGATTCCCTCCAAACAAATCAGTGAGGTTCAGGAGAACATGAAAGTAGGTAGTCCAAGGGGTATTTAAAACGTCAGATGACTGTATGAGATAAGAAGGTTTGTGTGGGCTGACAAGTTTAATAAGCACTGCAATATTTAGTAAGTCTCCCTGCTTAATAGCAGTTTCTCTAATGGAATAAGGTATCCAGGAAAGTCTGTCATTACTTTGAAGTACACATTTATTTTAATCAAATTCCACCCAGCTGCTTGTTCTACTCAGAGGGGTCTGAAAATTTACTCTTTTACAAGATGCCTCTTCCCAAACAACTCTGATCATTGCATCTTCAGCAATTTCAGTGTGGCAGGTTATGGTCTGCTACAATACCTATGCCCTTTCCATACCTGAGAGGAATTTGATTTTTTTCCATACATATTAATAAATACGCCTACATGAATTTGATTATAAGTAAAATGTCCAATAAACCTCTTTGCACTTTTTTATTGATTTAAAATATACATTAAGATAATGGCTGTCCTAAATCTAAGACAAATTTTCATCCTGACTTTGTCTGAAATCTAAATTCAATATGACTAAAGCAGAAAAGAGGAAAAAATAATGATTATTGTAGTCTTTTCCTTACCTTTCATGCAGTATGTAAATCTACATATATTTTCCACCTCGAAAGAATCAAAAATTCCAGGAGAAATTTGCAGTAGGTACGTAGTTTGCAGAATAAATATTTGGAAAGAGGAACTTCTGTGCTCACCCTAAAATCTGATACAAATCATTAAAATTTTTGTTGGCCTTGTGTCTTGAGCAGTTTAGCCACTTCTCAGAAAAGGATGATGAAGAAAGTAAATACTGATAATGCTGACAGGAATTTCAAAAAATCTCCTTCTAACAAATTTCAGTGAAAAGTAAGTTAAACATTGATGGATTATGAGTACAAGCCTGTACTTTGTAATTGCAGAATAAAAATTAATGTTAGATAATTTTATTAGGGTACCAGAGCAGTAATGACTGCGATCACCCTAAGAAGTCCCTGCACATTATTGTCCAAGAATGCTTAGTGACACAAATATCTCTATCACTTCTTTTTCTTTCTTTCTTTCTTTCTTTCTTTCTTTCTTTCTTTCTTTCTTTCTCTTTCTTTCTTTCTTTCTTTCTTTCTTTCTTTCTTTCTCTTTCTCTCTCTCTCTCTCTCTCTCTCTCTCTCTCTCTCTCTCTCCCTCTTCCCTCTCTTTCCTGTAATTGAGTAAATGCTTGGTTTCTTTATCAGCTTCTATTCTGCAAAATGGTGCACTTCAGACTTCAGTGAGTCACTGAGGATTTTCTGACCAGCATGACAGTGAAAGAAACCATAAAGGGTTTGAAAAATGTCCACAGGCAGGACTATTCTTCATAATGTACAAGATGGTAAATTATCCTTTGTCAGCGTCTTGGTAGTGCACACTGTCCCAACTCACTCAGTGCTGGCCATTGTCAGGGACAGGATGATGGACATCTCAGCATGTTCATTTCCATTAGCCCAGTTCACTGTTGATCTCAGGTCATTATTTCCAGTCTCCCTCCTCACTTTGATTCCTCAAGGCTGGGATGAAGCTAACCTTGAAGCTAGTGGTAGTGAAGAAAAAGGGAAAAAATGGGTTATTTATATCCTAATTGGCTTCAGAATAAAGAGCAAAACCAGTTGGTTTGCAAGGATAGAAGTAAAGATAAGATCAGGAATTTCATAAAATCACAGAATTTTCTCAGTTGGAAGCTACCTACAAGGATGATTGAGTCCAACTCTTAAGTGAAGGGCCCATACAGCAATCAAACCCACAATCATTTGTAGCTTTTTCTACTTTTTGTCAATGTGAGCACCCAAAATCTTGCTTGTGAGTGAAGAGGAAGCACATATTTTATCAATATGTGTATATCAAATAATTGCATTTTAGTATACTCAAAATCTTATCATTCTCATCATTGTTAGTCCAGAGAGAATCCACACATGGTAGCTTTTCCATCATTTCATGTCTTTAAGTCAAAGTTGCATAATCTTCTATAAATATTATACAGGAAGGAAGGAGATAAGACCTGATTCAAAAATTACATGGTAAAACCATAGAAGTTTCAGTTCTTCAGGAAGGTAAACAAAAGTGTCAGTGAAAACCATGCTTCCCCCAGAAGGAGGAGCAGCTGCTAGTCATTTGTGGTGAGTGGAAGGTGTCCTCAGTAGCAGTCTAAGGAGGATTCCTGCACAACCCCTCTCCTCAGAGATGAATTGGGATGGGCACACAGAGTCGTACAGACAGCTTTCATCCTCTTGTGCTTCCCTTAAAATGCCAGTACCCTGGCATCTCATGTCCTGACCACTTATCCTCCCCTCCAGCCTGAACTCCATCACTGTCTGCATTACTTGCCTCACCTTTCAAGCAGGGATCCTGTATTACTAGCCTACACCTTATTCTCTCTCTCCCTGAACAGCTGTGATCTCTGTCCCAGCTGGAGCAAAACTGCTGCCCACCAGCATACCCACAGTAGCTCTCCAGGCAAAAAGCCTCCAGGGGATGGATTTTCCAGGGGTTGGACTTTCCAGGGGTTGGACTTCGTTCCTGCCATCAGAAAAGCACTTCTCTGCATCACTTGAAGATTGGATGAGGCTCTGGATATTCCATTTAGTCCCTACTACTGATATTTAGAGATTCTGTATATGTCTACCTGCTCTGTCACCACTTCCTATGTACCCTTTAATACCTGTGTGGGACTATAACACTGCTGGCTTTTAGAGGAGATCAGGAGGCAATGGGAGAGACCATGTGATGTTCTGGTTCAGCTGTAATTTGCTGATACAGATTCCCTGGTACTCCAGCAGTTTGTCAGATTTAAATTTTAAAAATGTAGTGCATTTCAAATAAATATAAATTTTAAACCCAGCATCACACAGCAAAATTTCCAGTACATGAGAATATCTATGGGATGCAATAAATGAAGTTAGATTTTTCAAATTATTATTATTATTTTAAATTCCTCTGACATGTGGAGAGAGGAGTTTAGAGGATAGTAGTTTTATAAAGGAAAAGAATTACAAAGTTATACACTGAATAAAAGAGAAGGAAATTCTTTTCCCTCTAGAAATAATGACACTGACAGAGTGTACAATTTTCACTGTTGTTTAAGCAATGTATTTTTTATTGCTTTAATTATTCCTCCTCCATCTTTCCCATGCATGCAGGATGTTTGATAGGTCCCTGTGAGTAGTGAAACCACGCATTAATTATATGGACTTTCATAGTCAATCAGGCATGAGTCCTGGAATTTCTGAGCAATAAATTTTCCCAGATTAGATAGCATTTGCTGTGTTCTCTTCCAATTTGGACCCATTTCCAAATTATCCTCTTCCACTGCTAAGAATCTCACTTGAGTGAGATTTGACACTTCAGTCCTCAGTGTTTCAGAGATGAACTCACAGCTGGTATAAATCTAGAAGCTTGTTCTGTTTATGAACAAGTTTCTGTGCAACAAATGTCTGCTATAGCAGCAAACTAAACCAAGGACTAAATGTCTCTGCTGCTGCCATATTCACACTGGTATGAATGGAGCACAATAAATCTAACATTAACCTCACCCTAACAAGTTTATTTCTGTCAGCTTAGCCAAAGCAGCTCATTTCAACTATCAACATGGTACAAACCCAATTCAAAGAGATCAGGTTAAATTACAACACAAGCTGGTTTTTAGCTACCCTGTTATCCATCTATGCTATGGCATTCAAGTTACTTGAACACAGATACACCAGTGATTATGCTGAACCTTCTCTCAGCACTCATAGGTTCTGATCTTTAATTTAAAATCCAAAGCGTTGGAGTCAGATGAATGCCACAGAATCTTAGTTTCTTCATCAGCAGTCTTATAGGTGAAAAAAGCAAGAAAGCAAACAAAACCCCCTAATACATAACCCTATTACTTTCAAAAGTAAGAAATCAAGTAAAAAAAATGAATACATTGTTTTTAAATGTAAAGATTTTCATCCATTCTCAAGATTCTGGGATGTTTAATTAGATGTCACCCAGATGTCTTGTCTCCATTTCTTTTTGTAGTTCGAAAAGCTGTAAAATCAAAACAGCAAAGAAAAGTTATGTGACAGATATTAATCCCATCACTCAGGTACATTGGATCTGCTTATCCTTCTCTATTCATGCAAGCTGATCATGCCCAAAAGCAAACACTAAAGAGATTATAGTATCAGTTATTTAGAGCAGTGTGGGTTGGAAGGGATCTCAAAGATTATCTCATTCCAACTCCCTAGCCATGGGCAGGGACATCTCCCACTAGATCAGGTTGCTCAGAACCATGCCAAACCTGGTCTTGAAAACTTCCAGGGATGGGGCACCCACAGCTTCTCTGGGAAACCTGTTTCTGTGCCTCACTAGTGCTTTTGCCCTAGGAAAAGCCTGCTGTCCCCCAGAACAAAGACTTGTCAGAGGAAAGGACAATGAACTAAGCCTGGCAGAAACATGCTAGATGCAATAGCTCCCCTCAGAGCTTTTCAGTGTGCAGTGGATAGAACTGAGATTACTCATTTCATGCATATTTTCCTGCAAAATCTTCCTTTTTATCAGAACTGCACAGGAAGCTCTACACACTGCCTAAGAGATTCCCTGTTAAGGGATAATCCTCTTCACAAAGTGTAAGAGCACGATGTACTTTATGATCTCTGCCCATTTTTATTCTTTCCCTGCCAACAATTCCTTCAGCACAGCTATAAATCCCATTAGGTGAGGTCACCAGCTCAAATAAATAAAAACATGTTCTTATGTACACTTCCCAGTGTCACCCACCCCAGACATTTATTTTTATGGCAGGCATTTATTTGGGTGATCCCCAGGAACAGAAACTATGTCAGTTATAAATACTTTTGCAAAAAACCCCAAACCTGTCAGACCATTACAGGCCACAGAGCTGTACTCTACCATTGCAGCAGAGCTATCAGGTGTGATAATAGCAGCCATTAGTTGCTGTTGCCAAAATTCAACCTAATGGTCACTTTTGTTGTTAATTTTTGGAGCCAGAGGCAAGTCTTGAGCAGGTGCCACATGAAGAAAGGTAAAACACTAATGTTAAAATTGTTTTTTTCTGGAAGGAATGTACCTGGCAAATTATGGGCCAACAAATAATTTTCACTGAAAAAAATGCCACTTGTTTCTTTAGAAACATCAGAGAGAGAGACTTTACTTAAAAGTGCCCTTTTAAAATGCAATACTACTTATCCTACTTTCACCTTCTTCTGATAAACCAATGAAATAGAGTATATCTGAATCATCACTCTTTGAAAAATTACACACCTTTAACTTTTTTGCATTGTTGCTATTTGTGGAATCCAGCTTCAGATTGTTTCTGTCTTTTGAAAATAACATGCAGCTGGAAACCCCCTCCCAATACATACCCATTTAGTAGTAGGGCCATCTTTTGGTTTGATAATTATTGACAAGGTTTAAGAGTTTGCTCTGCATAAATGCTTTTGGATTTTTTTCACTGCTTCTGTAGAAAGTTGTCTAAGACAACAAATGCTCATTACATTGAAATATCTGTAAGATAATATCTGTATCTGTGTGTTCTGTAAACCCTTATGATACTTTTCTCCTGTATTTTTAATGCATTGTAATGCTGCCAACACTGCATTTAATACATAGCAGTTTCTTGCTCATTTTTTCTTGGAAATTGTTCACTATGTGCTTGTGTTGCTTTCTTTCTTTGATGGAGTTCCACAAGGAATCTTCCTAGAGCCAGATGACAAAAGCACTCTCTAAAGTGCCACAATAGCAGGAACTTTCCAAGAAAAATTAGCAGTCACATGTCAAATAGGAAAATTACAGAAAATTACATTCCCTGTGATTCCAGTCATGTTTGCTTGCTAATCAATTTCTTTTCTGATATTCCAGTCTTCTGGGCAGAATAAAAATCAGCCTTTTAAAAACTCTTTCTATTAGAAAAAGGTGTTCTCTTTGTCACTGTGGATAAATGAGTTCCCCCTACTGTGAATTATTCTTTTGATCACCTTTGCTGCAAGTTGATAAACACTCATTTCTGGGCCAGTAACATGTTTCCAGTATACCAGTTTCAAGGTCTGAAGACTCATCGTCCTGTAAAGCAGGAGAGTGTTCTGCATGATGGATCAGAGACCCCGAGTTGCTAAAGGGGACATATTATATTTGTTAGAAGCTGAAAATATCAGGCTATCGTCCTGGAAAGTCATATTTTCAATATAGAAACGCCACTTTTGAGGAGGGCTTATGCAGTCTTTTTAAGCTTAATTTCTTGGATTAATTTAAAACTGAGGTGTCTAGCTACATGTCTGAAAGGGCACAAAGTCTGAATATTTAAAGTATGAAAAATATCTGTAAAGCATTCAAAATACTTTTTCTGTAACCTATGTAGCATATGTGTAACAGCTAAATTTATTTGGCAGACTGAGATTTGCTTCATAGGCTTCAAAACTTTGTATCCAAAACATTTGAATTTAACATTTCTCAGTGTATGCTTATTTGGCAAAATTTCTAAAAACTTCAGCTATCATCTACCATGACAAAATTCTAACCTTGCCTAACATAAATGGAGTTCTACATGCAAAGAAGACAAGAAAGGAAGACCCACAAAAATGAGAGGCAAACACTCTGGACAGATTTTTTCAAATGTGACATGTATGGTATTCACTTCATTGTGAAAACATTGTTTTAGGTAAAAGCCAGCAATTATGTACACAGAAGGTAATGTAGAGAATGTCTGATAATAAGAGAAAAACTGTCATAAAAGTGATTTGCTTTCAAAATCATGCACTATAGGCTTTTTTTTTAATCAGAACAACTCTGAAATTCGTTGGTTATTATTTTAATATTTTTCTATATTTAATTTTAAAACTTTTAAGTTAAAACTTTTGGTCATGTTAATATTTACTTTATGTATTCAATACATGAGTGACTCAAGCCCCAGGGAAAGTCCTAATTACACCTATCCACACCCCATTGTGGTGGAAGCAGATATTCTGGGAGCTTAAACTGAGATTTATGCCTTTATAAATGTAGGGTTTACATCATACATAAAATTAGATACAGCTTGGACATTCTTGTTATAAAAAAAATCTGTAAAGCAATCCTGGCTATCCGTCTGCAGGACAACTTCGTTAATGACATCCCACAGAAGAGGAATACTGTACCTGAAAGGATGTCACTTCAAATGAATTTTCCCAGCAGAAGCTACTGCTGAATCATCTTATTTCCTGTATATTGAAACAAATTGAGAGCAAGGACCTTCCCAGTCACAACATGTTACTGGAAATTCAGTATTGGAAGCTATTCTGTGCTTTAAAAGTGCAAATAGTGAAAGATGCCTTAACTGAAGATACTGCATGTGCTGCTCCCTTTTCAGATGAGATATACAGGAAGGCAAGAAAGCATACTGATAAATACAGTCTTTTGGAATTCAAGTGCATTAAAATGCACGAAGTCTGGAAGAGCATTTTGAGATATACCTTTAAGTAACCTAAGAAGGAAACTGGAAGTTTGCTGAATTAAACACTTGACAAGAAACCAAAGTTGTAAAGCTAACTCTGCTGTTCTCATTATGTACGGGATGTGTGGGATCTTGGAGCATAACTGGCTTTCAGTAAGCTGCAGTGCAGCTCTCTCCAAGCGCTGTGCTGGGAAGCTGTCCAAGGGATATTGACTTCTGCTTTTCTGGATCCAGGAAATAGTACTGTCAAGTCCTGAGGGTAAAACTAATCCTTATTTAATTAAGACTTTTGATTAACTGAGTTTGGGTAAACAGGATGGTGAAGTAACCAAAATATTTTGAAAACAAATATAGGAATTGAGAGGCAGGTCCTCGTCCAGCTACTTGCCAGTAAAGATACACTCTTAGTCTCTCTGCTCCTGCAGCTTCTGGGGATAAAAATGCAGACTCCTGGCTGTAAAGGGATCAGCTTGAGCAGATATTGGAGAAGACTTTGGTAGAATTTGTGTAAGGCACCTATCGGCAGTGTTTTATAGCATTAGCTGTGCTACCAACTGTGTTAGAAGAAAAAAAATGAACCTTTCTACTGGGTCTGCTTGAGATGAAGTTAATTTCACGGCGGCCTTGAGAACACAGTTTTGGATCTGTGACCAAATCATTGATGATCATTAGCTATTGCTGAAAAGTGTTTTCCCAGTGTCAAAGCCTTTTCTTTTTCCTACTCTCCCTTCCCCAGTAGGCCAGCAGTGGGCAAGAAGTTTGGAGGAGACAAAACCAGGGCAGTTGACTCAAGCCAGCCAAAGGGCTCTTTCAACCCTATGCTGACATGCTCAGCTATGAAATCTCAGAGAAAGACAAAGAAAGTGGGATGTCTGACATTTGTCTTCCCAAATGATCATTGCATGCAATGAAGCTCTGCCTTCTAGAAATGGCTGAACATTCGCCTGCTGATGGGAAGCAGTGAATGAATGCTTTGTTTTGCTTTGCTTGCATGTGCTGCTTTGCCTTTTACTTACTAAACTGTCTTTATCTCAATCCATAATGGTTTTTTTGCTGACTCTCCCATCACTCTTGGGAGGGAACTCCCAAGTCTGGAGCTTACCTGCTATCTTGGGTCAACCCACTACGATCTTGCAATAAGGCCCTAAAAAGTTCTTCTCTCTGCCTCTCCCTCCAAACCTTCACATTTAAACATTTTTCCCTTTCAATTTATACAGAACACATTCAAGAGATACTCAGTAATGGACCACAATAAGAAATATGTAATTATGCAGTTGCATACTTAATTCAGGTGCACAGCTGTGAGGTCACATGCAAAGGAGGTGTTCAGAAATTAAGACTGGCATTTTTTGAGCAAGCTGGTCCTTTGATTCTGAACTGTCTAAATGTTATTTAGTACACATGATGTAACTGCTCTGGTTGTGTGACTGACCTCTTTGGAAGGCTGTGCCAAAGGCTGTCCTCAGTGGTAGCTATGCAACCACATTGATTTCTGTGCGATCACACAAGCATGTTTGCAGACAGATCACCTCAGTGGTGTGCCCTCCTCCACTGCAGAATCACCCACTGTTTAGGTCTTTTTTTGTCACCAGAGTTGGTTGCTGCTTGCATAACTAATGTGTCAGCACATGAGTGATTCTGTTTTCCAGTCTGTACAAAGGCACGTTGTCCTTAGCCCACAGCAGGTCATCCCAGGAGAGCTGCCTCCTAAATCACTTCCTTTGCCTCCTCACTCCTTAGCTTATCACAATCCTCTTTCCAATTCATCAGATAAAATTTGATTATTTTACTTTACAACAAAATAGAATTAATTTAAAATGAAAATTATGGAGAAATGCTTTGAGGCACTACCAAAGTTCTCTGACAAAATTTTTGGAAGAGCTTAGTGTCCAGATCTTTCTGAACTGTCATGCTCCACAGTTAGAAAGGCCCTACGGGCACATGTGGGGTAAATAGGCCCCTGATCCAAGAAACATGTTGATTCTTAAGGAGGGTAACAAAGGTTCCTGCCCTAGGAAAAAAGAATGCATTTATCCCCTCAGAGGACTGAACAGACCACTGTGCTCCACAGACAAAAAGGTGCTATGTGCTAACACACACTGAATAGGTGCCTGTCCTAAGGAATGTCACATAATGCATCCAGCTCTGGAGTTCTCAGCACAGGACAGACTTGGATCTCTTACCGAATGTCCAAATGAGAGTCACTAAGACCATGAGAGAGCCGGCCCATCTCTCTTGTGAAGAAAGGCTGAAAGAGTCAGGATTGTTCAGCCTGGAGAAGAGAAGGCTCCAGGGATACCTTTTAACAGCATTCCAGTACCTAAAAAGGGTCTATAGGAAAGATGGGGACAGATTTTTAAACAGGGTCATAGGACAAGAGGTAATAGTTTTAATATGAAAGAGGGTAGATTTAAACAAGATGCAAGGAAAAAAATGTGGGTGGGGAAACACCGGAACAGGTTTCTCAGAGAGGTGGCAGATGCCCCATCCCTGGAATCATTCAGAGTCAGACTGGATGAGGCTCTGAGCATCATGGTCTAGTGAAAGGTGCCTCTGCCCATGGCAGGGAGTTTGGACTAGATGACTTTTAATGGTCCCTCCTAACCCAAACAATTCTTTGATTCTCTCCTTTCCTAGGAGTGGCTAAACAGGCCTATGCTCCCAGGACTGACAGACACTGATTTTTCAGGAGTGTTAGAGAGGTCCTCACCACCAGTTATTGTTATCACAGTATGTCGCCACTCTTAGACTGTGTCTGTTTCTCTGTCTGGAATTTCCTATTCCTTGGCAAGCAATTTGTGCCATTACTATACCCAGCCATCTCCTCAAAATATCTTTTCAAAATATACCTGAATGCTTTATGCTCAGTCTGAAAATGAAGGAAAATTTTATAAATACTTTGATTTCTTCAGTAGTTATCTGCCACACTATATGTCCTCAGCAGCTTTAGTGACCTGTTGGAAACAGAAAGATAAAAAACAGCAGTGAGGAGAAAAGTTTAATAAATACCCATTAGCATCTAAGCATCCACCTTATAACCCATGAGACACAATTTAAACGATGGATGCTTCTGCTTCAATCCTCATGGCCAGACTTGCACCTCACCCAGCTATGCAGGGCAGCAGGGATCAGTGTTGCCAGGGAGCCAGTTAGTGTCTTGGTGCAGTCAGAGCCTGGGACTTGAGTGCAGCAGGCTGAAGGCTGCTTTCATAGGCTCACAGCACACTGTACCTACATGACAGCAGCTGCTCCAGCCCCTTGTCAGCCCTGCCAGTTACTCCAGCAGGTATCAGGATCAGGAGAATGCTGGCACTGGCAGTGCTGACTGTATGCATCAGACCAAGCAGCACCAGCAGCACCTTATGACTTTTTGCCTGAGAGAAGCTATGACATCCTCTGGATAATGAGATGTTAAAGATGAGATATAATTTTGTCACTATGTCATCAAATCACTTTGATGGGATTTTAATGGGTTTTTTACTGACTTTCTGCCCGCAGGATTCCTCAAGGACATTCTCTTCCATTCTTTACCCCTTTATGGGCAAGCTGGATTTCCACATCCTAGCTAGAATCTTGAAGAAATTAGACACTAATTTTCAGAGGAAGTTGCTGTTGTCTAGACCCAAGTCACTTATTCTCAGAGAACAAAGTGAACTGAGACCATATGAAAGTGATGGAATAAGGGAAATTAGCAGAAGACAAAAATAATTCCATTAGGTTCATTTTTCAAAAAGGCTTGATGTTTTGAATCAATTCAATCAACATCAACTGTTTGAAATATGGATATATACTCCTGGAAAAACATACATGTTAGATACCAAATTAGCTGTAGAATTCACTTTTAGGAAGTAGCTGTAAGATGGGAAGAAATCTGTTTTTTGAGGACAGTAACTCCAGAATAACTTTAGAGAACCTGCTCTAGGGTGGGTTAGGAAGTCAAATCTTAAAAGGTAAAGGTCAGGTAGCAGATATTGTCTGGGTTTCCCTCAGACTATGCTTAGCATCTGTGGATAATAGGCAACAAAAGTCCAAACTGCTCCGAGCTAATTTATGTCAATAAATGAAGTATAGGCATTCAGCACATCACCCAGATGAAGCAGCTCTCCAAGGATAGGGCTCAGAGCTGGTTACTGGCTCCTGCCCTCAGGATTCCCCAGCCTAGGAATGAACTGCTGTCCTTTGTCTCTCCCTCTCCATCACCAGAGATGACAATTCACTCCTTTCTGTGGATTTACATGGTAATAAAATTGCCTCCACTTGGAAGTGTTAAATAATCCTGATCATAAATTCTAAGGGAGTTGTTTTCCAAAACCAAGATAATTTGCCAGAAATGGGAACGAATGGGTGGGGATGGGTTGAGAGTGGGAATCACCTGAGCCAGGTGCAATAAATAGAATAGGCTTTCTTCTGTACTTTAGTCTTGTTCTTTGAACCGAGACCTTGCTAGAGTGAGCAGCTGGGTTCCTGTAAGAACACAGTCCTGTTGCAGATACTGAGGTAGGGTATTTTCCTATGATAAATAAAAAAGGAAAAAAATCTTGACTTTATTTGCTATTCATATTATGTGGCTGGGTATATAAGAACAGCAAAAAGAAAGGCTCCTGTCCCTGAACAGAAATTTGCAAGGCCAATACCAAAGTAATCTTGGGAGGTACATTTCACATGGCTGTCATTCTATTGCCTGAATAGCTGTTCAGGGACTTATTAGTCACAATGGGCTATTTTGCTTGTCTTCCAGTTGCTCAATTAGAAGAGCATGGGTGTTGTGTAAAGTCTATACTACATTTTCTGTGTTGGTACAGCAAATATGCTGCAGCTCTGATATCCTATTTGCAACTTATTAGTAAGGTGAAAATAAAATATGAGTCATCAATGTGCACTTGCAGCCCAGAAAGCCAATTGTCTACTGGACTGCATAAAAAGGATTGTGACCAGCAATAGAGGGAGGGGATTCTATCCCTCTGCTTTGCTCTTGTGAGACCCCCACCTGGATGCTGTGTCCAGTTCTGGGACCCCTTGCACAAGAAAGGCATGGGTCTGTTAGAGCAGGTCCAGAGAGGAGCCACAAAAATAATTTGAGAACTGGAGGACCTCTCTTGTGGAAACAGATAGAAGAATTGGAATTGTTCAGTCTGGGATTTCTCAGTCTGAAGAAGAGAAGGGAACCTACAAGAAAGAGCAAGAGAGACTTTCCACAAAGATATGTAGTTACAGGACAAGGGGCTTTTAACCTGGAGGAGGATGAATATACATTGGACATGAGAAATTTTTTTATGAGGGTAGTGAAATACTGGCACAGGTTGTCCACAGAAGTTATGGATGTCCCATCAAATCCAGGTTGGATGGGGGTTAGAGTAACCTGCTGTAGTGGAAGATGTCGTTAGCCATGGCACTGGACTTGGACAGGATGACCTTCAATGCTACCTTCCAGTACAATAATTCTTATGATTCTATGATTCTAGTTCCCTTCTCTTTAGACAACTAATCCTGTCTCCAGAAGAGCTAGATTAGAAGTCTAGCTGTTCATTTTTTTGATGGGGGAAATGACTTAACCATTATTTAAGTCTTGGTAGAGGTAGGAACACTGCAAAGGTAAAGATTTGAGGACATATGAAAGGACAAGAATATCTATGAATTAAGTTTTCTGTGGATGAATATGATGTGGTTTCAATCACACATAAAGCAGATCCTGTCCTACATATGGCACAGTTCAGCTGCCCCTCCATTCAATGCTACCTCTTGAGAAACTGCCCCAGTCTACCCCATAGGAAAATCAGCATGTAGTTGCATCAGCCCAATGCATGGGGCAGTAAGTTGTGACTCAGAGGCAAGAAAAAATGACTAGAGAATAAACTTCATATTATCTAAAACCTTGGAGAAAAATCTGTGCTAGATTTCTTTGGATAAGTTCAGAAATGGGAAATCCTTTATCCTGAAAATGGACTTACATGGAGGCTGCCACTGCATTTAAGAAAAAAGGCATACCAATGATCTTACGGAATGGGAAAATCAACTTGCATTTTACTATAATAAAATGCTCTTCATTTGCTGTCTCAAGAAGGCCAGTGGAGCAATTCTTAGAGCAAACCCTTATATCTCTCAAGCTCTATCATACAGGCATTTTACTGCTATTCATTACATGTAAATGTCTCTTTGTCCCAACACAAACTTGCAGCTGTCAACACAGCCAACACTAACTACCAGGAAATGAATCTGTCTGAGAAGGAAACGTTGCAAGCTATCAAGTCCCCACAATGTGCTAAAACATCCGTAGAGGCAGGCTGCCAGGAGTTTATTATAAACTATGGACCATATGTTCTTTTTGGCTTCCATAGTTTTGAACAAGGAAATGTGTCATCAAATAATCCCGAAGGGAAGGGAGAATGAACTGTGCAGGGGAAGAATCATAATGATACTTCACTGGGATGGCACCCCAACGTCTGCTTTCCTGAAGAGTGTGAAGGCTTAAAACACCAATAGAGATATAAAAAGGGGGTTGTTACTAGAGTGTGGATAGGAATAAACTTGGCAGGAACTCCACCATATGGCAACCTCAGGAGATGTGATGGGTGTCTAAGGAAAAGCTGCTATCATTCATGCTGGTTCAAAAAACAATAACTTTCTAATATATGTGCCACTCCTGGATCTAGTCAAGAGAATATGTCCAGACATGTATGTATCTCAAATCTTAAGATGAAGCAGACAGGTGATCCCACTATCCAGGTTTCTGACCATGCTGTTGAACAAACTCCACATATACACAGTGTAGATACAATTGCTGTTGTAAGATAAATGAGTCTGATAAAATAGATAAAAAGGAGACTGAAGTGAGCCTACACCAATTTTCACCATCTCAAGCTGGTAACATTTCTTTACAGACTAATGTTTTCTATACTGATACTGGACAGTGCAAGTATCTCTGCCTCGTCCACCCCAACTCCTGCTGTTGCAGAACACTGAACACCATGGGTTGTGGCATATTTTTCTTCATTTACCTGACAGCTGATGTCACTGCTACCCAGAATTACTCTCACAGTTCAGTGCAGTGCCCTTCAGAGCTTGAACATATGTTGACAAGCAGACACTAAGGGTGAATCAACAGTGCCTCAGGTGAGGAGAGCAATGAAAAAAGAGATTGAGGGACATGGTAGGAAGCTTCAAAGCATAGGCAAGGTTAGGGCAGAAGCTGTGTTCTTGCAAAGATGAGTTTGGCCAACTGATGACAAACAGAAGCACAGTTATGAAAGACAAATAAACCAAAACATATTTCACTGAAGCACGACCTAAATAACAGGAGATAGATTTAGACTAGATATAAAGAAGAGACTTTTTACAATAACGGTAGGGAAACATCAGAACAGATTGCTCAGAGGTGCCCTATATCTGGAAATATTCAAGGTCAGGCTGGATAGGGTTTTGAGCAACTTTATCTAGTTGAAGGTGTTTCTGCTAATTGTAGGTAGTTTTGACTACATGATCTTTAAAGGTCCTTTCCAAGTCCAACTATTTCATGACTCTATGATTCTGTCTGAATCTCATCTTTCTTCATATCTGCTTCATAGGATTTTGCTCAAGGAGGAGTCTTGGCTGAGAGAGCAGAGGGAACAGATTCTGCAGCACCTCCTCCTCTGGGGTGAATTAATTTAATTTTTCCCAAATTGAATATGTTTATTCCACAGCAGTAATTAGTAAGCTATCCTTCTGTCTTTATCATGGTCCACAGACTTTTTTATTCCTGTTCTTCCTATTTTTCACCCTTTTCCACTTCTATCCTAGGGAGGTGGGAAGTGAGCAAGCAGTTGGGTGGAGAGTTAAGCTGTTAGCCATGGTCAACCCACCACAGTTTAGCATCCCTATATGGCATACACGTGAAAGACTTAACAGACTGTGTATTTTATCTACCTTAGTTCACTGTTGCAGCTTTCAATATTTTTGGATTATCTTCTGACTTTTAGATTCTTACAGTTATGTTGAACTTAAGACCTGGCCTGAAACCTGCAGTTCTATGTGTTCACCTCTGACATTTTGGAATAAATATCTGCAGTCCTAATAAAAAAAATAAAATTCTGCTTTAGTATAAACACTCTTAAAAATTCATTCATTAAGAACATCCAGCAAGTCTGTGCTTTGAGTCTGTGCCTGTAATTCAACTGGAGGTCACACAACAAAGTTTTGCTGTTTGAAATCTCTCTAAATACCTCTTCAGCTTTGACCAGCTGAAATAGCATTGGAGCCTCGGTTTTTGTGTGTGCTGTCGAGACCAGGATCAGGAATTGCTGTTCATTTCTTTCGTGTGTGTGTGGTGCATGATCAATCTCTGTGATGCCACCAGGACTTCCCTTGTCCTTCAGAGCACACATGGAGGGCACAGATAGAGCATTATGCCATGGCCTTGAAGGGGCATGTACACCTTGTATTGCTCCAACTTATATAACATTCCTCTTTCCTACACATGAAGATCTTATATGAATGCTGCATGGGGACAGTTCAACATGATGCTTTTATTTCAAACTGAAATGCCACAAGAATCTTCTAACTAAGCATGACCATGCTAGGAAATTCCTTTCTGTGTCTTGACTCCAATATACTCTACCTCAGAAATGTGCTACTTCTTTGTTTTCCTGTGTTGGAACTAATAGAATCAACACAGTGCAGCTGTGAGAGTGACTCAGCAGAATAACTGTGAATCTTCATCCACATTACATCCTGTGACAAAAAGAATCTCACATTTTGAAGACTTAAAATGTCTTAATTTCATTAATCTTTTTCCTTAAGGGAAGTTGACATTATTTTCAATAGGGAACAGTAAAACTGAAATTTGACTACACCAATCTGTCAAGATGGCAAACATGAAAATTATATCAAGAATAAGTTACACTACAAATTTTATTGAATTCATAATTCTTTTCATACTTCCCAGGCAAGATTTAGGAGTTTCTAAAGCAAGGCTTAAATGTGAAACATATGGCAGATGAAGTGATGCTAATAACAATGGGGACTAATGAGAAGAGAAATGAATTGCTAACAAGCGTACTTTAGTTTGTAGGTTTTTCCTGAGGATTAAGGAAGAAACTTGGAATTTGAGATCTGGTGGACAAAAATGATAGAATTCCTTCAGGACTTGAGTATTTAACCTCTGAAATCCCAGGGTGAATAGACCGACTTTTACATTTTCTATGAGAAAACAAAACAATGATTGTTGGAATTATCGGCTCTGGTTGGGCTCTTTCTTTGCTTTGTCTGGGGTTTTTGTTTGTTTGTTTGTTTTGTTGGGTTTTTTCATTTTTTTTTCAAAGAACCTTGAGAGTTTGACAAAAGGCCTGACAAAATCAGTAAGATTAGCTTGCTTGAAAATATGTCTGAAGTAGTGTTGGTTAAGTTTTCATCTGCAGCTCTGTCTTGCTGCCTCTACAACAATGCACAAGAGGTTCTAGATGTCTAACAGACCTCTTTCACATATGTTCCCTCATATCACCTCAAAGAAAGATATACAATTTCCACTCTACTCTGCTGCACCAAAGTTGCCAGTTTCCAGATATTTACCTTCCATTCTAACTGTGGCAGAACAAAAAGACAGCCTGCAAACAAGCTCTGCTACAAATTCGTTCTGACTTTTAGTTAGCTAGCAATCTATGCTGAAAGAAAGAGACGCCAGTAAGAAGAGATGTTTTCTCAGACTTTTCATGTTAGGTTATTGTGGCTGTTGGGACTTTAGCATTTGGATAGGCACTAGGCTAAGGATGGAATATATCATTAGATTGGGAAGGGGCCAGCTGAGAATTCAGCTTGGGAGGCAAAACACAGTGGATAGCTGCCATGTGCAAAGCCTGAGGATTTTTAGCTGCTATGTGCACCCTAATCTTCCCTATCTCTGATGTTCCCATGACTGTTTTCCAGGATGAAGACTGATGGGTACAATCATTGCCTGTCATTCAAAAAATTTGGGAGGATCCTGAGCTCTTGCTGAGGCCAGTACCACTCAGATTGGTTATTGGTTAAGAGAATGCACATTGGTCTTGCCCAGACCTTTCACAGTCTAAAGGTCCAGGACCCTATCATATTGCTACCTATTGTTTAAATCACTCTAAATAGACTTAGCCAGTGAGTTCACTTTGGGGAGCACCCTTGCCTCCCGCCACTTAGGAGGGTAACTCTGTGCCCATGATAATTTCTGAACTCCTGTTCACACTCCCACTTCTTAGGCTTCATGCATCAAACTCCAGGATAAAGACAAACACCATCCAATACTCATGTGACTTCCTTGGAAAAGCGTACCTCTGACTAGTCCAAACAAAGCCACCATTGTCCCTGCATGCCAGCAACCCGAACTCCTTTTAGCACCAACTATCTAGTCAATAGTTTCTGAATTTCTGGAGTACCTCATCAATATTTGTCAACTTATATTTCTTCTACCTTTGATATTCTATTCCATCATGAAGTTAAACTTTATCCTCACTAAGTGCAAAGTCCTGCACCTGGGGAAAACTCCATGTACCAGTATATGCTGGAAAGCATCTTGACAGGAAAGAACCTTGGGGTCCTGGTGGACACCAAGTTGTGCATGAGCCAGCAATATGTCATTGCTGCAAAGGCAGATGGAATCCTGGCCTGCCTTAGGCCAAGTATTGCCAGCCTGTCAGTCTGTACTCAGCCCCACCTGCAGTATTGTGTCCTGTTCTGAGCCCCTCAGTACGAGACTCATGGGCACACTGGAGAAAGTTGAACAAGGCCACAGGAAGATTTAGGGGCTGGGGCACCTCATGTTTAAGGAAAGGCTGGGACAGCTGGAACTGTCAGGCTTGGAGAAGGCTCAAGGGATGACTTAAAGGAAGGTGCAGGGAAAAGAGAGACAGGGTCTTTTCAGTGCTGTCCACTGATCAGAGGCGATGGGCACAAACTGAAACACAGAAGGTTCCCTCTGAATATCAGGAAACACGTTTTTTACTGTGATGGTAACTGACCACTCACAGATTGCCCAGTGAGGCTGTGAATCCTCATTCCTGGAATTATTTAGAGGTTCACTGTATCTGAGTGACTTGGAAAACTAGCTGTAGTTAGTCCTGTTGTAGTGTGGGGGTTGAACTAGATGATCTCCGGAGATCTCTTTCCAGTCTCAACTATTCTGCAATTCTGTGGACATCTGGAAGCCTTTCCTTCAAAATGCTACCATATAGAGGCCCACAGAGTTGCTGCCTATGGACATGTGTGGTTAATTCCATGGTTATTTGTAGCAAATTCTCATCATGTCATAGTGATTTTTTTCAGACTCAAAGGCTTTATCCACAATGAAAAAAACATGTTTTCTGAAAGACTGTATTTTACCTGCTCGGAAGAGGCTCAATCACAGTGTTTGACTTATCCTGTAGTGAAAAATCCTCTTTTTGTCTCCTAGTGACATTCATTTGAGGTTTAGGCACTGAAAATTAGTTATAGGGTAGGTATTTAAAATACTGCCATAGGGGTGATTTGCCTCAACATAGTGTGTAATGTCATTGGAATTTCCTAGGAAAGACACCTGCATAGGGCTGGTTACCATGACAAACAGCCTGTAGGAAACCCATGTCTTTTAAAGAGGTGTTTGAATGCTCACATGGGTCTGCAGGTGTCAGGGTATGTGAATCTCTACACTAATCAAGACTGCAGTAGAAGACAGTTTGGTAGAGATCAGAGGAGGGCAGTCCAGATATTCATATCTAGACTTGAGTGCCTGCAGCTAGTCCCAGCTGCACTGTGCTCACACTGTGTTCATGGGGCTGGTAGCTCTGTCATGGTACCTATAGCATACCTACATATTCCTGAAAGGCTACCTAAAGACCAGGAAGAATATCTTGGCTTCTTTATCTAGATCGATTAGCATCTGTCAAAGTAGTCAGGACAGTTAGATTTCTGGCTGTAAGTAATGGCATTGCAATTCCCAATCCAAAATGCTGTTTGGGAGAGGGTCCACCAACCTTTATGAGGTTTCTGTTAATAAGGATATATCCTTTTTTTGGGGAACAACGGTTTTCAGGAGTCAGGGATGGCACAGCTTGTTATACCTGCTCATTGCAAATGTGTGCATAAGAGCATTCTTGAATTAAAAATACATCTTCCAAAAGGTGAAGATCTGACTCTGTGTATCCTCACAGTGAAAGCTGAGCACAGGCCGAAGCAAAAGCATTTGCTTTGTGTGGGAGGAAACCTAGGCCAGTGATACAGAATTACCTCCCACACTTTGGCTGGTATGTGTCACACTTTGAAAAGGGTATTAAACATTTGATGAGACAACAAAGAAACTTCCAGTCAACTGGCATTTTGTTCTGCTCTGTCTGCATCCCCTACACTTCTCTGAATGCCATTCCAGTATTCCCCTTTTGGCAAAATTCTAAGTTTGCTAAATCTTCCATTGATCCAGTGAAATTCCTGCAGGTCTCCTTGTTCTGCAGGTGATGCCTATACCTCTCTGTCAGGGTCGTGTGAGAGCACTGCTCTCCCCATTTCACAGCTTCCTTCCAATGCCTGGCCTTCCCCCTGCCATGAGCAATCTAGGTGGTGTCCCACAGGTATGCTGACATCCTGTGATTCTTAGATTAAGAATGGAGGAGAGCTCAGCTTTGAAACGGTGATCTGTAAGGTGCAGAGGGTAAGGACATGTTCTACCTTGTGCTGTTGTCCATCTGACCCAATCCTGCATCTCAAGAGAGAATGGGACCCTGGCCTGTGCAGTCAGTGGTTTAAAGGTATTGGTGGTAAATCCCTGTGTTGTCCTTTTACTCTCTCTTTATGTGCTTGCTTTCCAAGAACTTACCTATTAGCCTTTTGGACCTGCCATATTTTTATCTGCAGGGCAAAGGCATGTGCATGAAGTCTAAGGACAGAATAATTTTCAGGTCAGCTAGCCCACTAAAGATAAAAAATTGAACAGATTCCTTGCCCTCCTGGTTAAGTACAAATTTGTATATTACAAGAAGCTACTTCAATGCTCAGAAAAAATAAATCCATGTCCTATCCCACAGGGAGAAAATGAACACACCCATCATCCTTGCAACAAATTCTGTAAACCCACATCAGAATACTGACCACACTCTATGGTTTTCCTTTCCTGGCTTTGGCTGGTCTTTGGTTTTTAAGAGAAAAGCAATAGAAAAATCTAGGTCTTCCGAAGGCAAGTACTACTGGGGTAAAAAATCATTTATGCTAGTGCAACTGAAAACAAAATTTATCCCATTCTTATCCGTTTTCTCCCATCAGCCTCCCATTTCTGTGTTTCATTTATTGTCTCCCTCCTGCTACAAGGTTTTCCTTAAATCATATCTTCCCTCAAGGCTCTGCTATGTGTCTTTTCCAAAAACGTTTTGTGTTTGAATTCCTCTGGTGCATTATAATTGTCTGAATGAGGTAGCACATTTATCATGACCCAGACCCTGTCTTTTAACTTGGAGTGGAGAAGTGGGAAAATTTATAATACTCTAGATTTATTTACAAGTTTAAGCTCTGTGCCATTTTTTTGCCCTCTGATAAATATGATTTTTGTTCTCATTAATGATCATGGCAGCATGTCACAGTTATAAGCAGTTATTTTACCTTCTGACTACAGTAGTATCTCTTAGCTATGGATCTCAAAAAGTTTTGCAGTCTTGTAGAACTCCATTTAAAAGACAGGTAGTTCAATATTGCTTTCTGAAGGACACTGAACTTCAATGTTTTACTGAAAATTTGTCAACAAACAGACTAAAACCTTACCCAAATATTCTTTGTTTCTTTATGAGCAACATTTATGAGTGAGATTCAACTCAGAAGTAATTTCCTGATTGGGATGTGCTGTTGAGTGCAGAGAGATGCTGATTTAGACCAAAGCCCTGTATTTATATAATAGAAGTCAGGTCAAATGAATCACAGTGTTAGTTGCCATGTAATTACTGAAACTTCCCAAGTTTCAGTATAGTAGAAAGAAGACTTAAAAATGGTTATGCTTCTCTTTCCAAAGTGTTCCAAGGACCTATCAGAGGACCTGTGCTGCATTGCCAGAGTACCCACAGCCTGGGCTGGTGCTGTGTGCTTCACAGGAGCAGCACAGGGTCTGCCTGCCTCCTGTTTGACCAGCTGAGCATGACTGCTTCAGCTTTGCTGCTCTCTGCCCTGCACAGACCTCCACCTGTGCCCCAGACTCCCCCTCAGGGTGTGCAACACAAACCATGGGCTTCCCCCTGTGGAAACAGCTTCCTACTGGGCTGAGACCCACAGCCTCACATCTACTATGGATCTGAACAGGGGAAAAGCCCCAGGTGAACTAAGCAACAATGATGGGTTTGGGTCTTCAAGGGACTCATCCCACTGAGTTTGGAAGAGACCCAGGGCCTAGGGCTGTTTAGCCTTTCTCCCTGGCTTCATGGCAAGATACTCTCTCACCAAGATGCTTCCTCAGTTTTATATAGCAAGGCAGATGTGTTCTGTGATGCAGATGTAGTCAGACAAGAGTATATAAGCAAAGCACAGGATTTTGTGTATTGATCTACATATCCTGAACATTGCAGCACTTTAGAGAAAGGCCATATGAAGGTTACTCGACCCAGCTCTGCTCCAAAGCTGCTGAAGATGACTAGTATTTAATCAACTCAGCGAGTAAAACTATTGGGATGAGAAGAAAAATATTATTACATTTTTGAAGAATAAGGATGTGCTTTTAACTGAGATACTGTACTTTCATGCTTTCTGAGCTTTTCTTGCAATTTAAAAGACATTTTCAGCCCATTCAAATGTGATGTGATCGCTTCACCAAGAGTACAACCCTCAACAGTTTGAACTGAGATAGTACCAGCTAAGTCAGTTGCCTTAAGCAACTGAATTTAGTGTAAATCTAGTCCAATAAAGACAAAAATATAATCAAATTCTGACTGAAATTGTGGGGATTGATAACTTACTGAACAGTATTTCATATTGTTAGGTCAGCGTCAGCTGCAAGGCAAGTGAAATTGCAGGGTTCTTTTGAAATCATATTAATGAATAAATGAAGGATGTTCTTATCTCCCACATGAATGATAATTTCATGGTGAGGGAAAATTGTACATCCTATCCCTCTGCCTCACACTGCTGGCTAATCAGTCCTGATGACATTGGGGATTCCCATGCTCTGAAGTGCAAGCAGCAGCAGATGAACTTAAATGGAAGGACAAGATCTGGGTTATTTCAGGAGGATTTCATTTTTCAGCTAAATTCCAGCATTACTGAAACTCATACAGGTCAAATCTTGTTTTCTGATGAGCCAAATGCAGATTGCTGAGGTTGTCACAGCAGTACAAAACTGTCCAGGCCCGTCCTTTGCTCCATATGAGGTCTGAGTGAAAGCCTCAATAAACTGTTAATGTATTCACTCTCCAGACAGGTCAAATCATAACTAACCTCATGCTTGCTGCTGTTACTTTGAGAGCTAACTCAGTGTGTACCATGCAGCTACAATTTGATCTGATAGCTACCATACAGAGGAGGTGATAAAGGCCTGCAGAGAGTCACAGGAGCTGTGAAAGGAAGGGGTCAGGCTGAACAGAGCCCTCTTTGAGAAGGGTGGTCCCCATCACAGGAAAGGCTCTGTGCACTGTGGGCAGTGGGGTATCTGAGGACAGACAGGGCAGTTTAATATTGCACTCCTGGGAGCCTGGCTTTGCAGGGAGTGTCAGCCAACTCTCTGGATGTGCTGGTTCAACCTTGCCTAATGGATGAGGTGTTCAGAGGCAGCTCTGCTGATGTATGTAGAACGCAAAATAAAACACTTATTTGCCAGGAAAAGTTTCATTACACCCATGGTAGCACTCCCACTGCAGTTTTTAGTTTGGAGATCTTTTCTACAAAGGTTGGACTTGCCAGTGTGTTTTCTGCAGGATTTCTTCTCTCTGGCAGAGACATAAATATCTTCAGGAAGTACTTTTTATTTGTTTCCAGTGAATACCCGTTTGTGCATTAAACATCTTCTCTTTAATGTAATTTTGCTATTAATGCTGTGGTTGTAATTGTTCTTTTAGAAAATGGTTATTTCAACTCATAATCCCTCATTTATTGTCCCTTTCTTACTGAAAGTGGCAGGGGAAGGGGAGTGACTTATTTGGAGTTCAATTTCCCTGCTGGGACTAAACCCAACATATTTAATTGGTGCCCAATGTAGGGCTCAAGGGAGAAGTTGAAATAACGTTTTGCTTGAAGTATTTGTGTATTGGGTACAGAAGTTCCTGGTTACAGTGCTTGATCTGTTCATATGGATGTGGTACCTAGACCAGTATATATTCCTGTATGTGCTCCTCCTGATAATATTTGTCAAGGTGGGGAGAGGAATTAGGATTGCTTTGGTGATGTACTGTGTGACCTCAGTTTATGACATGGTGACACCAAGGACAATGAGGGCCATTTGGGACATGAATTCCGTGTTGTTTTCCTGTCCTGGCCTTGGCCACTACCTTTGGCAATTCATTAATAATAGTATCCAGCTGGTGGGGAGAACAGGAGACAATAGCTTCACCCAGCCCTTCACCCTCTTAATCCTCATTCAGGTCTGCTACAACAGCTTTTGAGAATTTCAAATTCCCTCTGGATGTTAAGGATAACATAATCTTGCTGCTAAATCTGCAATGTCTCTCTATATGGTCTATACTGTCTTCCAAGTCAGGACAGACATTTCTAGGGAAGTTGTTCAGAGATGTGCCCCGGGGTTAGATAGTCCTGAGGAGCATGAAAGGTGAGAGAAAATGGGCCAGATCTTGTAGAAGTATTCTGCTCCAATGATTTGGAAGTTCACACCTGAGCAAGTATGGGACCCTGATAAAATGGCAGAATAGTTGAAAGAAAATTGTTGTGGCAGTTCCAGACAGGAAGGAAGCTATGCTGGGCCCTGGCTACTGCCTACCACACACTGTTTGTTACTGTACAGCACCTTCAGGGGAGGGGAAGGAAAGCGGACCAACAAGCACCATGGCCACTGACACTGCAACTGGACCAGAGTGACAACCCATGCCAGCAGCAGTCATTCCTGTTAAGAGGAAGAAATCCAAGACTGAATGAATTTTTTCAGGTAGTGATAAGAGGAAGCAGGATCTTCAAAACCAGTGGAAGAAACCAGAGAAAATCACCCTATCCCTATCCCTGGGGGAGGTCCTATTGATCTGGCTTCTCCAGTGCTGGGATATTGTGGCCCTGGATGGTAGTGAAGCCAAACAACTGGAATCCCTCTACTGGGATGCTGGTGTTGACCAGTGAATCAGGAGAAGACCAGAAACTTTCAACCTCTGCAGACAACTCTTGTCAAGTGTGAGGGAAAGATACCCATGCAAAGATGAGCTTTTAGTGCACCACAAAGGGTGGAACGACATGGCACAAGGTGTCTGGTACCTTAGAGAATTAGCTGTGCCAGAGATAATCTTTTCAGATAATGAACAATTCCCTAATAATCCAGAGAGTGTTCAGTGCACAGAAAACATGAGACAGAAATTAGTATGGAATGTGCCAGCATCATAAGCCACCTCATTGGGAGGGATGTCATTGAAGGAGGGAGAACAAAAAGTGGAAACTTTGGTTGGCACAGTCCAGATATATGAAGAAATATCTCTGCCTCGTTAAGGGCCTACCTCTCTTCTGTAGAAAGATTGATCAAGGATTTCCAGAATCCAGAAGAGGACATTAAAGAGGACGACAAGAAACTTAAAGAGGTAATTAAAGAGGAAATTTCCCATGCTCTACCAGTACAGACCAGAGACTCTACTATTAAAAGCAGGTGCCCCCCATTCACGAGAAAGGGTGCACTCTTCAAGGTAACCTCTGCTTTCACCTATAAGAACATGGAGAACACATGAGGAAGTGTAATGGAAAACACACCTCTGCCCTAGGAGCCTGGGTTGAGAGGAAGAATGACAACCATTGTAGTGCACAAGGCTTCTCTTTTACTTTCTGAGAAGTTAACAATGAAAACAATGGAACAGAAGATGCAATAACAGACTCTCCTTCTCCCTGCTCTTGTTACAGTCTGGTAGTCTGGAAGGGGACGGATGGAACAAATGGACTTCCACCATGTATTTGGTCTGGATTCTGAGATCAGGGATTCTTCTGAAGCACAAGCATTCAAGACCAGGATTAGATACTGAAGATACAAATTTTACTAGAGGGGACCAAACCACGACCAAGGCTGCAAACTGACTCTGATGACACTGAAGCCCACAAGTTTGATCTGAATTCTTTATGCCTACAGAACTTCCCTAAAGAAGGCAAGACAAATAATGAAGTAGCTCATGATGGCTAATGAGCCCTCATCTTTCAAACCACCAAATGTAGCCATTCACTGGATATTTGAAACACAAGGCACGTGAGTAGAGAATACTCATAATAAAGTGGCAAGTGGATTTTCCAGTCTTTCTTTACTACCACAGGTAGGTAATATATCCAGTATGACACATCAAATAATGAGAATTGTTTATCTCTTCATTTTCTCTTTTCAACACTTGGTTCTCCTATAACTTCTGAGACATGATAGTGGTCAAAGTGGGTTTAAAACAACAAAGCAAAGGTAAATATCAGGAGTTTGCATTCGGGTTTAACATGTGGCCTTGTTCCAGGAGAAGGCCACAGCGCTGGGCTGCAGGACACATCTCAGAGTGTTTCCTGCAATTAGTGGGGGGGAGCTGTACCGAGCCGCTGAGGATCAGCCGGTCTGTGCCCTCGCTTTGCTGCTCTTCCCGGGAAGAGCAATGATAATGTTCTGAGGCCACCTACTGTTTGCTTTCAACACCTACATGTTATTGTGTAGGATGCTGTCCAAGAGAGCAGGCTTATCCTAATGACCAGAAAGTATTCCCAATAGTCCTTAAAAATGTCAAGATACATCAGAAATAGAACTTGCTCTACTTTAATTTAAGTAGCTTTATAAGTATAATCATACCCGGCTTGTAAAGATGATTTTTCAAGGAAAGTAAATATTACTATCTTGATAATTTTCTACTTCATTAATATTCTCTGTAATCTTTCTCTGTAAGTATACCCTTAAAAGTGCCAAATACTCCCAGAGCTTCCACTTTCAAGTACTCAGGAGGAGTCTGGATGCACAGAATGAAATCCTAGCTCCACTGACTCACAAGCAATTATTCCCCTTTGCATGAATAGAGCTAAGTTAGGGTTTTTCACTCTCTCAGTTCATTATAATAGGAATTTGCTGATCCCATGCTGTTAAATCCATCTGCTGCCTCAAGCTTTGACTTGAAGCACAATGAATAAAAGAAGGAGAGAAAAAGGGAGGAGGAGAATCAGAAACTGTTATCCACAAAATAGCCTAGACTGAAAGCCTCAAGCTGAGCCTGTGGAGGCCAGCTACTGCTGTACAAATGGAAAGAAAGCTGAAACTCCAGGCACTACAATCTTCCACCTATTAGTAATAGCAGGATTCAGTTGACTCTCATACACAGGGACTCCCCTCCATTTACACATTCATTACACATTCTCAGCTGTTATTTAGGCATTGACTCCCAGTTCCTGTTGTAACACAGGTCCCACTTTTCTTCCTTTTAAATGGGGTCAATTGGATGCTGAGTCCTCTTCTTTCAGTCTCATCTAGTGTGCAATGAGACATTCAAGCCTGTTCACACCAGTCCCTCTCACCAACACCTGGCTTGTAAAGGCTTCAATGCATCAATCAATCAATCAATCAATCAGTCATCAGTCAAATCATTAATGGCTTATTCTTGTTTGTCAATTCTGCTCCACTAAAGCTCCCTTTTATTTAAACCGCAGTCTCCAGAGACCTTTAGGAATCCATTTTCCCAAAGTTCTCTCTCCTCTGTTTGCTGTACCTTGGCTGGATAGCAGGTCCAGTTGTGCAGAAGCACTGCTGCTGGGTGCAACCTCCAGATCCTAACAGAGAAGTTACCTAGCATGTTCTGCAGAGCTCCAGTCACCCATTTCCAAGGAAAATGAAACAACTTGGAGCATGTATAAGCTCATATTCTTTTTAATGCATTTAAAATATTATAGATAGGGAAAAATATGGAAAAATATTATTTTAAACCTCATTGTAATGAATGACCATGAAGTGCAAAAAAGCCATAAATTCTTTATTGGCTTCTTTACTCATTGTTAAAGAATACCTTAAGAGTTTGTGGTGCATTAGTGGTTGGGAAATTTGATGTATACACTGCCTTTCCTCAGCATCATGGAAGATAATTAGAAGTAGCTTGCCTTGATTTTTTTTCTTTAAAGTAAAAAATGTAACAACTTTCTTCTCTATATTTACCTTGGAGATTGACAGGAAGGACCATGTTGAATTTAGAAAATGAAATAATTTCTGAAGTGAATGCTAAATCCTACCTGGATACCTGCAACAATGACCTGATTGTTCTGAATTTGTGAAGACAGAGATGGTCCCAACTGTAAGACACATATTTTATGTTTTGTAGGACACATAGTTTTCATTCTAAGGAAAATTATCAGGAGAACAGCATGGCAATGAGAAAGCAGACTAAGTGGAAGAAGAGTGTTAGATTAGAGTTACACTGCAGGATGAGGCAGTGCTTGGAGGTGGCATAGAAAATAACAACTTGGTGGCTTAGGCAGTGTGATGCTCTTCAGTGGTGGGCACCAAACTGAATATGCCTTAGTGGTTGTGTATAAAAATTGTCAACATTAACTCTGCACAGTGCTGCCACGTGCAGCAGACAGGAGCCCTTTAGCAATCAGAATACTGAAATCCCACAGTGTTGGGCTAAAGTCCCTTCTTTAGCAGAGGAAAGAGGTCAGCCAGTGGACATGAATGATGAAAAATAAAAATGTGAAAACAGGAAAATAGAACCATGTAAAATGTAAACTATGCATAAAACTAAAGACATGAAAGGGGCAAAATATAAGAGCGCTAGCAGTAATGAAACCCTAGCAATGGCAAAGAACTATCATTAGGTGATATAATGTAAAGCTGATGTATTGAAGGTTACATGTATGGAAGGAAATGTTAGGAATATTTCCATTGTAATCTAGATTTCCATTCTACTGCGATAGATAGTGATATCTCCTACTTGAACTCTTTAGAGCATTTAATTTGCTTTGGCATTTCTGTTTAAAGTCAGTACTGTACTGGAAAACATGAGCTGAATGGATAAAGCCTTTGGTAAGTGAGGTTACATGTGTGCTATCATTTCAGAGTCAACACACTTAAAACTACTGGAGAACATTTCACTCACTTGTCTACTTCAGCAGTTACTGTGGAACCACAATGCCTCTAAAATGGAGCATGTGTGGAGCATGGAGCCAGGTGTCTATACAGTATCCACACTGCTTTGAGGCAGTCTGAGAGAAAGCTGTCTACCCAATTCATGCATTTTGGCAGCAAAGAGAGAAAGCTGTCTACCCAATTAATGCATTTTGGCAGCAAAGAACGTGAGACCCCTCCAGGAAAGACTTGCAAAATGCCCCAAGATTTACTTTATGACTGTCCTTGATATGGACCCAAGCAGGAAGGCAGATTACAGTTCCAAATCAGAAAGAAGGGGATCCCATACTCTGTGTAAAACTGTTAAATATAAAATGAATTACACCTCAAAGTGAATGACTGATTCTATCAAGCATAAGCCCACTAGAAGTTTAAGCCATTGAATTTCTTCATTCAATCTCTTCATTTATTGCAGATCAAACTACAGACCAATACAGTCACCACAACAAACAGGAATGTGCAGACAGAATGACTGATCAGGGCTGCTTGGTATTCTTAGTCCATCCAAGCTTTGTTTTAATACAGCCAACAACGAAGGTACACATGTAAGTACCAGTGCAAAGTGGTAACAGCATATAGAGAATACCAAGAATGGCAGAGTAACTCCTAAGCAGCAATGGTTGTGAAAGCAATTCCCAGACTGTGCTGGACAAACAGATGTGGTGGTAAAAAGAACTAGTATTACTGAATCTGTAATCAGGGTAATAATTGGTAAACATAATCAGACTGCTCTTTCCATTGTGTATTTGGGATATTTAATAAACCCAGCACTGAACAATGCATCCTTTCAGGAGTGCTTAAAAATATCTGTAGATGATCAATAGAGAGCCACAGAAATATTTGAGGGCTGAAGGAAGTTCTTCTCTGGGACCAAATTAATGAGCTTAATGTTTTTACTTTGTTAGAGCAAAATCCTACAAGTTACGTCAGTCTATAAGACCATTACAGACTGTCCTCTCATGACACAGAAGAATGCTGAAATTTAAAGAATTAGAGAGAAAGGAATAAAAATCAATACCAGAAGATGGAAGCAACCATTCGCAAATAAGAAAATAGGTAGAATTTTTTCTATTGGAAGCAATTGACAAAAGGAACAAGCTAGCAAGGGAAGGATTGAGACCTCTGTTCCCTGATATCTTCCTTTTTGGACTAGAAGTCAATCTGGAAGGTTTCCTTTAGTTTAGCAGAAGGTCTGTCTGTGCATAGCTGGATGAAATGCAGTGGCCTGTTTATCACTGCAGGGCTCAGTGTGTCACTGGGTATTTTGCCTTATACCCCTACAGTTGTGTCTACTCTTGCCTCTGTCTCCAGCTTGCCTGCATAAACACTGAGCACAGGAAACCTGGGCAGAACCATCACTATTTATCTTGTCCACGGGCCCTCTCCTTGGGTGCAGGCTGCAAGGATCCATTTAATCACTAGCACACAGCTAACAGCTAACAGATAAGCCCTCTCTTGTCTTATGCTGATCTGACATGTAACTTTCATATGTTACCATTGTACTGCATAGGCATTGCTGCAGACCTAAAGAGAAACAAAATTGTCAATGCACATTTAATTGGAATAGAATAGAATTGACAATTTTAGTTGAGAGAACCTACAACAATCTTCTACTCTCTGTGCCTGACTAATTTGGTTGAGGAACTATGTCCAAATGGTTCTTAAACACTGACAGGCTTGGGGAATGGACCACCTCTCTAGAAAGCCTGTTCCAGTGTGTTTCTCTCATAAAGAAATGCTTCCTCATGTCCAGCCTAAATCTCCCCTGGGACAGTTTTGAACCGTTCCTAAGCATCTAATCACTAGATATCAGGGGGAAGAGATAAGCACCTCTCTCTCTACTTCCCCTCCTCCAGAAGCTGTAGAGAGCAATAAAGTTGCCCCTCAGTCGCTTTTCCTGTAGACTAGACAAGCCCAAGGTTCTTAGCAGCCCCTTGTAGTTGTTGTCATCCTCTGGATGTGTCTAAGGACATTCACATCCTTCTGAGCTGTCAGCTCAGCACTGCACACAGCACTCAAGGTAAGAGGGCACCAGTACTGAATGCAGGGACAATTCTGGCCGTCTAGTGATGCTGTGTCTGATGGACCCCAGGATGGGATGTGCCCCTTGGCTGCCTGGGCTCACTGCTGGTTCACACTGAGCTACTGCCACCCAGCACCCCCAGATCCCAGTCTCCAGGACTGCCTCCCCCAGGCAGGTCTTCTGCACTGCTTGCTTGACTTAGGACACCCCAGAATTGCCTGCTCCTGAACTTGTGAAAGATGTTTCTTACAGACTGACCAGCCTTAAAAAGTGAAAATGCTTCACTAAATATCTCCCTGAATAACTCAAAGCTTGCTCCTCTGAAGGCCAGGGTAGCAACTTTGTTGTCCTTTATTCTTATCTCACTGAAAATTTTAAACTCAACTTTTCTGTCATCACTATGCTCTACACAGTCTCCTACTATCACATTCCCGAATCCTTATCCAGAAACTCAACCACATCACCACTAACTGTAAGGAGTGTGCAATCAAACCTCTCCCTTCCATATGGTGTCACCCCTCCTACCTCACCTGTTCTGCCTATCCTTCCTGCAACCCTCCAGTTGTGGGACTAGAGAGGACCCTCTATATTCTCCAACAGGATGAAAATTTTCCCAGTTTTCTTTATCCCACTAGCCCCAGAAGGAAGACATAAAGAAGGTTACACCCAGTGTACTTATTTAAATGCTTATACAAATATAACAAAAATTATGTGTACATACAGCCACACAATTTAAGTGCATCTGTAACAGAAGGTGCAAATAAACTGTAATACTTGCAGTTTTATTAGCAGTCAAAATTTCTAATTAACGCAAGTATAAATCATAAAGTTCTGTAATTGTGACTTCTGTGCCTTGAAAGTCACCTGAGACTCATGAATATTGTCAAGTTACGTGAAATTCGCCAGACTTATTGCCATAGGAACAACTGCTGTTAATGAGCACTACCTGGTGTCTCCTCATAATTAATACTCCCCAGTCACTAGCAGTAACAACCCCCATTCAGATTGACATTTCGTTTAACCCATTTCCAAAATATTTTTACATATGGTAACTGCATCTACAGCAAAAATCCTGCACAGAACTAACCATGTGCAGTATGCATGTACTATTTCACTCGAGACATCACCAAACTAAGGGAAAAAGACAAAAAAAAAAATATTAGTTGCTAATTTATCATGCCCCTGTTCATTTTTTCTCCAGTGTTTTAGTTGCTATTATAAGAAATCTAAATTTAAAAATAACTGTCAAGGCTGGTTCTTCCCCAGGGAAGAAATACTGGCTAGGAATCTCATTTGTTTCTTAATCAATTTTCTTCTTTATCAGAACATTCCCTAGGAAGCATTCAGAGACTGTGTGCTTGCATATACACACTGTGCCCTTTCAGTATAAAAAGGGGACTTACAAGAAAGATGGAGACTTTTCACCATGGCATGCTGTGACAGGACAAGGGGCAACACTTTTAAATTGAAATGGGGTGGAGTTAGATTGGACATAAGAAAGAAATGGTTTTACAATGTGGGTGATGTGACACTGGAACAGGTTGTCATGAGTTGTGAATGCCACATCACTGGAAGTGTTCACAATGAAGTTGGATGGGCTTTAAGCAACCTGCCCTAGTGAAAGATACCCCTGCCCATGGCAGGATGGGTGGAATTAGAAAATATAAGGTCACTTTTAACTCAAACCATTTCACAATTCTATGACTCTTTGATTCCAATGCAAAGATGGGAAAGACTAGGAGGACATAACATTCTGCATTTATGAACAGGCTGATAAAAGTACTTGCCTCGGGAAGTGGTTGACTCACTGTCCTTGGAGGTATTTAAAAGACATGTAGATGTGACACTAATGGACGTGGTTTACTGGTGGACTTGTCAGTGCTATATGATAGGATTCAGTGATCTTAAAGGTCTTTTCCAACCTAAATGATTCTATGACTTTATGATTCTCTGTATGTGGAATAAAAAGACAGTGAGGCATTACTTATCCGCTAAGGAAAGGACAGTGCCTATATATGTGGGAGTGGTTATGTGTGACTCATTAATTCATCACTCCTTTTAGTTGTCTTGCAAGTTTATTTCAACTTGAAAGTCATCTCCTTCTTGTTAGTGTGACAAAGTTCCCTTTGAGGGGAGTTGCTCAATTTGTATTCCATGGTCATCATTATAGCAATCTCTTGCCTGGTGCTAGGATTTTAATGCAGAATGTCGAAACTGCTAGCAGTTGCATCCTGGGCAATTCTTTTGACTTTAGTAAGATTGCATAGACTATTAATTAGTGCAAAAAATTGGTCCAACTTCTGTAGTCTTTTGGGAGCATATAACACATGCACCAATACAAGAAAAGAACCCTGTTATTTGAGAGAACAACCACCTGGACTCCTTAATAGCAATATGAACACAACAAACCACTTGAAAAAGCGATGTCCTTGAATTTTATTTCACAATTGAACATGTCATTTTAAGTGTCATGATTCATAGCTACTCAAATTCTGTACTTTTACAAAGAGCATTTATGCACTAACTTGTAATACAGGTAGTTAAAAATGAAGAAGTAGTGCTTAGGGTTGTTTTTATTACAGTAGATAACATTAATTAGCCCTGGTATGGAGGGGAGGAGAAGTTTCTCTTGAATGCTCTACTCTGCAGTGCATTATTAATTTTCTCATTCATTCCTTTTTAGCTCATTAGCTTTTAAATGTTATTGTCTAAAGGTGAGGTGAAGTTTCAAGTGTCTGTTCCCTCTGCCACCCATTTCAAGCCATCTCACAATCACTGTCATTGTGGCTAATTTATATTGCAGTGGTACCCAGTCTAGGGTAGGCTTGCTATCATCTCAGCTTGTGGTGATGACAAAATGGAACTCTTAAAGAATTCTTCCCATATTGTTTTAGGACATTTTCGGGTTAAACTGAATTAAAGGATGAATTAAACCTCAAGTAATTCTCCCTTTGTAAAAAAAAATATTTAGCAGGTAGGACTAAGCATTATTCTTTATAGGCAGCAAGCCCAAGAAGGAAGACTATCAAAATACTAATGCAAGAATTATGGGCTGACATCCACATTTTGCAGGATATCCCTTTGATGAAGGAATTTATTAAGCCCACAATTTTGGAAGACATTTCCCATATGAGATTTGTACAACATTTTATGGCCTGAGGCTGTAAACAATTCATTTACACAATTATTTTTTTTTAATCCACCATGTAGTGAATGTCGTAGAGCTCTAGTCAACTGACCTACAATATCTTAGGTACAATTGTTCAATGTACCTGTAATTCTCCCTTTGTCAGTGGTGACTCTGTTAGGTACACTGCAGAAAGGAGCTCCTTCCAGCACTGTACTAAGGAATAAAAGTACCAGGAGTTGGTGTTTTTAGGAGGCAACTGAAATATGTGAGTTTTCTGAGAGCACTGTGACCCTGCTTTTATGTGTTAGAGTGTACTACTGAAAGGATTATATGGAATGAGAAGGGATTATTTTCAAGCAGGTATGGTTTCTCCCACACTGTGAAAAACATATGACTCACTTTGTGCTAATCACACAGTATTTCTGTGGCAGTACGTGATAGCAATTTCTTTAGTTCTTGTCAGTAATTTACCTTCCTAATAAGGTGGAGCTGCTGAAAGAGAACCAAGAATCAATAGAAGTTGAAAGTCAGTGAAATCTGAAATGTGAACCTAATGATGAATCTCTTCAGCTTTACACCTTCTCCCATGCTTCATCCACCCCTTCAAATTCGTTTTAAAATCTCCAGTTATTTTAGTTCCCCCTTAATACAAGTCTCAGAAGAGTATCTCTGCCACATCTACCTTGCTCAGAAAGCCCAAGGGGTCCAACTATGGAAAGCATAGCCCATTTAATGTGTGAGAGAACTTCTGGATAGCCATCACTGTGCTGAGTGTCCTGCACAGCACAGAAACCCTTTCCCATGAAGACATATCCTTTACATGCACTGTATTGCACTATTAAAGAATAAAGCTTATCTCAGGTCTTGCCAAAATCTATGCAAAGTCAGAAAAAGTTGACATTTTGGAAAAAGTGTGGGGAAAAGGCCTAATGCTTTCTGATCTTTATCTTTCACTCCTCTTCACATCTCCACAATAGCATTGCCATCAGCAAAGCTCCTCTTTTCTATGCTCTGTTATTTGCATAAAAATTAATATGTTTATAAAATAGCTTATCTCTTGCTTTCCCGATCCCAAACATATTTGAAGTCCACTCTACACACCATACTGCACAAGTTGACACAAAATCTGCTCTCTATATATCTCCCTTTTACCCCAAACATCTGAAAGCTTTGTAACCACTCCTTTGGAGAACTAATGATACAGGTCGTGAGTCTGGCTGCACCCGCTGGAAGCACAGTGGCCTGGAGTGCTAGAGCATTGCATTTCAGATCTGTATCCCTGTTGGAAACAGACCTGCAAGTCTGGATTGTGGGTCTGTTGCTGGAGACTTTCCTTACAGTTTTATAAACTATATCTGTTTATTGTTATCCTCTCTTTTCATCTACAGCTGCTTCATCCTCATGGATGAGTTTTGAACAGAGCTGTTTGCACCAAATATAACAGCTGCCAAAAAAGGAAGAGTCCCAGTTCTCCCTCCTTGGAGCACATTTTTTCTCTCATCTTCTGCCAGCCTTTTCCATTGTTCTTTAAGCTTTTAATCACCCAGTAAAATTGGTGGATATTCTTCTGCTATCTTGGCAAGCCAGGTGGATCACAGTGTGCTCCAGTGAGCAAACTGACATTGTGCTTATTCACAAGAGCGAGCGCATTGTTTGGAGAGGACAAGGGAGGACCCTTAGTGCTTTATTTGAGGGATGGGATTGAATCAGCTTGGACATCTGCTGGATGCCTTGACACTGGTTTGTGGTCTATCATGGGGACACCTTATCACATGCCTTTGAGTCCACTGTCTGGAGATAAATGGTAGTCACAAGTTCTCTATGGACACATCCTCACTAGGACCTGGAATGCAATGCAGAGATACTAAGCTAGTGAACACCTGAGGCAGTGAAGCTACATGATGTGGTACAAGAACATGTCTGGTAACAGCAAGGCCCTGCTTCCGTAATGCTGCCTGCAGGACAGGGTACCTTTCTCCCTCAGACTGACAACACATCTGTTTGGAAAGCAACTGGTCCCAAACAACACAGCTGAAGAGAGAACTAGCTGCCACAGATGTACCTGGTCTGGACAAATCCTCATGGACAATTAGGTGACACTTGGAGAAGAAAACACTATGCCTATTATAGTGTTTCGAGTAACACAGTATTCATTCATTTAAAAATTACTTTGTTAACACAATTATTGAAGAATAATTATTCTCTTGCATTGAAATCATTTTGTCTCTTTGTTGTGGTAATAATTTCAGTGAATTTCATCCTAGCCTATTAGACATTAAAAGTTTTCTTACTCCAGAAATGAAAAGTTCATCGGGTTCATTTGAGAAATGCAGACTGCTACATCCTAGAAAAAAATATTGACCATGACTTCATACCGTTCCCATTGCTACTCTTTAAATAAAGAAAATCACCATTTTACTTGTAAGTTTGAGCAGTGAAGGCATTTTTGTATCAGCGGCTAGTTTAACAGGTTATAAAGAAATTATAAAGGTTCTAAAGGAGCTGCACCTGCTGATCCCAATGGGTCACTTCTAACTCAGCACATTCTATGATTCTATGATTCTATGATTAAGAATATTGATGCAACAAAGACCTTCAACGTATGTCTGTGAACTCTCTCCCAGATCAGAAAGCTTCTTAGTTCTAAATGTTCTTTCATTCCCTTCCTGGAAATATCAGCTTTGTTTCTGAGTCAGCCAAGACCACCCAGGCTGATTTAATCCCCAACCCAATGCATCTTACTGACAATTTCCACGGCACAGAAGGAGGCCAGGCAGGTTCCTTTATCGGGCCAATTACTGCATCCCCAGGTGCAAGATTTGGAAGGTGAGAGCTCATCTCAAAATCAGCAATCTGGATGGCTGTCTTCATTACACAAAAAATAAACCACATCCATGCAATTCATACAGCCCAGTACTTACTATTTAACTGTTGTAATTTAAACCAAGCTCGCAGCTAGGCCCCCACAGAGCCATTTTCTTTTCCATGACAGTGGCATGAATTCTTCCTTTTCCCCTCTGCCCTCAAATCAGTTATAATTTTGATGTATTTGTTTGTTTGTTTGGGGAGGGGGGGTGTTTGAGTGTTTCTGGTTTAGTTTGATTTGGTTTAGTTTTTTGGTTTTATTTTTCATTGGATATTTTTGTTGTTTTTTTTTTTTTTTTTTTTTTTTAAATCTGTTAGTTTTTTTTCCAGAAACCAATTGCTGAATTATAGCAGACAGGGAAAAAATAAACTTCTTGGCTGGAGAGTCAAATTTACATAAAACATTTCTTCCAGGCTTTTCCTTTATTGTGTTTGAAAGTCATTCTTTCTATTTCCCAGCATATCCTATCTGACTCTTATCCAGTAGCAATAATCGCCAAACATGTCTTTTTTTCTTTGATTTAGAAAAGAGGTAGAAAGTACCCCAAAGAAAGAAACTCTGCCTTTGTAATACAGATATGGAAACTTCTGGGTTGTACTGCTGACTGAATATTTGAGAGGTTTGGTTCGTCTTGCTTGTGAACTGTGGCTTATTAGTGTTAATTGATGAACAAGCTGACAAAGAATTAGCATGAAAATCCCTCCTTCTCCTTGACTCTCAAGCTCTTTCCCAAAATTTTTCTTTTATCTTCTGTTTTATGGAAGCCTTGTCAGAGATACAACCTCTGAGTCAAGGTTCATGTTAGTCATCACATTACCCACTCTACACTGCAGTAGTGGAAGTGGAAAAAGAAAAGTGGAAGAGAAGACTTGAGAAACTGGAGTAGAAGTTAGAAACCCCAAGGCACCTCAAACACTCCAGAATTCCTGCCAACTGGAAACATCAATGGCAAGGATTTTGTGTATTTGTGAATAAAAATGGACCTTCTGGAAAGGAAGACACATCAAAGGTAGCTATTTTTATTTTAATATTAATGGATTTGACACACTAGGCTTAATAGCTATATTTAAATGAAGAAGAGTATGACAGCTAGACAGACACAGACATCTGAAAAGTACTGTGCTCTAAAAAGAATGATGCATTTGAAAAGCATCAAGTTGATAGGAGAAGTCAAAAGAAAGGAAGGGACTGCTGCATCATTTATAACAGATTTGAAACTGCAGAGCTGAATATGCAGTTTTGGATGGTTTGCACAGTCTGAGTCCGGATAGGATATCAGGGACTCAAGGGAGAAACAGAAATGCTAAAGTTCCTTTTTTTTAAGTTAAGGAAAAGCAATCAGAGTTTGTCAGGCTGCAAAAAATAACTGTTCAGAGGGAAAACAGAATAGTGCATAGTGGACTGCAAGATCAGCAAGATCCTAGAGACTGTGAAAAGGAAAAACAAAACCACATATCCTGAGAAAGGATTTTAAAAGTACAAGCTGAGTATGTTTGCATGAAAAAAGAGAATTTATTTTGAGGAGAGTCATCATGACTCTGAGAAGCAGTTATTTTGCAAAAGTCTTCAAGAAGGCAATGTACACAAATAGTATTTCCAGTCAACTTAGAGAATCAGAAATCTTTGTGAGAGCTGGTCAAGATACAGGTGCTTCCAGTCCATAGATACTACTTTGAGGTCCAATGCAGCTCTCACAAATAGGCAGCTGGGGCTCCAATCCATGGCACATTATACAGAGAGAACTGTATCTGTATCAAAGAGGTAAATCTTCCAATGGGGCATAATTCTTTGAAGTTCTTTCTGCAAACAGATTACATTCTATTTAAGGGGAGCACAGCCCACATCAGGGTTAGGGATAGTCTCACCTAACCGGAGGTGTCTGCAGTGCACACATCCACACCTAAACTGGCCCACTGGGTCCTCTTCTTGAAATGGGGAGGAAGAAAAACTTTTGTAATTCAACCAATTCACTTATTTTATGTGTCAGCACCAGGACACAGTGATTTTATTCCTTGAATTGTCTCTGCCTGTTTGGACATTGAGGGAGGGTGGCTGGCTCAAGGATAAGCACATAAAGTCTGATAAACCTCACTAAAGGTCTCAATGACAGTGTTTGTTCTTTAGAAGCACTGAAGCCCAGAAGGTTTCAATCACCCTGTCTTCTCTATTTTCAGCTTACTGTCCCATACAAAGATATTTTAAGGGAAACATTACATTAAACTTGTTTTTATCCACTAAGAGAAAACATAGTATATTATATCAAAAATAATGATGAGTTAATCAGGCCATTTTCTGTGTGTATATAAATTGACTAATAATGGAGACAAGGAATACCATGGCTGTTAATGAGATGATCATCACAATCTGTCCTTGTGATTACTGGGAAGGTTAGATTTACACTTCAGAAAAACAGCTTTTGTGTTTGGGAGGGCAGAGTGGGGCTGCTTCTTACAGGATGATGCTTTGCATTTTTCAGGGTAAAGCTGACAAGCAAGGATTTATTGTATATCATTGGAAAAGGTGAATTTTCCTTAAAGCAATGAATTGATAAATCTGTTTCTGGTAACAGGAGAAAATGAGTTGCCACATAAAGAGCAGAATCAGCCATTTTGTAATGTGTCATGTTTTTGAGGAAAAATTATTTTCCCAAGTAAGAATCTTGCAATCATCTTTTCTATGACTGACTGTCCCCAGGAGTGCATGAATTTGCACATGCTGGGTAGAAAGCTAGGATTGTCCTATTGTGTGCTAATCATTTCAGCAAATATATTTTTGTGAATATTACTGTCAGACATACAGACAGACATTGTCTTTCTAGAAAGGTCTACTTCATTTACCATGCATTTTGAAGTGTAAAGTAGGAAGGATGGACATCAGCTCTACTGCTTCATTCTGAAAGGCTTGAAAAAGCTACACTTGCAAATGGGTCAAAGCCCAGACTGTCAGGTAAATCTGGCCTAGCAAACAGCTGTGGTGATGTCAGGACTTGCTGTATTTTTTGAGGGTTTCTAACACCTTTTTCCCCATTGGAGTGGGTGGCACTGGTCGTGTGCCTCAGTTCTCAGTTTGCATGCCATGGCTGTGGGGCAGCAGGACAGTCAGGGGCCTGGGCTGGGTTGTTGAGCAAGTACCAGGAGAAAGGTCAAGGAGGCAGCTGGAGACATCAGCAGCACCACAGTAAAATTCATATCAAATTGTACAAAAGCCCTAGGCAAGTCTGTGTGAGAACCAGGACCAATGTTAGTTAGAGGTGTTTGTTAGAGGGATCTCTGCAGGTGTTTCTCCAACCTCCTTCCTGAAGATCACCAGCATTTAAACAGTGTGGCTTTAGTAGCTGACTTGAAAATCTTAGAATGGATAATTTTCAGACTTCTTGGACAACCCGTTCCAGTGTTGATAAAAAATCAATGTCCAACCTGAACCTCCCACATCCCGGTCTGTGACTGCTGTTAATTTTTATATATTCTCTTTCTGCTCTTGCTGAAAGGAGTTTCTATCTCTCCCCTAAGTCCTATAGACTGCAGTTAGGTCTCTGTTTAAGTTCCTCTGCACAGTACCAAACAATCCCAGAACCCTTAACATCTCCTTATTGGAATTCTAGGTACTGGTCATCTGTACAGCCATCCTTTGGACTCTTTCCAGTTTCTCCACAACCCTCTTGGTCTGGAAAACCCAAAACCGGATTGAGTTTTGCAAGGTGTTGTTTCACCAGGGTCAAGGAGATGAGCCTTTTTGCTGTTGGCCTTGCTCCTCCATGTGTAACTCTGCTCTGCAACTTGTCTTATTTGCGAGGAGAGCACAGTCTAGGTTGATACTGAGCCTTGTGTCCATTGTAACTCTCTGATCCTGTTCAGCAGAGAGCCAGTCTGTTTCCCATGTGCAGTAATGTTTGTAACAGCGGAGTTACTCTGCCCCAGATGGAGCACATTGTATTTCTAGCTGAACTTCTTGAAATTTCTATTGGTCCCATCCCTGAATTTACCAAGGTCCCCTTGAATTAAATCTCTACTGCTTTGCATATCAAGTGCTTCCAGTTTAACTTAAACCACAAATTTGCTGAGGCTTTGTTCTGCCTCAATGCCCAAGTAACTGATGAAGATAATCAACCCCTGACATATTCCATCCATTAGTGGTTGCCCACTGAGCACTGAGCCACTGATTACTGCCCTCTGATTCTGCAGTCCAGCCCATTTTTAATACATCTAATAACCTGTCCATCCAGCCTGTGGTTTGGATCAGTCCAGCAAGCACTCTGCCCTGCAATGCCCAAGCAGGGCCTGGCAGACACAGCAAGTTGTGGACCATTCCCAAAAGGTCCTCTGGGCAGGAAACAGTTTCGTGCTGCATTAGATATTCACATCTTTAGTTTGTTATTCAAAAGGAGAAACCGTCTCATAAAATAATTAAGGCTATAGTCAGGTCTTAATTAAGGGCAATTTTAAAGGAGGAAATTGTGGTTTTACTAAATGCTGCATTCAAGCACCAAAGTCAATAAGGTTCAGATGAGATCTGACTAAAAATTTTCAGGGGTTCCCTGAAAAGAGCTTATTCTTTCCCAAGAGGTTTTCTTGCAACTATTTAGGTCTTATTTCTCTAAAAAGCCCCAGAGTAAGAATATATTTGTTTGTTCCTTGATATGACTGTCTATAAATCTATTCTATACAGAAGGAATAATCTAAGTGTTAAGAAGCTGCCATTTCTGTCTCAAAAATGTTTCAACGTGTAGCAAACAATAACTAGCTTTAAATTTGAATAAAAATTCAAGATATAACATTTTGTTTGGGAGGAGAAATTATGAAGATATTTTGGTTTAAGTCTTGATAATCTAGTGGGTTTTACCCACATTTTAATCCAAATTTTAATTTTTATTCATATTTAATTTAATTCAAATGGAACCTCTAAAATTTTTTTTCCCCTGAAGAAAACCAAATCCAACGACATTGAAATTGGATACTTAGACAGATTAATGTTATCTAGATCTTCTTCTACAAGAAAAAAGTTCGGCCTCACTGGAAGTGCACTTATTGAGAAAAATCCAATCATTTTTCTGGCAATTTATATTTGCTTTCATGAACAAAGTACTATGTCTTTTCTCTAACATAACCATCTCAGATGTGTTGGTAGAGAGAATGGAGTGATGCTAACCAGAGAAGGACCTGGCTAGCCTAACTTCCTCGTCAGTGTCTTTAGGGATCAGCATCTGGACATTTTGGCTCAGTCCCAAAAGGAAAGCAAAGAAAGCAAAGATGAAAAATCATTGAAGTTTATGATAAAATTGTTATTGTATGTCTGCACAGCATCATGTACAAATAAATTTACTCTCATCAGGGTCTTGAAGCAGAACTCTGATAAAAAAAGATAACAATCCACTGGAAAGGAAGGAAAGGAGAAACACAAAATTTGAGACTATGGAGTCTTTTTCTTGCTCTGCTACACCAATGGAGGTGATTACCTGCTGTATATATTTTTTTAAATATATTTTTAAAACCTAAAAGTTTTCAGATAAAGACATCCAAATTGTAAACAGTCAGAAAAGTTTTGTGTTGGATAACAACACATTCCAAAGTACATGGATGTCTTGGGAGTGTCTGAGGGAGAGCTGGTGAATTTTAAATGGAAAGGTTTTTATCCCAAATCTGCCTTTTCAATGACTGAAATGTTCATTAAAAGTTCATTCATAAACATTTGGACTTGCTTTGAAACTGAGGTGTTTTTTACAAAGGGGTTCATCAAAGGACAGCTTGTACCTGTGCTTTTTTGTCTCCAGTGTAAGAGATTCAATTCTTAGGAGTTGCTCCAGTTTGGATAAACTATCTGGAAGTCAATCAGTACAAATGCAGTGCATTCCCTACTGCTCCAGGCTAAGCAGTCACATAGGAGTAGCTATTCTGGCATAACGATTCTGGAAAAAATGATCTGAGTGAAGATGTTTACTTGGGAGTAAGTATTCAAGCATGAAATAGATGCTGTCCTTTACCTTCACAGCATATGTTATTCTGACCTAACATGATGCTGGGTGTAGCTGGATACACTATAAAATTCTCATCCAAAGATTGAATATACGGTGGACACACAGTAATGGGATTAGTGAGAAAAGCAAAGCTTTGACTAAAACTGAGCTGCTGCATCAGGTGCATCATGTGGCTTGTCCTTAGCTCACACATACAATGGTGAGTTACCCTTTGCAGTCCTTTTTAGTCACTGCATGATTTTGGCCATTTCTGCTTTGAACTTTCTAGCGGTATGGGCAGCAATATCATCCCCTTTTTGAAGTATGTGCTAGAGTCATAGGATAGAACTCCAAAGTGTTTTTCATATCTTCAGAGTGGCCAATAAAATGTTTGGGGGTTTTTTGGCTTTTTTTATCTTGCCTTTTTTTAATCCCAAACCAAAGCATATCACAGTTCCTCCTCATTCTTTATACCTCTGCTGGCTCAGTGACAGAAGAGGAATTGTGATGCTCAGAAAACTTCATCATGAGTGAGAATAGATTTGAAATTAGTAGGAACATTCGTTTTAACCTCTATAATCTTTTAAATAATTTAGCCTCTTTGTTCAAGAGATATCCATGTTCCATACACTGCAGTTCCTACATGGCTCATTGCTTTCTAGCCTGAGAATGAAAATGGTCCCACTAATAGAAAGTTATATTAATTTTATTAGATTGTTTTTCAAGAACATTAGAAAATATTAATGTCTTTTTATAGTTCTGTTTTTAAGACACTTTCTATTTTATGCAAAAAGGATCATTAACACTAAGAGAATGGTTCTGTTTTCTTGTGCATGTTATTAAACATGTCATAATATTTCAGGTGTATTACACAGAACATTGAAATGAAAAATCTCACCTTTAAAAGCTCTTTGTACCCACATCATTATGCATGTCCAAATTTTTATACTCTTTCTTACAATAAATATGAATTGAAAATATTATTCTGGAAACTGCACAGTTAAGAATAATGGAGTAGTTTACACAGCAATATACTGCTTGCCAGGAATAAGGATACCTGCACTAGTCCCTGTGTGTTAATGATAAAATAAAATAGGAATACTAATGTAGACTTAAGCTAAAATAAAGTGTGTCACCAGACATTATGCGTCACAGTAGATCAGCCTGTTTTCCATGTTTCCAGGCTGCTCTTAACCTCATCTTACAGGTCTAGCACATTTCTCCTCATCCTTCCTTGCATTTACCACAGAGGTCACACTCTATTATATTGCTCATTCAAGCAAGGATGGTAGAAGTCAGAGGGGTATTTAGGGCTAGGAAGGGATCTAAACAGAGGTAAGTGGACATTATGATCAGAAGCATCCTGCTCTAGTCACACAGGTACCAGCCCATCACTCCTCTGTGTGAATAAAAGAACTGTAATTGGCAGCCCTTTATATAATAGGCTGTTTTCATCCTGCCTTCAGCTGCTGAGACATTAATTTGCTAAAGCTGCAGTGATTTAACAGAGCTTTGCACTTAGGTGAGACTGAAGTACTCTAGAGGCTGTGATGGCCAGGAAGCATATTACCTCTCTCCATTTTTCCTTCTTAGGCATGCAGGAGTCATAGGCATATTATTATCCCTTCATTCCCTCCCTACCACTGTCTGCTTCTCATACTGCCTTGAAGCTTGTTCCAGTCCTGTGATGCATTCAGCGAGTCTCTGTACAGGTTCATGTGTCAAGACCCAAATGTCCTCCGGCTTGGGACAGCTGTACTCTAGCAAACCCCTAAAAGATGCAGGGTTTTTGAAACTATGCCCCAGAAACCTGTGACGAGACCTTTGCATGACTCCCATACTTCAGAAAGAAATGGAGCTCGTGGTTGAAGAGAAAAATGCTATAGAGAAAACTCTGCTGTAGCAAGAACAGTCAGAATGGGACTTCAGTGAGAAATGGGAACTGATATCTGATAGAAAACTGATTATTAGTCCTTACTATAGCCAAGGTAAAAACCAAAGCCTGATTCACCAAGGCCATTAGTAGAATGGCTTTTTTTCCTGGTTTGATGTCTTTTGAATTCAACAGTAGAGGCTTAAACCCTGTTTTGTTATGATTCATCCCCACGTTCCCCTTCCCTTGGTTCAATACAATTGCCTCTCTCCAGTAGTCCCTCCCTGCCCAGCCAGCCTGGAAGTGCAGCACCCCACACCTGTGCAGTGTGGGAGGGGACCAGCCCAAACACCCTATGCAGCAGCTGAGCTGCCTTTCCCAGCTCCTTTAACCATGCACATGATATTCAGCCCAGCTGTGCGCATTTGGCTCTTTTCCTCCAGGTGAGTGGGTTTTGTACATGAGCAGGAGGTGACTTGACCTTTGATAAAGAGATCTGAGTGCTGTGTTTGCCAGTGTGACACAGGGTGACACATATGGTATTTTTACTCTGTGCTATGTCTGGTTTCTTTCTGTCCATGTGTACATAAAAGAAGGGGAACTCATGGATTTGACAGATGTGCTTGATAATTCTTTTCAGTCAGAACACACCAATGTAGATATGTATTAAAAACAAACAACACCCCCCTCCCCAGCTCCTACTGGTAAACACACCTCCATGTCTACATTGTTCCCACTGCCAAGCCCCAGTGTTTCCATGGTGCTGGCAGTCTGTGCAGGAGGAGGCATCACACCCCAGCTTTCTTTTGTCACAGGTTCATGGCCCACAGACACTGCTGGCAGGTTCTCAGGCTTTGGATTGGCTTTCTTTTAGGTACTGGAAACAGCAGCAGCTGCTGAATGCCGAGCATTGCTGATAAAATCGTCAAACTTGCTAACATTTTGGTAAATATTGCTCTTGGTGGAGACAATCAAGCACAGAGAGAGAAACCCAGTTTGCAGGTGCCATCCGTCCTCTCCAGCAGAGAGCACAGAAGGCAGCCCATGCAGTGGGCTGGATACTAGAAGGGCTTTGGGGAAGCCCTTGCCGGGGAATGGATTACAGACTGTATGAGCCCCAGGGTGAGCCACCAACTATCCTCTTGGCAGGAGTCAACACTGATGGACACCTTCATGTCTGAGCCACAGGTGTGTCATGAACTCCAAAGGAGAACTGAGGGCCAAAAGAATCCACATTTGAAAGAATAGGGCAGCAAAGAAAGTAGAGTGCTGGACACAAGGAAAAGAGAACAAGTAAGGCGTGGGAAAAGAAGGGACGTGCAGGGAAATGGAGATAAGGATCCAAGCAGCCATATCAACTTCTACTTCTATCCCCTTAGTCATATGCCTTGCCTCTTTACCAGCCTTTTTTCCTCATTTTGGCTCTTCAAAGAGCTTTAGCTAGGGTGTCACCAAACAGGATGAAAGAAACTTATCCAACACCAATTTGATGCAAATAAGCAGACATTTCCTTTATAGGGTGTTGGGGACATGGGGCGTAACTCCTCTGAAATGTGTCCCACTCAACAAACAAAACCCACCCTTTTATATACTTTTTCTGCTAAAACATTGTTACATAAGTTCTAAAACATACTATACATATTATGTCCACTCTTAAATTTAATCTTTATACTGATTGGTTCTAATGGTTAATAAGTTCATCAACATCCTAAAACAATTATGGGCTATTTCTATTGAGGTCTAATCACTGGAATCCTTGATATTATAAACAAGATGGGAAGGGAAGGGTTGGGCTTCCAAGCAGCAGAACTGGTGAGCGTGATCATTTCCACAGTTTCTTGTCTGAAACATAAGGGTCCTGTAACTTCTTGGTGGGATTTCTATGATTATGCAGCACTCTGGATATTTCTATACCTTATAATTCACAATATTCTACTTGTAATCATAGCTAACCCTTTAATACTATTTAATTGATTATTTGATAAAAATATTCATAACAAGAGAATTAGGAAAATATGGTGAATCCATTAGTGAAACGTTCCAGGGGAAGGTTTTCCCTCTATTTTTTTCATATGTTTTGATATCAAAAGAAAGCCTTCACCAGAAGATTAAAGTGTTAGTTAATGACATAAGAAGGGATTCCTTTTGGAAAATAGAATTTGATAAGAAACTGATGCTCTAACAAGTCTGTGAGCTGCTGACAACATTATTGCTTACGGCACTTCTATAAACCTTGTGCTGTCCATAGCAGGCATACTATTAGAAGATAAAATTCTCACTTGCCTGATGAACTGGACTAGAAGACTATCTAAAAAGACAGGCTTCTAAGACTTTACATTGAAAGTTAACTGCAATTTTCCACTCCTCAAGCCCACATGGAAAAAGAAAAAAGGAAAAGACAAAGTCTAGGATTTATACATTACGCCCAGAGAGTGTTCCTAAATGTAATGCTTTCAGAGGTCTGCTCAAAATGGCATATTGGGAAGCCTGACTTGGAGCCATTCATGGGAGCCCTGAACAAGGAGTGAAGTACCATAGCCTTTTTCCATAAAAAATTAATAATGAGGAAGAAGTTTCTACTGTGAGGGACCCACAGGGCCTCTCTCTTGGCCCAAGGGAAGCAGTTTATCTCCTCTTTCCTGTTGAGGATTCCTTTATCAAGGAGTCTTGTGGTCACTTGTGCAGTTGACAGACTGCTCTTTCTTAGCTCTTCCTTAGCTCTTCATGCATATGCCATGCCCTGAGGCTGTAGCAAAGAATTGTAGTCCTTACACAAGACAGGCAGCACAGAAAGCACAGGCAGAAGTATTTAGCATTTGGCTCTTCCCTTTGGATTAGTTTCTTCTGCTATCTGAGATGGATGACCAAGTGCCATTCATATCTGGCTTAGGACCTCCCAGCCTGTGCATTCTTCGTGGTCGTCCATGCCTATGTTTCTCTTTTGCAATGAGTCTTGGAAATGCATTTGGGCAACATACAAAACAAGCTTTGTGTTGTGATATGAATGAGGATTTGACTGTTCATTGTGTGAAAATTGCATCCACAGCATAAAGTCCAAGCTGTCAGGACAGACCACAGGCAATGTGTTAAAACTGATATATTTTTCTGTTTCCATATGCAGGGAATGAATGTCTCATTATTTTAGGTTCTCCCAAGAAATAGGAAAGACAAATATCATTTACAGTAATAATAAGAATTTAATGCAGGAGTAAACAAAATGCTTCTTTTTTCTTCGAGGAGTCATTTCATCCTGGCAGAGGGCCTAAATTGGTATTCTGGGAGATCCTTTCATTGTGTATCATAAACAGCATTAATCTATGTATGTCTGTGTCTTCTTGTCTGCTGCAAGCACCCCATGGGTTATGCACTTGAATGTAGGGTTGTATCTTGAACCAACTGCTTCTCATGTTATGGATGCCTCTGGAGAGAAATTTCTCTGTTCAGAGGTGCCATTGTAGTACATTTATTTTTCTCTCTACCATGTTATTTAGTAGACCTTTAATAATTGTAACAGCCCAATGCAGATTTACCATTTTACTGGCCATGATCTGGTCGTGACTAAATGGTGATAATTGTGTCCATTTCTAAGGAAAATGCACAAATTCATTGCAAGACACCTGAGACTGCTGTTCTGAAAATAGCACACATAAAGACACTTAGGTTCTTGAAACGTTTTGCTCCTTTCCCTGCAATGGCCCCTTAGATACCCTCCAGTAACCTCTCATTCTCACAAGGGTGATTATGAGTGTACAAACCAGAGTTGTAGTTTGTGCAGCTTACTGTGAAAATAAGGCATAGTTTTGTTTTTCTCTGGGACTTGTTAGCCATAACAGATCAGGGTACCAACATAATTCTCTGGGAATTTTTCCTCTCCTTTTTAGTATATGTGTGGTGCTGAAGTCAATCACAGCATTATCTTAATTTATTCTCTCTTGGATTTACTTCCAGGGTGCTTTCCAGTGGACAGAGAAGGCCTTGGTGATGAACTGCGATTGTCACCCTCAGGGCAATAGCCTGGAAATGCCATCTACTCAACAGAGTCCCCACAAGTTTTGCTGGAGGGTTTTCTGCAATGTGGTGGTTTGCTTTGGTTTGGATCCCAGTGTTTTCTGCTTCTCTTTCTTGTCTGAAGTGTGTGGTGAGGAAGCTGCTTGGTTTATCTAGAATTACCAGTATTTTTCTCTAACATCCTGCACTGAGAGGGTTTGTTTTTTTTTCCTACAAGAGTCATCCTGAGTTAGTGGAGGGCATTTAGCCTTAATGTTTTCCAGGTCACAGACTCGGTTTATTTAGTAAAAGTGACTGCTTTCCACATTTGTTGGGTTACTGTGTGCAGCAGGTGGAACACCTCTGAGTCATTCATACCTTTTAAGATACAATATATTTAGACAGTATCTCTCAAACAAGTCTTGGCAATCTCTTAGCAGTTCAGCTGTTAGAGAAGCTGAAAAATTCTCAGTGTGCTTTGATAACTTTTTGTGTTCTGTTTGTCCTACACAAAGCTGTTTCATAGCATAGTTTAGGCATTAGGCTCAGGTGATCTGTAGCTGAAGGAAAAGACATCCCTCTTAGCCTTCTGCCTGAGCCTCTGTGCAGCAAGACTAAATCCATGTTATCTAATGTTCTGCTGTGGGTATGTAACCATACCCTCCTGCTGTCCAACTCGACCTTTGCCTGGCTGATTTTGTCCAAGAATCTTGTGAAAGTTTCTGCCTCTTCCTCTTGCCTCATAATGAAACACAGCAACAAATCTTATATCTAGAACTTTCTAGTTGGGGAGTTTTCTCCTTACTCCCGCTGTTATTTCAAGTTGGTGCAAGTCATCATCATTTTTATGAAATCTAGAATAGAAATTGATTTACTGGCATAGCTATTTTTCTGTCCATGCTTTCTCACTCCTTTCTGCCTTCTTCCCCATTTGCCATCCCACCCAGTATGCTTATGACATTGAGAGAGTCTTCTTTCACTGCGTATTCAGCATTCTTCCATTAAGTGCTTCCTGAAAATAAAGGTTTTGTTTCCTCTTAGCAGTTTCCTTAGAGAGAAATGGGGATGAGATGGATGTGCAAGTACCACCTAAGAGAAGAAATGAGAATTTTGTCTGATGGTAGTGACAGCATTAGTCTTTGAGGAGTCAAAATGTCATGTAAGTGGTTGAGTTCAGCCATGAGCATATCCTGCAATACTGTGAAACTCCTAGTTTTACATCTGTGAGTCAATAATCATCTGTAAGCCACCTGTTGTGTCTGAATTCCAAAGGGCATATATCTGCACATTTGCCCCTTCTTCCCTTCTCCTCTCCTGAGTTCTGCAGAAGTACAAGCACATACAATGTCAGCTTCAGTTCAGTTTTTCAGCTGTCTCAGTCAAACATTTTTGATTTGGGGTTCACATTCTTTGAAAAAAATTAGCAATTGCTGAAGTGAATCTGTTTCTGATCAAAGAAGATGGTGAGGTAACTCAAGGGTCTCACTTTATGAACTTCTGACAAATAAACTTGGAAAAGAAAGATCTGGTTTTGTTTTTAAATAAGCAGGATCCACTGACGCAAAGTCTTGAAACATCCTTATATTTTAGAATAAAGTGTACTGCCAGCAGAAAAAAACAATGAAGTGCACCCCTGCCTCCAGGTAGTCATTGCATTTAATGATTCATATGCTTAAATGTCAAAGCAGATGCTTGAAATCAGACTCCACTTGAATGCGGAGGAGTGGCCTTCTTGTACCTATCACCAATAGCACAGTGACTGGATTTGGTAGCTGCAGTGTCTAAAATTTCTTTTTTTTCCCTTGTCTTTTGTTTAGTCCTTTTATTTCTCTTAATGTGGAACTTTAGAGGCCTCACAGAGAAATATTCTTATCCTAGGGAACAAAGAAATCAGAAGTTTGTGCTGAATCCACATTTTTAGGAAAAAATTGAAGAGAGATTATAGACAGCTGATCTCCTAAATAGTACTGCACTTTTTTTTTTTAAGAAATCCTCAGGTTTAAATTTAATTTCTTTTTCTTGTTGAATGACCATAGGCATTTAGCACTTGGCACTCATATATGAGACATAAGACAAAGGTGTGAGATTGCAGTTAATTTTGTTCTTATTTATCAAGAACTGTTGTCTATATATAATATTTATTTCAGATTTAGCTTTGCATTTCATGGAAAAACTTACCAGAAATTCAACAATAGCTTAAACATCATTATTGTTTGCTGACAGACACTTGCATTCATACAAACACAGAGCAGACTTGCTCATTCTGAAGTGGATAGGGAGGAAATACACATGCTTTTCTTCTCCCCTTGACCCATATGTTAACAAGAAACATGTAAAAGGGAAGTGGGAGCTGTTTCCAGACCTAAATACCTGTGATACCTACCTCAGCTATAGCACTGTTCAAAAATCTAGAGTGCCAAAGGCACTCAGCTGCCCTGTACACTCACTGAAAACATTCTGGTACTTCTCAAGAGTGTCAAAGCATTCCCTCCACTGACTAAATAAGGTGCCTCAGTATTTCATACTTCTGCAGACTGGTTCATAACATCTTGACACTGAGAAACAAAGATATCAAGAACCAAGAACAAAGAAAAACTAATCACAGAGGATGCCTTAAAACAGGCCTGAACTGGACATGCTTTATGGACATTGCTGACTATAATGGAAACAATGAGACCTTTCAGAGACTGTTAACAGAAGAGGCTAAGGAAGGTGCAGTGATGCAGTTGTCTATAAGCAGAACTGTCCCCAGTACTGACTGAGTCCCAGGGAACCCTGCTTGTGACCAGCTGTATATAACTCCAACCACCACCACTCTTTGGGTTCCAACAACCAGCCAGTTTTTTACCCAGCAGTGTCCCTGTCCAAGCCATGAGCACCTGTCCAAGCCAATTTCTCCAGGAGAATGCTGCTTGAGACATTTTCAAGGACTTCAATAAAGTCTAGGTAGACAACATCCCCAGCATTTCCCTCATTCCCTAGGCAGGTCCTGCTGTCACAGAAGGAAGGAGATCAGGTTGGTTTGCTGCATAGGATGCATGAAAGTCCCACTCCATGCAAAAAAAAAAAAAAAAAAAAAAAAAAAATCTGTTCCCAGAGACTGAGATTGCCACTCACAGTGTAAAGGCTAGAAACACAATATTCACTGGTTTGATGTCATAGCTATGAATTATGAATATTTCTTAGTCATCGCCTCCAGATTGGAATGCTAGTAAGGAAGTGCAATTTGTCCTATTCATTTACTGTGGGTGTTAATACAGAAAGGCCTTTTAACACATTTTTAGCTATCAATGCAGAGAAGATTTTCATCCATAAGCAGAAATCTGTAAAATTCCTTACTATGCTTTAAACAGCTATTATGATGGTTTTAGTTTCTTTAAAAAAAACATTCACTTTGGCTGCCTGTGTTTAGGATGCCTCACTTTAAATTTGGTTTTCTGAGCTCTCAGCATGGGCTGAAAGCCTTTGTAATGGCATTATGCCTCAGAGGTAGCTTCAGAAAGTCTGGAAAATAATCTGCACACACATTTTCTGGCCACACAGGTAAATACTGAGGAGGTACTCATGGGCTCAGGGTATAAATCAGCAAACCAAACCCCTAAGCTTGGAAAGGAGGTGGAGGGGGGGTGGTATGATTTTTTTTTTTGTTGTTTTGTTTTTTCTTTTTCCATTGGCAGTGAAAGTTTGTTTGCATGCAGTTTTAACTAGTGGTTCTGTAAAGGCACGTGTTATTCCAAATCCTGACGTGCATGCATGTTTACATGAATACATGTATATGTGGATGGGGATACAGATAACACATACAGGTGCTATCTGTGCAGCATCCAGTAAGCTGTATCTGATCCTTTTTCCCTGAATAACAATAGCTTCAGCAGGCCAGACCTCCTCCTCTGCCGAGTGCCTGACTCAGACCCACCCTGCTGTGTATTTGTAGTTAAGCAGCCTGATGTTCCCTTTCTTCCTTCAAAAAGCAATCCCTTCCCTTTGCACAAGTGCATATAGCTGACATCCAGCCCCCTCGATGACCTGATGTTTCAGCAGCTCTGGCAGCTCTGACAGCTGCACTTGAATCCACTTAGCCAGTGAAAGGCGTAATTTATTCTGGCAGCATGCCAGCCAGGTCAGTCACACCCAGGAACTCTATGGCTGAACTTCAGATGAACCTTTCCCAAAAACATGATGGCAGATGAAGACAGTAATGGAAATTTATGTAAAGGAACATCAATACAAACAGTTTTACAGTGCCTAATAGATCAGAGCTGATCACCCAGACAGTTGTTAAACACCTTAAAACACTTAGTTGAACACTCAGCATATCAGCCTCTAATTCCAAGAGCATGGTTCAAAAATAGGGTTGGGATTTGAACTATAGCAATGTAATTGATCTTGTGTGAGACAAATGTCATCTGACAGAAGGTAACTTGAAGTCAGATCACTTAGCTAAACCAAAAAGCTGGTGCTTCTTGAAGAGAAATTGATACAAATTAAGTGAATACTGCCAACTTACATGATAAAAGAGTACTGAGATTTGTGTTCCATAGCACAGCAAATTTAGAATATAAGAACACAGGGTGACACTAACAGCCCATATGTCCTGTCTATGAAGGTGACTAGCACAAGATGCTTAGAGAAAGACATAAGAAATAGAATAACTCAAAGTATGTAGTGATCCTTACTAGCAAAGATGGCTGGGGAAGTCTCCTAAGAAATACCTGAACCAGAGATTTCCTTTAAACAATCCCAGTTAAATAGCCATCAAGGGATCTGTGAAACATTTGCTTTATAAACTTCAAACGATTCTGTTTTAAGCATGATTTACATTTTGGACTCTTTAACTTTTTTAATCAAACATTTCCCAAATTAACTCTATATAAATAAAGAACTAGCTTCCATTTATTTCAAAATCATTGCTTAAGAATTTCAGAGTCCCTTTAATTCTGTATTAGGAAAAGGAGTTAATGATTGTTTCCCAGGCATGCTCTCTGTACAAGTGCTCAATGTTTCCAGTACTTCCAGGTCTTTATCATAAAACATTTTGGTGTTTCTCTCCAAGATGTAATGTCTTAATATATGTCTTCCTCTATGATGGAATACTGCTATTGCTGTCCTTTTCTGCCCTTTCTGCAGTTCAGCTATGCCCCATGTCAGACGGAAGACCACAAAAATAAGGGTGAAGGTAAGGGTGCTTTATTGACTAGAAAGAAGTATACTTTTACCTGTATTTTCAATTACTTTCCTTGTAATTTCCAATAAAAATTACTTTAGAACATCATCTAAGCATTAAGCTGATATTTTCAGAAGAAACCTCATTTTCACAATGACTGCTGATGACTCCTAGATTTCTTTTCTGAATAAAAATGCATCATTTTAACCCACTATACACAATAAGAGCTATTTTTTGGAATGTGGAGTACCTATCACTTATCAACATAAAATTTAATCTAAGATTTCTGGAAGTGTTTATAGTCATCTTAAATTCCGACTATCCAGAATAATATTATAATTTGCACATTTTGGTAGAACACTTTTGTGAATAATTTGTGAATACGTTAAACTGCCCAGATTCTATCACAGAACCTTCTGAAATTATTCTTCTAACTCTGTGATATTAAGACTCATGGCCTCCTATCTTTTATTTCTGATGTTGGAACCAAGTTTTTCCTCTGAGGGACCTCTGATTTTACACATTGGCCTATTTTCTTTGATGATTTTTTTTCTTGTAGGACAACATAGAAAGTTAGGTACACCATGTTTACCAGACACCCGTTACAACATCCTCCTTGACTTCTCCAAAAAATTCAAGTAGATTTGTGACTACCAACCAAATCACTGCTAACTCTCCTCTTATTCTATTCTCTGTCACTGTTTTGAGTTATTTGCTTAGTGCAGTGGTCAATCTTATGGATCTGTAGTTACCTGGAGCTACCTATAAATTTTGGCATCCTACTTGCTGTCTTCCATTTTCCTAGTGTTTTATTAACTAAAGCAATAAGCTCATCACTTAGAAGTGCAGCAAATCTGAAACTGTAGAAATCCTTGGGAAATTCTAGGAAATTCAGAAACTGATTCACAATGGGGCAATCCTGGCCCACTAAAAAATATGTATATCTTTAAAGGAAACACATTTTCACTTATTGATCATATCTAGGGCCATGAGAAATCACTTCAGGAAACCTGAGATGTTTAAAGCCCTGATTAAATGTGTAGTTTCACCCCATGGTTTGGTTTGAGCATGTTCAATAAAGTGGCACAAAGGAGCTTCAGTTTTAATCCATGTTCCTCTTAGTATTTTGTTCCTAAGTTCTTCTTGTAAATAAATTGAGCCAGATATTTGAGAGTTAAGTATTTCCATACTGAGCTACATTCTAATTATCCCTTCTACTGTAAGTACTTCATTTATTTGGGGAGACAATGGTACGTAACTTAGTAAAAGGGCAGCAAAATTATTGCAATATTAATAAAAATGCTCACAACAGTTGTGGAATAAACTGTTAGGCTTTAAATCAGAGAAGTAATTATAGGCCTATTATCCAATATGGCTACAGCTGCTCTGTGTATTTATACACACAATTGCTTTCACATATACACCAGGAGGATTAGAATGAAATAAAATCCATGAAAGAAAGTATTTATCCAGGGAGCTGGAGTAAAAGCAAAGATTTCATTTCCATACCAAGAAAAATGGAACCAAGCAGCTGTTCAGTTATTTTGGATTCTTGTTCTTGCTTGACAATGATTAAAGATATTAAGACCACCAAAATGACATGTCAAGATAATAAATGATGTTTTCTTGCTGATCAGCATCTGTCATCAGAACTCCTATTGCTCTCAGCGGTATTTCTCTACTTATCAGAAATTGCTCCTTCCAATAAAGATTACATTTTATTTTCAGTTTCACATACTTTTTTTTTCTTTTTCCATGAATACTGAACTTTTGCATTGCAGAAGTCTAGCTATCCAAAGAGGAAAATGAGAAAAATGATTGGTAATAAGGGATCTCACAAACTGTCCATTTTGATGGAATGAAAATCCAAAGCCCATGTGTGCAAAATGTTTATAGGTTTTCAGGAAATCACTACCAATACAGTTATGAAGCCCATGTGGGTCTGGCATCCACATTACTGCATTTCTGACATGGCCATGCACAAACATTTCTGCCATGCTTCTCCTCTCCAATGTGATATTCAATTGCATTCTAATCTTATTCACAAATTATGTTTTCAAATGCCACTTATTTACTGCTCGCATTGCACTTTGGATTGGGGTCGTTTCTTTGGGCACTGGAGGGTGCTTTAGCCACTCTAATCTGCTTTCAGAGAAAGTTAAAAACACCCAAACTACAGTAATTTTTTCTGAGGAGTAAAATTTTTATATTACAGCCAGGAACTGAGAGAGGGCAAAGTTTGAAAAGCGCCTGTACACCCAGCGGCAGTTCTATAATCCGTCCCACTGCAGAGTTATCCAGCTTTTGCCTGCCCTGCATTTGTAGGACAGAGGCATGGCCACCCCATGCTTTGGGAAATAATCCAACATATTCATCCGGAATAACAAGCCACATGATCTCCTCAGGCAAAAAGAGCACAGAGAGGAGGAATGCCTCTGCTTATCACAGTCACCACAGGCATGCTGGCTCCTGATAGCACCATCTTATCATGTCCAGAGCAGCGTCTCCCAGGCAATTTGCTCCTCTCTGTGCTCAGACAATCAAAGTAGCTTAGCTTTGAAAATAGTTTATAGGACAAAAGCAGATGTCCTGGGATCCTGCCCTGGCAGAAAGCCATGCTATAATTGACACCATAAGTCTGAAGACTAGAAGAATCCACTTGGTGTGAGCAACAGAAATGACATTGCAATAGGTGGTGGTGCAGAGGCTGTTCATTAGAGGGACCTGCACAGATGGAAGCATGTGGGAGGGAACCGGGCATCAGGATGCAAATGAGAGGGCATATACAGGCAGTTGGCTGCTGAGACAACTTCTGTTTCAGCACTGGACTCACACCAACGTCAGCATCACTACTCTGGCTGGTACAGAGCAGCCCCCACTACTGTGACTCACCCAGGTCATGGTCAGAATATCCAACTAGCCAAAACACTGCAGAGAAAACAGCTGCTTCAACTTGACTGTTGTTTCCTCCTTGAAACTTTTTTTTGTTAAAGCTGCCTTTTCATATGCAGTCTCAATGTGGTTCCCCTGAGCTACTCTACCCATGTATCTTGTACTTTGTTTGTATATTCTTCTGCCTCTTCATCCAGAGAGGAAAGCAAAGGTTAGAAAAAGGACAACAATTCAAGTAGGCATTGATGCAAGGACCAGCCTTTCAGGGAAAAAAAGATATAAGAATATTGATACAGCGAGAAAAAAAAAAGACCCAAGTAAGCATGGAGATGTCTGACTGCTGGGCAGAATGGACACCTTCTACTTTGCTGCTCCCCTGGCTGGTGGAGACTTGTTTGCCTGCCAGCTTGCTCAGTGCTCTAGCTAGGAGAGCAGGAAAACATGACACCTTAGTGATTTGCACCTTTCCTGACAAATAAGAAAAGAAGGAGTACAATTTACTTATCTTTGGCCTTTGGTGTGATTCTATGATATGGAGGAGAATTCAGAAGTGCCCTAAACCAACAGGGAGAAGGATAGATACTTTAATTGCCACAGAAGCAGCTACCCAGCAGAACAACATTTCTTGGGAAATGTTTTGCCTGGATAAATCTGAGGTTAGGAACTTGACCACACTTTTGTAAGAGTTTTAAATTACTACACATTGCTTCCCAACTAGAAAAGGATGTCGACAAAACAAAAGACAGCTAAAAGGTCAACTGAGATATGCTGACATGCTTACAGTCCATTATGGAGCATTAACTTAAAATGCACAGCATGGATTTTATTCAGTTTCTCAGGACCATCACAGAACAAGGATGGGTATCTCTTCATCATCTGCAAACCTTCAAATGCTTATCAAGACACATGCGAAAAGATCTTCTTCCAAATCCTGAAAGCTTGTATTAACACTGACTTCTTTGAGATGCACAACCCTGAAATTCAGTGAAATATATGTCCCTAACTTGCTGCAGCCCCATGCAAAACTCGGTCACTGGTTTCTGCAGTTGAGGACCAGGAGGCTGTGACAGTGTCTAGGTAAGCACTCACACAGCAGGTACCACAGTAGTTCTGTGGGATGCAGCAGGAACACCCAACACAGCAGTTTCCCCTATAATAATTCTTAAGATGTCATTGCTCTATCACTACTAATTCTAATTTGATGACCTAGTTGAAAGCCCTGAAAGCCCCTACAGCTGTTGTCTTGTGTCCTGCCAAAAGTGTATCCATAATCCTTTCTAATATATCTGTGCAGGAACATGGAAGACCCCTTTCAGTTATCTAAAACTCTTGCAGTTTGAGATTCCAGTGAGTGCTTTTCACAATTTGAAGTTTTTCTCTTATGCTTAGCTTTTCTAAGCAATGAGTAATTCTCCTTCACATGATAAACTCTATTGTCCCCTAAAATTAGTCCCCTGTGAAGAAACCACGTCAAAGCAGTGATCTAATGTCAAAAACACCTCTGGCTCTTGAAATCAGAGCAAACAAGAAAGAGGGAAAAGAAAAATTAAAAACACCTTCATTGGCAATTTGGAAGAGAATTTATTTCTTCCTACAGGGTGTATGATGAGTAATTCCTTTGCAAATGCTAAATTCCCTCAGAAAGTGTTCTGGAGAAATATTGTTGAAGCCTCATGCTTTCAGTATTGCAGTCAATAAAATGAAGCTGTCCCTTGATTAAAAATATGACTTAAGAAACAAAAGAAAAAGCAGGTGTTAAAATAAGAAATAAATATTATAAATTATGGATTAGTGCTTATAAATCACCCACTTCTCCCTCAGTGGTTCCTAGCAAAGTTCAGCTGCAGACATGGTTGACCAGTGCTGCCATGGTGCTCACAAGGCAGACACACTGCAGGAAGTTTCCAGACAGGATCTGCTCAACATCAAGGGGCATTTTGTATCTCTCAGACTTTTAATTTCTTCTCTACATGAATAATATATTTTCTTTTAATCATAGAAGGGATTAATTTCACCACATTGTCTGGCTTTTGTTTACCATCAACCAAACAACTTTCCTGGGTATACTGTCAGTGCTGTATCTTCAACCCGAACGACAGCTTATCTTTCAGAGATACAGATGGAGCCCTGTTCAAGAACAGACAGATTTAAGGTCAGAGTGATCTAAAGACATGCAGTGATGAGCACTCAATCCAAGCTGTAAGTAATTTCTCAGTGTCAGTTCCCTGCCTTGCTACAGAATTTGCCTGAGATAGACAAAGCTTTGTTTTCTCTGGTAATTTTTAACAATCTTTTGGTAGCTAAATTAGTAAGAGTTGCTGCAAAGTTTGAATCTCAACTCTTATTTCAGCTTTGCAGATTTTCTGAATGCTTTCCAGCTTCTCAATATTCTTTTTTGCAATTTGAATGAGTCTTAATATAGCTGGCAGTATCATCTACCTACTATCAGTCTTACGCAGCCAGATTGCTTCTCAGCCATAGATCAAACTCCTACCATCACACTTAAAGCAGTTATTCAAAGGATTATCTACTACGCTATTTCCTAGCTCACTGAGACACAATACCAATGCACAGGTGCCAAAAAACTCATGCTAAAAACTATTTAAGGAGGGAGCTGCAAGGGTTAAGACATATGAGAAGAGACAGTAAAGGAAGCATGTGGAAGGAAACGTTGGGAAAATGGCGGGAGTACTCTTGGAAAAAGGTGCTCCATGCCAGAGAAGGCACACCCAAGGGGACTGCAGCTGTGGGTGACCCATGCTGGCATATGATCCCCTCTGAGGAGTTGTGGCCCTGAGCTACTCAGGCAAGGTCAAGGACAACCCAGAGGGACTGCATCTTATGTAGCAGCTTTTCTCCTAGCTTTTTCTGCAATTTGCTGTGTTTTTATCTTCTTTTCTTACCTTGTTATCTGGATCAATAATCAAGTTATTTTTAAAAAGCGATGAATTATACTAAACAAAATTCCTTAAGTAGAGACAGCTTTGAAGATCACAACCTCTCCCGTAGCACCAGCTGGAGCAATGCAGTTCTCTGGGCTCATTTGGGGAGTGCTGCTCCCACACTTACCTATGTCCAGCACAAGGGAACAACATGACAGGGTGTCAGAGGCTGTAGTTTCTTTGAAGAGGGTGGCCAAACCACAGCCTCCAACACTCCAACTCACCAGGCCTTTGGGTAATTTTAGAGGGGAATTATGTTGGTCTTCTGAACTTATTTCAGTTTGCTATTACTTGTAAGTAATTTTTCATTAAATAGCTCAAACTTATCACTGAACATAACAATCAAAGGAATTTGATTACCTCTGGCCTAGGAGAAATGATACTCTTTTCCAAAAAGAGAGGGCTGTATAGCACAGACAAAGCCAGGCACTTGGCAGCGTTACAGGGCTGTATTTTACTGCAATCTTGGAGCACTGCTCTTCTTCTGGCACCTCTTGCTCTGACTCTGCTGTGTGCTGAAGAAGTCCTGCATCTCCAGATATGTACTTGGTTCACAACTGTAGACCAGTGGAAAACGCAATAATCCTAAACACTTGGAGGTTTTTAAAGGATGGAAGGAGGGAAAGTGGGTTTCTGGTCGAGCTGGATAATCCTTGAGCGCTGACTAGGTCTCCCTGCCTCACCAGCTGCACTGATGCACAGCTCAAGTGCTGCTGGTTCCATCAGGCTACATGTGGGTGCTTTCCAAAACAGACAGCATGTGATAGCAAAATTTTGAAATGAAAAAGGCCTTGATCAGAGTATTGTCTTCTTGCTTGAGGGGTAAATTTTTCCTTCTCCTGTAGAGTAACATGGTTTTTGAGGTTTGCATTAATTAACTAGTGCTATTAAAAGTTAACAGTGAGTAGAGATAATATAAAGTGATATTTCCTGAAGACCTACTAAATTAGATTTACACACAATAATTAATGAAAGGAAAATAATATTTATACATAGCAATGGAGACATTTCAGTAGAATAGAAAACATTTTATTTCTTAGGACAGAAAGCACAGACATAGATAGAATCACAGGAGGTAAGTTGAAACCTTTATATTCTTCCCACATGTCATATATTCCAGGCCCTGGTCCTCTTAAGGGCTCTCTTCTACCTCTCTCCAGTTTGCTAATCTATCTCTCTCTTGTAGGAGTAAATGTAAAATATTAATATTAAACTAAATAGTAAAGCAATTAAATTTTAATTAAATATTAAAGCAAATACATGAAACAACAATAGGAAATTATGCCCAGGAGGCAAAATCCATAGGATCTAAATAGAAGTTTATGGCTAAAATGATTATCATCTGGAATCCTTAATGGTCACTGAAGACAAATAATTTGTTCCCAGAAGGTGTCCTAAAGTTGATACTAACATTAGGTTAGATGACTTTGTGCCTGAGATCTCTTCACTGAACATACAGCATCCAAGGATGACTGGCTCAGAGGGAAGCACCACCACTGCAGATATCTGAGGGTAGATGACAGCAATCCTCCCCCTGTGGCTGTATTTCAGTCTGTGCTGGAAGCAGACACAAGGCACAGATTTGCACTGGAAGCTCTGCAGGCAGCAGCTTCACTACTCCAGGTATTAATCTCCAACCCCGAGATGTACAGAAACTATAAACTCTGCTTAGCTTTTAGCAGGATGGAGAGTAACAGGAACTTGGTCTCCTTGCAACATATCAATTCACAACTAACTTTAAATAGCATATTTAGGTTTTCCTAGCAAATAATTCCCAGGAGAAATCCTTCCTGTTTGTATTAAGGCATTGCTAATGCCCCAACGGATGGATTGCAAACACCATTCTCAGGGAGACCCCTGAAGTTACTGAAGACGACTGGAGTGACCTAGGAGACATAACAAAATCAGCACATTACCTTTTATGTGGATTAAGACTTAAATACTCATGCTGCTTGAATCCTCACATGTTGTTCTGTACAGATATGATCACCTTCTATCATTGTGTTAACACTTAATGCATTAAATTTTCTGTTATTTGAAATGAATGCCTTAAATTGACTTGGAAGAATTATATTCATAGTTTCTCTCTCTCTCTCTCTTTTTTTAATATATATTTGCCATATAAATGACCTTACAAACACTGCCATGTAACTGCTCAGTAGGCTGCAGCAGGCAGCTGCTCTCTCGGCTTGGCCTGAATACAGCAGCATTTTTCCCTGGAGGGCAATCCGTGACATGTCTGAGCAAGCCAAGAACTAGCCAAGTGGGACAGCTGGAATTGGCTTCTGTGCAGCTGGGTCTTTGTACTTTCTGTCTTCACTGGGCAATAGCCTCAGAGCAGCAGTGTCCACTGAGCTCCATGGATTCACCCTGGCTTCTAAAATCCATCTTTGCAGGAAGTGCTGGTGGCTATCCAATGGCTCCTGGAAGCTCAGGTTATTTGTGGTGCAGAAAGCTGTTCCAAAGGTAGTGGAATATGTAAGTCAAATCAAAGCAGTGGCAGAATTACAACTCACATGCCTGTGGATAAAAACTCCCTTAACTGGCTTGCATTTGATCATCCCTGGCCATACCTCCCTGATAAACAAACACGGACTCACAGAATGGTTTGGGTTGGAAGGGACCTTAAATATCATCTAGTTCCAACACCCTGCCATGGGGAGGGATGCCTCCCACTAACCCAGGTTGCTCCAAGCACCATCCAGCCTGGCCTTGGACACTTCCAGGGACAAGGCAGCCACAGCTGCTCTGGGCAATCTGTGCCAGTGCATCACCATCCTCTCATTTAAGGTTTCATCTATGAAGTGGCCTAAGGGACACTGTAGGGTTTCAGTGCTAGGGCTGGTTACCACATCTTAAGGTGTCTGGCTCGTTAAATCCTGTAAGGAGCCATCCTGCACACCAGAACCAGAGGCATGGTTTCAGGTGCTGGAAGAAATTTATGTAGTATCTGGAAGCCTAGAAAAGCAAGTTTAAGTGGGGATGTGAGCTAAATATATGCACAGAAAGACCCTTGGTACCACTGGGGAGAATATAACATCTGAAGAAGTTAAATTAGGGAGGAAGAACTTGACATTCACCTGCTGTTACAATTTCCTTGCCTGCTCTCCTATGAAACCACGCATTTCTCTCCACAGCCAGGAGTCCTTCCTGTAACAGGCTGACAAACCTTCTGCAAAATGCTTTCTTCTCTGCAGCTATGACTGCTGTCTGAGAAGAGGTAGGGGGTCTCTAAATTGCTTTCTTTGAACGTTAGAGGAAGTCACAGTCATTGCACTGATGTTTTGTCCTCCACTGCATGACAGAATGGGGGGTAGGCAGAACAAAAACTGCAAGTAGGAAAGGGGTTTACCAGCACAGAAAATCTGTCTTTGATCTGAAAATGAAGATTCTTAGTAAGTGTTCAGATAGGATGGTCTCCTTCTTCTTAACATCCACCTGACTCATGCCTAGACTCCTAGAGAAGCCCTCCAAGCTTTTCTGAAGGGTTGGAAATGCCACAGCCAGACACCTATCTCTTGATTTTCACGTTGTTTTGCACTACAGATGTTTCTGTGCAAATAAAGGAAAAAATTCTGTGCAAAAACTTCAGGTTCATTGAAATGATTACAGCTGTCATTTTAGTGTCTTCTCCTTTTCATACTTTCTCATGAGGTGTTCCCCTCTTAGTTTTTAGACCACAAAGGCTTCTGGTGAGACTTCATGCACCAGCAGCACTGGAGTGTAAACTAGGGGATGGTTTCCACCGTGATGGACAGGAGACACTGCATATTTACAAAACCTGTTACCAAGACACATGGGAGGAAGAAATAACTTATTTTTGATGTGAAGGGGAAAATCATTGGTGTTAGTTCTATTTTGACAGAACACCTAGGTGCATTTTGACCTGTTGGCCATCTCAATTCTCATCTTTTCCATCCTAACAGACATACTGATGTCATTTCATATCTCTAGCTTTAAACATTAAACTGATGCAAGAATTTTTACATCATTTAATCTTGAATAGTCTCTGAACTATACTCACGTTCTCTTATAATGCTCTGCTTCATCTCACTGTAACAGTGAGCCTCGCTGGACTGCCAAGCTACTTCTGCTGCCCTAAGTATTTCCCTGGCATTCCGTCAAGATCTACTGGTAATGGTGGAAAAGAAAAAAAAGAGATCCTTTACAAGCAGAAATAGAAATTTAAATAGGAAACTGACAAAAATAAGGTAGTCATCCATGCTAGGAAAAAAAAAAGGGTATTGAGGGAAGAGACACTTCTAATGTTGACTCAGTATTTTTCCTTTCCACAGCTTAAACTTCTGTTTCAAGATTGCTGAGAAGGGTTATTTGTGTGCTGACTGGTGGTGACTGAAACACTGCCCTGAGTCCTTTAAGGGACACACAATGCAGGCAGCATTCCTGCTCCCCAGCAGCACGAGGGGTGATCTTGGCTGTGCCATGGCAGAGTGTTCAAAGAGCTCAGGAAGGACTGCCTCCCTTTCTTCCTACACGGAGCTTCTGAAGCCATGTTTCAGTCCAGTCCAGCTAGGGCAGCTTGGGCTGTGGAGCTGGAAGGTGTGATGAAGGAGCAATAGATGGGGCATCCTTGAATGCAAGGCCTGGCCAGACTGAGTACCATGCCCAGCACAATGACATTTCTTTCCAGGGGCAGTGCCAACACACATGAACTTGTCCCAGCTAGTCCCACCTGCCAGTGCCATGATGCTGGAGCATAGAGATGCCCATGGCAGGCACATTGTGGAATGGGATGCTGCTTTACACACCCATTCCCTTCTACCCCCACTAAGCAACCAGACAGCTGCACTGTCCCCTGAAATTTGTCTCCATTGATGGAGTTCACTGTCTAGATGGCTACATGATGCAATGATGCCTTTTGCATTCTTTGAAGATGTGGTTTTAATCAGGGAACTGCCTTGGCTTACATCACCTAAGCAACTCTTAAGGGCAAGGGTGCTCTGCAGTGCAAGGAGGGGCCCCTACAGAGGAATTTCCATGTAATAATGAAATTAATTTAAAGATTTCAAAAAAGTAGCCTTTTCTGCAACACAGAGAGGGAATGAAATGCTACATTCCTTCAAGAACTGGTGTATTTTATCTTGCTCCCTCCTTAGAAAGTAGGAGAAAAATCAAAAAGCAGTCAACACAGCTGGGCTTTTCTTTTTGTTTACTTGGAAAACTTCTTTTAACCATCAACTTTAGCAAATTTTGGCAGTTACAAACCTGTACACTTTTTTTTTTGTTGTTTTGTTTTTATAGCAAAAGAACACAAGACAATACTGCCAACAGCAATTATGGAGGAACAATTAGTTTTCAGATGAAGAACTATACCCACTCAAAGTGATAAACCTTCCCTTTTGCATAAGGTTGAATTTGTTGTCATTGGAAAAATGACATCTCTTAATACCTACTTGAAATGGAATAAAAATCATACCTCTAGGTTTTTTGTGCAAAACACATTCATTTTAAAAAGTCAATAAAAAAATCTTCTTAAAACCAGAAAGAAGTTAAACAAAAAGAACTGAATCCAAAGGAAAATTACAGTACACTTTGAAATGATTAAAAAGTCTTCAGATCTAAAACTTTTTTTTCCTGTTATCTTAAAGTTTAAACCAACTTTGATGACTCTTTAGAATTATATCAATCAATCAAACAAACAAACAAACAAAAGAAATTAAAGCAACCTGATTGGCATCAAATATCTACAAAAGCCTGGTAATTTGAAACCATTATATACATTATTTTATAAACTTCTTTTTAAACACCAAAACATACATCTTTTACAAACCAGCCTGCTTGAGACAGGTAAAATTTACAAGACAATCTTTTCCAATACAGTGCTTTAAAGAGAACTGCTTTCACTCCTAAACATCTTTGTCATCTCCTGAAAATCGGCAGTATAGGCTCATTGCATTGCTGATTAATAGTGTTTCAGGTATTCCTATGACAAAAGAATGCTACAGTTCTGAGGGCTCCAATCTCTTTCCATAATACAGTTCAAGTGCACTCTTAACACTGGTAAAGATTACTTATGGCCTTTGTGTAATACGACATATTTGCAATTATTGCTTTTCATTATTACATAAAGAAACAAATTTAATTTCATTTCCTCCCCATCCGCTCATTCCTTGGATGATGCAGCTAATTTACCAACTGGATGGCCTTCTGATAATGGAGATGTTAAATGTCAAGTTCACGAAACACAGGCTAAAACCATGGGTAATGGGCAATGGTCTAAATTTCTAAGGCTCAGATCACATTTTGGTGTATTGAGAGGAGCAGAGATGCAAACAGGCAAAAAGCAGTTTTTACCACATGGTAAATGATGTTAAACCATCGGGGAATGAAGCTGAAGATGTAACTCTCTTGCTGGAAACCAATGAAATGCCCATTATCACTAAGTGAATAGCTCCAAACATTATCTACAAAGCACAAATACACTTTCATACTGGTTCTGAAGAGCTGGCTTCCTCCAAGGGATGCTTCCTTTTCAAATGAAGCTTAGCAGAATTGGCCCAGGGCACCTTCACCTCCCTCTCCCATGACTGCAGTTATTGACTGTAAGGATATACTTACTACAGCATCCATTTAGCTTTTTCGATGAGGAGTAAAGTGTGTTCTCAGCCATTTGTCCTGTTCAGTCCATGTTTTTCTTTATGATAGAATTTATAGGAGACCAGAGCAACAACTTTTATGTCATGTTCTCAAAATGTCTCTGCCTGGCTCACAGAGACAACATGCTGCTGCCTCCCCATTGATCAGCATTTCAAGACATGCTTTTATTCACTGTGCTGTAGCCACACTGAGAAGGTACCGATACATCAAGGCTCTCACTGCTTCAGACTACACTACAGAATTTAGAGAACAGGAGAAAAAATTCCAAACACCAAAATTTAAGTTCTTTGTGGGACATGCAGAGGTGGAGACTCTGCTTTACAGATGGCACACACAACTTCAGGTTCAGGAAAACAGTGGTAGTGAGAAGCCTTTGACTCCTTCCAGCCTTTCACTGGAATTATATGTTAGAGAAACCCCTGTGATAGTCTGGGATCAAAGACATCACTGGGCTTAAGGAGAAGAGCTCTACTGACAGGAAATTATGGTTCTGTAGTCAATCTCCGCATTCCAAAGTTCTCCTGGTTGCCTAATATGCTGTATCCTATAGGAGGGTCCTAGAGGAAGGCAACTTTATGTATGTCTTTTAGTGAGGCTGTCCATTTTCTCCCATGGGAGAGAAGTGATTCTACAGCTCCATGGTTTCACATTTGGCCCTTTATTCTACTTTAAGATACTGGTCAAGGACAGCAACTACATTCAGTATCTATAGTGTTGGGGGGGATTTCCCTTTTTTTTTTTTTTTTAGTATTTCTAATACAAAGGTAAAGTAATTAACATACTTAAGAATGGTACATAAGCCTAATTTTTCCTTTTATACAGGGATACCTAATGTGGTATTGGCAGAATAAATCATGTTGTAGTCACTGTAAGGCTCTTCCCACTGCCAGCATTATTAAAAAGGCCAGCACTGTGCATGGCATTCTCAACTTGATCAAAATGCAGAGAACGAGCACCCTTTTCCTTAGACTCATACACCCCCGGAAAAGTTCCTGATTTTTGATATAAATGTGTATTTGCATTTTAACAAATTGCTTTTTTCTCTCGCTGCTTCTTTCCAAAAAGCAAAAACTTTCTTGATCCTAAGTTATACGCCAGTGATACTCAAAAGTACGTCATTAAGCCCATGAAATCATCTGCTAGAGATGATTCTGAGAGAAAATATCGGGTAGTGGAGCCATCTACAGGGATGTAGTTTGAAATACAGACACACAGGATAAGCAGAGATGTGCAGGGTAGCTCTTGCAGAACTAGGGACCTGACAGCACCAGTGATACAAAAATCATCATATGGCAGAAAAAGGAAATATATATTGGAAGCCATAATATGAACAGTAATTCTTACATTATGTTATGAATGTGTTCTTATGTTCCAGATTAGAAGATTTTGTCTTGTTCGTGTGGAGTAGTAATTAAAAAGAGAAAACAAAATGGCTTGGTTTAACAAGGGATGTTAATATGAACATCTTACTCCCTAAGAGGTATTTCACCTTTAGATCTGCATTTGGGTCTTATCATGATCAAAATAGCCTGAAAATAACCAGAAAGGCCACAGAAGTACCAATATTCACAGAGGAGAATCTGAAGATGGATTTGGAGGGGAGGAGATATTGAGGTATAGAAATCATGAATAGGACAGAGAAGGCTGAACGGGTGATCCTTGGCACCTTCCCAACAGCACTTTAATAAGTAGGCGTTCAGTGAAATGAAATGGCAACAACATCAAACAGAAAAAGTACTATACATTGTATTTATGCATACTTTACTATTAAAACTCACTACCAACAATATATTACTGAGGCAACAAGCTTGGTAAGAAACATTGATTTCTTTCCTTTTTTTTTATATGGCAATCACTAGGCTCCCATCGTGCTGCCCCTCATGACACTTGATATGTTCCAGTAAATTTTGATACTGGTGTCTCATGCTTACGCAAGAACTTTCACTGCAGAAGACAGGTGACAAGTACACCTAATAACTATCTGGGGGCTTGAACAGAATTACTTGCATAATGGATAAAAATGTCTCAAACCAAAACTGAGTAGGAGCAAACCTCATGTAAACTGCAGCCTGATGCTAAGAGAGCATCGCATTCTCAGGTCATACAAGCTTTAAAAGTGCAGCTAAATTTGCAGAATTGCTTTGCCAACTCTGATGCTCCTAACTCTTGAAGAGACATCAATCTAATTGTATTTCCTTTCCTGTAACACAGACTTCATGAACAATACGAGTTATCCTCTATCCGTGCCTCTAGGCTTGCCAAACCATTTTATGGCCTTCTGGCAATCCCTCAGCTCCTTGCAATCACAATACAAATTTCTGCATTTTTTTCTTCTCAAAAAACCAGGAATAATATCAGGGGAAAGGGTTTGAAACGCACCATGAGCACATTCAGAATATATCACTGTTACAGAAGCATGTTTGCTTTGAAAAGACCAAGTGACATTCATAAATTCAATGGACAGGACCTATTTGCAGACAAGTACTTGATAATACTTGTATGTGCAGTACATTCTCTCTAGAAGTTCACTCGTTTTATTCACATACCTGCATAATGAACTGTTTTCTACTGAAGAAGTGCTGCATCATCCCAAAGAAAATATCCACACCAATCTTTCACAGCTATACAAACTACTGGAGGGAAGCAGCAACACACTGTACCTACTGCAAGAATTCTAAAAATCCTGTTTTATTAAAAGTGTTACAAGCTGCAATTATTTCAATTACATTCTAATAGTAATTTATTTGTGTTGGGGAAAATTTCTGAATAAACCCTTCCTGTATGTCAAGAAATGGCCTGCAATTAAATTGTGTGTGAAATTCCTGTCAGTCAAGAACATGCCCCGACACACAACTGCTGCAACTATCCAGTTAAGGTGATTGACCAAGGGACAGGACAAGGAAAGCAGCACAGGAAACCTGCTAATGAATCTGTTCATTTATCAAAATGATTTAGGTATTCAGTAGCTTTTCAGAATGACAGAATTATGCCATGGCAGAAATGGATGAAAGCCCAACAGTAATGTAGACTCACATTCACTGGTAAGGTTACAGAGACGCTGTAAAATGCAGTGGGGTAAAAACATTTTCAGAGCACCAAGCAACAGGTGTGTATACTCTGCTTTAATACACTGAGTGAAAATCCAGTACTTCCAGATTGCACTTGACTACTCTGACCTAATCAATGCGAATGACCATTTACTCCAATCAGGCTGAGGGAAGCACAGAAGGATACAGACGTCATGGTTTTCTTGATTCCACAACAATATTCTGAAGTCCGCAAACAGCCTTTGGATGCACTCAAATCCTACAAAATCATGCACCCAGTGGAAAACCTGGCGACAGATCTTTGGCCACAGTCCATTCATGCAGCTCTATCGACTGAGTCAGTCTACAGCAGCTGAGAACTCATCCTGTGAACTCTAGGAATGGACATTTGCCAAAAGATGTTAAACTAACGATGTGAGGTTACAGCAGCCTTATATGTAACTTAATTGCTACTAATTTTACTGCAGTAACTGCTGTTAAAGAGCTGATTGCCCAAGCAAGAAATTTCAAAAAAATTATCAGCTGGGTAGGTTACCTCAAGTTTTCAGATCGCATACACATTAAGAGAGGCTGTGCGTACACAGCTGGGGCAAAACCAGGCCACTCCTGAGCCAAACTCTGACATTTTGAGAACTCCTCATGGGTGAAGCTATGCACATGCACTTGACATCAGGTTTTAAAAATGATGACCAAAGTAAGCCAATTTGGAGTAAAAATATAAACTGGGTGTGTTTGTGTGTGTTATTCTACACAAAGGAGAATGAAATGCTATGTAATGAACAAACAATTATTTATGGACAAATAAATAATTGTCTTTGATAGGTCAATTTGTAAATGTTGCTTTTTTAACCATCTGATGTGTTATATGCAGCAGCCCCAGCAATCAATTGCTTTCACTCTTTGCTGACATAAAATTTCATGCAACAGTACATTCTAGAATGATCTATACTTGTTCCTTAATACTGTGGGGAGATCATAACACTGTAACACTTTTAATAACAAAATGCCAAAAAAACCCCCAAAACAACCCAACTTTTTGAGATAGAAAGAAATTATTTAGCAGTTATTTTTCCATTTTCCTCAAAAGCTGAGTTTTACTCTTGGTAATAAATAGAAGGTACACTCTCTCCAGATTGTCTGTAACAATTTTGTGATGTATAATACTTTAAACAATTGGTCTCTTCGTGTCTGCACATACAGTATCATTTCTGAACAAGTTAATAATGGGTTATACTGTACTTTTCTTTGCCCAATATATATATAGACACACCTTCAGCAAAATTTCTTCTCAGTATTTATATTATTAATTGGACCAAATGACAAAATTAAAAAAAAGAAGAGGAGGAGTAAGGAGAAAGGAGTTCCTTTACACTTGTGTCTGCTGCTGGGTCTCCACAAATGGAATGTGAACATTTTCTAGGCTGAGTTCCTCCACGCTTTCAAAGTCACTCATGGCTACTTCGGAGTCATCAAAACCGCAGCCGGCTGAGACGTCAGAGGAGGAGGCGTTGAGAGAGTTGTGCAAGGATAAGGGCACCTTACCTGCACTAGCATTTTCTGTGTTCTGGCCTGGGCCAACAGCAAAAGTACTAAATTCATTCCCAGTCTGAGATCCTGTGGTGTCCGTCTCATTGGGGAACGGGTGGGGAGGGAGGTATTGGCTCGGGTGGAAGTGTGGCCGTCTCCTGCAGTCAGGGCTGAGAGTACTTGCCATTGAGACTGGCTGCGAGGGTGGGAGGGCTTCGTATTGGTCAGGGTAATCCTCTGGAAGAGGAGGTGGTAACTGGTCCTGGCTCAAAAACTCCTCTTCATGAGGGGGAGGGTAGTCGCTGTCGATGTCGTAGCCACCAAGGTAGTAATCTGTTTCCAGTTCTCTGGTGCTGCCGTGATGAGCCGAGCCTCCATCTGTCGTCTCAAAATTGGGCACTTCCTCAATGTCGGACAAGCGAGCGCTGGGCATCCAGTCAGAGGTATCCCAGTGATACGCTGCAGCAGAGAAGAGAACCACAGCACTCTGTTAGGATGAGACCACAGAGGAGAGCAGTGTCCTGCATGCACCTGCCTGAGTCCTCACAGCACACTCAAATCACAGCATGCCCCACAGGCCACGGACACAGGTCAGCCATGCTCTGACCAGAGGGGAAGAGGAGGAGGATAAATTGCATTATGATGCTAATGCAAACAAGCAAAGAAACACGGCCACTCTCAGGCATTTTGCTTTTTAAGATGCTACTGGGTTGTATTACAAACTATGAGTCCAAGAAATCAAAATGTCTGAATTAGTGTTTTTCACAGCTACTTGAAAAAAATCTTTAAATGCAGTTAACATGCTAGAGAATCTCATCTCTCCTTCCACCTCCAATGACTTCAAAAAAGAAAGTGTGCAAGCAAATAATCTGATTGTCTGAAAACTGAATTTTGAAACAAAAAAAAGTGGCTGACCATTCTCATGCATCTTTTGAACAGAATTCAAACAAAAGAGTACACGTGAAGCAGTTCAAGAGAAAAACCAAATAGATCAAGTCAGTGCTCTGCCCACCCTGGCCCACAGGCAGAAGGTGCCCCAGAAAAATCACCTCTGTTGTAGTTCTGTCCTTGATCCATAACAGACACTGTCAGACACAAAGTGAAAAGCAAAAACTGGTAACTTGGAGCTTGTCACCAGCATTGTATTACATGTGAAAATACAAAACTCTGCATGCATATTTCTAAAGTACAACTGCCATGGTGTCATTTTAGTAGGATTTTAAATTATTTATTTTAACGTACAAGATAAGCTTGCCTGTCAAATGCAGACATAGATAAAAAAATGTTTATGTCGTGTATTATATTCCTTTTCTATCATATCTTAATTATTTACCCTCACTGAACAGATACAGAATTTCATTAGAGTTGTAATTCTTAGCACGAAAAAGGGCTAACCACCATCGACACGGCTTATAATTGCAAAGTACATTTTTCTCTCACTTGTTCACTTTGAAACAGAAAAATAAGAATCTACCATTCTCAGGGCCGGTTCAAACAAATCTGGGCCCACCTGGGCTCAGATACCATGGTGATGGGCACGGTATAAGAACCTGAATAGAATAGAATACAAAGCCATTTAATGGGGCTATCAGCTACAATGCTCCGCAACCCCACACCCACCTCCCACCTGCACTGCCATGCTAGCTGGTGGGGAGGGAGGCATTCCAGTATGGAGAGGGTGCAGGGGTGGGGGAGAGAGCAAGGAAGGAGGTTTTATGTGAGACAAGAGCAGGGAATAAGCTGCAGCGTTTCTAGATGGATATGCTCTTGTTCAGCCACATGTTATTTGGCTTCATGCAAGAAGTCATCGGGCAAAGTCTCTGGATGACATTGCTGGAGGAGGTCTGGCAGGAGAAACAGACCTCTGTGGCATCACAGCTTGTAATCTCTGTGGTTCAGACACAGGTAAGGGAAGACCTCTCCAGTCCTTCACCTACTCAGACCACACTTGCCCTTGCTCATCACCACATGGTGCATGGGGTGATGGTGATTTCTCCCTTAGCTGGATAGCCAGGCAGGAGTTCTCCACGTGCTCTGCCATGTCCTGGAGTGAGGAGGGCTGGGGCTACTACAGGTGCAGCAGCAGCATCTGAACCGGCCCTAACTTCTCTTCTGCACTTCTCTCTTCTTTGTACAGTGGATTTTGCTGTGTTGGGGTCAGTGTGATGGTACTGCACTTGAGGTGTGTCAGGGCCCTCTGAGTTGTGTGGATCAGAATCCAGGAGAACCTCACTAATTTGCTGACTTGCACAACACTGGGCAGGTCCCTGGGGCAGGAGCCCCATCCTCCCATGACTCTGCGGCAGCGATTCTGCCCAGAGCTCCAGTGTGGCTAATTATTCACCACTTCCAACAGCTCTGCTGCAGAGTAGACAATCCTAAGAATCCTAAGTTTCATATAAGGAACTGGGAAGTGGGCAAAGCATTTTCAGTGACAGTCTCTTGAAACTACTGCCAGACTGGCTTTTCTGACCTTTAAAGGATGACAATGAGTCAGGGTGTTTGCTTAAGCTTTCCCTTAGGAATGCAAGGTCATTTTCAGTGCCTGTGGTTTCTTTTCAAGGTTATTTGTTTATTTTTTGAAGGGGACTTTCTTTTGAATTAACCTTGGCTAGATAATTTTTGGGTTTTTTTGATAGTGAGAAGAATGGCACTCTTACACTTCAGGGTACCAATAAATGCACTACTAACAAATATTCAAGTGGCATCACTAGCTAGCAGTATAAGTGTTTTTCAAAATTACTGTGACACTGGCTCAAGAAAACAATCTGTAGTTTCATAAAAATAATTTACTTAATAATCTTAATGTATTATGCAGACTAGATTAGCTGAAGTATGTAAAATCTGCCTTAATTTTGCTAGGGACAGATGAAATTTTTGACTTGCGGACAACCTGAGTTGATGTTGAGTTGACATTTGCCCAAGGGTAGGAAAAATGTTATAAAATAAATAAAAGTAATGTTTATCTATGATAACAAGACATTTCCTCAGTGCTTTATGGAAAAAAGAAAATAGTGATATCCCCGCATTACAGGTTCACTTGTAACATGATATGCCTGAGGTTACCCAGGAGGTCAGTGGAAGAGGTGAGTGCTGGTCCTTGGAGCACATTGCCATGCTCTGTGGAATGGGCACACCAATGCCACAGGAGAGCCACGGCATCCATGGAGCTATGCCCACACATCTGCTGTTTGGCAGGGTTTCCTGGGAGAAACCAGCCACCAGCCAGCCACCACTGTGCTCCTCTCTGTGTGATACCACTGGGGTACATAACCCAGCTCTGCTGCAGCATGGGACACTTTACAGACTTCCTGTGCCATCTTCTGCTTCCCAGTCTCTGCAGCCAGGATCATCTCAATGATATGGCTCCATTATCAGTCTATTATTTTCTCTGAAGGCAATGAGAATAAACAAGCAGAAACATTGACTTGAACAGAAGCGGATGAAGGCTTGACACCTTTTCTACCACCTCCAGTTACCCACAGATATTTTGTGGTACATTCCTCTGGCATTTTCATGTTTGCTGGTGAACATGCTGATCTGCAAAACCCAATCCCTGCCACAGGATTGCTGGTCAGTGTAGATTAGTGAGGTTCTGCTGGAATGTTTCACAATGAAAATAGGAAGCATTGTTGTATAACAAGAAAGAAAAAAATGTAAATACCTTCATTTTCTATAGTGTCAACTACATTGTTGACAAGCTGTATGACAGTCACTATGGAAGCTTGCAGGGGAGGGAAAGTAGAAAACAAAGGGAGGGGAAGGACAGGTTCAGGTTAGTATTTAAAACACACATCATAGGTTATCACAATAAATTCTCTCAAAAGACAGAACTGACAATGAAAGAAAAAAAAAAAGGCTGCTGACCAATGCATGATTTATGTAGTTGGTTACAGGACATTTCATTTCAGATAATCCCATATATCTTCAGAGTGCTGATAAATTCCAAACCAGCATTTCCAGAAAGGCATATGGGATGATGTGTATCACCTCATAAATTCAAGCAGACTGGTCAGCTGATTCAATTAACCGAAGCAGTATCTTGTCTACCTGACACTAATTTCTAATTCATTCTTGCTTAGAGGTCTCCAGAGATGGTGCTATGTGCTCCAAGATCATTATCTTTTAGACCATCACACCATCAGAAATGGTGTTAAGCTCAATCTATTTCCTAAGAGGAATGTTTTACTTATTTACTGTCTATGCCACACCATGCAATACCTCAGCGAGGTTAAGCAGCACAGCTATAATTAGGAGGACACAGCCATGTAGGTGTGGTTCAAATTTTGACCCATGTTTGACAGAATAGTTTCTCAAATGCTTTGTGTGTTCTCTGCAGGTGTTCCAACAAAACACACTTTTCCCTCTAAATCATTAATACAGACTGTGCAGTTGTTTAATGTGGAGGCCTATAATGTGTGGTCTTCCAGATGATCTGCATTTTGCACCACCCAACCCTGCCTCTGAAAACATAAAATAAACCCAAAAATCAAAACTAAAGGGAAAGCTCTGCATGAGAGTGCAATGGATCCTTCCCTTTTCCTCTGTCTTTAGTTATGAGAAAACCAATTGCTTGGAGCAATGTGGGGCAAAACATACTTTTTTGTTTCACACGGCCAACAGACTTAGAGATCACAAGAAATGCATTAACAGTGCAGACATATGCTGAATATTTTCACATTTTTTGCTAAAGTTTGGGCATGGGATCAGGTATATCATCCAATTTCCTCAGTTCTAGTAAGGGTTTAGCAAAAAGAGCCTTGATAAACCGAAGGACCCCTGTTTTGTGTCTATGCTGAGCATATTTATGCCATCAACAGCAATAGTAATTATACAAAGGAGACTTGTACTGGCTAATGTAAAATAAACATGATAGAAAAATAAGAGGCTCCATGCAGTTAGTGCTGCATGGCTGGGAAAAAAGATGGAGGGCAGGTGCAAACTATTAGAGGAAAAAACCTAAGAGTGAAAAACAGATCAAAACCCAGGGCCAGTACAGATGTCTTTGCAACTAAGGGCTGGCTCTGGTGGGAGCTGGGCAGAGCATATTCACAGAAAAGAGGGAACCCCACCTCACACAGCTCAGTGCAAGTCAGTGCTCAAATACAGCACTGCTCAGATTTTGGACTGCAAAAATAACTGCTAACTACTCACAGAAAGACTAGGGAAGCTGAGCAATTTAAATGCAGGAGAAATAAGGTGAGGGAAAAAAAGTAGCTTCATAATCTCACCCCATGTGAGTTTACATGGTAAGACAAGCCCTTGACACAGCAAGAGAAGGCTCCAAGAGCCCTAGAGAGGGTGAGTAGAAGCTTCCTGCACTCTCAGCGGAATTCATCCCACTGCTGCCTGATAGGTTTCCTCAGTCAGAAGCTGCCACCCAGTTTCACAGGTCAGTGTCAGCATAGCCATTTGTACATTTGTGTGTCCAAGCCGGTCTCCTGTGCTAGCCTGAGAACCCAGCAGCATTGTTTCTGGCTTTGGAGGAAGGGGTTTGGAGAAGGAGCCACTGTCCTATCTCATCAAAGAGTGTGGATGCTGAATTGTATTTGTTGTGTTTTCACTGACAACCTTCTAACCTCTGCAGGTATGTGAAGTACAAAGAATTAAAATGACAAGAAGAGCAAGGATTCATGGCTTCAGGAGGCATATCCACTAGCCCTAAAGTTCAGGCATGTGAATATGTATATGCTTACTTATGCCTGGCTTTGCCCTTTAGGCTCTTTCACTGCAAACCTTCCCTGCTGCTTCAAGCAAACCAGAGCGTGTGGTCTTGCATCGATCTCTGCAAATGACTCAGATGATTTAAGCTTCTTCCCTCGTTCTCCTTGAAGATATGGATTTGTTTGAACCCTGAACTAGAAATGTTATCTCTAAAGGCCATATTTTAAATGCAGCCTTCACAAAAAATGAGTGGGCACGGAAGGTCCAATCCAGCTTCTGTGGGTACTGTGTCAATGATTTCAGTGGAGACAGGATCAGGAGTTTGAAATGTCTAATCAGAATTTGTGAGATACAGAAAGTAACAATGTACAATAAATGACCACTTGAATAACTATTCCTAAGTATATATTCCAAAGTGTAATATATAGCTACAATGTAAATATATTTCATTAAATAACGCTTATCCTAAAAAAAGGCCCAAGTGGTCTTTTTGGTGCAGGGGCAGAAAAGCATTGGGTAGCCTGAGAAAAATAATGGTAATGCTTCAGGCACAGCAGGCCAAAAGGAACTGCAAGTGTGCTTTGCTATCAATGCTTTTTCCAACATTTCAGAGTTCCTAGAGAACACCTGCACGACATGACTGAGGAACTGAGTCTACAGACAGTTCATTAACTGGTGGCTGAGGAAACCAAGAATGATTCCTTTGTGAAAGTCTTTTTCTGTGTGTCTAAACGAGGCTTCCCAGACATTCACCATCCCTCCCCAGCAGAAACATCTTGACTTTTCTCAGACCCACTGCTCAACATATGTGGGCCGCAGGAACAAAGGTTTGCTCTGACTCTGTGGACCTTTTAGTGGGTTGTGTATGGCTCTGCCTGTGTCACCCAGGGAGATAATGATGCAGGACATGAGAGGCAGGCACTGAGTATGCACTGAACAAGGATTTGATGGTGCTCTATTGTTTGCTGAGCTGCGATTGCCAGGGAGAGGCCAGGACGCTGGGGACTGGCTCATCCGCTCATTGTTGCGGCTGAGCACCAGCGGAGTTTTGCTGGGACCATGAACGAGACCTGGCAAATAGCACGGAAATCCCTTTTATTCGACTGGTGAAAGTCAGGCTCTTCCCAGAAGGAAAATTATATAAATTCTACAGTTTCACTTGCAAACTATTAGTCAACTTCCATCTTGGCAGTGTGACTCTGCTGTATCACACCTCAAATTCACTGTAAAGCTCAGTCCTGATACAACAGCCCCAAGCATCACGATTTTTATTACATTCCTAGAATTTAGTAAGTGGAACACAAAGTCAGGGTTTGAACCCATGACTTTCTTACTTTCGGCATTGTTAAAGGATTTCAAGATGTCACATAAATCTTTTAATAATATTAGAGAGAGAGAGAAATAGCTTTTCCCCCAGCATAATAAAGATGAAATCATTTCTTACCATTATCATCACCAGAATCAGACTGGAAGGAGCTGAGGGACTGTACTTCAGAGTTGCTGCCTTTATTACTTCCTGAAAAACAGGTCACCTCTTCAGCGTCATCAACCCCTTTACCTTCATTGACAGCAAAGACAAAGCAAAATGGTACTCTCTAGGTATGCACATTTATCTATTTATACCATGGACACATTCAAATCCTGCCTTCTATTATATGAGTCAGAATAAAATTCTTTCCTTCACACAGAGGACATGACCTATTTGTCAAGAAGGCAGCTGGTAAAGATACCTAGACTTATGAAGTGTTTGAAGCCCAAGGAGTCTTTCAAGTGGCTGACAACACTGTAATCAAGGAAGAAACATCTGTATTCAATATTGTCTTTTTAGATGGCATGTAGTCTCAAAAGCAATGAAAATGATGACTTAAGGAATGTGGTATAAACAACTTTTACAAGAGATTACAGTTACATTTATCTTTACTGCTCATTTCCTAATTTGAGAGCCTCATTAAAGGCTCATTCAGTGTTCAGTAAAGTTACTGTGCATCTTGTTATTCATATCAGTGGCCCTTGGATCAGATTTTAATAGCTCCATCACTGACATATAATAGATTATGCTTCAATTTACATTGCTTTTCATCAGGGACATTCAGTCTTCACAATTCTACTGTTTTGAAATATAACTGCAACCTACGGTATAAATTCTCCTGTAATTAACCATATATAAATAAACACATTCAACTACACATTATATGGGCAATAATCAGGAACACAAAAAGTTATTCTCCATTTTAAGCACTAAGATACCTGAGCCAATTACAAATGAAGAAGGTCAGGTGCTATCATCATGAAAGCACAGCTCTCTACCTGCCAGCTGTAGGTATTTCTACCCAGCATGGCACACCTCCACACAGTAAGAGCTGATTTGCTCCTGCTGAGCAGCAGGGTATGGAGCTGATGAAGTGAGTGCTGCAGTAACAAAACTGCACTGCTTCCTACTCCGTGACAGCTGAGGTCTGTCTCCCTCATATGGTCTCATGGTGTGCAGAAATTTGTACCAGTACCAGCAGTGCCTGTGGCACAAACCCCCAGGAGAATATAGAACAGAGCATGTGTGGAAGCTGGTGTGATGATGCTTTCAATCAGCTTTAGTTTTGAAGTTTTAAAGGTCAGACACAACACAACCTGAAATACAGCCCAAATAAATGAAAATTAATTAAATTTTTCACTACATGACTTCAGCCAGTGTGCTGCCTTGGAGGAAAATGTGCAGATCAGGGCATAGCTATAGAATCATAAACTCCATAAGGCTGGAAAAGACCTCCAAGATCATCGAGCCCAACCTTTGACTGAACATCACTATGCCAATACACCCACAGCATCTAGTGCCATGCCCAATCATTTCTTCAACACTCCCAGGAATGGTGACTTCACCAGCTCCCTGGGTAGCCAGTTCCAAGGCTTGACCACTCTTCCAGAGCAAAAATTCTTCCTGATGTCCATCCCAAACCTCCCCTGGCACAACATAATGCTGTCCTCTTGACCTGTTGCTTAATTTCTCTCTCTATTCCTCAGTTCCCATTGCTTTCAATAGTAGGGCTGGATTGTGCAGTTTTATGTGACAGTTTTGTTTAAGGCTGTGCTCCAATAGGGTTGAAGATCATAGAATCATAGAACACTTTGAGGCGGAAGGGATCTTAAAGATCATTTGGTTCCAATTTCCCTGCCATGGACTGGGAACCTTTCACTAGACCAGGTTACTCAGAGCGCCATCCAATTTGGCCTTGAATACTTCCAGGGATGGGACATGCATCCCTTCTCTGAGCAACCTGTTTCATTGCCTCACCACCCTCACAATCAAGAATTTCTTCCTAACAGCTAATCTAAACCTACCCTTCTTCAGCTTAAGGATGTTCATCACTACAGGTTCTTGGGAAATGTCCCTATCCAGCCTTCTTGTAAGCCCAACAGGTACTGGAAGATGCATTAGGAAAAGTCCCTAATAAGAGAAAACACCTTTAAAAAAATCATATATGGTGAAGTAAACATCTCCCAGTCCAAATGACATGGTCTGACTTGCAAGGATAGCTATGCAGGGCGGTAACTCTTTCCCAGAAAACTGGTATTTCCTGCCATGACAGACGATGTGAAATCTGCTTCATCTCCAGTTGAGGAATGGAGGGAGCACTGTGTTATCAGGTGAGGAACCATCACAGCACAAATAGGGTAAGCATGGGGATTGAAAATTCCATGATGACTCTGATACTGAAAGCAGAGGGGAATGCAATGGCCTGAGAAGGTGATCCTATATATCAAGCCATACGTAACTTTCTGCTTCAGTTCACAGACACTGAAAGTAGAGAATATTAGTTCATTTCTCCCTGATGCAAAACAGGATTGCTTCTTGAAGAAGGTTTAAATATTTTTAACTCCCTTGGGAAACAAACAGCCTGAACCTAAGATAATTTATATTTAAGAATTCTGCCCCAAATTGTTTTTTTCCAATAGAAAGATGATTGCATTATATCACTGAAAAATGCTCAGAGCACTTACTCATATATGCTTTCTCAACAAGTGAAATAAACGCTTTTAGTCATACTCCATGCATAGAAAAAAAGGCCTTGTATGCCTGGTTTAATTATAACTCTTCAAAATTAAACCAAATGCGCTTCTTGGAGAGATTTAACAATTCACATGTATTAGGCTGGAGCACTAAGAGTACCTGCTGCACCCTGAAGCAACCTTTACCGTGGTCAGGGAAGAATGAGACCGGCACACAGTGCTACTTACTTTCTGTCCCAGCATCCCACGTGCTCTTCCTGATGGAGTCACAGTCCGAGCGACAAGGAGACACAGCAGGCAGGTTTGGAGCTACACTGCACACCACCACCCCCCTCCTGGCTGTCAGTATTCGAGGGGACTCTGGATGAAACGTTGTCATCTCCTGGTGCTCCACACCAAGCCCATCCACTATCTTGTCCAGGTTATTCCTTGAGTCACTCTGGAAGCATGGGGTATAGGCCATTGGCCTCACTGGCACCTGGGGAGGCCCAACCTCCTGGTAGATATTCCTGCTGTCTCCACTGTTCCTGATGTTCTTGAATTGGATGCCATTGCTCTTGTTGAGCAGGGCTGCAGTAGCTGGATCCTGTACGAGCGTGATGTTGTTGCGGGAATAGTTCTTCCTGAAAACTTTCTTGCGAAAAATGATGAAAAGAACAATTAACATAAATATGACAAACAGGACCACGGCTATTCCTATCAGCTCCTCCTTGCCAACGTAGGAATGCCCAGCTTGTATATTGGGGACCACCACAGGGCGCAGACCACAGTATTGACCCACGTAGCCAGGGGTGCAGTTACACAGAAATGAACCAAAGATGTTGACACAGGAGCCACCATTTTCACATTCTTCTCTTTCACACTCGTCAATGTCTTCTTCACACCTTAAAAGAAGAAAAGGAGAGTCTGGAATCTCAGAACACCTAAGAGGCAGTCCAGCTTGTGCATGATGCCTTATCTTGTAAAGTGGCGCCATTAGTTAACACCTTGTGGTACTTTGCAAACTATCATATTCTTATCATATTATTTAGTGGCATTTAATTTTTTCTACAGCTATTCCATGGGTTTTTTAAAGACAATAGAATGGAAATATCAAGAAGGAAATAAGGGTTTAAAGCATTTGATACATATTAAGAAGGAAATAATGCATCTGATAGGAAAAGGCACCTTGACCCTAATGAAGCTTACTGAATCTAACAGAGAATCTGCTTTTTTATACTGTTTTTGGACAACCCCATGGGTTTCAATATAAAATAATAGAGGGAGATTCAAGAAGGTAGTTGAGAAAAAATATAGTAAAAACATCAGCATATTTATTGAAGGGAGAAGAGAAGAGAAGAGAAGAGAAGAGAAGAGAAGAGAAGAGAAGAGGACAAGGATATACTGACTGTAAAATTGTTTAGGTCAGGAGATAAAATAAACAGATATTAGAGTCGAGGGAAAAAAAAGAACAGGAACCATAAAGAGAGAGGAGAATTGGAAAGAATAAGAGGTAGCAAAATGCAGAGGAAAAAATACAAACAGTAGACAACCAGATAAGGGAAAAGCATGTTGATGGGCAGGTCAGGATTCTCTGTGTCTACACCAGGTTTATGATGAAGGTAGGGATTTAAGAAAATGACTGCAATAAATGAACCTTTTATGTCAGGGCTAAGGTGACTAAATAATTGATCCATTTTCAAAACAAAGATTATACAGCAGCTTCCACAGATTTTACAAGGTTGTTCAAAAAGCTGGCAACTGACAGGTGTATCTCAGAGAAAATGTCTTGAGAAAACATCCTGAATCAACAGCTTAGGAGGGTTAAGTTCAGAAAAAACATTTCTGAGCATGCAAGTCTCAGGGATTTCTCAGCTGTCATTAGCTCTGACTTGGAATAAGTGCTAAGGTTGTGGTTATTTTTTGTGAGGTGAATCATAGCTTCTGGGTACAAAATGCCTGATCAAAAATCCCACCATCACTGAGTCAAAAAGCTCCCATTGCCCACCTGGGGAGGGACACTTACGTTACTCCTGTCAGGCCATTTTTGCAGTTGCAGATGAAAGCATTGCCGATGGGATCACATGAGCCTCCATTCCGGCAAGGATTTGGGAAGCAGGCTGTGATCTCTGACTCACAATTCCTTCCTGTAAACTGGGAGAGGCAATTGCAATGGTACCCTGGGAGGTGAGGGACAGAGAGACGGAAATTAGACTCCTACCACTGAGTCTGTCTAAAAGTGACAGGACCCATTTGGCTGCTTTACGCTGAAAAATAAATTGTACTGTGGGGGCAAGGGGATGTTCACACATTCTGGTCTATCCATGTGGCCCACACTAATGCTAGTCAAGAGCTGTTCTATCTGAGGTGCCCAGGCAATCAGAGTTCATATCTACAACCAGAGGCTGCAGTCCAGACCATCCTAGTCATCATGACTTATGTAAGAATAAATGTCATTTGTGAACACCTTTCAAGAAAGGTAATAAGAAATATTCTAGACCAAGAATGTATTTCCCAACTTTTTCAAAATGTTTGCTGATAGAGGCAGTCTACTCTTCTTTTTTTTGGGGGGGCTTCACCGATGAACAAATACATCGGCTGAGAGCTTTTCCATCTCTGCCCTTTAAAAGAACAACACAATGGGGATGTGACAGCAATAAAACACCAGTTTTATAAAGTGCATTATCAAGGCAGAATCGATAAACTTCAAAATACCAGCTGACCTGGGCAATACCAGTCCTACTCAGAGCTGATTATGTTCAGTACTAGTGTGCTATCAAATTCTGATTAATCACTCACTGCAATTCATCAGGCATAACAACATTCATGTGGGGGGGACTCTGTTGGGATTAAAGTCCCATTTCTATGTTTTTTGTCAACACAGGGGTAAAACCAGAATTTTTTAAAAAAGAGGTTTTAAACACATCAGTTCACCCTGCCAAGTATCAAATGACACATATCTTTTTTCTTTTTCTCTGCTTATGAGTTCATATGGCACAGTGCCATTAATGAAAGCTTTATTTAAGGTCACAAAGAAATCCAGTGAGGCAGTGCATCTCTTAAAGTTGTGAACTGGATATGGAAATCTGACTGCTTTTTTGCTTGAAAAGAGCATGGAACATGTAGGCTGTGAAAGCCATGAGATGGCTAAGACAGTCTCTGGAAGTGGAAGACTCCTTAGTTAGAACTGTTGAGCCAGCAAAATTTTTCTGGACATCTATAAAAAAAACTCTGGCTGATCTTTTAAAAAGTTTTTTATATAATCCAAATGTCCTAAACAGATGTGCAGGCAAAGTTCAAGCTCCAGTTATATCTACTAAATATAGCATATTAAGCAACTAAAACAAGGAACCTTCCTGCCATTAATACAGCTCCAGTTAGAGCTGAAATGGTTGAGTGCAACTCAATTCAGTGTCCAAATTATTGGCAATCAAGCTGATGTAGTGGAAATATCATCTCTCAGTGGTGAGCCTTTTAAATGTATTTTTAAAAACTTTCTATATCTATACATCTGGAAAAAAACCCAAATACTTGTTTTAAAAGTTATTCTTTCTGCAAATATGACAGGAATATCCAGCACAGTCTCAAGGAAAAGAATTTCATGGAAACAGTATGGAAAAATCCAATGGAGGCATAAGAAAAAGGCAATTCTGCATCAAGACTCCCATGTCTTTTATATGTCCCATACGGTTCAATTCGCCTTGTTCAGCTACTCTAATCGAATTCTTTCATGAGGACAGACTTTTGAGAGTAAACTTGGAACCAGACTTGCTGGCATACTCAGTCAAGAGTCCAATACTATTTAACTGAAGATAAATTAAACAGATACTCAAATATCATGCTGTTTCATTTTCCTGCTACAAGAAGGGAGACAGACACACTGATCTCTCCAGGGTTACAGAGTTAAGAAGATAAATTACTCAACTTCTGGGCCTCCCAAAAAACATGTTTAGTAAGCATCAGCAAGATGGGCTTCTTTCTTTTTGTGTCCTAAAAATATCTCACTCAGACAATGTGAACATCTTTCTGGACCTATAGTGATCTGTGTCTGAAGAACTACAAACCTGTGACTGTAGGTAGAATTCACAGCATGAATAAATAAGGCTGTTTCAGCACTTCCTTTTTATGACTGAACAGTGACATCTATAGTTCAAAAATTTACACAAATGTTTTATATGTTTTTTTACAGTCTCAATGAGCTTAAGCAAAAGGAGAATGTTCAATTCAAATATAAACCATTTTATTTATAATTAGTTTTGTTGCCTTATGTAATAGCAGAATATATATGTTATTCTATTTGTTATCTGATATTTTATAAACCTCCATAACTCTAAAGTGATGTTAAAAGCCAAGTTTCTGCTGGTTTTTAACCAAGTTCTCAGGTGCCAATCATTTGTAAGACAAAGCCCTTGAATCACTTTCTTTTCATGTCTTTTGTTTGTTTCAGCAAAGCTCTAAGTTCTGTAATATATTCTGTTTACATTTGTTCATTATAGAAAACTTGAGGAGTATTGATTTGATTAAAAAAAAAATTTACCACCAACTATAAAAGAAACATGGATTTATGCATTTTATACTAAGAAGAGATGAAACTGAATGCACCAGATGGGTCAGAGCCCTGTTCAGCAGTGTATGAACAGGACCAAAATAAAAATCTGGTTCTGAAGCCTACATTTTTCACACAATTTGATTTAATGATAGTGGAACACACATCAGATATTAGAAGACTGCAATATTCACTATAGATTCTAAGTCTAAGGATCAAAGTTAAAAATCAAGAAGGGACTAAAACAAGACAGTATTAAATTATCATATTTATCACTGGTGTTTCCTCTGGCTGGATTGACTGCCATACACCTGCCAAGTCCAATCCACTGGCAAAAGACACAGAACTTTTCTGTGACACACATGCTCAGAGCTGCAGAGCATTCGCCCGGGAGGTCTCCAACACAGCAAAGCATATGTCAAAATTCATGGAGTAGGGAAGAGAAGAGCTGATATGATGGCTCGGTAGACAGCATATAGCACTCAGCCAGAAGACCTGCCAGACCTTTAATCCTTCTCCAAACATCTCAGCAGAGGCTGTAATTTTGCTGGCTACTGCATATTTTAGCCACATGGCTGTGGACAAAGGCAAATTGTGAAAAAAACCCCTCTGGTTGGGAGCGCATCTCGGGTCCAATAAAGGATTTTTATTATACTTTCAATTTAATATCCTGCTAATGTACCATTAATTTCTTCCCTCTGGTTTAGAACAAGAATAACAAGCAAACTTCTCACATTCAATGATGAGAAAAGGCTCAGTGTCCTGTCCTCTCAGCAAGGGATGAAAAACCTCTTTTAAACAATGTGGGGCTTGATCCTGTTCACAATGAAAACACTGAAGTTTTGAAAATTCATCAGCATTTAAGATCATACAGTCCATCTGAGCTTCTTCCACAAGGAATGAATATTTAATTCCTAGAAATGTTGATCTGCATTCCCCAAGGCAGCAAATTTTGTGATATTACCAAAGTATTTCTTCAGAGGGAATCACTGGAAAAAGACAGAAAACTCTGGAGAACACCTCTGAAAAGCTTCTAGGGTGGGATCACAATATTCCCAGCATGTGCCATAGCAGCATGTACCAATAGATGACCTAAGAGCAACAACAAGCTATGAACCACAATACAGCCTTTTTGGGCTATATCTACACTAACAAGTCCTGCAGAGCAGCAGCAGTGGCTCTGTGGAGCCAAACAGCTGGTGCTGAGGAGCCTCACTGGTAGCAGCTCAGGGCTTTGGGACCAGTTGTCTTCCAGTTCAGCCTTGTCCTGCCCTTCCAAACCTTGCCTCTCCAGTGGGAAGTGAAGCCCAGGGAGAGATGATGCTCAGAAGATTCGCATCAAATATCATTTATGACCTGAAACATTATGTAGACATAGGTCTACACATTGTCTTGGGCTTACTGGTTGTTTTATAAAGCTTCTGTCATGCTTCTTCATCAATCTGAGTCCCCTCTACATAGTTAAATCTCACCTGCTCCCTGTGAGTCAAACAGCTGCTCTTATTACTCTCTTGGCATGTCCCTACCCAGAGAAAAAGGTGTTTTTCACCCCAGACCTTACTGAAGAGCGACATGCAGTAAGACAGGACACTACACAGGCTCCCTGCCTACACCTGTGTTTGCCTGGCACTTAAGAAGCAGAGGCAGCAGCACAAGGCAGGCACGGTGCCATCAGCAGATGGGGTGTTGTTATGTAGTGAACATCTCTGCTGGTAGCATTCCCAGTCTGAGCATCTGAATGTCTGTCTATCCCAAGGTTTACTTGGCTTTATTAAAGACGATGCTCCGAACTGCTGCCAATTTTTTTTTTTCTTTTTTTGAACATGTGTATGCTTCTGTTTCTATCTATCCCATGCAAGACAGGCTGGCTTTTATCTGTTAATGTGCTTTGGCTTTTCCATTTGTCTCTCTGTGTAGGTTCTCTCCCTGCTGTGCAGCTAGACCTGACAAACTCGATGTCCAGAAATTGCCCTGTCCTTGACATTGACCACACAAGTGTTACACACCAAGTTAACTGATAAGAACTACTGAAGGGGAAGAGGACCTCTCCCAGTATTTATATTTTGGTAGGTCTATAGTCAAACCAGGCCATCTTCAAGTAGGTGTGCTCAGCCACCCACAGTCCTGCCACTCCAGATTTAACTTATCTGTCTTCAAACAGATCATTGCCTCTTGACACTTGTTGGTATGAAAATGAACCTCAGTGTTTGCTGAACCTCAGTGCTGTGAGAAGACTGGCACGCACATGCTTTTAAATTGAGAATTCAAAAACAGATGCCTATAATCAGTACATATTAAAAACATTAAACACCCCTAGAATTTCTAAAAAAGCTTTAAAAAAATAATTGAAGTGCATTTGGTATACTCACATCACAGTATACCGGGTTGTTTACATGTGTGAAAAAGCAAGATCAAGAACATTGATAAGACCAGGTCAGTTCTGTGCTATTATTACACTAATTTTTCCCTTATTTCTTTTTTATGAACTATGTGATCCTTAAAACCAGCCATAGGTAATGTTGCCAACAGCATTAAAAGCACGTGTTAAACCCACTACCCTAGTGCCATGTTGCATTTTCTCCTCCCTTTGGATTTTAGCTCTGTTCATAAAAAAAAAAAAAAAAGAATAGAAGAAAAGTGAAAAGTGGGGAAAGCAAAATGACTTTATGTCCCCACACTCTGCCCACAATCCTTGACTCAGTAAATATTTCCGCTCAAATGCTTCAAGTTCAAATAAAATCGCCTACTCATATAAGCCATTTACTTTAATCAAAGTCAGATGTGTACAGGACTGATCAAATTAAAAGGAAGTAACTATACTTATAATTGCAGGCTTTACAAGCATGATGTTTCTCTGTGTGGTTGAAAACCTTGGTGCAGTCTTTGCATGCAATTACAGTAAAGCTTTCTGTTGCTGAGATTGCTCATACTGTTACTCATGGAGATAAACATACATTTACTATTGGCAGCCCTGCAAGTGCCACACTATTATTAAGGTTGTGTGACATTTCCCATTTTAAGACCTCATATTCAGCATCTTATAGCTTAACCACACTTTAAACACTTGGTTGAATTTTCTTTGGAAATTTCAGCTCAAAGAGCCAAGCTGTTTCTGAAAGTCATGTTGTTCGTCAGGTTTCAGAATGCTAACTTTCTTTAAAAATAGATTTATTGACCCATATTTATGGATAGGGACTGAAAAGTCTGGAAGAATGTGGCCTATCCTTCAGGGCTGTGGTTTCCACTGTCTCCCAAGAAAACTGTCCTAAGACTGAGTATGTCTCTTTCTGCTGTGAGTCTCCTGAGCTATCAGATCCAGTGAGTGCTCATCCCCTTCTGCCAACCCCCATTTAGGCATGCACTGGATCTCCCCATGGGGTCTCTGGACACACAGTCCCCCCTCTTGTACCACTGACATCACTTGGCCAACACTGTTGCCTGAGAGCAAGCAGAGATTCATGCCAAGGTCACTTTCTGCTGGCTCAGAAACGAGGGTTTGAAAGCAGAGAGGCTTTTATGTACTCTTGGAGTTCCCATCTGAGCTGTCTGTGCTCTCATGCAGGCTGAGATCCCCGTTTTGCCCTGTTCCATATGCAGAGATGTCAGGCACAAAGAGCCACTGCGGGTCAGCTTAGCCCTGTGCCAGCCCTGCTTGGGGGAACATGTCTGTGGTCACTCCTGAGCTCTGTGCAGCCCAGGCAGACCCCTGCCCTGCGCCAGGAGCTGGGAATGTATCCACCCATACCCTAAACAGCAGCAGCATGGACACACTTCCAGTGCATACAGAGCACTTCCCCAAACAGGGCCGCGGTACACCCCTATTCCCAGCCACAGGATGAAGTGAAAGGCAATTGAGGCAGCTATTTAACAATGGTGAACAGGGCAGTAGGCATTTCTACTGAAAGGAAGATTTCAGGAACAGAGACAGAATAGAGAATCTTAGATTCTCTGTAACAGGAACACTGTTATAGAGGTTTGTGTTGTAGATGCTCAATTTATGCAAATTATGTGTAAATTAGACATGGCCTCTTTGACTTCTGGTATGTAGCCAGCAACTCTTTCATGTTATAATGTTGGGTAACCTTTGCTTGACTGTTTTCTTTTTAAGTTAGCTATAAATCTCAGCTTTCTTTTTTTCTCTCCTAATTTTCTTGTAAAGCACAGTAGGTTGTCCATAACTACAAGGATGCTAACAGTATATGAAATCTGCTTTGCAAAATTTGAACTAGAGGGTTTATTTATTAAAAAAAATCTTATGACAAATACTCTGTTTATGAAAAGTAACATTATTTTCCAAAAACTGACAAAGGGGGATAATATCATAGAAAATATTAGTCAAGAGATCCTGCTGCTACTGAATGCCCTGTGATTGGGAAAAGGATCTTTGCATGGTATATTTTTGCATTCTTCCCCTCACCAAAAAAGGAAAAAGCTGCCATTTTCATTATTAAGAAAATTCTTTAAAAAATTAAGTTTTTTTTTTTTTTACTTTTTTAAATGGAAGTCAGCTGCTTACATCTATGTCAGCAACTGCAATGGTTGACAGTTCTTAAAAGCACATTGCAATTTGTGGCTCTGCAACTAAGACTTGCAATGCTGATGGACTCTTGTGCTATTAGAATATAATTATGTGTTTTTCAGCATATGGAGGACACTAACAACAGAACTGCTTTGCCTAAGCGGAAGCAAAAATGCCCATGCCTTCTCCTCATGGGCTGGGCTTAGAACCACCGACATACAGTCAGGGCCCATTGCACTGGAATTATGGCTTTATAACAATCCTTTATTTACACACACTGCTGAGACAGTAAAAACAGCAAACAGATTTTTTGACGGCAGGCAGCCAAAACATCCCTGCAGGGCACATGCCCCTCGCCGAGGCAGGAACACAGGCAAGTTAAATCAGTTCTGTGCCTGCTTTCCAGTAGCAAATTTTGTTGATGTGAAAATGGTATTTGCCATTCCTGTAATAAGATGGGTCCAAACTTCAGGGCTGCTTGTTTCTCCCTTACCCCGTGTCTCCCCTCAGTTTGAGCTGGCATGCAGATGGTGCTGGGAAAAAAAGAATTACTGTAAGGAGTTCTGTTAGAAAGGTTTCAATTTACTCATCATGAGATTGCTGAGCAATACTGTAAATAGACTCAAATAAAATCAATAGAAGCAACTGTTCTCATGCTTCCTAGGATGTGAGGTGAATGGTTAACCTCATTTATTAAGTAGGGACTCTGAATCAAAGTCATCATACAGACGATCCTGTACATACTACAGCTGTATTTCCTAGGAATTTCAATAATCATGCTTAGCAATTCTTCCAGTGGCTGCAGCATCCTTCTGTCTCAGAATTATTTTCTTTTGCCCTTTTTATGCAGTCCTCATTTTCTCTCCCTCCCTTGGTAAATAAAGACCCTTAAGGACAAACACACACGCAGCAACTTTTCTCCTCATGTCCCACAACACATCCCAAATTGCCAGGGCCATGCTTCATTCCTTCTAACTGTCCTCCCATTTCTTTCCATCAACAGCATAGCTGATAGCATCCCTGATGCTTCATGGGAGAAGAGGTGGCTGAATCAAAACTGAAGACCCAGAGGGGATGCTAGCTGAGACAGCCCAGCATGGACAAATCCACATTTTCAGAACTTACTTTATAGGAGTGGGGCTATCCAACTGAGAAACTTATCACAGTTTTGCTCAGATCTCATTACATGTTGGTCTTAAACTGATCTGAAGTTTAGGCCTAAAAACTCTGTGTGGTGGACCGGACTCAGAAAGGAAATATGCAAGTCGGGCTTAAACTAATGAAAACCAGAAATAATAAATATAGGTGCAAGGGAATTGCATGGACACATTAAAGCAGAAAGCCCTGGGACAGTGGTTAAATGCTCCATATAAAATAAGAGTTTAGGCGGGAACTTCCCTAGAGAACCATGACCAAAACTCACTGACAGTAAGTGGATGGAAAGCTCTGAACTTGCAGAAAACCTCTCTGTTGAGCAACCTCCTTTTCAGAGGAAGTTTTATTCTGCCAGAAAAGGTGTGCAATGCTGCATGCTAATACAGTATGGGGAATTGGAAGGGCTCCTACACTGCAGAAAGCGAACTGCCTGAGAGGCAATGTTATACATGTGGGCCATTTGCTTTTCTCCTGCTAATATGCTGACTGTTCTGGTAACTGGTGCACTGCAGTAAGTCACTGGTATCAAATGACACAAACCACCACATAACGACTGGATAGGAAACTCCACCACAAGCACAGTCTAAATCAACGCCCTATAAAATTTGGATAATATTACTTAGACCTTAGAGCACTCAGGCCTCCGAGAAAGCCGTAAAATACAGTTCAGGGGGTTTTTAATGGGCTCAACTTGCTATTTTCCATGCAGACATGTAATGAAATTACTCACTTCCAAAAGGACGAAGGTGTTTGAGGATAGCTCAGTAATTATTTGTGACAGCTTCGGAAACAGAGTAAGGCAACACTGCTGTTACATCTGTGATGGACATTTCAAATCACCATCTTTGTGTACAGCCCTCAATGCTGTAAGGATGCTGTAAATGGATTCTGAAAAATCCAGCTGAACATTACAGTAATTGTAGTTCTATTGGTTTCTATAGAAATAGGATTATTCTAACAGCCAATAAATCAATTTCCTCCTGGAACACTAATGCAATAAGAAGGGGCACCATTTCACTGTTATTTATAGAGCAAACAGCTTTTACCCAATTTGCAATACCTATCAGAGTTTTATAGAGTTCATGAGATTTTTCAAGCATGTTGCTGCATAAAACCATCTCTGGCAATAAATTACAGAGGAAAATGGGGAGGGAGAAGCCCATAAAGTAATGAAAGCATTTACCACCAGATGGCACGGCAGTACAGGTGCCGCCGTTCTGGCAGGGGTGTCTCTCACAGGCATCGGGATACAGGACGCAGCCCAGCTTCAATTCCGTCAGGCCGACCACTTCTGCGAAGCTGCTGCGCTTGTTCTGGAGGGGCAGCTCGTTGTTGTTTAGGACCACTGAGTCCAGGCAGCCCTGGAAGCCGCTCAGGACCTGTGTGGTCCTCTTATCAGTCAGGCTGCGGACGTTATCCACCTGGACCTGGGCGCCGAAGTAGACGGAGCTATCCGTGCTGAGCGTCTGGAAGTAGAGGGGGGCCTTGCGGCGCTCCACGTAGCTGTCGTCCAGGGACAGGCTGGTGAAATTGCGGTTCAGCTCCAGGAAGACAGAATGCCAGCTTCCATCGTTAACGGCCCTTCCAGAAATTCCCAGGATTCCTGGGCCACTTCCGCAATCCAGCTGGAACCAGAGTTTGCCATCAACAATCTGCAGAAGGAAAACAGAAATCAAACTGCTTCAGGCACTCAGCTGTCTAGTAATACGCTCTCACAGAGAACATGGAAGCACAGTGAACTTCTAGACTGTCTCTTCTACACTGTTAAAGCTCCTCCCCTACATGACACTAAAACAACAAAAAGCTGTGCCTTTATCATGAGTAAAAAAAATATAAGGTGGGAAATATCAGCTTACTTTCAATTTGCCTGAAGTCAATTACTGCAGGAAAACTAAAAATACACAAAATCATATGGGTGCAGAACACAGGTGAAAACTGGGATAATCATATGTTTTTTACTGAAGAGGATATGGACTCGAGGACCCTTGTTCTGCTCTTGGCTCTGCTGTCGAACGGCTGTGTCTCTCTCAGCAAGTCTGAGAGCTGTGATTCGGCTCCCACTGGCTGATGTTGTCAAAAGGATGGTAAGGTCACAGGATCACCTCTTAGTGTTTGAGAGGCTTGTGGCAAAGCCAATGGCCACACTTTCAGCTAGGTACTCTGCTCATGCAGACATCCTGTGCTTCTGTAACTTTAAGGAGCATCTCAACGAGGTGTGGATTTTCCCTTAAGCATCATAAATTTACTATCACTAATTACAACAGTAAGATACTAGTTGACCAAAAGTCAGTTATTTCCCAAAGATGCAACACAACCTGCTCTGTGCATACCTCACAGATGGCATAAGATGTGTCTTGATTCTCTTTCTTTCCTAATATTTATGCTGAACTCATGGATTTAGAGAGTTTGTAGGAGATTTCTCACTCTCCCTCCTGTCCCTCACTCATCCCAAGTCCTCGTAAAGAGTAAATCTGTGCTATCCTGCTGGGGCAGGCAAAGTGCAGAATGATGGAATGGATATGAAGTTCTGCTTTTCTGATTAGCAGTTTCCCCCAAGATTTTAGGTTTCTCTAACAGATGGCATATAAATTTAAAATGGCTGACAAGGTTGGAAATAATTTCTTATGGCACATTAATTGGATTCAAGTTCTCTGAAAGCCCTTCCAAGTATTTTACCTTTATGTCATGCTCTAGGAAGTATTTATTTCTGCAAACCCCCTTTCAAGACAGCTCGGTCCCATTATTTATCCCCCTGAAAAGTTCAGGTGCTGTGTCATTTTTCATCCTTCCAGGCAGCTCACACGGTCCTCTGACTGGTGTATCTGTTACAGAGACTGACTGCTCCCCCCAATGAAAGCAGAGTTTCCACAGATGTCAATGCAAGAACCCCATAGAACTTTGGTGGCCTGCTGAACTGAAATGGAAAATGCAGATGTGAGGATGCTGCAGTGTGTCCATCTGCCTTGGGTCATTTTTTGGCCATTTCTAGCATGAACAGTCATGTTAGATGAAGACATCCCTTGGCATGTGACTGTGTGCTCAAACTCTTCCCAGACAGTTTCCCTGTTATGGCTTGAAGGTAAACAGGAAAGTTTTAATGCACAGGAGCAGACTGTGTTGTCTGCCATCATCAGGATTTTATGTCCTTATAGGTTGAGAAAACTACCAGGAGAAAAGCTAAATGCAAAATCTTGAGATCTGTAGATCTCTGGATTTCCTTCTCCTTTGCAAATCCTTGGTTTCTTGACTGTTTGACTCTGAACTGGAGCTCAAGCCAAAACACACTGGGCAATCGGGATAAAACACACCAATCCTCTGCTCGGTGATTGCTTGGTAGCAAGCATGGGGCAAACTTCTCATAGATGCCAGCTGCTCACTTACTCTGCACAGTACGAGGGGGTGTAGAGAAATGAATACACATAGAAGGAGCCAACTGAAGGAGCTAGAATTAGCCCCTGCTATGAACAAACAGCTGTTTTGCAGTCCCTGATCTGTAGGATGTAATGAAACTAAGAAATCAAATCTATGACTGTAATACATGCTTAAGGGATGGATGCTGCTTGATACTCCTACAGCTCAATCAAATAAGGCTAATGGATGTATAGAATAATGAGTCTGGATCATTTTTCATTAAGAAACATTTTCTTAAAGGACTCAAAACTCAGTTGTAAACAGTTTCTGTAGATCAAAATTGGGTCTGTTAAAGCATATTCTCAGGAGGAATCTTGGTAAACAAGATGTCCTGATAAACAGAATTTTTCTCTCCAGAGATGGAGCATTAGTTTCTTTCCTCCCTGTGCAAAAAAGCAGTCCATAAACATTGAAGGTGCTGCTAAAAAGTGTGGTCTGTCTCACCAGGAATACAAATCAAACAGAAAAATGCATGCCAATATATTATACTTTGAAAAACAGCCATCACTGGATAAGCAGATAACTTGCTTCTTACTTAAAAGGCTTTTTTCTATGGAAACTCTTCTACTGATTGTGTATAATATACATACACCTCCCCTATGACTACTTATGCCCTGAAGGACATACTGCCTGCATGTCTATTACTCTTACTTACAGAACATGTTTTTCCAATTATCTTTATAAATACAACACCACAGTTGAGCACCTGGGATAAATATTACACCATTTGTATACAGGAAACTATGATCTAAAAGATTTGCCATTAAAATATGTTTTATGCATCTTTCTCATCCACTTTTATTTCTCTTTACCATCAGATGATCTGACATGCACAGTAAATATATATTGTCTGAAGGGTTAAGTTTCCTTCCTGTTATTGAAGAAACACGAGTAACCTCTAACTAGAGTGAAAGATGGAAAGGATGGTCTGATGCTTACAGTACTGGCCTAAGACATGACAGATCTGCAGATCTGCATGGGAACCCACACTCTGCAACACTCTTCCTCTGAGATCTCAGGCAAGCCATTAGTTTCAGGTCTCCATCAGTAGAAGAGGGGTAATGTCATTTCCCTACCTCACACCACTGCTTTACAGATACATACATTAAAGACTCTGTGACATGCCCAGATACCCCTAGCAATGGGACCATAAAAGCACTTCCATTAATCAGATGGTCATGGGCCTTGCTGTAGAGGGGCCGGGAGGAAGTATTTGTCCCCTGATGGACCTCAAGGAAGAGTAGGGAGAACAGGAAGAGCTGGCAAGGAGCAGATGCTGCAAAGGGCTCCACTCTTCAGTACTCAGCAGCTGGACTGGCCAGGCAGGGAGGAGAAGATTTTTCCACCTAACAGGTAAAATTGCTGTCCCCACTCTGAAGCACAGAGAATTCAACCATCACTCAGCAATTAATCCCTGGAGTTCCTATGATTCCTTGTAGCCACTGAGATGTCAGGGTCACTGCTTAGTCCTCAGAGGGGGTTCTTTGACTATAGTCTGGACCTCGGTACAAAGAAAAGCTGAACTTCAAGCTAACTGAGGGACATTCAAGGAAAAAATATGGGCATCCAATCAATACCCAGGCTCTTTCCCAGGCTCAGCAATTATCCAGACAATAACCTCAGTGGCATGGTTGGTCTGGTTTAGAGCTGGTAGTGTCAGACTGTCAGTCCAGCACTGAATGCGTGCTATTGCTTTTTTCATCCATCTATGTAGTGCAACACTGCAGAAAGCCTGAGTTACTCCATGTCACAGCAGAGACATGCAAACTTTGCAATCCCTCACCAGTGCAGCCCATGGTACCAGCAGAGACTCCCTGAACCATGAAAGCAGAGAGATACTGCTTCATCCTAGCTGGGCAGAAAATTCCCACAAAGCTTCCACTTCCCAGAGCTTTCTAGACTCAGGGTTTAGTTACATCTCAGTTATAACAATTATGACAGGGAGATTAGTGTACACTTAAGCATATAGGCCACAAGATCTCACTTGTAGAGAGGTTAAAAGAACAGTGAAGACTCCAAAAGCCCATGCAATCTGTTACATTTCAATAATTTCATTCAATGGGCAGAATGGAGCCAAACACATACTGTAAATTATATTAGAATATTAGTCTGGCTAAGATGTTTGGCTAACATCCATATTTGTGTATCAACATAGGTAATAAAATGATCAAATGGTTCTTCTGAGACCACCTCCAGCTCACACAGTCCATCTGCAGTCAAACACCATGGATACAGCATGCTGCCTCCTAATCTATCTGGGGAAATATTTCATTAGCCGAATTGCATTTCAGGTTCGTTTGTGTAAAATGGTGTATTTAATTAAAACATTACTCGTTTCAACTCCAGCCACAACTGGGATCATATCCAAACTTCAGCCCTATCCAGCATAAGCCATGCAGCAGTAATGCATTAAAATGTGTAATACACACTTAACTAAGCCACGCAAAGTTTCACATTAACTGCCTGGACCGAAGAAATATGCTTGCCCTTCACTGTTTAGCTGCTATATTTATGGCATGATGGGAAAGTCTTTCTTTACCTATTTTTAATCCTTAAAATTTCACAAACAAGATAATTCTCCATTATATTCCTTGGGGAAAAAAAAAAGGAATTCTCTTCTGCTATGGCCTTATAATGCTTTAAATGGTTAAATCTTATTTTTCTTAGTTAGCTGCTACATAGATAAAAAGGAAAGAGTGTTACTCGTTTTAGGACATGCAACCTTTCCAAATGAAAAAAAAGTCAACATTGACCTGCGTCTCAATTTGCTCTAATTGCCTTAAAAGTAAGAGCAAAGAAAAAACAAAACAGAACAAAACAGGCCAACCTCTCAAAATCGATGGATGAATTGCTTTATTTGAAACAGCTGAATAAATAACATCCTTATTTTATTGTATCAATAGCGTGTAGCTAGTAGGATTTCAGCAAAGTAGTAGACAAGCAGTTTGCTCTATGGAATTGATTATTCATCCAGGAAGGACATTGTCTTAAGATTATAAAATATTTCCATCCCTGGAGTTATCACAAATGTATGAGCTTCCAAAATTAAGCTGGCCATTTAAATGCCAAAAAACATATTGCAGCATTAATTTTTAAACAGACTGCAACGGCAGAGACTTGCTTCAAAACAATCAATGCCACTCTGTGTCCCAACAGCACAGGTGTTTCTCCCTGTCCTCCCATGGGCTTATACCTTGTGGGTCTAAATTTCTTCCACCTCTGCCTTTATTTGAAGCTCAGTGATGGTGCTGGGCCCTCTGGTCCTAATCCAGCAGATACTTACTTAAGTAGATGCTTAAAATTAAGGTATGTGAATAGTTCCAATTGGTTTCAAATACAGGAAGTTAAGCAAGTGATTAAGTGCTTTGCTGGAGTGATGCCAGAGTGCTCAAAAGAACACAGGATTTCAACCTTTATCCTCTATTTGGAAAGCTTCTCCTCATGTTTAATTTAATTGAAAGCAATGCTCAAATGATAACAACTTCACATTTATAGACCTCTAATTAATCTGCTTAATGGCCTCATTTCTGAGTGCCTCCCTACCTCCCAACATATGTACCTGGTTAAAGGAAGCCTTACCTCTGGTTTACAAATGAAAAAATGTGTGCTTAGAAAGTTTAAGCATAACTTCCTTGAAAACACCTGAGTCAGGGGTCCCCAAAGTGCAGTCCATGAGCCATCTGCCATCCCTGAAGAGACCTGACAGGGCTGAATCCCTTGACATGATGCCATTTGTCTGCCACAGAGCATGTTTTTTGAGAACTCAGCCAGATATTCCTCAGTTAAAAGACCTTCACAAACTGAACTCTGACAATTCCTGATCTTTTAAGTGACACCATTTTGTTTCCTTTAAACCCCATGCATGCAGAAGCCCAGTGCCAGACCTGGGAAAAGGATTCACTGCGACAGTGAATCCTGCCCTACTGAAAAGCTGGGCACGAGGCTTTGAGAAGGTAATTCCCTACGTCCTCCCCTGATCAATGCACAGGACAAAGCAGGGGCCTTGCATCCATACACAACCACGGACCTCACTCATCAGATATGTGAGGTAGCAACTGCATATGAAGCTCTCTATTTTCTCTTTCTTTGCTTCTTAGATGCAGGAAGCAAACCAGCTTGACATGGAGCCTGCTGACTGACATTGGAGCACAATAACTACAGCTCTCGTCGCTGCTCCTTGAAGCATTATTTTAAAGTCAGCATTTTTCAAAGAAAAATAATTATGTGATTATGTGAAGTGGAGACTGAAAACATGATTCCTACCTCATAACTAAATACTCAATTCAGGTGATTGTAAAGGACAGGTCTCTTACTGGTTTGGATTTTTGTTTTGGGTTTCCTTTTTTTTTATTGGTGTGGGGTTTTTTGTGTGTGTGGTTTTGTTTTTTTTTTTTTTTTCTGTTAACTTTGAGAAGACACATAGTAGTAGCATCAACTTTTCCATTTTGGTGGCAAATTTTCCCTGCTTCAGTTGTCTATGACCTGGACATGCTGTGCTCCTTAATGATGAGAGCTTTATACACAAAACTCTAGCAAAATGAATTCTCCTATCACCATTCTAACTCCAATTCAGGCCATCTCTGTATCATCTCCTATTGTTTTCAAGTGGCACCTTCCACCATTTCTTTTTTCCAAGGTATTTTTTGAAATTACCAAATTGCAAACATTACCTACTGACAGATGCTAAGAACAAGTATGATGAGGACTTCAAAGAAGATCTTCCAACCTGCAGTTTTGCTTGTGTTTTTTTTTAAACAAAAACTCATGCTTGAAAGTTCAAACTGCATTTCTACATGTCTCAAAGTAGAAGTTGTCTTGTGCAAATCTGAACAATGCTGACAGTTCCTGGTGAATGACAGTGCTCTTGCTCATGAAATACTTCTGTCTGACAACTATAAAATTATTTGCTGCCCATTAATAACTCATCTAGCCACTTCAACATTACCCAAGCATTCAGCCAAAAGTACCCTAAAGATTGCAAATACAGACACAAAAGGCTCTGTGCCATTTCTTCCACTGCTGAATTATAGAATGTGGCTGAATTACAAATGTCAATGTTTTCATTTGGTACCTTAGAGGCTATAGCAGAAATACTATACATGCAGGCTCTTGGATGAGCCTAGTACTCCCCTTCCATCCAGCATTTATTTGCCATTCCACAGAAACAACAAATGAATAAAAATACATGGAAAGCTTATCAATTAAATATTGATTCGGTATCAATCTCCATTGACCCCATGATTCTCTCAAAAAACAACCTTAATCCACAGAGTGCAGAGATTTTAATATTCAGTAGGAGACACGTTCTAAGCAGTTGGTTCCTGGAATTAGCTCACTAACAGTGAGGGCATATCCTCTAACCACAGACAGGACAGAAGGGAAGAACAGCAATTTCAGCAGGCTTCGTTTTGACTACATAGTCATATAAATGGCCAAATCTTACATCTCGTGCAGACTGGCTCCTGCACACAGACACACATAATGTGCTTATAATGAACAGCACCCAGTGGGGAATTTTCCAAGTAAAGTACCACTAACAAGCTGCTTTTCTGATCGTTGCTGCTGCTGCTGTTGTTGAAATTGTTTTTCCCTGTTAGAATCAGACTTCATCTTCTCAATCTACAGCTGAAATGAGAACAGCATTCCCAAAAATCAAGAGCCAAGAGAAAATACAGAATCGGGAAAAACAACTGCAGAAAAGATAAGTTCTTTTAATTACCTTCAGAATTATACAGGGATTCGCTCTGGTGTACATTATAATCCCATTGCTTTGCAGGGTTCGCAGTCGGAGAGCCAACTTGAATTCCTCTTTCTTGCTATTTTCAGAAACACGGTATTTAATGTAGCTATTCCCAGCAAAGCTAAGGGAAGTGTGGCCTGAAACAACCATTTTGAGAAGATACATGTGCTGTTAGTGATACATAAAACAATTCCTCAACTGTTAAGTAATTAAAGAATTGATAAAGTTAATGAGAATGACTAGGAAGAAATAAATAAAACTCATTTTGGATGAGAGAAAACAAAGCTGGCATCTACTACAAAATATTTCTGGATTTCCTTTTTTTAAGCTGTTTTTCAGGGGATAGAGGAAAGTTCTATTTCTCCATATTTAAAAATAAAAAAAGGGGTTTCTCCAAGTATTCAGCACTTTTCAGCTTATACACTCCTGGAGGCACCAGTATTGCCTAACTGATAACAGAGGGAATCAAAGATGACCACACCTGTACATCAGGCAGCTGAGTTACGGGTGTCAAGTTATGTGTGGGCAGATATCAGCCAAACCCTTGCAATGAGTCCCCTGCAACCACTGCCCAGGACCACAGTTCAGTATCTGCTGTGCTTTCATCAGGCAAACAGCACAAATCCTCTGTCCTGCAGCCTGGCATTCACTGAAGTCAACAGAAAGCTCTGCTTCACTGCCTGTCCACCTGGCTCTTCATATCCCAGGGAACAACACAGATGCAGAGAACTAGCAGATGTCCTCAAACTTTCTTTTTGGGATAGCGTAGTGTTTTCATTAATAAAGGCTGGAATTTTGGTAATCTAAATAGTAAGCAGAAGAGTTAATTATAGAGCTTTGCCCATGGGCAGGAAAACAGCTGGCATAACATTCTCTAGGAAAAATCCTGTTTTCTCAGCAGCCTGTTTTACTGAGCTGGTATTCGAGCAAGCCAGTGGGAATTTCCAAACAGAAACTGGATCACAGCCTACATACAGCCCCATAGTCATAAAGACAAGTATTTATAGGGCTTATAACACACATCCCCCAGTGCCCGTGCTGAGATGGGTTAAGCAGTACATTTTCTGTTAACTTCACTGCTGCCTCTGCCTGACAAAATGAGAATGGCAGCACTTTATTGTCCAAGTACATCCCCCTTTATGGCTGTGACATGCACCTGAACACTCGCCAAGCTTTCCCGGTGGGCACTGGCAGATGAACGGTCTCCGGTTGGCTTCATAGCCCACACACTGCATGTCCCCTGGGCACGGCTTCTCCAGGCAGGGATCCGTGGAGCCTGGGCACAGTGCTCCTGCAATAAGGTAAAACACTGTCAGGGATCCACAGTGTAAAGCATCATCTGCTGCAATACAAGAGTAATGAAAGACCATTATTGATTGCACACTTCAGTACAAGCAAAAAATGGTTTAATAATAATAACAACAACAAAAAAGCCCCAGCAAACCTTCATAGAAAGGAACAGCTTTTGGGCAAGTACACAGCAGAACTGCAATAGTTCTTTTCCAAAGACTGCCCTAAACCCCATGGGAACATATTATAAAAACAAACTATTACGAGCAGTAACTGGTTTATAACTGTGTGTGATAACTCTCAAGCCATTCTTTTTCCACAAAGCTTCCTGCACGAGGGCTTTGGAGATACGAGTGAAAAAAACTGCTTGAAGCTATGCACTCCTCTTCCTCCAGCACACTCATGAGAAGCAAATCTAAGGAGGTAGAAATGGTCACAGCACCAAGTCTGCCAGAGTTTAAGAAGCATTTGGACAATGCTCCCAGGCACATGAGGTGATTCTTGGTGGTCCTGTGCAGGGCCAGCAGCTGGACTTCGATGATCCCTGTGTGTCCCTTCCAGCTCAGGATACTCTGTGATTCTAAGCCATGCTTGGGCTACAGTGACACCTGGATTTTTCATTCTCATACTACACAGGACATGCTGCCAGCTTTATCATATAGCACAGCCAAACCTGCCCTCTCCCTATGCTCCTTCTGACATTTCTGAGATCTTACATCCTATCCAGCTTGCCCAGGCTACCAAAACCTGCCTTCCTTTTTTCTAATCTGCAGGGACAGAACGGTACTGACTTTTAATTTTGCTTAAATACTTGAGAGACACAATTATATATAGCTTTTTCAAAACCCCCTAAATTCTTTAAATCTATCATGCTGAGCATGTCAAGAATTTACTATTTAAAGCCTGTCAATGTCAAAAGAATTTTTTGCATTTCATGGGGTATAGCTAAAACTTCACTGTAACTTTCAAAGTGTCTAAATAAATCTGTTTTGATTGTCCTAATCATAAAAGATTTGCACACACTGTCTATAATAATACAAAACATGACACAACTATTGCTGCTTAACAGATGAATTTTCAGAAGTATGTGACTTCCACAACAGCTAGCCTCTTCTGGGTCTCAATAAGTTACTTGGGAAATGCAGGGTCAGTTTCTCCATTTGGGCATCTGTGTTTGGCTGTTATGAAAGTAGTCTTCAAGTGCAGAAAAAAAGGCACTCCTGCCCTTGTTTTTGTTGATTTGCAGCCCCAGCATGAATGGAGGCAAAGGCAGTTGTTGGGAATGAACAGACACCTTTTCTTTTGTTTATCAAGTTAATTTATTTAAGACATGCAGGTGATGAATTCAATGATAAAAAAACACCTTCCTACCTATTGCTTTCTGAATATTGGCAGCTCTTGTATATTGCAGGATCTATTGTAGGATCCTTATCAGATTCAAAAACTAGTTTATTTTTTGAGTACATTGTTTTATTTACAATTTATAAAGGAAGGAATCAACCTGTCATGAAGTACATCTCCAAAAGTAATGAAAGAAAGAATCTTACTGCTCTCACACTTTTGTACAAGCCAAGCAGGGCTCATAGTAAGCATAGCTGAAATTACCTGACACTGTAAGTATTTTCTGAGAGAAGAAAAATTACTACTGTAGCTTTCAAAGTGGACATGGGCTGACTACAAATATGGCAATTACTGTAAATGTCCTCCTTGATGTACAGCACAGTCAATTTAATGTTTAACATCCTCTCCTCCTTTATCAAACATTTGTTTGAGAGGTCTATGGAGTAAAAGATTTACAGTACTGCCTGTAGCACTGTTAGAAAATGATGCATGGCAATCTTTATTAATCACATTAGTACGTAACATTAACAGGAATAACAGCTGCAATACACAGTCACACTTTAGGCCTTATAGAATCAAGAAAAAGCTGTCATAGGGTTCTGGACTACAGATTAATATTTTATTTAAATGTAAGATCTGTAGAATTTAACAGAGAATATGACATTTTCTATACTTTGCTTTGTTTGGCTTTTTTTTTTTAGAATAAAACTCCTAATTTCTTAGAATTCAATGGCAAGTAACAATTATTTCTGAAATTATAATGGGTTGTTAAGAATTCTACAGGCTGCTTTTTACTTTTGCCTTGGTTGTTTTAGCTATTTCAACTCATTCTTATGTGACAAATACACAGCTTTCTAGTGTCTGCAGAGTATATCTCTTCTTTGAACAAACTTAAACCTTTAGTGAGGCTGCAATTCAAGTGAGCCTCTGTGTAGCTGACAGACATGCCATTTGGACTAAAGCCCCACAGCTCATCACTGTGCAGCAGAAAGAGACGTTGAGATTTCCAAATGTGGCTCCGCAAATTTTCACATCCCCTAACCTATGACTGTATCCTTGACACGATGCAATAAAGGAACAGCTTCCTTTGTTATCCATCTCTGCCAGGTTTTTTTGATCTGATTCAAACTCTGATTTGTACTTTAGAGCCATCCTTTCACATTCAGAAAATATATGGAAAAGATCTAACGTACTCCGTGCAATGGTGGAAAGAACTGTTTATCCTGAACAGCAAAGAATACTCCTTCTGGTAAACTACAAGGAAACCAAGTTTTTATTCATCCTGCTGCAGCAGGATTTCATAGCTGTCACAAAACTTTAAAATATTCAGACTTGCGAGAAGTGCTTTATGCCTGTCTGTATGGTTATAAGTACATAAGCCACAAATCTGCATTATTGCATTGCCCCAGCTAACACATATTTTCAGGCTGATTTCACAATTATGTGGAGCAAAATTGTAAAATTGTTCAAGGTTACGTTGTCCACATCAAAGATTTACAGCCTGAGTTTAAATAAAATTATTCTAATGTTGCATTTCCACTCCAAAGAGCAGTCTATTTTCCATCCAATAAAAGATTCAAGAAATATAGGTTCAAATTGATCTTTTTTTTTTCTAGGCAGGTCCAGGCAATCTATGGCATTCTCTTGAAACTCACATTAGTATTAATAAAAACTGTTCTTTACAAGGTACCACAGAAACACACGAGCTAGCATCAAGTAGTGCGTGGCAGGAAAAAGTGGAATAGACCCACTTGATTTTGACAGATCATCTTCAGTTTAATTCTCTAAAAGAAGATAAAAGTATTTCAATCTTCTAACCAATACACTGAGGCAGAAAACACTGTTCCATTGCAAGATGAGAGACTTATTTAATTCCTATTCCTTCAAAAAAGGAGCACTTCTAGGATTGTAAATATATTTTGAAAATTGAGTGCTTCAAGAATTTTAACTTCAGTCTTGTGATATTAGGTGGTTTTCTATCAGCCTAGTCTCCTGAATCTGTATGAGTACTACAAAGACCCCGTTTTTTTCACTTACATAAAAAAAAAGCTTGAAAGGAGGGAGATTCCTGAAAGCTGGAGTTGCAGGAACACAGGGAGAAAACCTTCCTTGGACAAAGGTGACATAAAACACACTACAGACTGATCTAACCAAGTTATCTGCAGTTCTCTGTTTCCAGCCCAGACCTTTTTCTTCACTTTTCCTTGCCAGGAGAATTCCAGGCTCATTAATATGCATCTGTGTGCTTCCTGAAAATGGGAAAAACACTGTTGTACACATAAGAACTGGGTTGCTGATGCCCAGTCCTTCAAAGCATCCAGGACTCTTTTAGAGGCAATGTGTGCTTTGTGGAGCTGAGGCCAAAAATCACCTCTGAAGGATAGGTCCTTTATTAACAGCAGATCCTCACAGTCTATGATTTCCTTCTGTCAAAGTATTCACAAAATACTAAAAGTGGCTTCATAAAGTCTGAATTATCTTGTTTCATGAGAAAGTGGTCCAAGGCTGCTGTTCTCTTGATTAAATAATGTGGATGTGTCTGCACTTTTGCTGAATGATTTTGGGTAAATTAGAAAAATTCTTTCAAACTATTAGGCCAGAACCATATTAAACATTTGAAATAGAATTCCTCTCATCTAACTTTAGGGTACCTGACTGATTTTAGACATCTAGGGAGAGATGTATCACATTATTAAAAATACCTCGTTCTTCCCACTATCTGCAAATGGGGCCTGGAGTGACCAGGACAGATGTAGATAGAGGTCCATATTTGTCAAGATTATTTCAATCCATTCCTCTCCCGTGAACTTATTAATGTACCATCATGTTTGTAAGATCATAATGCAGAACAACTCTAGAGCAAAGACATCCCAACAAAACCTGCTCTGCCCCTGCACCTTTGTCTCAACACAAAAGAATTACTTTGCATCATGAAAAAATATGGAATAGATTTTTACCTCTAAAAACAAGAATGCCGTGAGAAATGTTTTACAGGAATATATTTATTCCATTCCTCCTACATTTATTTCTCCCTGACAGATGTTTGCATACCTCATGCCATGTGATGGGAGGTTGGTAATTGCAGAGCCCCTCTGGTCACGCTGACACAAAGCCCAGTTGGTGACAATATTTTTCATACAAACACAAACAGATGAGCAAAAAATCTAAGGAGACAGTGTGTTATCGGAAAAATCTTTAGTTCAATTTTATTGATTTAAAAGCTAAGATTGATCCATGTGAACTTTTGAACTTACCCTTCCAGAGATGAGCTGCTGAAACTCCTAAGTTCACCCATTGCCTACTTTACAGTCTCCCTGCATTTTCACATTAGATAACTCTGTTTGCTCACAAAGGTAATCTAGGTAAGTTATGCACAGCTGGCATGCATAAATTGTGCATATCTGTGACATCTGCCAGTGGACAAAAACACTCAAAATATGATACATATTTCAAGAATGAGTGAATTAGTTCAAACTCAAGCTTTCTGGGCCATAATTGAATCAGATCTCTGGAAACATATGCAGTATTTTAATGGTTTTTTCATAATTCAAGGTATTAATATTTACTGGATGTGGAACTATTTTAGCAACAAAGGAAGTGTAATACTTTTATTACACTGTCTTGCTAATGCTCCCTCGTTAAACAAGCCAAAACAAATCTGTGCACTTTTTCTGGAATTGCTGCATCTGTGAATTTATTTATAAGAACTACTGATGGAAGAAGTATTGCATTTTTCCAACTCTTTTACTCTACTCTTTAGCTTTCATGAAAGCAAAACTACCCATACATTCTCTATTATGCTCTCACAATCTGTGTCATCTCCTATGTGAGAAAACACAGTCTATTTGCCTAAATACCCAAATATTTTCTGCGGCTCCTTTATTTAAAAACAGTAGAAGAGGATTAAGCATTAACTAACAAGGAGAAGGCCCAAAGCATGAATTTTGCTTCCCATCAAGGTGTATTATTTCTGTGCAAGTAATAGACACCAAGGTGTTCACCTCTTTGGCAACTCTACCTGTAAACTCAGCAGCTCTGGACATTTTTTTACTACAGGCTGTATGGCAGGCTGAATGTGCTCAACCCCACCCCAAATCGTGGGGATCCCCCATGGGAAATCCCCACTTGGTGCCTCAGACGGGAGCAGTGGGAACCCCTCTAGCTTTTCAGCAGGACCAGGACAAGCTGCCTGCTCCAAGTGTTCCCACACAGCAGTCTTCAAGGCCATGACAAATGGCACAGAGGCTGAGGGCTACAGTCGCTCTCAGAACCACACTGCCTCTCCAGCAGCCTGTCATCCATTTTGAGGATTGACTGGTACATGACAGAAAAATTTGCAAATCGCTGTCCCAGCTGAATTTCTGTGTTTCCATTGCAAGCTTGCTGTGCCAGGAGAGCTGCTGGGTCAGAACTGTGCAGCACTGCAAAGTCCCTTTTTTGGAGTTAAGCTAAGAGATTATGAGGCAGAGGGAATAATACATCATTATTGACTTTAATAGGTAGTGAAATGAAATGATAAACAGTGAAATTTTTGTCTGCCAGAAAACCAATTTCTGACTGTGAGGACTATCACTATCCCCATGGAGATGAGGATTTGTGATTTCTTGATACAAAAGTGAGACTAAGTTTTAATTTAGAGAATATAAAGAAGTTTGGCAGACAGTGCTCCCACACTGGCTCCAGGACCTGACTGGAGGATATTGCAGCATTGTCCCTTTTAAATCAGTGAAAATCCTTTACTTCAGAGCCTTTCATGTGTAACAGAATGCTGACTATTGTTATGATAGGTATGTCTATTTGAAACTTACAATACTCTTCGTTTAAAAGTGGACAGATAGTCAGTCTGCTCTTGAATGTACCTCAGATAGAGATCATGGTATTTTTTTCAGAATGGAACTTCTTTGCCACTATTATCCATGTGCCACAGGAAGAAAAATGATTTCTGGTTAAGTTTTATGCAATTTATGCCTATTTTCATCCTCACCAAGGTCAGTGGTAAAACATGAGGCCCTGCTGATTGCTGCAGAAAAAAAGGTTGGCTATTGAGGGATATGGCTGCTGAATTCTTGTATTGCTCTGTGTGTGTGCGCATGTGTGCTTAAGATGAGGGAGACTTAGATGTATTGATTTTACAGCAGCTTTTTTCTCTGCTCTTAAATGAAGTGGAATGAGGAGCAAATAGCCTGGCAAACAAAAGAAATAGAGCCAGTATTACAACTGCCTGAGGTTTTAAAATCCAAGTGCAGAATCATACAGAAGCTTGGTTTGTGAGTCTATCTGTCATATGCCCATGTGAAATCTCTGCCAAAATGTGGAGCAGCCCAAAACTCACCCTGTTCCCTGCTGCAGCATTAAAGGTCAGGAAAAGCGCTTGCTAATAAAATACTTCATTGGTTTCTATGGTTGTCTGCAACAACGGGACTGAGAAAGGCCTTTCCACCTGCCTGGCTTAGGTCAGGGGTGCTTTTCCTTGGAGACTGCTGGTGCATTGCTGGAGAGCAGGCTGCACTGCTGCGGTCACAATCCAGGTTTATTCCAGTGGTGGCACCAACTGATTGGGAAACTACGTCCCTCCCTCTCCTGGTCCTTCCTCTCCCACTCCATCCCCTCCCTTGGAAGCTGTCTGATTGCAGAGCCTCCAGGAAAGCGGTCTTTGTCGTAAAAGGCCAAAGTTCATAAACTTCCATTTACATCAGTAAACACAAACAATTCCTCCCCAGTCTGAGAAATCAATTCCCACAAGGCATCAGCCAGTCGTGCTTTAGTGGACTGAATTGAAATGCCCCTTCTAATCTGCATCAGAGGAATAAAATGGATCCTATCGCATAATGTGCACGGATGGGAGGGGAAGAGGGGGCAGTACTCACCATTGCACATGCAGCGCACATTCCTGTAAAAGCGGGGGCACACAAAACTAATTCGCGCCGTGCTGTAAGTCATCAGGGAATGTGAATCAATAGACAGACTTTGCTCACAGTGTTGTTCCTGACAATCCAGTCCAGAGCAATTCTTCTCCAAGATAGCAGAAATACGAATCACATTTTCCAAGTGTCTCCTCGCATTGGTAAGCTTCTGGATCAAAAAGCCAGGCTTATAGAAGCCGCCGCTGTGCATCTGAACAGCAAACAGCATGTCGAGCTGGCTGCTGCCCGCCACCGGCTGAATGCTGATGATGTGCAGGCTGTCCTGCTTCTGGGAGAGCACCGCGTTGCGCAGGGTGCGCCTGAACCCGTGCATGTGCAGGCCCACGAAGTCTTCCGGGGAAACATTCTCGAAGCGGATGGTGACCGTGTTCTGCAGCATTTCTTGCAGCAGCTGCTCCACGTGCACCACAACATCAATGGGCACCTGGAAGCGGCCATCGCTCACGGAGACATTCAGGATGTACTTGCCATTATCCAGCCCTCCGAGGGCAATGATCTTCCCATCATGGCTGTTGACCTTGAACAAACTTTTCTGCTCTGATTTTAGGGTGTATGTGAGGACATCGTACACATCCTGATCTGTGGCATGAATTTTTCCAATGACTCCCCCGGGAAAATCATCTTCCATGGTGACAATGAAAATCTCCAGTGGAATGGCAGTTGGTTTGTGAATGCTCTCCTCAATAACCCTCACCTGAACATAGGTATGGGAAACCTGCTGAGGCTTCCCAGAGTCCTTTGCCTAATGTAATTTAGAAAAAAAAAAAAAAAAAGAAAAATAAAGAAATAAAACCACACATGGAACACAGCCTGCAACCATAACTTCTTGCTATGTATATTCTCACAGCGTCAGTAATTTTGGAAAGAAGTTCTCAAAAGAATGCTCAAATGCATTTGCCAAATACATATGTAAAGTGTCTCAGCCATTTCTAGCAGGGGAACTTACAAACTCTTTAGGGAAGCACTGATCTCTAAGTGGATTGCAGAGAGAAATGTGTCAGTAGAATGTCTCATTACTCAAACTGAAATGTTCCCAGGATCCCACAGCTATCACTTGTCATCTTCACAACGGAGAATATACCAACAACATGGTATATTCTGCTCCAAACACAGTTTGGGCTCACTTCTACCCTGGAGAAGAGACTGAATTCCGGTGAAATATCGGCCTTCTGCATTGCTTGGTGTGCTCCAAGCGCTCCACACCCTGCTTAGTTTGTGTGGATATGAGGGAGCTCAGAATTTTTCTACAGCATTCTGTCCTTCTTTACCTGAAGCAACCGAGAAACATGCTTGACATAAATAAAATTTATCATCCTCCAAAAATGAAATAGGTGCTTGTGCTGTTACAAATGATAAAATATGAGAGCAGCACAGCACTGCAGTTGGAAAGATGACTGGATGACCCAGAGCAGGTATTATAGCATCATTTGCACTATTTTTATAGACAGCCAAAGAGCAAGTTTGACAAAAAACCCAAGGCCATCTTGACAGAAAGGTGTGCAAACTTGAATCAGGGTCCTTTCCTACAATAAGAAAAAATTTTTATTGCAGTCCCTATTACAATATACTGCTCCACACATTTATTTGCTTCAGAGAAGAACAGAAGACTAAACTGCCACTAGGCAGAGATGTAGGACATGTTTAAAGATCTTTGTATTTGGACACAGCAGGAAAATTTACAAGCTGAAGGAAAAAATGGGAGGATGACAACAGTAATATGGACACTACTACAAGCACATTAGTAACTTTAAGACACTCTAAAATTTATTCATCTTCACTCATAAAAGAGCTGTGTGGAGTATTTAAAAATATTTTATATATGTGTGCAGACAAATGCCCATGTACATAGAGAAGAGATTAGGTCTCATTCCATTTTCTATTTTAACATTAATTCTTAATAAACCTCATACAGTGGAGAAACCTGATAGTGGAAAAGAGACAGCAGCACTCTGGCACATATGGATGGAAAGAAAAATTTCTATGGTCTAAACACAACAGGAAACTATAAGATATGTTTTCACTGCAGAAATCCCTGAAGAAAATAATACTGGGAGAAATCATGCCTCCACAATCCCACAGCATGGTTTTCTGAGCATGTTGGTGCATCTAAGACATAGTGGTCTGTCTAATATTTTATTTATATGAAATATATGGAACTCTAAACCTGGAGGATGCTGCTCAAATTTAACTCTCATGCCCAGTTTTGGCTACACTAGAACTCTGGCTAGCAAATGACCCAGAAAGCAGGATATTTTACTATTAAGGCATGGAAAGAAAGAGAGAAAGAGGGAAAGAGGGAAAGAGGAAAAGAAAGAAAGAAAGAAAAGAAAGAAAAGAAAGAAAGAAAGAAAGAAAGAAAGAAAGAAAGGTGACGATTTTTTATTTCCCTACAAGGCTAAAAAATAGGTTTCAAGGATATTAAATGGCAAACTTGTAAAACTTTGATTTGAACTGTTAGTTAGCATCAGAGCCTATATTTTGTGAATTGCAACCAACAATTGCCTCTAAGGATGCTACTGCTGTAAACATCATTAAATGTGCTTGTCAAGGAACAGACAGGCTGTGCTTAGAGACATGAACCCCAGCAAAGCAAGTAGAGGAAGCAAGAATTTCAGACACAGCTTATGGGACCATGACTCATTTCAGTGAAGAGGTTCATTCCCTAGACCTGCATATTTATTGAACCCTAATACATCCTCTCTGCCAGACATGAAAAATGTGGACAAATTACTTTTGGATTTACAGGTTTTGGCAATCAAAATTACCCTGGTTACAAAGCTTCTCAACAATTATTATTCTAAAGCTAAGTTTGAGCTGGACTTCTATTGCCTGTCTTATTTTGACATTCTTTAAAAGCTAAGTTGACCTTGGAAATGTGATTTCATGAATTCTTGGAAGGCTTCCAAAAATTTATTATTAAATTTATGACTTAAAAGCAGAAATTATTTTCGTTCCTAAAGCAGTATTTTGCAGTCACTTGTTCTGGGGTGTATTTATATGTATATAATGCATTTTTTCTCATTTTCCTTCCTTAGCTACAGAAAAAAAAATGATGAAAATCTTAAACCATAACGGTCGCTGCTCAGAAAATTCATTTCATGCCGAGGAAATTGGAAAGGTGGCTGGCCACCTATTTATATTTATATGAAACCAGGTTTAAGAACATCAAAGAAAATATTCTGCATTGTGCATTTGCAAACTGGAATGTGTGGCATTTACTCGTAGGATACAGCCCATGAAAAACAACCCATACAGGGACAGTACAGGTTACCTACCACTAAGAGGTTTTTTTGTTTCAGTGTAGAGTGCAAATGTAAAAATCAAGCCTTACCTGCACGCAGAGCACATACTCAGTTGAGACCATGTGCTTGAAGATGACTGCAGACCTCAAAACGCCATGAGGGTCCAGTGTAAACTCCTCCTCTTCATTTCCAGTGAGGATGGTGAAGGTAAAAGGGGGGCCATTGTGAAAAGAGTCTTTGTCTGTCACTACCAGCTGCAAAATGCTTGTGCCCACTGGTTTATTTTCCTTTACACATATACACAGCGTATAAAGAAAAGGATTAAAATGATACATATTGCAACCATAAAATAGCACATTTTTCTATCGTGAATATTCAACTGAATGCTCTTTGCCCAAGCTGGCATTTCACAAGCTGAGCTTTGTTGACACCGCTTACGCCCCGTGGCCCAGCAGCAGAGGATGAAGGTACCCGCCACAACTCCAGGGCCTGCTGGGCTCTCTCTGATACTCTGTCTGATCAGGACTGACAAAAACTCAAGACTCACACCCAGAGCAAGGTATAAAGAAGTGTGAACTTATCCCAGAGCAGACATTTTGAGGTTGGAGTACCTGGTGCAGCAGGGATGAATGTTAAAATGTGTGACAGTTGCTGTGGTTAAGGAGCCTCAGCAAACAGAAATTTACCAAAAGACTCAAGAAAGATTTGTTTATATTTTCCTTTAGATAAGATCACTTGATACATGTTTTGCAGATAGATCATCAAAGGGTACTAAACTGAAACCAAATGCCCGTGCATTTTAAAATTCAGAGAAGTTTTTGATGTGCAGGATAAACTTACTTGAATTACAGCCGTGTAGTTAGCTGGAGTAAACACAGGGCTGTTATCGTTCACATCAGAAATGTCCACATTGACTGTCACAGATGAAGACAAAGGAGGGGTACCACTGTCTCTTGCCTGGACAACCAATGAATAACCAGATATCTGAAAAAAAGGTGAAAATATAAATCATGGTGAAAACGGTCCTAAATTTTAACCCAGGTTCTTCACATTTAATGCACCACCTTCCATATTCTAAGGAAAGCTGTTTGGCCTCATTACCTTCCTGCCCTTAGTATAACATTATCGTGTTTATTGCCACATTGTGCCGCTACTTCTGTTTTATAAGGCTACCAATAAACATAACAGCTTCATTGTATTAAAATAACTGCATCAGATAAAGCATTCCTGAAACAAAGGGGCAGACAGAAAATAAATGACAGATAATATCTGAACTCAGTCATTAGTCCTGTAAGCTTACATTTCCATCTCTCCTAGGTGCCTGCTGGGATAAGTGACCTGATTCTATTTATCTTACAGTTGGTTTCCAAGATATTATATAAATTGCTTATTAGAGCCAGCATCAGTTTGACACATACTGTTTCTAAAGCGGTGATGGAGAGCCAAGAAAAAGTTCACAGGCGGTTGGCTTAAACACACTGGAAAACATTTGGGAGTACGAGGGACAACAGTCTCTGTAGCAACAGAAAATTATCCACCACTCTGCAGAAGATAAGTGGGCTTGAGTCTGCTTTTTTGCAACAGACACAAGCAGTGCAGTGCAGGCAGTTCAGTGCATCATCCACAGGCCCTCTACACACATATGTGCCCGTGTGTGAGGTGTGAGCATATGTGACAACTTGCAAAAGCTCTGTCTATGCACAGTTTATGGATGACAGTTGGATTTTCCGAACTGCATCCTTATGTTGGCTTCCTTAGGTCTTACAACTGCTTTTTACTGTACATTTCCCTTGCTCTGCAGGGAAAGCTGCTGACACGTCTGCCCCTGAATCCTCCCACAGCGGGGCAAGAGAAGGGCAAAACATGCCAGATACAACACTCTGCTCCACCCTCTCAGTGCAGGGCTGGAAAGGGGAAAAGCATGCCCCTGAAGAGGGGAGCAAGATAATGTTAAAGGGGCTTTTTTTGGGAAGGGCATGTGAGGGAAGGAAATCTAAATACATTTGAAAAATGACAGCTTTTTTTGTGGTAGGGAGGAGCTCAGACAGAGCACATAAAATAAGGGGGCTCTTCTGGGATGTGGGACAAAGCAAAAGGCACCATGTTTTTGGGGGCTTGTATGGAGGAGATAGACTGTGATTTGGTGGGGGCAAAGTGACATAGGAGGCAAGAGGAATCCTGAACTATGGAAAGTCGAGTAACTTGAGTAAGAGAATTAATCTGTTTTTTAACCTTAATTTCCACTGCTAGCTAAAACCAGAAAGTTTTGTAGAATCTTTCCCAGTTGTTTTTCCTGTGTTTGCTTTCATTTCAATGTATCCCAGAAAGGTAGATGGCAAAAGTCATGGTCTCTGTGTGATTCCAGCTCTGGAAATAAGTCCCCTTAAACCACTGAATCCTGGGAATCAGCAATACCTTTGGGGACCTACAGCAGATGGAACATCATACATTATTTTCCCTGAAGGGGTCAGAAACACCTGTGTCTAGGAAATGCGCCAAGGAAGCAAAGAAAAAGACAATATCACAGCTTATTTTAACTGAGGGAAACTTTGGAAAATGCAGACCTAACACAGCTGGCATTACACATGCACACTCTTGTGAGGGCAAGTGTGTGTGTCTGAATTCAGCTGCACTTCAGAAATTAGAAAAAGTCACATTAAGGAACTCAGCCTGTGCTTTTATTACAGCCAACTTGTAACATGCACAGCCATTGTTACTCCCGTTTTAGTCAGTCTGTGGTAAAGTCATTCTACCACCAAACACAAACAATTTAATCCTGCTTTATTGATAATACAGAAGGGGGTTTTTGCCACTGTTTTAAGAAGCAGGTTTGCTTACAGTAAAGGGCTTCTCCAGCTGAGCTCATATTCTGAAGGCAGCAATCTGCTTCCCCAGTTTTGTGGGTGCATTGCTGAGAGGCAGGAGGCACAGATTTCCTTATGTGATGCAAGATTTCTGAAGCCACGTAGCACTCTTCTGCCCTGCTAGCAGCACAGGCAACTGCATTTGTTTGTTTCTTTTCCCAAAAGCTGCTAATTGCTAGCTATGGCAAAATGGTGATAAATAATCCTGAATGAATAATGGAGTGAGCAAACAAAGCAGCAGAACCTATTTAATGAAGCACTCTTTCACTTTTGGTACAGCCTGGCCACTTCATAACATCCCCTCCCCAGTGGCATGTTTTGCAGAGCGCTAATTAATGGCTGAGGTCTCAGCTCGGCGCTCGGTGCCACAATCTGGAGCACTTTGTAACCACTCTGTTGCACACACGGCTGCACGTGTGCGCTTGCACGCACAGGGGAGAGGAGGCAGCTCATTAACACAGCAGCAGCTCCTGCTGGCACCACGGGGGAAATCCAGTGCTGCTGCTCTCCTCTGATGCAGCTGATGTGTGGGTGCAGGGTGGGAGCGGCAGCAGAGCAGCTGGCGTGTAGAAACAGTGGGGACAGGGCTGGCATGGAAAGAAGTGGGGAAACGTTAGAAAGACCCGTTGGAGCATCTCAGGCTGATTGCTGCAGAGTATAAAAGAAACTCCTTCCACACAAGCTAGCAGCAGAGTGGAGATTGATGCACATCTGTAAGTCATTGCAAGTTAAAAAGTCCCACATGTCTTACCCTTTCTCTATCCAATTTCTTTTTAACCTTCACGAGTCCCAAAACAGGATCAACCGAAAATTCATTGTCTGGATCCCCATTCACTATGGAAAAATGAATCTGACCATTGGGAGGACTGTCCAGATCTTCTGCTATCAACTTTTTTTGAGAGAAGAATAAAAAATTAGAAAAACAAATATCAAGTGATCTGTATGATACATTAATTGCTCAACACCAAAAAGTAAACTTCACATTCTATCAGACTATTTATACCTGAACTGTACACCTCTAAAGCATCAATCCAATAGGTTTTTGTTAGGAGGCTTCACTTGGGCCTTTTCAAAATTCTAGTCTGAAAACATACAGAATATTTGAATCTTAATATTTCATACAACACTCTCTCTCTGGATCTACAAGTTGCAAGATGAGAATATTGTGAGGTCTGGGGATGGCACACTGCATGCCAGACTATACAAATACTATGTATTTGGAGCTCTGAGCAGCCTGGTGCAGTGGAAGGTGTCCCTGTGCATAGCATGGAGGTTGGAACTAGATGATCTTTAAGATCTTATCCAACCCTATGACTCTGATGGTATTTCACTGAAAAGTAGAATTCTGTCTTTCTATTAAAACCTGTTTCTTTCCAGCTGACTCATGTAATGTAGCAAAATGCAATACCTAAAATATGCTATTGCTCTCTGACAGCATTACAGGGTTAAAAAGAAAGGCTCAGTACAACTTCTACTTTCTTTTGGGAAGAAGCTGCCAGCAGCTTGGGGAGCAGTAGCAGATACAGAGTGCTGTCTAGAAAATGGTTTGGGGCCCTCAAGACGTAATAATTATCATAATTAGGCAGTGCAGCATTTTTTTTTTAGGGGCAAGGGGCTTCGTCACACCTAAATGTCACCCACGGCCCTGCTCACCATGAGCACGGAGTCTCCGACGGCCGCGTCCTCGCTGATGACGGCGCTGTAGACAGCCTGGCTGAAGGTGGGCGCGTTGTCGTTGACGTCCGTCACGTTCACGTTCACCGTCGTCACCGCGCTCAGCGCGGGCGTTCCCCCGTCCTTTGCCTCCACTACTAAGTAGAAGTCCTTGCACGACTCAAAATCCAAAGCTTCGACAATGGAAATCACTCCTTCGAAGCAAAGGAGGAATGTCAACAGCCGGCAAAAAGTAAACGACGCCACAGAGCAAGGGATTTGACTGTAGTAAACAGTACAACATGCTATATTTATCACCATGGCATACATACAACACTAACTGTAAGACTGCCCAATCCAATAAAAATGTTTATTCAGGTTTCTACTGCTGTCGTTTGATTAAAGAATGATGCCAATTGCACTTGGGTTGCCTCTGCAGAAAGGCCCTTTACAAGGCATGAGGCAATGAATGGTTTCTCATGAAAATAGCTTTCATTATGTGAGGATCATAGATGAAGAAGTGGGGGCAATATTCACCCATTTACCATCTCATTCGCAGAGCCTTTGGGAGAATTGGATGCCGACTCTGGAAATAAGCCCTGACAAGTCAACAGAAATTCACTCCCACACAATTAACTTCTCATGAATTAAATACAAATGAATAGGATATGAATACCTCTGAGAAATCAGTTGTCTATCATTTAAGTGATTAAACAGAGACTTCCCCACTCAACTAGGTTTATAATATTTATGTTACTTCACCACACAACCAAAATTAAGACTCTCTGTAACTTGATTCACTGCATGCACCCAGATTCCGTCTAGGACAGAAATGATCTGATTTCTAGTGTTCTTACAAATCTCCAACAATATCAGCTTCCTAACCTTCTTAGGAAATGTATTTCAGGCCTTAATATACATTATAGCTAAGAATTTCTTCCTATAATTTTACCAAAGTAATCCAAATGTAATTTAAACCCATTCACTATAGACTAGGCATGGACTACAGTTTATTTCCCTCTTCTTCACAGGTAATTTCTATAGGCATGAAAACTAACAGCATGTCTTCTCTTTTCTAGCTTAAACAGCCTTAATTCCTTCAGTCTTTCCTGTTAAGTCACATTTTACAGACCTCAGATTATTCCTCCTAATCTTGTCTGGGCTCTCTCCAAATGAATTCCACCTTTAAGCATGACTTGCTGAAAGCAGAAGCCCTGAAGAGAAGCTTCCAAAGGGCTAGCAGAGAGTTAGGTCCCACTGATAAATGGTGTGAAGGACATTATTTTTCAAGCTCTGATCAGGCATGCTACATCACCACTCTGCTGTCTAGAAACTGAGCTCCTGCCTCTAAATGGATAATAATGGAGCTGTCACACATTAATGAATAATATATAGTTTTAGTTTTGGTGGGGTTTTTTTTCTGTGTGATTAAGTTTCATTATGGGTTTTTATTGATTTATTTCCTTGGTTTCATTGTCAAATGTGAAGTTAAGTATCGCTGCCTAGGCATATTTATGTTTAAATTTTTCTAGCTCTAATCAACATGATGATGACAGACAACACACAGTTATGTTAAGTCCCTTACATGAGAGGCAGCAGCCTCCGCAGAGTGGAGAGCCATTTTTGCACACAATTATAGAAATGACACAATGCATAATTTTGAGATTTTTCATGTTACTGGCTATTACAGTTGCACCCACAGAAGTGCTCTTTTCAGCTTTTATAATCAAGACTGCTTTGCTCTCACACTCAGGTGTCAGATTTGTACGGGTCATCCTGAATGCTATGAGAAGAAGGGGATCCACTACAGGAGGCACAGAACAAACAGGTTACAGTTGATGAAATAAAAACTCAGTGAGGATGAAGAATATATCCTGCTACAGAAATTCAGAGAAAAGGAGCCATCTATACCAAATACGATACCTCTGTTTGGTATTTCTCATAGAAAAGCAGTGGTGGACTTCTAAAATTTGTGATGTATAACCAAAAACACCTCAACCCAAGCCATGGCTGAAGTCAAAAAGACAAATCAGAACAACTTAAGTCAGGGAAGCTGCATATAGCTACCTAAATGAGCTATATGTGGCCACTGGACCTCACCTATTAAGACTGAATTGCTCCTAGCAGGTCCTGGTAGCACTGGCTGATGCTTTCTAAGGGGAAGACAGTTGAGGCCATACTCAGCTGGTAAACAAGTGAACATCACAAGTGTTCAGAAGTGTTTTGCACAGTAGGCTAATAGGCTGTCACATCTATATTGGCTTTGACAGACTTACTAATGGAGAAAAGTATTCTCCACTTGAGCTGGGGCAGCCATGTGTGACCGTAGCTGACATCACTCTCCAACCTAAAATTGCTTTTTAACTGTGTAGTTAATTACACAATGACAAGCTGTGAGTCTCTGGCCTTGGAAGTCTTTTGGTCCAAGAGCCTTCCCCAAAGCATTCATGTTTTTCTGATGCTTTAATTTAGCACTGCAAGTAAGAGCCACTTTACAAACCTGTTTTTGAGTTAATCCTGAACTTCCCTTTCTCATTTCCTGATCTGATGAGATAGGCAATCTCAGCATTTGTACCAATGTCTTGGCTTGTAGCAAAAACAGAAAGGACCTCAGTGCCAGGTGAGGTGTCTTCAGGTACTGTCACAAGATAGTCTCTTCTTTCGAAAACGGGAGGGTTGTCATTAATGTCCAGCACTGTAATGGTAACGGTGGCAAACGAGGATAAGGTCAGCACAATGCTTTGATCTGAGGCCTTTACAGTGATGTTATAGGAGGACTGAAGCTCTCTATCAAGTGGATGCTCCAAAATAATGATTCCTGATGACTGGTCAACTGAGAAGTAACCATCTGCAGAGTCTGACAGGGAATAGGTGACTTTTCTGTTCACGCCTGAAGGAGAAGCAAATGGGAAAATGAAAATGAGAAATAAAGAGAAGAAAAATCTCTCCCCATCTAACAGAAACCCTAAGCAAAATCTGCTATCACACTGAGCATTTCCAGTGGGGGCAGAGGTAGGAGTGCCTGTGGGTACAATATTGCTGAAAGTTGGGAGGTCCGGGCATGCTCTTCTCACATGACAAATACCTGTGGATAAGTTAAGTTCCTTCCCTCATCATGATACATTTTTTTAAAGATTACTATGCAAAACTGTTGGATATTGAAACTTGAAAGCAGAACCCAGATATGGTCTTTGCCCAGAACAGTTTATAATTGAATTAGATGAGACAAGCAGAATGCTGAAATTGGAAATGTCTCAGAGCACATATTGAAGGAATAGAAGTGTACATAAGGGGAAAATAAACCCGTAGAAATACATCAGGTGGCACAGAATGTACTTGCTACCGGTGCTGCCTTGATTCCACTGTTGAGCAGAAAAATATTATCATAAGATGATACCTGTTAAACAAAAGCTGCATCAAAAAACTCCTGCCAGAATATGAACATTTTAAAAAGGAAAGTCCCTCGGTTCCTCAGCCTAAGAGCAAAAATTGAGTTGTAAAAAAGGTATCCTGTGTTTTTAAAATCCTGCCCGTATTTCCCAATACAAAGCACCTATGCACCCAACTGCTGAATATGCAGATCTATGCTAAGGTTGTTGTCAGTAATAAGGCCTGAGGGGATGGTACTGACTTGGTTTCTGCACTAGAGTGGGATAGCCATTTCAAATCTAATTAAAAGTGAACACAGATATAAGCTAATTCAACTCCCTTGATGCTAGTTGATTTTGTGATTTCGTCCTGGGTGCTTCAGTAAGAGATTATAACTAAAACATAAAGATCCACTAAAATGGAGAATCTCTGTTTTTAACATCTCTCACTTGAGCATTTGCTGCTGTTTTTGTGGGAGAACAGACTTTACAAGCCTGACATTAATCAGATGAACAAGAGCTACCAATCCCTTCTAGGCATATTTTGTTAATTTAAAATTTGTGACAGTATTATTCTGCTTTCCAGCAGCAAAGCATTGTAGAAATGTCTGATCAAAAGCAGCACAAATCACAGTTGTTTTCTGCTTGATGTAGCAGGAGTTGAGCATCCACACAAGGGGGAGCTGGGAGACTCTTTGTTCAATCACATGCACATAAAAGCTAGAGCAACTACAAAGTCCCAGACCCAACTTGAAGGGCATTAGGAATTATTATTTGGCTCTTCAGAGAATAAAGTTTTTATGCAGTGCTTGAGACATCAGAGCATATTTAAAAGGTTGAAATGTGTTTAAAATACGGAACAAATTAAATGGCAAAATTGCAGTGAACTAGGCTGTTAGGGTTTTTGTGTTGTTTTGGTTTGTTTTTTTTATCACAGCAAAGCCTCTCTATTCACCATGGCATCACAAATGTGAAAAATAAAATGCCCCACCTTCAGCAAAACAGCAAGGCAATCAAGGAACTGACTCCTGTCCTACAGGGGAGGAACCGAGCCCAAAAATTCACAGGAAATTCCTTCATGTTAAAACACGAAGGCTCTGAATACCCTACAGCTGCTGGAGAGCACACTGGTGTCTCTCTGGTGTCTCAAGCACTGCATAAAAACTTTATTCTCTGAAGAGTCAAATAATAATTCCTAATGCCCTTCAAGTAGGGTCTGGGACTTTGTAGTTGCTCTAGCTTTCCTTAGTCTTTTGATACATATGTCCAAATACTCTGCCAGCTGACAGTCAAACAAACTGACAAACATTAAAAAGTAGTAAAACCCTCTAGAAAGTGGAAGATTTTCAGAGTGTGAATGGTTGGAGGTATCTACGTTTCCAGCTGGGGAAGATCTCATTCAGCTACACATCCTCCATGAACTTCTACTTACAAAAAAAGGACAGACATGACTATAACAATTAATGAGTTAGTAATAACAACTGACTCTCAGGGATGCTGGAAAATGGGTATTTTTTTCCCCTTGATTCAGAGCATGCCGCTGAACTCCCAACTTACACATGAGTTTTAAGTGTAAAACTATTTAGTATTCTGCACCAGCCACTCTTGGTGCCTGCCAGTTTCCACACAGTATTGAACACTCCTCTGAGACAGGGGCCCTAACACACACCTTCTACTCGTCTCTAACTGCAGGACAGCCTTAGTCTGGTTTGCAGTTTTCTCTGGCACAAACTCCCTTTTTGATACTCACTACAGCACAGCTGGGCACAAGACAGAAGATTCATATACCATAGTCCTTGAGAGCACAAACAGCCAGAAAGGAAATGGACAATGGATGCCTTGTGCCCTGAAACACCAGGAAACTTCAGCAAGTGTATCTTGCAACGAGGAGTGGGGAGAGATAATTTGGTGAATGTGACACCACAGAGGGCAAGTTTATGTACAGGAAGTGATAACTCCAGTAAAGGCAATCTGACGTATTATCCAGCCCCTCTTCTTGTATTCTACCTCCTAAAAGTGATGTCCACGAATTAACAAAATATTAATAGTGTTTTTTGTAAGCCACTACTGGTGTTCCTACAATGGAGACAGATCAGATACAGATTATGGTGTTCTGGTTGCTCACTGTAATATATGGGATTTTTATGCAGAAAGGGAGACAGTAAAATCTTGAAGGAAAGTGCTTTTATTTTTCCTTGCTGGAAAATGAGAGAGGAATACAGAAGTTCCAGAGACATAGGTTATCTTGTACCAGTCTGGTATGATGAAGAGAACAGTCTTATTTTTCCCATGGGACATGAAAGAAAAACTCTTATAGGTGAAAATGCCATTTTATGCAAGAAGATGCAGATGACAGGTCAGAAGACCTGTGTGGGTATACAGATACCAACCCTTGGTGGCTTTTGGCCCAAATGCAAAAAGGAGAAAAAAAGAAGACATGCAGAGGGAGATCTTAGCTGTGAGCTGACCCTCTCATAGAGTGTTTTGAGGGGCAGAATTTAATACTTGCTTCTTAAGAGTAATATCATTGAAAAACTGTGGCAGAAACATCATTCGAAAGAAAGTGTTTGTTACATCAATAGCTGTTTCTACTGAGCTTTCTGACCCAAGGCTGGAAGAGAAATGGGCATGAGGCAAAGGTGAAGTAGGAAGCTATTTCTATTGAAATTCAAAATGCTTTAGTCCAGGGGCTACCCTCTCCTGAGAGAGAAGTGTCCACCCGTGTGTGTCAATGTCATCCCTGCCAGAGAGGTGATGGTAGAGTCTGTTCTAAAGGAGATGCTTTCCATGGAAAGGAAACAACTGCTTCAATGACATGGCTCCTGCACTGGTAAAGAGAGCAATCCTCCCACACTGCTTGCCTACAGCTCTTGGGGGGTTAATGTTTGCAAACTGTTCTCTGTCAATTCACTCACTCAAACTTCTCAGATTTCTAAGGTGCCAATCATGAACATGAGCTATTTGAACAAGGAAAGCCTTTGCAGGAATCATTATTACAATAAGAAAATTGCAGTACATTTCTTTTTAAATAAAGGAATAAGGTAACACCTTTTCTATTTAGACTTGTATTAGCATATGACAGAATATTGCCCTTTGCCAAATCTCTGGCATGAAGAGCTTGTAAAACTCACACCCACCTAGTACCTCAAACACCATTCTTCAAATAGGCTTTTATTCTTGGTTTCTTCTGTACTAAAACAAAGGGCACACACTGAATGCCACATCATGACAACTTCTATGTCATTACTAGTTTAAATAGCATCAGGAATATATAATAACTTTGCTTCACAATTCAGCACTATCAATATTCTCCTTGTATAAAGCATCACAGAATCATTCAGTTTGGAAATGTGCTTTGAGATCATCGATTAGCCCAGCACTGTCACAGCGAGGCCACCACTCAACCATGTCCCTGAGTGTCCCATCTACACATCTTTTAAATACTTCCCATGGTTGTAACTCAACTACTTCATTGGGCAGCCTGTTCCAGTGCTTGACAATGCTTTCAGAGAAGAAATTTTTCCTTTTCTCCAATCTAAACCTCCCGTGGCTTAACTTGCTGCCATTTCCTATTGTCCTACTGCTTGTTACTTGGGAAAAGAGTCCAAGCCTCAACTCCCTACAACCTTCTTTTAAGTGGCTGTAGAGAGAGAGAAGATCCTCCCTGAATCTCCCTTTCTCTAGACTAAACACTCCTAGCTCCCTCAGCTACTCCTCACAGGAATTGTGCTCCAGACACTTTCCCAGCTCCGTTGCCCTTCTCTGGACACACTCCAGCCCCTCAATGTCTTTCTTGCACTGAGGGTTCAGAACTGAACACAGTATTTGAGATGCAACTCAACTGAAAACAGTGGAGTTACAACACATTTTGATCCTGATTGACACCAATTAAAAGGCTGAGCATTAACCCAATAGGCACAATCCCCTATGACAGTAAGTTTCTGCAGTGGGCAAGCATCACACATAAAGTAAAAGTTACACATATTAAAAGCCACACATAGTGTTTCTCCTTTCAGGTTTCATCTGTCACCCTGAACTCATTATTTAATGCGTTTCCCCAAATACAGCTAGACCACTCATTTTGGTTTATGTCTGAAAAATGACATTAACTTTTGTCATCTACTCATTTTCATTTTGAAAGCCGATGAAAAGAAATGTAATGGCAAGTATTGAAAATAAACAAACAAGATGTAGGCCAGAAAGGAAGATGAAAAAATTATTTTTCAGTTCAGCAGTGGTTTGCAGACACACAAAGCAAACTATCTGATTATTGTGCCTTCTCTTGCCTCTTTTATGATGCGATGATTAACACTGGTGTGTACCTACTTTCCCAACTACCCAAATGTTAACCACAAGGCCAATTACTAGAAGATAAAAGTCCACAACTTCGTTAACAGCAAACAAAACAAAAGATGAATTCTAAACCAGATTTTATAGTACTCTACTCCATCATTTTGAGATGAAAGAGAAACCTTGCCTGAAGTACCTTGTTGAACTGTAGAAGAATATATAGCCCCACAGGGAAAATATTTCAAGTGATTTTTACAGCTTAAGCAGAAAATCTGGCTGAGTTCAATCCATAACACTGCTACCAAGATAGACTTTCACTATTTTTCCCTTTTCTGAGGGAAAAAAATAGCCCTAATCCCAAAGGCCTTTACTCACACCACTGCTCCAACAGAGTCAGAGTACCATGGGATGAGGGCAGGGCAGACCTGAAGATAATCAGCCCCTTACTAATGGGAAATACTTGACAGAAATGGAAGGTACAAACTCTTAGCAGTATGGGACCATCCATGGGTGTCTAAAACCCTGCTTTCCATTTCAGCTGAGACAGGAGCTGTCTTTTTGGTGGGAAGTCAAGATCTGGATAGTTGGCTCACCCTCCATCTCTTTCCTACCAGGAATTTTCATATTCCTGGGTACTGGTTTACATCACTTGACATATATACTTGTTTGCTTCAGTGCTCCTGAGTCAATTTTTCTGAAACTGGGATTTTGGAGATACCTGATTTAGGGTTACACATTGCAGCTGGTAACATAGGGAAACATAACCAGAAGCAGTGGAATGAACACACAGAGAGAGATAAAAACCATATATACACATATGTAAGCATGACTAGAACCATTAAGATAGAAAAAGACCTCTAAGATCATTGAGTCCAACTGTTAACCCAGCTCCAAACCATGTCCTCAAGCAGCACATCCATGCACATTTAAAACACTTCCAGGGGTAGTAATTCCACCTGGATAGCCTATTCCAATGCTTGTGAAGAAATTTTTCCTAATATCCTATCTAAACCTTTCCTGGCACAACTTGAAGCCATTTCCTCTCATCCCTTCATTTTCTACCTGGGAGATGAGATCAACCCCCCACCTCACTACAAGCTCCTTTTAGGTAGATATTAAGAGCAAGAAGGTCTCCTCTAAACCCCAGCTCCCTCAGCCTCTCTTCATTAGACATGTGATCAAATAGTTTGTATATTATATTTTATGTATTTGTGTATGTGTATATACATAGAGAGAGACTATTCATATATATATATATATATATGTTTAAGTGATCCAGTTTAAAGACAGAGTTTATTCACTCAATATAATCCAAGAGGTACAATTCTTTGTCTACTTCTTTGCCTCTATGTTGTTAACAATGTCTTGGAAATCTCAAAAATTAAAGAAACTACTAGAAATAAGAAAGTGCGAAGAGAGCCAGAATCCTGAGAGGTCATCTAATTTATCCCTGCACAAAAACAAGATGGATGCAATTCATCCCTAAACAGAGGCCTATCCTTTGATGAGGAACTTGCATAAGCTCCTTGGACACCCCAGTCTCACTTTTCTTACAACTAAAAATCTTGTTCTGACTTTTTGCTGAGATTGAATAAAATTAATAAAAGACAACGGAAAAGAAAAAAGAACAAGGGTCAGCTTCCTTCCTCAGAGCTACTTATCTGAAAGCTGAAGACTGTTATATTTTATCATCTCAACTCTTTTTCCCTGGCAGACCCTCTCAACTGTTTCAGTATTTCCTGGCTTTTCTTCCAGACTTGTGATCTCTTTTGTCAATCTCCTACATCTTCCTGGAAAATGTAGCCCACATCTTCTTGGAAGTGCTGCACCCGAAACAACACAGCCTTTCAGGTCAGGATTTGCCAACACCAATTAAACAGAAAGAATTACTTATTTTTTCAGTATTACTCTGGTTTACCATCTCATAGAATATTTGCCTTTTCACACCAGTATGAAAGAATAAATACCTTCAGCCTGTGGGTCACAGCTGCACCTCTGCAGTTCTGCTGCCCAGGCAGCCACCAGCCAGACAACACCAGTGCACTTGGTTTTCTTGCCTAAACATGGACATCACATTTATCTTGATGATTTGCACTGGGTTTTTCCATCCCACTTTTACAACTGTTATATACCAGAACTGCAGCTTTGGCACTATCCAGGGTAACTTGCAGCACCACTCTGCTTTCTGACATTTAGCAATACAGTCCTTATGCCTATTTATGTATCCAGGAATCAAAATAGCAATGCTGCACCCAGTATCTTTCTTAACTTACCCTTCCAGTATAATGGTTACTACAAACTCCCCTGATAGCAGTTTGGTGCAGACCATGTTTCCCTGGCTTACACATAAAAATATGGTGCAGTACAATGCCATAAAACTCACTAAATCTGAGCCATAACACTCATAATATTTATTTCAATATGATCTCCTCACATGTTGCAGAAGGAAATGAGATTGGTTTGATGACTTCCAGTTCCTGAACACAGACTAGCTTTTAGTCATCTTGATACACACATCTCATTATTTTAATTCAAGGAGGGTTACTGCATTCCCCTGACTACCCCTGAAGCTTTAAAAATATGGCCCTCTGAGGGATTCAACAGGGTCGTGCTGAATGTTTTGTCAGAGGTTTTCAAAGTCCCCGAATACCTTGTTTATTTACCTCCTAACAATAAACCAAGTCCTAACTCCTAAGAGCCTATTATTTTTTAATTTGGTAATTTTTCAGGGCTCCAGTGTGCGGTATCTCTGCATCCCTATTAGTGTTTTTGCCTTTACTAGGAAGGCAAAATCTAGGTTTTCTCCTGAACAGCTCACTGAGTGAATTTGGACTTGCAAGTGTCTGTAGGATGGGCCAGACAACTGGGGAATATTGGGCTTTGCCCTTCCACTCTCCTTATGGAAGACTCGACAGAAGTCTAATGCTAAAGACACCTTCCCAGGAAGAAGGAGTATAAGGATACATCATCATGGACTATTGTTATTCATTGAATAAGCTCTGAGGAACAGAGCCCAGAACCAAATCAACCACCAGGCTACAGAGCAATGCTCACTCATGCCTTTTGTTTTGTGTTCCTTTTTTTGTTTTGTTTTCGGTTTTTTGGGCTTTTTGTTTGGGTTTTTTTGTCTTTTGGTTGATTGGTTTTTTGGTTGGTTTTTTCTTCCATGGCCGATTCCTGAATTCCTTCTGAAAACAGCTCCAGTGACAGTGGACAGGCCTCCCTACTTAAACTACACCTCTTACTTATGCAGCGCTGTTTTGGATTGCTAGAGTAAAAGGAATTAATAATTCATGTCTTTTTCATATCCTGCATTAGAGACCTAACCCGGGTACTATTTTAAAAGTCTGTGAGGTAACGATGTGGGTGAAGATATAGGAAGCACCATGTATATTTTAAAGAGAATGAGTCATCCTCTGTAAAGTATCTTGTAATATTTATTTTATAAAAACCCAGACAATACCTAGAAATGCCATCTAGCTGGCCTCATTACCAAACTTAACTACCAATTAGCTGTTGAGTTTTAGTATATCTTCTGTCCTATTATCTCTGTTATTCTTTTTATTCATGTTTCGATCCCTGCCTTCATCTTTTTCAGATCCTGAACACTCCAAAAGTTTCTAGATCCATTTGAAGGGACATGCCCAATATTAACAAACAGGCAAAGCAAAGGTTTGCTGTGTACTGGTTTTGCCAGAAAATGCCAAAATCAGTACCTACTTCAGCATTTCTATTATTTTGTTACTCACCATTACATGTCATTCAGAGAGCTGCTCTCCAATCAAGCTGTGACTGTCTTACACTTCTCTCTGACCCTCCTGCAATCTCACCTGGCAACACTTCACACTTCCCTGAGCCCAGCTGTGAGGCAGCTGTGACTGCAACACACTCAGCTGCCCTAATTCCTTCAAGAGCAAATCCCACCATTGATGAGGCTGAAGTCTGTACTCTAGTTCCACATGTGTATTCTTGAAAGTGGTGATCCATTGAACAGCCTGAGTGATTTTTTTCCATGCTAGGCTCATCAGCATCCTGATGCCACTTTTTAAAAAACAGTGATAAACCTCAGAGAACTATCTATATTCCTTGGTCGCTATTTCTGGCAGATACTTCATTTTTATTGTTTTAGTAATTTCTTCCTTTTTCTCACTGACAAAGAGAGGACAGGAAAAAAAAAGAAGATAAAATACACCTGCTTCCCCATCCTTTTGGAGGTAGGTACACCCTAAACTGGACTGGCTGAAACCTGAAGGGGAAGTCGTATTATCATTTATCCCTAGTAAACAAATTTATTTTTTCTTGTGCAGGTGCCTTGTGAGCAACACATGGGAAGGGTAAGGGTTGGGGTTTGTGCTTTTTTTGATCAAGCAAGTCTTTATTGAAACATCAAAATCTGTGAGGTCAAACTTTGCAGGAAAAGTATAATTTCTTGACAAAGATTTCTTTGAAATCCAACAAAAAATTTTCTGTCAGAACCTGAAAGAAAATTGCACTCCTTTCCTCAGTTTACCAGTTTCCCTATCAATTCTTTTGTTGGAGAAGTTTGGGTTTAGGCAGCAGATGTCTCCTACTAAGAAGGTCAAACTACTTCCCCCAGAAGGGCTGAGTCTCTTCTGCTGCAGCTCTTCCACTTTGTGTGAAAAGGTGAATAATTAGCTCCAACATGCCAAGAATCAGACTGATTACAGACTTGATTTATTTAAACTCTCCAGATTTAACACAAATGCTCTAATCAGCTGACAACAGAATCCTTCTCATAAATCCTGGTCCAAATAATATTTAACTCTATAAAACTGCTTAAAGAACAGAATCAAATTCCACCACAATTAACCCATATAACCTGACTGTATAAACATATCTGTGGGAGGGTCTCAAATCTGGCTTCCTGAATTAGGCTTTCAACACCCATATTTTCTCTCATATCCACCTAAGTGCATCAAATACTAGGAACAAAGAATAGAAATCCAGGCTCATAATTCAAATCTTCTGACCCCAAAATTAGTTGGATTTTTTTTTCAGAACTGGTGAATAAACCTTAGACCATTCTGCTCACGAGGCTACAAGCCCTGCAGAAGCTGGGACACATCCAAAAATCTGGGCAACCTATGCAAAGAAGCAGGAAAATGCTTTTAATAAGGTAGCACACTGCTCATTGTTTTTCCAGGTTGCATTACTCAATGTCATTAAATCTTCTGTAAGATATGGGAGGGTATTTTCTCAAACAACACTTTTTTTCATGTACAACAGATCATGGTGAGCACGTTACACTTTTATCTGTATCCACAATGCAGGTCTCTGGTTATTCCCAGAGGACCTCTGAGGTGCTCATGCTGCATAGCAGTCAACCCTTGGAGGACATCACCCTCTGCCCTTGGAGGTAGCCAAAAGCCATCTGGACTGAGCCCTAGATAACCTGCTGTAGACATCCCTGCTTGTGCAGGAGGGTTGGACAAGATGCCTGGTATTCAAGGAAGAAGCAGATCAGTCTCATCAGTGACTCTGAGAAGCACTCAGATTTGCCTTCCCAAATCAAAACATGGATACCGGCTGGCTCCTAGCAGCATGCATGTTACCACATCTCCTGTGAGATGCACTGGCACAGGCCCTGGGCTGGGGAGGGGCTGTGAGGTTTGGGGGCAGCTGAGAACAGAGCAGGGCAGTCTGCTCACTGCATGAACTCTGCAACCAAATAAAGGCTGCTCCTGCCAATTTTATGCCTACATGCCTGTGTTTTCCTGCACCCTGGCTGCATGCAATACAAGGTGCTGGCTCAAAGATGGCCCAGTCCCTCTGTACTGGCTGGTTGCACAGGAGATGATTTGCCACATCTTTAAACATCTAATGGAGAGAGGCTGGGAGGCAGCAGTAGCAGGCAGGAGAGAGCTGCCTGACAAGGCAATTCCCATTGTAAGCCAAATTAGAATCTCATATTCATTATAAACAAAAAAAAAAAAAAAAAAAAAATCAATTGGTCAGTGAGATCACTAAACTGACTACAGATCTGGATGGCTGGTGCCCCAGTGGTGATGAAGAAGACTGCAGAAGGATGGATAATGCACTGCTCATTTTTAGTACAATAAGTGCTCCTGCCTTTGGTAGACTACACCATTAATCATCAGGGAAACAGGCCTCAGCAGGGAGGTCATTCACAATGCACAGCACCTGCAAGTGAGGCAGGATTTAACCATCACTTAAAGCACTGCTGAGCCTGGATGATACTGTCATTCATTCTTGCACTCTGTGAGCAAGGCCACAACACCCTGTGCATGCAGAAAACATGAGCAGCTCTGGAAATGAGTATGTGCCTGCACCTCAGCTTCGGGCTCCACGTTTATCCTGAAGTTTGTGGCAAGTATGTTAAAAAATTGATAAAGTCCCATGTAAATTTCCTCAGAGTTGCTGCCCTAGCATGACCCTAATTCCTTTGAAACAGGCTGATATTGCAGTTGTGTGATGGGTTTGCTCCTGTAATTACACCTCAGCATTCATTCCAGCTCTTCTAGAGCCTTAATTTGAACAAAATGGAGTAATTTGGCTCTTTGCTTTGGAGACAGTGGGAGGTGAAAAATTCACTGCCTTCTGTAAACCTCTTGAAAAAATGTAGAACCAGCATTTTGCTTTAATTTCTTACTTTGAACATTTCCAAACCTGCTGGTGGTGAACAAGTCTCAAATACCATATTGTGGAAATACTAAAACTTTCCAAACACAGCAGTATAGGAGAAAGAATTGTTTTCAATTAAAACCATAAAATATCCAAACAAATAGACTTATGTATATTCTCTCTCCTTCAGGAGATCATGTAAATTAAGATCTCCAGCTGTATGAAGAGGTAATGGAAAATGAACTTGTGTGCTACTAAACAGTTAAAACTGTTTTCTTCTGTTAAATACTGTGAAGGAGGATCACAATTTTCCCTCAGTTTGTCCAGCTGGTACAGCTGGTTTCTAAGTATGTATCCAAATTATAAATATATTAAACAGCAATTTATGGTCCAGTCCTATAATTTCACAGGATATTACGAGATCAGGAGCTTCAACAGATATCAAAGGCACAAGGCAGATATAACCCTATTTTTCTTTTACGTGTACATTGTCTTAATTATCCAATAGTGTCTGAACACAGTATTCTCAGGATTCTGTTAAGCTGTGTTTAGTCATGGACCATAAAAGGACTTCTCTCAAGTCTTCTCTCAATGGCCTCAATATTCATGCTTCTGCCCTTACAGTACATGGCCCTTCAAGCCCAAAGCAGAGCAGGCAAATTCTAAGTCTGATCACAAGATTTTTCCTAAATGTTAAAAATTTATTTTTATGATGATTACTGCCTCCACTGATGTTTTCAGGATAACACTTCAAAAAGCCTTAGAGGACTATCACAGCCCATCAGGAATATCAATTTCATATTTTTCACTCAGGGGAACATTACACTACCTGAATTCATTCATTATCTAGCAATAGGGAATCAGTGATTTTAGTAGGGGCTAATGGAACAGTAATTAGAACAAAATCCAGTTTTAGGGACTTTTCAGTAATTTACCTGTGATACACAGTATGGTTTGATTTTCAGGTCTAAGCATTAATGAAGTACATAGCCTCTTCTCATTCACCATATCCATCCCTCCCTTTAACTTCTCTAGTTTCAGAAGGAATATACAGCAACTAGCTCATAGTTTGTGGGTTTTTTAATTGTTAACCATCTTGTTATGTAAAGTTGGCGCTAGCAAGAACTTTTCTTGACAACTTTTTATTCTAATTGTGTCCTCTCTCTCCTTGAATGTCATCCCACATACAAGAAAAAGGCAATTAATACAACAGTGGAAAATAACAACACTGTCTCTTCAGATGGTTCAGTAGTTTACCAGCAGTAATTGGCTCTTCACTGCAGGACAATATCATAATTTTAATTATATGCCATGGTTTTCAACCATGGCATATAATGTGGCTCTTCATAGATACATTAATGAATGTTTGCTGCTCCTTTATGAATTCCGGTATATCTAAACTATCAGCCTCACAAATAACTGAGACTTCCAGCATGCACTCTACTTGGTAAGTTTATTTTTGCTTTTCACTGAATGAAAGATCTGCTTTTTACACAAAAACTATGCAGGCCACCTCCAAAACACAGAAAAAAAAAAACCAACAAAAAACCAAAATTATTTCAACTCAAGTGAATGACCAAAAATTCTTCTAATATTCAGTAGGTTTTACCACTGTATTACAAAAAATTATCCCCCATTAAATATTTATAATTGGGCTCACATTTCAAGGCTAAGGTCCTCTTATAATAAAAGATTACACTTTCAAAGAGTGTGCAGTTAAGTAAGCAGAACATTTATAATATACATTCACAGTGTACAATAGTTTTATGCTAAGGTAACCAGCTGGAACAAATGGGAGCTATTGCAGTATAAAACTCTAGAAAAGCTGTGATTAATCAGGTATAGGTCCCTGTAGCATGTAACTATATTATTTGCATAAATAGAGGCATGGGTGTTCAAAATCATGGCTCAAGAAAAGAGGCAAGACCACTGAAGGAAGAAAGTTCCAATTTAGCCCCAAAAACATCTTTCCCCCCACTACAGCTGATCAAGAGAAGACTACATGTTTCTGTGGCTGCTGCAATGCTTTTCTCTTTGTAACACCATTATGTCAAGATCAAACACAAGCATTTTGATGTGAAAAAGGAAAAGAGAAAGAATTGGGGAGTATAAAGAAGAATGAGGAGGAGAAAATAAAGAAATTTAGCAATAGAAAAGCAAATCTGCTCTGCAATTCCACCAACCTGCAGAATTTTCATAAAATTTTTTTTTTTTTTTGCAATGTTATTCACTTACCAACATCAGGATCAGTTGCTTGGACTCTTGTTAACAGAGCTTTAGTGGCTGTGTTCTCGTAGACACAAGCAGTGTAGTGGTCAGATGAAAACACTGGTGGATTATCATTAACATCTTCTAAAATAAGACGGATTTCTGACTGGCAAAACCTGCCACCACCATCAGTGGCTCGGGCAACCAAGCTGTATGCAGGGATTTTCTCTCGGTCAAGAGGGGCCAAAGATTTCAGCTCACCTGAAATTATTTAAAAGCAGCAGTTGTCATTATTATTGTAGCAACATCACTAATTCTAGACAGCCAGAGTGTCTGAAAACCACATGCTCCAAAGGAATAGGAAAGAGAAAACAAAACCAACATTGCTTATTCCAACAAACAGACTAAAAACTCACAGCAGTGTCACTTCCCCTTCTTCTTTACCCAAATAAGTGAGGTGTCAATATTAGTGCAGGGATGACAAGCCATTCATGGTGGCTTTAACAGCAGCCTACAGCTTTACCCATACAAACACCACCATGTTTTTCCAAGTCTGTCTTTCTGCCATTCTCAAGATTTATAGACTACTTAACACAGAAACATTTCCTTTTTAGCAGAACGTGCAGTGATATGACAAAGAGTAACCGCTTTAAATTAAAAGAAGGTAGATTTAGACTAGATATAAGGGAAGACAGTTTTTATGGTTAGGGTGGTGAACAGTGGCACTGGCACAGCCCTAGAAACCTTAACTGGATGGGTCTCCAATCAACATGATCTATTTGAAGATGAATCTGTATATGGGTTTGGCCTAGATGACCTTCAAAGTTCTCTTCCAGCCCAAAGAGGGGCCAAAGATTTCATAGGTGGTTCTATGATAAAGCTATGATCTAACCTGAGGTCCGCAGGGAAACAAAAGGATGGATATCCACTGTTCTGGTTATAACATCCAACCTGACCAACAAAGATATCCCTCTTTCTCCCTCCTGTCACCACTGTTCAAATGGTCACCCACATCTGCCAGAACTGGAACAACTGGCTGATAGCCACGTGTAACCTAACTCTGTTTAATGAAATCAGTACCCAGAGGGGTTAAGGCTATTCAGAAACATTTGGTTGTCTTCTTACCATTTTCTGGATCTAAGAAAAATTTATTGTTCCCTGAACCATAAAGAGAATAGCGAATTTCACCATTGGCTCCGATGTCAGCATCTTTAGCGCCGATTTTGAGAATTACTTTGTTTGGTGGAATATCTTCAGGAAACAATGCTGTGTAGGCAACCTAGAGTCAAAAACAGACATGTAAGTTATGCTGTAGCAGTATTTTACAGTCTTTGAACAACCTTGTTTTAAAAACTATTTGTAGTGCATCTTTCTATACAGGAAACATTTTTCCTTTACACAACACATTCCTAGAAATTCAAATCACTGTTAAGCTATGAGGTGTCACAGAAACAATGCCAGATTATGACTGTGAATAGGGTTCATCTTAGGTGCTTAATGCAATACCATTTCGTATCTTCTATTTATTCCATTGACACCTATGAAATGAAAATCTTGATGAGTGTGCTAACAGAAACAATTGTTTTTATCACCTCATCCAGCAGTTTTGAGGGAAATACAGATTGTGATTCCCCAGAGTGGTAGAGTGGTTCTTGCAATGAGACTAATCCAACAGTGAACGATAATGTGATGATAGGAATTATGAGTATGTGCATGCACACATACACACACACATATATATAAATATAAATATATTTATGAATTTTCTGTGAATAGTACCATTAAGGAACTCTGGGTTTTATCATGTTTTTTCTTTCACACAGACCTTTCTATTGCACTAACATCAGCTCCCTGGATAGCCTTTCCACAAAATACAAGAGTCAGCACTCTGAAAGCTGTGGTCAGGCCACACTACGTGCATTCCTGACAACAGGATAGCAAGCTACAGCCTTCTTTTCCACTGGATATCTGATATCTGGAAAGTTGAGGAAAGCTGGAATTAAACTAGACTGATGACATTTCTACATGGGTTGTGAAAGGAGAGCTCATTCTTTGCAGGGGAGGAGTAGCTGCCCAATGCCACCTCACAACGCATCATTTCTTGTAAAGCCAACTAAGGCCACTGCGTACAAGACTCCTTTGAAAGCTTTATGAGACAATTATCCTTCAATCTTGGCTTCACAGGAATGCTTTATCCTGCTTCTCTCTCAGATCACTGCAGATTCTTCAACTAAGACCATAAGGATGAAAATCAGCATTGCCTATGAATACTTTGAATACTTGCAAACAGAAAGAGACTCCCGTAGGGAGTCTTAAAACAATCACTTTTTCTCAACACAGCGACCACTTGCCATGGGTGGTGTTAACTCACCTGCTCACAAACTGGATTATTATCATTAACATCAGTGACAGTCACTTCCACAGCAGCTTGGGTCACAAAGAGGCCATCTGTGGCAGTGATGTTCAGATAATAAATGTCCTGCTCTTCCCGATCCAGAGGCCTTTTAACATAAACTTTCCACTCATTCTGAACCAGTCCCAGAGCGAATTTCCCTTTGGGATTCCCTCCTGCAATAAGACAAGCAACACACCATGAGCTGTGGTGTCCCTTCAGAGCTCCCACCTGGTTTAAACACAGAGACAGATCACTAAGCAGCCATCATTTCTTTCACAGCTTTTGGTGCTTCCAAACTTGCAGACTCAGGAAATCTGTAATGAAATCACACTCCCTGTGTTTATTGCCCCCTGATTGCCCTGTATGAAAGTGAACCGATAACTTTCAGTGGAAAAAAAATCCATTTAGCAGAGCTGGAGATGATCTCTCGTGCAGTTCTCCGTAAGGGTAATCAAATTCAAACTGTGAACAATCAATAGTCCTCTCGGGCTGGTACAATTGTCTTTCCACTTAGTCTCGAGAGAGGATGTAATACACCGTAGCTCTTGTTACCAAGACAATTTCATTAGCTGTTGATTATGCAATCAAGGTCTGGAAGTGGGTTCTATTAAGGAATCCTCTAATGAAAGCTTTATCATACAGCTGCACCGTTCTAGTGCTTATTAAAATTCTAGTTTTTAAAAAAGTTTACATGACACAGGAAGACACATTAGTATTAAATGGTCCTAACAAGAGGTCATTTGAGAAACAGTTGGAAGATAAACAGTATAAATAGATCAAACGTATCCAAGAGTGAAAGCTGGTGAAAGGTGTGCTGGAGATAAAGCAGAAGAGATTTTTACCATGTCAATACACTGACACTGAACCAGGCAATGTTGCTCTTCCACATCATTAAATTGCCTGGTGGCAAAAAGAGGTTGGGAGAGGGAAAGTTTTGGTCCACATCATCCTCAGGAGGAAGGGAAGGGGAAGGGGAAGGGAAGGGAAGGGAAGGACGTGTCACATACAGAAGTGTGCAATAATTAGGGTGGGGACAATCGTTAATGTTTCTAACAGTTATTTACTCTTTTATTTGAAATGGTACAGTCTCCTGCCTGGTCCATGAAGAAATAATCTTCAATCATCTTTCTGTGAGTCTGATTCAAATCTCCTGTCAGACCAGACAGTAAAATCTTTTAAACCAATGTTATGACTTCACTTTGCTAGTCAGCTAAGGCCCATTTCCTCCCCACTGGGAATGGGAGGAGAATCTGAAGGGTAAATGTAAGAAAACTCATGGGTTGAGACAAAGACAGTTTAATAGGTAAAGCAAAAGCTCTGTGTATAAGCAAAAGAAAAAAGAATTAATGGCAGGTGTTCAGCCATCTCCAGGAAAGCAGGGCTTTGTCACCCTGATAGTTACTTGGGAAGATAAATGCCATTAACTCTGAACATCTTCCCACTTCCTCCTTCTTCCCTCAGCTTTTATATGCTGAGCATGCTGCCATATAGAGCGGAATATCCCTGTGGTCAGTTGGGTCAGCTGTCCCAGCTGTGTCTCCTCCCAACTCCTTGTGCACCCCACCCTCCTCACTGGTGGGCTGCCTGAGGACCAGAGAAGGCCTTGACTCTGTGTAAACTCTGCTCAGCCGCAACTAAAACATCCCTGTGACATCACAAATCCAAATCACAGCTGCATAGCTGATTCTTCTTAGAAAATTAATTCTACCCTAGCCAAAGCCAGTAAAGCCAACTACCCAGTCTTCTGCGCCCAGCTTGGTCTGTAAAAATGTATCTGCACATTTAATAATTTAGGAGAGAGCACTACACTCATAGCAAACTCATGTGCTACAGAAACTGAGTGAGGAAATATTAAAAAGCATCATGATGCTCCACTGGCTGAACTATAATTGCAGCCAACCTGCTACTAGTTATCTGCCCATCATGTTAAGCTTTCTCCTATGGTCTCCATGCAGGAATGCAATCTTAGAACTACTTTCTATGTTGCTCATGTTTAAAAGTGCTATAAAACTATAAAGGGAATGCTTATTCTTTCTTGTAACACGTTCAAGAATGTCAAACATGCTAGTGTGTATTTGCCTACAAATTAATCAGGGTTCTGACATGTGTCATGGGATATGTACAAGCTGAATGGAAAGACCAGGTTCTTAAACCTTCCCCTCCAGTACTTCCACTGAATGACTGCATAAGTAAGTAAAAAAAAAAAAAACAAACCAAAAATAAAAAACAAGGCTGAATTTATTTGTGTTGACTTTGTTATCAGGCAATTAGTGTCTCTGATATGTTGCTTCTGTTGTCACAATTCTGAAAAAATAACAACACAGAGGAGGTCCGAACTTGAAGTGGAGCTTGAAACCAATCAAAAAAGTCAAATGTCCATTCTATACCTTCTTTCTACATCAAAAAGCAGGAAGGAGGTCACAGGCTGTAATTTATGCCTTCTTCATTAGCTACCAATGACAAGATAGACTGGTTTCTATTTAATATGAAAACTAAGTCATTTGAGTCAGGCTGAGCAAATCTTTCTTGTTAAGAGTCACCATTTGTGCTAGCTGTGACTGCGCCAAAAAAAGCAAGTTGTAATGAATAGGATTTCCAGAAAATTAGTCAGATAGGCATTATAATTATAAAAGGCTTTTGAATCATGCAGAGCACTAAACTCATGAATCAAATACAGATATTTTCTGTTGATAGAAAACTAACCTTTTTGATCAAAAAACTGAGCAGTTTTCCCATTGATTTCTGTGATAGTCTGGAATAATCACCATTGTTTAATCTGTTGTGTCATACAAACACACATTTCTCCTAAAGAGGGTTGCACAGTGTTGATGTATACTACTGGCCAGATCAGAATACAATCCAAGGACATGAGAATCTGTCCACTGACTTGAGCCTGAATGTGACTTCAAAGAAGGCAGACCCCTGCTGATTGACATTAAATTAATTCTATTCAATTCAATGCCAGCATAAAAAAAAGCTTAACTCTCCTTTATAAAAGGCTGTAATCTTGTCATAGTGAGTTTAATGCTGTAAACCATTAATAAAAGTAGTCTTAAATATTCTTATTTTGTTTCATGATATTAATCAGGGCTTTCCTGCATATTAGTCCTTTTGTAAAAAGAAGTTATGAACTGTCCTGACCAACTAGGAAGGAATAGACTCAAGGTATGGGCATCCCATTGCTAAGAAAAGAGGAAAGGTAAAATCTAATTAAAGTCAGCTGGTGGCTTTTATGGTTAGCAGAAACACTACCTTCGAGCAATTTTAAAATCACTGTTGTTTTGTTGCTAATGGAATGGCTTTTAAATCATACCTAGGAATTTGGGGAATATGTATAAAAAATGGTCCTTGGGATCTCTTTTGCCCATTTTTACTCCACTAGAAAAGAATCAATGTGATTGACCAAGAAACATGTGCAATAAGCAGGAATAGTGGTTTATCTGCATGTCTTTTTTTTTTTTTTGCTTCTCAGGACTGGCTGTATATTTCACTGGTGGAAGGCAAAGGCAGACTATAAAGTGTAAGAGATATAATGAGATATAAAACTAAAATACCACCAGGAAAATATTCTTAAAAATGGAAAGGCAAAAAAATCCACACTGTGGCCCAGGAAACCATTTCCTAGTACTTCTACATATGTCTTGATGCAGATCTCGTTCTGCAGTGATTAATTAACTTTTCCACTAATATATGCAAGCAGATTCAGTTTCCTAGGGGCATTCTAATTAATTAGTTTTTCACTCTGAATAATGTAGCTTTTTTAAACGGAAGCCTCCTGACTACATGTATTAATGGATTCTTTAAAATCTTTTGGCAGTTTTCTTATGTTCTACTTTGAATGTCACAACAGTGAAGTGCTAGCTACAAAAAACACTCCAGTAACTTTTTTAGAAAGGCTTTGAGGCTAAAAGAATCAGCAGTATCTTTTATCTTTTGTTACTTGAAGTTTAAATAATGCTCTCCCTCCCTCCCTAGTCAGCAAATACTACAAAGCCAAATCAAGCTCAAGTTGAAGTAAGGAAAGAAAACAGCCAGATACAAATGAAATGCAGAGACACAGTGATCCAAAATAAACAAATCCTGACACACATCATTACTAAAGCACACACAGAGGCCATTATAGCAACTAAAAGGGAATGGAAAACTAGAAGCCAACAGTATCAGTTTTCACTGCAATGTCCCCATCTGGGAGGGGGAACTGAATATTTACTAACTTATTTATTTAGCTTCTGTCTTACATTTATGCATTTATTTAAGTACTTTCAATTCCCAGTTAGAACTCTAGGCATTTGCATTACACAAAATCAATACGTTTATCCTCCACTCCCAGTTTAAGATGTTGCATGTTTACTCAGCTTCTGAAATTATAAATCCAATCTTCCTAGCTTTACTACCATAAAATTGTAGAAACTGTTCCTCATCTGGCAACACAAGGCCTTCCCAAACACTGAAATACCCATTTCCTCCAGAATTCCAGTATCTCAAATATATGATAAAAAACTAACAAAAGCCACACCTTTGCTCATACTGGGCAATCAATCCAGCAAATGATCTCCCGTTTACAACACCAAATCTTCCAAAACACACTGTCCATATTCCTTGTATTCAGCTGAACCAAGCTTAAAGACTGTTGACTCCCTAGCTTTATGTTTCTGAGGAAGCTTAATTAACATCACTGAGGAACACAAAACAGTTTACTGTACCTATGTCTTGGCAGTTGACATTTTTCTGGTGGCTTTTCGTGGTTTGCCATTCTTAAATCTCAGTAATATCTGGCTGGGTATAGATTGGCTAGACATCAGAAGAACCCTGGTTTTAGGCAAACTGCCCCAAATGATATAGGCAATGACCTCAAATGAGCCTTCAAAAGAAAACTACTTTGCTTCCTAAGTGCATTTGTGTCGTCTGCACTTCCTATTGATTTTCTATTAAGATTTATGTAGAGTGCTTTTGCTTTATGAACATCTCCAGCTGCTACTGAACTACAAATAACCAAGAGTAAGTGCAAAATTTTTTCCCTCACCATCAAATGCAAATGAAAGTGGACTTGACAATGGCAACTTCTTGCCAGTAATCATGAAAAACAACCATAAACTGAAGGAATTGAAGCAGAATATTTATTTATCCACACGAATGTATCCACCCCTTGTCAAGACTGATGAGAAGACTGCAATAGGCATTTGTAGTTCTTAAAAGGGAACAAAGGCTCTTCAGTGATCACATCTGCCCCAGAATATTTATTGCTCTTATCTTATAAATAATGATTTCTTCTACCTATCTTCTGTATGCTACTTTTCTCCAGATGCATTTTCATAAAGCTGTTTTTGGTGGATACACATGACAGTCTTATAGTTTGTTTTCTTCTTCCTTTTTGTTAATGTATCATTTTTACTCAGTTTACTGTATTCACAGAAGTTTCTACGATTCAAAATGCCTCCAGAAAGCCACAGCTTTTGAATAATCATCTAGTTAATCTTATTCCATGAAATACACAAGTGTACTTCCTGAGATCAACTTGAGGTAAAGTGTGAATAGACTATTTTGTGAGTGAAACTATATTTTAACATGTTTTGACATTTTAATCAAAAGAACTTAATTCTTCCTTGTGCATTTCCCAAGCTCAAATGATATATTCAAAGGAAGTGGAACTTCTGAGCCCATTCTGTGCTTTAGTAATAGTACAGTAAGAAAGCTTTGGGCTTTGACATCTAATGTTTTCAGAAGCTAATAGAACAGTAAAATATCAGGCATATTTTGAACTGTGGCAGAAACTAAGGTACAGAATGAGCAATAATTTATAAGTCATATCTGACAGTTGTTATTCAAAAGTCCAGTTTTTGCTAAATTAACAGCAGTCGTATGTGAAGAAAAAACACTACCTAACTAAAGGCATAATGCATTGTAAGAGATGACTGCCAGACTTCACAATAAAGTCAATGATCACAGCACACTAACATATCTTTGCTACAAAACTAAGGGTCTTCATTTCCCACTTTACTTTCTACACTGGGATCCCCAAACTCTTTCAAATATCCCAAAGTCTCTAGTATGAGAAATAAATCTACTGATTTATTTTTACACATGTGGGAACTGGGCCACCAGCACCTAATGCACCTTGCCCAGAGCCTCTAAATCCTGACATTTACACACAGGACTACCTTTGACCCTACTTCTAATATCATACAGCACATTACACTATTAACACATAGTCTTTGCAAATCTTTAAAACGAATCCAAAATTTCAAGTTACAATTAATCCATGAATTTCTTCTGGTTGCTTTGAAAATGGTACCACTTGTGATGTGTAACACAGACAGTCTGTGGCTAACTGGGGTTCACATCTCTCTCTACACACCATCTCACAGCCATTTTAATTTTGATAGCTAACAAAGGGGTAGGAGCTTTACCCTCCAGAGCAAAATACACAAATTATTTTCCCATTAGTTAAGCAATTTTTGCCCACAGCCTGCTTCCTACATGCAGTCTTATGTATGTTGAATCCCATCCAGTGTGTAAAATGTGGACTTTTCCAATAGTTTGGTTATTACTAGGTAGTAAATAATAGCTCTTGAATTGCTAAGGCTGGGGGGAGTGAAGAAGTTGTTCCCTAACAAAAGCTATTGGACAATGCAAGATGGAAGGAGAAAAATAACTGTAGCACTCATCACTCACAACATACTCACACAAAAGCTAGGCTGAATCTAGGCAAAAAGAATGATAATAAATACACAATAGGAAAGAGAAACGTTGCCATGCTTTGAAAAATGTATTAGTAATGTAATCAAAATTTCCTTATGCTGTATATAACAATGCATGACAGCTAACCAGTGCTTCTAAGTATATTACTATTTCCCTGGCCAGAAATCTGTGCTGATAATAAATGGCATCCCTCATTCCATGTAATGTAAAATTCATTCGTGCCCCTCCCCATTCCAAATACTGGTATTTCAAAACGGCTCTGGCATCCACTTTCCTATCTCAAAAAGAAAAATATTATTTCAAAAGAAATTTAAATGCTTGGAAGTAAAAGGATTTTCTCTGTAAGAAGAAAATTTTCCTTTTCCCTTTTTGAAACATTAATTCATGATGGTTTTCAAGCTGACATATCAATTATGATGGGTTGATGGCTACAGTACATTGCACTGCAGCAAATCAGGAAGCATTCATCTTGGAAAATTGAGAGAGCAACACAGACACACACATGCACACACTCCTCTCCCACTTTTCAGCTTTGCTCAAATTCTGTCCAAAAAAAAAAAGAAAGGGATGCAATTGACTCATTCACAGTGATAATTTAGCTGAATCCCTGCTAAACATTCACATAAGACTGGACACATGCACAGATCTTCAGTAAGCTGGTTATGGGAAGAAAGCATGCAAGCTGTTTCTCACCTGTAATATGGTAGCTAACCTGCCGATTGACATCAGATGTGTCTTCATCCCAGGTGCTAAGAACAGCCACAACTTCCCCTGGAGCGTCACTTTCCTTCACCGACCCTCTGTACACCTCGTGCTCAAAGACGGGCGCGTTATCGTTTATATCTGTCACTGTAACTGAGACCAAGGTGGTTGAGGACAAGGACAAAGCTTCCCCCAGATCCGAGGCCACCACTGCAAAGGTGAAAGCAGAATCCTTTTCGTGGTCCAGATCCTTCAGTGTACTGATCCAGCCACTGTTGCTATCAATGGTGAATGCTTCTGTGATCTTCTGCAGCTCCGACTCCACCGCAAGCGTGTACGTGACCTGCCCGTTCGCACTCGAGTCTGCATCAACCGCTTTGACTTGCATGAGTTTTGTTCCTATAGGCATGCCTTCCATTATTACAGCATCATAGCTAGCTGCTTCAAACACAGGCTTGTTGTCATTTACATCCAACACCTTCACCTCCACATCCACAGTCAGCACAATGTCTACTTTGTCTAACTGAATTGTGGCTGCAACTTTGAAGTGGAAGGCAGGATTTATTTCATGGTCAAGCCTCTTATCCAGTTTTATGAGCCCTGTGTCCTTCTCTATGATAAAAACCCCGTCTTTGTTGTTTGCAGATAGCTCACCATTAACTGTGCTATACAAAGCACCCTGATTGGGCAAAACATGCAAAATGTCAATAGTACTGCCTATAAGGGTGTCTTCTGCTACGGTGAAAGAATACTGGGGTTGAGAAAAAGAAGGTAAAATGGTTTCTGGTGGTAAAACATGGATGTAGACAGGAATGAGGGAGTGCTTTACAGGAATGCCACCATCGACTGCTTTGACAAAGAATGACAGAACAGTGTTTTTCAGTTGGTTAAAGCTACCCTTGGTGACCATCCATCCATTATCTGGATCAATTTCAAGCAGATCAGCTACTGAAACAGAGGCTTCACTATACAGAGAATAGGTAATTCTGGAATTGGCTCCGTCATCTGGATCTACTGCTTGCACTTGGGTCACCAAGTAACCTTTCCCAACATCTGCTTTGACACTTGCTCTGTATTCGACTGTCATAAATTTGGGAGCATTGTCATTCTCATCCACTACTATCACTCTCACAGTGCAAAACGTAGTCCTGCCACCTCCATCAAGGGCTCTCAAGAATATATCGATATCACTTTCCAGAGGGTTCTCACGGTCTAACCTCTCAGTTGTCAGAATCTGCCCATTTGCATCAATCAAAAATCGATCCTTGGCGAAATCATTTATTATGGAGTAGCTGATCTGGCCATACACGCCTGAATCCCCATCTGTTGCCTTCACATGGATTACCTTCATTCCAGGAGCAGCATTTTCTCTAACCTCCGCAACATAAATGCTCTGTGAGAACACAGGGCTGTAGAGGTTGGCCCCAAGGATCTGAATGTGCACCTGAGCCGTGCTGGTGAACAGCCCGTCGGACACAGAGACGTTCAGGCTGTACATGGGCTCCATCCTCTGCTTGCGGTGGTTGGAAAGAGTGATGACACCGCTCTTGCTGTCCATAAGGAAACTGGTCCGATCATTTCCTGATAGGATGCTGTACTCCAGTCTGTCAAAATCAGAGCTGTCGGCATCAGAAGCTTGGACGCAAGTCACAAAATGACCTCGAGGTGCCAGTTCGCTCACATATGATTCATATATTAACTGGTTAAAAACTGGAGGGTTGTCATTCATATCTGTTATTGAGATACTAACGAGAACCTCGCTGCTCAGAGGTGGGAACCCATTATCAGTTGCTCTGACTTTCAAGCTGCACTGCTGTATGAGTTCATGATCCAGCATTCGGGCTGTCAAAATAAGGCCACTGCTGCTGTCTATATGGAAATAGTCAGTGCTGTTAAAGGTGTCCTGGACTATCTGATACTGTACAATCTTGTTATTGTCAGAGTCAGCATCAGTAGCAACAACCTGCAGCACAGGAGTCCCAATCAAAGAAGCTTCAGACAGAGTAGCATTGTAAGCCGACTGATCAAAAACGGGTGGATTATCATTAACATCATTAACAATCAAGTCCACGGTTACCTCAGCACGAGCGCCAGTGAGAGCATCGCTGGCACGCACCATCAGCTTGAAAAGAGAATTTATTTCATAGTCCAGTGGGCTGATGACACTCAGAACTCCAGTATCAAAGTCGATATTAAACTGGTTGTAGGGATCTCCATCAACAATGATATAAATGATACCCTGGCCTTCTGGACTGGTTGCATTTATGCTTAAAATTGGCATGTGCATTTCTACATCTTCATTCACAGAAGCTGTATAGAAGGGCTTGTCAAACACAGGCATTGCTTTGTTAACAATAGTAATGGGGAGCTCTACCGACGCAGACAGCGATGGGTTACCACCATCTTTGGCAAGAATGACAACCAAGTACTCTATATTAGACAAATCAGAATTGAAGGCTTCCTTTAAAGTGACACTGCCAGATCCTCTATCAATTTCAAAATGTCCATAGTCTTCCTTCAGCAGGTACGACACCTCGCCATTGTCACCCTTGTCTTTATCAATAGCTGTCACTCGATATATCAGGGTGCCAGGCTCAGCATCGACCTGCACAGCAGCGTAGTATGGAAGCCCTACAAACACCGGGGCATTGTCATTTATGTCCTCAATGTAAACTCTCACCACAACTCGAGCAACACGGAGGTGATCTAGCTCACGGCTTGCTTCCACCACCAACTCATACAGCTCCTGTTCCTCTCGGTCAAAGGGGATGCCAGTGGTCTGAATGACTCCGGAGGTGGATTTGATTTTAAATTTGTTTCCTGGGTTTAATATGCTGTATTTCAAAGGCTCATTGAGGCGGTTGCCAACAGCATTCACCACAGCGATCTTTGTGATATTGGTGCTGTTTTCTGATATAGAAGTGGAATAAAAATTTTGTGTGAAATGGAGTCCACTATCCATTGCTTCTTTTACCATTATTGTCACCATAGCAGTACTATAAAATTTTCCATCAGATACTCTTACTATTAGCATATAATGGTCTTTGGAGAGATTATTGTTTTTAATGGTGAGAACCCCTGTGCTTGAGTCAATTAAAAAATGGTCCATATTGCCTTCAATTATACTAAATGTTAGTTCTGGAGGGATCTCTGAATCTGGGTCTGAAGCTTTGACTTTGAGAACCTCAACACCAATATACGTGGGCAGGAGCAAGACTGTCTCAAACACGGCCTGGCTGAAGACTGGTGGGTTGTCATTGACATCAGTCACCTCAATGGTCACTTCAACTGGGCTCTCTGCTGTAAGCTGGGGATTCCCACTGTCCCTAACATGAACATGGAAGTGGAAGTGGGCTATCGTTTCATGATCTAAATTTGCAATTGTTCTGATTGCACCTGTGCTGGAATCTACCGTGAAATACTTTTTTGCAGTTGATTCCACAATCTGGTAGACAAGCAAAGCGTTCTGGTTGCTGTCGGCATCGGTGGCACGTATCACCAGGGGACTGTTATTTGCACTGCGGACCACGCTGTTCACAGGAGCAGCCTCACTTATGCTGCCCGAGTACTGAGAGAAGAGAAAAACTGGTGGGTTGTCATTTTCATCAACAATCTGAATGTTCACAGTGGCATTTGATGCCATGCCGGCCATATTTGTTGCCTGTACGATGAGCTGATAGGAGGAAGCACGTTCATAATCAAGGGCCTTTTGACTGGTGATCACTCCAGAATATGGGTTTATGGTGAAGACCCCATCAACATTGCCATCTTTAACCTCATAAACTAACGTGGACTGACTGATTGCAGAGAGAGAAATGACAGAAGTACCAATATCCACATTTTCATTGACCTCTGCTTGGTATTCTTTTAGAGTGAACTTAGGGTGGGAGTTATCTGCCATTGTCACAGATATCCGCACAATTGCTGTTGCAGACAGCGCTGGAGAACCTTGATCAGTCACTTTGACTGACAAAACAAACTGTCCCATTGTGGTTAAGTCTGGCTCCTTGAGTAATGTAATGATGCCTAAAACTGGTTCAATCTTGAATGTGTTTCCTGTGTTTCCTAGAACAAAGATATTGAATGAGATTAGAAATGAAATATGACTCACTTTATGATAACCTAAACCAGAAGCAACAAGCTGCATTTTTAAAGGTTACCTAAATAAAAAAAAAAACCCAAAACACGCCCAATGTAACAGTACTCTGAAGGCCCTTTCACCCTTTCTGTCTGTTAATTAGAGAGCTCAGTAGATGGTATAGGTCTTCAAGGCATCAGAAACTCAGGTGTTGCTACCTCTATATCTTGATTCTCAGTACCAGCATCAGAGCAAGAACTGCATGCACATTACTCCTACTGAAGTAAGGAAAAGCACCCCTAAATTACAGAAATTAGTCAAATACATGTACACCTAAGGCAAAGAAATGAGATCAGAGGCTAATAAGCCAATTACATGACTAATGGATAACAACTCCTAATTGAATGGGATATTAAGAAACCACACAGGAGATTACAGTAGTTCAAGACTCAAAGAACTGAATATAAAAAGGTTAAAGTGGCATTTAGAAAAAATAAAACAGAGCAAATAGCATAGAAAAGAGATTCAAGCGTCTTTTGGCACAGAGTTTTATCATATGATCTCTGAGGAGGATGAATCCAGATGAATGAGATTTAGTAGAAAATGTCATGAAATGTCTGTTACAACATGAAAGCATGGATATCACTGACTGCATAAAGGTGAAAACAGTAAGTTTGGATCAGAGAACTTTTTGGGGGCCTTTATTTCTTTCTGGTCTTTTTGCCAATCTCTCCTTCAGCAAAACAGATTCAAAACTTTCTCCATGTACTCCTACCCTGTAATTAGAGATCACCTTTAATTGGCAATCCTTATTTTGCTGTTTTACTGAGTGCTTGCTTGAAGTAAGTGCTGCAAATATAAACGGCATATATAAGCATACAGATTCTTTTCCTGATTTTGATTCCAAATACAAACAGCATATACTGAGTTACAGCAATTTCAATCACTATACCATGTTCCCTCTATTGTAATTCACATCTTCAAATCTAGAACTGTTTCCAATCTAAAGACAAGCATCCATTCAAGGCTGGGAGAGAAATATATCTCAGGTGATACACAAGAGAGGGTTTTTTAAGTGATTGTTATGGGTTCTGCACACAGAGCAATAAACGTGTAAGCTGTAGCTGGAATGCCTAAATACATGAAATCCTAAATGAAGAGAGGTAATGTGAACTATTTTTAAGATATGATTCACTATCTGTTGTAAATTCTGGAGGCTAATTTAAGCTACATACTACTCTATGTAGTTCAATACTGGTAGTGGTTTTCTATTTACATCCTTCGTTTCAGATCAGTAAAGTTTACTAGCCTAACCAAAAATTGTGCTATTCACCCAGGAGGTGAGATTCTTCCAGAACTACAAATTCTCATAAAAATAATGGCATCTGTCACATTTACAGACACTACAAATGCTGCTGCTGTTATTTTGTCAGTGCTTGCTAATACAAATAATTTTGAGCCACTGACTGCTTCCCGCAAGGCAAGAGCTGGTTCTTCTCCTTCAGGAATTTCGTATGAAATTACACAAAAACTACTTTCTTTACCAATTGCTCTCTTCAGAGTAATGTAAGATGTGGTGAGTAATCCCCCTGAATCAAAGGGTTGTGTACAATTTGAATTCTGCAGTTAAAATCAATATCCTCAACTGCACATTTTATGGAGAATATTCAGCAGCAGAATACTGAATTTTGAGGCACCTGAGATTGGGACATCTCTGGAAAATGAAACTGGAGGAGTGTGAGGTTTACAGTAAATGGAAGTTTGAGGTCTGACATTGCAGAAAGAGCTCATGATGAAACAGAAACAGGCTGTAATGAAAAAGAGAGTCTCTAGAAATCATCTAATAGCTAAAGCATCTTTTCTAATAATAATATTTTCCTGCCTGAATCATGTAGGTTTCTATTACCAGTGTAATTGGAACAATACTCCTTAGGTGTCAGGATGCTCTTTACACTGTGGTGGCACCTCTAGACGATGGGGAACCCATAACAGTAATAAGGTGTCAAGAAAAAGCTGGAAATAGTCTTGAAAACCATTGCCCCAGGAACTTGATCTAGTCTGCTCAGAATTTGTTCCATAAGGACAGTGTTTTCCTGTCTGGGCACATGTAAGATTGCCCCCAATTTAAGTTAAAGGCCACTTGAGAATACTGAGAAATAACTGCTAAGAATAAATGGAGTGCATAAAGGAAATATTTGCTTTGGAGTGCTAACATCTTCCTCATTCTAAGTTCAACACTTTCAGCTGCAAAAGACTTTACCTTCTGGTTTGCTGAAGGTAATCTCCTTCCACAGAGCATACAAGATAATGACAGAAAAATTGTTCCTTAGGTCTTCTCTAAATTGTTCCTTGGGTCTTCAGGTTATATCATCTTAATTTAAGGTGTGAGCTTGAATTATATGAAGCTAAATCAGTATGAGATGGTGTAGATATTCTTGTGTCATTAGTTATTTGTCATTTAGCCTGTTCCTAATTGACATGAGCTATCCTAGCTGGGAACAAGTCTTTATAATAATATAGGGATAAATAATGATCCAGTAGGATCAGAGCCTAATGCTGGTAAAGGCTTGTGATCTGCCCAATATGGGTACAATCTGAAGTACCTGTGACTTCTTTTTATGGAAATATAAGTTTCAAGTTTTGCTAGTATTACAGTGGAAAGATTCACATTATGAATAAAACTCCCTAAGTAGAAATGAAACATTACAAAATTCTAAGGTTAAATTTCTAATTATTTGTCTCTTTTTCCAGGCATCCCCCTCTTATATATATGCCAATGGTTCATCTCAAAGATAATTCTTAACTTCAGGTTCATGTGACCCAGAGAAACTTACATTCATTCTCATGTGTGTCAGAGATATACTGTGCTGTTGCACCAGTAGAAGAATGCCTTTGCTGGTATAGATTATGTGCTGAATGTAAACATACAGTGTTAAACTGCAAAAGCAATTTTCACCTGGTATCATCGCGCCCTCTCCTAGTTTCAAAGAGACCTTGCACCATTAAAATGCTATGGCAGAAGTTTTATCACAGCCCTGTTCTTAGTCTGTGCTCCTCTGGTCTGTACACTGGCAAAGATATCAGGACATACCAGCTGTTCTGGCTTTTTTTTTTTTATGGAGGATCCACTGTACACTAGTCTGAAACCAGAACCCTGAAAACAGGTCACTGGCTGCAGTTTTGAATAACTATCTTCTGTGATGGCTTTGACCCAATGACTTAGAGGTAACAGGCTCTGTAGCCATCTGGTGAAAATGAAACAGTCACAGAATAACAGAATGACTAGACTAGAAAGGGACCACTGGAGAGCATCTGGTCCAACCTTCCTGCTAAAGCAGGTTCACCTACAGCAGGTTGCACAGGATCCTGTGGGGTTCTGAATATCTCCAGAGAAGGAAACTCCCTCTCTCAGGCAACCTGTTCCAGAATGAGTCTGTTCTGAAAGATTTTGGGTATAGTAGCTTCAGAATAAAATTTAAAAAAAAACCAACAAAACAACAGCAACAAGGTGTCTCCTTTGCCCATCTGTACAGGAGAAAGCAGACCAAAGAAGCTGAATTGTGTGTCAAGACAGATGACCATTACATCACTGTTCTGTGTCTGGCATGATCCATGACACTTCATTTTTGGCCTCGGTCCTAACCTGCTTCAATAGTATAGATAAGCTCTGCATTTTCTCCTTTGTCTTTGTCCAGAGCTGTGACCTGCAACACTGCTGATCCAACTGCTGCTGACTCAAACACCGAGGCTTCATACAATGGGCTGGTGAAGTAGGGGCTGTGGTCATTGGAGTCTTCCACATTTATGATGACTCTGGCCAGGTTTCTTCTGTAAGGGAATTCTTGATCTCGGACCTATAGAACAAGTGCATAGCACACAATTTGACAGTCATCTAGTAAAACTTTACAAATATTACTCATCTGAGTGTGAATACTACTTTCAGTTCTATTTAATACAAAGTAGTAAAAAAATCCATTTGTCCCAAAGAACAATCTGAAATACATTTACACACGGGATGACAGATATTACAATCAAAGAAACAGGAAAGAAGTTAGTGACTTTTTTTTCCACTTGTGAGAAAATGCATTGCAGCTAACCCATCATGACGTGAATTTCTGAAGTGGCAACCATATGAGATCTTAAATTTGGGTAGAGGTTTGCAAGAATTTCCTTTTTTATCAATATCTGCTGAATGGTCATGCCTTTATCTTGCTATTGCCTTCATTACAGCATATAAGCACGTCTGTCTAGTGCTTGTAGCTGCCAATGGACTACTTCATGATTATATACAGATGATCATATCAACAGTAAACAGAGCAGGAATCATTTTATAAAGTGCTGGTAACTGTCAACAGAGGTGTAAGTTACCACACCTGTGTCAATCCCATGCAAAATACCTCAGCACTGCTTCACCGATAATCCTGCCACCACAATCTCCTGAAAATTTTGGTTCCTCTTAAACAGAGGAAAAGACCTATTGTATCAGGTGGAGATCAAAACCAAGCACCAGGGAATTACCTCTCTTGGCCATGTGTTTCTGTTATTCAGTTTATAGCTATTTCTTAGCCTGCTTGCCAAAGGACTTGAAACATTTTACTCTGTTGAGCAGAGACCACACTCAGCTGTTCATTGTTGCATCTCACAGCAGCTTTTTGCTTCCTAGGATGCCCTGCCAAAGCTGCCCCCATACCTAACACACCATGAGTAGTTCCTTAGTAGGCCTCTGCTGCAGAAGTCCTAAGTAGTTAAGTAAAATAGTGGACTCCAATGTTTAAACTAACACAATTTTTTGGGTTCTTTTTGTTTTTTTTTTTTTGTTAGTTTGTTTTTAAAAAGATTATGTCCATGATATACAATCTCCACTTGAAAACAGACAGATTTATGTTCTGTAGTCTAGACACACCAAGCAAAAATTGGTAATTAACTTTTTTCTGCATACCCAAAGATTTGGAAATGTAGATAAAAGAAAGCTATTTTGTATATCAATAGTTTATGTACTGAAATAAGTCTATAAAAGTAAGCTATAAATGAGGCTTGTATTCAGAAAGGCTGTAGCATTCTTCATGGCAAGAAAGCCCTTATCTCCTGGTGAATAACTTCTCAAATAACTTTCAGCCTCACTTCAGAAACTCTGAAAATTACCTTGAGGGAGAGGATCAGATGCCAACAGATTAAATAATTACCTGCTTGCTTTCCCTTGAGATAGAGAATCATATCACATTCCATACAATGGATTCACAATAAAGTTTCCCAAGAAGACAAAATAAAAACTGTGAAATAAATACACAGCAGGGCAGGCAAAATTAAATTAGTGGCTACTTATTGCACTGAGTCCTTCACTCAAGGGAAGCCTACTCCATGCATGTCCCTGAAGTAGCCATGACTGCATTCTTACCATGACATTAAGGATGTGCTTATCTTGAGCTTCGTGGTCTAATCTCTCAGCTGTATAGAGAACCCCGGTGTTGGGATCAATTCTGAATTTCCTCATGCTGACTGTGTCGATGCTGCTGTGAATAGTGTAGCTCAGCTTGTGCTTTTCATCTCTGTCTATAGCTTCAATTTGCAGAATTTCAGTATCAGGGAGGATGTCCTCTGAAATGGTGACATCGTAGGTTGGCTGAGAGAATTCTGGGCCATTATCATTGTTATCCAACACTTTGATAAGAACCTACAGTTAATAAGAAAAAGGACATTTGAAATTATTGAAGTCCAGTCACACTACTGAATAAGCACCTAGAGAAATACAATTTACTTTGAATGGCTGAAGATGTTATGCAGCTGCATGGCGGGACTGAGAAACATTATTTAATATTAAATTCTTTTTTTTCAGATCAAAAGAAATGGAAAGGATTTGACTTTGGAAGTAAAATGTTCCTAACTGTAAGACCTACTCAGAGCCCGATGAAGAAGCCCATATTTTCAGAATCTGTTAATTGGAAAGTATTTCTACAATGGTCACAAGGAAAGGTTTTGTCCCTCCTTGTAACTGCCTTGGTTACAAGGGACTTATAGAACTATTATATAATTTCCTTTCCCCTTCACTACTAATAAAGCTATAAAATAATCCTTCTCATGCTGCTTAAATCTGCTTTTTATACAATCAAGATTCAGCTAAATCATTTATTTTCTGCCCAGTATATTGCATTGGGGCTTACTGGCAACGTCAAATTGTGACAGCAATGGAGATTTGAAGCTGCTGAGACACCTCAGAATGCTCTTACACCACTTAAGGTGGGCACAGGAAACCCAACCTCACTACCACACCAGCACACCCCTTATAGATCAATGTGTACCACCAAGGACAGCTGATCTCAGGGCACTGGTGACACAGAGGGATTATTTTTTTGTTACATCCTTGCTCTTCCTTTGCCAGCGATGGCTGTCTTTATTGCCAACTAATTCACTTCCCCCTCCAACACCTATTTGTCTCCTTTTTGTTGCGGCTTATGAATGGTAGAACACTAAAAATGTGAATGAATGCTGTGCTCCTTGCCTCAAATCTGTCTTTAAAGCTTCTGTATTGATCCTTAATAAAACTTGGAGAGTGGGAGAGCAGGCCAGGGCGCTGCTCTTGCTGCCTATTACACCCATTCAATACATCACAAACTGACTCTGATAAATAATAAGAATCACTATTTTCCAAGCTTTGCTTTTCAAAGTTATATTATGCATGTCACTCTGATGACATTTTGGGGGCTTTGCCATTGGAGAAGTCACTTCCTGGGGAAAAGATGCTTTCCAGACTTTGTATGCCATAGATTGCTGTGGGTAGTGTGGCAGTAAAACCTTTGACAAACTGTGTAAAACTGAAAGCTGAAATCTGAAGAGTTGAATTTTTTTCAGTGCTAGAAACAAAAAGTATTTTTTCCAGGATATGCCTGTGAGAGCACAACCTGATTTTGCAGCAAGTAAAATAGAACAATCTTTTTATTAAAAGGCTTTGAAATAAGAAATAGTCCAATTAATGACTTGGGAAAGGCCACACACAAGACTGTGGTCGGACTAGTAGACCTGACCCATCACTCATTATATTTTCTTTGTTGCTTTGTTACTTGGCTCTCTTTTAAGCAGGTATTTTATTGTTTTGCTTGATCCAGCCCTGTTCACCCATACTTTCTTAACAGAAGAAAAATACAGCTACACTTTGACTGCAATATTGCACAAACAGATGTTGGCCTCAGAGAGAAATGAAACTTTAGATTTCCATGATATGTGGGAGGGTTTGCAGAATACATTACCAGAAGGAACATGAGCAGTTGTAAGAAGCAGTTGTAATGAACTAGCCTGGGAACTGTTCAAAAGGCAGCTGAAATAAAATGCTCAGTAAGTTAAATGGCATAAGACTTGCATTCCATACAATTTCATTTTCACCAGATTATGGCACGCCAGAGTGAAGCCTATATTAAGTTATGCTTCAGTCTTGGACAGATAGCAATAAAATTGGGGAGAAATACACATTGCTAGGCCTGTAATAATGATGAAGAGTTACTTAGCTTTTTATACTTTTATTGTTGCTGTAATATATCAAACATGTTTCTGATTTGAACTGAGGAAAAAAACACACCCAAATCTGTGTTTTAAGTATTTGTGAAGAAATCAGTTGTAACATATGTAAGAAAGCCTGAGGAGAAGATTAAAGTCTTGAACTCTAATATAATGGAACACAGAGCCAATGCTGAACCACTTTTTTAGTGTAAGCAATAGGAGTTGGGGATAATCAGTATTTGATACTCAGAGAAATTTTCTTGAGTAGTTTCGATATTCTCAGTCCTTGACAGGTACCACTATAACATGACTGGTAATCAACACAAAGTTTTTCATTCATGACCAAAAACTTTGTCATATATCATTTTAGACAGTCCAACAGAGAAGTAAAAACTTTTCAAATGTATTGAAAACACCAAGAGTGCTTGACTCTGCTGATGCTAGTACAGCACAGGCTAATGTGAACAAGGAAGCTTCCATGCGAGGGACAGGTTTGTATCTGTGAATTTATTTTTAAAATTGGTGTGCGCAAGATGAAGCTGCTCTGGAAGGTGAAAAAATTAAATGTACAGAAACACACCAATGCATCTTAAAAGTATTGCTACAAAAGTGACAGGCTATTTTGTTTGCATGGTATATAATCATTCCAGAGACGTGATTCACTTCCCATAATATCTAATGCCTTTTGGGATCACAGGCAAACTGAGAAAGCAGAAGAGGCCATAAAGGTTTATCCATCCCAAGTTTTCCATTATGACTGTCCAAGCCATGGCTCCATGATTTTTGCCTTTACTAGACTGCACAAACTGAACAGAGTGGGACTGGATCAGCATGAGAGACCAAGGGTAATCCATGAGACCATGGAAATTAAGCACAGATTCTCAGAGGAGCATTTCTTCCCACTAAAGAAGGTGTAAGCTATTGCCCTCACACACATATGGACATAATCATGCTTGGGGAGTGCAAGGCATGGAGGGAGAAAAGATAAAAAAATTGAGGCCCTCATTCACTGTCATCAAATTTACAGGGAGCTATGCACTTAAAATTGCTTTGATCATTGCCAAAAACCCCCTAATTTTTCTTTCTTTTTCTTTTCTCTCTTTCACTTCACATCTACTGTAAGACTGATCAAGTGCCTGTTTAAGTGGCAGGCATCTTTCTCCCTAGAGATGCCAGTATTTTAATGATTTGTCAAGTGATCTACATTGAAATACACATTATTTATTACATACTTTGCACTTCAACAGCCACTTCCATCTGGAGATGGAAGGCGATGGGTTAGAAATGCTAATGAATAAAGAAGTCATTATTGATTCACAATTTCTTCTATTTAAGCAGTTAAGAGTATTTCTAATTTTTCTCAGCTGTCCCTCAAAATCCCCGAGAGTCAAATGTAATTTTAACATTTCTCTCCTTTAATAGAGGGGGTTGTATTTTCCTTGCAACAAAAGAAAGTTAAGTTATATTTGGGAATACTGATTATACAGAGCTCTGTTAAACCTATAAATGGAATTCTTTAATGTTCTTAAAAACTGAGCTATCTTGGGAGTTACTTTAAACACAACCAGGTAAAAGAAAATGGAGTTTTAGTCCCATTTAGAATAGCTATTAGTCCCGTAGTTCTTCCAGCATTTCTGAGGGGCAAGTGACTACTATCCCTGTATTTTGTCCAGGAAAACAATGCTTTGCAACAAGGTTACCAAAATCCCAGGTGAAGTGCAGCGGTAAAGCTGGGGAAGGTGTTTTCAGTTTATTTTTTGCGCCACATCCTTTTTATTAGGTCACCTTAAAATGTCATTCTTCCTATGCAGATTTGCTACTCCAGCAGGATAACTTCTAGTAAGATGTTACTTTAAAAGATAGGAAGGAAAATGTGACACTGACATGAACACCAGGCTCACAGAAAACCTGATCCTACAAACATACAGGAAGGCGAGTAAACTGAGTGCCACCAGATTGTTAATATGAGGAAAGTTTCTCAAATTCCTTTCATGGCTGCCAACCTCAGGCATAAAATCATGGAACTATTGGCAATTTTTCCATTGACTTCAAAAGGGTCAGCAAAAGGATCCTTGAAGTCTTATGCTTTAGCCAGCTGGTAGCACATCTTTCACCTCAAATCAAGAGTTACACTACTGAAGTGACTCAAAGACTCCCAATGCCTGTGTAATTTAATATTTTCTACATAATAATTCCCAAATGGAAGATATGGCATGAATGAGCTGTGTGGCATAAATATACTTTATTACTGCTTAGGTGCCCAGGGTGTTAAGCTGTGACAATACCCATTGTGCACAATCAAAGCAAGGCTTTAAAAGTTTCCCAACACATCTCCAAAAGGTGACAAATGGAAATGTTCACTATTTGTTGGCCTCTATGTAGGGATTCCTTTTGCTGACAACTGGTCAAGATTGCTGACTGAACTACTTTTCATTGACAAACATTAGCTGCAAGTCTTTTTTTCCACGCTCATAAAGCCAACATGCAGCAAACCAGTCTCTGCCTAGTTCTTCTTGAAAGCCCATATCTTTTCCAGTGCATTGTGGACTTCAGAAAGGCAGGCTTGCCTCCTTCTGTGGCCATTGTGTGGAGCCTAATTTATAGTCTGAACAAGCTCTTCACTATAAAAGATTTGCTTCTCCCTGCTCACTTCCTATTTCCCACAGTTAAAACAAGTTTCGAATAAAGGAATCACAGCCCTCCAAGATTACAAATTAGGCAAAGTAACACTCAGAGCATTAGCAGACTTTGTACTCAAAATGGTAAGTGAAAGGCCTAGAGAAATACAATCAAATCAAAGCAGGACAAAATCTAATGCAGGAAGTGTCTCCAAAGCTGTTTTTAATGTTGCCCATAACAAATACCTTTGGTTTAGGCACAGACATATTTGAGTGAAAGCTGGGTAAATGCCAGCAGCTGCTTTACAGACATTTGAAGCTGGAAGAATCTGCTTGGCTAATTGCTTGGTCTGGGCACTGTGTTGTAGTACAACCTATTAAGTGCTTGAATTATTTAAACTGAGGTTACACTTCTGCACAGGTTTTGAAACCTATTTTAGTACTGCTTTCAACAGTAATACCACACAGCTTTATTTTGTACTTCCTGACAAGTTTTTCTTTCCTCCAAACTCCAACTTTAACATAAAAATTCAGTTTCCCTACCAACATCAGTGGCTAGTTATTTTTATTTTACTGTGTTCTTTGTATTATGTTAAAATTGAAAGAAAAATCTTTGCTTCTCAGGCAAGGCACTGCTGAGATTACTGGATGTGAAAAAAAAATCAAGGAGTGGTTACAGTTTGGAGGAAATGTTCAACAGAGTAAAAGTGAAAAACTGAATTGAATCTTCATGTCTCTTTTTCTGCCCTAGAAGAATCCACAGCCCAGAATTGCTTCTGGCAGGCTCTAATGTCTTATCTACGTTTTAGCCATGGTCCTCTAAGAAGAGCACTTCACCATTCATTTAAGAGAACCACCCTCACTCAGGGTGACTGATCACTCCTCTTAAGAAAATGTTGCAAAGAAAAGGTGATCTCTGAAAGGTGAGACAAAAACTCAGAATTAAAAGTCAATCCTCAGCCCAAGAATAAATTAAATTCAAAAACCTTCTGCAAGAGGAGACAGAAAGGGGCGATGAGCAGTAACTTCTGTCTGTTCTTCCAGTCTAGTTGCTTACAATACCCTCTGCTGAAGCCAAACATCTCTGGATCAGCAAAAACTTTTCAGAGGGAAGTTCATGTTACCCTCTGAGTGCCCACTCTACTGGGAAATAGGTGGTTTTGCAATAAGTGAAACTGAGGTGCCTTTTGCATCCCAGCTTGGAGGCAACAGCCTTCATGCTCTAACACATCTTTTCTATAGCAGATACAATGATGAGAAAGAAGAAGGAGGCAGGAAAATAAGGAGTAAAACAATCTTTTTCACATAGTAACATCACTCTAGAGGCTGTTCTTACAAAAATATAATTATCTGCTAGGACATCATTCTCAATAAAAGTGAAACATTATAATAACTTAGATGATAGTTCAATGATTCCCCCCTGTACTCTGCTTCTGTGGGTATTTTAACAAAGCTCAAGAGTATGAACTACAAATAAGTAAATAAATGTTATTCTATCTCTCTGTTTCACCTGTGTGTAAAAGATCTGAGTTGTTCAGTTTAAAAAAAGGGATTTTGGATAAACCTGACTCATGACCAGGAGAATTTCTCAAGTTTCAGAGTCAAAATTGTGGCAGGAGTAGGCATTTAGATGCCACTAAAATGATTCCTTGTAGGGAGAGATCTCTCTCTGCTCAAGCAAGGGCACCAAACTCTTTTGCAGGCCAAAGGGAGGTGATGGCCATGGCAGGGTCTAGCAGAGTCACTGCCCCAGATCTCTCCAGCACATGGGATACAGAAGCCCCAACCCCTCTGCAAAGCCAACAGCTCGCCTGGCAGCTGCAGGAGTTGTGTTTCGTGGGAATTTGGAGCAAATGTATTTCTTCAGCCTTTAATAAGTGACTGCATGGCCTCAAGCAATGATGGATAAAAGAAAGAGAAAAAGCAAAAGCTCTCCCTGGCTAAGTCAGGAGACTTAGCCATTCTAGAAGTTAATCACCGTGACTGAAGTTTTATACCTACACTTCAAATATATAAATCAAACAAGTCAAAATTTCTTTGTCTTTTTCCTTCTCCATCCCTTCCCATCCCAACTGCTGGATGGTTCAGGTTTGCATGGACAGGAACATGGTGAGTGGCAGTGGCTCAACAAGTCCTGGCACTTTGGTTCTCACCTTGGAGACTGTATTTCTTTTGGAAACCTTGATCATGCCCAAAACAAGTAGGCTTTTGGTTACACAGAAAGTTTGCAACTTTTTTTTTTTAGTACTCCTTATGTTCTTTTTGCCTCTTTTCACAACAGTAAATCATTATTACAACAGATGTAAATTTCAAATCAAAATTATTTCCTTCCTTTCATGGTACAATAATGAACCATGTGCACAGTAAGGCATGAAGGAAATGAACAGCTCATTGGAGTTTAAGGCATGCAGGAACATTGCTGAAGAAACTTCAACAAGTCCATGCCAGGGATCATGTTACCCAAACAAAAATCTTCGGCATTTTTATGCTGTATTTTACCACCTCCAACTGTATAATAGACAAAAGAAGAGATAAAGGAAAACAGCTGGGGTGGAATAAAAAGCAGGAGTGTTCCATTGCACATGGTGATCATCAGCTGTTTCATAATAAACCATCATACTTTCAGGGGGCCTTTAAATTATTTTATTGTTATTCAAAATTGGTTTCTACCTTCTTCGTCTTCTACCATAACGTCCTGCTGCTACAGTCAAAAATGCAGGTGGAACTATGTACATAGAACAAAATAGTTAAAATGCTGTTTTGTCAAAACTCAGAATAAGGCCACTGAGAGTGATCAAAAAATTATCTGTTCTATGACATTTTTAAATTAAACCAATCAGTATTATATTTTTTTTATTATTTTCCTAAGAGAAAATTAAGATGAGGAAGCTAATCCTCATCAATCAATCAAAGGCTCCAAAGTACAGCCAAAAATAAAGTAGGAAAGTTTTGCAAAATGGAGTGATAAATAGGAAGGCCATAATTCTGTCAGTTTGCAGATAACAATCACTTTTGAAATCTCTGCTGTGAAGACCAAAAGAAACACATGCTCAGATGCCTCGGCCACCATTAAAAATTAAACAGTATCCACACAGAGAGAAGGTGGGGGAGGGAAGGGTCTGTACACACCAGTGATTATTAATGGTACACTCTTGCAATCTGAAACTATCTTACATTCCTAAATGGGTCACATCACTGTTAAAAAGAATGCTGAGGCTTCTTTTAGAACGCAACAGCTTTACTGAAATATGTTTTTACCATATGTTTTAATTAAAAATGTAGGGGCTTCATCCAACTAGGTTTTGAGGACTGTTATATAGGTCAATTTATTAAATCAAAAGCAGCAGAAACAATAAACGCAATATCCATGAAAAGAGAAATTACTTTAATCCAGCATGTTTGAAATTCCCTAAGCTTTTTAATATTTTTTTGGCTGAAATGTTTGCAAGAAAGAAAAAACGTCACATTAGGCTTTCAACACCATCTAAAATGTGGACTAAGAGTGTAGCCAAGATTAAAAAACAGCATAACAAAAAAAAAACAACCTACTCAAGAGTTGAAGAAAATGCCTTCAACTTATGGAAAGGGAACATAAAGAGGTCAGTCATTCTCCTTTGTTTGTCTACCGGAAGACTGGGAGGTGATTTGAGTATTGTGAGAAAGTGCCTTCCTGGGGAGAAAATAGTGTTTTTTAAAGAGTTCCTTAATTGACCAGAGAAAGGCATAATAGGGAACAGGGGCCAGATACAATCAAGCTTACAGTTAAGGGATGTTTTTAGTAGAGATGCAATTAATTCTGGAACTGACAGGGAAAACACTAGATTTCCTACCACCTAACTTACTATCAGATGATGTTTTCTTACCAAGGAGGGATTACTCGGAGAAAATATCAGACATTTTAGGCCTGGGGTATAAACAGCACATACAAACACAAATTCAGATTGAGAAAGCACTCAATGATTTAACAATTTCTTAGGAAAGCTGGTGTTGTGGCTCACTGAATACCGATTTACATCCAAAGCATTTGAGCAAAAAGGCAAGGTACAACAGAAGCATCTGCATGTGCATGCATATATGTAAACATAAAAAAATGTTCAGGCTTTCCTTCTGAATTATAAAAAAGGAAATAACATAACAGAGCTATTTTTTTCATTTACATTAGGGGAGTAAATCAAATGTAGAATTTCAGGCCCTAAGTAATCCACAGCCCACAACTCTACCTCATATCAAAGGATTTTGCTGCTTGAAATCTTCCTGGTGTCCCCTGGACCTCAGAGTCCCTGTCCTTGTGCCATGACCCAATTCCAGAGTGGTTCCCACTGAACAGACACCTAGGCTCTGCATCAGGGTGTCTCCTACAAAGATGTGTCAGAGCCAGCATTGCCCCAGCCCATCACGTTTATCTGACCCAACTTTAAAGGCAAGGAGCCTGATAAGCATGCCCAGTTTTAAAAGGTTCAGCGGGGCTGCTTTGCAGAGGACAGTGTAATCACAGGCAGTGACACTAAAGGAAGGATTCTTTGAATTTTAAGTTTTGCCTCTGAACAATTTCTTTTCTGAACAATTGATCTTGTGTCCCACTTTTGGGTCTTCAGAGGATGAGAGGTATAAACTCCATTTAACACAATCAATAGCAATATTCCCTGACACCATGAAAGCACTATTGTATTTTGGACCATTATGGGGAGATGCAATTGTCAAAATCTAGGCTTTGCTGTCTGTGATAGGGACTCCCTCAGCTGGAGGAAGGCAAATTACTTTCATGTGAGCAGGAGGAGAACAAAAGGAGAAATAATGCTTTGAAACATTCAACAGCCGATTCTTTACAGCCAGATGGAAAGGCTCTGAAAAATACCCCCTCCATTAGTTATTGGTGCTCTCAAAGGATGAAGTTTCACCTGAATGGAAAAATTAATAACTTTTATAGCATATACATTCCAGCAACAAATGAATAACTTTCCAAGAAAGGAATGTGATATTCTACCTGAGTTGTGGCAATGTTTGTTCCATCGGTGACCTCCACAGTCATGTTATACATTGACCTCTGCTCTGCATCCAAGGGCTTTGCAATGACAATCGTGCCCACTCCCTTAGAGGCGTCGAAAGAACTATCATAATTCCCTCCTAATTGTTGCACAAAAACACAATCAAATTAGCCATTTCTTGAAAACTTCCATTGCAAGTATTCTTAAAAATGGGCGTGTCTGTTTAGTGTCATCCATCTGAATGGCCTCTCTTAGCACACAGTACGTCTAGTGATACTTCTTTGCTCACAAGTCATTTATATTTCAAAGCACAGTTTGTATATTGAAAAGCAGATATCATTAGAATGCATTGCCAAAAAGAAAGAATAAAAATCTAGCAGTACATTTAAGTAAACTATAGATGAATCTACAAAAAGAATCAAATCGCTATAAGCCCCTAAGATGTGTGCCCTTGTGGTTTAAATAATGAACAAGAATAATTATCTTTTTGTGTAAAAGTCATTTCAAGAGGGTTTTATTCTACAAATTTTATTTTCAGGAAATTCTCACTGATACTTCTGGGTGCAAATACCATCATCTGAGTTTTTAAAAATTACAATTATAATCAATTTTAAAAATGCAAATAGATATTTGTTATGTTAATACCAAGGACAATGATAATTACTGGCAGCAAAGGTCAAATCCTTCCAGTGTTTTAAGAATTATTCAAATAGATCTGACAGGATACACAACCTAAATTCTTTTCAGTACAAAACCACCTCTCACAAAGCACTGTTCTAATACCAACATCCCCTATTCCTGTCACACACTGAATGCTGTAACAGTGGGAAAACCCTCCTGAGTACTCAGTGAAAGAAAGAAAAGAAAAAAAATCTATTAACAAGTAAAATAAGGCTATAAATAATATAACCTCAAATATAATTTCAGATTGCAGGGTTACAAGATTTGTCAGCCACAGCTACAGTTTATAAATTTGAACCACTCATTATTTTCAAAAGCGCAGCACACACTCCCTGCTGATAAGCTGTTTTCCTGGTTACTCATCTATGAAGTATAATTTAGTATTAGTTGAGTCTGAAATTTTTGGAGGCTAGGGACAGGGAGAGGTGGGACACAACACTGCTGACAGACAAACTCTTAAGCTATATTCATAACACAGCAATTCAATGCCAACCCTGCTCCAAAGAGACAAAAAGCCTTTCAAACCCCACTGGTTATAAGACTTGTGTAACAGCTGCTGAAAGCTCTTGAGATGAGGTCCACAGGTAGAAAAATATTCATCCTATTGACTTAGCTCTGGTGAAATATATATAAAGAGAGACATAGGTGAAGGGCTGGTAGCGTCACAAAATGGCTCTCAAAGTTTTAGGGCTGGGGACTGAGTAGAGAAGAGAAGAGTCTTCCATGCTCTCCCATCTGCGTGGTGTGAGGAACAGGAACTGGCATTATTCTCAGAAGCAGTCATGCATTTATTGGGAGAAGAATGTTTTGCCATTTGAAGAAGCTGAAGATTAGGAGGTAACACAGCAAAATCACAGCCCCTGAATTCCTTAATGTGAAGGAAGCTTCACTTCTACCTCTTGTACAGGCTACTGCAAAGAAAGAGGAAGGTGGAAGAAGCACTGCTCTGTCCATTTTTGCCTTGAAAGACATTCAGAGAAGGATAGAAGAAAATGGAAGCAAAAATAATAATGCAGGTGACTGCTGCAGAGGAAAGGAAGTATTGGTGAACTTGTGGCCACTGAAGTGATCCAAATGTAGTAATTTCATATGTGCCATCAGATTTCCATATGTTGAACAGATGTATGTACATATATACAGGTCTAAGCCTACTAGATGAAGTTGTGGTTTTCCAGGAAAACATTGCCACTGGACCTGTTGTCATTTATGGCAGATAGAAACATTGCTTACTCCTTGCCCTCATTCTGCAAGCCGTCCTTGATATTTAAGCAATAGCAAGGTATTTGTACATTGATTATATCTTCAGTGCTCTTCTTTTTTTTTTTAAAGTTAGTCTGGAAGAAAAAGTTTCTTTCTCCCAATTAATGTTTTAAATTGATTTACTGGAGAAAAATTGCACCATGAAAACCTCCTTTGAAGAAAAGAGCTTGAGATTCATGCAAGGAAATCTCAGCTGAAATGAAACTAGCCTTGGGACAGTAGGCACTTCACAAAGAGAATGTTTCATACTGATAACCATGAAAACAAAGTGCAAGTCTATACTTTGAGATGCTTAATAACCATCTTAATGAGCAATCAAAAATTATATGCTATCAACTGGCACACACTTCCAAAAAAACCTGCCTTTAAAACTTCCAAGAAGTAACATGGAAGGATTAGCAATAAATGTTTTAAATGACCTTCTGCTGGCTCAGAGCTTGGTTTTCAGGGCACCACATAGTCTGTTGCAAATAGACCAACTTCTTCAAGCTACTTCCATTAAGTGAAGCATACTCTTCCCCTAAAAGAAGAACTGAATCCATCATGTGAATTTTTTATACATTATTCACATCTTCCAAAACGGTCTAGTGACAAACAAATTAATCTTGGTTGCCAGCTATCCCAGCCTGTAACTAACCAGGCAATGCAGTTCATTTTACATTGAATCGTTTTCTATTAAACAAGGCAGAAATTGCATCAAACACTGAGGCAGAGATGGATCAGAGAACATCCTGCTGTGAGATCTGTGATTTTAATCTATTTTGGAGTGAAACCCTGAATTATTCATGATTCAGTTTTCTACATTTTAACAGACCATGGTCAGATGAAGAACCATGCAGATGGATGAACTTCTGGGAATACTGCCTGAGATATTGGGTCCTGCCCCTCATCTGCAGTACCAGAAGCAGTCTGCAAATGGTTTGTGCTGCTCTTTGGCCTCTGTATACACTCCAAACAAGACCTCAGATGATAAATGCTTCTGAAGCTGCACTAAACACTGATGAATTAATGAATTACATTAAAATGCTATAGAAGTTAAACATTTAAAGTCTTACAGATGTGTTAAGCCTGTGCAAGGCCTACTATGAGCTTAAGTCTATGCAAGGACTATCAGAAGCATCCACCACAATCACCTTTGAAAGACAGGTGCTGAGTTGGAGAAAAAGAGAGGTATCATTCTCATGTGAAAACAAACAGGAGTTTTTAAAACTCTTGCAGCTGGGAACTCCACATGAAACCACTTCCATCCAAAGATGCCCATGGAGAGGTTGGAGGCTGAGGCCCTAGGAGGTGACAGCTGAGAAGGTGCTGGGTTCTGGGGTGCTGGAGGCTGTTTCTGAAAGCTTGACGTTTTGTCTGTTCCGCTCTTTTGGAAGGGAGCTTGTCTGCAGTGCCATAAGCTCCCACAGCATCAGTTGTAACAATTTTACTATTGTCCATTTGATAGTTTCTTTGATCACAATCTTCAGATGAAAGAGGGCTAAGGATGATGGCATTTTGTTCAGCTGCTCAGTTTTATTAATGTGAATTTTCATTACTTATTCCACTTTCCAGCATTTGGCACATGCTTTCCTTTTTACTGTCTACTAAACCCTGCTTTCAGATACAAGATACGTAGAAGCTGTCTTTGCTAATGTGCTTGCAATTGCATTAGTAAAGAAATATTTCAAATTAAGATAATACATTGGGAGTTCCTCAGGCACTTTGGGAAAATCAGTGACAAAGAAAGCAAGATGATTGCACTGACAATCTGGCTAGACAGGTTATCCTGAGAAAGCATTTTAATACTGAATAACCCCAGAGAGATTGGGATTAGCTGTTGTCTCTGGTATCATTTCAGGCTAAAACGTAATGCTGATGCATCTTCAATACAGTTTAAAGACTTCCCTTAAAATAATCTAATTAGACTGAAGCACTTTGAATAAGATTGTATGAAAAGTCCACGTCTACTTTAAATGCTGTCCTTGGATGAGAAGACTTACCATGCTGGAATGGTAAAAATTCATCCAGAAAAAAATTCATCCACTTTTTCTCTCCAACTGATTGTTAAGATTCCCAAAATCATCTAGCAGATAGTTATGTCTACACTTCAGACACCTAAATTTAAGTGAGATGATTTTCACCCTTACTTTCTTGAGGTTGATCTTAATGCTTTTGCAAAAGCCCTGGAAGCATTACATTTTTAGAACTAGTAACTTTTAGAACTAGCAATTTTAATGTCATCTAATAGTGCGTTATAGTTTATATATGATTTTCCAATTCCAGCTGCTTTTGGTGCAGCTGTAGAAACAGCCCCTGGTACAAATGATCTTATTAACTGGCCCTCACTACAACTCTCTAGAAGAGTCTTTATTTTCAGTTTAACAGATGGTATAGTACAGTTAAGTAAGAGATCTCAGGAAATTGAACTGAGACACCTCTGAGCCAACAGATTCTAAGTTGTGTACTTGGTATAGAGCTGGTTACATTTTCTGTCTGAACCTGGACTTTTACCTTTGTTCTTAGCTGATTTTTTGGCTTCAGAGTCACTATGAACAATTCTTCTTCTGACAGAAGTCCCGTATACTTTGGAAAGAACTGATTTTCCTTCTTATAAAAAAGATACCTAAAAAGCCCCAAACCACTGAACTTTGTGAGGCTAACAAGAGAGGTGCAATGGAAAGGTGAAGGAAAACTTGAACTATCAAAAGGGATTTCTGGGGGTCGGCTGAAGAATTTGCCTAAGGCAAGACACAATCCAGATCTTGCATTCCCACAGGACGTGGGCTCTGCATCTCTGTCCCTTTCTAATTTTAGCATTGGGGTTTTTAATTTTCAAGTATATTCTTCTTATATTGCATTTTGCTGCAAGCAGGTAATTTTTTTGGTAGGCTTTTCCTAGACGTGGTTCCTTTTTGGTACGATGCAAAGCCTCCCCATGTTCCTATCAGTTGCTGATACCCACTTTAGGATGATCATGCTGCTGGGAAAAATAATTTTCTCCTCTGAGAAGAAAACATGTCAGCAAATCTGGAGGATCTGTAGGCAAACGAGTCCCATATGACCTTTTTCCATATTTTCCAGTGGGACGATCAAAGAGGCTGGGATTGAATTCCACCTCAGAAATATCTGAAGACTGCAGAGAATTAGACTTGTTCATTCTTAGATGCAAAGATGGATCACACTGAGCTCTGGAGGACATCCCCAATTCCAACACTGCTAAAACCTAGCAGGAGTCTTCCTTCACTGGCAGGTAGCAAACAGCCCACAATATTTTATGTTCAAACTTAATAGAGCCATGATATACGGCTATCCTCACATAATCTCATTTGGCCCACCATGCCATTATGAACAAATGGAGAAAAGAAATAGAGGAAATTATCTGATTTAGAGAACAGTCCTCTAAACCACATTTTCTCACTGCAGAGAAGATTCTTACTTGTCTTGTCCCAAAAAAGCTGACATCAGTGAACAGTGATGATAAACGGGACCAATTGCTACAATTGTCACATTGTTCAGGGAAGAGAATCAGAGCAAAACACAGGAAACTAATTCACCCTGAAACTCAGAGGTGAGGCTAAAGTACCTCTAGAATTTCCAGAAAAAGAAACAGAGCCAAAATTTTAATTTCTTTTGTTTTCAAAGAAGATGAAATAAACTTAAAGACCGCCTCAAAAACCAAAATTTCAACTACAGATTTTTTTAATCATAACAAAATAAATATTAGTAAAATGAGGCAAATAGTTATTCTTTTATGCACTATATCATGCTAAGAAGAAAGTAACGTAGACTCTGAATTTTAGATAAAACTACTGTAAAGAGAGTCAAAGCCTTGAGTTTGCGGCTAAGAAGCTGAAAGCAAGGGCATAAAAAGCAAGAAAGAAATCAGGAAAGTATTTTAGGTAGTTCTCAGAGAATATTATTCAAAGAAGGCTAGGGAGCTCCATGTTTTTGACTTTAATGAAAACTGGCAGCACTATGAATTAAATGGACAATTAACTAAAATTAATAGAGATTAAAATTATTGGCACTTAAGCACGCTTGGTAAAAAGTGCTGATGTGGTTTCAAAGCTTGGCTGCTGTTATAAAGGCACAGGCTGGAGGAGGAAGCAAAGGTAGAGGGAGGACTGTTTGGGGAACCAGAGAGATGTTGTGCAACATGCCACTTAAGCAAAGACTAGCACCATGCAGCTTAGCTCCAGTGTTAAACTAGTCATCCCACCATTCCCATCAGTAAGAAAGGAAAAAACAGAAAGGGCTCAATTTACCTGGTACAAATAAAGGTCTCTGACTTATTTGGGAGTTCCCATTGCAAATTAGTTTCTTATTAATGACTAAATAAATTGTAAACTGATACAACTTTTGCTTATGTCTTTCACACAGCGGGATGTGCATGAATTGAGAATGGTATTGAATGCAGTCTGAAAACAGAAAAGATGTCAGGTATGACATCTCAACTATTCCCAATTAAAGAAACAAACAATCATCCAAGTATCCTGTTCCTCTCCATCCCGTCAATGGAAGATGACCTTCCTGCCTGTGTGGCATCTTCCTCCCTTGGATCTGATTAACTCAAGAACTTAAACAGCTACCTAAAGTATATATAATTAAGGTGAAAAGTTAGGCAGACAGGACACTATAGCCAAAATTTATCTGCTCTCCCTCTCTTTTTTTTTTTTTGTCTGGCAGAGAGTGGATGTTATGCATTAAAAAAGAGATCGTTTGGAATTCCAATGCCCATTTATTTTGAAAAGGTCATAAAGATAAAGGTCAAGCTGCAAACTCTATATTAAACCATGTCTCTACATAAGCCTTCAGGGGTTTTGTTGACATTACTGTGAACTATGCACAGAGGTTCAGAATCACGATATACCAGATGGAACAGGATCGGGTCTGGTTTTACAGCAGCACAGAAACCATCTCGTGCATCAGCAGTCACATACAGCTTTCTATATATGGCAATTAACTTCTACAAATATCCCATGACTTTCATTGGGCTTTTCAGCACTAGACCTCAATGCTAATGGTATCAAGGAACAATGAAAAAAGTGGGGTTTGACAATGGCTAAAGGCAGAAATGGTTATCTAAATACACTGTGTTCTGTCTGTAAAACTCTCAGGATGGGTTTTGTCTTTGTCTTCTACGCTGAATGTCTGGAACAACAAGGTCTTCTGCATGCCCAGGATTGCTGGCTATTCCTGTTGCAGAAACTGCTGCTGTTGGGAGTGCAATTATTTGTAACAGCAGCAATATTTAATGAAAACATTCATATGGTAGCAGAACCAAAGTGGAAGGTCAGGGTCACCGATTTCTCATTAAATCCAGGAAAGCTCTCTCTCAGTGACCTCTGCAATGATGCAGCATCTTGCAACTTCAGAAGCTACAGCCTGTAGGGAAACCATTAGAATTGTTTAAATAGGGAAAATCTTCTAAACCATTTGAACTAGTTTAGGCATAAAGGCCACATTATTTGACAGAGGTTAAAATTTCCTAATGTTCTTCCTATCATCATCTCTGTTTGGTAGGCAAAAAATCAAATACCATTACAAGGCGTTGCTTGATTGAAAGTGACTCTTAATAATGAAAAAGAATGTAGCAGAAGAGCAGGGGTTTCCCTCAGGGCAGCATTTTAATGAGAGCTGGTCAAGCTGATATGGAAAGAACCAGAAGTCAAGCAAAAGGTTCCAATAGGAAAAAACCTGTCAATAACATCAATAAAGATGGATTTGTCTTGGGAGGAAAGGGTCAGTGAGGAGGGGAATCAAAATATAAACATTAGCTTATAAACTGCATGTTGCATACTGAAGCAACCAAGGAAATGGCAGGAAAACTGTAGGAAACATATGCTGTCCTCCCCCAGGGACTAGCAGGAACTTCAGAACATGGTAGTAGCTTTGGGTTTAATTTTAATACGATTGGCACATCAGAAACGATGCTACAAATTCAGAGAGGAAATGGTGCTGCCTCTGTCTTTCATCTGCACAAACTGGCAATAAAAGGTGGATGAAAATTATTCTGACAGACCCTTTCTCCTGTGGTCCCTGTCCTTCCTGTCAGCTAAACCCATCTGCAAATAACTATGTTGAAATGGGAGCCAGGCTCAATCCCTGTAAATAAAGACTGCTGATGCACACTTTCCGCTAAGTCTTTTTGTTTCCCTAATCTTTCATATAGCATTTGCTTTATAACCCTTCATTTAAATAACTACACTGTGCAGATGAACTGTTTTACATCCAAAGGTATGCAAACACTACATAGAAGCATCTGCAAATATTAAGAAGTACAATAATTTTCTAGGGGAATTTCTCACTTTTGAGATGTTAAATGAGTTATTTTAAACGACATTAACTGAAGCAGCAGAAGTGGGAAAGAAATGCTTAGGAACATTGACTCCCATTTCTCTAATTCAACCAAGTGAGACCCTGTGCTCCCTGTAATTTTGGCATCTAATGGCATTTCCCTGTGATTTTAAGACTGCTATGACTTCTCCTCCTTTTTACTAAGGATGCTTCTCCCTCCCTATTTTTATAAGCAATTTTATGTAAGGCAATTTTGTGGTTGAAATCTCACATCAAAACACATTTCTCTGTTTCAGCTTGCATTCAAGACAAACTTTTGGTGTCTCCATTTGTAACCCATATGTTGAGGCATCCCATTCTGTTTCACAGTTAAATGGATGGCACTGGACTGTGAAAAGTTTGAATTAATTATTTGTGATAAACTGTGGAAAATCCGTGAATAAAATGATAATAATTGGACACAAATACGGTAAAAGCTGTCATAGAAAGAAATGCAGCACATCCATGTGTCGCATTGCATCCTGTCACAGGCACTTATGAAAGATGTAATATAAATTGTCTCAAAAAAACTTGCAAAAAATAAAAGGCAGCCTGGATAGTTGTATTTTAGCAAATGTGTTTGCACTAAGGGTACCTTCTGTTGAACAGTTCTGCCCACAAGCTGTCTGTAGAATATAGAACATCTCTCGAGCATGCTTGCCACCTTGAAGCAGGGCAGTCGGAAGCAGAAAAAAAAGAACAGAATGCAGAAAAAAAGGTGAAGAAAGAGAGAAATGAGGGACAGCAAGTCTAAGTACCATAAATACATTTAGAAATGAGATTAGCAAAGTATGACAATAGAATTTAAATGACAGACAACATTAAGATTGCAGTAAATAACATAGTACGAAAAAAAAACAATTCAGCCATACAGCGCTTTTTTTTTTTTTAAGCTTAGCTAAGGAGTCATAACAAAAGCAGGAATATTATTATTATTATTACTACTGTTATCACTATATTAAAATAGCATTTTCATTTCATTAGGAAAATGGATTTAACTTGGGGGGGTGGTGGGGGCAAGATAATTCAGGGTTAGTTTTCTTGCTCTCAAAACTGCGCAGCTGAATGTTTTGCTTCTGGGGTGTCCTCCTGGCACCACTGGCTCCGGACTTACCGACGATGTCAAACCAGAGGGGGATGTTGGAGGGCTGCACAGAGACCACCCCGACAATCTCGGTCACTTTGTCACTCTCCATGACGGTGAAGTTGTAAAAGGGTTCATCAAAAGTCAGGGGCACGGGCGAGGGCACAGGCTTTTTTATCCACTCGATATGGAGACGCGCAGTGGAAGACTTTTGGGGCCGGCCATTGTCCACTGCTTTTATCTGGCAGGCACAAAGAAAAGAGGGCTCAGGCTGAGCATCTCATCTTGGCAGTTCAGAACTAATTCTACTGCAGTGCAACACCTGCTTGGAAAATGGCCTTTGTAACCTTTTATGTAAAATCTCACTAAAAAAGGACATATTTCTCAATTCTCATTCTTTTTTTTTTTTTTTTTTTTTTTTTGCATAATGCTTTGACTTTTCACTGAATAAGGTGATTTTAAACTGAAATGTTTTATTTAAGAAATGCTGGTGTGAGGCCTCCTGCAGATGCAATTCAAACACTCCCCACACAGATCGTCCTCTCGAGAACCAGCTTCCCTGTCTGATTTCATCTTGCACTCAGCTCCATCTTGTAGCAAAGCTGGAAGCTTTGTAATGACCCTTTTGCAAGACCATGCATTTGCAAAACATGCTCACCCAGACCATGTTCCACTGCTTTCAAGTGGCATCTGTGCTGCAGATAAGTATTCCCTATATTACCTTCCTCAGGATCTTTAATTAAATTAAGTAAGTTTCAGGTCATTTCCCTCATTCTCTATAAAAAATATAATTCAAAGTTTTGTCATGTTTTCTTTCTCTTCTCTGTCAAGTTCATTAAGAATTGCTTTGCTTGGTGCTATTTCTTTTTATTATAAAGTCTTCTAGAAAGATGGATAGGCTTGATCTTTGTGTGACATGCTTTATGGATTTAGCATAGCAAAGACAAGATGAGCAGCAACAAACACTGGGCTTAAGAAAAGGCTGAATGCAGGTTACAGAATGGGTGCTTTGGTGGATAACATCAATATTAACAAAATGTTAACCTTTTTTTTTAAAAAAGGTAATGTTTCTGGCTAAATAGGTCCACTGGTATAAATATGCCATTAGAATACATTTTAAAAATCGGGAATAGTTAATTTTTCTGAGATATCATGCCCTACTTCTTCCTCTGGAAATGTGTTAAGTGTATTTGATACTAACACTCGTCACTCTGCTCCATTCCAGGGAGGCCCTTTGTGAAAAGATACTGAGGGTGTGATGATCAGTTTCTAGTTAGAAAATATTCAGCTGTTGCATTATAAGAAGGTTCAGATCTCAAACAGGACGCAGAGGTCGCCAGAGGGAAAAGTACTCACTCACTCGAAGGCTGCTCTACTCTGATTCCTAGGTATTTCTCAACATTTTGTTATTTATTTATTTTCCAACATTATGAAGGCAAGCCACGTCTTTAAGATACATCACTTCCAGATGTCAGACCATGGATCTCTGTCATTTTTATTTCAGCTCCTTAACTACAATTTGTTGGCTTATTCCTGCACATGAAGAGTGCACATTCCAGTCTTATATGGCTTTTATATCAACTCAACCATATTTTATTCCCCCTTACCTCCACTGTACAGTTAGAGTTCTGAAAGAAGAATTTTGACTGAGCTTTCTTTTAACTGAAATTGCTTTCACAACACACAGTACGCAGTACTCCTCCTCTCTTAGATGCAGCCACCTAACTGGGACAGGAGGTGCCCTCTTTAAGGGCAAACAATTGTATCCACACCAAAGTAAGTACCCTTTTGTAGCTGTATCTGCCCAGGTCAACATGATACAACTTTGGGAGCAGGCAAGTACTTGGTCTTCATTTGTGCATATTCAAGGGAATGGCTTATGCTAACAATTTGCAGGCTGACTTAACAGTCTGAGAATACTTCATGACCTGCAACAGCATGAATGATCTCTCACACTCAATTTTTTGGCAGTAGTTGTATATGAATACTAAATTTCTTAATTTAGGTCTTACATACAGGGCATAAACACAGTTATATATTCCTCTTTATACAGGAGGGCCTATTTCTCAAAAAAAAAAAAAAAAAAAAAAAGAAGTCAGGCAAATAATGGGTTTGTATGTCAATGAAAGAGTGCTTACTGTTAAGATGTCATAACTCCCCGCTGTGAACTGCTTTCTGGAAGAAATCATCCCTGTTTTGGGATCAATGAAAAACTTCCCATCATCGTTCCCATCCACAATGCTGTACGAGATTTCTGCATTAGGGCCTTCGTCTTTGTCAAAAGCAAAAGCTCTGTAGATGGGCTCCCCTCTTTTCTTGCGGTCCCTCTCTGGCAGCTTGATCTGATAGACCTTCTCTGGGAACTGCGGTTTGTTGTCATTCTCATCCAGAACTTGCACCACCACCCATACAGAGGATTGCTTGGGAGATGTGCCCCCATCTGAGACGGTTACCTGAAAAACAGCAGGGCAAGTTTTTACCAACAGCTACAGCGGGACTTCAGGAATTGGAGAAAAATATAAAGCATAAGGAAATTCCCTGCCTTCCCCAAAGCTAACCTGCAGTTTGCAACATCTTCTGTGTACACAATACATAGTTACTATAAACATGCTCAGGGCTTAACTCAATTTGTCCACAATGGTAAATCCAGGAATCCAGAAGATTTTTTTACTTCTGAGATGAATGTGGAATATAGAACCTGGAGATTAGGAAGCTATTTCTCAAAACATTAAATCCTTTTATCTCAAATTCGGCAAGTTTATCTCAGAAGGGAGAACTGAAATTAACCCATTAATCAGGGATCCCTGCATTTTTTGCATACATATTTTAAAGTTCCTTCTGTCATGGAAAGAATTTGAAAGATGCATTTCTTCTTAAACCCTAAAAGAACCTCTGTCATTTTTTTCCCATTAATTATTTGGAAATTCTTAAACAACAAAAGGATTTCTGTCAGCTCTTTTCATTCATTACCCAAGATGTGACAGCTCATTAATTCCAAACCTGCTTTATAAGATTATAAGGAGCACAGAGAGGCAGGTAACAAAAAATTTCTGCTGCATTGTGTAGAGAGTGCACTGTGCTGCCAGAGACATGTAAGAAATAAAATCTTTGAGATGAAAGTTAATTAGTAATTTAGCTGCAACTTAAACGGAATTACTAATAATTTTCAATCTGAAACACTATGAAAATGAAATGATTCAAGATCAACAAGCCCTCAAGAGATTTAATAATATGCCTTCAAAATGAAATCAATATGTTTCAAACTTCTCCCTCAATATTTCGATTGCATTTTTAATGAGAAAGAAATAAGGCAGAAAGTTATTTTTGTTTGCATGAAAGAAGTTCAAATTTCATTTTCAGCTACATATGGTAACATGCCAAATCCCACAGTAGCAATTTCTGATGATAGTGAGCCAAGATATTACATACCCTTCTCTGCTCATACTGATCACTGCACATCGATTGGTTTACTGGTAACTTGATGTTTTATTTTTCCTTAAAAGTTCCTGTGTTCCCTTGCAAATTCTATAGTCCTGATGTCCAGTTGTTGGGCAAAGTAAAATTTTCTGGGAATAATACCCCATGGCATTTCCCCATCCTTGTGCAAAGTCTAAACTTAAGAGTAACCCCAGTTTAACATTGAGATCAGCAGAAAAATTGTTTTCTATGAGAAAGATAAAAGACTTTATCCCTTTCCTGTATTTAACAATGTGTTTAAAAACTGATGCAGTGGAAGGGAACAGACTGACAGCCTCGGGGACTGAAACAGCTCATTTACAGAAAAGTGAGGAGCATGGCAACATACAGTGGCAATGTAAATTTCCCAAAACAGCCCAAAACCCACTTGGAGAGTGGAACCATCCTCCCAACAACACATACGTGTCTCAGGCCTGTTTCTCCCAAGATTGGGGTAGAGTTTCCTAAGTGCTGAGTTGCTTTGGCAATTAGCACTTGTTGGGACCACCACTTCTGTGATGGGGACACCTGTTTGGAGAGTGCTGGATGGGGATGAGACCCATCCTGCAACGTGACATCTGCCAGTCACCAGCACAGGGGTGTGGGAAGAAGACCCACACCACTATCAGTGTGCTGAGCCATCCAGTTCCCACTGCCAACACTTTCCAAAACAGCATTTCTAGTGCTGAAAGGCTGTACACACAGCTGTGAATCTGCCTTTCCACATGGAGACAGCCACACCACCAGGGACCTCAAGCCTCTCCACTTCACTGATGATCCCCTCTGTTTCTGCTCTACTCTGTTGCAACTGCCCAAGCTCTAGGCAAGAACACAAGTTAACAAAGGAAAACCTTTTTTGGGTTTCTCCATAGATAAAATAACCATTGATGACAAGCAAAAAAATACTAGTAAGATTCTGGAAACTCTTGTTCTCTGAACAAAAACAACTTTTTTTTTTTTTTTTTTAAGACATTTTCTTCAACCTGCTAGCAGTAATCAACAAAAAAGGTGTGTGAGTGAGATAAAGGGTTTACAACCCGCTATGTCAATAAAATCTATGAAAACCACACTGGCATAAACAGTCAAACAACTATGATGAAAAAACCCTACCTGAGTCAAAAAACTGCTCAAGAAGTGAAGCATCCTTCTGTCTTACCAGTACATTCTCACAGTTTGTCACGTTACTGACTAGCATGGTGCTGTGAGAGCAAATGTTTGCATGCATTTGTTTGTTTTGTAAGCCCAAACTTGGAGGGAACCTATTTGGTAACAGAAATGTTGCACTGAAAATATTTGCTGACAGCTAACAGGAAAGAGTAATGGCAATAACACAAAATGACAGCTAATTAATAAAAAATAATGAAAAATGGCCTGAAGTTACTAAGTTCTACTTGGGCTAAAACTTTACATCCCTGGAGAGGAAAATGTTAGGCACCAGCTAAGCCTTTTTCTCTGAGTGACACTCAAAACTTTTCAAAATTACAGGATGAAGCTCCACTCAAAAAGCTCTGAGTGCCATGCACAGGAATTGAAGTTCTCTCTTTGCAGGCATGTAAATTAATTAAGCCTCCCTCACACCAGTGATGTGATTATTTCCCCATCTGTAAATCTGCATCTTGAGTGATCCCTTTTCTGCACTCCATCATCCTGACCCCAGCCTGGCTATTCAGGTTCCAGCCATAAACAAGGTAAAAGAGCTGCAAAAATTTCATCTGCCCCTGCAGAAAAAAAGCCACCATGACAACACATTAAAACAAACCAAGAAATTGCTGCCAGTACAGAACTGTTCCCAGACAAAACCAGGGAGAAGCAGAGAGGTCATTCAGCACATCACTCTGCAAATACCATTTCCATCAGGACACAGCATCACACCAGCACTTAGGGGCCCCTCTAACCAAGGCAATTTCAATTCAAACATTACCACAGTTCTTAGCTAAACCCTTGAACAGCTGGAAATTACAGTAAAAAGTAACCAGGGAGGGGAGGGAGGTTAGGATGTTCATAGGACAAAGCTAATTCACAGCTGGTATCTCTGGAAATGCAAAAGGCAGATGTGCAAGGCACAGGAGAGCTTGCAGGAAAGAAGCTGTAATTTAGGACCAGTGAGGTTCTTTTGTTTAGAAACCTGCAGGTAGCATGGTAGGAGAAAGAACACAGAGATGGAAGGTAATGCAGATGAATGACATCTGAGTGATATCTGTCATTCATCAGTCAGTCTGAGACAGACTGTCTCAATACATGCTTGTCAAAGTTTGCCATCGAAAACCCAACAAGAGGTGACTCTCACAGTAATCAGAATGGGAAAAGGGTAAGGACAAAATCACAGCTTTCCCAGCAGAGATACGGAACAGCTGCTTGGTCAGCATGTGCTTTCCTAAATGGTGAACACCTTCTGCTGTCTGTGTGATGAGTCTGGTGTCCAGATCCAACTGCTGCAGACAAGCTGCTGCTTGACCATGAGCAGCTGAGATGGACCAGGACAGTGCCTGTCCCCTCTGCTGCACTGGTTAGATATTGCTGCTCATGCTGTGTGAGGACAGCCTAAACAGAGCATATCACCTCCCAAAGCTGGGATACAGCCATGAAAGCAGCTGAATTTGCACTCCATGACTAATAAGACAAAGGGTTGATCTATTCAGTAAGGGTAGAATGTCTTAAAAAGAATATGATTACATATTTAATAAGGTCTGAATGCAACAGACAACAAAATTAATATGAACTATTATATATTTTCATGGTGAAATCCTAAGCATCGTTGCTGTTTTCTCACAACCAGTTCCACTACAGTTTTCTCCACAAAATGAGTATTTTCCTCTAGGAATCTGTATCTACCCATTGGCTTTAATGCTTATGAGTTAACAGAAATATGTCTGTCAATACACATACAGATACTGGCTACCTGGGAATTTCTTTAGGAAAGTAACAACAGTCACACCTCCCTTACAATGCTTCCTTTAGCTGGATGGACCAGGACAAGGCCTCCTCAAATTCCCTCTACTTCTATCAGATATGTATTTTTTGAGAAAAATGCATTAAAATATCTCCTTCTGCAGCATATGATGAATTCAGCGTAATAACAGAACTTTCTCTCCAAGTAAAACAATTTCCACTTCTGCAGGATATACTTCAGCAGGTTTGGTCTATAGGCATTAACACTCCCTTCCTTACATGACTGAGAGATATTCATGTTTATGTTCATGTACACAGAACAACTACAAAGGGATTTCCATAGAAGTGAACCTTCTCAGTGAAAATTAAGACTGACACTGAATGTTAACATACCACAGCTGGAATGTTAGACGTGAGAAGTTCTTTTTATCACTATGGAGAAGGCATGGAGGAGACATCTACTGTGGAAGTATTGCCTAATAATACAGCCTAGCAGACCTCAGCAATGGTCACAAAAGGAATTTTGCCTTGAGACAGTCACTTCTCCTATGAGTCAGACTGTGACACTTAATTGGAGAAGGTGTCGTCCTTGAATCTTTCAGAATACATATACAACTGTGAGGACCACCCTCCTGAATTAAGAGTGCTGTATCGAATCTCATTAACAAAAGCTCATGACTTCCAAGGTAATTATTAACTCAGCTAGAGGGAGTAGCTAGCAGGGATGTTACTTCAACAAGCACAAGACAATTAGCAGGTGTTTAACGTGACTCATCAAGCCTTGAGAAGAACAAGTATCTTCTTCCATATCATTCCTTGGCAGGAAGAAGTACTTAGCCTACCCAATATTTAAGTTATGAGGAACTGTCACATCACTGTCATTAGCATTGCAAAAAGCTGAAGATGCCATATTTGCTTGTTTATTTTTTTAGTGTGATAACTGCTTAATGCAAAATGAAGTGAGCTGAGATGCTTGTCCCTCATCAAAGGAGCGTGCACAAGGAGATTTTCAGGTAAAAGTCTCTCCCTTCCCCCAGCAAGAAATGCTAATTTTGCTTCAGAAAACCTTAGAAAAGAGAATCTGGTTGAGCTACTGAAGGCAGAAAAATGATCAAAGGGAGCGGGAGAGTTAAGACATACCCCTGCTGTTAGTGACTAATGGGTTTGTTTCTTCTGCCAGTGTGCAAACGAGCTGCAATACCTATTGTAAGTCTCTGGAATTCAGCCCGAGTAGGAGAAATGAAAGACTATAAAGGAGAGCTCATCGAGGGATGAATACAACTTTAAAGTCAAATGCACTGAATTACTATCTCTGCCGACTTCAGAGAGAGAATAAACTCGTGGCTAAATTCTTACAAGGAAATATTTTTCTGAAATGCATGCTGTTACTGAACTACATGTCAGATTACTGCTACAAAGTGAAGGCAGTGTAGCTCAAAGATATACAGAATCTGAGAGAAAAATAAATGTAATTTTTCTTTTCTTTTTTCTTCAAAACGAATACTGAGTTAGCTGTAGCAAACTAGATACTTTATCTTTCTAATCCCTTATCTAGCAACTGTGGGAAAGAAATGGGTAAGTGCTTATTTCACTTATTCTAATAGGATGTGGTGCTGTCCCAAAAGACAAATTATAATTCTTGTCCAAAAGAGTTCCAATCATATCAATATGATCCATCTTTCCTTTGCTAATCTGGGAAATCTTTGTTTGTAAAACAATTACTACATTCACTCTGGCCAGGTATGAGAAATAAATAATTTAGAGTACATTTTAAATAGAGATTATTACTGACATAAACACTCTAGGTGTTTGATTAGGAATGTCATTGGCTTCCAGCCACACTCAAGCTTGAAAACGATGCATAATGGTCTGTTAAACCATTTGAGAATTAACGATGACATCAGGTAATTTCAGTGCTGTATTGCCAAAAGACAGGAAGAAAGGAAGGAAGGCAGGCTTTTTCATTTGGAGTTAAATGCTCCCTGTAGTATTTGCAAACCTAAATATTAGAAGAGTGTACTGAAGAAAGCCTTAGAGGCTTCAAATCTTAACTTCTGTCAGACTCAGAATGCTGAGACCAGTAGATGGTAACCAAAGGACCTGGCAGAATGAAGTATCAGAATGGGTGATTTAAAAGTCCAAAAACACTACTACATCTATTACATTTATCCTGTGTCACACTTTATTCTACAAGCTTTTTGGAAACAGAAACAGTAAACAAGTCCCTGTAAAGAAACTAAAGACTTATATTTCAGATTTAGTAGCAATAAAAGGAAGAATCTGCATAGCTCTTGACATTGACCCTCTAAAAGAAAAATAGCAGTTTTCCACAAGCATTGCTTTTGAAGTTCATTACAGTATGGAGATCCTGACGACCTTTGTGCATCAGCCTTTATTTACAGTGTTCTTCAATCAATACATGCTAAGTGCAGAACAACCATTACTCCATTAGATTCCCAGAAAACAGAGCAGCCTGTCATGTTTTAAAGGAAGCTCCTTCAGGCAACCTCAGAAAGCACCTTCCCCTTCCTTTCCCTGAGTAAAAAGAAAAATATAATCCTTAGGAATGTTGAGATCATAATTTGCATTTGATGAAATGTAGATTAAACTTTGTCCAGAAGTGAGTCTAAGGCAGTCACTTTCTAGAAGTCCAGAAGCGCCTCTTACTTCCACCGGTGGAATTAAATACAGAAAAGCTTTACCTGTACTGCCTAACTGTGCTATAGTCACCTAAGATTGAGCAGAAATCCTCTGGTAAGGAAAAGCATTGCTCAACCAGGACTTTTTCTGACCTTCTAGGTGATAACAGCACCTTGAAACTGCACATATCATATCCCATGTTGAGCAGTCTGCAAAGTTTGCAATGAGAAGATTGGAAAATTTGAGATGATCACAGTAAGAACATCAACCTCAGTCACCAACTAATTGTAAAAGTCTTTTGAGTACATTATGAGCTTCCTCTTTGCTCATGAGGCTACAGTAATGAGTCTTGCTAAATATATAATGAAGAAAGGCTTGAAAAGCAGAAGAACATACTCCAAACTGTCCCCTGATAGTAACTGTCGAAGAACATTTAACCACCGTCAGACTGGCGCCTTACAAACAAGATAAAGTATGACATGCAATTGCTTAAAAATTATTTCTTTAGGCATATGAAACCACTTGAGAAACAACCTATCACTAAACAGAAGTATAACTACCCTTAAATGAGAAAGAAGATAAAAGTTGCCCATTGATCTTCACAGTAAACTTTCAAGAAGGTTTAGCTCCTGCTGGAAGTGAGGATTACAATCTGAGAGTTTTGTGAACAGAAAATGAGTAGTCTAATGTGAGAATATTTCACTTCAAGCAGATTTAAATAACATAAAGCTTGCAAATCCAGATATGCATTCAGTTTAATGTTAGTAGTACTCTCTATATCAATTTTAATCTGATCCATACCTCAATATCTACTTCAGCCATTTGTGGATTTTGCTTTTCTTGTGAAAAGAAACACCTGTGATTAAATATTGATAAGTTCCTCTCTATCAGATCTACCTCTATAGATAATGCCCTTCTCCAAAAATCTTATCTTGGCACTCAGGAAATACAGTAGATCTCAGTTTTTGTGCTTCAAAAGAGGTGTACACCAACTTGCAGGCTCACCATACTGCTGTTTTTGCAAAGATTCAATTACTCTTCATTTTCTATCCACAAATGTTACTTGATTCTCATCTTCACTATAAGAAGGAACCAAACACTTTTAGTTTCCCCAAAATACTGAAGATTGTTACACACCAAACTTCCATTTTTTTCATACTAGACCAGTCAATAATGTAAGAAAACCATTCTGGTTATTAATAAAGACAGAATATGCTATTCATGCTTCCAAGATATTTCCCTACTATTAATAATTTATAACTATCAACAGCTCAAAAAATACGTGCTGATTTATTGCCAAAATACGTGCTGATTTATTGCCAAAATTTAATCAAGCTATAGTACTAGTCACCATGGAGTTAACTAATCAACACTGTTTACTTTACATCCTTGTTTGGGTGTGCAGCCATGTCAGTTCGTAGCACAGATCCCCAGATACGAAAACTGACTGGAAATTAACTCCCAGCTCCTTTAGCAGGAAATCTTGAATTCAGAGCAGGTGTAGGGCAATAGCCCTCCATCTGTGTGGCACCAAGGCAGCAGCACTGCCCATGCTAATGTGGTACAAGCTGCTGAAGGTCCTCTAGGAGAAGGCATAGTGTGAAAGAGCTTGCTCTGTACACCCTTAAAAATATTGTGGCAGAAGCTTCTGTTACAAGAAAGCAATAACTTCAGCTGAGACTTTCAGTCTTCAAAGGGAATAATCATCTTGTGTCACAAACTATAATATAAAAACCTACTTCTAAACAATTTTTGTCATGCTGACATCCACTGCCTTCTGATGTTGGATGAAACATCCTCAGGTGAGGCTCTGTGATGGTCAGTTTCAAAACAATATTGCTGTTCCTGAGGAGGTAAAAATCTTTATTTGGCCAGCAATGAGATGAAAGATATACACTGCAGTTCCTTAGATTTATTTACTTTATAGGAACACTGCATATAGTCCATATATTATTTATTTACTTTATAGAAAAACTTTATAGCAACACTCCAAATTCTATGCTTCTATATAAAGGAGAACCAGGGATTTTCAAAAAAAGGCAGCAGTTTCTTTTTTTTTTCCCCTCAGCAGCACTTGGTTGTGCTAACAGGGATGACACCACCTTGTCTCTGGCCGAAAATCAGATTAAGACAAATCCAGCCCCATCTCCAGCTCCTTCTCCAGACGTTCCTCCCCTGTCATCCACTTGCAGCCACCTCTACCCACCAATAAACTGTTTGTGCATGTGTGCTACGAACTGGCCTACAGAAATAATCAGGGTTTGAAATGAACTGCCAAAAGAAAACAAAACCCCCCAAAAGGCAGATAGCAGTGAGCAATGGCAATGAGAGAGCAAAAGGAGGAGAGGCATTCCAGCTCCCCAGGTCAGGCCGGGGCAAGTTTACTAAGATGTTTGGTCATTGAAGAACATGCACTGTACAACTACAATTTTGGTGATTAATTCTACAATTTTAAAAGAGATAGAAAACTTAGAGTTCACACCCCAAACATCCCTCCCCAAAAAATCTCTAACTTTGAACTCATCACTTATCAACAAGCCTTTGATCAATACCAAAGCAGGCAAAGCCAAAATCATGAATATTAATGTAAAAGCCTTTGCGTCCTATCAGTAATGCTGAAAATATCCAATTTTCATCTTACACTGTTTTTCCACAATATGCAAGAAATGAGTGCTCTCCATCCACACACACAGATAAAAAGTTTCAAAGACAGTTTTACAGCTGACAGACTGATGAGCAGCGTCTGACATTTAAATGCAATTTAGTTTTTTCTCAGTAAAAATGAAGCTTCCACAGTTTTATGTTCAAAATAAAGCTTACCTGTTAGAAAACTGATAAATAAGAAATTGATTTTGTAGCTGGGTAGAAAATATATAAATCAGACTTTTAAGTAATACAGGCTTTTCCCAATTTTTGAATATCCTTTAGAGATACTTTAAATTGCAAAAAGCAAAAATGTATGGTTTAGGCCTCAGAAATTTATCTGCATTTACTGAATAGTCACCCAGGAAGATTGCAGTGACTGTTTTCATTAATAAAAAAGGAAAAAAAAAAAAAGAAGATATGATTTTTTTTTTGGTGATATTCAAGTTATTTGACAGTCATTTCTTTGGTTATCAAGGAGGTGCAAAGTAAAATTTTAATCAAATTAGAAGACAATATCATAGCAATTATTCATGCATATCTGAATAAAGTAATTTTTGGAGTCAGATGAGGATTCCATCCTAAAATATCTTACAAAATAGTATAAAAATTTTCAAAAAATCAATATGAAAAGTAATTAAAATAAGGTGAAGGAGATAAGCATGAATAAGAAGCCTTGTTGTTGGGGTTCTTCCCAAGGCAGATTTTTTAAATCACAGTATCATCCTCTTTTTGTCAGACCAGGTTAAAGTAAATCACATCAATAGTTGCTTTGATTTTAGTAATAAAAAGTTATACTTGACTTCTTGATGCCTACTTCACAACTTTCTGTTACAAATCAATTTTGGACAGATAAAAGGCATTAATTGGGCCATATTTAATCACACTTTCATCTAACAGGCAATACAGACAAGCCTTATTATCTCAACCTCTACTTGTCTTTGATTTTATATGTCCTGTAAATATCTACTAGCTAATTTTTATTGGCATGGGGTCAAATTTACAAGCTGGTTGAGAATCAATCAACATGGAAAAAAAAAAAAAAGAAGATTCCAATTTTGAAGTAAAACTCATATTCTTGGACCATTTTCACTTATTCCACATTGATTTCCCAGCTTGGAAAACTCAACCTGGAAATTGGGCTCAGATGTTGTGTCCAGTACAAAGATGTGAAACTGAAGTTCAAGTAACTGTTCTGGTGATAAGGAATGAGAGCTACCATCCCCTTCCCTGACCCAGACACAGTACAAACCTTGCTCTTTCTCACTAGACAAGACTGACACAAGCTAAGTGTACCTTTAGGGACAGGTTTACTGTAATCCCCCTTTTCATAAAGTCAGTTCAGCTCTTTTCTCAGCTCTGCTGAATCTCTAAAAATCACTACAAACACCTGAGAATAGTCTCAGCCTCCCCAGCCATGTTGTGGACAGTGGGGTACACAGATACTGCACAACTGGACACAGACAGAGCTACTGTAAAGACAAAGATCACCCTCATGTTGTCTGAGCAGCCAAATAATTACAGGCACCTTCTTGGTAGGGTAGCACTGGCCAGTTGTGAAACTTTCAGACTTGGAAATCAACGGGAATTTTCCCATTGACTTTGGCGACAAGCGGGTGGCATCCAGAGCTCAACAACCTCATTTCAGTAGTTTTGATTCTCATTGAGCTTTTGGCCAGCCCTGGGCTTCAGTTGGATGAGTACCCAAAAGCTGTGAGGCTTCAGCTAAGGGGTAGGGAAGGTGTGCACCACTGCAGCATCACCACTGCATGCCGGGTAACTGACTGGCAACAATCTTATTTAGCGCCCAGGCAAATGTGGGATTTTCTGTTTGCTTTAAAGAAATAGCAATTTCAGAGGCAATTATTTTCTTCAGCACGATTTTTTTTCCCTGTTCAATCTGTTACACACATAGCCAGTGATCCTGTGAACAGTGATGTATACGAAAAATTTTCAGAATGTGTCAAGACCATACTGCCAACATAAATAACTAGGTGTATGTATGGGAACAATGTCATTTTGGGGTAACGATACAACAGGAAAAGCTGTCCCCAAGTTATAATATCCCAAATGTGTTGAAAAGAAAAAATCCTGTCCCAAAACCTTAATTTCCCAGAGTAACACCTTGAACACATTAAAATGTTCAGGTTATTAATATTAATTAATCAATTAATACTTTTATAATTAATTAATTGCATAGTGCCTGGAGTCCTGGAAAGGGAACTTTATGTGTTGTAATAATAATAAGATGGTATTCCACTCCTGCAGTGCGGGAGGAATTTTAAAAGATCACAACTTTTAAAATATTCTTAGCACTTCAATTCTTCTGCAGAATTAGTCTTTAACATGCATTTGGGTTTTGTAGCCACAGGATGGCATTCACTGCTGTGCAAAGGGTCAAGAAAATGTAAAATGTGAGTAGAGCTCAGGAAGCATACTTTTTATCTGCAGAAAGGAAATATTTAATCAAGAACGATTAATATAAATTTACTGCTTTCTACTGATGACAGCCATTGATTCAAGAATGTAATACAGAAATCTTAACATGCATAGCCTTTAAGGTTCATTTTCTTACTGCATGGGTACCATGGGCCTCAATAGACAGATATCTTGCCTGATGCCAGTAAGCTGTGACACTCTAAAAAAGCAGAGCAGCAATTCCAGCCTGGGATACCAGCGACTGCTTAGAACATCTCAGTTTCACTTCCATAGTTTATGGAGTCAAAGTCACTCTTTATTGGATTTATACAGGCTCATAATTTACTGTTTATTTTCCCATTAGGGCAGTGTATGGGGTAGGTGTTGACACATAGCATACCAACAGGAGGACAGCTGGACCGAACGGATGGCCAAGGTGACCGATAATTGGACTGCAAATGTCAAAGAGTGGGGTTGAAAAGACAGGTATATCAACCCACACATACTTTTTCCAGTTGTGAAATGAAAATTAAGAGCAGGGACAATCAGCTACTAGTAGTTGCAATTTATAGAATTGAGTTTGAAGTCAGTGGGAAGCAGCACCCAATTAATGGCAGCAGAGGCATCTAAAGCGACTGGTGAAACGACTGGATTTGGAGTGATAAGCAGGAATGTCAGATGGAGACACAACCAAGTAATGCTATTAACCTTTGTGAGATTGCCTCCCTGATAATGTGGTCTGGGGGACAATAAAACACTGCATGAGACAATATGCCCAATTTGGGAGTGCAGGACTGATATATGGGAGAAGGTGGTGAATTTCCCTGGACTCATTTTATGGGCCTCCAATTAGCCCTCACTAGGTGAAGGGAGCAAAAGGAGGAAGCAGAAAGAAGAAACCTCTAATGAGTTGCTTTGTTGGCTTTTAGCAGAAAGGACTGAAAAAGTAAAGTTTCAGGAGTGGATTTGCTTTTGAGACTGTCTCAGGAGGCGTCAAAGGGGCAGAGTATAGAAATAGCTGTGTTGGAAATAGCTGTGAGGAAGCTCCTGATTTATGGGAGGTCTTGAACAGCAGAAGTGCATCCTGTCAGGAGCGGCGCAGGAGGTGTGATCCCTTGGCATAGGCAAATCAGATATGCCAGCCCCAGGCACCAATCCCCATGGTCAGTGCTGGGTCACTGCTGCAGATGTTCAATCATGATGTGGAGCCCTGGTTGATACTACCTAGAGATGCTGCCACTGCTCCCTCTGAGAAATCCCACACAAAATATACACAAACTTGCTCTCCAAAAGTGCATCCAGTTTTAGAAATGGAGTATTAGGAGCAGATCTAATTCACAGATTACTCACATGATAAAACATGTAAAACTGATTTACAGGCTTAGTGAGGCAGTTTGTCAATCAAGTGAAGTTCAACTGCAGTTCCTGTTTTGGTACGTAAATCTGGCAAATGTGCTCTCAATAACCTCTAGAAAATAGAGCACAAATGTGTAATTTATTCAGCTATCTTTTAGGCATTCAAGGGCTAGTGGAGCTTATTGCACTCCAGAGAAACCAGGGATGTGTCTCAAGCTAGAAAGTCATGAGGCAGCTCTCAGCTATAGCTTAGAGAGGGAAGGGGATACCAAATTAAGTCTGCAAGAACTGAATGAGCTGAAAAACAGCCCACAGCCCTGAGCTGGGTAATGTGCTTTGTCAGGAAGCTGGATAAATGACTGCCTCATGCTGAGCACTGTGCTGCAGCAGCAAGGATTTCTTTTGGGACCTGAGCAGCTTGCTGGAAGCTGGGCATCCGATCACCACTGTGATCCATCATCAGGCACCCTCCCAGGGCTGCAGAAATAACACATCTTCTGTACACTTCAGACTTCTTTTTATTAAAAAAGCCACCGCTTTCAATTGATACTTTCACACTGAGAGTCAGATATTATGTGGATGGAATGCCTGAAGAGAAGGCATTCAAAGAAAGTATTATTTTACTTTTTAAATGTCATTCCCCAGCTGAGGTGCTGCAGAGAAGACTGCACTCAGGCAGTATTTAGTGCATTGCAACAAAAATAGTGAAAGATCCTTAACTGTACACACACTTGGTAAATGCCAGTGGGAAGGACAGAACAGGCTTTAGTATTCAATTCAATCCCACAAACATATGTCCAAAGCTACACAGAGAGAGTTTGTGCAGGTCCATTTGAACAACAGGGTTTTGGTGAGGAGGATAAGGAGTAAATGCAAATTAATCTCATGTGTCAGTTAATATTTTGATTCCTTCTGCTACAAATTATGGTCTATTGAGACCATGCTAACAGACATCCCCTCAATGCCTTCTGTCCCTCTCAGTCATCAGATATCATGCCTTTTGGCATACTTTTTTGTACCAGATAATAAAGCTCTGCTTAGCTAAAATGTGTGGTCTAAAATTTATGATTTTGTGGAAATTTTCCAAGTGTTTTTTTAAACTGTGGTCAACTGTTAGGGTTTTAAAAAAGTGTGGCAATGTAAGAAACCATGTTTTTATATTCTCCCCATTTTTTTCCCCAATGAAGTCTTTAAAATCTGAGAGTTAAGAACACTTGTTTTAGCTTATACAACACCTTAATAACTATCTGGAAGGATAGTATAAGACAACAAAGTACAATGGGAAAACAAGATCTATTTGAGGTTGTGGAAGAAAATATGAACTTATTTACTGGTATCTGGATTAAAGACAATGTGCTGGATCTCAGAAAAGTCAAAGCCATGAATTGACAGACTGCTATTAGCAATATTTGTATTTTTTACTTTCCAAGGGAATGTGAGAAAAAATAACTCATTATTTTGATTTTGACGTTTTTGCTCTCAAGTGCTCATGTTAATCCTTGCTTTTGAATATCTAGAACATTCCTTGCCAAAGAAAGTATTATTTTTTGCCAAACCATAAAATGTACTTTAGGACTGCTATGATAACATTTTCAACGTCTCCGTATCATGAGAGATTAGCAAACAGCAATATTACATTTGAGAATGATGAGATTAATCTGCTTCTTGACAACTAAAATTTGTTAGACTGTGAAAAGAAAATTACTGGTTTTGAGGGCCGATTTCTTTGCACTTGATGCTTCAGGGCCTTTGTACTTTTCTGTTTAAATCATATCTTCATAAAAAGCAAAATAACTGTTTGGTCTCTGATTATTATCAAGCTCAAGTCAGATAAGAAAAACATTAGGATTCTTATGTGCTGTGATAATATATTTAGGGAGAAAAAAAGTGTCAATTATGCTTAGTAAACTGATTCTCAACCCGATTAGAGGTTTTATTATCTCTAGGTATCTCGTAAATACCTTAATTTGTGTCATGTTACAAATTATGCTGAGAACTCCAATCTTATTTCAGCACATTTCACACAATGATGCACTTTTGCCATAACAAATTACTTTTAAAATGAAAAAAGAAAACCCCAAACAGCACATTTTTTTCAAATCACCATCATTTTGCTTGACATTTTTCTGTCCTGTCCAGTGTATTCTTCTTGATCAATATAATGTTTAAAGATTATATGGTGGAGGGACAGTGTGGCCATGTGGGAAAGATCTGAAAGATCAGAAAAAGAGGGAAAATACTGAAGGGCATTATATTGAAGGGCATTACAGGCTACAGTGAGAAGACTCTGAGATGTGATGAGGCTAAAAGAAAATGCTGTGCATTCACTGTGTACTGGGAAAAGGTTCTCATCAAGTGCATGGACTGGACCGGTGGGGGCAGTTTTGCGAAATGCTGAGCTTTTTATGTATGAAAATGATAACCCCCTGAAAAAGAAAAGCACTAAATAGGGAAAGACAAAAAAAAATTCAGAGGACAGAGCACTGACAAATCACACATGTGTCAAATCAACCCAAAGGTCACTCAAGACAGCAGAATTGGAGAGTTAGTGCTGGGATTTCTGCACAGAGTATTGCAGGGTAGTTGGATTTGGTGCATATAAATGGTGGTGGCAAGCGAAGTTGCTGTGAAAAAATTGCAGAATCAACTTTCTTTTAGCAATAACAAGCCTGAATTTGGAACAGCTGAGAACAGATCACCCTGGGAGAAAGAACAAATGGATGCAAATCTTGTTTAAGGGCATTTTTCTAAATGATGGATTAATTAAAAGGCATACTAGGATTTCCTATGCCCAGAAAGGATTTTAGTACAGATGCAATGCATTCCTAACTGAGGAAGAAGATGCTTCTCTGCCCTAAATTCGATTCTCAGTTTGGTCTTAGCTGAGAAGGCAGGAAAATGAGACCTCTGCAAAATGTGTGCATGTGCATGCATGTTTGTGTGCTCAAACATTACAGACCTAAATTAACAGTCTGGCAGCTGATGGGTATTACCCATGCTACAAAAAACATGATATTGCACTAAAGCAGACAATTCACATAACACAAAGGCTCTGTATATCTAAAATAGATGCGAATCATGTGAAAGATTTCCTGTGGCTTCTGCAGAAGATTAAAACATTGGTACATTCATATAAAAATGGGAAGATTTAGCAAAGCTGTGCACCCTGCACAATGAGTCTTTGTTTCACCAAGCACAGAGCCTGGCAGGAGAGACACCCAGAAAGAATATATGAGATCAATTTGGGCATAGTAGGTGGGCTTCAGCCCATAAAAAAGAGAGCTACAGATCATAAGAAACATACAATGTAGAAAAAACCTGTTAGCTCTGAGCTAATCTATGAGCAAATCCCTCAATGAGAAAGCAACATTAGACTAAATTTCTTAATCCTGACTGAAAAGAAAAGCTTAATATAGATTAACTACAGAATTTGCCTGCACAAGCCTAGCATGAGGAATTATTTATAAAACAAGAAGGAAGACCACTAATACATCCCTCTCTGTTTCAACAGTATTTAACACAAGTGCAGACCTAATGTTCAAAGCATGCAATAAAACTTTGTGTTTTAATAAGACTTTTCCACCCATTTGCATTGATCTAATACTCTGCTATCTCGTAGTTCTGCAAAGAGAAGAGAGAGTATTGAGTCTATTTTAAATTGCATTTCTCTCATGTATTCACTCATCCATTTCCAACACACCTGAGGAAATGCAGCCATGGGCACCAATGTCTAATTCTTTTATCCTCGGATTATTAGGGATAAATTTAGGAAAATCATTGCTACTGAAGCCAGACTAAGCACACCACTCAGGATAAGCAAAGAAATTGAACTAGCCCCCAGCAGAATACTTTCCCTTCTCCACAGTGACATCACACATGTCTTAATATTATGCTAGTTAATCATAAGGTAACTTTCTTGCACTACATCATGATGCGGAGTCCAGTAAGATTTTAATTAGGTCCAGAGGGTCAAGAAAGTGCTGATACATCCCTAGGCTCCCAGGAGATGCTCAGAACCTTGCAGGGTGACTGACTGCTGGCTGGATTTCCTTCCTGACAGAATTGTATCTTTTCTGCTATGCCTTTAAAAGATTTGGAAAACGCCTGATAAGATAGCATGCAAAGTCTATAAGCCGAATATCTCCTTCCATGCTTCCATGCTGAGGTGCTTAGAGCCAAGACCTGCTGCTTGAATTCTGTGGGTCTACAAGGAAAATCCTAAAAGAGGCATTTTGATGCCCAGCATGAAAAAGCCAACAGAGCTGCGCTTTGCGGAGATTGATTTCTTCATTTCATGACCCAACGGTTCAGGTCAGTGATTCATGAAATCTGTAAAACAACCTCCCTCCCTCTGCAAATGTCAGATATATGCAAGTCATTCCTTGACTAAAGTATAACTGTAGGCAATCAGAAATGTGATTTTTCTAATGGGACACAATCGCCACAGCAGACAGCAGTGTGTGAACCAAAGCCTCAGCCCTGGGTGACTCTGATCTTGCCAAACTCTTCAAAACACAAACTTGAATGAGTACCTGCAAAATGATCTCTATCTTGATACTGGGCTAGATTTTCATCTAAATAGGTAATTAATTAGTTTTTTTATCCTGGATCATAATACCAATTGCTCCCTGCCCATTTCTAGCAGACTCACTGTCCAATGAAACATGATTTAGTAAAAAATGTATTTTGGGCAGTATTCCACTGTAGATGGTACATCTCTCATCATATGTCAATGAACTGGGAAAAATCAAATCTTTTCTATGAGTTGAGGAGGGAATAAATAATATATGAGCTGTGCTTTCTTATTTTAATACCAAATAAATTAACACAAGCTTACACTACACCTATACAAGGTCTGTAAGCTCTGGCTCATTCCTGCAATCATCAAGCATTCAAAACAAAACCCCACAGTTTTGCATATTGAGTTATGACGATTTTTTACTTAGGAAGCTCATTAAAGATAGAAAAAATGAATGCTTTTCTTCATTATTAGTGGTATTTTCTATCAATAAAATAGATTACCAAACAAGCATGAGATTTTTATTGCTGGACTAAAATCCTGCCATGTAAGAACTTCCACACAGTGTCAGATTAGCTGGATGGCTTAAACACTCTGCAAGAGAGGCCAGAGTCAGGTACTCTGAGATAAATGATGCACTGATGGAGCTGTCAGTAGTTTATCTGTCCTTGACACCATCCTGGCGTTAGTATGTGCAAAACAATTTTAAGAGAACCAAACTAATAATGAGAAAGTTAAAAGAATGAGATTATTATTGTTATTATCTTAAAAAATAAAGATTGAAATCAGCCATTAGCATAAGGTGAAAAAGTAAACAAAGCATCCTCAGGGTTGACTTAGAAGTCTACAAATTTTATGGAAATGTCACAGACATTTGCACACCCAGTCTCTCAAGGCTACTGGTATTTCATTGAGTAAGTAAAATGAGCTGAGGGTCACTGCTATATCACTATTTGATACACACAGACCCATTCTTGCCCTTTCCCTTTGGTACATATATTGTGTCATCAGAATTGTGGGCATATTTTCCAGGTATTCCATACCTGAATTTAACATGGAATACTAAGGACTTTAAAACACAATTCTTTTTTTTTTTTTCAATCCAAGCCTAATTTGCACCAATATTATAAATTTATAAGGAGATGTGTTTTCTTATTTAATAAGAAAACAGAATTAAGATTCCATGTGCATGAAGAAAAGTGTTATTAAATTCAGTTTTCCCAATGCTTAGGCTCTGTTACTTGTGTTACTTCTCAAGAGATTATCTAAAATAATAGGACTTTTGGGAGCTATTGAAATTTGTAATAATAGAAGAGAGTCGTCTGTAAAAACACGATACCTTAATTCTTTTGCAGTTTAAAATTCCTGTTCATATCTCTTGCACAGAGACCACTCACTTGCCAATGGAATTAGTAATACTTTCAGTGATGCATTTGATAATTATTCATCTTACCAGATCACATAAGTCAGAGACAACAGTCTAGCTGAGGAGACCACTTGTCACTGCAGACAGATGGATCACACCAGAACTCTTCCCTCATTTTGCTGTGTAAGACTTTCTGCCCAAATACACATGAGAAGCAGTGTGTAATGTCATATGTAAATCTGCCTCTGAAGGATAGGTTCAACCACCAGTCACCCCCTGCCCTAGGAAAGTTGTTGGCTGTTTTTGAAGAGAGCAGCAGAAGAACACAGGGTGCAGGAAGGATGTGCAGGAAGGAAACCTGCATCATGGGGTCAGTGAGCTCAGTTTGTGCCCCCTAAGCCCAGATCCTCTTGTCTCTGCTAGATCCAACACCACACTGGCCAGGTGGAATTCCCCTCTGCTGACAACCCCATGGAGAGGTAATATGAGATGAACATGTTTTTGATTTTCTTTAGAACTGTTTGTTTTCTTCCCTTTCTTTCCTCCCCACCCTCTTTCTCTTTTTCTTACTTTCTTTTTATTTTTCTTTTTTACCCTTAACTTTGAAGATGACATTAAAGTTCAGTGTCACTATTTGAAGATGACATTGATACATCTTCCTTTGTCCTTTTAGAAAGCTGCCTCTATAAACACACCATTCAACTAGAAATACTTTCTGGTGTCTCAAAAATAATTAAAATAGTTCTCTTATTTCCAGCAAGCACAACCAGTAATACTTTTCGAACTCAAGCTGGAAAGAAGAGGCTGTTTACCTATATTTTAAACTTCCCCTGCATTTTCTGATAAGCTTCAGTGTTAAAAAGGGAAAGGCATGTGCCTTTGGACCCATTTAAACCTCAGACAAAATGTTCAATCAGACACACTGCCTCATTTTTACACCATCACCAGCATGTCACTGAGAAAAAATGCAGCTTTCTCTGCCAAATGTGGGCAATGCTAAAGAACCATGAAACAAATGCTTACACAGACTTGTAATCCAGGATTTAAGCAATCAATGTGCTGTAGAGCACTATTCAGCTACATAAACCCAATGAACTCCAGCTTTTGTAATTCTCCTGTAAAAATATACATGAGCATATTGCCACACAGCTGCCTATATTCTTCAGAAAATGTTGCAGCTTCTCACAAAGGACCACTGACTTCAGGCATCACCACAGGAAAGGCTACAGCCCAAGCGAGAAGGCTCAACAACAAAACAAAGTTAAATTTGTCAACTTCTTGTGTGGGAGATGCTGCAGGAAAAGAGAAGGCTGGTGGAGAACACAGGCTGGTCCAAAGCTGCACCACCAGTGTGGTGTTTGTGGGAAGAACTGAGAGGTAGTGCTATTTTTAAATGCCACTTAGCAAGCTTTTAAACTCCTCCTCCCCTGCAAACTGTGGCCATAAACTTCACGGCAGCATCTTCCACAGTGATATTCTGGACCAAATTTCAAGTGGAATAAAATTATAATCCCTCTATCAACATTCCCCTCACATTTACAGCTCGCCATTAAATGAGTGGAAATTTGAATTCTTTTTAGAAGGCTCCAATTATAGCAGATTATCATGTTTCCCTCTAATTACTGCATATAAATACATGCCATGTAACACAGTTTATTGTACCCTTAGTGTACCTACAGTAAATAGAAACCAATGTGTTTCATTCAGCCCATGTATTTTGACACTACATCAGATTTAGCAATTTGTCTTCATTACGACCCTTTGCACTGTTACTGCCATCCTTCTCAGTGCTGTGCTGGAGCTTCGCAGCAGGAAGATTGATGAAGCTTGTGTATACTGATTTGTGACAAAAGCAGGGCACTTGAGAGGCACTGTTACCATTCTGAGAGCACTAAGAGGGCTAAAAATTAGCTGCAGTAAGCCAATACTCTGCTCCCACTTGTCCTCCTCTTCAATTAGGGTACATGACTCGGACCTTGAAAGGCTAAGGCTGCTGTAACACTATTTTTAAACCTATTGCCTTCAGTTGCTTTGTCACTTCTGAAGAGATTTAAAGTTCTGACCATGCTTATTAACAGCTACTTTTATTCTTTAGAGACACTTTGAATAGACAGGTTTTTTACTGTGACAAATGTTAAAAGATATTTTGTGAATGAATCTGCAGTGGTAAATTTAAATAGCTATTTTAGTGTTTTGGACCGACAGATACTACGGATATAATTTTCAAAACTGGCTAAATGTCTGAAGAGCCCACACTCCATGTGCTCATCAGGGAGAGACTAAACAGCCTCAGCACTTTAAAAGCACCAACTATTATATACCATTATAAAGAAGATGGAGAGGTCATCTCTCACTACAGCCAATTCACCCCTTCAATCATGAAGTTTCAAAGACTGTTGCTAGAATTGCACACTGAAGCCTGTAACTCTTCTGGCTCATTCTTTTGCTAAACATAGGTCTTGACACAGCAATTCCCAACAAGCTGAACTGCTCAGTGGTGGGTGCATTTTGCAGAGGCTTTGTTGGAAGCATGAGTAACAAAGGCTCTGTAACAGAGTGTTTAGAAACTGCTCAGGGCGAGAAAATGTGCTCAGATCCATTTTCTGGGCTGAATGTGCAAGTTAATGAATTGTAGCCTGGATTCAACAATCCTCTCCCACCAAGTTGCCCATGTACACTGGAAAGCAGACCAGGAACTATTCATGTTCTGGAAATCTCAGAATCAACTGACACCACACAAGGGCACAGATCCTGCATGAAATGCTTTTATTTTTATGCTTATTATAGGACCTCCACCACTCCTGCAGCTGTTTCAATAAAATCACACAGCAAAACCACTAGAGTTTGTAAAACTGTCAACCAGCATTAGGAGGCATCTGCAAAAACTGAGGGCAGAAAAAAACTGACAAACTCTTTTTGTGAGGGTTTTTTTTCCATAGCTCAAACATTCTCCACTTCTAGCTTCTTCTCTTTAGTAAATGAGCATAATATGGGAAGAGAACGTGAAGTATTAACATAGAAATTATTAGAAGACAGCATACATCCTGAAGAAGGAGGAAGTAAAAGAAGGAAAGAAGATGATGATGTATTCAGTTATTGAAGGAGAATAAAGCCAAATCATCTGAAACTTGCACCTCACTTGAAAATACATTGCTATTCTCATTCCCTTGCAAAGCAAGCAGGTAGCTCTCAGAATTACCTTTCCAACTTCAGACTGTTATTTAAATACTTCATCCTAATGACAAAATATTTGAGAAAGTCTGTGAAATAGAACAAATGCTTTTGTCTTGCTTCATGTGAGAAAGTAATGTAATCAAGTGGTCATTTTCCTCCCATTTCAGGCAGAACCAGTCCATTAATAAGAATTCACTAAAGCAAGAGACCATCCTGTATAAAATTCAGTGACATCCAATTTAAACCTTAGCAATAAAATTCTACCTGATAACAAGCACTGAATACAAGTTGCGGCTTTGCAAGGAATTTTAAACGTGTCAGAAAAAAATTAAGCCCTCAACTTGGGAGCTTAAAAAAAAGCATTGACAATGCCACAATCAATGAAAAACCTCAGAGAAGCAATTCTTTTTTTACCCTCCCTCGCTCCAAAATGACAAAACAAACAAACAATACTCAAAAAATATCACTGGAGCAAACAGAAAGTCCCAATGATTATAAAGGGGAGTCGATTTCTGAATTCTTTGTGCACCTTTTGGCTCAGGTCTAGACATGTTTCTGCACTCAGTCTGGAACATACTCTTGGTAAGTCTAAGTCCTGTGACAGCAGCCTGAGTTACCATTAAAAAAACCCATGTGGACACAGGTCCAGACATTTAAAGACAGTTAAAGGAGGAAGGACAAAGAAATGCACATCTGATCTCGGCCTCAGTACTTACTTTGCAAGAGAATTCTCATGCAACTTAGAAGCAAAGTCACCTTTTCTAAGCATGGAAGCCTTAAAAATACACATCCAGTCCTTGCTGATGATTCTTGTTTCCTCTGGTACAGACAACTCCAGAAGAACAACTCTATGCCATCACAAGCGGTGGTCTGGAGACAAGCACGGGCACTACACACAGTGTAGTGTGTCAGCACAGTGACTAACATCTGCTACCTTGTATCACTTCATTTTCCTAACAGCTTCCTTGAAAGAGGTGGAAATACTGTTAACAATGAGATTTGCTAAGTAAATGCGGGCAGGTACTTACAGGGTATAGCATCTCTGTCAAAGACAGGCTTATTAAAAATAATTAAAAAGTTGTATCTAGGAAAGGTCTCTCAGTGGCTCAGACAGACACTGGGCAAAGGGGAGCAAGGGTTGCTAAGTCAAGTACTAATCAGAGCTTTTCAAAGGGAGCCAAGTTTGCGTTCCCTTACACCAGACCGACTCCTGGAAGAAGGGTATGAAATGAAGCCAGAAGGGAAACACTGTACTACTGGGAAACCACGGCTGTCTTGGCAATTAAGACCTCCCCAGGGGGTTAATTACACACAGACAGACAGGCATTTCAGAAAACGTTTCTCAGTTTGCCACAAGAACAAGCACAGCTTGGCCAGCCCGGCTCTGGAGCCCAGCCTATGCGCGGATGTGCAGCCGGAACGCGCCTCCCAGGAGGCAGAGATGGGCAGTGTTTCAGCAGCAGCTCAAAGGGGCAACTTGACCACCGGGGCTGTGGCTCCACCAGAGCCCAATTCCCTTTCCCACTCACTGTTTCCAGGTGGCCTTTACAATGTGGTCCTATCTGCACTTGTGCAGGACACCCTGCTCCTGTGTTTCTCCTCTCCGTAGCCTCCCACTTCCCTCCCCATTCACAAGCCTTGGAGCACTACAAGACACAAATTTCCCTCTACTGCATCTTCAGCCCCCAAAATCTTGCAGACTGTTACTTTTTCAAGCAAGATGCAATTCAGGGGAAAGAACAGATTAACATGCATTGATGACTAATGCTCAATTCCTATAAATAACTAATTTGTTTTCCTTTTACTATTAATAGTAGCACTCCGCATCTGTATGGGAATCCCTTGGAAAATGTGTATTTGGCATGTTTCGCTGAGATTGCTGAGGCAAACACAAAAATCACAGAATCACAGAATGACTGATGTTGGAAGGGACCTGTGGAGCTCATCTAGTCCAACCCCTGCTAAAGCAGGTTCATCTACAGCTGGCTGTGCAGGATCACATCCAGGCAGGTTTTGAGTATCTCCAGAGAGAGAGACTCCACAACCTTTCTGTGCAACCTGTTCTAGTGCTCTGTCACCCTCACAGAAAAGAAGTTTTTTCCTCATATCCAGATGGAACTGCCTGTGTTTCATTTGGTGCTAACTTGTTGTTCACCAGGATTACCTGGTCCTTCTCTGCAGAGTAAATCAGACTTACAAACCCAAAATTCTCATCAATAGACACATTTCAAATCAATGCCCCTTTCATTCTATTTTTTCTTTGACAGTATAAACTGGAAAACTTGAAGTTATTAGAATACATGATTACTTTACTAACTTTACAACTTAAATCCTAAAAAGGGAAAAATCCTTGTATTTCCCTCATTTTATTTATGACACTGAATGTGTAAGAATCTACAGTGAATTATCATATCAAGAAAAAACCCCAATCCAAACTTATAGTGATAATCAACCCTTCTCTCCTGTGTTCTGCACTAACCAAAATAATTTGGGATTTCTAGAAAATAAAAAACCTAATGAGCATGCTAATATATTGTATATATATTTTACTACATTTTGCTGTCAGAGAGTGATTGTACTGGGAACTATTGTGTCCAGATGTTTTTTAGCTTGTATGGATTTGAAGAGCATTTCCTAGTAGGGGTGATTGATTATGTGGGACAATATGGTTCTTTATACTTGTAAAAACAGGAATCAAGAATTCCTCACTTCACAAACAGACAAAGGAACAGAGTCAGGGAACTTTTACCCAAAGGAAAAAAACCCACAGCATGGTGTACAGCAGTGTGAAAGAAAACACATGTGGCAAAACCAGTAGTTTACAAGTATATCACTCCATATCCAACACATGTGAGCTCCTTATAAAGAAAACATTCATTACTAGGGCCAATGGAATGGTTTAGATACTCTTTTGTAGAAGGCAATTTTTAACCTGAAAATTGTTGTTAACAGTCCCAATAAGCAAAAGCTAAAAAAAAAAATAAATTTATTCTGATAATGCAGTGAACATGAAAAAGTTCAAAGTTTGTTTTCACCCAAATTATCAGGTTGCACACTAGATCCAAGATGTTTAACCTGGGAGACTAAAAATCTTGGTAAGGTTGGGGTCATTCTACATATTTTTTAAAGATATTTTTCTCTGGATATTCTAAATTTCTGCCACAAACAAAATTTAAAAGCTAAAATAAAGGACTTAACTGAAGTAGATTAGAGGTGGAAAACAAGTGTTCAATTTTTTTCAATTTTTTTCCTGTGCTTGCAAATTGCAAAATGTTTTATTTCTTCTGTATAATCAGGCAATTCCCAGCTTTGCGTGATTCTGTTATATATGAGGAGAAAGGAGAATACCACTCTCCTGGAACAGCAAGAAGTGATTTTAAATGACAAAAATCAGCTAACCTCTTAAAATATTTTTCCACTTAAACTTACCTCTAAAAAATGTTCTGCTTGCTGTTCCCGATCCAATTTTCTAGATGTTGTGGTAATCAGACCTGTGAAAAAGAGGATGATATTTGATTGTCAATATCATTGAAAAACATGTATCTTTATCAATCTGAATACAAATTAATTTTTAAAAGAGTCAAAGGGGAAAAAATCTATTTGAAGCTATATCAGACACAGATCTCTTGACATCTGTCAAGCATTTTATTTCTCAGCCCAACCATTATCACTTTCTGACCAGCAATGAATCTTTAAAAAAAAATGCTGCGAGAAAAATAACTGAGAAACAGTTAACTATGTGTCTACAGTTAACATGCTACATTTATTACAGTGAATGAGAAAAACTCACTAAAGAAATCACTATTTGTCTTATTATTAAGAGTTTCAATGAATCATTTGCATATGACTGAAATTCTACTCTAAAAACCTCTTTAAAGATTTCAGAGTCCTCAAACAATTAGTGGGATAGGATGCTGATTACTTCCACACCAAGAATACTTGACAAAGAAGGTTGTTTCTCTAATAATGGTTTCCATTTTTAATAATTCTTATGTATTAAAGGTTTTGTTCTACAATTTCATCAATTTGTTCCATGCTCAAACTGAGTCTTTAAAATAAAGTACCTTTTTACATGAGGATGATCAAGGTATCTTTTTTAAGGCAATGCACTTCCACAAATGATTAAATCGTTGTGAGATTTATATCATGGAAAGAAAAGGAAACACCTCCAATTCCCTTAAGAAGAGGGATGCATACCTTCTAGGAACATAGCTTAGTTTTTTATTTTGTTCTTACTAAAGATTTAAAGGGCAGATTTGGGTTTCCCCTTGTACAAAACATTTCTTTGGATGGGAAAATGCATTGCATAATGTTCTTGGTTTTGATAGACCAACTTTTCCTAGATATAAACCTGATTTTGGAGTCAACTCCATTGGGCCAAGTTGTTCTCAAGAATTTGTCATCTTTAAGATTACCAAGGGAAACAAGAAAATAAATTCTTCCTGGATGAACTATTCTAATTATTGAATTCATCAGACCAGCCAAGCATCGAAACACAAATCCATGATGACACTGAATCCTTAAAACACCCCATCAGCAATATCTACATAAGACTTCTAGTCCCCAAAGGCTTCTAGAGCTACAGCTTCTCATATGCTATTACCTTCTCCTTGGAAAAATCCATGTACTTATTTTGGTGAGAAGAGGAGAAATATTACTTGAAGTAATGGGATGAAATGAACAAAGAGAAGCACCACTCTGCCTCCAGGATTTCAGACTCATTACAAGATACATCAGACCACAGAAGTGACACCCAAGGGGAGGTCATAGAAATTAAGAGTGGATCATTATAATTACGTGGAAGAAGCTGGTGCTGGCAAAAAGCTGAAAAAACAAAACTGGTAATGCCTGCATCAAGCAGTTGTAAGTATTCAAAACTGTTACACCATATGGGAGACATCTATCTACTCACTGCATCAGTTTAAACAGAAATGACAGCACAGATGATAAATTGGTGTCATTCACACAAGATCCCCCCATGTCTAAAAAGATCTCAAAGATACAGGCAAGTAGTTCCTAATTATGAAAGAAGTTCAACTCAAATAAATATAAAGATTTAAAATTTAAAATATCCCTATTCATCATATGCATGGCCCCTATGGATATTTACCAAGCACAACTTAATCACAGTACAGAATATGATAATTTTTATATTATCTTCCACTTCCTTCATTCCTAATGTGCCACTGTGAGCTCTACCTACTTTATTCTTAAAAAAGAGATCTCTAAGCCATAAATAATAGAAGATCCCTGTCCTCAGCATCTTCTTCAGTCAGAGAAATTCACATTCTTTTTGAAGACCAAGAGCTAACACTTGAAACTGAACATCATAAATTCTTAGTACTTGTCTTATAGTGGTAAAACTAAAACTACTACTACTGCTGCTCCTCCTCTCAAAACTACTGCTATCACAAAGGAGGTCTCTGTGTTTAATGTAGAGCCTTTTTGACTGCAATAGTTGTCAAGAGTGCCTTTAGACCTGAATTTTCTTCCAAAAAAGATATATGAACACATAGCAAGCCTCTTCAACAGAACTGCCAGTATTTTAAATGTAGCAGATCTCAGAAGATTTATCACTCAGATTTAACAGCTGATCCTAAAGGGGGCAGGTAGCAGACCATCACCCTCAGTTCTGCAGACCTGATTGTGAAGCATGTTGATTGTGAACCATCACAACTGCTTGTTTTTGCTTTAAAGGCAGCATACAACACATTCTGGGAAGTTTCATCAGGCTGCTAAATTAATGTGTAGAAATTAATTTAATTTCTGTTCCTATGTGCATGCAGTTACGAGGCTTTAGTTTCCTCTCCTGTTCTCTGTCCCACCTGGCACCCATGATGGCCTCACTGCAGTGTCCTGGATGCTCACTGCCACATACATTCCTGATGTCAGGGACAGGTCACACTGTCCAACACTACTGCTCAAAATATAACTACACATAAAATCAGATCCCAGTTACTTCATCTTAATATTTATTGAACTATTGTAATGTATTGGTATGGATATGAATCTGGTTCTTTCAGGTTACAAAACTGTATTTCAAGAAATTATGAAGAGTAATCATAAAAACTGAAAAAAATAAATATGCCAGTTATGTCTAAGACTAACCACAGCTTTACCAGTCCAGTCTCAAAGAAATTAATTTCCTGGGTTTTATGAAAACCTTACAGTGTTCCTCCCTCTTGTGTTCACTACTCCATGCCACAGATACATAATAATAGCAGTATTTAGCAGGATGTAGAACTTTATTTTTCAGACACTGGGGCAACTCACAAAAACTTGATTTTGCACAAGAGACCATATCCCAGTGTTAGCTCTTATCCAACTGCATTAAATTGTCATACTCTGTTATGGTGTAAAGGTATTATCTAAAGAAAGTAACTCCCAGAGAAAAAGAAACCTCAGGAAATTATGTTAGGCCGTGCTCCTGCCTATGAGAATGTCACAAGGGGACAATGATAAAAAAATGACCCTTCTTTTTTTTCCTGTCTTCAATATGTGCTGAAGCCCTTATGGACACCACCATATGGACAACCCCCCAAAGCCAGCTGGGAAATACAGCACACATTTATAAAAAAATAGTCAAAACCATTAACAAGCTTCAGAAGTTGTTGCACACCTCTCAAACAGTTTCTCTCAAATATGCAGGGAAACATCATGGTCCTGCTAAGCGCAGGAGATATTTATACCTCTGATCTTTAAGAACATCCACAAAAGTGAAGAGGAAAATTGTATTCACTAGAGAAGTTATTTACAGTAACACCATCCACTAACAAACAAGGTTATGTCAGTCTCCTCAAGAGAATTTCATACTTTTCTTTGATTTTGTGAGTCAAAACATCTCTCTCTTCATCCTGGCACATCTGTTCCTCAGACCACATAAATGACTTGTTTTGTGAAATTCCAAAACATTGTTGGACCAAATCATTCAGCTTTGAGTTGAGGTGCTATATAACACCTTGGAGGTCTTATACAACTTGTTTTTCTATGATACCTTCCACTTTTGCTGTTGGAGTATTTTTCCCATCTTAACAAACGAATAATTATTGTTCTACTCCTATTACAGAACTTGGAAATGCTGGAAGGTGAACACACTCACTCTACACAACATATCCCATAATACTGCAGGACACAGGCACAAGTCCCAGCTGACACTGACAGGGGAACATCCTACCAAAACATCGCTGGATAAGACACTTTACAGTGTCCCTGTAAAAGTAAATTCAGCACGTAGACAGAGAAGAAATAGCAATGTTCTTCATCTCATCACTTAATAATGTGGATGGGGAAACCAGAGACGTAGGGTGGGTAAAAAAGCAGACTTGCCTTAGTGCTTAGATGCAGCTTTAGTGACACATAAGAAAGAACAGGACCAACAAAGAAATCCTGAAAATTTAGCCAATACATCAGCCAATACATCAGCCTATACAATCTTCAGCCAATGTATCATCTTACAAACCACCAGTTATAAGGGCTCAGATGTCTGACTGAGATATTTGAACACTTACCACTGATGCTTGGGATAATGCTTTTAGCACATCAAGATGTGCTAAAGAAGGGAAAAGTTCAGTGAAAGATCAAAACCCCCCTGAGATACTTTGCACTTGCAATTAGTGAAGCTTGCAGTTACTACAGTGCAAATGAAGAAATGTAACTTATCAGCAAACAGTAGCTTGGTGATAGGTCTGATGTCATAGGACTAATGTCAGGCATGTGTATGGATGAATGCATACATGTGTCTGACATAAAACCAGGAATAGTTACAAATTCAACAGTATGACTAATACTTTATAATTTTAATATTTTTTTGTTTTTTCAGAATTCGATAAAAGTGAAGGATTTAATCCATGCACTATATTCAGTTAGCTCTCATTTCCCCAAAGGGTGTTCAAAGAAATAAAACCTCTGTGTGCCTGTGTGTGCTGAAGTAGCCAGGCAGTGCTATGCAAATACATACATACATACTGTATGTACAGTCAAATATTAGACTTATGTATATGCATGTGTGTGACATTTTGCATCTATCCCAAAACCTGAATATTAAAACCCTCAAACACACATATTTACAGAGGAATATTTAGCTCTAAATTTTACTGATGTTCATTCTTTCCATATATATGCATTATTTGAAGTATTTTTGTTGTAAACAAATAAATTAATTAATCCATATTTCTTCTGTGGACTTAGCCACAGAAGAAAAATTCACAAAGAGCTGTTAAGTGCAAAGGCTATGGCAGAGGAAATCTTAAAGCATTGGAAAGTTTGAACAGTATTACACAGAGAGAAGCACTGCTCTGGGTTTGTTCCTTCTGATGCTTATTCTCTGCACATCCAGAACAGCCCATGGCTGCAAGTGTGATAGTAACTAAACTGACCCTTGACTTAGAAGAAATTCACATATTTTTCAGTACTATGGCACTTAGGGACCAAAAATTAGTTTGCTACAGGCTATATTCGGACAGAGATTGAATTTCCCTAATATGGCTGGGAAGCCAAGGAGAGTTCAATAGCCTTCTCCTTATGAAATTAAATTATTTTCATTCAACCTGTGGATGGATAACCTTACCTGAGCTGTTTCCTGAAGTACTGCATAAAAGATAACAGAATCTGGTATGGAAAGACAGCATATTTTACTGTTATCTCTGGAAGTGCTGCAAATTTTATATTATAAGGAACATTTTTTTGGAAAAAATGAAATTTTGATGAACTCCTTTATTGATTTTTCATTCTCAAACTTTGTTTAGGTGAAATATGAGAAAAATGTAAGACAGGTAATAAGCAGGCTAAAGTAAAAGAAACCAAATAGATTTCTGTTTTAAGATGAAGGCTGAGTGTCTTCACAGAGATAGGAAGCTTAGAAAGAAAGCAACATCATCCCTTGCCCTGGCAAAAGATTAATAGGATACATTTACTGCATGTTTTACTGTCCATTAATTTCTTTTCTTGCTCTGCAAATTCATAAAAAAAATATTTATTAAGAAAATACAAGTGGGGGATGGATGGATTGGAAGTCTAGTAGGGGACTCCAGGTTATTATTCAGGGTTTAAACACAAGCTCAGAAGATACTGCCTGGGTCCAAGTCACAGCAGTACATCCTTTACACCCTTGCCACTCATTGTGGAGTCAGGAGCTTTGCCTGGCACTTCCAGGCAGCACAGAGCTGGATTACAGGGCCCATGTATGTCCCATGACACACACACACAGTTGGTCTGGATGGATTAGCCGAGGTCTATTCTGAAAGATTTCTAGTCCCGAGGTAATGAGGGACACTTTATCCTCATTCAGATACTGATTCTCATTTTCAAAGACAAAAATTTTGAAATGGAAACAGGAATATAAAATTAGACACCTTTCCCAATGGAGTTCTTGTTCCCTGTGAGATGCTCTGAGCATCCTGCAACACTGCTCCTATCCTGTCACAGTCCAAAGTGGATGCACTTCCCAGTTTGCCCTTCGCAAATACCATGAGGAACAAGTATACAGAAAGAAAACCACAAGAAGATATCAAAGGAAGCATTCTGTAGAGTTATCCTTGAAAGCTCTGCTTGGAAAAATAATGCCTTGGGATTGTTTGCTGGAAGTACAGCCCTTTTAACCCAACCAGTTAAACAGACAAAAGGAATAAGTAAAACAAACACCGTTTTTACAAAAATGTTCCATAAATTCAGTGACTGGTTATATACACTGTTCATTCACCAAAGCCCTAGGGCTGAATCTGCAGAAATTCATATGGGAGTTTATGGGTTTACTAGAAATCTACAATATTTATTAACATTACACATACAAAGGTATGAAACAGCCTCTCCACACATTTATGAACACGGAAGAGAGTACATAGCTGCTGAGAAATACAGCCATCAGTTGTCAGCGGTCCCACTACTCTTTGAAAGTAAATTTAAGTCTTTAGATGGATTAAAGAAAAAAAAAAAGAGCAGCCACAATAAATAGCATCAGGATTTTCACCATATATTCAGGAACGTAAAACTATTGCACATTCCTGACCATAGAAATGTCGAAATGAATAGCAATAAGCAGGGTAATTCTATTATCCACAGGCAGTGAGAGGTGTAAACACTCTAACAGCACATTCATCTCCTGCAATAAATTAGGGATCGACAAAGCAAAATTGAATTTCAAAGATAAATGATAGAAAACGACATACATTTTACTTGGAGATGTAAACAAACATATCATTTTATATAATTACACATGTAAACCTCTAATTTAGAAAGACTGTATTCTGATCTAAATGAATGATACTTCATTGAACAAGAAAGAGAACCCACCAGGCGAGCCTGTGCAATTACGTGGAGGACTGCTGCTTTATTGTTTTTCCTGAGGTGACAATGAAAGTGGAACGACCTTTCTGAAACAAGCTAGGTATAAAAAATGATTGCTTTTTAAAAACAGTCACATTTTCTAATGCATGGTTATGCCAAAAAAAAAAAAAAATTAAGCTGAAGCAAAACCTTTTTGTTCTTCTTTCGTTGTCCCTTCTGTCTCTCGTTAAGAGTTCCGTCAGCTATTGCTGAAAATATCAAAACTCTGAACAAAATGCACAGCAAACATTCACTTCAATGAAGATTTTGGATTTTGCTTTCCTTTAAAGGCAGATTCTGGCTTATTTTTTGTTCCTAGAATATGTTTAATGTGACAATATGGTGTGCCAGTCTGTTCTGCCTGCAAAACATGGGACTTAGAGGGACTCCCTTTCATTCTTTAAAACTCAGCCACTGCAGTCCCAAGGAACTGCAGGCAAAGCCACTAATTTTCTAAATATTCTTCTCCTCTTGTGGAGTGCCCAGGTTTTCTGTTCTGTGTATTTTTCCTGGATGGTTATTTGCACTCATGACTGCTGAATACCCTGGTTTCCAGACTGCATTTATGAATAATTTGCGCCTTCATTTTGGTCAACTAAACAAGACAAGCTGTATTGGCTCTTTCTCACCTAATAAATTTGCTGTTACCTTTCCTGCATTACAGTTCCAACCTTCATTCCTCCTAAGCCTGATGGATGGAAAACACTGTGCTGCAGATGAAGTCTACACATCCACACTAAAGCAGCCTAACTACTGATTCCTGTGGATGCATCTAACAGGGAGCAGCAATCTCATATTAGTCCTCAAGTACACTGTTTAGTTGACTCCATTAATGAATTGCTACTCTTCAAACTCCTAGAGATCCTCTTTGGTTTTTGACTTTTTTCCTCCCTTCTTTTCTTTTTTTTTTTTTTTCCCCAAACCCTCCAGTGTGGATGATGCCTTCCAACCATGGATGAGAGCAAAATCCCTATTTTGAAGCCAGCATCACTGAAGAAACCACCAAGTAAGATCAATTGTCTAGCCAATGCTTGAGATAATCTGTTAACGAATGCCCTTCAGCATGCAAATTCCTTATTCAAGACTCATAATTTTTTATTTCCTCCTCAGCCAGGCCCATATGCAATATCAATTCAACAATTAATCTCCATGTCCTCGTGCCTCATAAATTCTGCAGTGCAACCGTATCAAATGCATTACTGAAGTCCACGTAGATGACACACAAAGTATTTCTTAGAACCTCATTTATCTTATCCATGACATCAAGATAGGCCGATACGATTTACTTCTGGTAAACCCATGAGCACTTTTATACCGTTTTCTATTTATTTTCATGTTTTTAATTATACTGTCCTTCAAAATACTTTTGAAAGCCTTGCAGTTGACAGAGGTCAGACAAATAGTTCTGTGACTGCAAGGCTTATTTCTTCACCCTGTCTTCCTGCTCTTTGCTGCTGACGTTTTATTTCTTATCTCCCAGCTGCATGGCTTAAATCTCAAATTTTATAATACCCCTCACTCAGTATTTACTTGCTACAGGAGTCCTATTTTAGGTGCCAATTCTTTCACATTTCTGGAGTAGAAATTATCATCGTTATTCTTACTTGATGTAAGAGTGATGGCAGTGAGTTGTGCTTGGCCAGGAAGCAGCCAAATCCAAACTCGCTGTGGACAGCAGGACACGGTCTCCAAAGGTTGCTATATCAAACCACAGACACCACGTGACTATGGTCACTTTGGACTGCAAATGGCTTCAGGCATCTCACAGTGATGTGATTCTTGAACTCAGGTTGGGATGAAACACAAAGTGCAACCCAAAATGCCTACCCACTAAAATGATCCCTCAGGACCTACCCTTAACATTGCAAACACAGTCTGCAGTCCATAGCTGCAATATTTATATGATAATATTCAATGTACCCTAGCTGCACTGGCCCCTGTACCACAACTGATGAGCAATTTCTCCGCACTGTCATTGTTGCCTGAGTCATCCCTTGGGACTGTGATGCTCTGGAACAACCAAGCAAATGCCCTTGAGGGACTGTCCCACAGGGGCTTTGCTCTTCTAAAACACTTCACAGAAAAGTTCAGGCTTTGTAGGATAAGAAGGTTTTCAAGTTCAAATGCTTTATTTAGGCTCAAACAAATACGTAAGAATAGAAAGAGCACTCATATAATTATTTTGCTGTGTTCCCTTAAGAAGCACAGTGCCACCTAAAAACCTAATTGCTAATATGATGCCTCAGCACAGATTTTAACATCTCCTTTGCATCGCTTCCATTTTCAGGGAGAAATTACAGAATTCTGTTTGGGCTATAATTAGCATATCATTATTAGAGGCAAAAATAGCTATAAATATATCTAACTGGTGGCTAGCTTAATAACCAGCACACATCATCATTAAACAATTTTCTTTAATTTTTTTGTGCACAAAGGCCTCATCTGCAAAAGCAGCAGCTAAGCCTAACTAGACTCTGGATATAGCTTATGCTGATTAACTTCACTGTCTGCAGGAATGAAGACATATAATATCTGCAGCAAGGGTGGTGGTGTGGTGTCACTTTCAGTGGAAAGGAGCTATGCAAATATTCTGTACCTTGGACCTGGATACATCATGACTTCTTGTTCGATCTCTTTTTTCTGGCATATTGTAACAAAAGAAGGGAAAAAGAATAATGAAAAAGTCTCCAATGAATGCTTTTGTATAAGACATGCATAGGTCACAGCATGATGAAGTCCTGGTATTTTCCCTTCTCAGTAGTGGAGGAGGTGCAGAGGGTGCGCAGGGCACAGCTGCCAGTTTCTCCCCCAGTCTACACACTCCCATTACCTCTTAAAGAGAAGTGATACTGCATTTCTCCCTCAACCAAGCACTGTTCTCACCAACAGAAAAACACCAGCAGCTTTTTCCCAAAATGTGTTAAAACAAAAGGTGCCAATCCCTCATAACCATCAATTGTCTCCACCTCAGTAAAGCACAATGGTGAGAGTGGTGCCCTGCAGATTCCCCAGGTCAAGTCAATCTCATCTTCATCTTTAATAAGAAAATGATTCATTGGCGAGGTGATCTCCCTGATTTGGAGGCAGAACACAGAGCTGTGGAAAGAAGCCTCACAGAAAAGATATATGGCCCGCTTTCATGACATGCAACTCCCACTCAGCACGGTCAAGATCCTTTCCCAACGTGGTCTCCTGCCTAAGAAAGTATACTGAGATACCTCTGTTAGACTTCCAGCTCACCCTCTGTCCTGGTCTGTAACCTTACATGGGACATTTTATGTCTCTGTGCTTCAGTTTTCCCTTCCATAAAACTGGGATAACAGGTATGTTTCTTTCTAAAGTGCCTTGTGCTCTGAGGAAAAAAAATTACTTCTTGTAAGAAATTAACTAACAATATCATAAAGCTCAGTGATAACAGCACTAAGAATTTTCTAAAATTTGTCGTATTTTTGCTTCTCTGAGCACAGATTTATAAACTGTTATCAAAGGCTAAAGTCACACCTACAGTGTTAGGTGTGACCCCCACTTTGGTGGCTCAGCACATAACAGATAGCAAAAATGCACAGCAAAACTACAACAGGGACAGTAGCTGCTCTTCTCTGTGAAGCTGGCCCAGTGCTCCAGCCTTGTGAAACAGCTCAGTCCTTTGAGTAAATCCGAGTCTCCTTAGATGCCTCCCTCTTGAACAGGCCCCTTTCAGAAATATGATGGATATGGATGAAGCAGGAATGGAAACGTGTATGCATGAAAGCACTCAAAACAACAGTCAAGTTTAAAGGAATGGTCTATACTGCTAACCAAGAAAGTGTCTGGGGAACATGCTGATTACATCTGGGCACATTGCTAAGGTCCAAGGATCAACCTGTCAGCAGGAGATCTGTGGTTTGGTAACAGGAAGAGGGTTACAAGGGTCCAGCACATCACCTATAATATCATGCTAAGAAAAGGACAGATGATGCCTCAGTCAGCAATGAGTTACAGAAGCAGAAATACGCCAAATTGCAATTCAAAGTCCTGTTAAGCCCTAAATGTTTTGGAAGACCTGTTTAAAACAAGCCCTGTTCAGTTCCTTTAAAGTCAAGAAAAACCCAAGAGACACAGTGAGGACTTCAATTTCCCACAAGAGTCATCTTCGCCACAGCACTTGGATACCTACGCCTTGGTGTGCAGAGTATGAGAGAATAAGAAAAAACAAGTTTCAGATCAAGTTAAAAAAAATAAAATGGCCTTCTCCCTCCACAAGGTCTCACACTGAGTTTGTTACAATTAATTCTGACACTCTTATTTCAGCTAGTTTTAATCTAGGCAACTTCTCACTGAAATGGATGCCATGTTTAACTACCCTGCTGACCACAAGCTGAGGAGAACCATGAGGATAATACACACACCCATTGTGAAACCTATTCTCTGCTAGCCTATCATGACTCAAAAGCTGGTTGTTATTGCACTACTGGATACAAAGGCTCCAAGGCAGAGTGGGATGCTTGGTGTGCTCATTTGCATCTCATTACCCAGCATGCTCTTCCTCCTCAGTGCTATTTTCATAGTGGCACTGTTGTCCGAGCCCTGGGAACAAGTGAAAAGATTTGGTGACTTTGGATGCATGCAGTTCTTTTCTACTTGCTTTGCTCTCCCTTTATAATGAAAAGCTTTCCAAAGTAGTGAAAATGAATCGATTTTCCATTTTTAAGGTTGTATGGGTGTGGGTTTGGGGTTTTTTTTCCTTTTTTTTCTTTTATTTTGGTGGGGTTTTCTTCCCAGTAATTTAAGCTATCAGGAGCAAATCTTGAATAACAAATAAGATTACAGAAATGTGAGCCTAATGTTCCTCTCTACAATGCACTCAAGCATGAAGGTTTTGATCGAAGAGTAAGAAATGAGATTTAACTTCCTTCTGATTTAAGTTTCATTTGTACAAAGAACCTGTTTCAGCAAAATGTGATTGCAAGCTCATTATTCAGTGAAGGGCAAATATCTTCAATCTCAATCTAGTACGATCAGCAGCTTTTTCTGTGTTACAAGCCTCAGTGAAGAGAACTGAACATACTGGCTTCTGTCATTGTCTACATCTGACTGTGATGATTTCACCCTGTCCAATTCATTTCAAAAGCTGTAGCTTCCAATTAAATGTATAAGTTGTCAGCCAGAGTAAGTGTCTATCATTTGAGCCAGATCAGTTTTGGTTTCTGGCAGTTTCACTGCATCAAAGGGTTGATTTACAGATCAGTTACATTTTTTTTATTCAGTACTGAAGGGAATAAAACTGCCTCAAACATGGGACTCAAAACAACACTGAGTTACCTGTTTTCCATAGTTTTCAGTATGTTTTAACAAGTTGGAAATGAAACTTCATTCCTCAGTGACTTGATAGTTCGAACATGTACTTAAAAATAACTTTAAAAAAATAAACTCCAGGCAAATATAAGAACCTTAAAATCATGTTCTTTAACAACATCTAGCACACAAAGATTACATTGTACTCTATAACTGTCAACGAATTCAGCACCAAAAGCTATTGTGAGGTATGAGGTTAGCCCCTTCTCAAGTTAAAAAGACTTCTCCCATTTTACAGATAAGGGATCTTAGCTATAAAAGTAAAACTATGTGTTGAAGACTGGTGCTGTGCATAGCAGAGGCACATTTAAAACACTTCAGATTCTCAGGTTCATGTTTTAAGAATCTGAGCAATTTTGAGAGTCCTTCTTGAGGTAAAAAATGGGTAAATGTAGACAAAAATAATGCAAAAATACTTAAGTCTCTATGCAAGGAAAAACTATGAGTTTTGGGGGTTTAAGGCTAAGACTCAGTACCTCCTTAAAATATGCAGAGCATTTGCTCTTTGGGATCCTTGTGGCAGGAGGCTGAGTGGCATTTCACAGCAGGATCCTGTGATGATGCTTTGAAGTGTTTGTGCTGTATAACCCTTGATGAATCAATTAGGTCTCCTCATTCACCCAAATTATTCTTTCTACTTGCAGTATTGTTTTTACAGCAATAGCACAGCCCTAAATCTAAAAACTGGTCCTATAGGATCCAAAAGGAGCAGGCTGGAATTACTGTAGGTGGTGGTTGGTGAAATTGAAACACCCAGAAGTAAAAGGTAGATGGATGAGGTTTTAAAAACATTTAAGATATTTTAAAATCTTAAATCACTATCAGGTAGCTTCTTAACAGCCTGTATCTATTGATGCACACTAAGCTAATAGCCACTGTGAGGGAAATCAGGGAGACATGGCATGAGTTGGGAATAGGGACTGGAGACTGCGTGGCAGCTGGGATGGGGCTACATCAGAGTCAGGACACCCACAGATCTACTCCCAGGAACTAAACTACCCACATTAAACTAAACACTCACTACTCCCAGATCTACTCCCAGGAACTCAACCCCACTGTTTTCAAAAGGGCCATGATGTCTGCTAACAGCGACAGACAGCTGAGTGAACTGCTGAGGACCTGGACAATCCTACTTAAAGAGTGGTGATGGTCGTGCAAAACCAGGGGTGCAGAGAGCTACAGGGGCCTTTTCTCTTCCAGAAGAAACACTTGTATGAGCAAACAGAAACGATTCAAGGTAGCCACAGTGCAAAGTAGCAAAATAATGAACAAGAGCTCATTAAAAAGTGAAATGAGAAAACAGTTAATTAAAAGTTCACTAAGATACTCAATGCCCCAAACTAGTTTTGTTTTGTCAGTAAAAGTCAAGTGAGAGTAAACACATTTTTAGTACATGGATTTTTCCAAGAGTCAGTAATATTTCTGCAGCCACATCACCAAAACCTCTCTCAAAGCCATGTACATCACAGGTGCCTTGGAACAGAACAGGATCCTGCTTAACCAGGACAGGCAGGACTCACTGTACCTGCATCCTATCTGGCTGACAAACATCCTTGTACAGTTAAAGCAGAGAAGCAGGCACCTATTAAGCATGATTTATATGGGGGTTTTAGATATTCAAGCTAAGAAGAGATAAAATGTAGAGGTATCCCTCTCTCTCCAGTCACTATGAAGGCATTTTACAGATGGTGCGGATCCCTAAGTTTGGGAGGAGGAGTCACAGCCTTTATGTCCTAAGAAAAAGCCCATGAGGCAGATGAGGGAGGCAAAATGGGATTGTCTCCTACCCCTGCAGGTCCTACTGAATTTGGGGCTACAGTCCCAGAAAGAGCAGCCCCAGAAAGCTGTGAAGCAGCTCTCCCCCTCCTGTTTTAGGCTATATCACTCGCTTTCCCATCACTGCTATTTCTCTGGGAGGGTCTGCGGGCTGGCCTTTGCCCGTCCCTGCGCAGGAAGGGACCTCTCCCGTGCTGTGGCTCAGATGGATCCTTCATCCCCCAGCCACTGGAGTTCAAGGAGGGAAGATAGCACCTGCGACCCCTATTTCTGCTGCAGCCATAAATTCAACTTTCCATTAAATTTTTATTTCTAGGTCAAGACAAGAATGATAGATTAAAAACAAAAATAGCTGAGCATTCAGTATGGAAGCTGCTGCAGCACACCACTTCAAGCCTGCCAGACCCCAGACAGCCTCCAAGTACGCCAGTTATTGATTTTTGTACCAAAACATTTACACTGGCACAACCCCCAGTGAGTGCAATTATATGGGTATAAAGGTGCTTTATACTAGCATAGATTATGAGATAAACAAGCCCATTTATACTGCTGTAACTGCATTCACTTCTGGGTATTTGTACTGCTTTAATGATACCAGTGTAGTTAAAGCAATGCAACTTGTGTCTACAGACAAGCTCTCACCCTGATGGTAATTAACACGGGCATTTCCAGCCACCCTCAGCAGCTGAGGTTAGTGTTGGAAATAGCAACTGACCCATAACAATTTGCAATAGCATCAGAAGCTTCTATAAAATAGCTCCACCTTCAATTGCTTTCTCCACATTTGCGGGAAGGATGTTTATTGTGCCCTTTCTACCAGGCAGCATCAAGAGCTAAAAGTTGCTTGTGGCCACTCTTCTCTTGCGTCTGGACAGCAAAACAAAACAAAAAAATAATCAATTCACCCAGTGACATTTTGCTGTGAAAGAGCAAAGGCAGCACAAAAACGCTGATAGAAGTGGTGGTTAACCCTGTGCTACCCTTATTGTTCCTTATTCAGCAGCCCCGAGTGCTGGAGCAGCCTGTGGAGCACGGGAAAGGGGCTCTGCCATCTGTTGCTAGGGCTGACATCAGCCCTGTTTGCTCAGGCATTGCTCCTCGGGGCTGTGTTTGCATCATTAATCAGCACCAGCCCTGTGCTGGCCCATTCAGCAGCGCCTCGGCTGTCAGCTCTGGAGAACCTCACTGCAGAAAGGAGCTGCCAAAGTGCTTGGCCTCACTCGGAGAGAGGCTTGGATATACATCAAGATTGTTTTAGACAGAGTATTTGTCAACTCTTCCTGGGAGAAAGTGAACCCTGCACAGTACACAGCTTGACAAAGGGAGGAAAAACAATCCCAGAAAACCACCCCCATCTCCCATCTGCACTCTCCACAGGTTAAACTTCAAGCCACAGAAAACCAAATTGCTCTTTCCCTGAAACCAGGCTTGCCAAGAGGCTGCTTAACCCATCAAAGTGATAATGGATACACATCACTTAATTTTTTTTTCCCTGAACAATACTTAGCACAATCTCACAGGAAACAACAAGAAATTCCTTAACCTGAAAAAAATAAAAGGACATTTAATAAAAAAATGGGCTGCCAATGCAGACAGGGAGCAATGTTTCCATAGGAAACACTGAGGAACAGAAGCACAGAGGGGCTTACTGATTTCCTCAAGGACAAACACATAGAAATGCACAAGAAAGGAAAGACTGAAGCATTGGATACAAATACTGCAGCAGCACAGACGCCAACTAGACACACAGATCCCCCCCATTTCCAATCATCTTCTATTTTCCCAAATGTCTGAGTGGGTCATGCAACACCGGCATAAACATAGGGCATAAACATGGAAAATGCTGAACAGAACAGACATATATTGAACAGGTTTCTGGAAATACTCAAATGTCTGTAAGGAGGTGTTTCAGGTTCTTTTCTGGGGGAAGAAGAGGGGAACACAAAGAGAAATTTCTTTTACAGACTTAGGCAGCAGATCTGTTTGAAAAATTAGTAATTACTTAAACATAAAACATCAGATGAGAGTCATCTTGAGACTAAGGCACTTGAATTTAGGTGTCTGCAAGTGATCCAGAGAGCTCATCAGCACGCATTCAACTCCATTTCCTACACATAAGCATCTGTGGCTTTGGGTACATGTGGCTCCTAGCCATAGCACCCTCAGGACTTCTCATTTAGTACTCCATGCCCACATCCAGAGGGCTTTTCTCCCAGTCTGAAGGATAGAAAGAAAATGTTACGTTTCATATATGCTCCTGCAATACAGTAATGGGGACAAATCCTTTAAAGAACAATTTTGGTTCCTACTTTTAATTTAATTTTCATCTTATATGGCTGTTTTCCAGACCCTACCTGGAAACAAGCTAATTCATACCTTCCTACACAGCTCAGCACTAGTGAGAGACTCTTTCCCAAGTGGTTTTGACAAAATTGAGCATCAAAGGAAGTACTTTTCTCACTTTCCAGCAGTTGTGAAGGCTTTTTTTTTTCTAAAAAAAAAACCAACCAAAACCTACTCACACCTTTTCATTACAGTGTTTTTAATTTCAATATTTTTTCTCTAAAACGAGGCATTTGGATTTGAGAATCCCACTGTGCTGTCTAACAGTCTCTCTTCATGCCTTGATGCAATCCAAGTTCTCAGGAAATCTCAAAGAGACAAAACCTACTGCTCAGAGGAAGCTGTCTCAGTGGGTTGTCCATCCCAGAAGAGTGGAAGCTGTAGTAAAGGCATTTAGACTGCTTCTCAAAAAGAACAAAGAAGTATTTTAAATGTTGATTTTTGACCCCCCAAAAATCAAACTTGTATTTTTTAACAGAAAAAAAAAATAAACACAAGAAAACCATTCAGTCTCTCCTTGCTTTATACAGTCATATATTGGACAATGCTCACAGGCAGATGGTGTGATTATGGGGGTGTCCTGTGAAGGGCCAGGAACTGGATTTTGGGGACGCTTGTGGTTCCATTTCAACTCAGGGTATTGTACAATTCTGTGATTCTATCTATATAGCTTTGAGGCATGTCACCAACTGAAAACCCTCCTCACAGAAGTAGTTCCTTGGCTGGTAATGTTTGGCTTCTGCAGTACTGTTATCCCTTGACAAACAGGTCCAACCTTGAAGGATAAAGAAGCCAAGTTAGACCCCAAATAGCCCTTGAATGAGCACGTGCTCAGGGCTGCAAGCAGATGATCTTTTTTCTTGCTTTTCTCAATAGTCAGCCACCACGACAGCAGTTTCTGAGCACCAACAGTCACTTTTTCTCTGTCCTCTTATCCTTAAGGAGAAAGCAAAGGGTTGGCATTGGACAAGGGTCTGCAAGAGAGTACTGTATCTCAATTCATGCTCTACACTGCCCTTTCCACAGGAATGAAGCCACCAGAATATACAACCTTAAGTGGAGCTGTTTGATAGCTCTGCATTAAAACTTCTAAGGGTGAAAAAAATCACACTCAGTAATTTCATGAGACCTACATCATGGCAGCACCATTACAGGAACATTATTAATATTTCAGTTGGTATGATTCCAAACACTCCGGAGAATGAAAGCCATCTTGTCTGGTTTTGGCTTAGTAAATCTGGGTGTCCTGCCTAAGCCTGGAATCCAGATTTCTGCTGTAAAACACACAGAAGGGCCTGCTGGGCAGTCTGGACTGCCTCTCTCTCCAGTACCTATAGATCAGCCTGCATGCCTGGCTTAGCACAGAAGCCTAATTCTGAAAAAATGACACTAATTAAATAAGAGGAGACTGAGGGGAGACCTTGCAGCAGTCTACAGCCTCCTCACCCGGTGAAGCAAAAGGCAGGCACTGATCTCTTCTCTCTGGTGACCAATGACAGGACCCAGGGAAAGGGCCTGTAGCAGTGTCAGGGGAGGTTCAGGTTGGATATCAGGGAAAGGTTCTTCACCCAGATGGTGCTTGGGCACTGGAACAGGCTCCCCAGGAAACTGGCCACAGCCCCAAGCCTGACAGAGTTCAGTAAGTGTTTGGACAATGCTCTCAGGCACATGGTGTGGCTCTTGGGGTGCCCTGTGCAGGGCCAGGAGTTGGACTTGACAATCCTTTGTGAGTCCTTTGCAATTCAGCATGTTCTGTGATTAATCCCATCCTTCAGTGCCAGCACCATCACCACAAAAGCTGTCCTCATCAATCTCTGCTCTCCTCTCTCCCCCCATATATTTAGTAGACACCCTGGGCAGCAGTATGCTGGTATTCAGAAGTCTTGATTTCTTTTTGGCAATTTAGCCCTGAGTTTTAGCTGTTTATACAGGAAGACTTAATGAGTACAGTTACTTGTGTGAAAACACAAGCATCTGTGGTTGTGATTACGGCTAAATTCAGCCTGCAACCTCAGCTGTCAATAGTTTATTATCTTAAAAAAAATATAATAAAACTAAATTACATCCTCTAATTATAAAGGGACCATTCTGAGAAGCCTGAAAGAGGTGACCCGCACCTTCTGGGCGGGAGAGCGCTTGCTGTGCGACCTTCCTGTCACCCGAAGCCTAACGAAGCAGAAATAATTGGGAAATTCCCTGGGATGTCACCTCTCAGGCTGCGCTGGCGCTCCTGGCGGCTGTCATCGCGCTGCCTGCTCGCAGCAATCGCTGCTGGCACAGGACACGCTGGCACCACGCTGCATTATTAGCGGGCTGTCAGACACCCGCACCGCAGAGCCCCCGCGCCAGCACGCACGGAGTTACGGGGGTAATAATGCTCTTTGGTAGGTAAAAATAACTGAACTCTCAGAGTAAAAATAAAACCACAACACAAAACTCTGGTCTTTCCTTGAATGCTATTTTCTTTCTTCCCCTTAAACACAGGAATGGGTTTATGAGGTGGGTACAAGCTGATGTTGAAGAGCAGTGATTTATTTGCTGAGCTGTCTCTGCAAGCCCACAAGGGTTGCTAGGGGCAGATACTTACAATGTTATAATTGCTTTTTATAGGCCAGATAGTGCCCTGAGTTAGGACTTGAACACAACCTCCACCCCAGGGAGAGCAGCTCCAGGAGGCATCATGGCTCAGACACACACTCCCGGGACCCACCTACCCACACACTCCCCTGCCTTGTCCCCAGGGCAGTCACCCACCATGGACCCATGATAGTAACACATCGTGGCACAGCTCCCTAGGCCCTGGCACCCTGGGAAGCCCAGAGGCAGGAGAAGGGCCCCAGAGAGTCCTCATTCCCCTGCTCCCAGCACAGGAATAGAACAGTGAGCAGCGACCCTCTGCACACTACACCCTGTGTTTGAAGTAGCTGAAAAAGGAGCAGGGGGATTCGCACTCTCCCATAAAAAATATCCATCAAAAGTCAAAGTCCAGCTGTCAAACAGTTAATTCCTTTATACCATCTTCTCCTACATAAGGAACAGCCTCTCAGTTCAGTTTTCAACCTAACACCTCATTCAAATCTCTCCTGGAGCCCATAAAAAATCTGTGAAACGCAGTAAATATTTCAGGAAGAACAAGTCCAAGTTCCTTTCATTTAACCAGCTCCTCAACACACACTCTCTTCTGCTTCTTCTGTTTCAGTTGTAAACCCAGGATACAGGAATACTATCAACTTGCAGCAGTGATGACTGTTGAAGTATCAGAAACATCACAGGATAATAAAACAATTTACAACTAAGTTGAAACACTTAGCAGCTGACTTCCTCTCTGTGCTCATGATATCAATAACTAAAATTTCCCCTTCTAGAATAACCTAGATTAGTAGCTTGGATCCTGTACCTCACTGCACCATGCCTGTATCTGTGCATGTAGCACGTAATGGCATTTTTACAGAGGATATGCACTACATTAAATGGAAATAAAATATGACCATATACTTCCTACCTTCTCCAAATGACTGTATTTAAGATTCATTTAGAGACACAACTCAGAAAACAGGACAAAATCTGTGTCATTTCCAGGAAAAGCTGAGAAATAGGCACTTGGTGTGTTTCTTGGGGTATACTGCACAAGGCCAGGAGCTGGACTTGATGATCCTGATGGGTCCTGTCCAACTCAGCACATTCTGTGATGTTTTTCTGAAACATTCATTTGTTGCTTATACAAACAGTCAATACCTGACCTCAAAGCAGCATTTAAATCACCATCATTTTTTAAACTGGCACTGAGGAGAACAGTTTCACACACGGCCATCCTGATACTGAAGACGTATTTTACTCATATATGCAGAAGTTGGGTAGATGCTGGATCTGTGATAATGATATTTCCTGCCCCGAAAACATCTCTGAGAAAGAATATGGTGAACAGTAAACTGGACTTAGGAGTTTGGCTCTGTCTTATCAACTCACTGGCTCCTTGACAAGAGGACAAATGATCAGTCACCTGCATCCATTCTGTCAAATCTCATCATGTTTCTCAACATACAAGTAAGAACTGATGTGCTGCTGATGTTTTTAACTTTGCAAATCAGTGCCAAAATCTAAAAGGAGTGATCACCAATAACCAGGGCTTCCACCTGCTGATCTGCTGCTCCATTCTGTACCGCACCCACGCAAGATCCACAGAAACATCCAGATCGAAATGTTGCCAGAAACCAGAAAAGGCTGCAGCCTGAATAGCAGCAGTGCATTGGAATGCTGGCAATGTCTCCCTCTGAGCCAGTTTACAAAGCAAACAGGTCTGCACCTGAAAGAATTGTAAGTAACTGATATTAAGCCCCAGCAGGAGAATTACGAGTTATTGTGCTCTTAAGGATAAGGGTAAAAGCAGTACTTCAACAACTACTTTTATTTTTCAGATGTAAAAATCTGGGGTGCTGCAACTGAAGGTACCTTAAAAATGTTTTTAGAACACTGAAAAACTACAACTTTTGAAATCAGATCATTTCTTCACTTTGGGTGCCCCTAAATTGAAGTAACTGAAGTTCCAAATGAACTCTTTTCATAATTGGTCTGAATTAAACTAATGACTTAAAATTAAGGAAAGAAAATAGTTCTGTGTTAATATCTGGCACATGGCACAACTCCTAGGAGTCAGTCCTATCTGCTAAACTCTTCTTTTCACAGTGAGGTCAGGCACAAATGTTAACATATCCAGTGCCCCTCCTTTCCATCAATGAATGTAAATTTGTGCTTTCTGTCTGATGACTTGGTGATCTTAGAGGTCTTCTCCAGCCTGAATGATTCTGTGATTCTATGCTTACCCACAATGGTTACATCTCTGGCTATAGATCTCTGGTCCACAGGGAAGGACAATCTACAGCTGAAGCCACCTACTGCAGCAGAGCAGGCTTACTGCGTGAGCCACTTCTTCACACCCACTGCTTGGGAATGCTGCTGGGAGAGGTCTGGGCAAGAGTGTCCACCTCTGCTGGCAATGGAAAAAAGAAATCCACAAAGAGATAAAAAGCTAAAAGTTCTTGAGTGATCTTTATGCACATTCAGGCAATATGAGAATTTTGGGTGCTGCTGTTTAGACCACCTGGGGAGCATGTAAAATGGGGCAGAGTGGAGCAGAACAGCTAAAACTACTGCTCCTCTTTGGGTACAAAAGCAGCGGAATACAAACAAGAAAGATGTGAACATATCTCTATACACACACAAATAATGAATGCAAAAACAGAGCTCTGAGGCTACAACCTTTATAGGGCTTGTGGAGAATATATCAGGCTTCTCTGTTGAAGGATGGGAGAAAAACAAGAAGCAATGATGATGGTGGCCTCTTACATGTGAGGCAGCTGATGGGTAAGACAGCCTTGTCTGACTCTCCTATCCAGAAAATTTTACAAACATCTGTACCTGATACACTTGTCAGAACATGATGAGTCCAGATAGTCAGTGATCAGGCTGACAACTGCATCAGTTTCTCTTTCGCTTGGGTAGCTGCAAGGAGCAATCAAAGCTGCTGTCAACTAGAAGTCATTATTTAAATGTGGGGATCAAGCATATCTTTTCTCAGTAGGTCCACAGCCACCCAGTTCAGTGCCTGTTTGCAAATGAGATGGTATTTTCTCAGCATAAGTTTATCTGAAATTTACACTTGTGCTTATTCATCTGGTTTTAGGGGATAATTCTTGGACGGTTTTTTTTCTCCTTATTCCTAATGCATTCTCTGCTTATTTAGTTAACTTGAGGAGTACAGCAATGTATTTTGACCTTACAATTAGGCATCACAGAAACCTACTTCCTTTGAAGATGCTAAACTGTCACTTTAATAACAAGGATTATGAAGATCATGAAAAATCCCTATGCCATGAATATATCTTCACATGTTAACAGCAAAATTAGGAGGTTAATGTGTCATTTTGACAGTACTGGTTTTTAGTGGACAATATCATTGTGTCCCATCATCTCTTTTTCTACTAAACCACTAGACCATCAAGAAAAGTTATATAAAGCTTATCCTCAACCCAGAGAAGACAACTTTCCATATCAGTGCATAAGATGCAGTTTACATTAAGGATAGGAATGACATATATAAAGTACAATGAACTACCAACACTTTTAAGACACCACAGCAGCAATTAAGTGAAATATGACATCCATGATAAACCAACAGGAAGGATTTACACAAATTTGACTTCAAGCTTCCATATCTACACATCTTGTTTTTCAGCTTTTGCACAGAATATTTTTCTTCTGTCTTGTACACACGCATAAGGATGTAAAAATGTGAGTAACCTGTAGCTGCATGGACCAATTTGTTTTGCGTTTTTGCTTTTCAAAGAGGTTTTCAAGAGGACATAATTTATGCTTGTACGTATGAAAGTAAAGGATCTGTTATGGCCAGAGAACATAGCTAGCAATCAGTAGCTCACTAGATCTCTGCTCAAAGTTGTAATTATATTTGCATATGCCTTGACAATAGGGAAAAGGTGAAGAGAAGCAAAAAAGGCAGACTGATAACACTCTTAAGTTATGGTTGTTATGCAGATCTTCCCTTCTGCAGCCCTGTCAGGGTGGCTTTATGCTGGGGCCACTGAGATCTGAAAAGATCCATAGAATCATAGAATTGTTTGAGTTGGAAGAGACCTTAAAGAACATCCAGTTCTAAGCTTCCTGCCAGGGACAGGGACACTAAATCAGGTTGCTCGAAGTCCCATCCAACCTGGCCTCGAGCACTTGCAGGGATGGGAACTGTGAACAAGGGGGCAAAAGCAGAGGTTAGGAGGCACTTCTCTCTTCCTCACGCTGAAGATCTCTTAATGATTGCATAATGCAGAATACACTGTAAGAAATCTTTATTGATTCAGGTCCAAAACATGAGATACAAGTTTGAGAAAACTGTCGGGGGTCAGCATATCTCAAGACCAGACCCTGGGGCATTAAATATAAATACAGTAAGTTTAGTAATGAAAACATTGGAAATGTGAACAGATGAAAATGTTAGTTTCAATTTGTTAGGTTTTGTAAAGAAAAATTTTCTATAAGATTTACTATTTGGCAATGAAACTGAAGACAAAAGCACTCATTCTCCAACTTTACACTACCCTAACTCTGCTGAGTCCTCTGTGGCCACTTCTCATTCATGCTATTGTAATTTGGATGAGAATTAGACCAAGCATCCTCATGAAATTTTAATTAAACACTCAGCACAGCACTCAAGAACATTTTTAAAACTGCAGCAAGTGGAGACAAGTACAGAGCAACCAGTTGGGAATGCTGCTGTAACGCCATGACAGAGATGCTGCGTCAAGCCTGTTCTTGAAAGACTGAAGCAGCCCCAAAGAATACATCACTGACACAGAAAATTACCAAACATTTATAAATAATACAGTATGCTCAAACCTATCACACTGCAAACAAAACAGATCAGCAAGTTATTGAGCAGCTGATAAGAGAGGAAGACACAAAGTCAGCCAGCCTGAAGTCAGCCAACTGATGACAACTGGTGTCAGCGACAGGGCAGGTGAGCTGAGGTTTAACAAGGGCTGTAGCAAGGGGGGTTGCAATGCTGCGAGGAGCCTTCGTGGTCCTGACTCTTCTCGTAACTGCTTCAGGCTCCCAAAGCTACAGCCACGGCTGACACCCCTCAGCCGCCGGCAAATTCCGTGACAAAACTCGAGGTAGAGGGAGTGGGGTATGAAGAGTGAAAGCAAAGTGTGATGCCAGAGATTATCTCCAGCAGCAGAGTGGAAGTGACATTGAAAGCAAGCTTCGCAGACAAAAGGCAAATGCACTCAAGGAATCTTAAGTACTATTAAAAGGCTCTGCAAACGGATATGCCTATTGTGAGAAGCAGTGTAATTGGCTCTCTTTAAGTCTGAAAGTCACTCAAAGAGTTTAGCAAGATGCAATAAATTATATCTGCAAGGAGATTCTTTTCCTGAACCACTGCTTCACAGTAATGTTAGATAATAGGTCATAATGCGACACTGAGTGCTCCTGTCAGGCAGAAATTTAGGTAAACTCACATTGCTTTATTTACAGGATTTGACCGTCAGGGTCAAATCATCACATCAAATCAAAATTGGTAATGAAACTTAATGGATTCTAGCTATAGTAACTAAACCATGATGTAAAATCCACCTCCCTTCTCTTGCTGACATCCAAGTGCCACAGGCAGACTGATGTTCACTCATAATGTACCCTCAGTTCAGCCTTTTTTTTCTGAGGTAACAAGATGACAAGATTGCGCCACCTGATAAAAGCCCATGATCATTTTGCCCTGCCTGGTAAAAGCCCTTAATTATATTTATATAGATGATTAAAAAAAAAAAGGTAACAGACAAGTACAAGGTGTCAATTATATTAATTTCATATAACTTGTTATAGAATTCAGAAAAAAACCCCCAGCTGTAGACAGGAGAGGCACAGCAAGTTGAGGCCAGGGCTGGTGGATCTACCCATGACAGCAGGTCAAAGCCTCAGTACTAGGGGACACCAGCAGGGATGGCCAGTCCTGAGCTCCTGACTCTGTCTGGGGTGTGAAGCCAAAAACCTTACATTCTCCCTCCTCAGAGAACACCCAACCCAAACCTCAAGGCACGTGTGTGGAACCACAATGAAACAAATGATCAGGTTCCCCCTATAGGTACTGCACCAAAGCAAAACAAAATACCTAAAATTTACTGGCTTTGAGAGAAAGCTTAAACTGATCACCAGCCTTTGGTGGAGCTCTTTTGTGGAGAATCTTGGAAATTCTCCAGTATTATGTTGGTCGTGTTAATTCAACTGAGGTTCATCAAGAAACATCAGGGCTGCCTCAGCAGCAGAGTGTTCAAACATTCCCTTTCAGATAAATACTCACAGCGCTGTAACAGAAAGTGATATTTTCTCTTGCTCCCTCTGTAAAGCTTAGTGTTCTTTACTTCTCTCTTTCCATTACAGAAAAACATTAATTCTTTTTTTGCACTGAGAGTCAGCATAAAAGAAAGGATACTGAAGGTATCATTAAAGTGTATCTAACCTAGTACATTCCTGGAAGAGGAGAAATGCCATCTTGACTCTTTGGGATGAGAGAGCATTAAGCTTCCTGGGTAAGTGCTACAGCTCCTGCATTATTTCATCAAAGACAGAGCCCCTCCACCCTTCTTAAACCCCTCAAAAATAGCCTGGCAATGACAAGATGCAGGCTGCCCAAACCATCCTGAAGGCTTTCCTCTCCTAAACCTTCAGGGATCAAGCTCTTTCAGTTTGTATGTGAGTTACAATCCAGGCTGATTACAATCCAGTCCTGTGTGGACCACAGTGAACTAAAGGACCCTGGGGCAGGATGAGTGTTCACTATTAACACAAATGAGCTGAAAAACTGAAGAGACATCAGAGTTGTGTACAAGTAATTATGGCTTTGGGACTGCAATATTAGATTTATGTCTTTAAATTCTATGTCTCATTTTAGGCAACCAATGTTTTCTGGATTTAGCCCCTTGTGACCAGTTAGCTGAAGTAGATTTCCTGTTACCTAAACATATGATAATGATGTTTCACCAGAGTAGCCACCCAAGTGTCCCTTCACAACCTTTGGAACCTTGTTTCAGAAATGCTGATTTTTTAGAGGTCCATATTCAGTTAAGCAAACCCCATCCCAGATGTTAATTTCACATGCAAAAATCTGAAACTAAACCACATCTTCTGTGGCCTGGAGGAAGCACACACAGATCTGGGGGATTATGTAAAGAGGGAAGCAGATGCTGGATGCTCAGATGCCTGCTGGGAGAGCTGGAATGACCACAGGAGGAGGAAGGGGACAGCAAAAGGGAAGTTTGGAAGGGAAGTTTTGCCACACAGTCTGGATGCTCCTTCCCTGCCCCAGCCCACCCTCAGGCATGTTGCACGCACTGTGCTCAGCTGCGCACACCACAGGTCCATCGGTCCGTGCACAGCTCTAGTCCCAAGGCTAATCCCAAGCAACTTCCTACAGACAGTTATAACACTCAAACAAGATGATTCCACAAAAATCTCCAAAGCAATTTTGGTAGTAAAACAGTGATATGACTTTCCTTTCAGTCTATATTAGAAAGCAAACTCGCCCTTTGTGGCTCCTGCTGTACATCTTAACCTTTTGGATGCCACGGGAGGTGGCAGGGCAGAATGAAGTCTAGGCTTGAGAATTCACATGCTTCTGTGCTATAAAATTGTTATTTTCCCCAGCCTCTGCCTACAGACTCTCAGTGAGGTCCAGGAGCTATCTGTTTTCTACTTTTTCTTTACAAAAACACACAGAAGTAGGCTGAGCAGGCTTCAATGTCCGGAAGATCTGGGTCCTGGTTTTGCAGTAGATAGAAGGTAGATGCTTCTCACATGAAAATATGAGATTAGACATGAAATTTTAGGACAGTCGGTGGCATTTACTTAAGGAACACTGTCTACTTTAAATGTGTAAAAAAAAGAAAAAAAAGAGATAGCTTGTAGCTACTATACAAAGCTAGCCAGTGTGTTTCAAAGCAGTTTAAGAAAAGACATAAACAATACACCCACCTAAGACTTCTTCTAAACACACTAATTTTCTAGTCATTTTATGCTACTTAAATACAAATGAACTCCTACGCAGATATAGGTCTTTATCTTCTTTACCCAAACCCAAGTTTCATGCTGTGGTCACATAAAGGTTCCTTCAACCCAGGCTAAAACAGGGTTCTCCTGCCTGGGATGGTGATGGGATGGAGGTTGTGAGGACAGGCAGAACCTGACGCCGTGGCCAGGGAAGGCTCATCCTCCTCAGTATGGAGCTGAGAGGCTGATGGTACACAAGGTTTATGAGTCTGGACAGCGGGATTGCACTGGGGTATGATGGGTGAAGCCTTGCATGACAGTCACAGTATCCACATAGGCCAGGCTTTCCAAGACAAAAGACCATGGAAGCGTGGAAAAACCATGGAAAGTAACAGGGCATATGTATGTAACAGTCCTGCTCATACTGTTTGTACTGTGCCTTTACTACTCTGTCCTTTCAAATCAGAAAGCTCACATAGGCCCCAGTCTGGTTAGAGATTCTGTGCACTGTTAAATGAGATGATGAAATTATAAGGAAACAGACTCTAAAGCACTGGAGAGATGTTAGATTCCAAACTTTGTGAGCAACAGAAAAATATTTGGAAAGAAAATCCCTTAAATAAAGAGAAGTAAAGGCATCTGGCATCAAGCAATTTTCTACACCAGATTCAATTTCAGGATAATTTGTTACTTTAAACACTTAATTCTTGTCAGATTTTAGGATTTGGACTGATGCAGGGCCCCAGACAGCATTTAGGTGATGAGCTGATTAGGAGGTATTTGGAATGAAGAGAACTAGGACTGGATTAAAACACTTCTAATTTCAGCGAAACAGATACTGAACTTCATGCTAAGTGTCCGATTTGCACTTGGATTTGCACAGGCAGATCCCTGAAGCCTGGGTGGGCCCCTGAGCAGCACCTGCAGGATTGACTTAGTCCTTGTTTGACTGAGGAGAGCTGTCAGAAAGCATCAAATCAGTGACAATTTTCATAAATAAGGAATTGATTAAAATTCTGCACAAGAATTTTCCTCTTAGAGAAAAGCTCAGAGAACCCTCAAGATGCTACAGAAAGCAGCTGGCAGCGTCTCTCTCTGTATCTCTGGTAAATCACTCACACTGTATCACATTCAACACCTCCCTAAGGCTTGGAGCCAGTCCTGCCTCCCTGTGTTTTGCAGGGCCTGACTAAAGCTTTCCACAGGATTTGTGGCCACTCCTGAAGCACAGCACGCAGCCTGGGAGAGGTCCTGCTGGGACATGGCGCAGAGGTGTGGAGAGCCACCCCTACAGCACAGAAGGGACTAAACATGTAACTTCACAGTGAGAGCAAGGGACTTTTACAAGGCCACAAATGGACTTGATGTTGGAGCAAAAGCATAGGCAGTTCTGGACAGCAAGCTTTAAACCTGGAACAAGGGCACTGGAATTAGTCCGTATGTTGCTGTGGAACTACTGATTCACAGCCTGAAAAAGCCTTATCATCATATTCAAAAATTATTTTTGACCCCCAGAATGCTGGAATAGGCAGATGGAACAATTTAGATTAAAACCTCACAATCAAACTCAGTTTAAAACACTAACCCATTTGCAGTGTAAACGACTGAACTACAGATTGCTTCACTGCACTCCTAGAGTCAGACCATGTCTTCAAACGCAGGAGAAAACTCCAAACCCATCAACAACCAATAAAGCATTTACAGGTTATTCCCTAACCATGGCTAGATGTATTGCATCATAAAATGTCAACATCAAAACAATATAGAAAAAATAATTACAGACAGTGTTAGTGTTGTAAGCTGATAAGGACCAGATGGTCTTTTGTATTTATGGTTTGCCTTGTGCATACAAATGCTTTTGGGATCTAATTAGCCTTCTACAAAACTCAAACTGGGTAATTACTATCATTATCCCCTTTTCAAATAAATCTGAAGTCTAAACTGCAATTAAGTTTTTTATCTTACAATTCATAACCACGTATTTTAAGGATTGTTCCTTACTATCTTTTCACAAATCTTCTTCCAGTGATTGACGTAAATAAAATGGAAGAGCTTAAAATAATTTTTAAAAGGATGATTTTGTACAAAGAAGAGTTTTTTGGTTGGTGGAGTTAGAGCCTTCCTGAGAAACGTCACATTTGGAGTGAAAAGGTTGCTGATTTCCCAACCACTTAAACCTGGCACCTTCATGGTTGTTGCGTGTCCCATATTCCTACTGACAGCAATGATTAGAAACAAAGAATGGGGCACAAGTAGCAGAGCTGCTGACAGACACGTATATGGAGGTGCATAACTCTCCTGTACATACAGTAATCATCTTTCATACGACGTGAAGTGGCAGTCACTCTAATTAACTTTGAACTTAGGCAACACATAGGCTGATGATGGGCTATCAAAGGGTAGTGGTGCAAATAATAAGCAAGAATGTCATTTTTATTGGTTTCTTGCCCTCAGGACAGCTCATCACATGACACAGGTAGCATGCTACAGAAAAGCATGACACTATAATAATGCACACCACTGAATTTGCTTAATAGGGAATTAATCAAAATCTGTCCAAAAATAGATAGCAGATGAGATTACCGTGTTATGAGCTAATCTTTACCCACCCCCATCCCCGACAAATGATTATAGGTTACAGAACTGCACTGCCATTTCCTTCTTGTAAGAAAGAAAGTACTAGTTAGAAGCTGACACTAAAAGAATAAAAACCCCCACCACAATTCTGGCAACTAAGGAAGGACATACTAACTGTTTAAAGTTTTGATGCAAATGTCCATTTTCCTGATGAAGTAATTTTATTTTATTTTACTGCTTCCATAAGGATCATTAGTAGAGTATCAAAATCAGCACTAAAATCAGAGTAAATGCTGTTTCTATCTGAATTGGCTTTCTGATAGTAATAACAGCGATTTCTTGAGATAAATGTCTGCAAACATTACCTTCTTTCTCATGCAAACTGAGTGAAAAAAAAAAAAAACAAACCCAAAACACTCAAGTTAGCCTCTTCTGTGAGCAAGGGTTTAACCATTTTTAACCCCCCTGACACTATGCCAGGTATTTCAGATATAGGACCACAGCAGGTAATTCAGGCTGAAGGGACCTCAGAAAGTCCATTTTGTCACACTCACCACAGGAGTGCTTCTTGATGTTCAATGCATGCCTTTGTGCAAACCAGGGTCAATTTTTATTAAACTATTTCTTTTTGCAACACCAAAAAGTGAAGCATTGAACTCAGCAGATAAACACAGGCTCCTATGCTGATACAAAGAGATTCCCAATACTCCTGGCTCCATTTCCACTCAGACAAATTCCCATCAATGCCTGCATTCCTAAGCCCACATCTGTTCGTGTGAGGAGCAAACAGTTTCACGCCTGGCTGAGTTTTGATGCAACTAGAATTAGTCACCCGCTTGTCTATCAGCTCATTTAGCTGCAGCAGTGATGGGTAAGTGTGCTTACAGCTTGCCTAAGTGCCCGGGCAAGGACAGGCAAGTGTGGCCATCTTGCCTCTCCCACCTCCTCATTCAGAGATTAATTCCTTCTGCTAACACATGCAAAATCGAAATTCAGCTCTTCCCTTCTCTCACTGCTCGGTGAGGACAAGAGATCTGAATCCAGGCCAGAAGAAATACTGCAGTTGCCTGGCAGGAGTTTTCTGGGATATCCCCTCCTAGTGCATCTGCTTCATTAGCAAAGAACTAATTGTATGTTCATGGGAGCAGGGACAGAAAAATAGATTTCTCTTTTCCCAGATGAGTGCCTGTATCACCTGGCTACTGAGTCACTGTCACTCTTTGTGGCCTAATTCTGTAATGATTTCCATGACAACACAGCTGTTTGCAATTTGAATATTGTGGAGCCTGAAAAAAAAATCTTTACAGATAAAAAATCCAAAGAAATATCACAGATAATATTAATAACAAAAGAATAAATGGAAAAACCAGCCACTACTCAGGAAGCATTATCTGTCTCTGACTTCAGTACACAATTTCTCTGTGTTTTAAGGTAGCAACAGAGACTGTTTATGGGCATAACATTTTCTGCCATGGTGAGATAAATACCTGTTTAGTTGCTGATTTCCTAATTTTCAATTAAGACAAAAACACCAACCCATAAAACACCGTATCTGGCAGACCTTAATCTTTCCCTAGATGATACATCTGTTAAACAGGCCCTGTCTTGGAATTTTCTATTTCTTTGTAATGATTATAGGTTCACAGAAATTCAATAAAATTCAGGTTGTGAATTATAGGAGGGCATGTGAATGGCATCTAGAGCATTTCACTGCACAAATCAGGAGGAAGAGATCAGGTGGCTCAAGGACTGGCTGAATTTTTAGTATCTCCAAATACGAAAACTCCATAACCTCTCTGGGCACCTGGTTCCAGCATCTGAGCATCCTCAGAGTGAAAAAGTCTCTTCTGATCTATATCTGAAATTTCCTATATTGCAACCTGTAAGCCTGGAGTGACAAGGATAGGTAGACTGCAGATGCCTAGGGGCAGGGGAGGTGAATGCTATTTCAATTCCGCTTCTGCAGGCAGAGCAAACAATATTCCTCCCAGACTTCCCAATTGCACATGTCCTGCCTCTGCAGGAGCTATTATCTCAAGAAAACAACCAAGTTTCCTGGTATCTTGGCATTGCAATTCAACACAAAATCAACACAATCCTGTGTTGTGCTTGTTTTGCGGGCTTTTAAAAAAACTCTCCTGCCCTTTTCCCCCACTTCTTCCAGTTTCATCCTTATCTTTACAATGCTATACTACAGTCTTATGCTTCTTTTGGCCATGGGAGCCACTGAAAGAAAAGTGGTGAGAAAGAGGTTCATAGCCTTGTAAAGGGCTTGCCCGACTTTTCCTTGTGCAAATCATGAGTGGCAGACTGCCTGTTCTTGTCCTTGGTCTCCCATGAGAGGGACTAACTGGATGAGAGCTGACTGGTGCAAACGTATGTATCCCTGAGTTCATATGTAAGCTTCTCGAATCCCTTCATGGGAATCTGTAAAGCTGGACTTCCTCATGCCTTCCTGCATGCCTCTAGAGATAGCCACCTGTTACACTTATGGAGTGATGACTATTCCTCCCAGGAGGAAGATAAGTCAGCAAATAGATAAAGATAAGTCACCATGTGCCCAGCAAATCAGAAAACTCATCTTGTGCTACAGTGATGGAACATAAAAACCAAGTGAGGGAGGGCTTACAACGTGAAGCCAATACATCCTTGGTGGTGTGATGGAGTCAAATCTTAAGTGGAAGGAGGGCCCACAGCCAAAAAAGTCATTTTAAGGTAAAGGATGTATCCAGAGCCAGAACACTAGGAAGGGTGAGCCAATGGCAGGCAGGCTCAAAGGCTCAGGAACCATTCCTTCAGGGGGCTCCCATGGCTTCTGTGAGAGATGCTCAAATCTGCAGGAGTTATCAGCATCATAGGGGGCATGCTAATGGAGTAGGAAGGAGAAAGAGTTTCCAACTAGATTTGGAAAGACGGGGTTAATGTAGTTAATGCTTCTGGACCATCATGAAACTTTAGTGGTGCAATTGCAGCTACGTCATTTGGGATCAGAGTTCTGTGAAATGAAGCGATACCTCCAAATCCATCAGTTCTGATGGACAAATGTGGGGAGAAGCCTACCAGTATGGAACACCACCAATATTCACAGTGCAAGGCTGCAAAGCCATGCTGGTCTCTGAAAACTGTGAAACCATGCTCTGGCCTTGGGTTTCAGTACAAGTTTGTGCCCTTCCCCCCAAGTTACTGCATGCAGCTCCGTGCTCTGCTACAGAAGCCGAGGATGACTCCACTAGGAAAACCAGAATCAGCTCTTCACATGCTCTTTTCTGACCAAAAAGTGGACAATAAACAGACATCACAATTGTCACAGACACGGGAGTCTCTGGACAGTGACTCATAAACCTCCTATCAGGTTGAGTTCAGGAGAACCATGATAGTGACCAAAGGAGTGTTGAGTAAGTCAGGAGAAGATGAAGGCATCCTTATTGACAGAAGCCCCTTGATATCTGATGGAAACAAATCACATCTGAATGCTGACCTAAAGTGGCCCAGTTTCTTGAACAAGTTGGGCTAGAGGACTTTTAGATTCCTTTTAACATAAGCTTTTCTGTGACTCCATAGATGAAAACAAACAAATTTAAAAGTGGAGATTAAAAGAACAGAAAGGAACTCATCCACAGGACACAGGCAGGCTGGGAACGCTCTCTCTCAAAGAACAGCAGTTGAGAAGAGCAGGAATTATGCAGTACCTTTCATGCCCCTTTGCATGGGGTCTTTGAAGCATCTGGATAGACACAGGACAGACAGATACAGTAAGGAAAACAGTCTTGGCACTTGTGTGCTGGGTGTGTGGAGGATTGCAGCGCAATGTGCACACAGACAGGCACTCTTAAGGATAACTGTATTTTATTCCCCAGCATAAAACTCAATTGTCCCAATAATGGCATGGCTTGCAGCCAACTGCACTGTTGTGTTTTGCTCCAAACAATAATTGAGTTGACAGTCCATTTTTCCAGTGGAGGTTGAAATATCAAATTTGATCTGATATTAGCACTGATGCTGCTGCATTCTGCCAGCTTGACAGTTTTTCTGGATGACAGGGGGATTTGCGATCACAGCACCATGACTTGAGAGCCACAGCTGTGGCAGGAAATTGCCTTGGTCATGGGTTTGGAACGTGTGCTGCAGAATATAACACAGTGCAGGAGTGGGAAAATGGGTCAAACAGACAGAACTCAGACCCATGAGTGACAGGTGACTCTGAATTCACTGAGTCACTGAAAATGCTGTGGTCTGAGATGCCTTTCCTACAATTTTCCAATCAAAATCATGCCTCTTCTGGACTTTGGATGAATTTCTAACAAGAGGGAAACACAACACAGATAATGAAAATTACAATATGTGTCTTTTCTGCAGCTCTGTTAAACTTGAAGTTGGTGATTATATTTAAACCTTTGCAGCCATTGGTTTTCAGATTTTTTTCAAGCTTTTATTCAGGGAAACACACTGTGCATATGGTTTTGTCTCCTTGTTTTCAAGAACATGCTTAGCTTTAGAAGTGTGCTTAAATGCCTTCTGAAAAAGCTTTGTGATATGTGCCTTAATGCAGGTTGGCATAAGTGCTTAGCCACGTAGCAGCTCACCCAAAAAGTTCTTACTACCCATATGGCTCATTACACCTCTCTCCTGCAATCTCTGCTGGATGCCAAATGGCTCCTGTGTGAACCTTAAGCCGTGGTACTCGACCTTCTAATGCCACGTGCAGCTGGTACTGCTTGGAAAGGCACCCTTCCTCCCCTTGATAAAAGCCAGGCAATCAGATTCTCCTGATGCAGTGGTGGTGAACTAAGTTACTCAGCATAAAAGCTTCATGACTTGCAAAGAATGGGGGCAGGTAGGGAGTTCCTAAATATGTGCATCTTAAAGAGGCTTCCTGCATTGTGAAACTCAGCTTTGCCCATCAGGAGCTGCACCTGCTGCCATGCTGTGAGCCTCAGACAGACCCTGCTCCCTGAGAACTGAAAGTTAAGTGAATACATTATGTGTGCCTGTCATTCTTTCCAAATAACTTTTTTTCCCCTGTCTTAGCTGATTTTCACCTTCATTTGACAGGAAGAGAAAATTCTCTATCCATGTTCCTGAGAGTCTGTTAAAAAAAGAGGCAACTGAAGGACAGAGGGCCATTTTAATGCCTCCTTCTACTCAAGCTGAGCTTAGCTGTGGTCAGAGAATCCACATGTCTAAAAATGAATTATGAATGGAGGAGTAATAGGGAAAAAGTAACTTATGAAGCCCAGCAACACAGGATTATTTTTTCCCTGAGGACCACAGTATGCATAATCATGTTTCATGCACTTGCTGCATCCTTGATCCTCTTTTGTTTTTTAAACTTTTTGGATGGTATTGGCTAACCATGGCAGAGGAGCAGCTAGAAAAAGGAGAAAAATACCCAAGCATTTCTTTCAGTTCACTTCCAAAATCCTATACATTAATCTCCACAGCTCCATGAGGGATCCTCTTTGTCACTCATAGAATACTCTGAAAACGGAAAGGTAAAAGAGAATTTTAGAGATGTAAGGACAGAGAAAATTCTGTTTCCCAAACTTCAATTTAAAAGAATCTTTAGATATTTTTAAGTATGATTTAAATGATGAGAACCACCTCCCTTAGCTGTGGATCTTCCCGGTACCTAACTTTTTTTGAGGAAATCTCCTCTAAGAAGCAAGTTCCCAGATGATGTTTATAGGCTTATGGCCCTTTCTGGATGGAAATGTATTTAAGCCTGCAATCTGGGAAGAGGCCCCTGGCCAAACTCTCAGCATGTGCTCTTGATGCTGGCACAGAGCCAAGTCAGCAGCTTTTCCAGGTATTTAAAGACTCTCTCTTGTTACTTTGCCCAAATCATTCACACACAGGAATGCAGCAAGGCGCAGTTTGCAATACTCCCCCCCCAACCTTAAAATATTTGCGCCCCCCCCCCCCCCCCCCCCCCAAAAAACTGACCAAATGTAAGCAGAATCTTAAACTGATCTTAAACGGGACAAATGAACACGAAATCCTTTTCCTTCTGTCAACACTAAGGGATAAACTTAGTGCATGCCCTACTGGCTCCTGCAGTTCTTAAGGAAAAAACTGGGTTTGCATTCCAAACAATGGTACATTCACAAACATTTGCTCCAAGAGATCTCTTCGGAGAAGAGATGATGACACAGTTATTACAAAGACTCCTGCTTTGTTTGCCAAGTTGATTTGCTTCAGAGAAATGACAGAGTGATAAACTCAGTAGAGTTTCCACAGAAACTCTTTGAGCTCGAGAGGAGACAGGGACGCCAAGTTGTGCCTCAAATGGAGCATGCTGCTAATCCAAAACTACCAGTGCTGGCTTTCCAGTGGTTCAGAGCATGGGTGCTTCTTAACAAACTGGAAATGAAAAATGAGATTTAGTGCAAATTTTAGGGGAATAGAGTATTGATACAGGAGGCAGGGTACCACATAAACTTTAGTACTAATACAAATGCTTTGGGGTTCAGTCTCTGCTCCCTATGTACAACATATCCCACTTCTTTGTTTCTGCCTGACCAAGGGGTCCTTGACACCTCAACACAGGATACTTCATGTTATGCAACTCTGCCAATTCTCCAGGATTTTCCATTCATATGTCAACCTACCATTTATCTACTTACTCCAAATTTCTCCAAGAATTCAAAATTAGCGCTAAGGTGAGAGATTTGGTAGGCAGAAATAAGCTCTGCTTCAGTGAAATCTCTCATCAAACCAAGCTGTAATACAGCAGATCGACTACACAGCTCTGGTCAGAAGGGGACCATCTCTAATGTTCCTCTTCTCTTGGCCCATACTCCCTTCCAACTGTTACAAGCCTGATGGCATCTGCTACCACCGGTCTGAGAGCAGTTTTATTTCTGTCCTCCAGTCCTAAAACACGCTGGTTTTAGGCTATTTTATGACCATCCACACCCTGTCAACAATCACCCCCATTTCAGTACTGGACCTGGAACATTAACTGGAAGGACGAGGCTGCCTGTGCTCGTTCCCTACCCACAGACTGTATCCCTTGAAGACCGGCTCTCCCAAGGAAGCAGGAGGTGTCCCTTGAGTTGAAGCCAAAAGACAAAAAGAGGACTAGTGCTACACAAGCCTCTCCAAACATTTTCCACTAAAAATGCCTGGCAATATGCAGGGAAGCCCAGAACAGTGAAATAACACTGTGTGCTTCAAGCATGAAAGCATAATGTGAAAAGACTTTCAACCAAGAATTGTCTAAGACAGAACCAGGGGCTGCCAAAGAATTTAGGTTCCTAGCAGTCCTTTTCTTTCAAGACAGTGCCATCTCAAATGAACATCTGTATTTTATTAGATTATATAGTAAGTAATCTGTGTGCAACAACTTTAAGACAATAGACCTTTGTATTTGAAAGTACTCCAAGGATGAAAGCATACAACCACGGGTAGCCTGCTACTCAGAGCATGTTGTCTGCACTCCAGCTTCAGGAACTTTCAATCTGTTAAAATACCACAGAATGTATGTCAATATATCCATGGAAAGGGGCCATAATCCTTTCTATTACCCTTCCTGCTTCATTGCCAGTCACTTTTGGAGCCAGGGAAGGACATTTCTTTGAACATTTGTGTTTCACCGTGCCTTCATTTCCATCAAGACCCCCATAACACATATTGCAGTCTGTTGCAGGCTTCTTTACGCCCTGAGGGAAGAGAGGGGTGTGAGCTGTTCAAATCCAAATCCTCGAATAAACATGATGCAGTCTCAGCAACTGAGGCCCTGCTGCCAGTGGGAAAGCTGCTGCTTTCTCACACCCAGCACCATTGGCTGAGGGAGGTTTGGTCAGTAAGGAAACCCTGTGTTTGATGCTGCTGGAGGAGCCTCTGCCTGGATTTAGCACAGTGAGAGCCAAGGACTAACATGGGACATAGTTTGGTAGCCAGGATGCTTCCTGGGAGCAAGAAGACCTTGCAGGCACAGGAAAGAACTGAACCTGGTTCTCCCTTAGGGAGGATTTATTTAGGCATCAATAAGTCATGCTTCAGAGGGGTAATACCGTCATCTCTTTCTTGCAAATGTTTTTGTTCCAAATTGGCTCTTCCCAAACTCACCCTCCTGCAATCCTGGGAATGGTAGGGTTCAAACTACCACACACAGGATCCCCATGGCCCAGCCAAAGCCCTGTTGGTAAATGCTGGTGCTTGTACCACACCTCATGCTTTACAACAATAATTAAATGTATGAGCTATATATGACTCCAAACCTTGTCTGGTCTTGCATTGGTTTTAGCTTGGTGTTTGCTGTATCTACAAAAGTCAAGAAATGTTTGCTGCCGGCCCTACCATCAAATGCCTACTGCCTCATTTGACCAGCTGTAAAGTAAAATTTGCCTGTGTTTATTTGCCTGTTCACTGCCTTTTGGTTTGGAAGTTGTTTTAGTTGCATCATTGCCTAATTTACTAATTTACCTTTACTTACTTCACTTCTGCTTAGCTTTGTGCAACTGCAGATTCTTTTCCTGCTTTTGTTTGTACAGAAGACTGGCAAAAGTAAGTAACTGTGGTTCAAGTAACCTCGTGAACCAACAGGAAAGCACAACCTGTGAACTACTGTGATATTGAACTATGGAGACAAAATATTTTGAGTGAAACAAAAACTCAGGAGAAGGAAATCTGCATCACCAACATCATACTCCTCTTGCAAAGAGTATGGGATGCTGACAGCTCCATCTACTAATTAGAGAATGGAAATATAAACTGGGACAGATACTTAGGAACACAATTTTACTGTACTACTATTGACCCTTTAAAGAATTTTGGTGACCTAGATTCTTGTTATAATTGGTCTAATGACAAGCAGCTGTTGTTGCATTTGATTACATTGAGAAAACATTAATTAAAATTTTAAAGATTCTAAGATTTTCATTCTTATATTATATGTGCTCTTTTGGTTGCCCAAGCTTGTATGAACACATTTGGAATTATATATGTAAAAAGATGCACATGTATTTATACATATACAATGATTTACAGAACACTTTTATTACACATGAATGCAACTGTGGAAAATATCACAAGGCTGATTCATGGAACTTAAAGTAAATCAGACCAAGTGAATTGCAGCAAGATCTGTATGCTGCTATGAACAGCCATAGATAAAGTGCATAAAATATCTGTGAAAGTGATCCCACAAATCCCAGAGTTAATATATTTTATTTAAGTGGACTATAAGGAATTATATTCTTTCCATTGCTTAAAAATATTTCACTATAATTTGCATTGCCAAGATCACATCTCCTTCTCTGAAGAGATGATACAGGACAAAGTAGAGGCAAAAATCTGCTTTTATAGAAAAAAGGGACCAAAGCAATCAGCTCAGCACTGTTCTGAAAAAGAGCTAAGCTGTGAATCTAGGCCTTGCCCCACCCAAAATACCTAAACTAAAAGTCTGTAATTTATGTTACTTACAAGAGTCACAAGCAAAGGGATGCTAGTGAAATGAAAATTCTTAATGCAATTTTCACTGCTGACCCTTCCAATGCTCTTAATTTTTTGTGTCATATCAATCTCACTCTCATCATAACTATTATCATCAAGCAAAGATGAATACTTTTTATCAGCAATCTAAAGAGGCTTCTGAGGGTTGCCAGCCAAGAATACTTAAGGGAAAACTTTCCCAATTAATAGACTATTTTCCTTTTCCTCCTCAAGTCAAAAGGTTATAAGATTTCCTTTAAAAAATAGATTAAGGTAAAAAGAAGTCATTGTGATTATGGGACAAATTTCATTTGAGATGAGGTCAATGAGTGCCTTCTCAATTCATTATTAGGCTGTGCAGCAGAGGACCGGATGGTCAGCCCCCAGCTCTAGCCACAATCATCTATCACAAGGTAAAATCAAGTCTTTCATTTCCCTTGCTGTTTCATGTTGTTCAGAGGGCAACCTAACAACAGTTCAATCCTCTGCAGGTTTGTTCTAGGCCAGCTCTTGCCCTGGTACGTGATTACTAGAATTATTACAGAGATACTCTGCTGAAGGATTTATTCAGGCTGGTAAAGTGCACCCATTTAACCAATGCTTTAATCACCAACTAAATCCCATGCTGCTGCTATCAACTCACTACAGGTTTATCTAAAGTGAAGAAAACCAACAGCTTGTTCCTGCCTTACAAACAGGAACAGGAATGAACAGCACAGGACTGGCTGAATAAGCTAAATACTAGCTCTGCTTTTATGAAGATAACCATGTCAAGGGCTGGATAGAAAGCATCTAGCTTTCAGGGACTAGACAAATTGCTTCTAAATGCTTCATGATAAAAAATCTTCTAAAATACTTTTCAGCCTTTCTCATGACGTGGCAGGTACCATAGACAATTAAGAAGCAATACCAAAGGCATGATCTATGCAGACATAATGGTGAGCTGAAATCCTAAACCACTAGGGTTATTTAACAGTATATGGTACAGCTGGTTTCATTACAGCTTCTTTCTTTGTGTGTCCTGCTTCCTATTTTATTTATATCCTGATCACTATTACATCTGTTGGTTTAAGCATGTATCTGATTTTCTGCTTCCAGTCCTATACCATCTATTTTTCACGTATTTTTTCCCCAAGGAAAGGGAGTTGTTCCTCCACTGACTAATTAAGAAAACTCTTATTCACATATAAAACTAATGCTCCATATAGCTGCCAAATAATGTGCAACTGGCATCTTCATCTTTAAATTTATGATATCTGACTGGTGCCCCAAGCAATTCTTAATTCTACCACCTTCACTTTAACAGGAATGAGTACCAGCTGCTCCTGGAGAAGTTACAACAAGACATCAAAATACCCACCCTGTGCACTGTGGAAGTTTCTTTATACCTCCCTCCCAATTAAGGGCTGGTTCTAAAGCATAAGGGTTTATAATTCTTGGGTATTCTTCTCCTTATCCTACCTAGTACAACTGTGGATATTCTCATTAGCTGGTTTCCTATCAAGTTCCATACCTTAAGGCCACAAGCAGCACAGGCTCAATTATCTCACATTACTTCTAATTCTGATTGTTCAGTGCCTGAAAAAATGAACAGTAAAAACTTCTAAATGCCTAAATGGCATGAGATTCACTAAGGGTGGTTCTGATGGGAAATAAAGCCACCTTTTTCACAAGGAATAAAGTACCAAAGGTGGAATAAAGCTTACCATGATCAGTGAATGTGACTTAGAAGCCATACAAATGCTTTTACATTCTTGAGTTTCACACTAAACATTTATTATGTGGATACAACTCCTCATCCTACATCCTTGCTGAATGTATTTAAAAGTCACTTAAAGCCCTAACAGCTTTAGTTTCTTCTTTTTCTAGTTCTGCAAGCAAAGCAGCAATTTAAGTCCATATAACAGACACAACAGATTTGTATTAAAAATATGTGACTTGAGTTGAAGACAAAAAACAAGGAGCCTTTTGACAAGCTTACCCTACAGACTGATGAATATGCTGTACCTAACTGTGATTAAATATTTAATACTATAGACTATTCGCAGTTCACTTATAAAAAGCAACTGACAACTCCAAGGAAACTGTGGAAAGCACACTGAAGAATTCTGCTGATGAACTACATTTTCAGAGAGAACAGTTATTCTTCTATTTTCCTAACCAACCAGGTTAGCATTAAGGAACTGCTTATTGTGACTTCAACAATACCCTCCTGCGTGAGGCTCCATCCTCACATATCTTTGTAAACTGTGCTTTGTGACTGTGCAATCCCAAGTACTGCACTGGGAACAAAGAATCCCAGACATCTGAGCAAAAAGTAGCAGAACATTTGCTGCAGACAAGGCCTATAAAGAGTATTTGTTCAGAGTAGCCTTATCTCCCATTTATCCAAACACAATACGAGTTTCTTTCAGTGTTATAGCTCCAAATTAAATGACAAATGTGACACTGGAAGAAGAAGCTGGAAACAACAGAGGCAGAAAGAAAGGGCTTGGGATAAGCAGAAAGAAGAAAGCTGTCCCTTAGAGAATATCCAAAGTGAAGCTGAACAGCCAAGATATTTTAGAAGAAGCGACCTAGAAAGGGAGCCCAAATGAGATGCTGGACTGCAAGGAAAAGGTTTGCATCCGATGGTTCAGGAGAGACAGAGGGCAGAAGCCCTCAAACCAAAAGCAGGCACGTACAGTGCGGATCTCTACAGCTTGCTTAGCAACCCCACGTAAGTTTGCAGTCAGTGAGGAATATTCTCCCACAGATGACTCACTTGGGTCTTGTTTGTTTTCAGTAAGCATTTAGGGAATCCTGGGGAACAAGCTCAAACGTAAATACCACTATTACTACATTTCAAAAACTAGGTGACATTAATTCTGCAAAAGGCTCAACAACATAGCTGTTCTGAAAACAGATACTTGGTAAGCTGTCGGATACAAAATTTGGAAACTGTTTCCAACTAAGAGGAGTTTTTAGGAAATGTCAGTGAATTATTAAATTTAAGAGGTCTCATAATTTGTGTTCAGTCACAGTTAGAATTGCAGATTCCTATTAAATAAAATTCCCAGGAGTAATCAGAATGTTCATGTAGATCAAGAAAATATAAACCAAAACTTTAATGTGATAAAGCAAAAACTGCTAATACCTAAAGTCTACAAACACCTGCTAAGAGCACAACCTTACCTCAAGGCACAACCACATGAAATGCAGATTTGATCATTCTCACTGTTGCTGACCTGGACATACAGCCTGGATATAATGACTTGAGTACTGTAATCTGTCAGTGCCTTCAAACCACTGACCTGATTTACCTTGTCACATGCCTCATTCCATTGCAGTTGGAACTCAGAGCTGTGAATGCTGTCATAACAAACTTGTCACCCGTAACTGCTTGAGAGCTGTATCAAAATGGGGCATCAAACCTTCCCTTGAGCCTAAATTAATTTCACATCCAAACTAAGACCAAGATGAAAACAGGCAGCATCTGGAGAGTGGCAGGGATGAAAGTCCATGCTCTCAGCAGAACCTGGATGGAAACTGAGGCTTGCAGACCAGACAACCAGGTGGAAGACTGCCCAAGCAGATGAACTCAGTTCAGGCAGCCCGTAACAACTGCCAACCACAGTGTCTACAGAAGCCAACCAAACTGACACGGGATCTCTACCAAGGGGGCCAAGACTGCAGGAAAACATTACGTGATGTGCAGGCCCCCAAGCCATGAACATCCTGGGACAATAGGGATCCCAGCAGGGATTTCTTGACACCAGTCCAAGGAATTTACTCTCACTGAGGCCTCTCATATGACTTGTGCTACCTTCAGTAATGCAAAACAGTCACTGAGGACAAGAAACTTGGGACTGGCCACCTCATTCCAGTTTTACAGTGATGCTGAAACTACCCTACTTCTTGAGTAAAAACACTCTCACGTAAGTCAGCATTTCAGTAAACTATCTGTGCTGCAGAACACACATCCTTACAGAACGATGATGAGATTTCATTGTAGGGGTTGTGAAAAGTTATCTTAAATCAGCAACTTTCCTGATCGGACCATCAGTACTGGGGAGGAAAAGGTCATACTACAGAGATAGACAGTTTTAATTATATAATCCAACTATATATTTATGTGACAACAGCAAACAAAAATAAAGTAACAAAAATAATATTAAAAATTAACACATCTGAACAAAGCTGCCAGTGTCACTTTCAAATACTGCTTGTAAATTCTAGCCATGGGCACTTCAACATAAGCACAGAAACATCACTGATTATAAAACTGGAGATGGTTTCCCAAGAATAAAAGCAAATTCAATAATGCACTTGAATATTCACTTCTATCAGGAATAGAACCAGTAAATTTAATAATTACACAGGATCAGTTGCATGACTGTTGATACTCAGTGGCCTACAAATGTTCCATGCTTGGGAGTATTTGTTATTTATTGATCTCTATTTTTACAATTTAACAATGAAAGTCTTGCTAGCTCTGTGAGAGGTATTAATTTATATGCTGCATTTCAGAATGTCTGGACTCACTTCTTACCACCAAAAAAATTAAAGATGCCCTATCTGCTGGGCCTGGTAGAAATACAGAAGATGCCAGTGTCTGGCAGCAAGCAAGTCAGTAGCAAGACTGTTCTCTCTCAACAGGCTTTAGAGATGCTGGCAAGGCTGGATTCTCTCTAAGTCTTCCTAGAAGCTCCTTTACTAAACAAAAATGGCCCTTTCTCTTTGGGAATCTCTAGTGTCTTTCTCAAGGTCTATTAATACCACCTTCAAAAAATCCTCATTCCAGTTACTCTTATCCTTGAAAATTCACAGATTCAGATATTCATCATCCCATCAGCTGTAAAAGCGCAGTACTTATGACACAGCTTAGGTCAGGTATGGTTTCAGTCGTTCTAAAAAATCCTCACTGAAATCCTCTTCCCAAGCATCAGGCAGAATAAAAAGCCTTGCATCTGTATGAGTTTGAGGTTCGATTTGCATGCTTGGTCTACTGAGCCCAGAGACAGGGATAGACAGATAGATGGATAGATAGGTGGGTGGATACGTGGATAGATAGATAGATAGATAGATAGATAGATAGACAGACAGACAGACAGATAGCCAGCCAGCCTTCCCTGACCTCATATTTGCAAAATTCATCACTGCCTCTTAAAGCACACCTTACAATGACTTCCTTTATATTACACACTTCATTGCTCAGACACCCACATCCAGGGCGCACAGTATGTTCAGAACAACCCATTAATTAACAAATTTAATAAGAGAATATGAAGACAGGACCAGAACAACTTTAAGCAGTTTTGTCCATCTCAGGGCTCCAAAGACAGATCAGCAATACCTAATCCTTTCCCAACAGAAATTCTCTTTACCACTTTTACTGCTCCAAATATTCTCTAACTACTCAACTGCTCCTGAGGATGTTTCATGGCACTTCACATTCCATCACTGAAATGGATAGCTTAGCTGTCCTTCTGGTTAAAACGTTTCCCCTAAAGTTTAGCCTAGATACCTCTCATTACCATGACACTTGCTGAGAAAATGAGCCTGACATTTTCTTTTGATCACAAGTCCAATGAAAAGGTGTCACATAAAAATTGATGTAAGAAAATCCCTTGGAAACCCCCAGCCTGAATATCAAGTAGAAGAGAAGAGCAGGAGTGATAGGAGCTGTTGAGGCAGAGCACATTTACAGATGGGGCAGCAGCATCACCATCTGCTGGAAGAAGCGAATTTAGCTAATGTACCAGTTGCCACCAAAGGAGGAGTGAGAAATGCCTTTGGCAGATATGCAGCATTGCAAGAGGAACAGAGAGATGCCACGCGCTGCCCAGTTCACAGCAAGTGAAAAGTCAAATGGCCTTCCGATGCCATGGAGCAGAACGAGTTCTACCTGACAGTCTAAAGTAGTTTCAGATGTTTTATCTATTAACCACAATTTAGATTGAAAGGTCAGCCTTTTTAAAATTCACCTCCCTTCTGGAAGAGGTCATCTGCTGTGATGGAGGATTCCTGATCTCCATAGCCCAAGCAGAGCTCCCCTCACTGAGAAGGAAGGTCAGCTCCAAGGGATGAAGCTAGCAGGCCTGTCTGTGCTCTGGGATCTGCCCATCCGCTTGTGAGAAACCAACACCAAAGGGAGTATGAAAAGCTGATAATTGTCTCGGGAACAGATTGGGCTCCTGACGATGAGGAATTTCACACTTCTCCACAGGCACCGCCTGGTCAGATGGTGTTTCTTTGTGCTGTCTGTGTGTGGCCAGGCAGTGAAGGCTCACAGGTTCTTGCTAATATCTGTTCTCCCCTTCACAACGGCTGAAAGAGCTCCAGGAGCTCTGGAAGAGTGGGAGCAGGAGGCATCCATACACAGCCAGGCGTGGGACGCCCTACAGCAGAGCGTAGGGGAGATGCCTCCGGTGCTCCTGCGGGAGTGCAAGGCAGCATGGCGCTCTCCACAGGGACTCACGGCATCACTGGTGACTTCAAAGAATACCAGGGAGACAGCAGTGTCCCAGGGGACTTGGCTGCTAGATTTCACAGGAACAGACTGGCTCCCAGGGCTGCTGGTTGAGCCTTTCCAAGGGCTCACAGTGACAGGGCAACGGAAGCAAATTTCTACTGTGCTGAGATTTCAGTAGTCTGTGGTGTCACTTTTGGTGATGAGCCCAGGCTTGGAGAAGTGTTTAAGATGGTTACCACATGAATTAATGTCACCTTTCACCACTGATGAATGGTGTTGAGAGGTGTAGTTAGCAGAAAGCCTGCAGACATTACACGGGAACAGCTATTGGGGCTCCAGAAGACACTTTCTGTTGGGTTTATCAGTAGAGAAAGCTGGGAATTGGGGGTAGGATGTAAATTACCCTAAGTCATTCATGCAACACTGCTCATCCCTGACCCCCAGTTCAGACTCTTGAATCTTTTCAAAGCTGTTGTCAGGGAACCCCTGCACTGAGCACCAATGACAATAAGCCAGGAAGGCATATATTTTATCTACAGGAAAACCTGTGTAATTTATCCCTGAGCAGCACTGGTGACAAGGTCTTTTGGCTGCTGTGGAGGTACAGAGGGTGACTACTGGTTGGAGTGCTAACAAGCAGTGCAGGGAGGTTGTCACTAGTGATGCTTTTACAGCAAAGAAACCACTGTATGATGGTTGCCTCTGGGGAAAAATAAAACAACACCTTTGTGACAGTGGAGATGGCCTGGTGTCTCCATAGTCCTGCCAAAGCAATGCAGGTTTGCAGCATTGTCTCTCCTATGTTCTGGTGAACTGCCCAAACCCACAGCCCCCCCCGAGCTCCAAACCAAGCCCTAACACACTGACACTGCTCTTCTGACAAACCTATCACAACTGCTTTCCTACTCTTACCACGGCAGTGTGTGTCAAGGAGCTCACTCCTGCCCTTGAGATCTACCTATGACATTGCATTTAAAGTATATTTGTGGTATTGAAAAGCTGTAGCTGCCAGCAGCCTGCATTCTGCAGTCTGCTGAAAGCTGCCTTTGCACTTCACCAGTATTTGATGTTGGAGTTATTTGAAAGACACATTTGTTTCTTGCTGTATGAAAAGAGCAAAATCTCACCACTTAATGCCTCCTCAGAGCCCACAAGCAAAAGCTATTATCACCACATGTCTGAAATTGCTACCTTTTATTAAGCTGGCATGTCACATCCAAAGGAATTGCAGCAACCAGTCTGCCTCATGGATGTTATTACAGTGGAATCACAAGTGTGAGCATGGCCCCGCTCCACACACTGCTAGGAAAGGAAGATTCATCAGATTTCACATCTAATAAAAGGTGGGAGACTGACCTCCTCTTAGCTCTCACAGCTAACTGCAAAATTGTGCTAATTGAGGAACAGGTACTGAAGTTTCCAGTCCTGAGACTGTTATAAACATGAAATCAAACCTCTATTAATAGAAGTATCAATAATGTCATCATCACCTTGATGTGCCCTGTTATTTCCCAAGAAGTAATGTCATGTAAATCAAAATGTAGTCCTGCACCATAATCATTTTAGGTGATACTTCTACATCCATATTGTCAACCATTGTTGGTGTTACCCTTTCGTGACCCTTACTGTCACAGTCTCCTGAGCTGGACTGGACTGAATGGGTGCTCTGAGAGTGGAGATGAGATGAGATGAGACAATGCCCAGAAGTGCATCACTAACATTTGATGTGTTAACAGTGATGCTACATGCCTGTGGTAGAGTTTTGCTTATTTGGCAGCTCCCAGCTAGACCCAGGAGTACCAGAACTAGGTGTGCAGACTTCAGTGCATAGGCTGGCATCCAGTGCCTAAGACTGCACCATTAAGCACCAAGCAACACCTATTAAAATGTCGATTTTAAAAGGCTCTCCTGAGACTTCTACTCACTATCCCTTTAGCTGAGAACAGCAGTGGACTGCAAAAGAGAAACCTCTCCTGGGAAGGTGTCACCAATTTTCAAATAAATACTCTGCCCTGTTCAGAGGGCTGTCTGCTGGTCACTATAACTTGACAACAACTTACAATAAGGACAATGCTATGGTAAATAGCCTGCCAAATGATCATGTTCTTATTGCAGTGGTTTTCAGTATGAATCTCTATTGGTATTACTGCCTTCAGACAATACAAGCATGTATTGTTACCCTAGCCACACCAAGGAACCAGTGATTTCAGTGTGCCACACATCTGGGAAAGAGATTTCAAGAGCGAAAAAACCAGAAGTTAATTATATATCAGCTGAAAGGAGAAACTCAAAAACCATGCAGCTGTTTATGTATTCAAGAAATATCAAATGTCTGCTACAAAGGAAACTTCCTTACATGAGGTAAGACTGACCCAGCCTTTCCAGAGCAGGTCCCTAGAAGGTGGGTTAATCTCAGAAGTGCTGGAAAGCTGAGGTTTCAGCTCTTGCAATGGCCAAAACTGAACCTTGGTCTGGTGTCCACCAACTGACAGAAGAATCTGCCAGTGCAACTAAGATTTCCTCATAATTTTTCATAAAAATAAATAAACCTCCAACCCTAAACTTCTGTCCAAGAGGAGTTTTTCCTATGAAAAGGAAAAATGTCAAAGACTTTGTGACAACCAATTTGGTCTTTGGCTTGTGAAGGAGTTTCAACAGAAATTGTGGTGATATCTACAATGGTGGTATCTGTTATGGTACCAGATTTGGAAAGTGATGACCAAGACCTCTGGATCCATGGTTCTGAGTGCCAGACAATAGTTACCTGCACAGCCCAGGACAACCAGTGGGTGCAGCACCTGAGAGAAGCTTTCAGAGCTCTAGCTTGAATACAGCCCTCTGCATAAACCTGTGGATCAGCAGCCTCACTCAACAAACTACTTGGATTTTTAATCACTCTTGAATTCAGACATCAGAGCAGGTTACTGAGTTTGACACAGTAAATCAGCTGAATATGAGCTATGTAATTTCTTCTGACTTTAAATAGAAAAGGCTTGGATAATGTTGAGAAGGCTATCAGAGACATTTGAATAATGTTGTGTTAAAGCAAGTGAAGCTCATAAGCAACAGAAAACAATGCTCACAGAAATGAAAATGTGCACTAGTGTCAGGGGGAACCTCTTCACCAGAGAGTTCACCAAGTCCCATTTGATTCAGAAGCCATTACCCTGCATCTGTATGTTAACGAAGCAGTTGTTCCACTGCTAATTGCTGCTCCAACAAATTGCTTTTGCAATTACAATTTTATTATCAGATTTATCACTGCAAACTGAAATAGATGCATTTCAATTTTAGAAAGACAACAGAATGGTGCAATTAACCACCAGTCCTCTAGAAAGGCAAAAATCAGAGTCTGTAATTCCAAGGCTTTCCAAGTTCTTTAGAAGCTGAGCAGATATCTAGCTGCACGTCTTCTGTGAATGTCTGCTTCCACAAGTATGCCTATATTAGCCTCTTGTAATTGGGTTGCCTGGATAAAATCCAGACATTTCAAGCCTTATCTAGGCATTTAGGTAAATGGTTTGATTTTTAGAAATGCTAATACGAACCCCATATCCATTTCAGTTTGGTAGTCTTGCACATTTGAGGCCAAAAGGTGAACTAATCTTTAAGTAGCATTACAGTTTTCTTAAAGAGTCCTCCACTATAAGGCTCTACTATCAATGAGGTAACTAGACTTTCAAATTAAAATTTTAATTTTTTTTAGGTTTTTTTTAGTTTTTTGGGTTTTTTTATTTTTTTAAAATTTTTTTTAGTTTTAAAAGGGTTATTACCCTGAATTCATCACTACTTTAGAAATGTAAGACCTGAAGGACCTTTTAATAAGTGTAGACACCGAAGTTCCAGTGATAACCCACCATGGCTGGAAGAACACTTCTCTGGTTACTATTTCTAAATGTAGTGACTAATAGATAGACAAAAACACTGTATTAACCATAGCAGCAGTGTAAATTTGGTTTTCTTGGACAGGAGGCAGCAGCTGCACAAGCCTTTCTCCAGTTCGTGCAGGTGCTGTGGTTTGCAAAGAGCCCCAATGAAGACAATATAAAAGCTGGACAAATAAAAGTATAAAGTGCTGGACAAGAACACAGTCAACTTTGTTGCACTGCTGTCCACGGATTCTTGGGACTCAGAGGGACAAAACAAAAAGAAAGGAGAGAGAAGTGTTAGGCAGCAAAAAAATATGAATATGGCAGCTTCATAGACTCAGGCACATAGTTTTGGGAGGATAACATATATAACAACCCTGAGGTGGTCTCAGGAGGAGAGAAGAAGCAAATTTCTAAGACATCTATTTTTTCTATTCTAGAAAAGAAACTGTGCTTTATAAACATGTCCCTAGGTTTCAGAGATGGCGAAGAAAATTCATGCAATATAGGGAATTGATACCAAGCATTCTGTTCTTTTGCTGTATACTGTATGTATTTTTCTAAATATTGCCACCAGGTCCTAAAATTGTATTTTCTCTTTAGAGAAAAGTCAAATGACTGCCATAAAAATAAAGCATTTATCATTGTTGCAGGAAGAGCTGAAAAACAATATCCAGTTCAGAAGTGGGGTGCAAACAAAACAAATTTCAAGGACACATCTGATTCCCACTACTCTTTACAGCAAACATCTCTCTGAGAGACAAAAGCAACCACCTATAGCACTACTCTATTTTCACTACTTTACTGCTACTAAAACTACAGTAAGGACAGCCAGTACCACACAACTGCCCCTCTACCATCAGTCATTAGGGAAGATTTTGGTTCTATTTAGAAAAGTCGAATCACTTAGGACCTCTAAGATCACTGAGTTCAACCATTAACCCAGCATTGCCAAGTCCATCACTAAACCATGTCCCCAAGTATCACACCTACATGTCTTTTAAAGAAAAACAGAACTGTTAATCTTCATATTAATTGTTTGTTTCTTATTCTTTTCATGAACATAGAACACATTTTGTATTTTAATATTTCAAAACACTCCATTTTCTAAAAAGGTTAGGCTAGCTTTTCTGAAGCTGGAAATAACTCTGACAGCAAATTTATAACAGGAGAAATAACTGCTTTAAATACAAACAGCAATAACCATCCATCTATCAAACATCAGCTTAGAGTAATGGATTACAGAGAAGAGCCACTTTAGTTAATCAGGTTGGACTTTGAAATACTTCTGTGTTCCATAAATAATATTCTAACAGGAGCTTTACTGTTGGAGACCACTGGAAATGAGTCTGGCCTTTTCCAGAAAGCATCAGATGAGAAGACATACTGATGGCTATCTCTGCCCTTTGAAGCAAACTGTTAGAAAATTAATCTTTTTGAAGATGACCTGAACCAGCCCTAGAAAAAACCTAGCAGCTTCAAAATCACACACTGACAGCCTGAAACAGCAAGGCTAAAAGGGGTAAGTCACAGACATGCAAATGGGGTTATTTTCTCTACTTACAAAAAAAAGAATAAAAACCCACATCAAAACTTTCAAGGTCTCAGAGACATTGACTTGGAAATACAACATTCACCAAGGAACTTTGCTGGAGATTACAAGAGATATGACTAAGTGGTCATGTAAGACCAGCATGCTGAGGTCCTTTTATATATTTGTTTTCACCAAAATTGCCTCTAAAGCATCACATTGAAGTATGGCAAGGCTGACAGTTTCCTAGACATTCTAGAAAGTAAGTCTTCCTAAACAGGCAAAACTTTTGACTCCCAAGGGACATTTTCTTGAGCTTCCTTTAGGAAATCTATCAATAATGTAACAAAGTTAAAGTGAAGAATCCATTTATGGCAGAGGAATCCATAAAGCTTGGAAACTACATGTAGTCCTGACACCTTCAAGCATGTCCTTCAGAAGAAGGGAGCCTGCAGTGATGATCAGAACCTCAGTGTGACTCTGGGACAGTGGGATCTGTTCTGCCAAAGAGGCATTCCCCTGATGGATGGCTACTACAGTACTGAAAGCTGCAGGCAATTAGTAAGCAGCACATCATGCAAGACAAAATTCTGTCTAAAGTGATTTGGCAAATTTCCACTGCTACAGAAAGTGGTAATGGAATGTAATGGCTACGTATATCAGATTGGGTCTCAGTCATTAAGATCTCATTCTGAGAGAATAAAACACAATAAAATGGGTAGTCTTTCATCTACATAAAAGGAAAGGATAAACACTGAGATGATTCTGCCAAGATTTGTGGTTCCAGGAAATCAAGGTATTTTTGGTTTAATACTTAAGGTTAACAATCAATCTCATGTGGCTATTCATGTATCATCTTTCATCTTGAATAGCCACAGCACTTAAAAAATAATATACAAATCAGAATCCCTACTCACAGGAGCATTCATTTCTACTCTTCACATTTTAAGAGACATATGCAACAGATAAGTAATGGGCAGAAGTAACTTGATGTGCTAAGGCCAGAACAGTTCAATTTCAGCCACTGGTACTATTAAATAAATATACAGACATCCAAGCTCCTCCACTAACAAGCAAATGAAACTCCATCTGGCTCTTGGGTTTCTGCAGCTTTCTTTCTCTTGCTTGAACTCTCTTGCAGGCAATAATCAAAATGGAAACACATTGAGATTAGGCATAAATAAAAAGACAATGCTTGATGAAAGAGTTGGGTGAACACATACCTTCCTGTCCACATTCTGGAATGCTGAACATTAGCCACTGCCACAGAAAAATGACAGCTACTCTGGTAGATCTACTATGAATGACAGCTACTCTGATAGATCTACTCTGAAAGCAACTGACGTTGTATGGAAAAGTCCATGATGTAAGGTTGTAACTTCCAACAGTAAAGCAGGATCAAAACACTCCCCTGTCCCTCTCTTCTATGCAATTGGTTCCTATTTCACAAACTAATGTTTTTTTTATCTCTGTTGGGAGTGAGCCATAAGGACTTCTAAATATCCACAGCCAAAAGCCATGAGGGTGTATATATTTTATAATGAATGAGCCCTGCATTCCAAAGTATGTACATTTTGAATTTAAATAACTCATATAATGAAATTCCTTTAAATTTAAACAACCCATATAATGAAATCCTTCATTATTTTTCTCTCTTAGTTTACCTGCTTTGCTGGACATTATCTCACTCATATCATTTTTAGACAGTAACACAGTTATTTGAAAGAAATGAGTGGTTGACTGAGAATAATCTGGTCTTATACTTCCAACAATGCTCAGTGCTGCATGCTTCCTATGGAGATGCAAGGCACCTACAAATGGAAGACTTGCCTCCACAGAGGAAAATAGTAGTTTTAACTTTATATCAGAAGAATGGAATTATTTTCCATTCTAAGCATAAAACCTGGTATCACTTATAACTTTTATCTTACCAAATGTAACAGTGATAGTAACAAAAATTACCTTTTTTTTCCCCCCCAAATTGTTCTACTTCACATCACTATAATTTCTGAACACGGTCATGAGAAATTCTAGTATATTAGGGATGTATAAGAGGATACACAAGTTCTTCACCTGAAGGAGAATGACACAATCACTTCTGATCCTAATGTAAAAATACTTTAAAGTGTAGGTCAGTCGGTTAATTTAAGGACACTGACAACATAATATTTGTTCTTTGAGCTCCAAGTCTTTGGATTTGCTTCCTTTTTCCTTTAAAAAAATCCCCTTTCCTTGAGGAGACTCCATTTGTTACTCACTAGGGCACAGTCCCACTAAAAGACTTCTAGGATCAAACTCCAGCTTTTCTAAGAAACTGCCCCACGTAATTAAGTGATGAGAGGACAACATTCTGAACATTCTTAATGCCAGGAGTGCCATTTCTGCTCTTTGAAACAGAAGTACAAAGAGAAGAGGACACTGGATTTTACATTCCCTTTTGCATTACACTTCATCAAATTTACTTATCAGAAGAATTATGAACGTTTCAAAAAGGAAAAAACTACCCTTGGATATTTAAGTGAACAAAATCTGCACATTTTCTCCCTCTTTAAAATCAGTTAGATTTTAAAGACATTTATTCCTTCAGGCTTTAGGCAAGTGATATTCAAAAAACCTAAATATTTCATTATGATCTCTTGTATTTTGTGTAATGGTGTGATGGAGATAACCTCCAGGTTACAGTGAAAGCTTTCATGCCTTCTCTTTGCCATGACTACAGCTGCTCTCCAGTTGCACAAGACTATTCCCTTAAATGAAACTGAAAAGCTCACACAAAAGTCTTATCATGCAAAGTCACACCCTACCATACTTAGGCACACTTAACCTCCAGACACACAAACAGTCAGCCATAGGCAAGGTCAGTGCAATCTAAATTACTGCACTTTACAGATTTATCATGAGGAACTGTGTGCATGCTCCTACCCTGCTGCCAATGCAAAGGAAATCATGCAAGCTTTAAACTACCCCATGGTGATTTTTGTGTTGTCATCAGCCCAGAGCATCTCATGTCCACCATCGGGGTCTGCTGATGAGAGCAATTCCTTAAGCCCTGCAGTTCCAGTATTAGCATTTGTCCAAACTGTCCTGCTCCAAGTGCTGGCAAGAGTTGTCAAAGAGGGTGTTATGGTAGTGGGCAAGGACAAGTAAAACAAGAGAAATTTCAGACAAAAAAAACCCCAAATCCAACAGTATTTAGGCTGCATAAAGAGGCCAAGGGAAACAATAATTAAGCAACTTTTGATATCACAAGTTGTGATTGTTTAAGCAGAGGGAGAAGAAAAAAATTCTTAAACTAGTGGAGATGAGGACTCCAAAATGTAATTGTGGTTTACTAGAGGCAGTTCTGTGATTCTGGAATAGGAAATAACATCTCCGGACTTGGATTGCAAGTCTCCACACTGTACAATGTGATATAAATAAAAGAGATTTAAATCACACCTTCTAATCATGATTTAAATCAGCAAGCAGGAAACATTAATTTATTTAATCAATTCTAATCTTGCTTTGCAGCTGTACTTTTTAGTTATTTTTCTAAAGTAAGTTTCACTCCAATGGTTGGTAATCATTAAAACACACTGAATTGTAACTAAACACTAATTGGAAACCTGTTTTTAACCAGGACAGTACATTAAATCTGCACACACTTTAAAGAAGTTCTTTGCTTTTCTATGGTACATTTGTAATTTTCTTTTTCCAGATTACTTTTATTACTTTATTTTGTATTTTATTCCAGCCTCAAGTTGCCCTGGGAGGCTAACTAGAATTCAATTACAATGTTCATAAATAATATTTTTTAAATTAGGTATTACTTACTATGAAATGACAGATTAGGCATAGAAAAAATATAATACTAGCTAATTTCTTAGATTAATGAAATGCTAGTCAGAGAACTGAACTGCTGATTTCTAGTCACTATGTGAAAACTACAGATTTTGTGAACTTCCCAGTGCCTGAGCAAGTGGCTCATCACAGGTTTTGGTATTTTTGGGATGGATGAACTAATTTGGTTTTCTAATAAATTTTTGGACAAATCACTATTTCAAAAGGTCTGCTGCCATACAAATATCACTGGATTGCTCTAGGAGACAGCAAGAAGAAACTGGCAGTGAGATCAATGTATAAACAGATTCATTATTCCAGAAACAGTCGTCTTTTTGTGATTGTGCTTCTACATAAGGCATAGATAAGATACTGGCTCTTAGGCATTTGGAAAGAGGGATGTTAAAGAACATCACATAAATTTACTACTCATCTTACAAAAAGCTGGCTGAATCCATACAATATTGACTATCACTATATCATTTTCATGGATTATAAATAGATTGGGATCACGCTGAACACTAGAGTGACACCATGTATAAAGTATATTACTTGCACAAATTTATTCTTGCTTGCACTCAGTGTATCTTTGCTCAAAGACAGCCTCAGCCAGGAACAAACACCTCACCAATACAGGGCAAGATGCAGCCCAGGGGACCCTCCCAGCCTCCTCCACCATGCAGCAAAGGGCTGTGCTGAGACAGAAAACATCCTCCTCATGGCCAGACAGCACCAACACGCAAATGCACCCATTTAAAATGCAAATTTCATTAATTTTAATTAATGATGCACCATGCTTCAGTTTGAATATTTACCATTTGTGCTCAACTTAGTATTTTATGCCCCAGCTCTGAGCACTCAGAAAATACAAGCAATGAAACATGTGAAGGGGCACAGAGGTTACACAGGCTTGCTTAATACGTGCTACTGAACAAATGTGACATAATTACTACTACCAAAAGAATTAACTAGCTTACTATGAAAAAAAAAAAGCCATTTTTTTGACACATTAGTTTAATGCTGGAAATTTCAAGTGGGTTTTTTTTTCCTCCCCCTACACAAATGCATAAGGTTTTAACTACAGTATGCAATGGGGAAAGATTCAAAACAGCTCTACAGCCATTTGTGAGAGAAGATACAAACTACACCTTCAGCTTCTGCAGAGAAAAATGACTGATGTGAGGAAAACAACAACATCGTAACAACAGGATTTAACAACCTCATGTTTCATGAAAGATGGATTCTCCTCCAAGTTTGGAACTGTGCTGCAAAAAAAAAAAACCAACCACACAAAACAGAGCACAGTGGCAGAGCATCACCTCAAAATAAAGATTTCACATAGTTCTCTGCCTACTAACCTATAAATTAAGTGTGTGCAGAAGCAAAGCAATCAGCAGCAGTCTCTGGGGCTTTTAAACATGATCCCATGGAGAAAGGGCTCTTTGGAGTATGCAATACATGCTCAGAAACACATTTCATAATTCTAACAGCAGAATATCATAATTATCCACATTCTGAAAGGCTGTGATAACTACCACCTCTCATTTTGGTGTGGGACTACTTGACTTTTTAAATTGTGTTGGATCTAAACCTCTGTGTGGGTTGCAAACCATAAACCTCAAGGGACATGGTAGGATGCTGGAACACTGCTGCTGCTTTCAGGGTTTTTATGTCATCACCTTGTTTATTTTCAGCTCAAAATGTGGTGAAACAAAACATAAGGTTTTTATTCTGCTAATTCAAAAGCCACTCTCAGGATGGCAGTTCTCAGTTTTAATAAAAGAAAAATATTCAGGTGACACTTATCTTCAGTTATTAACTATACTTAGCAATGTTCTTTTATATCTGCACTTTCTATAGAACACTGCATTATTAATGGAATAGGAAATTGTATTTATAATATAAGGTACTGTCAATATGGAGGGCTTTTTGCACACATTTAGAATTACTTATCCATAGATGGTAAACACAAAATAAAATACTACATGAGACAGAAATCTGCCAAAGCACATGTTACTCTCATTTTTTTCCCAGGCACTTTCTAATTTTTGTTTTTACCTTATGAAAACAATATGTATAGTAAGGGTCAAACACACATATATATAAACACATATATCTGGTAAGTCCACGTCTTGAATGTGTGCTCACTTCAGTTCTAGGCTCCTCAATACAAGAAAGACAGGAGGTGCTGGAGCAGAGGGAAGAGCAACAGCGTTGGGGTAGGGTGTGGAGCACAAGTCAAATGAGAAGCTGCTGAGGGAGATGGGGATATTTCTCCTCCTGGAGAAAAGGAGGCTGAGGAGGGACCTTACTGTCCTCTTCAAATCCCTGGAAGGAGGCTGTAGTCAGATGTGGGTCAGTCTCTACTCCAAAGTAACAAGAAATAGGAAATTGTTGTCAAGTTGCTCTCACATGCCAGAGAAACAAGTGATGCCCATTACAGTTGCTCACCACTCAATAACCAACACCCAGCCCATCCCCAAGTGGTGGCAGCACCTGCTGGCCAACTCCCCCCAGTTTATAAACTTAGCATGATTATCTGTGGCATGGCCAGCTCTCCTGGCTGTACTCTTTCCCAGCTCTCCTGGCTGTAACTCTTTCCCATCTCTCCTGGCTGTACTCTTTCCCAGCTCTTGTGCACGGGAAAGTGCACAAGTCCTCGACTTAGGGTAAGCACTTAACTTAAGCAGGAACTTAAACATCACCGTGTAATCAACACTATTCTTATACTAAATCCAAAACACAGCACTGTACCAGTTAATAAGATGAAAATTAACTCTATACCAGCTGAAACAAGGGCTGAAATTAAAGTAAAAAGTGAGACCTTGAGGTCCTGTCTTCCAGCAGATGCATAACACTTAATTCAAAGAACTTCTCTGTGTCCATCCTAACTTACGCAGTTGATAAATATATTTTGGGTTGGAGGAGTAGTTGTCTTTAAAAAAAAAATTAAAAGTTTATGACACTCAGGCTTGTAGAACTGGAAACATGCACAAGACTGGGAAAAGCTGTAAATGCCACTTCTGCGTTAGTGAATTTTGGTTAAAATAGTCCAATAACACTAGCACAGAAAAAGGTGCTGCTGGTGAGAAGATTTCCCTTTAATCAGAACCCAAAGCAAATCTAAAATAATTCCACCGTGTACCTACCTTGTTAAAACAGAGTCTCAGTGATGTCTCTGTTTTGTACTGATGTCCACTTTTATTTAAAGAAAAAATAAAGATGCTTAACCTTTGTGTGGATTGTACAGGAAACAAGTAAAGTGATTAAACAGCAAAATACATTGTCTATCTTGTCTTGTACTGAAGAAGTGACTGGAATTCCTAATGAAGCTCAGCACACCTCTCTCTTTCATATGCTCAAAATGCCCTACTTTCCTCATGGTGCCTCCTGCACTAGAAATGTCACCCATGCAACCCAGCTTCTTCCATCCAGCACTCTGCACTCCCTTCCAAAAAAACTTATCTACAGCAACAGACACTGCTTCAGTCACTTGCCTGTTTTTACTGCATCCTTCTCTCCTTTATCTTCATGCAAACTTGAGATGAGAATAATGAACATTTGTACTCTGATCCAATGCACATGTCTCACCAGGAGTTGCTGGAGTTTTCTATGTGCTGGCACCTGAGTAATATTTTGGAAGCCTCAGGCAAACTCTCTCCTAGATTTAGACATTCCTTATTTGTTGAAGATGTGCCTCTCCTGGAACAGCTCAATAACTGCACTATAAAGTGTTTCTTCAGCTGTTGCTCATAACAATTAATAAAAGTAGAAATAGAAAACCTAGACAAATGTAAGAAGATGGATTAAAATAACAACAAATAAGAAAAGGTGTGCTATGCCTTTTCAGTGTGTATGGCAGTGAATTCTAGTATGGTGTCTCCTTATCCATATAGAAATAATCCTCTATAGTGAGATCTCACTGAACAATGAATTTTACAAAGCTGTTTCTCACAGAGAAGGAGAAGGGCTAAAAGTTCTCTTGTGACATTTTGTCACCAGATTACCAGACTATCTTTAATGTAAAACAATTCTAACCTTTCATCTTACACTTGCAAATATCCTTTTTTTTTTTTTTTTCCTCCTGGCAACACTAAATCAAATAGTTTTAATATATGACATCCCTTTCATGCTGTATTTTCTGCATTGAATCTCATCTGTATCTGTATCCAGAGTCCTAGCACTTCAGAACATATTTAGCTGGCTGTGTAAAAGCAATGACCTAGAAAGTTTGCTCTCCAAACCCTGAGGCCCACAGAGCGACAGCATACGCTAGAATAAGGCAGAAAATTGGAAAAGTACTGCATATCTTGTGACACAATCATTTTTTTGAGTGCCAGCAGTTGGGCCTGATGATCTTAGGGATCTTTTCCAAATTAAACAATTCTATGAGTCTCTGACATAGCTCACTTTTCACAAAATCAATGCCTTTTAACAATGAAATGCCTCATTTTCTCTCATTCAGATTTTGTTACAGAACGCTAAAAAATCTGGTTTGTTAAAAAACCCTAAAGTTTACACTGGGTGTTAAGAGACTGTCCAGACGTAAATTGTTTCCAATTGAGAGGTCATAGAAATTGAGGTTTCCTTCTGCTACTTGAAATAAAAGAGGGGAAATAGTTTGACACCTCCAACCCCCTCCACACATGCTATCTCTTTTGCAACAAAGAACAGACCACCTAATTTTTATGACTGCTAGTACAACTGCAAGGATCTTTACATCCAGATGTCTTAGCAGAAAAAACCTCTAAAACATACTGAAAGTGGAGGAAAACAAAGTAGGCATGCTGCTTCTGGTGTGTGCATGTGTGGCAAGCACCACACTGACAGACGCAGCTGCAGTCTGCTGTGAACCTCCTTCACCTTGCTACTGAGAAATTAATCAGGCACTTCAGCACGTTTTGGTCAGTGTCAATGCTGGGAAAATGAGAAGCTTGCCCTTTTGTCAAACTTCTTGCCTTGAGAGACATCTTCACCAATTATATCCAGGGGCTGTTCTGAAGAAAGCTGGAACTGTGCATGATTTGTACGAAGCTACTTGACAGCATAAAAAATGACCAATAACTCACAGAGTTCCCTTCCCTGTGGCTTACTGTCTCTTTATATCTTGTTCAAGAGTACTATGCAAAGCTGTAGTGTTCATCATTATTCCACTTCCTAACAGGTTACTGTGGCACTGAAGAAAGCTACCCAGCATGCTCTGAAGCTGTGCGCTTTGTTCTTCATAGCCCCAGAAGTAATTCTGATCAAGAGGAGTATGATGCTAGGACTCCAGACCTAGGAAGTCATTTTAGGCTTCAATAGAATGAAAGGACTGTTCTCAGCATGCCAAGGCAGAGCAGGTGAAAACTACAAAGGACATTGCTCCACTGATACTAGCACAGCCAACCTGGAGAATTCAGAAACCTCGAGGCAGCTCTGATCAGAATGAGATTTGTCAACAAATGTAAGCAACAAAAGAGATGGGGTGGGCAGATAAACTGTCTTCTCCCTTTGATTTCTGATTACAGTCTCCTGGACCTCACAACATGAAGTTCAGCAGATGTTCCCCATCCCACTTTTCAGGCCCTTCTCCACCAATAACTTCCTTCTGCACCAAAATGGGGGTGAACTGAGCCTGGGCTGGATCTCTTACACTGCATCCACTGCAAGTTCACAGTGCTGGTGAGTGCTACCATGTTGTTTGTGGATGGTTTGGCAGACAAAAAGCTCCTTCTCATCTCCTATAATGAGCCTTCACCATCACCAAGTCCTCCCACCCATGCACCATCCTTTGGCCTTCCCTCCATGCCTGCGCACTCAGCCAAAGCCGAGGCACTTCCTATGCGACATCTCTGAAAATGCAGAACTGTGGTTTCAGGAGCCTGAGGAATAGCAGTTTGTGCAGTGTTTGGCTTTCAGCCTATCTACCTAATGCCTCCAGAGCTGAATTTATCCAGGCTCTGCAGTGCTCCTCATAGCAGGAGCTAAGTGGTGACTACCTGGTGAGGTTTAAAATTCTGACACGCACTTCATGTGAGAATGGCAGAAGGTGCATTAATGAAATCACATGGCTATAGCCCAGAAGTGAAGATGGCAAATATAACATGAAGCTATTTGTTTTGTTGCTAGAAAACTACTGTGAGATGCCTGACAAAGCTGAGGCTGAGATGCAAGACAAGTGCCAAGCAGGACTGAAGCTTTATGTAGTGTGCCTCCTTGGGCTGGTACAGAGATTCTCCCTTGTTAGACAAGTCCCAGCTGTGGAAACCTCAGGGAATTCAGATGAAGGCTGAGGTCAACATGATCTACAAGAGTGTCAGCAGCACAGACCCCTGGAGAATCCCACAGCCTATTTATACACCAACAGCTGCAGCAGAGGCAGAGCAGGCTGAACAGTTGCAGACTCAGGAAAACCACACAGCCTCATTTCAGGAGATCATTGTGATATAAAAAATGTACAGTGCTTTTTGTTCACCTTCAAAGAAAGAGATTAAGCTAATCAATCTGTTCTTAAAAATGGCTAAATGTTCCTCTTTAATGCCTGCTGAATAGTGAGCACTTGCTAGAGCCCAGAGCATCTGGGGAGAAAAATATATTGAGACCCTGATTTAAAAAATGCCTGGCAATTTTATCTGCTTCAATACCCAAGTCGTGTATGTTTGCAGTCGATTAGTCATTACAGATCACTTTTCAGCCCACATGGCAACAGTTGCTTTTTTTTAAATCTGAGAACAAGGCAAATCAACCCTGAATGGTGAAATTGAGCTCTAAGTTTTTGATGTCCTTACAAATATGAAACTGTCTGTTTATTTGTTTAAAAATGCAGCTATATATATCTAGACTATTATGATAAAAGTTAGAAGTGGTGATTGAAATAGTACTTTAAATCTTTATTAATACTCTTTTAACACAGGAAAAGGAGGGGGAAAAAACCAATAAAAGGCCAGCTAAAACCCCCACCAATTCCTATCACTGCATTCCTCTCAGTTTTCAAGTCTTATCATTATGTAGTGTCAGAAGAATATTCTCTCTCTGGACAGTGTCTTACTGTGTTCTGATAGAAAATTTAAGTAATAACCAGATTTGCTATGTAAATGAAACCTTGGTAAGTCTCACAACCATTCTTCTCTGTAGCCGCTTCAGAAAGATGGATGCTCCATTTTACATTTTTCATTAATGCACCAAATCACAGGAGGTTGAAAAGGTTAAAGATGTTTAATTGTTACTAGATGATAATCAGTCAGAAATTATATTCTAGCATGTAGCTGGCTGGTAAAGGTGTCGTATTTTCAGACACATTCCTCTTAATTCTTCCTTTCCCTTTGGAATTTATCATTAAACTGCATTTATCTCTCTCACATGACACATCCAGGCAGGAATCAATCTGAAATGCCAGATCTGAAAGCTCCTTGCCATTTCTCATTTTCTGTGACCAAATAAGGAAGAAACCTGCATGACTGGTGGCAGAGACCAGCTTTTCTACTGACATCATTTATACTGTAACGGCCCTAAATGTGGACCAAGACTAATTGTTCCAGACTCGGGACAGGCAAAAAATGAAAACAAGCCAGATGCCAAAATATAAATATAATTTCATACCTCTCTTTTCCTCTCTCTTTCCTGAAAGTTTTGCCAAACTGGGTCTAGAGGGGAAAAGGAAGGAAGTGTAAAGAGATTTCTCGCGCTACTTGTCCTGGGATGCTCAGAAGTGGTGGGAGACAGACGAAAGGCAATAGAGATGAATTTTTGCAATTCCTACCCCAAAATCTCTCCCTGCTTTTTATCTTCTCCTAGTCTGGAGCCACAGATCCTACCTCCCATACTGGCAGTGAGTTTCCAAACAGCCAAGTTCTTTTCCCAGAACCTTCAAAGACCCACTCACACCCTCCAACTGAAGTCAGAATGGGAAGATCTGCCCTCTCTGTCTTTTCATTACAGAGGAATTCTGAAGAGGTTTTTAAAGTTTCTGGTTTATATATGCTTTAATGTAACTTGAGAATTGAACAGTTTATTAGTATTTCTTATAAGGAACAAGTCTGTATCTTATTGGAAATGTTAAATGGATTGGTTAATGCATTTTTGAAAGGTATTTAAATGCTGTGGCATAAAAGATTAATGTAAAAATCTAAATACAGAACAAACTGTGAGACGCTACAGTACAGACACCACATTAATTCAGGCACCAATTTAAGTGGTAAATGGTATTTTTCGATTACCTTACATCTGCCTTTGTTAACAAAAAAAAAAAAAAAGGCACAAGAGCACAGTAGCTTTGAAAGCTGAAAAAATACATAAAAGGTCACATAACTGGATGGAAAAAGGATGTTTTGAAATTTCCTTTTCTCCAGATACTGAGCAATACTGCAATATCTGCAAAACTCTCTGTGACTGGGCACGAGCTCAGGTCTTTGGACAGACTGGCAGCAGCACAGGCAGGGCAAAGCTTTGAGCTGGCACAGCACCCAGATGGCACATCCCCATAGAGACAGGAGTGCCTCAGAGGTGGCAGCTCACCTACCAGTACCAGTAAACCTGTCCTATGGGTGTGGGCCCTGGGGAGGTGATGAAATCCCCATGTTCCCTCTAAAAACAGGGAAGATGACTGGTTGTCTCAAACCACAACTGCTCTTTCTGGTGTTGAAGCCTGTGATAGCAGGGATTGCTTCCTTCTCAAAAGCCAGCAGACCAAGCTGCAAGAGGTCATCACCGCATAAGAGTAAAGTCACAGTGAAACCTGAGAAGGCAATAACAAAAACCTCTGTCTGGAGTCAGGTGCAGGGATAATCCAGAGTATCACAGCAACTTCTTGGCAAGGAGCAATAGAAAACCAGGCAATGGTGGAAACCAGAGGAGTAGGACAGGTGTCCTGAGGCAAATCCCCTTGTCCGAAACTGGAGAGCTCTAAATGCAAAGATCTCAGTGAGAACAGAGGATGGGTGAGAACAACCTTTCTTGTCATAGAGCCGGGGACTGGAAAATGACCATGCTGCACTTTGAGCTCCTCCCCAAAAGCTGGGGATGGAGCAGCAGCAATGCCAAGTGTGACTTTGACTCTGGGAGTTGACTTTGGTGATGGAGAACATTTCCACTGAATGCAGATTGTGTTTCCATGAAAGCCAGTGCTGCAGAGTACTACATCCTTCTAAACAGTATTATTGAACTACCATAATAATCACCCTGCTCTTCAATCCAAGGTCTCAAAGCACATTACAGGCAGTAATGAAATAACTCACACAAGAGCACTGTGAGGAAGAAGGGGATCATTACTGCTGCTGCTCACAGTCATAAAGTCGTGCTTTCAGACACAGAATTTCATTGCGAGGACCGAGTGCACAAGTGTCACGACATACTTCACTGCCAGTTATGGGTCCTGTCAAGGATTTGTCATTGCTTTCCCAATGCTCTGTATTTAACAAAAGTCTTGAGGCTCTTGGTAATTACAAGAGACTCAGCTTTCATTTACAAGAAACAAAATGAAAACAATCCCCAGAAAAAAAGCTCTATTTGTGGATCTGAAATTTGAAATCTGTTCAGTCTGCCCTAAACCAGAAGGCAAATGAAAACAACAAAAATGTATTTTCTTTTTGTACTTCTGATATTCCCATTCTCTTAGGGGTTGCAACTCCTTCTGGGGGCTGAGTCAAGCCTTCTGTCCGTGTGGGGGCACCAGCCTTGCATTGCCAGCATGAAGTCAGTTGGATGGGGCAAATCCTGACCTCTGTGCAAGGGAAGCTGCTCCAAGAGAGACTTCCAGATCATGCACAAGCCTTATGGCAGAGCTAAGGAGGGAATCCAGGCCTTAATTACCCCACATTTCAGGTTAACAAGGAAGTGTTAATACACAAGTGAGTGAACTGCCAGCCTGCTAGAGCAAACACTGCAGCATCTTGTGGTTCCAACTCATAACTGGAATTCAGAGGAGCAAAGTTCTAATTTGTGACTCCCCCCCCACTTTCCTTCATCCAACTAAAGCCAACCCCTCACCCATGATAGCTTGTTTTCCAAAAAGACAACCACCTCTGATCTGTTGGCTCCTGTGCCATTAGCAAGGTCTTGCCAATGGGTAGGGAAGCCAGCCCCATCCTGTTTGTAGGACAGAGGCCATGAACTGGACGGGAGAGCACCAAGGGACAGCAGGGACACCAGTGCCTGCCACTTTGGTGAGCAAACGTGCTTGCAGTGCTTAGGTGATGGCTCACACTGGACCTCTTCTGTGCTATCATCTGCAGCTGATAAACCCACATTGGTTGGGCTCACAATGTGCATGAATCTGTGGTCAGTGGCAGCAGAGCAGAAACAAAATGGAGTTTCTAAGAGCATCCACTATACATTCTGGAATTATCAAAACTTAGGTCTACATCTTTTTTTTTTTTCATTAAATATACACTTTGATGTTTAGAATGCTTACATCTGTCTAGATTCCTTACCCCAAAGATGCTTTCGACATATACGGAGACAACACCAGATTTTCCATCTTTTGACCACAAAGAAAGCATATTAAAGGGGAAAATTGCCCCCAAGCCTGACATCTCTAGCCATAAAAACAGTGGGGTAATTTGTCCTTGAAGAATGGCAGGATAGCCATGGTGGGTAACAAATGGCTAAGCCATATGCATCCACTTCCTATCTACAACAAAAAGAAATTAAGCATCTATCAGCTTACTGTGGGAGTCAGCGCCACGAGCAATAATTTTTGTGAACAATAAGCTGGAACACCTTTGCTTTATTGGCAGCTGCTGGTGCTCCTGTTGAGAAGGTCCTCAGAGCTACTTCATACCCTCCTCTGCACCTGACACTGGTTTTTCCTGCATGTTTCAGACTTGAGCAGGGAGGACTCTAAAAACCACGTTTAGACTGTGACCACAAATGGCTTTATGGTGGCAGAACAGCCTGCATTTTTCTACATGTAAGTCAATGACAATATGGCACCAATTAAATCAGTGCTTCTTTTCCTCTATGCATTAAAAACTATACTGTCGTTAATTAATTAATAATTGGATTAATGCATAGAAGTACTTGCACAGAGAGAAATTACTAGGCAGTAAAGGGTTTTTTATTCCAGCAGAGAAAAGTACAATGAAATCTAATGGTGGAGAGAAGAGGCAGACAAATTCAAAGAAAAATAAACAAGACATTTCAAACAATACAAGAGATAAATATCAGGGGAAAGAAAAAAAGAGGTTTTGTAGCCTCTAAATCGGTATCTTCCTGGAATACAGGCTTTAGTCAAACACCAGTTAGACGCCTCAGTGTAGGAGTAATTAAGTGATTTTCTATCATGTCTACCATGAAGGGGTCAGAGCAGGTGATATAATATCCCTCTGACCTAAAGCGTATGAATCTGTTTATTCACTGTCCTGTAACACTGCAAAACCTCCACAAAAACTCTGCTTCCATCTCTAAACCAGAAAATATCACAAGCAGGGAAAACAGAGGAGCCCTCATGCACTATGCTGGAAGGTCTAGGTAAAAAATCACATTCATCAACAAATACATACACAGAATTAATTACATTACAAAAGTGAATAGAACAATAGGTTGAAAATTAGCAATAAAAATAGTAAAAAAATGGAAAATAACTATCTTAAACTACTTATTTTTTCCTAAAGTCAAAGCAATTCCTAAAGTCAAATAATTAATCCAGTAAACTGGATCCAGTAAACTGCCAATTTAGTGGCAGAGATTTCAAATATTTTTTCTATGTTAAATTATAATCCCTTTAAATGGAGGGGGTACATATGGAGGGAAGGGGCTATTTAATACTTGTTACATGATTTATGGTCAATATGCTGAAAGGCCATTGAAATCAGCTCCAACTGTTACCTTAGATGAGAATTTGTCTCTAATAATTTCAAATGAACCTGGCTAAGTATATTTTCTCATTTCACACTCAGACAATCACTAAGGGTTCAATCCCACACCCATCTGCAGCAATGGCAGGAATCCCACTGACTTCACTGAAAGCAGGATGAACCTCTTCTCTTTCCTTGAGGGTGTTACATTTATAGCTCATTTTTAACAAAGTATTCATGAGACAAGAGTGGGGTTTGTTTTTGATTTTTGGGTTTTTTTGTTTGGTTGTTTTTTAATTATTAAATTAAAAGAGAAAATTAAGTTGGTGCTCTTCTACACCAGCTGTGATGTAGAGAACCTGGTGCATGTGCCACATGCACAGCACCAAAGCATTCAATCCAGGAGCCGTGTGAGGAGACCACACCAAAATCAGGGAAGAATGTATTTGCACAGGCATCTAAAATGGATTCTCAAAAGTCACTTCTAAAAATAATTTCCAGGTATTTTTGGTGATTTCACTGGGGGTTGCAGTGTCATCTATCCTACAAATCAGTTTTGACCGAATGAAAGATTGCAACACAATTCAAGGTGGAGAAAGGATAAACTCTAAAGTAATAAGATCAGACTGATATTCATTTAGAGTACTTTCACATCTTGACAGATCCACAATTTCTGGAAAAGATTTATCTTGTCCTAACAAAATAATTTCTCAAGTGCCATGGCTCAAGTGAACTTCGAGCAAAGGCAGGGCTGAGCACTGGGTGCCAGGCAGAGTCAGCACTCTGCGTTTCACACCACCAACACCATGGACACAGTGATGCAGGGGGAATGTCTCTCTTTGGAGGCTGGAAAAAGTGATCCTGCAGTGATTCTGAAACCACAACAGCATGGAAAAACTAGCAAATCTGAACAATTCAGTCTTATCTTAGGAAAAAAGAAGTACATGCAATTTGCAATTGGAATTAAATGAATATTTTTGGAAAAGACCCAGTTATGAAGGGCACTTTATGGGCTCTAGAAATAATTTCTAAGACACTCACAGTTTTATCTATACCTTTTCTCTTTTTAAAGGTAACTGAATATTCAAATGCACATTTGTATTTTAAGTGCAATTTCTAATTGCATGCACAATTTCTAATCCATCTGTTTACTACATACTGTAAATGCCTGTTGTTCTATATGCTTGAATAATTACTGAAAATTAAACATTGTAAACAGTCAAATTAATTTCCCTTAGCATACCAAATTGCAAGACTGCAAGATGATAAAATATTACATGCCCCCAGAAATTGAACAAGTCACTCCTACCCCACACCTCACTGAATGTGCTTATTGATGTTTTGTAACAGATAGAAAACTTTTTAATCCAAAAATTTGTAACAACAGTCTGAAAAGCTCCATCACACCTTGCTATCAGTGCGACTGTTTTAAAAAGAATATGGTCTGCAATGTTGTAAGCTGTGACAGAGCAAGAAAATCATGCTTCTTATGTGAGCCAAGTTGGTGCGAAAGTTTTCTTATTTTTATCCTGTTAGAATCAATATAGAAATATATACAACAATTTTTTTTCTTTTGTTGATTTATTTGTAACATTTCACAGCAATAATGGTATTCAAGTAGCCCAGAGGAGAAAAATATGGGACAACACTGTGTTTGAATATATATTATCCATTCCCAGAAGTGACATGGCCTCTCCTCCAAGCTTTTTGTGCAAAACAGAGCTGTGCCATAAAGCCCCTCTACTACTATGGTAATCTTTGGTTTAAATTGTGTTCATTATGCATTAATAGGTTTTTAGGCCAGATCAGATCATCTGTTTTGTGCTCCTGGATAATAATGATCAGGGAATTTTGTCGCTTGGCCTCTGTGTCTGGACCATAACCTTGGAATAGCACCTTTACAGTTACAACTATCCTGAGCCAGAAAAATAGAATTCTTTTTAGTCTGAATTTCTCTAACTAAACTGTCTTTTATGACTTTTATCTGTTAGATAAAAGAAAACCTTCATCATAAATTCTGTCTCCATGCAGGCATACACAAACTATGAAGCCACAACCTCTTCAATTTTTCTTGACAAATTACACAGACTGAAATTCTTCAGCTCTCCATGGTAGAGTAGTGCAAATTTTAGGTTTAAAAAAATGCACCTGAGAACCCCAGTGATATGATTCTTTTTAAGTACATGGATTGATACAGGATCCAGTCATGCTTAACAAAAGATGAGAATTTTGCTCTAAATGTCTGACTCTGTCATTTAACACTGAGTCTCTCTGCCCACACAGGTAGGCAGGTGAAGAAAAGGTAGGATTTTAACCCTGGTACACCTGTCTACATGCACATCATTACCAATGAGAAATCAAGTATTCAGAAACCTTCCTGGATTCTACTCAGGCTGTAGACAGCAAATGCCTCTATGAATCTCCACGTCAAAACCCCGAGATCTCCACTGTAGGAGGAAGGGATGGGAATGCTCCATTAGGTATTTTTTTTAACTATGGTGAGGTCAGCTTTCCCAGACTATAAAGGAATTTCACCTTTCAGGAGCACAGCTGGACATCATGTTTGAAAACTTCAGCCTTTTCAGGAGACTGTGCCCTCATGTCCCACTTAAAGGGAAGTTTAACCCTTCTGTTGTAAGAATGCCTCTGGCTTTCTTTTCTCATGAAAACAGAGAAAAAGAGAACAGGGAAAAAAGACCTCTAAACTTATAGACATTCCAATAAAGAGGGAAAAAAAATCCACTTTGAATGTTTTTTTACTGAAAATTCTTTTAATTAAAAAAAAAAAAAAAACCCCAAACATAACAAAAAACAAGGAAGGAAGTGGCAGAAGGAAGGAAAAGAAAGCAAGAAAAAGAATGAAGGAAGGGAGTGGTGGAAGGAAGGAAGGAGGTGGTGGAAGGAAGGAAAAAAGAAAGAAAGAAAAGAAGAAAAGAAAAGAAGAAAAGAAAAAGAAGAAGAAAAAGAAGAAGAAAAGGAAAAGGAAAAGGAAAAAAGGAAAAGGAAAGAGAGAGAGAAGAAAGAAAAGAAAGAAAAGAAAGAAAGAAAAAGAAAGAAAGAAAAAATAAAGAAAAGAAAGAAAAGAAAGAAAGAAAGAGAGAGAGCAAGAGAGAGAGAAAGAGAGAGAGAAAGAGAGAAAGAGGAGAGAGAAAGAGAGAGAGAAAGAGAGAAAGAGAGAAAGAGAGAAAGAGAGAATGAAAGAGAGAAAGAGAGAAAGAGAGAAAGAAAGAAAGAGCCAAAACTGAAGCCCACCAGAACCAACCCTTTGCAATCTGTGTTAAATTTTGGAAGAAAAATAATCTATATATCTATATATACACGCCTGAGAGAGGGAAATCTTTCCATAGATATAGATGCAGAACCTATATATATCCTGTATCCTATTTGGAGCCAATCCCTTGAAACCCCTCACTGCAAGCTCTGCAAGAGGCTGCGAGCTGCAGCCCCAGGATGAAGCCCATGGCACTCAAGGGCACCTTGCCAGCCCATGTCCAAACTGCCCCATGCTCCGTTTTCCACAAGCCTGCTCTGCACTCCTCCGCACACCGAGAGTGCCCAGCAACAAACTTAGCACTGATCAATCCTGCCTTGGTTTTTCTGACGCATCTCCATCTGCTTTTCCCCATCTGTTGTCTCAGGCTCCCCCTAAACTGCGAGCTTTTTCGGTGTAGCAACCATCTTTTACTCCCCTCATCCTGCCAAGCATGGCAGGGTGCTGCCTCGTGGCTGCAGCTACGAAGGTGCCACAAGATTGTAAATAAATATTTTAAAAAATAAGATACCGTTTCAGCTTACCAAAAGGCAGCACAGGTTTTGCTTTTCCTGAGTTCTTAGCTATGAATTATTTTTAATTTCCTGAGTTCTTAGCTATGAATTATTTTTAATTATTAAATGATCAAAATAAAAGAGCTAAAGAAAATACACACAAACTTGTGCAAAAAATCCCAAAACAAACCAGAAACATGAACATAAAACGAAACCCTGAGTTCTGAGCTATGAATTATTTCCTGAGTTCTTAGCTATGAATTATTTTTAATTATTAAATGATCAAAATAAAAGAGCTAAAGAAAATACACACAAACTTGTGCAAAAAATCCCAAAACAAACCAGAAACATGAACATAAAACGAAACCCAACCTGAACCCCCACAATTCTTCTTACTTTTCTTTCAGGACTCAATATGCAGAAATTAAGGTAACTTCAGTAGATGATTCTGGGTTGTTTTGGAACTATTAGAGGTGGGGATGGACATTCATGACGACAAAAGCCAAGTCCATACACAGATGGGTGAAACAGTTTTGGACATGCAATATTTTCTGTGTCATGCAACTGTCTTCATACAGTCCTTCAACAAAACATTTACTACTTTCTTCATGTTTTCATATCCTCTCCTCACATTTGTTTTATAAGCAAAAACAATGTCTCTCTACATAGGAATCTTCCCTTCTCTGAAATTTTTGTCTTCCCATTAAATCTTAATTATATTCTCAGTGCTGCACTTCTGTTGTTAATAAGGGAGTAAAGAGATTAGACTAATGCTTTGCAGGGTGTTCGTAAAATCACAGCCATTTTGCACAATGACTTCAAGCAGAAAGTAGAGACAGAAGTTTTGGAGGTAGAGAGGAAAGCTCCTCTTACAGGCTGAATACAATAAAAAGTCCTTGAGATCCTGCCTGCTCAACATCAGGCTGCAGAAGGAGAGATGCACCGACAGACCAGAGCCAAGGTTGGGAGTGGGGCATGAAGCCCCCCCATGCAGCTGACCAAACAAGGAATGTATCCAATTCCTGACAATTTGCTTCTCTGATGCTGAGCTGTGCATCCTTCTTAAAGGACTCTGTCCTCCGCAAGTGAATCCAACCCAAGCCGAGGGGTTTTCACACATACAAATGCAGGGCACAGGCGTATTATTGAGTCAAAGCTGCAGCTCACCCAATAGACTACACAAGTTAATTCTTAAGCATGTGTTTGCCTTATTTTTCTTCCCTCTAATGCACTGCATTCCCTTAATCAGTTTGGATTACATTAAGTATTGGAAGAAAGAAATAGAAAAACCCAAGAGAAATCCGTTAAGAAATTACAGACTCACAGGAAAAATATCTTAGCATCATGTATATCTAAGCTTTTAATACAGTCTAACATTTTTCCATCCATGCAGCTACTTTGGGTAATCTTGTGTGTGTTTATTCTCTTTTTAATTAATCTAATTCACACCTACTCGATAAATTAAATTTAGCAGCAATTATTCCTTGTGTCATTTGCACTGCATTCCCAGGTCCTGTGTCAAGAACTGCCTCAGACACAGAATAATAAGGACAAAGAGAAGATTCTTCATCTGTTTGCATCTCCTAAAGGATCTATGTGGGCTTACAGCATTTCTTCAAAGATTTTAAAAAACTGATCTCATTCTTCTATTAACAAAAATAGCTTCAATATCTTTGAGCAATGACAGCACCTTTCCATGGTAATAACTTAAGGATATGATGGTCAAATTCCCAGGTGGCACAAACCACCTAATTCAGCTGAAGACATAGCACCACAAGCACTTGTGCTGCTTTAAGGAACTTTTTTTTAATACTGCACATTTTATTACACAGAGTCTGTGAATAAAATGAAGGTCAGAAAACACAAGCATATGGTAAATGGAGCAAAATTAATTATAGCAAAAATATTCTCTTGCAGAGCAGAATTACATTTATCTTTTGAGTATTGTGGCTACATTAAAAAAAAAGTGCACGTGCACTGCTGTTCATACACTGTTGTTAAGTTAAAATTCAGGAAATAATAGTTTTCAAACCAAATCCCTTTAAGAGCTGCAAAGCTACTTGCTAATTACCATATAAATAGATCACTGCGGCACAGATTCCTTGCACACAACTCATCCGACACAAATATTATATTTCTCTTAGAAGGCAACAAACCCACAGCATGTCATGACATTGACTTACATACACAGGAAGCAATGAGGAAACGTTCCTGCACAGAAAGTACAAGCAAATGTGGTATTGACAAAGAAAGAACATGATTATTGGGGGTGGTGGGAGACATGAGTGCTCTGGGTTTGCTTCCTTGCTCCATGACAGCACCAGCACAAACGTTTAGCCTTGTGCCTGCATTAGGCTGATGGAGAAGGGGGCTCCTTCATCCACCCAAAAGACAAGAGTCAGCTCTGTCCTTATATGCCCGGGTTCCAACACAGCCATCTGAGACTCCTTGCCCCTGTGCAAACTCTAATTCTTACTTTAGGGCAAGAGAGAAAGAAAGGCCAGGAAGGACTGAAAGTCAGGGATGGGAAGTGGCGGGCTAGGTGGGAGCAGGATAGGAAACAGATCCTACTGGGGCTCCAGCATGCCCAGGTAAGTTCTGTACACATGGCAGAAAACACTGGTGCCAGGGTTGCCTTGCATTTAGCAGGGTAGGACGGGTTGGATCCATGCCATAAGGCTTTGAACTATATGTGGCCATTGGCTTTGAAGGCAAATTAAGACCAATTTTTTTTTTCCGGCATTGAATGAGTTAGTTGCTTCCTTTGCATCAGTCCCTTGCTTGTAAAAAATTAAAAATGGTCCTATTCTACCTTACCAAGCAGCATGAAGGACTTAGCTACCACAGGGGGAGAAACCAAGTAGGAACAACATGCAAGGAAGTAGGGAGATAGTAGAAACCACATGACGATCAATGTAAAAACAAGGTTACAAGAGCATGGTCCCATGCAAAGAGGTTTTTTTAAAGATTTAACTTCAGAGCTCTTCAAGCTCTGTCAAAAGCTGCATATAATGTGAAAGCTGTGATTAGGGGGCTCTTCTGATATTTAACCCCCAGATACTGCTTTATTTTTACACATGTATGGCTCCAGTTAAATTAAGCTCTGTGCACGGAGACATATGGCAGCACGATCTGTACAATTACACAGATAAGGTCACATACTTAACTGGCAACAACACGACTAATTTCAAAGAAGTCGTGTCAGTCTTCCCAGCAAACGAAAAACACTCTCATTAACATAAGGGGAAAGGGAAAGGAGGAGAGAGTAATTTCACAGAAAATAATTATGTTTGGTTATAACAGTGTAACTCTGATGGAAACAGAGTCAGAAAAAAAAGGGGGGGGGGGAAATAACACAATCCACTGTTAAGCCTAATTTTTGAACAGACTAGTTTAGCTGAACTGTGAGATCATGAGACTTAGGGGGTATAAGAGGTGCTGACACAATCTCTCCCTGTGTGATGGAAGACAAAGAAGAATTAATAGTTGGTGATTACTGACATCGTTATGGCTTATGCAAACACACCTGCCTTCCCAGTTGCCTTCTCTTTTTATTTCCATTTCCAAGCTTTGTTATTTTTTTTTAATACCCTCATGCAACATAGGTCAATCTAATTCTCCAAACAGGAAATATCAGCATTTGTACCAAGGATCACATGTTAACTAAGAGTAAACCAGAACTATATTCCTTGCCTCTAACTTCCAGTCAACTAAGAGATTTTAGAAATTCCTCACAAGAGGTGAAACACTACTCAAGCTACAAAAAGTGCCTGATCTAAGAAGATGGTATGACTGTATTTACTGCACCTGAGCAAAAGGGAAAAAAGCTGGTTTAATATTGTCTGCTTGGGATTTGCAGTGTCCAAAATCACAGACACCAGTACTAACTCTGACTGTTGAACAAAGATAAACAGAAGTTACTTGATTGATTCAAAAGCAGTAGGAAATAAAAAGGAAAAAAGAACCCCCTCAACTACCCCCATACCAAGCTTTCACCTCCTCTGGGCTAACATCACAGCTTTATTTTCCTCCCTGGCAGCTCCCTCTCCAGACCTCTGTTCCTACACAAATGCCACGCTCACAGGCTCCACACCTCAGCATCCCTAACTCACCAACCTAATTCCTCCTGCCAGAGTTCAGACTTGGACCACAAGCAATTACTGTAACACAGGGACATTTGCTGATGTTATGATAATAATGTGTGGCAGGACATGACAAGTTTCTATAGTATATGCATTGTGCATCCATTTAACAGGGCTGTTACTCAGTACTGGTGGTACAATTTCACCCAATAAGCAAAACTGTGCCTCTGCCATTGATAATAATTCTAACAAGAGAATTTGGCTACCTGGAAGTGAATGGAACAGCCCTATTTAAAAATTAGTGCAGGAATAGCATTGCCTATTAAAAAGGTGATTTCTTAAACAGTTCTGCCTAACCATGACTTCTGGAAATTTACAAATAGAGAAACTGAACTGAAAGACAAGGTAGATAAGTGAGTTTCACAGCTAAGTTGATAGGTGAAGTTACTTCTGAATAGGCAGAAGATATGCTCTGCTGATGTTTGTAACATTAATAAATGATTGATGTAATGCACAAGAACGTAGATTTATGAGATCAGTGGCAAAATTGTTGCTGTTCCAGAATTGATGCTGGGACAGGAAAGAAGTGAGCTGTGTGGTTATTGGGCAGCAACTTCTTCCATCAGGAAAAAAACTCTGTCCCACTGGCCCTGGCCATGCTTATGCCCTTCAGACTTAAGTCTCTACTGAAGCAAACAGGCAGTTCAGATTAATAACTGGTGCTGCTTTAAGTGAGGACACAATTGTCCAGTTAAGGCAATGGGAATACTCCTTAAACTTCTTACTGTGAAAGAGGGCTAAAGAAGTCATCATGGGCATCTAAAAAAAGGTTAAAATTTCTATAAGCCGAGTACAAATCTGCTGATTACAAATAAATGGCATTTATAAGAAATATAGTATCTTTAAATGTCATTTTAAAAGAGGCACTTGATACCAGAGACATCTCAACCATATTCAGGGCTTCATGAATAAAAACCCACTGCTAGCAGAAATAAGGTCTGTTCAAGAGAAATTATAAAAATGGATTTATTATTTTATTAATAGCAGCATTACTGTAGCTGCAACTGAGGTGGTACAGCTCACACCTTTATCCTCTCCACAGATAACATATACAGATTGTGAAGGAAATCACTGCCAGGGAGGAAGGGAGGAGGGAAGAGACATGCTGGCTGAGCCCAAATTTTGTCATTTTCAGTGGAATTAGTGGTCTGGCCATTAGACAATACTTACTTAGACTAAAATTATTTAATATTTTTCTTCATCCTACTAGAAGTGATGTTTGTCTTTTTTTTGGGGTTTTTTTGTATGCCTATGAATACATGACTGTGAATGCACATCTATTAATGCCAAGATGCCTGAAAAATCAATAGCTTGCATTTCCAGAGCATATTTGATCCACAAACGGTTTACTATGAGAACAATCACATAAGGCAAGAAAATACTTCCACTTGCAAAAAAACCCAAAAAACAAAACAAACAAAAAAAAAAAAAACAAAACCCACAAAAAACCCAAAAAAATCAACAAAAAAACATGAGGTGAGGTGACTCAAAGTCAAAAGAAGAGTTTGTGTCCCTGCTATGCTGCAGCTCAGGATCTAATTGAAAATTTCCTCTGGGGAATAAACATGCCCTGGCAAGCAGATGGATTTGATTTACATCCTTCTCCCTCATTTTTTTCATCTCATCTTTTTTCTTAAGTATTACTAATATTATTGTTGTTATGACAAACTCCTTAATGCAGTAACTTTGTCTAATATGCTGTATAGTAGCTAGCACACTTATAGGTCCCACTGCTATTAAGCACTCAACTCCAACATCCACGGTCCTTTGATTTTCCAGCTGTTAACCCTGGGCTCAAACCACTGGATATATGGTGTCTAGTAAAGAATAAGCATGCCAAAGAAGAAAATAAGGCTTTTAAAATGCTCCAAAGCTCAATTTTAACAGTGAGTACATTACAAAGAAGTCATTAAGAGCCACATTTTTAAATAATAGAGAAGTGAAAGCAAAGAAAGTAGATCATTTAGAGTGTGTTGATACAACATAAATTACAGAGGGTGGAAGCCAGCTAATGTGGTAGGGAAATTACATAATAAAATTCTGTATTAGTCATGGTCACACAACAGTGATGGATATATCAGGCTGGACTCTGCAACTGTTGGTGAACTCAGCATTTGTACAAACAGTGTTCAAGAGCACAGAAGAAATAGGAGACCAATTCCTCAAATTCACCATTAACTGGAGAGCCCCACAATCAATGTTTTTTGCCCCTGCATGGTCCTCTCTGCTCTTCAACAGGGCAAGGACACTTACAGGCTGAATAGCATTGAGCTATTCATGCTATGACATGATCTGCAGAGCTGATTTTCATCACACACACAAGCTGCCAAAAACAGCTCCATGGCCAACACACATGAGGGAGACACCCTTCAGGAGGAGCACCAAGTGGGAGAGAGCTGACCTGCAATGCCATCAAAATCCAAAACACATTTTCTAATTAGATCACAATAGCACCTAAAACATATCATGGAGAAAGACTGCAGGTTAGACTTAAAAACAACAAAAAAAAAAAAGCTAATGGCCTTCATTTACAAGATATGGAAGATACCTTATTTCAGAGGAAGTTTACTAAGAGTTGAGCAGCATGGATGGAGCAGTCAGGACAGGTGAGTTTCCCCTGACCACAAGACCAGGCTGAGAAACCTAGAAACACTCCATGACCACAGGGAAACCCTCCAGAGCTACACAAAGCAGCCCCCTTCTCAAGGTCTGTTCTAACAGCAGCTATAATATTTAGGTGTGATAGAAGGGTAATCCCTGCTCCATTCCTGGAAATGTCCATGGCCAGGCTGCACAGGCTTCTGAGCAGCTGGTCTAGTGGAAGATTTGTCTGCCCATGGCAGGGGTGTTGGAACTAGAGGGTCTTTAATGTCCCTTCCAATCCAAAGCATTCCATGACTCTATGATTTCTGGGCTGAAAAGAGGCAGTGGGTACCCAACATCTGTACTGCTGGCAGCTATCAGGATGTGGAGCAGCAGCAAACCACTGGATTTGTCTCAGTCTGTGAGAGCAAAGACGTGTGAGGATTTCTCAGGACAAGCCAGAGAAAAGCAGCTATAAAAATCAGGATGCATGACAGGAGGGTAAAGCACAGTTTTAGTATGGCAGAGCAAACGTGGCTTTCAGACCCAGCAGGATTCTGCGCCAGCTGGCTTTGTGAGTGCAAAAGAAAGCAAAGCCCAGCCTGCTGAGAAGAGTAGCATTCGTACCAATTACATTCTGACATTCACTAACCCTGTATTAGCTTATATAAATATTAATACTACTTCAGTGTGAAAATATCCAGAGTCTTTCCAAATCTAGGTGAAGATGTGACAGTTCAGAGACAGCTTCCAGAGGCAGAGTATTGCTGCTCTGCAAAGATGTACTGACCTACATGCACTGTTTCTAAACCTACAAGTGCATCCTGCCTTAACCACTGCAGCAAATACTATTTCAGAGGTGCCAGGGGTCTGCCTCTGTTTAAATGGTGCCAGCAAAAGGCTAAGCAAGGTGTAAGCAGATTTTCCAGACACGCAAGCATAATTTTAGAGTAAATTAATTGAAAAGAATGTGCACAAGAGTGAAATTTGGTCTGTTGGTGTGTTAGTTAAAGAATTTCTTAAGTAATCTATGTCAGACTGAAGAGAAGCTTACTGGGTTTGTTCAAAATACGTTAACAACAAATAAAGTAATGCAATGGCTTGAATTAAAATTTGGTTTTTCCAGAGTGCAGAAACATAATAAATCAACACAGTAAATTATCCCTGTGCTGTGAAATTAACACCCATATACATGAAACAGAAGTAAGAATTTTTTATTAATTCCATCTTCTGTTTTATTTACCTTCCTCCACATGCCCCTCACCCAAGAGTGACTCAGCTCTGGCCGAATGTGGTGCTCCAGGGAGTTGGTCAGGCCAGCAGCCCTGCCATCCTCCCCACCTCACACCACCCACAAAGGAGCACAGCCCTGTGACCCTGAGCTCTGCCAAAGCAACCCTAAGCCCTCCTGAGCATAAAAGTCAAGCTATGAGGAAAAGGCCTGGCTCTCCCAGCAGCTGCATCAGGGTTTAGGCTGACTTGCAGCTGCTGAAGATGCTGAGCTTCAGGAATGCCTCCCTTGCTGTGTGTGTGTATACACAGCTGGGAAACAAATGCCCAGGGGAATGCCTTTCCCTGTAGTCATGTAACCCCTAGAGTCACCTCAACTTTTTGAAAAACATGTTTCCTACTCCCCTCACAAAACTGTGCTTTTGCAATATATTCCTCCTGCTCACTGTAAAGGAAAATCCCATCTTGGTCTTTTGCATCTGCTACACTTAGGCTGCAGTGTCCACCAGTTAGCAGAACAAGGCTGCCTTGTTCTCCAGTGAAAATGATTTATGGTTTCACATGTGCTCATGTGCTTCATTATTCACTTAGTACTTGTACCTCTGAATATCAGCTCATGAGATAAAAGTGCATACCAAGGCACAAACTGATGCTTGGCTGTATTTCAATAAAAATATCAAGGTGAGAAAAGAAAAGGCCTTCATGGGAGGTTGCCCACACTGCTTTTCCAATCCTGACACACATGGGCGAGCTGCTCATGTTCCTGTCCTCTTCCCTGGAGCACCCATACAAACTCCAAGCCCAAAGAGGAGGGCTCTTGCCACCATGTACTTGTGCCCCCACAGCAGAGTCAGCCCCCAGTGAGAGCACTCCCAGGGTGACTTCAGTGCCCAAATCTTGCTATCAGTGGCTTTTTAGCAGCTCTTCATTCCTGCAGGAGAAACTTCATCTCTCTAAAACCCACAGAGCAAACAGCAGGTAATAATCTTGAAAGGTCTGATGCCCGCCTTCAAACAGATCCAAATGCACACGATACATTTGCAGTTGGACTGCCTAAAATAGCCACCACGAGCTGTGCCAGTGTATAAAAATGTAGGAAGTGACAACTTGTCTATTAAGAGGTTTCTTCTGTCTACAGATATGGCATACAAGGAGTAATGTTGCTTCTGCTATCCAGACAATCAATCATGAGTGTAAGAATTGGCTGCAATTATGATCCTGAATTAGAACCAGGAACAAAACCTGGACTCCCTGTGTCCCTGCTTGATCAGACATGTAGTGGTCCATGTGCCTCCAGAAAACTGTCTGACCTGCATGAGCTACAAGGCAGTTGAAAGTGAACTCCAGAAGGCGGCAAACACAGTCACTGCTGACCTCCAAAGACAACTGAGAACATCCCTATCTCCAGCAAACTCCCCATCTCTTCTGTTGCTTCCCACCAAAAGATGTAAAAAATGCAGGATATGCTGCCTTCATGCTGACTCTCAGCAGTGGATTACTCACAGGAGTGAGATGCCAGTTTGCTGGCAGTGTTGAAACTTCCAAAGTGACACAGAAAATAAAAGATCCCCTTTCTCAAATGACTGTTCTCCCCCGACAGCAGGAGCATGCTCATTCAGCCCACGTATACAGCAATCGCAGCATATTTGGGTTCACATTAAACCTTTTCATCTTGATTATACAGCATGCTGTCGCATTTAGGGCTGCTGTGCAACGCTCTACGTGACTTACTGCTGTGCTGAATCCCAGCAAGAGCATGGGGCTGGCAGGCTATGAACCTCTCCTGTGTGTGCAGAAGTCTCCTGTACAAAACAACTGGAGTGTAAATTACTGTCTTAGAGAAAACCAGTGCACTGCAGGGAGACGGCTGAAAGGAGCCTTGTCAGAGACCCCCAGGGGCACTCTCTAGGAAAATCCATTATGCTTTTATTTCTCGGACATCAGCATCCCACCAGGAGAAAGCCTTCTGATGTGTAGCCCTGGTGCTCCCCTTTGGGAAAAAGGATCTCTGCACACACACTCTCTGTCAGCCTCACCGTTTTCAAAACAAACTCCAAGAGGCCACCTCGCCCAGTTCTCACTGCTCTGCATTTCGCACTGAATTGGATAGAAAAGGGATGACTTAAGCTATCTATAACAAATCACAGCCAGTTACTAGCAAGGATGCCCACTGAGTGTAAGGGGGGGCCTTTGGGAGTTGCCCAAGCAGCAAAGTTACTCATTCTGAAGCCTTTAAGCTCTCAGACTGCAATTTCCACAGCGCAAATGAAGATTAACCACTGTCAGTGTTAACTGTGAGAATAAGGTCTCAGTGTTAGGGAAGAGTATCCTGCCTGCTCTGCAGAGGGACAAAGAGCCAACCCACAGGGTGTGCCACCAGGCTGGAGTGCTGCAGGGCTGCCACATGCCCTGCTCCAGTCCTTGTCACAGGCTCACCCTGGCAGATCAGCAGGGCTGTGCTGAGCAGATTGCTCTGCGGGAGGAGCTGATGGAAGGGAAGGACAAGCATTAAACACTGTGAGTCCTAACTCTGCTACTTTGCCCAGATGGGATTTATGGGGTGGGGAGGGTGAGAAGGGATGCAGATGGAAGAGCATCTTCGGCCATTCCAAGTGTTAAAAATAAGTGAGATATGCGCCTTAGGGCTCAGCAGATTGAACATAGTGATTATACATTCTCCATAATTCTTCACCTGGGCTTATGCCTGAGAAGATCCTGACCCCTTCTTATGCCACATATTGCAATAGGAATGCCCAACCAAATGTTGAAAACCTATTTAGTGAACATCATTTCCATACACAAAATTAAAAATTCTCCCTCTCATGTCTATTCCTTCTAGTTTTTTAGCTGTTTAGAAATTTGCAGGATATAAATAAACTTCAAAAAAAAAAATCAAAACCCCAGAACAAAACTAGGACCATGAAAAGAAGCAGGAGCACTGTGTGAATTGTGTGAAAACTGAACTACCTTCATAAAGATCAGCATACTGCTCTGAAAGATCCCCTTGACTCTCCAGCTCCAGATCATGCTGGAGGGTCCCCAGAACCCCAATGAGTGAGAAAAGCTGGGTACATGCTGGAGTGAGGAACACCAGCTGCCAAGCACAGGTAGGCACCCAGCAGGTGCCCAGCCATCCAAGACCTCAGGTTACATCTCCTGGGGCAATTTCTTTATCAGCCTCATTGAGCAAAGACACCTGGGGTACAGACATGTGCAGAGCTGCTCTGCATGGGTGCCATGCTCCATTGCCAGCTAACAACAGTATTTTAACTTAAAACAATTGCCATCTCTGCTACACTGCATCCACAGGCTACATCCCCAGCAGTTATAAATCAATGCAAACACATGGATTTTTTTTAAAGGCCAGAGGGACGTTTAGGTCACCTAAACTGTCTTTTTGTGTAAAGCAAGCTGTGGAATTAAATCTACCTACTTTAACGTGGAGCCTGATTACATGTGCCAGCCAGCCATCATGTCACTCACTCCAGCGGTGCTACACCAGCTAATAAAAGAGTGAAACAGTGCTCTGTAACCTGCAACAGCTTGAATCTGCTTCCTAGCACAGCTCTGCAGACTCAGGGCTGCAAAGTCTCATCCCTGCAGACGCAGGGAAGAGGCAACAGCCAGCAGTGATTCGGTGACCCAGGGCAGAGTGATTGCTGCAGCAGCACATCCACAGCACATCACCTGCCAGCGCGCTCGCACGCCAATGCAAAGCAGAATGCTTCAGACACATACAAGGTGCTTTAGACACAGAAGCCACCAGAAAACAGAGGTTTGGAAAGCAAACCAGTGCACCCTGAAGGGGTGAAAGCCAATAAACATGTAAATTTCATTCTCCCACTGCCTTGAGGCAACAGGGTTTTGTTACCTGTTTTGGGGTTGATTACAAAGAAGTTCTGGGGATTTCCACTTGTAATCCGGTAAGTCAGTTTTTCATTAGTGCTGGAGTCAGGGTCCTGGGCTTGGATCTGAATGACAGATACATCCTTTGGGGAGTTTTCCATGATGACTGGGTAATAGATAGGCTCAGAGGTGAGCGGGGCATTGTCATTCACATCCTCCACTTCAATGTAGACTTCAATAGTAGTGTAGAGGGGGACAACACCATGATCAGTCGCATACACCGTCAACCAGTAGGACTTGGTTGTCTCCCGGTCAAGAATATCTGCTGTGTAGATAACTCCTGTAGAAAAACAGCAAGCAGAGGATGTCACAAATAGGATCATTAAGACATCACATCTATTTTCATGTGGCTGTACTACAGAGTTCAGCATATAACAAAGGCTCCACCCATAGAAAAATTCAAGTTGTCCAACAAATGAAAACAGAAGTCTGAGTGCAGGAATTGTTTTGTGAACTCAGCTCAACAACTCATTTCTTTGTCCCAACAAATTGAGAGGGAGGGAAGGTAAAAGGATGGCTCCTCATAAATGCCCTAATGCCACACCCATTTCTTTGCTAGAGCTGCAGCTGACAGAGTAACAGAAGAAACACTATCGTTTTCTGCTTTGTGATGCAAACTTGTATAAACCTTGGTAGGGAGAGATACAACCATTGACAATAAATTGAGGGAAGGAAAAAAAAAAAAAAAAAAAAAAAAAAAAGTGGGTTTTCTAGTTCCCGTCTGTGCTCTTGCTAAAGAAGAAAACCTAGGAGGCAATTTAAAATAAATCCATCCAAGTTCAAAAAATAGGCAGTAAATTTAAAATTGAACTCACTCATTGCACAATGCCAAAATCCTGGATAACAAACAATCAAAAGCTCCCACAGTAGCCCTTAGATAATGAATATAGCAAATATATTTCTATCCTCTTTTATCACAGAGGAAGGAAAGGCTTGGCCACTTTACCTACTGGTGTAAGAAAACATCAGTTGGTTTTCCACCTGGTCCTAAGAGACAAAAGAGAAAGTCTGTCTGTGTATAAGGAGATGAAAAAGTTCTTGATATATCTGTCATGGAAGTGATGAGGAAGGGCATTTTCTTATTTTGATGCTGGTGTGATTCTGGCTCAGAGCCACAGAGAGGGATTGAATTACCAGCCCCGTGCCTGAACTGTCCTGGCACGAAGGACTTCCACGCACTTTAAAAATCCATCCTCCTCCTGACATGAACACCTGGTTTGTGTCTGGTTGGAACCAGATAACCCTTCAGGTCCCTTCTAAACCAAACTATTCTGTGATAAAGCAGAAACTCTGCCACTCTAGACTTGCTTGTATTGGCATAGTCCAAACCTTCACTGGCTTAAGCACTGACCACGAGTGCACAGAGGACCAAATACACCAGTACCACACACAAAATCACACCAGCATCAAAATAAGCAAATGCACTTCCTCACCACTTCAATGACACATGCATCAAGAACATTTTCATCTCCTAATACAGCATTATTAAATCTTGAGAGACACACTAATGCATTGGATCTCAAGCTTAAGGAATACTCAAATGTACTGTTTGCAAACCACCAAATCATGTCATTAGTAGATGGCAAATGATGGAGAAATTGCAGGGCAAAACAGGAACACAAGAAATCTGAATTCAGTCTCAGATGTGTTTGATGTTATTTAGAACAAAATTACCAGTTAATCATTGAGGACAGAGCTGCTCTAAGGTCAGGACTAATAAAGGATACGAGTGTCTTTTTGGCTTTGGGGTTTTTTTAAGGATCCGACTGCACTGTTTCCATGACAGTGCAGCTTCTAAGCTTCAAGTCTTAGAAAAGTTATCAAGGTAGCACAGAACCCAACCACACAGTCACAGAGATGCCCATGCTCTTGCCTTAAAAGATATATATATATTTTTTTAATACTACAAAATTTTTTTTAAGTTTTGGATTTTTTTTAAAAACGTCTTTTAATGCTAGTTTGAACTGACAAGTATACTCCTAACATTTGATCAGCCATATAATAGAGGAAGGGGAAAGAAGCAGCACTGATTCTGGTCATGTGTGGGCTTAGGTTGTTTCATAGTAACCTTAGATCCATGTCCTTCTCACTCAGATGTATTATTCACCCATCCTAGGTGAGCAGGGCAGCACTGGAGGACAAAAAGAGAGTGTATTCTAAATGTTCTTGTTGGCAGCAGCCTGTGCTATGTAATGAGTTTCTGTAGAAACATAGGTGAAATATATGGTGAACTGTGATGAAAAAAGCCTGCAAGTCCAGAAGAGAAATTGCACTGCAAGAATGAGAAGTGCCCATAACAACCCACAGAATAAATAAATAAAATAAATCCACATAGGAAATAATCAGGAACAAAAAAAAAAAAAAAAAAAAGATTAATATTAGCGATGCTAGAGATGATGATTTATTCAGAAGACAAGAAGAATTATTTTACATCTTTAAACAAAATTTGAAATAAGTAAGGTTCTCCCCCAGTGAGAGCACAGAAGGTTTTAGCAGATTAACCTATGTTTATGAAGCTGAATTTCACTGATACTGAGGTGATAATAAATCTATCTTCTGAGTCATTCCTTCATTTTATAACTCCTGGCAACAGTCACTTTTCATTTCTGTATTTCAGAAGGGAAGGATCATTGAACAAGCATTAGCTACTGGCAACAGGTCTGCTACACTGGTTCTTGCTTTTACTTTTGATTTATTAAAAGGTCCCAGATACAATTAATTCCTTTTCCTCAATAAGTCTTGTCGTTCCACCTGTCAACACCACATAGCAGCTTGATGAATAAGAAGACTTTTGTTCACTTCCAGGTTTTCCACATGGAAATCCTTTCATCATTCTGGGAATACCTTCTACCATGCTCTTCAATGTTCTGTACAAAATGCCTCCTTGCTGTACACCCACATATGGATAAAAAGGTACAATCCACAAGAATACACAAGCTACCCAAATATTTAATGGATCACTCCACACAGGTGTGGATGACATTCTTCCGGAGGAACGTCAAATGCCAGCTTCACATGAAGTGTTAACCCTTGAGAGTAATGATGATATTTGGTCAACAACACTACTCTTTCATCACTGTGGGATGAATGCAAAGTGGCTGACAGAGCTGAGATCAGGAGCTGCAAAAGTCACAGATAGGCTCTCACTCACTTTAGCTGAGAGAAAGAATGGGAATATCCTTGGATAAAATCACAATAAATTGAGAAAACACATCACTTATTAAAAGGCTCAAAGATATTAACAGGTAATAGCTCCTGCTATTATAGGAGCAGAAAGAAGGAGAGGCCTTTGGGAGCAGCTCTAAGGGCTTTTCTTGAATGGGTTTTTGTGGTGCACTCTTACAGCTGCTTGCCAATTAAAAGATAAATGTGAACAAAGTAACAATGCCTGAAGTAAAAAAATCAAGAAGAAACAACTGCAGAAATCATGAAAATTTCAAGAGGACTAAAACCCAAAAAGTTCCAAGATTTTGCAGACACATTTCTGAACAAGAGCGATAAAACAGATGTTCTCATCCACTGGGATGCTACACCATGGAGGCACTACAGTGTTTTTACATGAGACAGCTGAAATCCAAGCACACATCTGTGAGCCAGCTCTTTATGTCACCCTCGGCTGGATTTTGCAGTATCCCTGGAGGCCTGGAGCCAGCACTACCTGAGGCCCAGGGCAGCCTCAGAAATAAAGCCTGCCAACAACCCAAAAAGCAGTGCCACTAATACGTTTGCCACTGCTCTCCTCCAAGTGCATATGTCCCATGCAATTTGCCAACAACCACGTGCATTGCAAACACTGAAAGTGAAAAATAACAACAGAGTGCATTAGTTGCTGAATAAAATCCTCAGTACATTTATATGTAAATTAAGTGCAGCCCTTGGGCTCAGCAATGCGAAGGTTGTGTGCTTGTTTCTCTTTAAGGCTTGTTTTCCCTCCTTCCCTGAGAAAATAATGGGACAATAATGTTTTCTGTATTGCTCCTGCAATTGGACACAATGAGACATAGCATTATGAAGGACGAAGGTTAAAAAAAAAAAAAAAACAACTATTAAAGAGGATGAAGAATCATGGTTTCCCTCTTTCTTCTCCCACTGATTTGCTGTACATCTGTCACCAGACCACTTCAAATGATGTGGTCCACCCAAAAAATATCTGAAAGTCATGTATATACTATCAGGATGAGAAACCTGAGAGGCTCTTAAACAAAACGGGACTAGAGAAAAGCATTATTTCTTTCATCACCTCCTTTTTGCCCCCTGTTTGTTTACTTTACATATTTGACAGTACTGTGTATATAGGTAGTGTGATGGATGGACCTGCCACAGCCCTTTAAGAGAATGTTTACTGGAGCTGTCAGCCTGGCTGTTTACATAGGTGCCCATCGCCATGGATATCTGCTACACACATACGTTCCTCCTAAAAGTCAGATCATCCTTCATGAATACCCTCAATAGCACAAACATTGAAAGGAGTTCAATTCTGTTTAGTTTTTTCAAGGCAAGATTAAAAGACAACTTGGTGGTCTGTAAGAAGCTGTGCATGGAAAAGTCAAAAGAGAGTAACAAAGCACTTTAATCTAGCTGAGAAAAGCAAACTGAGGTCTGATGGCTGGAAGTCAACGGCAGAAAAAGGAGAGTGCAAATATTCAACAAGGAGGATATCTAGCAGGAGCAACTGCTTGTCAGGGACAGGCCAGAACCTCCCATCATCTGGCACCCTGGTACTGAGACAAGAAAATAGAACCTATTCTTCTACCCAAGTTATTGGCAGAGCTGCAGAAACTAAAAAATCATATAGAATGTGATTTTGCTGAGTGGTTCAGTAGCCCATGTTACAAAAGTTGCCAGTAGAAGTAGCCATACACTCAGTAAACGATGAACAAGGTATGGGGAAAGAAGACTGACTATGAAGCATCTGCTACTCTTCCAGAAACTACCACACAGAAATGCCACATAAAAACACTTAGTTCTCTCCTTTTCAAAATATTGCAGTAGTTGTAGGGAGACATATTGCATCAGTTATCAATTGAGAAGAGTCTGAGTGACAAAAGATGTTGCCTTTTTTCCTCAACCCTTTTCAGGAGTATAAGCTAACTGCAGAAATGTGCATCTCAGACTGAGAAATCAGGAAAGGTTAGATAAGGTGAATGGCCCCCTTATTTCCAGAGCCTGGCCCAGGAGCAGCTGTAGAGGCAGGCAGGAGGAATGGGAGGCAGCAGAACATGCCCTCATCACAAGCTGCAGCACAGGATGGAAGTGCCACTACAGTAACACACTCCCAGACACTCCCAGTTATCAGAGTACAATACGCCCATTCCCACCCAAGCCAGTTCCTAGCTGGGGCAAATGGAAGGTTTAGTGGTTAAAGTCACTATAAAAATATATAACCTTCAGAGTGACTGAAGCCCTAAGGGTACCACATGCACCTTCCTGACTGCAGACTCAGGATACCAGCAAAATCCCTCCATATCCCCAAGGGCCACATCAGTTTCTGCCATGAAATGCTAGAAAAGAACATTTCCAGAGCCCCCATCTGCCGCTCCCTCCTCTAGCTTCCAAACAAAGGGGCTCAGTGCAAAGCAGCTACAAAGCAGAATCTGGTTTGTCCCCAAATTAAAATGACAGAAATGAGGCCGTGAGGAATGCTGACTAACAGTAAAGTACTCAGGGCTGTTACATCCCTCAAAGGAAGAAAGAGAAAAATCACTGATTCCAAAATGCTACTAATTATTCATGATCCTTTATCAAAGACTCTGTGAATCTCCTGGAAGTAAACACAACACCTTGACTGTCACTGAGCTGTCAGCCAAAGGTCCTCGTTTACATTGCCTTGCTGGGAAAGAAGCAATAAATAAAAGTAGCTTGAGAAGAAAACAGTTGCATAATGAGTTTTTATTTTTTTTTCTGTCTAAAATACAAAGGGGGAAGAAAGAACTTAGATACCTCATCCGGCTGCACCAAGGTGAAGGCTTTACATGTGCCTACCCATGCTCCTACCCCCAAAATCTGGCTGGATCCTTCCATCACACTTTGGCACACAGGGGAGCCATGGAAAGATTTGTGAGTGCAAATGCAAATGTCAGAGCTAATTCAGATTCCTTGCATTGAGCAGAGATGCGATTTTTGAAGGACACTTAGTGGAGAGCTATTGGAAGCAGGAAAAGTTTAAAAAATGTTGCAAGCCCATTATTCAACAAACCAGTGAATGTAAAATCAACCAATATGTCATGATTTGCAGACAGGAATTTCACACCCAATTAAGGGAGATTATCTGTGATTTCAAGAAAACTAACATTATACCTAACCGATTGTTTGCCATTTTTTTATTTAGGTCCTTCACATAAAATAGTTCTGTGTGCTTGAAAGCAGAGTGCATATATCTTTTGGGAGATATTTTATTCATTAAAGGGTAAATTGTAAATATAACCCAAAAGATTAAACAGCTTTAGCATAAGAAAGACATGAACCTGAGCGCCAATGCCAGACCAATTCAGCACACTGGGGCCACCAAAGCCAGTGGGAATCAGAATAAACTATAGATTATACTGACCCCTTTTTAAAGTCTTCTCGAGCCATAAATAACCAGGGCCAGCTCTTCATGCGGGCAGGGGCATCACATCAGCCACAAACTCAAGCGGAGCATGAAGGAGACCTATCGCTCATCCCCCCCACCGCTCGCAGCCGGCAGCTTTGAAAACCTGCCTCCTTACTCTGGTGATTAAACGCTATTCCAAGGCCTTCATTTAAGGCCCCCCACTGAGCAAAGTGTGCCCTCCTGTTTTTATTTTATTGCACAAATTTGGTAGGCTTTACTACATATTAAAACACAAACTCAATTCCTATTGAAGCAAGAAGAAAAATCTCCACTGACTTAAATGGAGATTAGATCATGCCCAGGAACGAGTCCAAAAGCAATATTAACTTTGTGAGGCTATACATACCTACAACTTCCTAATATTCTTAAGTCTGGTTGAAATACAAAACATGTATCATAAACAGCTCATCAGATAAGGAAAGGCAGGTTACATTCCTGTCTATGGCTTAACTTCTGATTTTCTCTTTTTTACTGATGTTTTGAATGCACAAATTTACTGTTACCTCAAAGTGCAGTTTCTGTGGTGAATATTACATCTGAGTTCCCAGAGCAGTAAAAGAGAATTAGAAAGCAAATCCTCAGCAACGCTATTTCCAACACTGAATTAGTCTGCAAATAAACCTTTTACCGTGATATTACACATGATATCATGACCATCACAACCAGCCAGAATTGTTGCAAGGACATTCATTGTGTCAATAAATGGAATATATCTGCATTCAATAGATAAGTAGGTAAATAATACACACTTTACAAGTGAGGCTGGACCCAACATGCCACCACGTGTTTCGGAGGCATGTTCAAGTTTCTGGCTCTTTCCAAAGGAGGGAGCACTGCTGCTGCTGAGCAGAGCACCAGCACACAGAGGGGCTGTAAACCACTCCTGCTCAGAAAGGAAACCACCACCAGGCAATGCTTTAGATCAAACACAGCCAAGCTGGACTGAAATCCAGCTCAGGGACATATGGAAACCCCCACATTTTAACGGCTGGAGCTGATGGTCTTTTCCAACCTTAATGACTTTGTGAGTCTTCTGACCTCTGAGATGTTGGTCCAGCCAAAGTTAGGGAGGGATACTCATGTGACTTAAATGCAAATTGCAGCTGCAGTTGTGTTCTGTCAGGGCAATTAAATCAGGCACAGCCCATCAGCACAGCTTAAACTGGCAGGACCCCGACACCAGGCTGGGAAGGGTGTCCTGGCCAAGCAGGAATTCTGGCCAGCCCTGCCTCAGGCTGCAAAACATAAAAGTAACCTAATTTACTACAGGTAGAGGGGAAGTTCAACAATAGTCAAGTTCAGGTCTGGCCACTGCCCTCTCAAACAAAGATAATTATTTTAAATGTACTTTATTTTTTAATATTCATATATGAACACATTAATATTTATGAAGGCATTAGTATACATGCATATATATAGGAGCAAGGTGATTCCAAGGGTGAATGTTGCATACTGAATTGGCAGTGCCACTCACTATAAGGACTGAGTTTTCTCTGGAGTCCCGTCACATCTCCCCAGGTGTCCCAAGGCTGACACCAGGGTTGGGGTACTGCTGCAACAAGGACAAACTTCCTAGTGAAGCAGCATTTTAATAGCACTGAAACAGAGGCACATCTCAGATTAGGTGCTTGACCTTCCAGGCTATTTATATTTTGAGTTTTGAGGAGAGTTTCTTCCCTCTTTACCTTGAAATTACTTAAATTCAATGCTGAGTTCCTTTGCTTGCTTTATTTGAGGCCAAGGGGGAGGCTTACAACCTCACATCAAAATGAGCTATCACTTAAATACGACATCTTCAAGGTCACTTACACATCAATTTCAGAGCAATTTTCCAAACATATCATCAAGACACTGAACCAGAGGCTTAGTCAAATAAATTCTCTATCTTCTTCCACTTATGAATTAAATGAAATAAGATGTGCCAACATTTTTACCTGACTAGGCTTTATTACCATTTTGGTGTCTTCCATCACATCCCTCTACTTATTTTAAGAAATATCCATATTCATCTTGCTTCAATATCTTTTGCTTGGGGAAAAAATATTTTTAAAAAATCTTTTATGGATGAAAAAAAATTACAGAATGGACAACTCTGGAACAAACTGCCTTCAAAAGCACAAATACAGGAAAGAAACCTCTCATTTATCAATAACCTCTATAAAAGCTTAACACACTCCATCAATGCCAGACAATGCAATAAAACTCAGCAATAAAACCAGGCTGAGGAGTCATGAAGCCCCACTGAAGACTAAGCTGCTGCCATGCTCCACTCCCTACTTGCTCCAAGTGCTTGAGAACAGGGCAAACCATGATGCTGCTCTGACAAAAGCTTGAGCCATATTGTTCAACTTTTAGGAATCTGGGCTGCTACTGGCATCCCTTTAGTGGTTGTATACCCACCTTACCTTTGGTCTCAGAAGCACAGCAAAAGACAATGCCAGTGCACCAAGTGAACTTTGTGCTATACCCTGGATATGCACAGACTCAACTCGTCCGCCAAATGGGAAAAAAAAACAAACAAAAAGCACAATTTTGTAGCTGTAGCAGATGTAATGTAAAATTCAGATATCTCAAACTTCCACAAAACCTTGCAGGAAGAGCTACTGTGGGCATACATTGTTAATGTAATTCAGAAGAACAACAGTTGATGGTATTATTTCACTCTATTGAGTATGCCTTTTCTTTTCCTTTTTTTAAAAGCAGTTGTGGGTACTTAGCATTTCTACACATTAATTACATACTGGGAACTCTCTTCATTATTATAACCTCTCTGTATATATTTTTGCCCCCTGGATCTGATTGTACCTGCTGCAAATGACAACTTGTGCCTTATTTTCTGAGCGCTGCGGGCATTTCCAAACCCTTGCATGCCTTGTGCCCACCTCCACAGCCTTCCCAATGAAACCAAATGTGGGAATGGCACCAGTAGAAATCCTCACCAAGGATGAAAGCTATTAACTCTCAATAATAATCTGTTTCAATGGGGGCATTTTTTCTCAAAGGTTCTGGCTAATGCCCAGAGTAACCCAGATTTTTCACACATCCTCTTTAGTAGATTAATAAAGAGATCAAAGTCCGACCCATGTGTCCCCTGCCTGCAGGACTGGGAAGCTATTTTAAAAAGAAGGGTTTGCTCCTGGTTATTTTAAAAATAAGATCATAAGTGCAGCAAAGCTGAAGCAGAAAGAAAAGATGGAGAAAAAAGGCAAAGCATGCTCAAAAGGATTCTGATGAAAGTCCTGGCAAGGGACTTCTGTACCGGATCCTCTTCCTTTACAGAAAGATCTTCATCTTTTGTAGTCCCTACAGTACAAGACATTGCTTTGGGAGCCCTTCTGCAAAATCTGTGCCAATCTGCTTCAGGTGTTTTGTACCAGTAGTGAGGGAGGTGGAGGGAAGCAGAGGCAGCTCTGCAGGGAGCCTGGCTGCTGGGGAAGGCTGCCCTGGAGAGTGAGTAATCCTGCATACCAAGCAGTGCTGGCCCAGGGTGGTTGGCCAGAGCAGAAAAGGAAATATTGGGATATTCCAGCTAGAAAATGTCTTTCCTTTTTCAGTTAAATATATTATACTGAAATCAGAGTATGTATATTTTACTCGAAAAAGAATCATTTTTCCCACTCACTCCCCTGCTCTGTCCTTCTTACTTGTTTCTCTTGGCCCAAAGCAAAAGAGCAACCCTATGAAAAAAGTAACATTACTCTGGAATCTGCCTTTATCTCTTTATCCAAACATTAACCCAGAGGAGCAGTCAAAAAGGAGAGAAAGAGTACCTCTTAAACAGCTTAATAGCCATGCTGCCCCTGAACATGAACAGAGCAAGAAAGAGGAGTGTGATGCACAAAGGCAGCACAAGAGCATCATTTAACCTGTCCATGTTTCCTTTCCTCAGACATACCACACATGACTCTGGAGTCTGTTTTACAAAGCATGTAAAAAAAAAATTGGAGAAGATGAACCAAAAAAAGGCTCCAAAAACAGTCTGAGGAGCAGAGACAATGATTTATAGTAAGGGAGTTTAAGATTTCAATCTGCTAAGCTTATTAAAAAGAAGATGAAGAGGCAACTTGATTAGAAAAATCCATGTAAGGTTCATGGGGAAATATTACTGGGAAGCAAAGGGCTCTTTAATCTAACAAAATAAGGTGGAGCAACTTCTAATGATTGGAAACTGAAGCCAGGAAAAATAAAATTAGCAATCAGCTTGATGCTCTTTATTTTTATTTTTTTTTAAGCAGATGATTAATTCCTGGAATAACCTCAGACTTCTGTAAATGAGAGCTACAAACTGTTGAGGGAAAAATATTTCACAGCAAATATATGCTATGGTATAGTTATAAAAGGATCATTTAGTAAAGATGTATAAAAGTAATATAGAATACACAAAGATATAAAAGGGATGAGATCAAATTATCTGATTTTTTTCTGGTTTTAAGCACTACAGATCTGTGAACACTGTCCAGCTGTTTTCTCCAAGGAGATTGCTAAAGAAGAATTTCACTTGTGATGCTGGGCTGCTGCAGTGCTCCCAACATGCCCAGCTCCACTCCCATGGCCATTTTATGCTATCCCAGCAGCTTCATTGCCAACACAATGGGGAGAAAACACATTTAATGAAAAAAAGAAGCTCCTGGTATCTTCTTACTTCACATATGAGGGCATGAAAGAAACTGTAGAACCTGTTCCAGAGCTGTGCAGAACAGAACAGAAGCGGCACAAGTGCTGGAAGTGACCGCTGGCGAGCCTGCAGCAATGCCCATTGCTCCTGTCTGGGCAGAGCATCAGGTGGGAGGCACTGCAGGGATGCAGACAGGGAACAGCTTGCTCTCAGATTACAAGATGCTCTCAGACAGGCAACTTTGGGGCTTTGTGAGAACAACCAATTGTCCCTTTGTGACAACCTTTGTTTCTCTAAGTGAAATTTCCAGTGGTCAGGACAGTATATACTTCATCAATATTGTAGCAAACATTTCTGTTTTGCAAAGAAGACACTTTACATGTCACCTGACATGCAGAATGGACACACTGATATCTGAAGTTTTATCTGGACCCATTTTCAGGACTTTTCTCAGGTCCATAAAATGAAAGTTTTTTCACTATATCACGCTGGTTTGTGAACCAGGCACCAAGGTACTCCACGGTAAGCATGTCAAAAAAAACCAAAAGTGACTTGTTTTGGATCAGTACTACAGCTTTAAATTGCCTGGAAGTAAAGTATTTCAGTTTTTCTTAAGTATGCTTTTAGTTGTACTCTAGCCTCCCTCCTCTAGAGAGGCTGAGCAGGAGACTCACCGCCTTTCATCCTTCTTATCCAGAGCATGTAAAAACACCTCAAGCTGCTGCTACTGCCCTGGGCAGAAGTTTCAGGGACTGCAGCAGAAAAATATTCAAGAGGGTTGCCTGGAGGCCAAAATTTTGTTCAGATCACCTGCTGGCATTGAGAAGATTAGGAGCATTTCTTTTGTTTGCTTCAGAAAGGAGAAGAGATCCATTTCCCTTTTTGAACACTCACATGACTCTCTTGGTAGCATTTCTAAGAACAAGAATGGTTCTAACACCCCAGACTCTTTTCACAAATGGGGAATTCTGCATAGATGCTGAACATCTGCAGGGAAGCCACACTAACATGATGTTTTCACTCACAATGTCATTCTGGATTTTACTAAGTAGGGCCACAAGCCCCTGTGGGTACCTGGTAACTGATAGCTGAAAAGCTGATACCCACCAAATCATACCAAAACCCACCTCCCTTAAAAGTTTGTGGGGGTTTTTTAGGGTTTTCTTTAATGTTCTTATTTTGTGTGAAGATGGCATGATGACCCCTCAACTCTCTTGAAGCTCCTTTTCTGATTTTCTAGTAACTACCCCACCAGCATACATCTTTCACCAAAAGTTCCCATCAGCCTTCAAAGACTTCTCACAATTAAGCTGGCTCTTTCTTAGTATGGATTAAAGATCCACAAAAATTGCCAAGTGAAGCATCCCTGATGCTTCCAAGTGTCTTTCTAATAATAAAGTCTTAGAGACAGCTACAAGCTTTGTATGGAAGGCACCTCACCTACAGCCCTATCTGTGACTGCAGAAAGTGAATTAAGCAGGATTCATTTCTATCCTGGATTTTTTCCAAATCTCCTTGAGCAACCTCACAGTACCTCCACAGGAAAAACTGCACATGATCACTGAGATAGTCAGAAGTTTAATTTTCTACCTTTCATACAGGAAATGGAGCAGCAGTTATAACATCAAACCTAGCACAGACCCTGCACAGGCAGACCATAATTACACTTCTGTTTCACTCTCCATACTCTGTGTGGTAATAAATCCAAGGTTCAAAGAGTATATGGGAATATGACAGAGTATACTGGTGGTAAGCACCAGTTTTTTAATCTTGGAGAAGCACTAGTCTTATATTTATCTTAAAAAAATCTTCCACAGGTAGGATATTCTTCATTGGAGAAGGGAACAGAAGGGAGAAGAAAGCTGAGATACACAAGGGACTGTGGCAAATGAGAGCCGTACAATAAAAGCTTTGACTCAGACAACTCTATCATGATTACTGGGAACAGTGCCAATGACTCTGTGGGTGCTTCCTTTTGGCTCTGAAGAGAGAGAAGCAAATAGATGTGCTCTAGCTGCTGCACTCCAAAGTATAACCTTTCCTGTAAGACATAAAGGTCAGCCCTTATGCCACTAGAGCCTTCCAAAGTCATGACACTTCCTACCAGCTTTACCTGTTCACAGTTCCAGGAGATGTTTTGGCTCAACTCACATCACTGGGAAGCAAAGTAGGCAGCCTGGCACTAAAGGGGTGCTGAGACTTCAGCATCCCCCCAGATCTTCCCTTGTTATTTAGGAGAAGGCTCGGATGCATTCTGTAGGAGTTAGTATTGCCTTCCCCAGGTGGTGCTTATATACATGCACATTAACTGCAGCAGCTCAATTTTAAACTGTTTTATGATGAGGCGAACAAAGGTCCCTAAAGAGACAAAGCAAGTGAGCATCCTGATAAAGTAAATAATGAAATGTTGCAGTACCAATATACACTGTGTGATCCCTTGAGGGAAACCACAAGCATGAGCCCTAATGAAATAAGACACAGAAAATAAGGACTTTGCTGTGGACGCAACACTTATGCGCTCATTATGCACTGCAGAGACTTCTATCACTTTATCAAACTTAATCATAATTATGCAATGTTGTATATATGTAGAGACAGGTACGATATGTATAAAAATGCCTGTACATACACACTCACAGACACATATATTTCAAAAGAAAAGGATGAAAAGGAAAGGTGATTTATTTTATTTTCTGTAAATGACCAGACATAAATGCATAGGATGCTTTCTCTGCATGGATTGCCTTGCAAATCTATCACTGTATGCAGTTAAATATATCATTGTAAGCTTTCATAAACAGTTAGCATTTGAATCTGATTTGTAAGTATTTCAGCTTTAAAAATATACTTGTATTTTATGCCTTAAGTTCTTAAACATTCAGTAATACCAGTGTGGGCTTTTGCCTAGGGCTAATTGATAGGCTGCACTAACGAAAAGTCTATTTGTCTATTTACACACCATTCTGAAATGGAGATTATATTCTCACTGTTTGAAATGCATCAGTTTGAGGAAATCATAAAATAGAATGTAATTATTTATTTATAATGCAACTCTGCTGACTGCAAAAGCAATAAACCCTATCAAACAAAACTGAGGAAAATATCCCTGATCCAAGAGCGGAAGCATGGTTCCCTCTAATTGAGTTTCCTTTGCTCTTATCCTCTCAAGATCCCTTAGATTGTTTTCCAATTTTCATTTCCATTTCTTCCATTAAATGCTTCTAACCCATGACCCCCATTTACTGCCGTCCATTTATCTTCCATTCTTAATTGAGATGCAGCATGTCCACTTGTCCAGCATTGAGCACTAAAACTCTGACAGCACACTTGATAGGTACTGGCTTCTTCAGGAAAGCTTACTTGGGAAAGTGCAGTTCAAGACTTGATTCTTGAACAGGTAAATCTGTTCCATTAAACTTGAGTTTACCTTATACTGTGGTGAGGACCAAATCCCCAGTAAAAATAATAATATCTTTGGTTTTATTTGCTTTTACAGCTACAGGATGGAATTATATTTGTCTTGACCCTGGGAAGGTACAGCATAACAGGGCCAGTGGGAAGCAAATATATAAAGCAGCTTTCAGAAGTCAGTCATTTTTTTACTTTCAGTTTCAAATGTGATGGTTTGCAATCAAAACCTCTCCCTCAAGACCCAGTGTACAGGAATTTTTGAAGGATGGCATTCTTTAGAAAATAGTTAAACTTTATAAAACATCACTTCAGGAGGTCTTGACAAACATTAAGAAACTACCAGTAGCCAGGTGCTTCTGCACCTATTTAATGGAGGGGTAAGCCCAGCATCAGTCAGAAATAAACACATAGTGAAGAGTAAAGCTCCAGCTACCAAGCAGTCATCATAATCTCGCAGAGCACTGCTAAGCCAAAGCACGAGAGAACCAAACAGCCATATCTTAGCCTCTTGGAGCAGTAAAGTAAAATTAATATAGCACCCCAGGCTACTATTAAATTGTAAAATGTAAGAAAACATACTATGGTCAGGCATTCAACCTCTCAAAATAAATAGATGAATCACTTTGTACTTATTCTAAACGATTAAGTATTTGCACCAGTGATACTGAGTAAAACACAAATTCACTGAGATACTGAAGGCGAACAAGAGAAAAATTTGTCACTCAAAACCATCATACCAGGAAAGCTCCACAGTCAAAATGCCTGAGTGGAACACACTCCTACTTCATACTCCAGGGGTGCGAGTAAGAGCCTGAATAAGAGATGTGGGACTCCAGGCGGCTCTTCAAAATGCAGTTTATTGTATCTAAGACCGTACAGCAATCCAGGGTCATAGGTGATGGAGCCTGTGCCTACAGCTGTCAGCTCCAGCTGTAGGCACGCCTGAAGACACTTTAGTTTAGATTACATTATATAGTTTACTCTACTGGGTATCTTAATACAGAAGAACGAATCTATATCTTAAATTTTACCTATAGCCTATCATAATGACTATAATTACCATATTTATGTTACTATTCTCCAATCACTAAAAGTTATTATGTTACAGTTTAAGCTAGAAGTTGTTTTTTCGATTTTCTTGGAGTGGAAAATTCTGAGACCTTTTTTCCACTTGCAACATCGACAGTCTTGTTTGCCTGCGGTATCTTTTTACTTGGTAAAAACATCTTGTTTGAGGTGCGTTTATCCTTTGCTCTAAGCCATAAAAACCCCTTCTAACTAACATACCCTTTGTCTCCTTAGTTATCCAGTAAGACTGGCTCAGCAATTCTTTTCCTCTATATCAAGACTTGCTTCCATCTCTATTTCGTTCTCAGGTTCTACATTCAGATATCTTTCTGCCAAGCATACACATCTGTGAGACTTTCTTGTCAAGCTTTCATCCTTCCCAACAGGTGTGAACTGCAAACAGTGCTGACATAGCCAGATGTCTTTAATTCCAGGTCAATGCTTGGTACTGACAGACTGGTGCTGGTGCCAGTCAGGCCAGGAGCAGGCTAACTGGACAGCCCTAGGCTGGCTGTGCCCTAAGGCTGCCCAGCAGCAGCACAGCCACACTGCTGCATGAGTGAGTGAGTGCCAGGCATCTCCCCAGACATTCCCAGGGTCAGTCCAAAGTTGAAAAGGAGAGATTGCAGCATTTCAAGGAATGTCTAGAAGTAGTCAGGGCAAGAAATATGGGCTGCTCTTACTATTTGAAAGAAGGCGACAGGTAAACTTCTCTGTTCTGCAGTAGAGTCTTCCCAAACAGAACCGAGGAGTACTTTGCTATGTAGAGGTGCCATTTCCACACAGAACAACAATCAGGTATCTAGATGGCTCCCAGCTGAGCAGAATATTAACCTTTATATTACAGCCGTTTATAAAATACACAGTATGCTGGAATTACTGCTGCTGTCTCCTTTATCTGGATGTGTGATGGCCACAATGAATCCAACCTCAAGCTACATCACCCACTGCCCGTATGCCCAAAGTGACACTCAAAAGCTCATGTCTGAATAGCTGCTGTCACAGGAACAAGCTGGCTGAAAGGATCTGCCTGGAACTGTTAACTTGAACTGTGACCATGCCACTGAAAGGCAGCACAGACTTTCTTTTAATCTCAATTTGTAATGCCAAGAGGAACTGTGGTATCAAGGTTTCTGATCCCAAACGCTGCCAGAGAAGATCCTGGGAAGACACAAAAGCATTACTCTGGCTGGTCAGTAAGTTTTAAGCAATGCACTGTGGCATGCAAACCAAGCTCTGAAGGACTGTTCCTTGCAAGGGACTTGAAGGCACAACCTGGGAGTAAACCAGAGGCTGAGAATGAGGAGAGACTGGAGATGTTCACTGCAGAAGGCACCACTTTCAGGATGAGAGGGGAAGCAGCAATGGTATTGCAACGACATTGGCATTCCCAGCATGAGCGTGCCTCTACTCACTCACTACCAAACAAGCATCTGGTGCAACCTAATTAAAACACCAGTTCCAGGACGTGACATCCAGCATCATGAATCAAATGAAACATCTGCTAATTCTTACAACAGCCAGACAAAACAAGCCTAAAAAAGGCAAAACAAACACGCACACACATTACTAACTTTGGCACTGACATCCCGACTGAACATAAGAACTGTATAAAATTCCCACATTATTAACCAGTGCATCTTCAGTTTAACTGACTGACTGTGCAAATTTACTACAACACATGTTCAGCTGCTCAATGGGCAAAACTGGATCAAGTTTTACAAAGTGGGCAAACACGCCTCACTGCACAGCACTGCTCTGTGGAGGGAAAGCCTCCCTCGAGCTCACGCAGTCTAATGGTGCAGGCTATTAACTCAGGTGATTAAAGGACTGGGGACTGCAGAAATCTCAATACATGGATGGCCTATTGTAGCACCGTGCAGGGAATGTTTTCCTCAGTGACAAACAGATGCTTCATTTTTATTTCTGCTATGAATAATTCTGGGGGTTTTTAATAGGTATACATAATCAGGCATTTACATGGTTTCCAGCAGAGAAGCAATATTAAGCTACTACATTACAACCATTCATATACTGAACACAATGCTGAAATTACTTTTTATTGTCATTATTATCCAACAATCTCTACAATATGCATTGTTACCGCAGCAGTAAAATTATTAGATTCTGAGAATTGCTGGAAGTCTGTAAGTAACACCATGGAGGTGAACCCTTGGCAAAATGAAGTATTTAAGAAGAACTTCAGATGGTCCCATTTTCTGAACACTGTAGGTTCCTGAAAACAGAGCAGGGACACAGTTCATGGACTCAGTTCTGTCATCTTTTACACGATTTTTTATACCAGGAACACTTCATGTACATGGTTTAACGCTACCAGTGAATGGAACCTACACGTGTGTGATGACATTTCTTGAAGTGCTCAACCTCAATACTATAATAAATCTCATTAGCAATTTTGTTTATCTTTCCCATCTTTCTTGCACAAGCTTGATGTCCATCTTGCATGGAATGTATATTTCTTCCTAATTCTCTACTGTAAGACTCTGCTCACAAAGGCATCTGGAAGTGCTGAAGAATGAAAATCCTACAGCAACCCTTAATGACCTATTTATTCTCAGTCAAAGAGAAAGAGTCGGTTTTTGCTTCCCCCCCCCACCCCCACCCCCATGATGAAAGAAATAGGGATTTCATAAAGGGATAATACACAAGCTGATTGCAGCAACTTGCAAATGAACTAGCAGGGGGTGTCTGGGAATAGACAGCAATTTTCATTCCAACCGGAATGGAAATTTCTACGTTAAAGGGTATTACTTCTGATCAGCCAGCATGGAGGGGGAAGCAATAAAAAATGTGAAATTTTTAAGTGATTGGGACCAGGAAAAGAGAGAAAGAAAGCAACTGAAGCTGCAGCCTTGCTAAATGCTAAGATGAGGGGGATATGGAGAAGATGCAGCTGCCAAGGCAGTCGCTGAACAACACACTTCAGAGATAAGAGACACCAGCCATTCTTCGAAGTAACTGTAGCTGCCAAGAGCTATTGAGAAAAGAGCGAATCGAAGGAGATAGAGGGGTCAACTGCAGTGAATATGAAAACAAGTCAAGGCCAAGGACAGGCACGACGCTTTGGGATTTGGCCAGAAGTGATAATTTGTCGGTTTAGTCAACTGCAATCTCAGTGGAGTAGAGAGGGCAAAAATTCTGAGAGAGCTGGCAGTGGGAAGATGAAGGCAGCCAGAACACAGAGGAGGAATAAGGAGCTTTGGTAGGAGAGAAAAAGTGAAAGGGCGCCTGGCAGCAGCAGATATGCTTGGAGAATTGTGGGGTTTTCCCTGTGCAGGGACACAAAGGCGGAACTGAAAGTTGATGGGATGCCAAGAAAGAAAATAGGGTTAAGTGAGGTGGCATGAAGAACAGTGAATAAAGGTCAGTAGGGATTGAAAGAGGAGCAAGTAAAGAGCAGGAAGAATGAGGTTTGTCCATCGTGGGTCTCACATGAAAGAGTTAAAAAAAAGGATTTCTATCCCAGGGCACTAGCAGTCGCTGCTCCTTGACCATGAGGAAGAGCTGTGCCTTCCCACTGCTTATTCCTCAGCTGGTACACTGAGGCTCCTGTGAGCCTGTAGGTTGGGAAAAGGGGTACCAGAATCTCTCAAAGAGAAATGGCATCCTTTCACATCTTCTGCTTTAAAATATCAACTAGATTCATACAGCATCTGGGTTAAACAAGGTACAGTATATTCTTACCTCCCTATCCCCTCTAGCTGAAGCTCTGTCAGGCTGTTAGAAGCAATGACTTCGATTCACTTTCATCTGCACATGCTACATACTCACAGAGGTATAACACGTACTAGTCCTGAGAAGTCTATTTACCTCATTTCCCATTAAGACCACAGCAATAACCTCTAAGCAAATGTTGCATGAAATCACAACACCACTCATATCAATGCTGAATCTCTTGTGCCTCTGAAAAAAAATCCAGATCTCACCCTCTAGTTTTAAAAATACCCTGTAAGGACAGCTATAAAACTTCTCCACTGCTCATATCATCATATATGTGTCAACCAGATCCCTGTTTTCAGTGGACATATTTATTATCAACCATGGGATACAATTTCTTATGCTATTTACAGGATAGAAAAATACATCCTGACAGTTTATAGGGGAAAAAGAGTGTTATGATTAGACAAGGACAACACCATTACAACCACAATTACAACAAAGCTGCACTTACTGACCCCAGCAACAAAGGAAGAGTTGGAGGGAAATTCTGTGTAATATTTTATATCCGGAACTAATTAAAGATCTCATTCCCCAAACAACCAGATAGAAAACATAAGCAGTGCCTCCAGATGAAGGATTCCTGTTTTCATGGTTACTGTAATGAGCACATTCCCAAAGGAGAGAGCCAATAAAAAACATCTCCTATCTAGAGAATGCTGAATGAAAGTTGGACTTTTGTTAATTTTACTGCAATTCCTTATTGCATCGTATCAGCCTCCACCAAAGGTCTCAGTTCAATTTTTCTGTAATGAATTTAGAGACTCAAAAGAAAAATTCCATCCCATCTCAACCAGCTAGATTTCTCTCCTTGAGTTAGAGCTGACAATGACTACGAGTAAAACACCATTTTTACATCACTCTATAAAGCTTTAATTAAAATTTATTAACTTGAGAGAAATTATCTCCTTATCACCAACAGACATTTAGAACAAAAATGCCTTTTATTGTGTTATTAAACACTTTCAGACAGAACCATCTCTACAGCACACTGTAGTTCAGTTACCTAGTGGCAAATTAGACTGATCTTTTTCCCTGCCTCACCTTTCTGTTCACATGAAGTGTGCCTCAGACCAAAAAAAAAAAAAAAGGTCACATTACTGCCTTCTGCAAAATTCTGGACATACACTGATAAAAAATCACCTATGTACCTTGCCCACTTCTTGTAATTAAAAAAAGCAAATAACACAGGCCAGGCTGTGATGCACCAAGCCCTGGATCATTTGTGCTTTGAAAGGATCTTTGGAGTCACTTACAGAAATGACAGCTGCAGCTAAGATAGTCAGAGGGAAAGCACATAGAAGTAAAAACTCTTGAAAATTAGAACTTTTAGAAAAGGATAATATTTAAAATGCCAGTGAATATTATGACAGGGAGTTAGGCAATAAGGAATGACGAAGGGAGTTGGAAATGTAAAATGAAAATCCAGGAGAACACCAGACTCCGAAATCCAAACAGGAAGAGATGAACATGTTGGGTAGATTGGCAAGATGCTACTTGAGATGAAGGATGAAGGGAAGACTTATTAGTGACCTATACTGTATAGCACGTTCAATGACAAGGAAGAGACAGAAGAAACTGAGAAAATCCCTCACCTATTTGACAGACTTGAAGGGATGTACTAGATATCTGATTACAAATGAAACTCAACCCAGTATAAGAGTGGTGAAATAAAGTATGTCACCAGAGCAGAAATCAGGCAGGAAGGAGAGACATGATGGGAAAGGAGGAGAAAAAACTAACAGAGATTTCCCAGGTTAGATGTCAGAAGAGAGCTGTGGGACCAAAGGTTGGTCAGCCAGAAGAGGCATGATGTGACACAGTTAAAAGTATGATTAAAACAGAATGAGCAGTGCTCTCAGCTCTGCAACTTTTAAAATAACTGCAACTTTTAAAATACGATTTTACACGTAGAGTTTCTTCATAATGTCTCTCTTGCACTGCATGGAGAGGAATGGGGATCACAGACAGAAATATAACCATCATGACCACTTACATGTTTTGGTGGTTTTTTCACGGAGTAAAATTGAAAAAAAAAGGCAGAATTGTCAGAGAGACAAGGAGAAAGTTTTCTCTTTGGGGGTGAAGAGATACTAGATACTCGGTAAAGCACAGATAAGCACAAAAAGGGAGAGGTTTCCCAAAGTGGGGAGGCTCACTGGGCTGAAGTGGCTAAGAATATCAAGAAAAGCAGAGCCAGGAATCAAATTGTTTCAGTGAGAGAGAGAGAACATTCAAGGTGAGAGACAATACACTGGAATAGGTATTTACCGTGGCAGACTGAGTGGAGAGGGATCATTTATGAGAGCTTTGAAAAACAGTACAAACACAGCAAGCAATTACACCACAATAAATAAACCAGCAGCACACGTGCAAATGAGGCATCTAACAGAGTGTGCACAGCAGATACAGCAATTGCCAGCAGAGTTGATATCTGAGGGGCCCCGAGGGTGCACCAGGGATGCTGTCCCCAGCACAGGCAGAACGAAGCAAGTGCTGCCCTGCACAGCCCTTCCTCTGCTAATCTGCTGCATGCAGATAAAAATGTCAAATGCCTAAATTGGGAACAAAAAAAGATGTTTTCAATTCTCTTTCTCACTGCCTTGAAGATACCCTGCAAAGTTATGCAAACACTTAGTTAGTTCAGGTTGCTGATCATAAAAATCAATCCACTTCTATTTAATGGGATTTAGCAATTAGTCACATCCTGGTTCCAGTAATTTTGCATGGTTTTCTAAGCATCTCTCAAACATTACTGTAAAAGCACAAATATCTGCAATATCATAAGCCTACCTCCTGCAATGTGGTCCTTTTCTCACTTTTTATAACTAGAACAGACTCTAGATGACCTGTGTCCTATGCATGGATTCCTGTCTATGTATGTGCTACCAGCCACACTTAAACACCTCTTGAGCTTGGTCTCATGGAATATGGCTATTTTCATACATTATCTAATCTTAACTCACATTTTTACCTAGATTCAAAGTCCCCACAACACTCCTGGCAATCTCATCACCTGCTGTGGCTGGTAGCACTGCACAACTCACCATTCCCAGGCTTCACCTCTTCCACCAAGAGCACATTTGTAGCCTGGATAGTTTAAAAGTTGATAAAAACAACCATCTTCTTTCAGTAAAACCTAGGCACAAACCCACAGCAACATGACCAAAAAATCTGCTATCTGTATCTCTATCTCAGGTTCAGGTCGTCTCAGGTCAGAGCTGAAGTTCTGGATGATCCAGGCACTCTAGACAAAATTTCTCAGTGAGAAGATGAAGTTTAGAGAATTAATAATTATTAAGAATACTTTTTTTTTTCCAGAATCCATCATTTTAATCCTTTTTGGCATGGCTGATCATGGAAGGCAAACTGAAAGCATTCTTAACTTCATGGCTTCCCTGGAAGTTGCTAAACAAGTCTGAAAACCTCTTCTATTTCCCTACTCATTTACATCTCTTCTTTATGTACTGGTTCTTCCTTTGGCTGCTTAGTGTCTGGGAGATAAAACAATATAGTTCATGCCTAGCAGAAAAGAAATCAAGTTGGACTGAAAAGGTGGCAGTCAAAGCGACAATCCCTCAACCCCTCACTGCCCCTCTCAAGCCCTGGAGGAATTGCAGCTGTCCGGTTGCGCCGGAGCTTTTGCAAATGCTGCTCACCTGTCAGAGTCAGGTGTGCAGCATTCCCTCCTCACTGCCTGCCCCCAGCAGCATCTCCTCCTTAGGACCTGCCATTTCCACATGCACAAAAGCACCTACCCTCACAGCATCTCTGGGACTCCCACATTTCGTGCTGCACTGCAAGGTGTCTCTAGAAATCCCATCTCCTAAATTAATAGCATAAATGAGTGTTTGATATAAACACAACATCTTCCACCTACTTTTTGCCCATTTATGATGAGGCTGGTGAGGGGAACCTACTTTCTCTGATGTAAAGCTTATATGCAGCTTCACTGACTAAGCTAGAGAAAAGCCTCTGTCTTCTTTACTCACAACCATCACTACTTTGTCAAACTGTCTGTCTCAACTGAAACCAAGCCTCATATTGATTGGCACTGAGATGGGGTTTAAGGCTGGCAGGAGGATAAGCACTTCCCCACCTTAAGCTCAGTGATTTTGACAAAGAAATGTGCTTGGACAGTTACAAGTCTCCTTTTACAAAGTCAGTTTTCAGAATAAAATAACCCAGTAAAGGCTCTTCACTGACAGTCACAAATAATTCCAGCAGCATAGTTATAAAGTGTCTAAAAGATGTTTTAACCTGTCTTGAAGAACTTGTATGACATCTTTGGCTGTCATGAGAAGGAGAAGGAATAAAAACATAAGTCCCAAGCATGAGGGGTTACTCTCAGAAACTGGAATAGCAGGCAGTCTAAAAAAGATATACAGGAAAAAGCAGAAAAACAAAAAAACCCCCACAGCTAGGGGAGCCTGTCATGATGAAGCAGAGGTTACAGCAATAGGCTTCTCCAACCCAGGAGTTGGGTGCTACTCGTTGTCCCCAGGACAGAGAAATCCCACAAGAAACAAGGTGCTCATGTCCCCACATCAGCCATGGGTAGCTGTCAAGAAGTGAGCACAGCATTGAACTTTTCTACCCTGAATACAGCTGGGGAGAGGCATGCTATAAGTGAACTGAAAATGAGCCAGGCAGTCCTAAAAATAGTAGTTTCAACTTTTCATTAATCAACCCCTCAGCTCCTCCAGCTCTACAAGCCTCTCACAGTCTTGTATTCACCCCTCCAGACACACGCCTCCATGCTGACCACTAATGTGCCACAGCCACCAAGCCCCACCGAGCCTGGAACACAGAACACAACCATTGAAATCACAAGCACAGGGAGAGCCTGCATTCAGGCTTATCATCATTACTTAATCACATGTTAAACAAGCTAAGAATTAACAGTTAACACAAGAAAAAAGTTGGCTTTCCATCAAAAGCAATTATAATTAATTCCTAGGAAACGTATTTCTGGATGCCAAATCAGATGGAGGAATCAACTGGGGGATAGATACGCTCCTTCCATAGCTCCACTCGAAATTCTAATTAAGAACAGAAATACAAAAGTGGTTGTGGTGGAAAGGTTAATAGAAGAGGAGGGAATCTCTAGAGACACCATGCCAGATACTCACTCTCTCTTTTTGGCTCTTCTACACTTTTCCCTTAATAGACAGTCCCTAGAGACACAGCTATGCAAACACACACAAACATACTCTACCACATGGATATTTTAGCAAAAATAAGATGACCACAAAATCATGTGCTCTGCCGTACTAGAGATCTTGTGGACAATGTGGCTTTGAAATCATGGACTCTGCTGTAGAAATAATCAGCTGCATCAGAAAAGTTGAGCTGCTAGGGAAAGGAGAGAAAGGAGAGATCTGTAACTCTGAGGATGCTGAGTGTGCAACCTACTCCCCAAACAACAGCAGCACGGAGCAATTACAGCTCAGACAATAGGAAGACGGTGTGCAGCTCAGAAGAGCAAAGAATGCTTTTCAGCTAAAAAGCCCTTTTCTTTTGCACAGATTCTGCTGAAATATTCATAAGATAAAGAGAACCTGCACAGAAGAAAAAGCTTTCTTGATGAAACCTCCCCAGACAGGGAGCAAAAATAAGAGGTAAGTGCTTCCAGCAATGTTTTTCAAAGCTAATGGTCTCCCAAGAAGCATCCAGAAAGAAGGTTTTGAGATATGGGAGAGGACAAGATTTTCCTGACCTCTCTAAGACATGTTACCCTTACAAAACCTTCAAGACTTAGCTGGATGTCCTCAGTTTGCAATTCCTGGCTAGGTTTGAAATAAACCTGACTGCAGTACCTCTGAGCCATGAACTACCCCTTGTATTTGCACTGCAGTTATTCCAAATACTGAGAAAAATACTTTCAATATCACTGCTGTGAAAACCTGGGATTGCTCACCATGAATACAAAAAGCAAGACATTTTTGAGGACAACAAAAAGAGGTTTTGGGGGAAGCTATCAGAAAGATTTCTTTTTTTCTTATTTTTTTTGGTTTTTAACCAGTTCTCCCATTCCTCACTGATGCAGAAGACAAACTAAAGCATCCAAATCAACCTCTACTGCCATCTTCCAAATCTTTGTGCATATGCTGCACAGTTGGGAATTCTGAGGGAAGATAAAGCTTACAAAGACCTACGAAACATTGTTTTGTGAGAAAGAATCATAAAGCAAAGGTATTTTTATAAACTTCCACTTAAGATCTTTTCATCTGATGAAGAACCTACCCTGAAAAATCACACCACCACAGTCACTCAGACCCACCCACGAATGGTGTAAGTGGTCACCTAACAGCTTAAAATAGTCTTGAAAAAAAATACCCTTGTTTAGTATTCTTATTTGTCTCAAATGTCATTCATCAGGAAGTAAAGGAGCATGGAAGTCCCACTGCCTGTCATTTCCATAAATATTTAGGCTGTTTAACCGAAGTATTGTGCATAAAGGTATCTTAAGGATTATTCTATACTTGTCATCTTATCAGAAGAAATGTTTTCCTTCCTAGTATTTATCTTCTATAAAATAAGCTATCATGCTGGGTTGTTTTTGCTATTTTAAGATTAATTTATTGGAAATTCTCTTTCTGCATTAAGATTAATTCAAGACCACTAAAACCAATACACTGTTGTTATTGGCCTCAATCCACACTACCTTTTAAATCTTTGGATTTTCATTCTAGGGCTCTGATGAAAGATTCATTCCAAGTACCTAAAGTAATCTTTGCTTTCTACTCTCTCTCCTACACACCACATTTTTCCCGTAAAATCCATTTTATGCTTTCAGTTATAAATACATAGTTCTGTCTACCTGGCACTTCAGATAACAGAGGTCCCCATATAGCACAGTCTGGCTAGACCATGTTCAATGTCAATCACAGGCACCTGCTCTCTTACTGATGCTGGTCATCTCACCCGTGGTGTAAAGCCAGAGTGATACAGTATTTCCATATTCAAGGCAGGAAGACAGAAGTCACAACTCCATCAGGTTTCCACACCTCAGTAAAACACCATAAATAAAATATTATTAATCTAGCAGTTTGGGGATCAAACCCAGTAAAAACTGACATCCAGAAAAAAACGGATAAAGTCTACACAAATTGATGTTATTTCATGCTTTACTTCTACTATTTCAACGAACTGAAACAGGTAAACCAAGTGGTAAATAGGGAACTGGCTGCCACAGAAAGCTGTGAAACCAGGTGGAGAGCTTTTGTAAAGCCACATTTTCAACTATATGATTCTTTTTTATTTTTAATTTTAAAACCTCTTCATTCCGTAGAATTTCTGATGCCATGGAAAGCAATAATCTACGAACAAAAAGTCTGCCCAACTTGTAGTGCACACACACACTGGTGCACAAAAACCAACATAGTATCACACCGAGAGTTTTAACTTCATGAGGTGTAGAGTTGAATTAAAGCACACACAGGTACATAACGTTACACCACACAGGCACTAAACCTAAACTAATATTTAGCATCCTATGATGTAGGGCAACAAAAACCAGGTCATAAATGTAGAAACTTCCTAATGCAGTATTTATACCAATCAACTTTATTTTTGATGACACCTTGCAAGACATAAAATGCTTTAGAGGGTTAAATAATAAATGATAGGAGAGAAATGAGAGGGAGAACATTGTAAGGACTTAAATTTATATCGTCTGATGAAATATAAACCGACAGGAACTCATTGAGGGAGGAAAATACAAAGAGGCTGGCCCAGATAGGGAAAACTGCAGAGGCCCTTTAGTGTTAATAGAGCCTGTTTCTTTGTTTGTATCTTGAATCTTATTTTCATTCTAGGATAATACAGTATTCAGAGGCCAGCTAAAGGGTAAGAGCTTTGACAAAGGAGAGCATTTATTAAGATATTATCAAATATTCTCCTATTCATGTTCTGTGGCGTTTTCAAATCTTGAATCAAATTTTGTGCTTTTTCAAGAAGCTTTGCAGCTGGCAGGTTGTTTGTTCACTGTCAGTGCACACAATGGAGAACAATGGCACCACCTGACCTTACTGGAGAACGGTGGCTCAGATACACTTCTTATAGCTATCATCATAACATAATTTATTGTTATAACATTGGTGCTATGTTATTGATTATTTTATTTGATTAAGCATTATATAATTGCTTATACTGTTTTATCATTGATTGCCACCTGTGCCCTCAGGATCACATGCTCCAGTGATGCTGAAATATCACCTCCACAGTCTCCATTTCACTGATAATCAAACTCAAAAAAGCACCGTCACCAGATCCAGTGAATTACTGTGTTACAAAAATCACAAAATAGTAAGTTTCCTACCTGTGAGTGTATTAAGATTTCTCAGTGATGCCACAACAGGCTGGTTACACCACTCCTGCTGTGCTATCACACACAGCACTCACAAGGTGATACTGCATAAATAACAAGTATTTTCTTAACCCGGTCTTTCAATTATTTAGAGATACTTGGTGAATACATTGCTAACAGCTGTTTTATAACAGATTTCATGGTACCACACACCTGGTGCTAATGCTTCAGCATGTCTAAATGGTTTTCTAAAGATTACACAATCAAACATCGTAAGATAAAATCACTGTAATTGGAGCCCTCATCAAAGAAGAAATTACCATTACACTTTACAAACCGAACACACGACTTTTCAAGGCTGAGCAAAAGGTAATGTTATGATGGCCACAGAGCTAAAAGATCCCTCCTAACCTTACCCCAAATACAGGGATCCCATTTCTTGTTGTGATTCTTTAACAGACTTTCAGAGTCTACCTGATAATATGAAGCATAAAACCTATCTCTGATTCACCTACCTGACTGTAAGCTAAATAAATATTCTGGCTTAATATCCAAAGAAGAATAATATTTCAAACACTGTGTCACAGACCCATTTCGCTTTTCTGGAGGAAACTCTAAGACTCAAAATTCATTCATGACCTTAGAGTCATACCTTAAAAATGGATTTTCTCAGCACTGGTACTATGCTGAAAGCAATTATTCTGATCCCTAAATACTACATAAACAAGTGAATATTTTTTTAGATGCTGAAGAGCAAATCGATGCCAGATAACTGTTAGTTTCCCACAGGTGTTTTCAATAAAACAAGCTGGATAAAAGTAATGCAACACAAACTTGCTGAATCTGGTGATGGCTTTAGGGAATTTGCTATTAAAACAACACACAGGAATTGCACATGTATCTCCAGGTTTATAATCTACTAGGAAACCCACGAACAGGAAGAGAATTTATAACTATGTTAATTTTTGCATGTGTTTGAATGCTGCAGGATTACTGTGACTGTGATTTGAACAGAAATGGTGCCTGCAGGTGTTTAGGTGTGCAAATATCCATAGTGGGAGAAATCTTAGGTTGACTGAAATTACTATCAATCTTGCTACTAACTTCAACTGGGATTCTGAACACAAATAGGTAATGTTAGATGAGATCACATTAGATCATGGCAGATCAAAGACCACACTGAGCAGAATAAAACAGAAAGGAGATGACTGATGGGCAAAGTCATGGACACGCAGCCACATGGGCAGCTTCTTCTGAAATCCCACAGGGTCAGCTGTGAGAAGTCACCCTTCTCCACAATTAACTCCTAGGAAAAAGACCATGATATTGGCCCAGAAGTAGCCTTCTCCCAAGGGTCATTCCACCGGGGACCTGCAGAGTGAAGCAGCCACTTCAGTGTAGACCTTACCACCACCACCAAGATTAAACACAGAGTCTGAGTTGGTGTGAGTGAAACTGAATACCCAGTGGCTGCCTGGAGTGACTCAGTTAACACTGACTGAGTTAAAACAAAAGTTGTTTTGATTAACCCCCCTCTGTTGTCTTCTCTTCAGGGAGTTGTGCGCCCACTCCAAAAGGCTGGAAATTCACTGCTTTTATTAAATCACATCCAATTACAATGGTATTTATTAAAACCAATAACTGCAACTGGTAAGAATCCCACTGTGCTTGTTTCTAGGTATTTAAATTAAGTTAAATGCACAATAAACTTTGCATTGTTTCAATTTACATGACCCCTGAGTTTTTAGACATCCCGTAGGCAAAATTCACAGACTTATAAACTTCTATTAAACACGAACATATGGTGGACTCAGCATCCTCTGCTGTTTCTGCTCTTACTGAAGGGTTATGAAGCACCTTGGTGCTGCTAAATCCACTAAAGCAGCCTTACACCAAGCCAAAATCCTCTTTCATCCCAAGGAAAAGTGCTTTACTTCCAGCAACAGCTGTGGTGGAACGGTGAGTCCCAGCAGTGGGACATTTGCTTCCTCTGTGTCCTGGCACATGCCAGGCTCTGATACACCACTGGACCTGCATTTTACGTAGCAAATAGGCCAATGTTCTGGTTCCTGGGCCACTGCACATTTCACAGACCTCAGAATTCACCAGGGACACAGATTTGCACAGGCTCAGTAACATGAGAAAGTCTCCTTACAGAGAGATATCCCCTCAGCTGCAGCTGAGAAGGTGTTTGCCGTGGCTTCTTTCCAGCACCGTCTTCCTGAAGGCTCTCAGAGTGGTACCCAGGCTAGCTCACCCACCCAACAAATTCCTTGTATTCAAGGAGAGATTCCTCGCCCTCTCTTGGCAACCACTCTCAGTTCTGTGTGAGCCCCCACTCTGCACCAGCTTTCCCTGCATTTGCATTCAGGATAGAAGCAAATCACTGCATTTCTCTGGCCAATTCCTGATGTAGCTCTTCTTTCTGCCCTTCTTTTTTCTAATTTCATTGCAAGGTTCAAGTCAATATCACATTCAGACAAATACCTATTCTCATTCCGTTCCCTTGGTAATTCTGTCTATAACATTTTTCTCATGGTCAGAGTTTCCCATAGTCACTTTTTAAACATTTTACACATCTTTCACAGCAAAAGTGCCACTTACTTCCCCCGAACTAGTTTGAGTCCTGCACTGAAAGCAGAGACTGCGCTACACACAATGCAGCACATCTTCCCTGTACAACAGACAGTTCAGACTGTATTTTCTGAGAACTCACAAATAAGGTCATTTGTCATTTTGTGAACAAAAATGTGAAAATACATTGGTAGTAACCTTCCTCAGGCACTACTCTTAATCATATCTTCATCCCTCAGGCACAACTAAAGAAGAAAACATAATTTAACAGACTAATTTAATCTGTTTCAAGACTTTAAAAATAACAAAACCCTATTATTCACTCACAATAATTATATAGCTATTACATGACCTCAGTACAGAACAAAGTCAGGATTCTCTGGGTGAAGTGGCTGTGCATTTCTATTCCTGAACATTTTTTTATTTATTTTAAGGTTAATTCCTTAAAACCTTAATTCTAGATATGTTGCATCTCTTAGGTTTATTTAGAATATCTGCAGTATTCCAGTAATGTGCCCAGCCCTAAAATGTTTTCAGGCACTTCTAATCCTTATCTGCATTTTAATATAACTTTTATTTTATAATATGCTTTAAATTATCTCTTTGCAGAACACAAAGGAATATCAAGTTTATTTTGACTCTGTGTCTCCTTGGAAGCTTTTGTTAGAAGCTGAAACACTGTTCAGTGTGCCCATTCATGTCTATTTTGCTTTGCTAAGCCCCCACCTCACTCCAACAGCTTAAGAGCATCTAACCCAACTAATTTCTTCTGCTGAAAACTACTGTTCCTGCTTATGCCATCTGCTTCCTATGCAGTTTTCCCTCTCCTACACATATCCTGATACATGATACCTTGCAAAAAACCTCATTCTACTTCCAGCAATTGAACACCACAATATTTGTGCAATACACTGGTAAAGAAAGAACAACTCTATTTATTCAGTCATCTACATGATCAGCTGTAGTACCTGGATTCGTCACTAATAGGCTCTCCCCAAGCGCTGATTAAGTCACATAGTGCTTATCTTCTGACAGCAGGCATCACACGGCAAAACTCAAGGAAAATAATAACCTTAGCCCATCTCACAACAATTTTAAAATGTCCTTGCCATTAATCACTACACTCCTTTCAACAAACTGTATGAGGCAGCAAGACAAATCACCAAAGCCAGAGCCTGTATCAATATTAAAAATAAAAGACTATGGGAAATTTCCCCAAAGAATTCTGGTGCAAAGACATAAAACTCAGATTCGACTTAAAAATTCTGACATTTTTTCTCCAGAAAAATAGTATCACAACTATGAACTGCGTGTAACAGATGTGGGTTATGCATATCTAAAACAGAAAATAGCACACAATAATAGCTTTTAAGGTAAAAAGGAATCACAAGATCATGTAATCTGGCCTCCCATATACAGACATCACAATTTCACTGATCTGAGTCTTGACTGGACTTCAAAATCTGCACTGTGCTGCTTATATATATATTTGCTTAAGGTTTATTTTCCTGACAACACGGGGAGATGGGCAGTAGCTTTTTGAAGTGGCGGCTCTGACATTCAAGTGCAACCCTCCCTCTCTGGGGTCTTTCCCTTCTTTCTGTGCTGCACTGAAGAGTCTCAGAGCACCTGGCACTGTCTCTGGGTGAAGGCTTCTATCAGGCCAATCAATATCTCATCTGTTTAGATAAACTAAGCAGAAAACATTTTACAATTTTAAGACTTCTCACTGAAAAACAGTCTCCATTACTTCCATGACTCCAGTCATTCTTTTCTTTCCGTACCAGGTTTTCTGACTCAGGTAGGGGCACAGATATCCCCTCCTAGCCTTTGTGGACCATGGAAGAAGTCACTGAATTTGCTTTTTTCTCATTTCCTTATGCTGTCAGTCAAAGGCGAATTATTTCATTAGGGTTTCCACCAAGCCAAGACTTAAAACATTCCTTTCTGACCTATATAGAACCAGCCACAATATAAGAATATGCCTAGAGAAACAATAAGTGAGCTTGAACTTCTGTGAGAACTTGAGCCAAAAAGGCTGAACTCCTTCCACACGTCCAACACCACACTGGGTGCTGCCAGCATTCATACTTGTAAAATTCACTGTCCCTTTTGAGTCTTAACCACCAGCCAACCAACCAACCGACCAACAGCAGTGCTCTGCAGCTGTGAAATGCATGGGAGACATAGGGAAGTGTGCTGCTGTAAATTGCTTTATTTGATGTCAGTGTTGAACAATCTATCAGTAATTGTCAGTAGAGAAGGATAAGGAGAAAGAAAGGTAAATTTATACTTACGGCATGTTGCTTCCTTTTAAGCTGTAAATGTAGAATTATACATGCATCTTATTTCAGATAGTCTTAGTAGTCTGGGTCGTTTATTTTCTGACCCTCTGCTACTAAAACCTCTTTCTGCCACGATCTGCTTCCAAAAGTCTATCTCAGCCCTTCCTTGGTCTGAGAAGTAGTCTCCTGCTCTGGCAGGCCTTACTTTTCAGACAAAATCTAAACCAAAACAATATAAAAAAATTCCCTGGCTAGCCATAATGCTGAGGTGAAGAAAAACCATCTGCAAGCCTTAAAAAGCCCATGCGCACGCACACACACAGATAAAATAAAGAAACCATTTGAAAGCTATATTAAGAGCAGCTTTTATTAAAGTCAGTAAAAAAAGGGGCAGAGGCTTGGAAGAGCCAACAGCAAAGGAAAAAGTATCCTCTTAATTTTTTTCTTTTCATACCTTAGATTCAAATACATATTTCTTACATATTTATAAAAAAAGAGAGGGTAGCAGTTGCTAGCTGCTGGGTGCAGCCATAAATCCAAAGGAGTACACTGACATTAGAAGCAGCATTTTCCTTTGGTCTTGCTTCCCAGAGGAAGGAAGGTGATGCTGCTCATTTAGTCTCAAATTGCTGGAGGGAAAGAAATTCAATGACTGGACCAAAAGCAAAATTACTTTTGGGGTGTTGCAGGACATGCCCATTTTTCAGCCTTTTTATTAAATTTGTTTTTCAAAATTGGGAAGTTAGTGAACTTGATTATGTGTATAGATTGACAAACATCATCTGTGAACTGACACACTGACTGTGGAGACTTGTTACAGCACAACTAAAATAAATAATCGTATCTGTTGAAGTCTGTGTGCGGTATACACAAGTGTTTTGCTGTTTGCTCACTGCCAGCCAGGTGGGACAGTGGGGGAGAGAGCCCAACCTGCTCTGCAATCCCCTGGGGTGAGGACCAATCCCACAACCTGCCTGGGCTCACCCCATGATTTCCCAACCAAGTAAAACCCAATTACTGCACAACAAGAAACTCTCAGATCTTCACACACGGCTTTAAAATATCCTAGCACCCTCTGTGCAGACTGAGTCTTTTATTTGGGATTTTTTTTTACTGGGAAGGTTTTCTGAACTTCAAGTCTCCCATAAATGACCATGAAGACGACTTAGAAATAGTCACAGATAATTTCCAGTGACTCACCTCATGTGAGATAAATGATTAATATTAGCCCAGTTATATCTTACAAATTTTTATCTTCTACTTCTTTGCTTTGCCAAGGAAAGGCAGATGGTAAGTCAGCCTACAACTAAGACATGAGAAAAGGAAAAAAAAAAACCTTCAAGACAAGTAAGTGCAAAGTGACCTACTTCTAAAAGAGAGTTTTAAAGAGTTCTGGGGTTTAATTACAGTTATATTAAAGCAGTGCCTTTTCAGAAACTTCCAAAAATATTGAAAAGGACTAATTTAAAAGCTCAGCAAAACTACAGGCACAAGGAGGTCTGGACTGAACCAAGCCATGAGCTCATTTTTGCTGCTGCTTGGAGCCAGATGTAAGCCTATGGCATGAGAACAGGGAGACCTCCCCGGGCAGGCCTTGCAAGCTTCTGGCAACCTAAAATTAGGAGGATTCCTGAGCTGAGAGGAATAACTGTTCCTTGGTTAGTAATAGCTCCACAAAGGTTTTTTTTCTGTAGCCCTTTTGTGTGCCCACTTTGGCCCTGGCAGAGCAGCCAGGGGCGCAGAGCCATGCAATCCCAACACATGGTGCTGGGGAAAATGGGGTCCCCCTTTTTTGCTCTGAACTTGCTGCCCAGTCATTTCATCAGACACATCTACACCTTTTAGCAGGTATACCCATGAAAAATCACTTCTTTCTGCCTTCTCTCTGCCCCTTGGAAATGGCATCTCCACACGCCACAGTCCCTCTCTGTTTAATTTCCTTTTGCACAAAAGCCGTTTGACGAACACGAGCGTCACTATCGCCTCGCTGCAGCTTCCCCGTGGCACATCCTTTTGATCTAGCAAGAGGGATATTTTTACATGCATTTCTCCTTTTTCCAGTCTCCATGCCTTGGCAAACGGTGATACTGATGACTCAGCCTCGCACGGTGCACACACAGACGTATGCATTTGCTCACACGCTACAGAAGGGGAATGTGCACTTCAAGCTCATTCACCAGCAATGCAGAAGCTTTTGGCTGTGGGACTCTGCTCCTCTACACTTTGCCAAACTTAAATGACTCAGTATTTAAATTTTCACACTGGAGATCTGTGTCATCAGATTAATTACCATCACTCTTTATTGCAGGCCAGAGCAAAACCAGCTACCAGTTTTCTGACTGGAATGCTTTGATTTGTAAATGTGGTGAGGTGAGGCTATGTCTGGTCTCCTAGCTTTCATGGGATGGGTTGATACACATTTCTGCTTGACTCTTTGAGATGCTTTTGGTGTATGAGCTGCAGATTCAGGGTGAGATGTCCCTGTAGCTGCTGCTCTGGCTGCAGCAGTGCTGGTCACTGTGCAAGGGAGCAGTGATATTTTCATACGGTATGTTAAGCACTGGATGATTAATAGTATCATGGAATTGCTTAGGTTGGAAAAGACCTCTAAGACTGAAGCGTTGAACTGTTAACCCAGCACTGCCAAGCTTCCAATAAACCACGTCCCCAAGAGCCATATTTACACATCTTTTAAATACCTCCAGGGATAGCAGCTCAATCACTTCCCTGCTCCGCTGATAGACCAGGAAAAGGAAAACTTGGGAGCAGATCAGGAAAGGGAAAACTTGGGAGCACTGGATTGGGTAGAGATGGACTAGGACAGACAAACGAGACTGGGACAGTGAACGATTGTGACAAGCCCTCTCCCCACACCTGAGACTGGAATATGGAAATCTCAAACTCACCACTGCTGAGTTTCTGCAAGTATCTGCAAAACCCACAGGCAGGCCTTACCCCACTGCTAGCCACGTGGGGCTTTCCCAACAACAACAACCATCATCACCATCACCAATGCTAAGAATTACAACTGCAAAATCAAGCAGCATAACTTAGATAATACCAGAAGCTGTAATCCCCATTGAAACTTTTTATTTTCTTGGGGTTTTTTCCCCCTAGCAGTTTGTATCTTGTATTAGAGATCAGAATGTGCATCTGGTCCTTGACTTGGGTCCCACAATATCATTCCACCATAAACATACCAGTTTCCCCACCACATACAAACTTAGTTGAAATTAGCAGCACAGAAAATTATCACCTTGTTTAATATCTAGCACAAAAAGGCATCATGGCTCCTATTCCTACTGTAAGAAAAAATAAAAACAAAAGAAATACAAACAAAACCAAACCAAAATACCAGGAAGAACAACAGAAAAACCCTATAAACCCTTTAAATAGTGCCTCCATGTAAGAAATCATCAGTGTGGTGCTCTGCAAGGAGGGGTGTATAGAAAAGGAGGTAAGTATGCACACACACACAGAGCTCTAGATAAAGGCTTGCACACAGGCTCAAGCTGAAGAAAAGGAAAGGGGGCCAGGAAAGTAACTCCTTACAAAAAAAGCCCTACCAGCAGTAATGCGTCATTTCTTCCATAGCACGACAATTTTGTTGTTTCCCATGTTCTGGGCTTTTTCATTGCTGTTTTGAAACAGAGGGAATAGATGAGGGACCTTTTCTATAAAATGCTTCTGTGTACTATGTTAAGAAGCTCATTTGCACTTTAAAAATCCTGTTAGTGTTACTGGGTTTGCTTGAACTTTGTGGTGCAAAGCAAACAGAAGTCTCTCTAGACTTTCAAAACTCAAACATAATTCCATTAATTTTCAATTAGTAGTTGGTCCACGTACATGCAAAATAAATGATTTAGCACCTGAGTCCTGAGATACCAAAATCTAAATGGAGGGGTTTTTCTTCCTCTATTGTATCCTGTCTGCAAATATTAGTTACCATAACAGAATATCACGTAAATCAAATAACTGCCCCTTTTTCATAATCGTGCTGGCAGCTGCAAGTGCCATGTTTCAATTGCTATCCACTGGAACTCATTAAGAAAGCATTATGTATAGTAAATTAAAATGCAGGGTCTATGATCTGCAGACAAAAGAATGACAAAGCTTATCAAATGTGTGCTGTGGACTTCTCATTAACTCAGGGCTTTAAACAGCATTGTCCTCTCTGAGTGGGCTGCAGTGCTCAAGCGTCTCTCTGTTTGCAAAGAACAGTCTATATCTCATAGAAATTGCTCTGAAGAAAAGTCTGCGTTCCTTATTCAAAATAAGATGAAATTTTGATTCGGATGAGATTGCACCCTGCACCAGCTATTAGAAATATCCATGCATGTGCAGAGCTCCAGCACACAGTCTGACTTAAGGCAATGGATGCCAAGTAGAGATGAGCAGCATTCGTGAGGACTTGTTTTTGCAGTCTCTTGTAACTTTAGGGAAGAAGAACCATGGCCTGGCAGCAAATGCAAGGACAGCCAAGAGACTGGACCCACTGAAACCTCCAGTGAACTTCCAGCCCCACCAACACCAAGATCAGGGCAGAAGGAGGGGCAGGAGGTGCTCCAGGCACCAGAGCTGAGATTCTCCTGCAGTCCATGGGGGTCAAATACTGAGCACATATCCACCTGCAGCCCCTGGAGGATCCCATTCCAGAGCAGGAGGATGCTCAAAGGAGGCTGTGACCTTGTGGAAAGCCCACAGTGGAGCAGGGTCCTGGCAGGACCTATGGGACTTGTGAAAGAGAAGCTCACACTGGAGCAGGTTTGCTGGCAGGACTTGTGATCCCATGGGGGATCCATGCTGGAACAGCCTGTTCCTGAAGGACTGCAGCCCATGAAAGGACCACACTGGAGCAGTTCATGGAGAACTGCAGCCAATGGACAGAACTCATATTGGATAAATTAATGGAGGACTCCCTCCAGTGGGAAGGACGCCAGGCTGAAGGAAAAACATGTGAGGAGTCCTGGCTGAGGAGGAAGGAGTGTCAGAAACAGTGATGAACTGACTGCAGCCACCCTTCCCTGTCCCTCTGTGCCACTGGGAGTGAAGCTGAGCCCAGGAAGAAGGGAGAGGCAGAGGGAAGGGGGTTTAAGATTTTGGTCTCCAATCTGATTTGATTGGTAATAAATTACAATAATTCCCCCAGCTTAGTCTGTTTTACACATGATGGTAACTGTGAGTGATCTCTCCCTGTCCTTATCTTGACCCTCAGGAATTTTGTTATATTTCCTTTGTCCAGCTGAGGAAGGGAGTAATAGAACAGCTTTGGTGGGCATTTGGGGTCCAGGCAGCATCAGCCCACCAACTCTTGATTTTGTGTTACAGATCATTCTGTTTCACATTACAGATGGTGCAAAAAGATACTACACCTCACAACAAGTTATGTTATTGTGAAAGAAACCTGAAATCCAAACAGCTGACACAAATTTTCACAAGTTTAACACAGGGATGCAAAGAGCATTTATCAGTGCATCTGACAGATGCATGCATAGCTACCTCTGCCCATAAGCTTTGCCATAATACTGCTGGACTTGCACTGAATGTGACAACACTGGTTGTCACTTCAGTAAGCTCTGATTTCCCCAATGACTGCTATTCAAAGAACATCACTCACTCGCCAGAAAATTAAAAACACATCAACAAACTGTCCAGACCCTCACAAGTGCTTAATTATCTACAGTCTCCTTAATACAAATCGGGGCATTGACATTGATGCTCCTTGACTCAGCTTCAGAAAGAGAAAGAAATCATTTATTAAAAAACAGTCATTCAATATTCATCTGGGCTGCAAAATTTGCAAGCAGAAAAATGTAAGGAAGTGGTAGGGACAAAAAGGTTAATAGCTGCTGTTTAAACACTAAGAAATGAACACATCTTAGACCTTAGTAATTGAAAGAGAAAATTAACTATTTTTAACTCATGTTTCTATCTATTTTCAAAGCATCTGAGTAATTTCTTTTTGTTACTTCCCGATGCTAGGCACACTGAGAGGCAGTGCTACATAAAATACAGCACAGCAGCAGGAGAAAGAGCACACAGCAATGTCATGTCTTGAAACAGCACAAGGCTTCGGCACCTGTTCAGACACCAACACAGAGGTTTCCTGTTACAGGCAGCCACCACAATCACAGTGAAGCAATCTCCAGGAGTCCCAGTTCCAGCTCTGCAGCCTCCACAAACCCAGGTTAAGACACCAGCACAAAGGTACCCCTGTAGCTGTCCCACTCCATGAGCTAACAACACCTCCCTCCTGCAGGCTCTGCACCACAGGTAGGTAGGTCATCACCTCATCAATCCAACTGGATGCCCACATCAAAGCAACCACCTGAGCTCTCCCTATTTTCCACCGCTGACTCTTCAAAAAACCCTGACCAGGCCTGATGTTGTTGAGAGCCACAGCCAGATGTCCTCACATCAACCCAGCCTCTCTGCAACTCTGCCCACAGAGCATCGTGACAGGTCCACAGGATGGACCTCCCAGAGCTTATGACACCAAACCTTCAGCACTTAAAATGTGGAGATGGAAGTGAAATCCTGAATTATTCAAATTTGTTCCTAATTCCATAGTGTCAGTATTTAGAAAGAATCTCTGTTCAGCAAAAAGGCATCAAAGGCTTTCACGTGGAAGATGCTGAACAGATGCTCCCTTGCCCCAGCCTACATAACACACAAGGTGTGGGAGATGGCATTTACAGCCCATTTAGAACCCAACTCCCCTTCACCACAGCCAACACTGTCTCTTAAAGCAGTTATCAGAGTCCTCCCAGAGCCAAACTTATGTAAAACTCTACTGTATGGACAAAGACTGAATTTGAGCCTGTCAGCCCATTCCAGGGTAAAGGACTTGGATCAGACCACATTGGTGCAGCACATGGATTAGGCTCCTGCTTCATCTTCAAACAGAGCCCTATAAAATCCACCTCCTTAGTGACATTTAAAATATGTATGATTTTCACTATTCCTTTTCCCTCATTTCGTGGCTATCTTCTACTATGAGACTGAGGTCTTTGTATTTATTCCTATTTAAGTGAGATATCAACACAGCTGGAGAAGGAAAAAGAAAACTATTATTAAAGCCCCCAACCTTTGCCAAATGAGTGAAGCTTATACAAGCACTATAGTTTTCATCACTGTGCACAGATGCTGCTGAGGATATGGGGTTATTACTACTCTTCTTATATACCAGCAGGGCTAGGAGATCCCTTGGCCAGCCCCTGAGTCTGAACAGGCTAACAGGTACTAAGCATCCCCGTGACCATCCTGCTTGGCACTTCACTGGCATTTGATGTAGTGGTCAACTCTTGCATCCAGGGCTTCTTCCAGTGGAGATAGTGACCTGCTCCCTGCATGATCCAGCTGCACAGGAGCCTGCTCAGGCTGCTCCCTGGGGAGAACCAGAGGTTGCAAACGTGCAGCCCAAACACGACACGCGTTCCTGGCACAACACTCTCCTGAAGATGAAAGAAGAGGAAAGAAACATCTTTGGAAGAAGGGATGAGATGAACTCATGGACACTGTAAGACCTGCATTTAAAGATTTCACATACGTTTTTTTTAAGACTGTGTATTTGAAGACTTGGTTGGCTGTGTGCCTCCCCATGGACAGGGCACTGCTGTTCAGTTCTGCTTCCCAGATGTACTGAACAGGGCCCCCATGGAGTTAATCACCAGGAAAAGGTTCAGCTGTCTTGGCAGAGTAAATATTGAAAACAGTAAAAAGACTTTGTGGTTTTAATCTGCATGGATCTCCTGGCAGGCCTAAGGAGGCCAAAGCTGGACTGAGCTAAGCTGAGGCATGCCATCAGACAATGGCAACACCCCTGTGCCTGAGTCATTTTGCTGGTTTACCAGTCATAGCAAGCTGGTTTCAAAAATAATCATATGAGGGCTTTGGTTTGTTTTTGCAAACATTTCATTTTTTCTTGTGGGTGTCACTAGATGGCAGAGCCCATCACAGGACTCCTACAGCTACATTCCTACAGCTTTCAATATTTGGATTTCAATTAAGCAGTGCATTCTTGGGGTTTTCAGTGGCTATCTCTGGGGTAATTACAAAATCAATGTCCTTTAAAAGAAACAAAGAAAGATTACAAGTTAACGATATGAACGACTGACCTATCTTAATATACTCCATGTTTAGGATGATGACCTAAATTTAACCTTTAACACAAAAATTATTTGAAATATTATGCCTGAAGACTGAGTACCCTCTGAGAAGGCACTACTTGGTGCTGCAAGTGGCTCTAATGTCTGAATGTCTGTGACACTCTGTGGAGCAAAGGCAGCCAGAGAGTTCAAGCTCCTCATGCTGGGAATCTGCCTTTCAAATGCAAAGCAAAACGCCCCAGCCTGGATGGTTAATCTGCAGTTCATTTATGCACTGAAGTTACTGACAGCAAAAGATGAAAAGGACAAGTCACAGAGAAGCAGATAACCTGGGATGCAACCTGCACAAATCCCAGCATGAAAAGCTTACAGCAGCTGTGTCCTGCTATTATTTAAACTACCTGGGCTGAAAACTGGCTTTAACAAACTGCTACTCATTATGTTAGACTCATTTAAAATATTAATAATACAGAATCCACTTTGTCAAGAGATTGAGCAACTGCTGGCATTTTCTGGGAACCACCCATCACTTGAGGAAGGACCTCCATGGTGAGACTGAGTATATCCAACATGGGCCCATGACAGGCAGTCACCACCATTCCAACAGGCACACAGACACACAGAGAGGGAGGTCTGTGTCCTGGTTCCAGCCAGGACAGGGTTAATCATTGCAGTAGCCAGGAGGAGGTATAGCCAGGACCCTGAGGTTATTCTATACATCATTTTCCAGGGGTAGGGGAAGGGCTTCCCTCTGGGTGGCATAACATAGCAGAGGGAGCAGTCAGGCAGTGTTGGGGGGTTTCCACGTGAATCATTTGTCTCTTTCTTATACCCTCTGTCATTAGTATTGTTGTCATTACTATTTGTTCTGTCATCTCATTCCTGTGTCCAGTAAACTGTTATCTCCCCAAGCTGTCATTACTTTTTGTGCTTCCATACCCTCTCCATCCCCCTGCAGGGGAGGAGTGTGCCCAAGGGTGGGAGTGAGTGAGTGGCAGTGTGGTTTGGAGAGTTTTCAGTGGGAACTATAAATTAGAGAATACCATTCCTGAACAACAACAATATGACATATATAGATATATATATACACACACTACACATGTAGAAGCAGAAGAAAACAACTTAGCCACCATCCACTGCTATGAACAATGGATTGCTCATAATTGGCAAAATCCTGCTGCACACATCTCTATGTTGTTTTGAGTTTATTTCCACCTATTTTTCAGTAAAGGTTTTACAATATATTTTACTGTAGGAAGCTATATATATCAACTGGTTGTTAAAGATCTCAGAAAGGAAGACAGAGGCAACCTTCTGGAAAATTTCAGCTTTTCCAAAAAAACACAGAAACCAAAGTGTTTCATACAGCTTTGGAAAATCTAGGAAATTTTGAAAACTGTTCTCCACAAAATTAAATCTCTGAAACACCTTCATCCTATTAGTCTACTTGACCATTACTTCCCTCCCCAGGACTGCAATGCTCTCAGAGAAATGAACAAGCTGGAAACATGTCATGCACCTTTTATATGTGATCGACTGTCACTGTCCTGCTCCTGACAAGCCAAAGCCCTCATGTTTCAAGAGCTGCTCTTTCTTTTTTTTTTTTTTCTAAGTGCTACCTATGGGGACAGTCAAGTAGACCAAACCCTCCTTGTTCACAGTACTACAAGTGGTCAAGGGGAACTGCAGCATTATATTCTCCTTCCTTCCCTAGGATGCCCAGGGGTGCTGGGAAGGTTCTGCACACTGGGGTGTTCCCACATTGCCAGTCCAAAGAGTCCAAAGGAATACAATTTATCCCTTAAAACCCACCAATTTTAATTAACATTTCTGACGTCAGAGTATCTCCATAGTCAAGTTCAGGGATTAGAGATTCAGCCCCAAGTAACCCAACAATGCCACAAAGGAAGATCAAAAAGCTTCAAGAGACATTTGGGGTAGAGGATGCATCTTTGAAGACCAATCCTACATGGCTCCTTAAGGATGGGGCCTACATTGAAACCTTCAGGGTGTGAACTGAATCATCTAGTAGTCAGCACCAAGGGTGCCCATGTCAATAGCTATAGTAAAAAAAGGCAATTTCAGAAAATAAAATAAGGCAGTTGTGTTACTTGACTTAGTCTCTCTCTTTCTAGAAAGCTGCTTTTCCAGGGTATTGCTTTAGGGCTATTTACTCCTAAGTGCTGGCTTTCAATTTCATTTACCCCAGGATTTCTTTTGTTTTGAGGAAAGGCAGCATTGATCACTAAATGCATCCACAGCTGTTGTCTGGTTATCTCCTGGAGAGAATCATGCATCTTTAACCTTTCTCCTCTCTTTTTTTTTTTTTTTGAGCTCCTTCACAGTGCTCATCAGAAAAGCCTACTAGGGAAAATTAAGTACATAAAACGCCTTAGCTAACCAAAATGAAAGAGCTCCTTGAATATGCACAATACACAACCATAGGAGGAGTTTTGAAGGACATGAGGACAGCTGACAGTATCTTTTGCATGTGCTGTGGAAAAAAACACAAAACAACAAAGCCCCAAGCACTTGAAAATGCATATTCACCATTAAACCTCATCAGAACAAGGAGGAGCAGGAGCATTTTCTAGCCAGCTCTGGGGGAATGAGTGAATGTGAAATGTTCACCCCATGAAATGTGTGAAGGTATTTGTATCAGCCTTTCATCATCCAGCCTGCTAGTGTGAACCCCAGGTTAGCAGCAACAGGAAACACAGCTCTCACAGGGCACAGGTGGTAAAGGTCTAAGCTGAAATAGTATAAAGAAATACTGTGCTTTCTGCAGCTACCCTGTCATGCCCAGGTTTCTTTTAGGAAGCAATGAAAACATTTGTTCTGCATTGATGACATGAGCCTGTCTACGGGGGAGAAATTCTCTGAGCTGAAGTGTCCTTTTCCATTTGATTACAAATTTCCTTTTAAACATAAATCGAAGAACAGAAGGAAATTGCACACACAATGAAATGCTTAGAACCTGCACCCCGATATACATGCATTTTCTATGCCTTTTCTCAGCAGATGCCTTTGTCACTCATTTTGGGAATATCATTTGCCATCCCCATTTCAAACACTTTAAGGAATGATTTTACCACAAAAGCTTTCAAGAGACCTCACGTTACTCTTTGTGGTTTCTCCCTGCCACGCCCCTTCCCCAGTCTGTCTCCAGTACCTGATCAGCCTTTTAGCTGTTCTTCTGAAATCCTTAAACCAAATTATTTAATTTTCACTACACCTATGTGTAAAAGGAGTCTTTAAGTAATATTTTCATACAGTCTGGATTTTAGTATTTGTATCAATATGGTACTCTCTGCAGGTAATACCTCTCAGTATTTGGAAGCAAGGATAATGGTATCAAAGTTATTGATAGCAACAAGGCTCCTTCTTTTCACCAGAGCATCGCTCTACACAGCCATGCAAGGAAAGCCTCTGCAAAAAGGCTAAAACTCTGAAATCAGCAATTAAACCAATGTCTCAGCTGCTCACCTGGCACAAGTACCTTCATAAACCTCCCTGGGGCTGCTAAAGTAGGTTATTTATGGATGTGAGGGGTTTTTTTACCTTTTTTTTTTTGGTTGGTTGGTTGTGTGTGGGGGGTTTTTTGTTTGTTTGTTTTTTGTTTAATTTTTTTTCCCCTGCAGGTTTGGAGGCTATGTCAGGCTTGCAAGGTTCACTGCTTCCCAGGGAATGAGCCCAAAGGGCAGGCAGCATGGGTATCATCATCCAAGCAGAGTGCAGCTGGAGCACAAGCACAGCTTATGACAATGATGGCTCAGATATCACTGTTCCAGTGGCTCAATCTACCGGTTGCATAGTGGTGTAGAGAAAACCTGTTAAAGATTTCTTTGTAAGTGGCAAGACTTCTTTGTAAGCAGGAAGGAGGACTGTTGAAAGATGCTAATATACATTTCACATGATGTTAGAAACACGAAGCAGCTCAGGTTGGAAGGACCTCAGAAGACCATCTGGTCCAATCTTTCATGTGAAAGAGCGCTTAGCTGAAAAATGTGGTTTGAAATCTAATGTCATCCACAACCAGATAATCAGTTGTCCACATCTTTAAATTGCTGCGTATTTAAACACTATAAAGAACATTGACAAAAGGAATAAGAACACTACTAATCATTCTTTTATTTACCTAATGCTCATCCCTTGATATATTCCTGATGATACATTTACTCATCCAGTAAAAATTAGCAAACGTCCACCTAAAATCTGAAAAACTCCAAAATATTAATTTCGCCCAAAGAAAAAGCATCGATACAGTAAAAAAGAATCAAAAGTTTAAGCAGAACAGTATCCCATCCTACCAGATGAGTAACAGATCCTTCCATGATTTTGAAATGGGATTAAATTTAGGAAAATTATTTGAAGACCTAGAATACATTGTCTAATTTCATCCCCTGGAAGAATATTCAATCAGGACCTACATTTGGCTTTTCAGGCAATGCTGTTGCCTCCACTGACCTCAGATCTGGACCTGCACGCCTTCAGCCATGCCAGTCCTTCATTGCCTCTGCAGGGCCCCTCTTAATTCTCAGTTGCTGCACAGGATCAGGAAGACAGAGGAAAAGCCTGGGCTAACACACTCTTGCTAAGGTTTTCACATTTTCTTTGGGCTTGCAATTTAATCAAATATGAAGATTGTAGAGAAAAAATTTAACTCTCAGTTATATACTCCAGTGGTCTCCTGGACTCCTTCCTGCTCCTGCACACCCACAGCTCCTCCTGTGCACATGGTTGATGCTCCAGGTAGCTCTGGCCATATCCAAGCTGGTGGGTTCCAGGTGACACCCAAAGCACCACCCTCTGACATTATTAAAAATGAAGGACTTGATGAAGCTGTATTAAATGAAATTTTATTTAAATAGTATCATATGGCCTCTTCTTCTATTGTTCCAACTTTCTGTTATCTCACAAGCACTGATGTTCACATGCTGGCAGCAATTTTAGAGATTTTGGGTTGTTTCATATACCAAGACAGAACTTTCATTTAGTTTAACAAAGTTCAGTTGTACAAGGTGCCTGACTGTGTTGCCTGTGCCATAAGCATCTGCCTCAGAGGTTTTCACAGGTCAGCAGCATATGCATTTCAGGAATTGCAGTTCCTGGCATCATCTGACAAGTGCCCAACTGCTGGACAAAAAAGGGGAAAGGTCATTTTTAGGAATGAAAAACATTCTTCTGCATTAATTTTTCTAATGTTGATGTAACAGTTCATAATCATAAGGTAAAATTAAGGCAGACAAATTATTCTTACAGGAAACCAGTATTCTTACAAACTGCAACAGCCAGATGGGTGTGAGGGTTATTACAGAGCATGTACACTTCTCCCTAAATCCCAGAACATTTGTAGGAAGAGCCATTAAACCTAGTGGAGGTGCTCGGCCAATTCAAGTCTCCCTTGGGGTCCCTGCGGAGACCACAAATCTTTCTTCCCTCCACACCAACAGCCCGTGAGGCAAGACCTGCACCTAGTGCCAAGTGATGCAAGGAACCACCCCTCCCAGTCACAGCTGAAATGAAGCCTGGCCAGACAGAAGCACACAGAACTCCTCAGCGTTGTTCATGGGGCACCTTCCCAAGATGCCACCTCACTAAGTGATGAGCTTGCCAGGGTGCTGGCCAGAGATGATTTAAGGTGAGGTACAACCCATGACTGGTGTTGAACACCTTTAAGCATTGCTTACTGTCTCTGGGTGATGATTTACAGGGTGTGATTACCCATTTTTCAAAACAACCAAAAATGAGATTAAACTGCTTTAGAGGCAACTGCTCATATCAATCTCTGCAGCAGGGGCTGGGAGCAGAGCTGTCACTCAGGGACAGGAGGGCATCCCAGCTGCCAGCACTGCTACAAGGCAAGAATCAATAAAAGCAAACACCTTCTCATAAGATAGACTGGCAATGGGGAGAACCACAGCCAGACAATGAGGGTTTCTGAAAGGCAGCCAACACACACAACAGCAGTCAGAATTCACTGACCATCCTCTGCTGACTACATCTCAGATCGGTTACAAAAAAAAAAAAAAAGCACTACAACACTGCCAACATTTTTAGAAGCATAACACAGATATTTTAAATATCTATATTTAAATTATCTGCTCCTTTGCACCTAACTAGGAGCAAAAATTAAAGCCCAGGCAGGAGTAATAAAGTGGATTGAAGAGAATTGCTTTGGTGATGGCTCCAGAATGGGATGAAAACTCCAGTTATGGAATGCTGAGATGTGAACAGGACAAGCCGTGGGCAACCTCCCTGTTCCCTCCCAATCTGAGCCTTCTCTAGCTGGGACTGCTGAGAATTTCTCTTAGCTTTCAAGGCAGAAGAAACAGGAACCAAGAGGGAGAGAGAACATCTCTCCCTCTAGACTTCAAACTGCACAATAATATCCTCTCCATGAGGGAGAAAATATATAAAGAAAACCCCAAACAAGCCCACCAACCTGCAAGTCAATATGCTGCTTTCAAGAGGTTTTGCAAATACCTGAAAAATCACAATAATTAACAGTAGCTACATTTTTGTGCCTGATCCACAGAAGTAAGAAATGCAGAGAGGGAAGTTCAGTGTACTGCACATCAAAACTAAATAAATCATAATTACAGACTGCTCTGTTCCATCACAAGGAGAGACAAACATTACTTTCTCTGCTGGTCTGTCCAACCCCCTGCCTGCACCACCATTTTTTTCATTCCTGAAAATAAAATTTAAAAAAATATAACCAAAAGCATCTACTGTAATAATTTGCTGCTGAGGTCAAGAACACACTCCAGGGGTGGTAGTGGCAAAGAGGAACTACAGTGGGAATACAAACAGATACTTTCCTCCTAAACTGCTTTGATGTGCCATTCCTGGATGACTGGCTTTCTTCCCTTTTTAGCTTCGGGCCTGTGAAGACTTTACACTTTTTCTTTTCTTTCTTTTTTTCTTTTCTTTTTTTTTCTCCCAGATATCCTTAACACAGGACCTTTTCCCAACCTCACAGTAATAACAAACAGGAGATGAAAAATCTATGTGCCACCTTATCAAAGCCATCTGCAGAATTTAATCTTTCATTTAAAAAGAAAAATTAAACTTCTAGCCTTTAAAGGTTGCAGAGATAACCTTCTCTATGTGAACTGATCCACAGCCATCCTCTATTTCTATCCTCCTTTGTCAGACTTTCCTGAGGTCCATAACCATTCCCCATGATCAAATGGACTATTTGGGAAAAACTATTTCACAGATAATAGTTGTCTTGTCTCTCCCAAGCAAAATACCATTGGTTTCTCACTGCTGATAAGTAAAGCTGATAAGCAGACACAAAGCAAGGCTTCTGCTGTACCTTCCATAGATTCACAGCACCAAAACACGGCCACCTATAACACACTGGTATCTAAGCTAAATGATCCTGAGCCTCATTACAGCTCACCAAGAGAAAAGCCCACTTTTGGGTGGGATTCATCTTGCCAGCCTGCCAGGTTGGCAAGGAGAGGCAAGCACTGCTGGGTGTGATTCCTCAGGCACACCACAGCCACTGGCCTTAGGGTGCATTGCTCTCAGGCTGCCTGCCTCTGAAGGGGAAAAATGGCCTTGGTGCTCAGAGATCCTGCTAGAGACATGGCAGGGAAATTATTAGAGAAGATAAAGGCAAAAATGACTGCCCCAGATGATGGATGAGCCCTGCTGCAGAGATGAATTTTTTCAAAGTTCTGTGTTAATCATGCGGCAAAAAAAAAATCTCTCCTCCCTTCAAAGAGCTATAGCTGTGATCTTGACCACAGAAACAACCCTCCCTGGCCAAACTGGTAGGACTAAGCACTAGTTCATCATGTTCAGTTTCTTATCTCCAAATGAGGTTCCTCTTACTCCAAGGAACAGAAAAGAAGAAAAAAAAACACCAAAAAACCTCAACCTAACAAAGAGAAAAATAGACAAAGAGAGATGCAGAACATCCCCAGTTAATCATGTAGTGACAAAGCACTGTTCATCCATTCTGAACCTAGTGGACAAGTCTGAGAGAAGAAACACAGAACTGATTTTATTCATCAGCTGCACAGAAAGCCTCAAGTACTAGAAATTTCCTGAAGACAACACTAGTAATCTTCATTCTCGTCAAGGGTGATAAAGGGCCAGGATGAGCAGGTGGAGTTGATATATGTATATATACATATGCTTTTCTTTTTCAAAGTAACTCTTTTAGATTTTCCAAGCCACGGGACTATCACTTTCCTTTGCAACCATTCTGGTACCTACTGACTTTCATTAAGTAAGCAGCAGCCCTAATTCAAAATAAAAGATTTCTCACAAGGACTTTCAGTCATTGGACCTTGTAATGAGCTCACCAGAAGAACCACAAAGATGCTGGCCTTGGCCTTCAGTAACTGTTCTCTGTGCAACTCCATGGAGGGATGAAGACACCAAACAATGTTTTCTTGGAAAAAACCAATTATATTGAGCTCCTTGCTTTTGATCTCCTTGCAATGACTGAAGTCTCTTCTCGTCTCTGTTCATCACCCCACTACCAGCATCAGAATATGATACTTTTATTTTATTTTGTTCTGGCCAGTGTATTTTTTTTATGCTTCAGGAATTAGCTGGTTTTAACCCACACTGACAAAGAGCCTCCTCATCTTTAGCATCCTCACCCACCTTTATCACATCTGTAAATATTTCAGACCATTTTCTAGGTTGCTGCCCAAAATACTGAGTAACATCAGGACAAGAACTGCTCCCAGAAGTATATAGTGAGTATTAACCTCCTCACTGATACCCTCTCCTTAACAATATCATTTTGACACACATAATTAAACCAGATTTTAATCCATATAGCATATACTGTTATGCTTACACAACCCAAAACAAAAGATCTGGTGGTAGCAAATCCAAAGCCTTGTAGAAATGCAAGTCCACTGTAACAGCAGATTCTATGTTAGAACATGCCTCTCAATCCCAGATTGTCAGAAATCATCTTTACAGACATAGCAGCTTCATAATGAAGTAACATCAAAACTTTCTTCTTTACTTAATGAAAGTCAAATATGCAAGAATATGCAGAAAATGAAGTAATAAACCCCTGAAACAATGTCAAAAAAGCAGGTGTCAACAAATACAGGAATGAAGAATTAAATGTCAGCAAATTCAGAGTAGAACGTAGTATTTTATTCACAGTAAGAATTAAAAAAATCCAGCATATAATTCTGTAAATTATTCCACTTTTTCCTAGACCAAAACTGCCTAAGCTACATGTGCTATCTGGAAAAATCATAGAGTAATATATTGTTTCCATTATTCAAAAAGATGAGTAATGATCCATTCAGGTATTAAATTCCCTGCCTCTAACAGACAGAATAAACCTTGCCTATGCCAGCAGCAGTATGATTCAACTGGAGCATGTCTGCACAGCAAAGCAATGGGTTCTGAGGAGCCCAAACCCATACTCTGTGCATTGGGGGTGCTCCAGCCTGGTCCCGTGGCTGCATACCTGTACTACTGGAGCACACCAGGTGCTGATCTCCCAGTTTGGTTTTCCAAAAAGGCAGCATATTTGGGCCCTGTGAGACCTTCACCCAATCTGGATCAAAGCCCAGTACATGCGGACAAATGGATTTGCTTCCAAAAATCCCTCAATCCAAACATACCCAGCAAGACGCTGGATAGATTCAAAACTGCAGTCTGGATGCAGAAGGTGATCAGGGATCATTTAAAATGAGCAGAATGCATATCTTTGCTAGTGTGACATTTTGGGGCTGACTCCACACTGATAAAATTAGTAACAGATGTGAGTAGAGGAACATCATCAATAAGCTTACTGATAACAGAAATGCCTGTAGGACACAACTGGCACTGGGTTCTACCACAGCCACCACTGCAGCAATGGAGGGATGCTTCCTCAAAGGGAGCAAACAGCTTGGTGATCTAACCTCAGAATAATAAATCCCTGCCTGGATCTGGGGGAATAACAGTTATTTTTGTGTCATGCTCGTCCCCCAGGATGTGCCCAAGCACTTACTCCCACAGCTCACCCCCTCCCATAACCACTGTGTAGGAGAGGAATGTGGTCTCACCACAGAGCCCTCCATGTGGATGAGAATGAAGCATAAGGCACTTGGACTCCCACTAAATATCACAGTATTTCCAAACACTTCCTCCCCCCAGCTTTAAGACAATTTTCTGAGCTTTGGCCAATGTACTGGATTATTTCTAATTTTACCACAAACAAAAAAGACATGATCCACAGACTGAGGTGCACCCCCCAGCTTTTTTTTTTTTTTTTTGCTTTCAAATCAGTCATTTTCCCCATTAGATCACATTTGTTTGCTTTAGACTTCAGAAATAAATAGCAGATGACATTATGTGGCAGTTACTGTATGTATTTGTTTTATCTGTTTTTGTATTTATTGAAATGACAATTTCCATGCATGAATTTTTCCCCAACTGATAACACCCTCCTGCACATGTTCCTATTTATTTCACACCCTGGAAATGACGTTTGTGGAGATAACCCCCCACCTTTCCCAACCACTGTGGCTAACTGTGTATAATGCCCTTAAAGTACTAGAGGGTCTGTCCTTATTTTATCTCCTTTTAATTAAAAAGCTTTTTGAATTTGAAGCTGTTCCTTTAACCCTGTCCTCCTTAAGGAATGAAAAAGAAACAGGCCTTAGTTAGTATCAGATGAAATATTGTATTTAAACAATTCTCAAAGGATCCAACTGGAAAACAAAACAATAAAATCCCCAAACAAATAAAGCTCATGCTTTCCCTGCTTCTAGTGTTCTTTGCTGGTCTGTGACACAGCACACTCTAGAAATGGGCAAAAACGTCCTAAACAAATCACAAGAAGCAAAAAAATCCCACCACAGAACAACAGCCCTGAGAATCCTACTGCTGAAAACAGGACCTGTTTTTTGGCCACAGCAGGTCTGAAGGCTTTGACTCAAGGTCTGAAGCCTGGGAAGAACCGTGGTCCAGCTGATGGCCAAAGCCTCGTGCAACTTCACAGCAGCCAAACACCCATGACCTGCAGGCAGACTGTTATGTGTGGTGAGGAGGTGGCAGCACCTTCTTCACCTACCTCCCCACACAGCACCCTGGCTCCTCACAGCAGCCTCCAAGTGCTGGGCTTGTCCTTAGGGAAAAGAGGAAAACGTGCCATCTTTTTCTCTGTAATGATAAAGCACTACAAGGAGGAACCCAACACAGATGACTCTCTTCCATGCCGCTTTTGCCCCACGAGCAGAGGAGATATGTCTACCATGAGAGTTAAATCAATGAGTGCCACAGTAAAAGCATTCTTGGGGCCCAGTCCAAGACCACAATTTTTTAATTCCTCCAGGAATACAGGCATGGAGCAGACATGCATATTTAAAAACAAAAAGCAAGAACTCTACCAAGCAAAACATCTTCCTGCACGCACACACTGCTCCATGCAGGCAGGGAATAAACCACAGAAGAGAAATCCTGGCCATCCCACGAAATGCCCAAGATGATAGTTACGGAAAGGGAGGCAGCTGAGCCAGATTATGCAATCCCACATTACAGCATCATCACTAAGGTCTTGTGCAAAGACAAGAGGACTGCATATCAGATGTGCACCTAGATAGGACAGAAAGCACTCTCACTACAAAAAACCTAAGCAACACAATGGGTAACATGCCATGGAGCTGTACTTTCTGCAATATGTATTTGCATGCCACATGACCAGACTAATATCACTTTGCAGACAATGTACAAATTGAGGGGGCTGTGGGGGAGGAAAGGGTTTCACTCATTTTTCTTTATATGTCTAATTGCTTTTGGTGTTAAGAGATATATAAATATCTGTATCATCACAAGGCAGAGATTAAATCTAAAATATCCCTTGGAATGTGAAAAACAAATTCTTAGAAAGCTCTTCTCTTTTGAAGCATGTGGAATAAGGCCATCATTTGATACACTGCCCAAAGAAGTGGCATTTCATGGAGGAAAGATTCATGTGAGCATTCCTCTTTGAGACAGCAAAGACAATGCTTTGTTCCTCAAGAAAAGAATCCTATTACTATCTCATCTGGAGCAAGAGTGATTTCACTCTTTAATATTCACGTGAGAAGGCAAATAGTTCATCCTTTAAGGTTTGCTTGTTTATCCATGTAATGAATGTCATGCATCACAGAAAATATTAGTTTTGTGATGGTGCAATTTCTTTGTATGCTTGTTTTAGTTCTCTCTTTTTTTTTTCTTAAGAAAAACCCTCGAACACTAATATTAATTTTCTGCTAAGTGATCAGTGATCCATTTAATATCATCTGTTACAGAACAAAGCAGCCTTAGGATGGGCTTGTTGAACTTTAGCAGATTCAGTATTGAAGTCTCTGTTGATTTCTTTCTCACTTCCTCCAGTGCATCTTAGAGCAGGATAAGGGGCAAGTTGTTGAGCACTTAAAACTGTTTTTCCCAGGATGATGAGTCACACTAAACATACTTATAGTGAAAGCCCTGATTAACATTTTCTTCAGAAATCCTGACCAGTGCCATTAGTAAGTCTTTTAAAACCTTGAGAACTGTGGATGCCCTCTCCTACATCAGTGGCAAAGCAATGTCATCCCGAGTAGGAGGATGTCCAAACCCTGTCTTTAGAAGCAAAGAATCCCAGCTGGACAGTGTGGCCAGGCATGTTGCTCGTGTGTGGGAGTGAAGGCACACTGGAGCCTCAACAGCTAAATACCTACCACAAAAAAGCACATTAACTCTGCTCTGCTGTACCTGGGATCAGCATCAGAGTTGTTATCTGATGCTCCCCTTCTTTCTGCTGATCCATACAATGAGAGACAGCCAATTTTGAAAGCTCATCAACCCCTACAGTTATGACAAAGGATAACCAGGAGAAAGGCTGAATTTGCATGAGTATTCCCCAGGGAAGCTGATGTTTCATTGTCCCAGCCAATTGACTACAATGGAAACATCATCAAGCCTCAAGAGTACTCTTGTCCTGAGAGGGCTCTCATCTCCCTGGTACTAGAGGAGTTTATGAAAGCTAATGTATTTACCACCAGCATCGCTTCTGTAAAAGAATGCTGTTATCCCTGCTTACAGAGAGAGGTACAAATCCATGGAAATACTCCATGCACCAAACTGCAACCAAGATCAGGAGGAACTGCCTATATACTTGTCAGGGGACCTAAATCTACAGATTTTCTGGAAATCCTCCAATGTATAATTTTCAGGTAAGCAAAGGGACTTGAAGCCCCCACCCTGTAGCACCTCATCCTTTCTAGAGGATCCACAGTCCCATGAGCAGGAGGCTAAAGGTGACTCACAGGGTGCAGTCCCCAGGTTCTGAGAGCTGTCCATATCACATCAATCTACCTCAATCAGTCCACAGATGCCCTCCACCATGCCCATGAATTGTGAAAAGAAGAGAGGCATCAAAGAAGCCTGTGGCAGGCATGTCATCACAAAAGGCAGGGATGTGTTGGGTCCACCCACTTTTCCAGCAGAGCTGGAAACTGCCTTATTTATTTGGAGAGCACATTACTATCTTCCTTCCCCATGCATAGGCTGGAGGACTTCAGATTGGAACAGTATTCCAATTGAGGAGTGAAGGAGTCCAGAATGAAATGTGGGCAGTTTGCTTAGTTACCCCCAGCTCAGTCCTAACCAGCCTTGCCAGGGCAGCACTTACTTTAAAATCATTAAAAGGTATAAAAAAGAAAACAAAAAATACAATCTTTGTAAGTTGAAACAGAGTTATAAATAAATATATACAGACATATAAATGTCCATCAAGCACAGTGAAAGCTGACCAGCAGAAATGGGTTACCCAGGTCCTCTATATGTGAGGCTTAGTTTCTGCCCAGCTTTTGTGCAATACTGTTGCCTTTAAGCTGCTCTCACTTTCACAAGCTAAGGATCACCAGATCCTTGGGTATAAACAATGTACACACAGGACACACAGAGAGCTGGACAGACGCAGGTGCACAGTGAGGTTATGTCCCTGGTTCACACTCCTTCAGCACCACAGCTCTATCTAGTGCAAACAAGGACATGGTAGAAGAAAACTGAGCACTGAGATCTCTTCTTAATGCAGAAGTACTAATACTCTGTTGAACAGGTCTCAGTTTTAAAAGGAAAACATGTATTTTTGAGGCAAATCCAGAAATATCAGACACCACAACTAAAAACGCTTATCTGGCATGGTTTATTTATTCCTCCATTATCTGTTTGCTCATAATAACCAAGAAAAGGTAAAAAAAAAAAAAAATAAAGAAAGAAAGACCATGAACAAATACTGTATGTGGGTACCAAGATACCTATACCTGTAAGTGTCATTAAGTCTGGAACATGCTACAGCTTTCTTTATTTGCAGAAGGACCTGGCAGGTTATCAGTTCTCCATCAATAAAAAATAAGTGTTTATACTGCATCTCTATGGGACTGTCAGATCTCAGGCTTCCTCTAAACTGAAAATACCATTCATTTAAAGCATGCAGTCAACTGAAATATCATATATCAACTCTGTGTGATACCCAGACAGGATCCCAACCCCAGTCTTGCAAGCAATTTATGGAGAACTCAAAGTTTCTGTTCCCAGTGCTGCTGGGAGACCTTTCAAACAAGGAGAAGTGTGGAAAGCACATTATTTTTATTGTGTAAATCCAATGATATAAAGTAGCATGATTGATGAAGCCACTGTAAAACTAGCCCCCAAAAATAGAGTTGATGCATGTTTTTTTCCCCTCTGAGTGAGTTGCAACAGACTATTCAGCTGGTTTCTCACTCCCCCCTTCAATTTTCTTCCTTTTTTTTTTTTTTAAATCCCTTGGGGCAGAGCCAAGAATCTCAATGTGCCACAATAACCAAGTTTACTTACTTCCAACTCCTGTCTGTAGTATCATATCATATCAGCTCAACCTGGCATCAACATGATGCTCTTCACTGACGAGCCCAGTAAGGAATCCAATCTGTTCCTCATTATGTGATGCTTGGGAGATATGGGAGGGTGGGAAAAACAAAAACAAAAACCACAAAGGAGAGAAGGGGGAGCTAACCAGGGCAGCAGTGGATGGAATGAGAAATAGGAAGCAAGTAATGACTGACAAAAGTGTGAAGGAGGAACATGACACAGGTAGAAAGAATGAAAAAATAGAAACATGAAGCAATGAGGGAATGGGACAGGTGGGAAGGAGAAAAGCAACAAGACAGAGTCAGAGTAAAGGGAAGTGAGAAATCATAAAGAAAACAAACACTCCTGGAACAGAGTTCCACTGCTTCCTAAAGCAAAGGCTTTCTGAATAATTATTCCCAGAACTTAATTCACTGATGGAATTGAAAAAAAAACCAAAAAGCCCCAACTTCTAAGGCCTGTAAAAAGTGCTCCCACACTAACCCACTACCAACTGGCTGTGATTTCTTCTAATTGCAAGTGAATAATCAGATTCCCCCCGGGCAAACCATTAGTGAAAAAAAGGAGAGCAGAGTGAGCGAGGAAACACCTGCTTAATTGAGTGGATTTGCCTTTCCAGAAAGGCTGGTGTAGTGGTGCATTATGGAGAGCCACAGCAGAGTTAGGTGTGGGTGTGAGCTTACACAGTCTATTAAGCATCATTTAATTGCATTTAAATAATTAATAATGACACATGCTTTAATTGCATATAATTTCTTTGTTGTGCAGTACTGTGCACCTTGCAAAGCCCAAGTCACAAACACTCAGCAATGCCAGATCTCAGCATGCCCAGGCTGTCTGCAGTCACCTGTACCCATGCCTTGAGACCTGAGGCACAATAAGCCCAACATGTGTAATTACTTCCTCCACACCCCTGACTCCCCCATGGGCCACAGAATGGGAAGAAGCTCCCAAAATAAAACTGCTATCTCTGCTATCCAAAAGGGCTTGGACAAGCTGGAGAGGTAGTCTAGTATGAATCGCATCAAGTTCACAAGGCTAAGCAGCCTTGAAGACACAGACCTGGGCATGCTGGTGGATGAGCAACTCAACATAGCCCAGCAGTGGGCACTCATGGTCCAGAAAGCCAACTGTGTCCTGGGCTGGTGATCCTGCACCTTTCCTCCCCCTCCAGTGAGACCCTGTCTTGAGTGCTGTGTCCAACTCTGGGGCCCCCAACATAAGAAGAAGATGGACCTGTTGGAGTGGGGCCAGAGGTAGGCATGAAGATGATAATTGGGCTGGGACACCTCTCCTATAATAATGACAGGCTGAGAGCGTTGCCACTTTCTCAGCTTGGAGAAGAGCAGGCTCCGGGGAGAACTTCTAACAGCTTTCCACTACTTAAAGGGACTACAAGAGATTTGGAGAGGGACTTTTCATAAACACATGTAGTGAGAAAACAAGGAGGAATGGCTTTCAGTGGAAAAATGGTAGGTTTAGATAAGATATTAGGAAGAAATTCTTTTCTGTGAGAAAAAGCACAGAGAATCTGAGCATGCCCCATCCCTGGATGTGCTCAAGGCCAGGCTGGATAGGGCCCTGAGCAACCTGATCTAGTGAATGGCATGTCAGCTCACAGCAGAGAGGGTGAAACTAGAGGATCTTTCAGCTCCCTTCCAACCTAAACCATTCTCTGATACTATTCACACCTGACATTGTGTGCCACCTAAAAGCTGAAGTCAGAGGCAACAAGATCTCGGCTTTCTGTGTAAACTGAGCTTAAACTGGCAGTCAGGTAAGTGCATGAGTGTGATCCCAAAAGCCTGCTCCCTGGTATTATCTCAAACTAGAGGTAGCTCCCAAGAGTTTCCTTCTCAGTCCCCCAACAAGGCTCCCTGCTCAGCCTATATATTCTATGATCATTCATTCTTTAGTCATAAACATTTTCCCCCCTCTTTTTTGGAGGGATACATTAAGGGAATCCAGATGCTCCATTTCATTTGTCTGCTGGACCTTCACGCTTAGAACTTAGGCTTTATTTAGCTATCAGAAGTAGGTAAGTATGGCTCTTGTCCCTATGCTTTAAAGTCTCCGAAAGATTTTCAAAGCAGCTGCTTACTCAGTTTGCCATATATGGTTTGCATGATGGTGTGATTAATATGGGTCTCCTTGGAACTGGCTCAGGTTGGTTTCCACATCTCACAGCCAATTAATCAACAAGCAAAAGAAGCCCTTTCAGACCAGAGGCTGATACAGAGTGCATGATAAGGGCACTGAGAGATGCCTGAGGTATCTGCATTACAGGGAAGCAGTTATTTCCTTCCTTTCAGAAACCATCACACTTAGGCCTGCTATGCTCAGACACTGCGAGGACCCAGATCAACTAATTGTGTCAAAACCCACTAAAAAAAAAAAACAAATAAAAAGCATGTCTGTGCATCAACATGCATGTACGAGTTACCTAGAAATCAAGGGAAGAGACATGGCAGACACCTTGGGAAGAAGTACAGACAAGCATTTGCCACTAAATTCACAACACAAGTTCAGAAAACTCGATCAAATCATGTAACTTGATCTTTACATTACAGCTAAACATACATCTCCCAGCTACTCCCCCACAGACTCCAGCACTTTCTGTTTTACTGAAGATCAATTTTGTTGGGCTAAAACAAGACTTAATTTGAAAACAGAAAGAAAAATCTAACCTTTCTAAGGATAATTTGTTCCAATGGATGCAACTCTGTCAAAAACGTGTCTCACTTTCTGTGCAAATTTGTCTGCCCAGCTTTCAGACACCCCCTTGTGCTCTTCTTCTCCACTAGTCTGAAGAGCCCTTTAGTGCTGTACGTTTTCTCTCCCTGAATGTACTTAATGCTTGCAGTGAAGAACTCGCCATTTCAGACAATTTTCCTTTCAAAGCCTGTTATTTCAGAGTAACTGCATACCAAAGTTAAAAATCACAAAAAGTGTCTAGACTAGTGTATTCCTCCTGATAATACGCTTAGTAAGCGGGATTACTGGCTAAAGCTCAACTTAGCTGGTCAACTGTATAATAATGTCTTGTTTATTTAATACTATTTCCAAAGGCTTTATAAATTGCTTGTATAAAAAAGTCTGCATGTCACTGAAATGGTCTTATTCTTCAGCACAAATTGGTGGCTGGGTGAGCCTGAGCAATGCAACAGGGAGTGAACCGGCTCTACCCAAGACGCTGCGGACACCTATGTCTTGCTTCTCTGCACTGCATCCTAAATAGACATTAACTATCACAGGGCTTACAGTATTCCAAGTATTAACAGCTATCCAAAGCCAAGCTGGTATTCTGGTCTTCATTCAAAGCACTGTACACAAGAGAGCATCTTGTTGATTACCAGCTGCATTAAGTGCTACACAGAAAAAACCGGTTGTGCTATGAAGATGCATGAACAGACTCACATGTATTAGCTGCTGGTATCAACACCTGGTGTTATGGTTGCCTGAAAATGCCTTCCACAAACACTTTTTGATGGCTTACTCGCTACTCTTCCAGACCATGACCTGTAACTGTCTGAGGTTTTCCAGCACTGCACCACAGTAAGTATCTGTGAAACTTACTGAAGACAGAACAATTCCTTCTTTGATGACTCATAATAAATCAGAACTGTCTGAAGACTTCTACTGTCCATGCCATTTGCAAGATGGACTTTGAATTGGCATGAGAGCAGCCTTCAAGTCCCAGTATCTTATTTCTTCTCTCTGTTAAATGCTGCCAATTTTCTCCCCCAAATTACAAGACCTCAAAAAACTGTCAATGACAAATAGTTGCTGTTCATTTCCTACAGGATCAGAGGCGGTCTGTGCAAACCAGATGCAATCCACTCCCTATCAGAGCATGTCACATGTGATTGCTGCTGATGGCTGTACCTGGCTTTGCAAGCTGCTTGTCCCAGAGATCAGTGCAGGCACTGTGCTTGTCAGTGCTCTTGGCAGTCTCCTAAGGCAGGAAGGGAGAAGGATGGAAAAAGCGACACCAAGGACAGGCAGAAAAAGCCTGTGCCTAATAAACTCTCATCCAAAGCCTACAGTGAGAAAACTCCTGCACCTCAATATTTCAAAGAAAACCACTGCAAAATCCTATGGAAAAGTATGATGATGTATACATGTCTAATGACAGCTAATGATAGACAGTCTGTTACTAAATGGGTTAGCCATTTTTCACTGCCACACAAGGGTAATTTATATTTTTCTTTCCCAACCAAGGAGTTACATGCTGAAACAGCAGTCTCTATTATGTGCGCCCAGGAGCAACCCAAGCTCTTTTCCCCACTGTCTCCACCTCTGCAGGCAATGAGGCTGCTCTCAGGTAGATCAGGACCACAGAGCTGCGAGGGCTTCTTGATCATGAGGGTCTCATGCCACCTGCTGCAGGAGCTGGAAGGCAGGCAAGAGGGCAAAAGGGCCTTAGGAGAACAGAAGCTCAGCTGAAGGCTCCATGGGCAACTACCTCCCAACCCTTCTGTCACAGACTTTAAACAAAGGCTTCATGGGCAGCTTGCACACACCACACCTCCACTAACCCTGGCCCTTCCAGGTGTAATGGTCCTTAGCAGATCCAGCTTTTTCAAGCACATGTCTGGTACCTTCTAGGGGTATGTGTTCAGATAAGTCAGACACCCAAAGTCATCTATAGAAAGATGCCTTTTGAGATGTTGATCATTTTCTATTCAAATGCTGCTCTACAAATTCAGCTGAACTTTAGAAGAGAAAGTTGAACAGTCACTCAAAGCCCAAGCACAACTCAAGAAGGGAACAGAATAAGGTAAATGGTTTGCAGTAAAGGCAACTGCTTGATCCTTTAAATTCAAACCAGGGGATACTGCAGGGCACAAGAGGGGAAAGAAGGGCACCATGGGCAGCCTTCACCCTGAAACCACTTAAGCCTGAATGCTTGCCTACTCTGCCTTATTAACCTTCTTTTAACACAATTCTTTGCAAAGAACAAGCAAAGACATGGTCTGTTCTCCTAGTGACAGGCAATGTGATTCCTTTATGACTGTGACACCTTTCTCTGAATTTTATTTAAGCAAAATAATAAATGCTTATCACTGGTTTGAAATTTACCTTCCCAAACCTAGACACGGGCTGTGTTTGCTTTTACTATGAGACATTGTTTCCTAATAGCAAGGCAGAATTATCTGATAGAAAACACAGTTAATGTAACACAAACAAGTTATTAACTGGAGTTCAACAGGGCACATGATGAGCAATCCTGAAACCACAATTCAATGGGGTAAACACCACCATGCAATGGAGCAAAATAACCTGGTTCCAAGGCTTCAAGACTGTGTGGGACAGAAATAATTTTAAATCAATTGAGTTACTGTTTCTTGGCAATTTGATAGAATGGAGAAACAGTGTAATTGGCAATCAAGTACTCCTTTGGGAGCTTCCAAACACAGCCAGCTGGATTTGTAAATGCATGTTAATCTGCCAGGGCCAAATCCTGCAAGGTGCTTAGAGCAGTGGGGTAAATTGCAAGCTGTGTGTACGTTATTCCAAGCAGGGATGTAAGCAGTAAAGGAGTACAACTTGCATGTCAAAGGAATGCTGCTTTTGTCCCTAAAAGTAAATATAAACCCGCTTTCACTCCCTTGCCAACACAGAGAATTCTTTCAATGTAATCAAGCACAGATCTACTCACCCTTTACTTACTAAGCAGTAGCCAAATATAGCTCAGGGACGAATATGCAGTCTGCATGATTAATTAGCTGGTGTCTTTATCTAACTTTCCTTCCACCTTTATATGCTAAATAATATCTATTTATTAAATCAATGAGCTTGTATATAAAACTGAACCCATTAGTTTATTTCAAGTTACTATAAATAGACAGGTATTCATTGCAGGAGCAAAGACTATGGGCAAACTACTGGAGAGTGAGGGGGGACACTGATAATGACCTCAACTCAAAGGCACAGTTTTTAGAGTCCTTCAAGGATTGTTTCAGGATTTGCATAGAAAGGAATACCATTCCTACTTAACTAATAATCGTCTTGCATTCCTTGAAATAATTTCCTTCTAGTATTGCTTGCCTTTATCTGAAAACTATGAAGTCTTGCTAATACCCTGTGCTGAGAAGGAAGATGAAATAGAAGTGACCTTTTTTGCTCACCAGACTATTCAGATAAATAAATTCAAAGACAAATTCCCTTCATAGAGAGATATGCTCCTTGCCCATGACTGCATCTCTAAAACATCCAACCAACCAATCATCTCAGGTATTCCACTTGGGTGAGGTGGCACTGTGTCAGGCAGAGGGCTCTCTCTATTGCTTTTATGGCAAAAGCCCAGATGACTATCTGAAAATACTCATCTAACTTCCAGATGGCTAAAGTCAGGTGAGATGAATCCCACCTCACTCTGGCCATGTGTTTTAAGAAATGGCTGGCATTCTGTAGAGCATCTCCAAAGAACTTCGCTTTAGAATCATAGAACGGAGTCATATTCTAAGTTGGAAAGGATCTACAAAGACCATCAAGCCCAGCTTCTGACCCTGCACAGCACAGCCCAAAGAATCTGTGTGCCTGAGAGTATTGTCCAAATTCTTCTTGAATTTTGTCAGGCTTGATACTGTGACCACTTCCCTGGGCATCCTGTTCCAGTGTCCAATCACCTCTGGATAAAGAAGCATTTTCTAATACCCAACTCAAACCCTGCCCAACACAGCTTCACACCATTCCCTCAGGTCCTATCACCAGTCAGCCCAGAAGAGAGATCAGTGGCTGTCCCTCTACATCCCCTTGTGAGGAACTTCCACTGATTTCTTAGAAAACCCCCACTTTACATAAAATTTGCGTTGGTTTCTTCTGTATTTTTTGTCATATATGTCTTCCAACAGTACTGAAAAGGAGATGGTGGTGAATCCTAGCCCTATGCTGTCTCCTGAGAGGCGTTTGAAATCATTTATAAAACCAGCCCTTGTAGCTGCAGGGACAGGCAAGCTGCAAATAAATCCTTCACGGTTGCTGGGAGAGGCCAGGCCAGCATCTTCTGGATGTCCTAGGCAGCCTCATTTCCTACCAACTCCTGCATTGAATACCAGTTATTTCTGAGGGATTTGCAAGCCAGTATGTGTTAAATATGAGCAGTTTGGGGAATGACAACTACTTTGGGACTGGTACTTCATAAGCAACACATAAGGTGTGGAAGAATAAATTCTTCCCATGTGAAGAATAAATATAATTATATCAAGCTCCTTGCATTTCTCCCCTGGTAAAGAACAGACACTTCAAGAGGCCAAATTTTCTCTGACCCATTAACATGCAGCCCTTCACATTAAACAAAGCAAACTGAAATTGTGCAACTGAAAAGTAATTCCTGAGGGGGCAGGGGAAATTAAAACCAAAACCACAAAAAAAATCCACCAAAGGTCTCCAGGTTTCACATGCTCTGAGGAAGCAAATTCGTGATATCCACGTCAGTTCCAAAGGTACAGAGTGAAATTAGATGCCTCAAGGCGCAGTAATTCAGCAACATGAAGATGTATTTTGTTATTCCTGTGACATTTCAGAAAGACCACTCTATTCTGCATCTGGCCTGCAATTATTATCTGAATGCACCTTAAGGAAAAGTGCTGTGACATGCACAACAAGGAAGTGTTTTAGAACTAAACCAGATTGAACAGTAGAAAATACAACAAAAATACATCTCTGTTTCCCCGGAGATGGCTCTATTACAGCCTCCAGTAGTGCAAAGTACCAGAGGATTACTTCTTTCCTCCTGGTTATGATTAAATGCTAATTTGGGAAAATGTGCCATAAAAAACCCCAAACCTAAGACTTGAGAAAAGAATTCTATGGTCTTAAACCCAATGCCAAATTCCCCACACAATCTATGCAAGCTGCTGCCTTTCATCATTTACACGTTCTTTTTTCATTTCCTCCTCATACCTTTGATGCCTTGTGAAGGCTGACCTAGAACAGAGACTAGAAAGAGTTAAAGAAAAAAGTAGGTATTTATTAAAAGGACTCAATGAATACACCTTGGGCAGCACAAGAGCCCAGCCAGGGCCACACCCAAGATGAACCCAAAATGGTCACAAAATGGATGACCAGCTATGGGATCTCTCACTTTTACAAGTTCTGGTCCATTAGCATATAGGAACTAATTATTCAATTATGGCTTTAGGGTATGAATTCCCATCCTTCTTAGTTTTCTCTCTTCAGTCCACCCTTGTTTATTCTCTTGGGCCAGAAATGTGGATCATTTGTCCTTGGTCCCCAGCTAGAGAAGGAATTGTTTTGTCCACCTACTCTGTGAAGAGAGCTTACTATGCCATAATATGAAGCTCAGAACTACACACTAAGGCAGTACAGAATCTGAGAAATATAAAAGCTAAAATCTGAGGTATCACCTTTTAGTAAGTTACTTTGTTGGCAAGCCTCCAAATTGTTGCTTCTGAGCCCAGAGCTTGCTGGAAGACCTCTGGCTGCTCTTGCTGTGCATCACCTACCCTGTAGCTAAAAGGTCAGGTCAGTAAATCTGCCTTGGCAGGAGCAGGGCTGCAGGAGCAGCACCCTGGGGCTCTGCAGAGAGATCCAGAGGTCAGTGCCCAGGAGCAGCCTGGTCAGTCCCCACTGCTGGGTGACCATTGGCATGACTCAACCAGGCACCTCAGAGGGATGCAGCCAAGGCACAGATGCTGGGATGTATCCCCTGGCCTCTGTCAAGCACGGTGTAAACCAGTAAGCATTGGTGGTTTGGGATGGAAAGTAAGGAAATCCACTTTTTTTCTCCTATGAGGGACAGCTATGCTAAAGACTGAACTGCAGCATGCCACCAGGCAGCGGAGCTGTAGCATGGGTCTATCATAGAAACATGAAATCCATGAATCTCCTGAGATAAGGAGCAAGAGAAGAACTCCCCAGAAGACATGGGAGGAGAAGGAGCAGGATATGAGAGTTTATTTTTGGCTATGACTAATATAGCATTCAAAATAAGTGCTTCACACCCAACTTGAAAGAGGAAGAAAAAAAGTCATTTCTCTCTATTAACAACCCTAAATACAGTACTTCACTAACTACAGTTACTCTTTGACTACCACTGTGATTAAAAAGTATATACAAAGGGCAGGGATTTTGCATTAGAACTTGAACAGCAGGGATGAAAGTCATCCTATTTTCACTGTATAAAGATTAGGAAGTCTATTGTAAAGCAATCATTTCATTTCAATTATAATTCCTGAAGAAAGCAGCCCCCTATGCATGCCTCCAAAACACAGCTTTTTAACTTCATGCATTAAAATCCCAGGAATACTGTTTTTGCAAACCTAAGAGAGAAAATGTGAAACAGTCAAAGACTCTCCTCTCAGTATGGCAGCTACATTCTCTCCATTCACTCACAGGAAGCTTTCTTTAGTGGAAAAACTGGAAATAGTTTGGAATTTTATCCAGAACTGTGGTGCAACTGGACACACCTTTTCCCTTGTTTCCTCCTCATTTCCTTCTTTTTTTTTTTTCGGTTCTAAAACTACAACTAATGAAATGAATTTAGAATTGGGAAGGTAAAACCACTACAATTATAAGAATTTTCTACTCTGAGAAACTCAAAATGAGAAATTCCATTTCTGTTCACTGTAAAAGCTCAAAATCAGCTTAAAATCTAATGTAAACTACAATTTAAATACTGAACTGAATTAGTTTACAATCTTGACTTAGATTTGCTGGATTCTTAAGTTTGTGATAATGTTCAGTTCGGGCTTTTTGGATCAATTCAAGAAAGAACCTTCAAAATACAGAAGATACTCATGGATTAAATAATTCCTACCAAGGCAACACATCTGTAGATGCTCGTCCCTAAATATCTGGAGCAAAAGTAAATGCAGACCACCAATTTTCTTGTTAGTTGCTTGGCATTCCACTTCTGGAAACTTCAGAGGGAAAAAATAAAAATAAAACCTACCAGAGCTCCCTCCCTTGTCTTACAGGGTGCACCAGAGTTATCTCTCAACTCAGCCCTTCATTGTACAATGCCAAATGGACTGTGAAATTGTTTACCTTAATGGACAGTGCTACTTTCTCTTGGAAACAAAATGAAATTTATGGAGTAATTTAAAGCAAAACCACCAGATTTTTTTCCCCTTACAGTGGAATTGCTTCTGTTCCTTCTCTGCTCATATGGCCACTAACTCAGCTGAGAAGGTGAAACTCCAGCAATCACATCTGCGCCTCGGTCACACACAGACAGCACCAATACCAAAACCTTGGCACTGGCACCTGCTAACGTGGGCAACACATCCTGCTAGGTGGAACACTGGGAATAGCCTCTGGACTTTACCTCCTGAGTGAAGAATTGCCATTTTTCAGTGGCCACACAATTTTATATACTTAAATCTTCAGCCATTAAGATAAAATTTGAAGGAATGTAAACACAAAATGAAAATAAGAACTGAAAAAACACTATGTTTTCATCTCAACAGGACCAGACCCAAAATACTTTCAGTTTACCGACCTTCCTCAAGGATTATATATCAGCAGACACCTATAGAAACATATGGAATAATCTCTTTTTAAATACTGTGTCTGGACAGCAGACGTCAGGCACTGGTTTAACACAGGGTCTAGGAAGCAGAAGCAGGTTATGACAGTGACAAATGGGGTTACAAGCCATCCAGACTTCAATCTCATTTGATATTTAGGTTATTATTAAAGTAACTCAAGGCCACAACAGAAGATAATTCAGAAACTGGATGAAACTCTGAAGCACAAGATCTAATATCCTTCCCGAAATTCTCAACATCAATAATGATAAATCTTCAAAAATCTGGTTTAAAATACAGGATACCTTCAAATTACTTTTTTGCAAGTTATCAAGCTGACATCAGACAGCAATGTTATCAGCCTAGGGCTATAAATTAGTAAGTCTCTTTCTACCAACAATGCCAAAAAGGCCAATGCCTTTACAAATTTCTGCAAATTTCTCATTGGAAATTCTGCCAGAAGTAATCCTGTGACACAGAGTAGTACATGGCGTGCGAGGAGGAGACCTCCATAAATCCAAGCCCCTCCCTTGAATCTCAGGAAGTGCAGTAAATCTAAGTGCAAGGAGCTGCAGACCTGAGCAGAGACTGCAAGAACTCACTGAGAGTAGCCCTGTGGTGAAGGACTTGGGGGGTTCTTATGGATGAAAAGCTGGACATGAGCCAACAGTGTGTGCTCACAGCCCAGAAAGCCAACCTCAGCCTGGTCTGCATCCAAAGCAGCGTGAGCAGCAGGGTGAGGAAGGGGATTCTGCCCCTCTGCTCTGGAGAGACCTCAGCTACAGTGCTGTGTCCAGCTCTGGAGCCCTCAGCAAAAGAAGGACACGGACCTGTTGGAGCAGTCCAGAGGAGAGCCATGAAGATGATCAGAGAACTGGATCACCTCTCCTTTGAAGACGGGCTGAGAAAGCTGGGGCTGGTCAGTCTGGAGAAGAGAAGGCTCCAGGGAGAACTTCTAATAGCCTTCCACTACCTAAAGAGACTACAAAAGAGCTGGAGAAGGACTTCTCACAAGGGCACGTACTGCTAGGACAAGGGGGAATAGCTTTCAGTGGAAAAAGAGCAGGTTTAGATTAGTTGTTATGAAGAAATTCTTTACTGTGAGGTTGGTGAGGCACTGGCACAGGCTGCACAGACAAGCTGTGGATGCCCCATCCCTGCATGTGCTCAAGGCCAGGCTGGATGGGGCCCTGAGCAACCTGATCCAGTGAATGGCATCCCAGCTCACAGCAGAGGGCGTGGAACTACAGGATCTTTCAATCTTTCCCTTCCAACCCAACCTATTCCCTGATTCTATGATTCTAAAGCTGCAAGCTGTGGCATCTGCACTCCTCTTTATTACATATTATTGTCTGAGGAAATGTAAGAGGGAAAGAAATTTGAAATTGCTAAAACTGCTATAAATACCAGATGGACAAAATACAGCAAGCTGTAAAAATGAAGGGTAGAGAAAGAAAACGGGGAACACTCCAGGATAAAGGATTCTCAGATTCTCCATCTGCCCTGCCTGTCCAACTCCATGGAAATAAAGGAACCCAGGAACCTCACAGCATGAAAAATAATGAAAATGGAGAGCAGATGATTTTCAGTATAATGTAAATGCCACAAACGATACTCTCTAACTTCTGAATAAACAAGTTCGAATCCACGGAAAATTAGAAGGGAAGAGTTAAAGCTCTCTGCTATTTATTCTCATATAATTTATACAAACAATTTACAGAACATACCCAAGCAGTCCTATAAGCTTTGGTTTTAAACCCATCTTCCTTTCAAATTAAAAGGAAATAACATACTTTGATTTCAAATGCATTTAAATTAGCATCTTAACCTGAAATCTGCTATGGAAGAAAATGCAAAACCTTATCTTGAAATCTTCGGGAATAAAAGCTCATTTTTTCAGCTCACAAAATTCAAACATGATTCTGGGTGAAAGACAAGGAGAGGGAAATCTTATTTTTCTTTTTCTATAATCTCAGAAATGTAAAACTATAGTCATTTTTTGCCAAGACTAACAATAAAACAAAGACCTTATAATGCATCTAAAATTGTGGCAAGGAAAAACACAGTGAGCAAGAAGAGGTGAAGCTCATTCAAATCAGATGGCAGCATAACAGGAATGTTCACCAAACCTGGACATGGTGGGAGACACAGCTGACCCTCGATCACTTGGGGCTGACTGATTGATATGCGTCATCCCTAAATCTCTCCTCGTGTGTCCAGATGGGTAAGAAATTCCTGGACAGTATTTCAGCTACTCCCATCACTTTTGCCAGTACATCATCTCCACTGCATGTACTGCCCATCCTGCCTCCACACCAGGGCTCAGCTGGGCACTGCTCCATGGAATGGGTACATTTTACCCAACTGATGTGATTCGGTCACAGCTCAATAAACTGAGTAGCTAAAGCTGCAGATCATGGAGCCTACAAGCACAAATCGAAAGGTTTCTAGGTCTGGTTTTCTAATGAAAAAGGCAGATGTTAAGAAACAAAACTGGTGTCATTTAGTACCATTCTTGAAGTCAGTTTAGATTTTATTTAAGGATACAATTTCTCTACAACTATCCTTACGCTTCTAAAAGTTTGGTGTCTGGTGCAATCTGGTCTGATAGACTCATTGTGCATTCAGAGTAGAGACAGAGCCATTTCCAGAGGGCAAACCATCCTCAGAAGAGCCTATTACGGAGGAAGCTCAAGGGATTGGACACAACAGGCAATTTCTAGACAAATGACATCAGGTGAACATGTGCTACACAATCTGACTGGCAAAACACAGCATCAATAAGTGTATCAAATACCTAATCCAGACTAGGCCGCAAATAAACTTCTCCTTGATGCACTCTGGCTCCCACAGCTTGGCCCCTCCAACCCCATGGGGCTAAGATCAAGACTGTACTACACAGAGATGCTAACACCACGTATTAGAAGTTTATGAGGGATAAAACCAAAGTGTGCTGACACTTATCCTCATACCACTGTGAAGAAGTTTCCTAGTAAATATGACTATATCAAGTAACATCTAATAAGAAAGAATACATCTGCTGATTAATAAACAAAACTCTCATTGCAAACATCACAAGTCACCTTTTCAGTTCAATATTATCTTTGCAACCATGTCTGCTTTCCCTTTGCAATCATTACATATCACAGCCATCAGAGAAAGCAGTTTATTTCTATACATAACTTAGGGAAATCACCAGTTTGTGAAACGGGGAGTTCTCACACTTGGCATTGCTCTCACATCATAAAGTAAGTGAATGCCATTTTATTAGCTTGGCTAAAATAGCTGGGCTGCAGTGTTGACATTAAAATTGCTTGAAATTAATTTTACAAGTATCTCTCTTCATTTGTTTGAAAGTTTACCCTATTACTAAGCATTTCTTCACTAAGCCTTTTACGCCACATACCTGCCTACAACTCAAACTTTTCCTACAGTTCAGCTTAAATTAATAACATGTTCAAGAATTGCATTGGTGAAAACAATTTTAAAATGTTTTAAAAAGAAGTTAACATAATTTCTATGAGAGATCATAGCATTTCCATGATTCACACAGGAAAAGGGGGTCAGAAGCAGCAGGCAGGAATACAGATGTCACCACAGTTTCTGGAGAGTGTGGTCCAGGCTGCTGCTGCCCAGGGTGGAGCCCAGTCAAGAAAGGAGGATGAGGGAAGGCATCCCATGCTCACAAACAGAGCAAATTGTGCTCAGCAAAAGGCAGCGTAAGAAGCTGCCAGCCAAGAAAAAAGTTCTACAAGGGGTAAAAACAGCCTCAATTTGCCTTCCCAACCAACCCGGAGCATGCAGGGATGTACCAATAGGATGTGCCAGTAGGATCCAGGATTGGAGGTGCTGGCATGGCTGCCAGCTGAGCCTGCGGTGCTGGATCTGCATGGAGGCACCATGCTTAGCATCTGCAACAGGCTGTCCTCTAAAAAAGCCATGAGGTGGGTGGAGCTCTCTTTCAGCTGGAAGACAGCCAAAGTCATAGTTTTGGTACTCAAGGGGATTGAACAGTGGCCAAATCAAAGCTTTACTTCAAACACAACTCAGTATGGTTTTCTGTAGTCTTTGCAGCATAATTCAGGGGATTTGGACTGGATAAGTGGACAAGGTGAAGTAACTGGCTGGAGTGCTGGACACAAATAACGGAGGTCTGTAGCTCCAAGTGCTCTGGCTCATCACACATCCATGGGTTCATTGTGACAAGGGATCCTAAAAGGTCAGGAGTGGAACTGCTGCTATTCAGCCAACACCTGGGTGGTGGATAAAAACCAGCCCAACCCAGTTCACAAATGACACCAATTTAGAAGGAACAATGGTTATTGTGGAGAGCAGGGCATCTCTTCAGAGGCACTGCAGTAATATGGAAGATTGACTGACATGAAAGCAATTGACAAGAACCAACCAAAACTGCAATGAATAAAATCCTGCACTGTGATTTGCTGTTCATCCATTGGAGCCCAATGGGAGCAGGTCAGATAAAAATGTCATGGTGATTCTGGTGGGTAACACAGAACAAGCCAGCAGTGATGACAGCAGAGCAGGCCCAGTTTTAGACTCCCCCGTGGTCCTAATGACAAACTCCAGTAAGACTGTCAGAGGACCCAAGCATGCAGTGGAGGAGAAGATGATAAGGGAACTCTGCCTGTATAGATTGGGAAGAAAAGGCTGGCAGTGGCAGAGGGAAATCTCATTGCAGTCTCCCCACCTAAAGAGAGGTTGCAGAGAAGACAAAGCAGCCTTTTCCTCTCCAACAGAGAGGAAACTGTCATGAGTGGCAGCAAAACAAACCTCTGTTGGAAGAAAGTGAAAACTCATTGCCAGAGGGGTGGTTAAGCACTGGAACAGCCTTCCCAGATACATTTGCTCAAACAATTTGGACAAAGCCTCCCTGGAGTAACTGGACACAGCACTGAGGTTAGATGAAGCTGGAGAGAGAGGACCTCCTAATCTAAAAGGTTCTGCCACTTTTCTGATGTGCTTTGAAATACAGATCGTTGCATTTTCTGAAAAACCACACCATAAAACTTCTGCGCATATCCTGTTTTAATTTCGTCGTGTCTCTGTTTCCCATCTGCAATGTGTTATTAGCATTATTACCAAGGCTGGAGTCGAAGTCCAGATTCAGATTCTTAAATGTAGGTGTCTTGACATGAGCCAAACACCTACGCTCCCCTCACGCTCAATGAACATCTGAAAAATCAGTTCCCTTCCACACTGTCATTTTTGCCATTTAAGGTTCCTCAGCATATTACCTGAGGCATCCTCAAGAGACTGACAGATATGACAGAAACTATGCATGGATTGATACCCCTCTGCAGTTCAAGCAGGAGACTGGGTAGGCAATGCAGGGACACACGAAAAGGCCTCACCAGTCCTTCAGCTGGACAAATGCAGGCTCACACTCAGAAATGCCTGACATCATGCCCACTGGTCTCTACTTTCAAGTCTCAACTCTACCTGAATCCTGACCATGATTTCCACCGCCAGGCAGAGTCGTCTTGAAAAAAAATTTAAGATATAAGATACAGTAGGGAGTGAAGAGCATCACGGGAATTTCAGTTAAATACAATGGAATTTATCTTGTTTAAAAATATGTTAAAAAATAGCAAATTGGGCTACAAAATAAAAGACAAAGGAAAAGCAAAGTAATGAACAGTCCCCAAAATACTGTGCTTTGAATAATAAAGACCATGCAAAAATACTCCTGCTACCACTAAAGACTCTGATATGCAGAGAGTGGACAGACTAGATTAACACAGGTATTTCCCTAACTTGCAAGTTTTCTGAGTTTCTCACCTTAATCCTATTATTTTAATGCACTTTCAGTGTGCACTGTTCCAGGCATAGTCGTGAGTATATGAATACTGAAGGGTGAAGTTTTCAAAGACACTCAATGTTGGATTAACAATTCTCTCCCTGAAGACCAGGGTAATTTCTTTATCCTTCTGACATCTTCCTCCCCCTCCTCCCCTCCCCAGCTTAAGATTTACAATGTAATTTTATACAGCCTTACTTTTTCTTCTTGAAATCATTCTTGCTGCTTTATGAATTACATCCGTAATATCATGTTCTGAATACCTATTTTAAGGAGTTTCTTTTGTCCTAATAGTTCATACAGCAAGTAGGCTGAGGCTGGCAACACTCCAGTAAAATCCACATTCAGTTTCTCCATTAAGGAAAGAGTGAATCTTTTGCATATGCACTTAACCTAAAATATAAACTAGCACATGGCTATGAAATAAAGCCGTTATTTTACAGCACCAATATTGTTTTCTACTAAATGTCCTAAAATTAAGGGTTTGTTCAGGGTACAAAATAAGAGCACTTAACCTTAAAATCATAATTTGCCAGCAATTAAATGTTTAAAAATAAAATATTATTTCCTATCACATTAAATACAAAAATTGACAACAGCTCTCCATGGTGAAAGCATCCAGATGCATTTCCTGACTGTGAAGAATCAGCAATATAATCTAGCAAGAGACTGGTATTGTGCTCATTAGATCACTAAGCAGCAGTGCTTACAGAATATTTAACTACACTCTACAAAGATATTCAAATGTAGCTGTCAGAATGTGCTTGGAAAATTTCCACGTAACGCAAAAATGCAAAAGATGAGAAATTATCTCCCTTTAAGGGAAAAAGTTCAAGGTGAATGTTACCTGATTAGCTCGCTTTGTTATTAATTAAATTCAATAAAAATCCCAAATATGGCATGCCATCTTTTATTAGCATTTCTGCAGAAATAAGAACTATGCTTATAATTTAAGAAAATTTAGTCAGAATTAATGAAATATCAAAGAATAATAACACAGCAGATGAAGGATTTAAGTTCAAAACATGACACTGAAGGGAGAAAATTTAGTATCTCCTAGAGAGATTTATAAAAACCCCTATGAATATTAGTGCTATGCAATTTGCATATATTTATTATATACTCCATATATACTGCATGCTGTAGAAATAGCAATTTCTTTAAAAGTGCCTAAAATATTTTAAGGGGGAAAATGCTCACCTAAGAGCAACATGACACGAGAAAACGGTTCCTTAGATGGTTCTTTACTCTCCTTTGTGCCTCAACTGTTTTTTTGCTTTTTTTTAAATCTCTTGCCATATGGCACAAAGGTTTATTTATTTCTAGTATGAATTTGCCAAGAAATGGCCTGAGCAGAATTTGTTTGTGAAGTCACTCCAGTTTCAGGATTCACATTAGCTTACCACCTAACTAACTAAGCACACCCCTCCAGTAGGGAAGACAGATCTGCTTTAGCATGGAAAATGGGCAGCATTGCCCCATTCATTCTGGACATTAACAATGAGGATTAGACTGGGGGACTTTGTATCTCTGTTGCTCTGCTGAGTTTTTAGGGTATAAACACAGAAGTAGCTGTCTTCTTCCAACAATACAGAAATGAACACTATAAATATTCCATACAAATCTGTATTTCCACAAAAAGGGAATTTTAATTAGTTTAAAATATTCTTTTAATCTCAAAATACGTATTCTCCGAGAAGGCATATTCCCAGTCGAAAGAACTTGCCATGGTAGAGCCTTCTAGCACTAGGACAAAAAAGGAAATCTCCAGGTATCTGATCAGTAGCAGTAATACAGAAAGACTCACTTCATAGTTAGCAAGAATTGAAGCCCACTTAATCAAAAAGCACTGGTAAATCTGTGGCTTACCAGAAAGCTCTAAGGGGTATTAATTGATGTCATCTGTACACAAGGAAGAATCCATTTGTGACCCAAATGTCATGAAAATCAGCATAATTACACACTTTATAGTGCAGGTGATTTTTTTCATTAAATTAGGAGTTCAAAGTGTGACTAGAGTTTCATCATTTGATTAGGCTTATCTCATGGAGAGCATTTCCTTCCAGCTAAACCCAGAAAGCAATGCTGAAAGCTAAACATGTGTGTGCCAACTGTTAAACATACAAAGGACAATGAAAGTTGAAGTATAACATTTTTCAAGTTAAGGAACTGGTAGTTAACCAGAAGGTAACAAAAGCCTACAGAATGATACTACATTGCTGGAATATAAGAAATAACCAGCTAAAACAAGGAGAATGGGACTCTTAAAGGATTAAGGAGACCATGAGGAGAAACATTAGGAAACCCCACCCCACACTTTCTCAAGGAATGAGACAGTGATAGCCTTCAAAAAAGAGAAACTTCAAAAAAATGTGATATTTGATTCAAAACATAAACATGCCTCAAGCTAAGAAGTTATGAAAAACGTTCTCAGTAAGTTTTTCTGTGAGACAAATCCATCACTCCCATGAAGCACAAAACAGATTGTATATGGGAGACAGAGAACTGTATTTCCTCATGGTGCAAGTAATTTGGGAGGCATCACAGTATTTACTTAGGGAATGACTAATTAGGTATGAAGACAATGGGGGAAAAAAAGAGGGGGCCTCCTAATGTGGTGGAAACATAATTATTTTTAAAAATGCATGAACTGCAGCATTTCAAACATGGTCTTAGGGAGGGACCAGGCAGGTATCAGGATTCAGCTTAAGCTCTCTGAGGCAGCTGAGTGTTAGAAAGGTTTATCTGTCACCATGCCAGACACTGGCACACCACTGAAGTAATGATGAGGCAGAGGAAGAAGGGACCAAAGTGGCAAAAAGGAAACCCTCCTTTATCAGGCCAGTATGCACTGTGTGAAAGGGGGGCAGACTCCAGGCATGAAGTCAGCCCCCAAGATGGATGATGAGAAGGGAGAAGGCTTCCTGTGACAGAGAGAGGAGAAGCACTCTGCATACTAACTGCGTCCAAAAATATTTGTAAGAAAAAGTAGCATGAATTTCTACCTGCTGTCCAAGCACAGCCACAGATCCCTGCACTAATAAAAATCTTCCAGAATAAATATCCCCAAACTTGGGACATTTAAAATGAGGGCCTAAGGTCATAATGCAAGAGGTCAGGAAGATCATTACATTACCTGCAAGGTCATAGTAATTATGACTGAAACTTATCACTTCATCATGTACTCAAAATAACTCAGGAACTGAATTGTTGCTGTTAAAAAAATACACCATTCAGCAGGCTTCTATAAACCCACACATGTACTTATCCAATGCGCCACTACCCAAACAGAACAAAAATATATTTTAACAAATCTTGCACAAAGTCAAAACATAATTTCTTTTACAGACATGTTAGTCCACAAATCTGCTTTTTCATTCAGCTTATACTGCTAGCATCACTTATGGACATCTATTACAGAGATCTGCCAAATCCATAATTTGCTTCTTGACACTAAGTAATAAATACATAATGCAGACACACATTTGTCCTTTTCAAAATTCAGCCAAAATCCATTTCTTTAGATAAGAGCATGACCTGTCCAAGTCACCTTCCAAAATTCAGAAAATCTTCCTCCACTGAGGCATGCACGCCAATCCTCATGTCCTGGCTCCTACTTGAAAGAGGAGCTATGTACATCCAAGCATTTGACATTAAAATAGGAATTTATGACAGCTTTGAGTGCCATTGGCATGTGGAAGTGCCATTCATAAAGCAGACACTCATGGCAGTGCTCACTGTTCAGGCAGAACCAGAGGACATCAAGATCCATAATTAAAATTTTCACATGGAAAACCCCATTGCTGGCTGCTCCTAAGCCTGGAAAGTATTTCACTTTAATCTGTACAACCTTACATGATACCTATTACCCTGTGTTAAATTAGTGGTGAACTTTGTATTTCGCAAACAGTTACACTCAAATTGTCTTCTTAGATTTGCTTTTAAGAAGGGACGTTGATGCTGAGACCAAAGCTCATATAAGAAAGTATCTGGCTCTGTATTGCTTAAAAGTGCTGCCTTTTTGGTGGCTAACATAGCTGGAAAGGGGTCTGTACTATACAACACTGACAAAACCTCCTGGATACCAGCCCTGCTGATTAGTGCTTTAATTTCATAGTCAAATGGAGGTCACTGCAGTAGGTGTTTTTCAAAGGAAATTATTAGGATGGAGAAGGATGTAGGGAGGATTTGCTAGAGATGAAAACAAATGACACTAGCCTTGCAATAAAAATTCTGAGTGCAGCAGGGAGGGGAAGATGTATCATCATTAGCTCATTTACCGGTTGTGAACTAGCAAGGGCTCATATCCATGAATCTTTTCATGCTGCATGCACAATTTTAAGAAGGCAGCAAGCTCTAGCACACAGTGAGTGAGATCAGACCAAGTGATCACACAAGTAATGTGCACCCAGAGAGAAAAATAACAGTAAAAGTTTTCTAGCTGGAATACTGCTGAAGTCTGTCATACTGCAAGGGAGCAAGAGCCATGGCAGACACCTCTGAAAAAATGAGCTGTGCTCTACTGGGGGAATTGTCACAATGGAAGAGGCAGAGCCTTCGTCAGCTACTGCCAGGCAAAATTAGAATCATAGGATCAGAGAATGGCTCAGATCAGAAGGCACCTTAAAGATGTTTTATTTAACTAAACACCTACTTCCAATTCTCCCACCATGGGCAGGTGTATCGAGTTTGCATGGCCAGATTTTGGTAGCAGGGTGGGCTACAAGCGTGGCTTCTGTGAGACAGGGCCAGAAACTTCCCCCATGTCTAGCAGAGCCAGTGTCAGGCAACTCCAAGACGGATGTGCCACTGGCCAAGCCTGGGCCAGTAGGAAATGCTTGTAACAGCTCTGATAGCATACTGAAGAAGATAGAAAAAATAAAAAGTACATTTTCTTGTTAGATTATGTGAATCGAAATACTGGCATTTATGACAAGGCAAAGCTGACTATTAACTTCTTCCCCCATGCTCAGTGACAACTTCTCCTTAGATATGAAGATCATGCTGGTGAAGAGGAGAAGGACCCAGCAGGACGGACCACTCTTGAGACTTGTTCACTGGATTTGAGTTCTGAAAATAGGCATTTGGACTTCTAAACAAATTCAAAAGCCTAAACCATACAAACAGAAGACTCTTCAGCATTCAGAGGCTGCAAACTGACTGCAAGCACATCTTAATTCTCAGTGTTTTCTTATTTCCAGCTCAACTCTTCATCTACAAAACTGGAGATGTACACTGAAACATTGCTTTCATAATAAAGGGCTGTAAAGCTAATCCCCCTCCAAAACACTCAGAAAGGTATTTAAATCCCACTGGCTTCACTGGGTTAAAAGCACTCAGCTAAATAGGAGGCAAGTGCTGATGGCAAAGAACAAAAATACATGACGGGCAAATAGGAAGAGAGGACATACCAGGGTAAGTGCAAATTTGCTAGAGAAGGCTTTGGAAGAAAATAAAAGACAGAATTAAAAATGGGAGAAAGCTTTCTACTTAATTGAAGATTAAGAAAAAGTAGAAATAGGAAGTGCCACTCAACTGAAGGTACGACAGGTTGACAGAAGAAGGCAGGAGATTACTTATAGTTTTACACAATTAAATTAATTCCTTTTAATCTTTGCATACATATTGTAAACAAGATCTCTCAATTCCATGAAAATTACCTTCTGAAGGCTGGGTAAATACATTAACTAATCCTAAAATCCCAAATTTTTTTTTAAGTTTTTTGTGAAAGCAAAAGCGAAGAAGGAAAGAGTGCTATAAACAGTTTTGACCTTCAGACAGCCTGGCTTTCTCTTTAATTATTCCAAAAAAGAAACACTGCTTCAAGCAGCTAAAAAAAAAAAAAGGTCATTTAAATGGAAACGGCTATACACTTCATTTGCAGTGACCAGGAGGGTGCACCCTAAACATTGACAATATTACACAAAACCAAAAAAGCAGATGAGTGGTACCAGCAATTCTTACTTCTTTTTTTTTTCTTTTTTTTGAAAACAGTTTAAAAGCAGTCTAAAGCATCTAGCAAGACACAGGAGTAAAAGGAATTTTGATGATGGCTCTGAGCTTAGTATTGAGAGTTACTGAATTGCTACTATTCCTTCATGTGCTCATTTCCAAATACTGTAATTCCTGCTGGCATCCTGTACTTGTGCCCCAGGTAAAAGAGCAGCACCCTGCACCAGCATGGGGGCAGACCCAATGGGTGCTTGCACACCAATTTCAGACACCATGGAGGAACCATGGCCACCCTCAAGGCCCATCACTGCCACAGGCTGAGCCCACAGGGCTGGGGGTGCACGGCACAACCCAACTCCATGCTGATGGAAAGCGACCTTGCCACCACCACGACACGTCATTTGAACTGCATAGTTTCATTTTCAAAGACTGATTTTTTCAGAAGAGAATATCCCAATGAATAATACAAACAGACCACATTATTTTCTTCTGCTCACTCTATATATAGATATACAAGAATTTTGATTACAGCCTAAACAGTTCCTGTTTCACCCCAATATCAAGGGTACGACCCATCATGCTCAGCAATATGGAAAACTCAGTTAACAAAAATAGAAATGTTAATTCATCTAGGAGCTGCTTCATGAGAACAGAGATATCCATCTACTGCTTACTGCCCCATGCTCATTTAGGAGAGAAACCACATCTAAATAAATAACTAGAGATGAAAATGCCAATGCCTCACAGAGTAAAGAGATCTCAAGGCAAATTGCAGGAAGCCTACAGGATACAAATACTGCATTAAGGAGAAACGTGGTCTGGAGGATTTTGTGTTGAAGTTTCAGGACAATAAAACTCAAATTCAGCAGATGCTGTCATGATATAACAACTGGCAAGACAAATACTTTTCTTTTATACATTTCTTTTTCATTTGTGGCACTATACATTTTGTTGCCATGACAACTAAATGTTTTCTGCCCATCTGTATGGTGACAGAATAGATGCGTACATCTGTTCACAGATCTTGTTTTTAAAAGACAGATAATATTTTCCCAACTTCTGTATGTTTTTAAAGCTCTTTTTAGTAAGGAGCAGAATATTGCAGTTTCTCTAAAATAGTGGACCACAAATCATGCCACTCAGGCAGTATGTTGCCCAGGAGACTCTCTTAACATCACTCATTGCCAGCGCAAATGAAAAAGTCAAAACGGAGGCTGGTGACAAGGACCAGGGAACATTGCTTTCAGCATGACTTTTTCTGAGTTGCATTTGCTTATCACCATTAGCAATATCACTACCAAGAGAGCTACTTCCTTTCTGGCTGATTAGAAACACAAAGCCATTTTCACACAAAAAAGACAATATATGAATGATTAGGGATAGGGTAATCTTTTTTTTATTGCCATGTAGTCTAATAACTCTCTAAAGTCTTTGTAATATTATCTATTCCAAAGATTCTATATCTTTTGAACACATAATTCAATAAATAATTAAATAGATAAACTTCAGTGACATCAAGCAACTCAATCAAGGCTGTAGAATGAATAATATTTGTGTTTGCCTAAACCTTAGCTACCTCTATTAAATAAAAAAAATTCTTTCCTGCATTACCTAGCCCTGTTCATACAGATGCCAGGCTGTGACACTGGCAAATGAAATTATTCCCAATCACTACAGATTCCAGAAATCCTTAGGAAGATTTCCAGTCCAGCTCCAGTTAGTAAAAAACAGAAAAAACACACCCAACTGATTCTGCAGTTAAAGCAGTGCAAGACAGAGACAACAGGGGCTTGATCGGGAATTGCTTGGAATTTAGATTGCACTGGCAAGAGAGACACTCCCACAAGAAGATAAAACCATAAAAAGCCAGGAAAAACAGAGAAGGTCATGCATCACATGAAAGGAAGGAGAGGTCTGCAACGCAGCTTGTGGGGTAGAAGTCATAAGTTTAACCAAACTGGGAGGAATATGAGATGGCAGAGCACACCTCCTTAAAATAACTACTACCCTCTATGCCACGCAACACAGCAAATGTTTTGGCAAGGCAGTGAAGCCAGGGTAGGCATGTCTTCCTTCAGCACATTTTTGAGCCAAAATACCATGAGCTGCAGGCAGCATTAATCTGCTTCCCCAGCTTCTGCATGCTGCCTCAAACTTCCTTGCCCCAAACCCAAAATGGGAATTAGAAGCTCAGATTAATTTCTGTCACTTCTGGTGAGCCTCACACTGGATTTAAAAGGAGGACACCGTGGCAGTGCTCCTTATTGACATGGAAAATACTCTTAGCAGGCAAGTCAGCTAGCAGCTGCCAGAACTATTTATTTAGGTAAATAGAGAGAATCTTCAAATGAGTTTCTGCTGCACTTTGTTTTCATCTACAGCTTTCCTTCTTGCTATGCTTACATTGCACTCATCGTATGGGTACAAACCCTGCATGTTTCTGGTATGCTTTGCTGTCTGCTGTCCTGCACCTGAGTATGCTGGGCTGGAGGTGCTCCTGCTTTCTGGGGGATAATATGGCACAAAATCCACGTTCTGGATAATAGCAGAGCCCCATCTTAGCATGCTCCCTTAATAAATTATGTATGGTATCACTAAAAGGTATTACCTGTATCAGGAATACTGAAGTGGCCTCCTCCCATGATACCTGAAAGCCCTAACTCCAAAAAATTCTGACTCCACCAAAATGGTCTCCCATTATGTGTTAAAAGGAATGCTTTCCCAAGGCAAAAGTGCAACAGCTCTATCCACCTATGGCTATCAGCTCCACAACTGGGAAAAATGGCTAAAACATTACCGTAGCTTCATTTTTTTTATCCATTTAAACTGATGCATCATAGGATTACTTGCAACACGAAATCACAGCCGGACGCCTGGCCAGGTCAAACAGAGACACAGCAATTATGGCATTCAGGGAGCAACAGTAAGGATTTGTCTCATTTCATCCTGAAATTTATTTAGCATTTTGTTTCCACCCACTGCACTGCAGCGAGCCAGGATTTGAAGCACCCCTGGAAGGCTGAAAGGAATGACTGAGCAGCCTGAGCACATGGCTGTTGCCTATGTCCAGGGCAGTCAGTGTAATGTTTCCATTGTTAATTATTTGGAATAAATGTACTGGCTTAAATAGGTCACTGGGATTCTACAGTTCTCCTGGGAAATCAAACCAGGAAGAAGTGACTCCTGAAGAGACTTCTCTTTTAACACCCTCTAAATACCAAGTGACTGCATTACCCAGTTGTTGCATTGCATTTTGAAACGTGTTTCCATCAAAATCACTGACAGCATTTTAAAGCCATTAATCACGCAAGCATCACAACTGGCACAAAACTGCCTTTGACAATGTGATGATCATTAGACTTATTGTACAGACAGGTAAAGCGAGGCATGAAAAGGTTAGTTATACTGCCAGAGGGATTCTGTCTCTCTCCGTGACATGTAGTAAGCAGCTTCAGCCATCTGATAGTTGTTCTGACTTGTGATTTCAGCTCGACGCCCAGGGACCCACACCATAAACACCATGTAGAAAATAAGCACCCTAATCAGCTAACTCACCAAACCCCCACGCTAGCACATATTATGCTTGCTCCATCCCAACTGCCTCTTCCACACCAAAGCCAGGACAAAGCAGTAGCTCTTGCACATGTTACTTCCAAGCCATTCCTCCATCTCACTAAATTCTCTTCTGGTTTAGCAGGTCAATTCCCCCACCAAGCAACTTCTACAAAACAGGAAATTAAAAATTTCCCATATTGACTAGTAACTGTCTACTGTGTCTCAGTAAGAATTGCAATGACATGAATTACACCACTGCAGCTGTGTGCACAGATGTTCACAAACCCACAGGACCACAAGCATCAAAAGGGCCATACAATACTTGGCTTTGCACCTGATCTCCTCCTCTGGGTCCACCCAAATGGCTTGTATGTGCAAGACCTGTAAATGCAACCAGGGAGCTGATCCCCCCACTCTTTTCGTCAAAAAATGAGTTCTTCCTTCATGGCTTTTTTGAGCTGGTTCACCAGTGGCTGTGGGAGGAAACAAAGCCACTGAGGGGAGGCAGTAGGAAACAGCACTCAGCTCCAGGAATGGGCTTCCCCTATTGCTTTCACAACAGATAAACGTCAGGTATAAAGGGAGTGGAAATCACAGCCTTTTTTAATTGAAAACATGGGATTCTTCAGAAGCAATTCAAGTTGCAAAATCTTGCTGTTCTAGGTTGCTTGGCTGGGGGATTTTTTGTGCATACATCAACCCTTTAGGAACCCTGCCAGCAAGTTTGTCTCTCCTAGATCCAGGTGACCAGGGAAAGGGAATCCATGGCCCCTTTACCAGAGGTTCCCATACCCTCCTGGGACTAGCCAGCAAAGTTCCAAACCCCCTTGTTGAAGTGGATTGGATTATGATTGACAGTGTGACCACACAGTTATTTCTGACCACATTCAATGTCTAGATAAAGTGTCCAACTGTTATCAGATGAGTTTTAATTTGTGGGTGCGGAGAAAGAAAAACAGATTTTCTGAGAATTAGCTGGATTTTATCTTTGCCAGTGACAGATTAATGTTCATTATGAAAGATTAAGCAATTAAAGGAAATCCCCATGAAAGAGCAGAAGCATATGCCAAAAGTTTTAAACACTGGTATGTTTACACAAAGACAACAGGAACCCTTCTGTGCTCCTAACAATATAGGAGTAGAGCACTTTGCAATGCAGCAATGGCTACAGCCAGCAACATCCAGCAGTTAAATGGCTTTTTCCACTTCCACCATCAACAAATTCAATCTTGACATTTGAGAAAATTCCAACATTATTTAGGTATTACCTTCATTTTTAGAGAGAAGCTGCTACAGATTTTGACAATGAACTGACGGAGGGACAAACTTTAGAATCAGCAGCTATAAATTCATTAGGTCACATTTATGAAACAGATTTTGCTATTTACCATTTAACCAGCACAGCTAAATGCCAGTCCTGGCCCTGCCTCATAAACAGCTCCCATCTCCTTTACCAATGTCACTATGGGCACAATCTTCCTTTTTTAATTATTTTGCTTGTCTCCAGCATGACACTGTGTACCTCAGAAGCAGCTTGCTGCCCACACTGAACTACTGCCCACACTGAATGTTCCAAAAAGGAAGATGCCTCATTAAAGGCAGACCCACACTGGGTTGCAGAGGAGCCACACACTCACAGAAAGCATCTCATCTCATTAACAAATGGCTGGTGCAACTGCTCCTCGTGGAGATGAAGACACACCACTAATTTGAGGTACAGAAGGCACAGAACAGACTGCCCTATCCTGCTACTGTGGGAGTGAAAATAGCACATTAAATGTTTGTTATGTTTCCAATGGAAGCTGTTTCCAATGGAGCTGTATTGAGCTCACAGGGGCTCAATCTGCTGTTTTCAGGATTTCCTCAAAGAGAAGAATAAGGCAAGTGTCTCTGAAGGGCAGTGCTGGGAGAGGGTAAAGTGAGGGAGGCTGCCCCATACTGGGAAGGCCCCCACAGCCACTCAGAGCACTCAGTGTCACCCAGAAGAATCAGCCCCAAACGCCAGCTGAGGTCTCTATCCAGCTGCCAGTCCTGCAGGCAGCCCAGGGACCCCGGTTATCCCTGGATTGACCCTCACTGCTGGTACTTGTAGCTATCCACTGCTCTTTCCCCCACAGCAAAACAGAAGGTTATCACCCCAGAGGAAGCTGCATTAATCATTGACAATGGCTTACGCTACAACCCGCCATCATCAAAGAGTTGCTGTGAAATGAGAATTATAGCACAGTAAAAAAACAAAACAAAGTAACATAGTGGAAGTAGAGCAAAGCAAACCAAACCATTTCATCCTTACAAACCATCTCAAAAAGAACTCCAACGCTTTTTAAAAAGATTGGTAAAATCCAACCCTTTTAAAACCAGCTCCAAGATCCTGTACAGGGTAAGAAGGTCTCACAGGCTGCGACTCAGAAGAATCTGTCCCATCCACCCCTATTTGCTGCAGCTAAGTACAGCTTCATGACAGAGGTGCCAAACACCTGAAGTTCCCATGGCTTTTAATGAATTTGTGCATTGTCATTCCCCCACTCCCAAAAAAAGGCAAAAACATCTCAAACTATTAACTTATCTACACCTTTCAGTAAAATGGAAACTACACAAGCACTGTACATCAAAGAGCTCCCTTCATTAAAATGTGGAAAATAATTTGTGTTCTTTAGATGAAAGGTGTTCTGGGACTGTGAAGTATTCTGGCAAATCTAATTAAATCCCACAGTTATTCTCTTGCAAAAATAAAGTTTTTGGGCAAAAAAACTTAACTGATTCACAGTTTCCTTTCTTCGTTTTGCCAAATCTTTACCCTATAGAATGAACAACTGGTTTGATGCAAAACCATTTTTAATGACATATACATAAAGTTCCATTTCCAGAACACAAATTCTCAGTAAAATTTTTTAATTAAGATGAAAAATTCTCCAATAAAGACGCAAACAATTCATTATGGGCTGCCAAGATCTAAAATCAGAAATTCATTTGCTATGCATATTTTAGCAAAACTGAAAAACCAAAAGCTTCAGCTGTGAAAGACAGGCAGACTTTGCCATCACAGTGGAAGCAGAGAGCTGCTGAAACCACATACAATGAGATTACCCTCACCTTTCTGGTCCATCACCTTGAAGAATTGTTGCTCATGTACAGTGAGCACAATTTGCTCAACTCCAAGAGTATCATCAAAATAATTGAAAAATATATCCTAAGAGAAGTAGGTTCAGGCTGCCTCCCTCTCAAGGAGGGTTGCAGTAACCAGGCTGTCTCCAGTGGGTAACAGCTGCAAAGCTGAGACATCTAAGAGCAAAATGGTCACATATGTATCTGATTGGAGGTTTGGGTAAGTGCCACAGCATGTCCTGATACTCCCAGTCATTTAGGCGGGATGTACTGGGAGGTACCACAGCTCTCAGCATGGAGAAGACAAAGCACAGTCCTGCACCTTCATATACTTCCTGCTCTGATGGAACACTGCAGCAACACTTGGGACAGACTTCTTGCCACAACGGAATGGATCCACTACTTTTGTTCACTATGGACAAAATGACCAGGCCAATGTCAGCAGACTGCTTCACTCTGAGATACACAGAGATGTATTAGTGCAAACACCTAATGCAAACCAACTGCAATGGAAACCCCCTTCCTCACATGCATTCTGGTTTTCTCTCAGTTACTTCTTACTGGCAACACTTCAATGCTAATAAGACACCATAAGTGTATAAAATGCAATAAAGATGTTTACATTAAACAGCAGACTACAGAATGAGATAATCTGTTCCATAAGCTACAGAAGCTCATCTCCAAACATCTATTTTCAGGTAAACATGTATATGCTAATTCAAAGAGATCTGACAGTGGAAGGGCTTATTAATTTTATTTTATTTTTACCTTGTTGGCAAACAGCTAACAAGTTCCAAGACTTGAACACTGAAATTAGCAAAACAGCCTTACAATATGACACAATTTTTAGCAATGAGAGCAATGAAAGCTTGGAAAAGCTTTCCAAGCAACTAACTGATTAACCATTACTTGTAGTCCTTGAACTGCAAACAGCTTTATAAAAAGTACCCTTTAATCCAGCTTCCACGGCAAATCCTTGAGCCTACCTACATATTAAAGCAGGGGAAGAGATACGTGATCAGCTCAGTGTTATCACTCCAAACCAGCTCTACAAATTCCTGATTAACTCTGTCCTGTTCTACTGCTCCCTAAAAAGCCACACAACCTGCTGCAAGGTCAGACAGCAAAACATGTCCTCAGTTTTATTGGCCAGCGGAGATTTCCCTCTCCTGGACTTGTTACAGCAAAGGATTAGGCAGTGCAACAAAGCAGCTCCATGTAATCTTAGACATTGCCCAAACATCCTCCTCTGTATACCCCTGGAAGAGGATATTGCCCTCCATATGCTCATAAGCTCACATTTCTGTGTGAATGACATGGCTTCTCAGGGCCCTTGGCTTCCACTGGTGCTTTGGAACAGCTAAAGTGGATTTCTCTCCAGTTTCTTCTGAACTATCATGAACTGCTGCTCATGGTCTGAAGTGATGCCAGGACAAAGTGGGTGCTCATGTGCTCAGACTGAACACCAGACACTAGAAGTCAATTTTCCTCTAACATCATCAAATTCACTACCTTGTGGCTTGGTCCCTTTGCTGGCACCTTGGAGACCAGCTTTCTGCAGGAGCACCTGGGTATAATTTAATGGATGATGATGCATGAGCTAATGTAGAGGTCACTTCTGGGATTACACACTAACAGAAGATATAATACAAAATGCTCTTGGAAATATCTCTCAAGGGTAATAAAGGTGACAGGAGGAAATACAGACTACACATTTCTTTATTAATAAATAAACTACTCGGAGATTGAGACAAAACGTCCTATCACCAGGAGCATCCTGAATTATAAAGATATTCTCTAAACATTTGCCAAAGAAGGGAAAGCATGCAAATTACAGCTAGCTATAAAAATTGTATGTTGTGAGCTGTTTTATGGGGTATAAAGCCTAGAGAGCTGAACAGCTTGAATAAAACAACTTTGAATGACTGGCCTCACTTCAGAAACTTTGAAAGTATGTCAGAATGATACTCAGAGCCTTTTAAAGTAAATATTTTCATAGGCTGATGCATTGTTTTAAGGTTCATATTAGTAAAAAAACGTTAAATTTGCTCCAGTGAAACTAAGACAAGCCTTGTTCCTTACTAATTAAATGATGGGGAAATTATAAACACACAGACACAGAATCTGTATAAAAATTATTGGTTTTCTACCACAACTAATTTTAAAGAAAAAGTGTCGTCCTAAAAGCACAAATTTTATATGAAGGAACACTTCCACTGTTAAAAGCTGCCAGAGATAACTCACAGAACAGTAATAACACAGTACCACATGCTCAGAAATAGCTGCTCTCAGGAATGCTTCACTCCTGCCTGACACAGATACAGGTTGACAGACCAGATTTTGGCCAGGACTGTGCTCTGTGATCCATCTGACACACTCCTCCCCAAAGAGGCTGCTCAAAGAGGAGAGACACCAAGGACAGGCAGAGGGCTGATGACCTTGCCATGAGTACCTGCCCCACGTGTCTGCCCTGTGAGCAGCTCTTTTCCCAAGCTACCTCCCAGCAGCACCTTCTCCTGTGCTATGGCCTGAAGTTACCTTGAAAACTGGGTTTAGAAGCCTGAGATAATAAAGAGGTTCCAAAATACTGTCTCTGGGTAATGAAATTTGCCTACACTCTCCAGGAAGATGAATAACATCTGTAATACTAGTGTCTCCAAACTCTACAGTGAATTAAATTCTGCCAGTGAGTCCACCCAGATCCACCCACTAGCTCCTACACACCTCCATAAAATTAAACAACTGAGACGGAGAAAAACATGTATCACAAATTATTTTCATTTTACTTTACTTTGTTTCAAGGAAACACTAGAAATGGTCCCACATAAATATTTATCAAACCACTCTAAATTGTAGTAAATGAAAATATCCTTTAACCTGCATACAAAATAACTGAAAACTATTTTAAGAGACAGCAAGAAGATGCAAGGAGTTTGAAGCAGAAAATTCATTCCTTTCTGCCAAATAGACAGAACAGTGCAGGCAGGTCTGGTATATTGTAAACTATATCATCTGGTGTTTCTAGTTCCCATTACGAGTCCTTTGAAGCCATGATTAGGGCTTTCCAGCACCAACTGCCTTCTCTAGCCACAGTTTGTTAGGAATTTCTATCACTTTTGAGGTATCCAAATAAAAGATCAGACCATTATCATTAGCACCATAAAGAAACCCATGGAGTCCGTAATAATCTGAACTCTACCTCCATTTAACAGTACCTTAAAGCTTTCAGCACTGTGAAAGACAGGACTGGTTCATTAACATGAATTTCAGGGCTGAAGCACCTAAAGATACTAAGTTAACAGGGTCATCTACAAATTCCATTCTTACCAGAGATTCTCTACAGGGTTAGAAATTCGTAGCATCAAATGCCTAAATTTAAAGTTCTAACAAAAGTTAGGAGACTCAGGCTCCTGAACAACCCTAGGAAATAAAGCAAGCAATCTTTGAAAGCATTCTTTAAGTCCATGCTCACGGGTTTTGCAAGAACATTGAAGATCCCCTAAGTATTTCATTAACACCACTGTTATATCTTTGTGTTCAATTTCAGTGGGACTTAAGATGTTTCTATGCTTTTCTGCTCCAGTTTCCCCACCTGTGCAGTGAAGTTAGCAATTCCTTACATGTCAGGATGTTGCTCCACCAACTCTGACAAACGCTACAGAAGCTGCTGATTTTATCTCGTCTCTCTGCTCCTCTAGAACTCGCTTTGATCATTTCCTATTACCAATATGTCCATGGGTAGTGTAAGGGTAAATACAGAAACTCTTTGTGTGCCAGGCTGTTATATTAATATGTAGAAACAGATGCCAGACTAAAAAGTGGAGCTAGAGTAAAAATGCAGTTTAGCTGAATTACAAATCATCAAAAAAGGAGGATTCCAGCATTTGGGCCTGATCTCATCTAACTCAACCTTTCAAGAAGTCAGGAACTCCCACTAATTGTTCAGATCACTGCAGCCAGAAAAGAGGTTCTGATAGATGGTATTCAGTCTCCCAAAGTGGGTGATATCATAAACCCTTATGCATTTGTCGGACCCACAACCAACTCCTGAAACAACAAAAATACACCACTTTGCTCTGGTATCAGCACTATGTGGGTGTAAACAGCAGAGCTAAGAAAATCCAGTTTTTTAATAAGGCAGTGTAGGACCTCTGACAGAGACCATTTCCACAAGAGTAGTCATAACTATCAGAGCTAACCTGTGATGGAAACTCAGAGCATACTCTCATCCCACAATTTTTTTACCACATCTCTGCTCATTTGTATCACAACAATATGGAGATAAAACAGTGCATTTTACAGAATTTTCTCCTAAGAAACTGCAATTAGCAGACTGGCAAAGAGAGTGGAGATGCACACCAGGCAGCAAGGAGTACTAAAGATGAGAAAATGGTTCCAGCTTCTCTTTAGCATAAGAGTTGCACAGGGAGAAGGCAACTAGTCACTTCTGCAAGACCCAAATATAAGAGATCGATCAATTTCTGTAGCTAGAAAAGGGGGTCTGATGTTTTAACACTGTGTTGTCAGAAAATGATTATAAACTATTATTTACAATACTCTCACCTCTACACGATTAAATTTTTTTTTCCATTTTTTTTTTCTAGAAGCGCATTTATGTGTGGGTTTCTGAATGAGAGATAATTCCCAGAAACTAGATTAAAACCATGAATTTGGTAGAGAGGAGTCATAACAAATTACCTAGTAGTGAGGCTGACAGTAAATCTTCTTGTTCACAGTTAACAGGGATGGCCTATATCTGACCAAACTACCTGAGCTACTTTCACAAGGACCTTCACACATTTTCAGAGCATGATTCACCCAACTTATTTCATATTTTTACATTAGGGTGAAATTAATCATGTTTCTCAGTGATTTGTTTCCTTCTGTTGACTTGAAAAAGCTTGCAGTGACTAGTTCTCATTGTAGACAACCATATTTTATAACAGATTACATATCTGGATCCCAAAAAAATGAACATGACGGGGAAAAGAAAAAAAAAGGCAGTTTTTAACAGGAGACAGAAGGATCACATTACATGTTCCTCAGTGCAAGGTTTTTAAATGGCATGTTTCTGACATTTATATCAACAGTCAATAAATAAAAAAAAGTTCCTCCCTTTTTTTAACCTCTAGAAAAGTCTGAAACCAGATTTTTTAGTTATAAATCATGACTGACTTCTAAACCCATGAGAAATTTCATTTTCTATCTAAGGTAGTGGGAAACCACAGATGGAGTTGAAAGGTCAGGAACTGCAGCAATCCACTTCAGGAGACTTTCTATTTATTTACAGATTTGTACTGGCTCTGACTCCTAGAAATGGAAAATAAATACACTGAAGCAAATTTGGAAGTGATTCACACTTCTATCTGGCAAATACTTGCTATGCTTCTGGTTACCACTATTTAGCAGTGAATGCTGTAACAATAGTCTTCAATCTACCAATTTTATATGTGACACGAGGCAAAGAGCAGCACTGTAGGAAGAGTATTCCAGGCTCACCCCCTCTTACCAAGCTACAAAAGCACCCAGACTTGCACATTTACACTGTGCAGAAGGATCTGTAAGGACCAATACAGAGAAGACTCCCAAGCTCCCTGACTGCAATCCACTGTTCTGACCTAAATGGAGAAAAGCCTGCTGTGAAAAGCCAAAAACTAGATCATAGACTCATTTAACTTTCAACTGAAAGATCATTGAGTCCAACCATTAACTCAGCACTGCAAAGTGGATCACTAAGCCACAGACATGAGTACAACACCCACACGTTTTTTGAACACTTTCAGAAATAGTGATTCCACCACATCCCAGGGCAGCCTGTTCCAATGGCTCACAACTCTTTCAATGAATACATTTTCCCTAACACCCAATCTAAACCTCTCCTGGCCATTTCTTCTTGTCTTGACACTTGTTACTTGGAAAACAGACTGACCCCCACCTCACTACAAGGTCCTTTCAGGCAGCTGTGGGGAGTGAGAAGATCTCCCGTGAACCTCATCATTTCCAGATGCACCATTGTGCACCCACTTACATCTGTAGTGGAAGGAGACATCATCAGAACAAATGCACAGCTGCATGGTGCAGTGTGTATCCATCATGAAGACCTGCTTCTCCTCATTCCAACCCCTCAGTATCCATGTGCCTCGGGAAGCAAAAGCACATCTCACTCAACACACAGGGCAACACCACTAACATGTAATATTTCAGAAAAATAAAAAACAATGCATTTGAGCAGAATTTTGCTGAAAGAACAAACTTCCTTGCAGTCCAGCCTGCTCACATATCAGGATGAATTTGGCCCAGTTTATATCCTAATGATTATAATGGATGCTGCAGTCATCTTTTCATTAAGGCAGCAGCCAAAAATATTGATTTGTTGTACTTCACACTCCTGCTTACCTTCACAAATTTCAGGAGAGACGGTACATAAGCCAATAGAGTTGGTCAGTTTAAAAGTGACAAATGAACTATACTGAAAGTAAATAAACAGCTATCTCTTTATAAATTAATTCAGTATGTGACTTAAGCCCTTTTCTACAGCTAGAAAGCTGATTCATCATTCAGCAGCATTTAAGTTGCCACCAGTTCAACAGCAGAGTATTAATGTTGCATTTTATTTGACACAGAAGGTCAAATCCAGCATTCAGCTTACAACAGCATGACCTGGAGTAACCCTGAAGCCCTGCCCTCCACATCGCCCTGGCAGCAGCTCAGCACCCAAAGTGTTCTTCAAATTGCTTTCAAGAAGGCTTTCAAGAAGGCATTGAACATTTACAGAAATCAGAAACAAGAATCCCAAACCACTTGATCTGCTATATTATCTTCTGGATTATCTTCTGGAATGATTAAGTGAAATCGCACAGGTTGGCTCATTTTCACATAACACTTGTGAAAGAGTGAAAGGCAGAAAAATCTTTGCATCTTGGGAGATTTGGGGCTTTTATGCCTCCGCAAAATATATTTCAATTTCAGAAAGAAAGTATATTTGGAACACTGAGAACAATTTCCATTCCTGTTAAAACATCATTTGTTTTTTACTGAACAAGGGCCCTAACTTATTCTAAGTCATCACCTCTACTAGGGTAGGTACAGGGTAAAAAAACTGCTTATTTCACTTATGAGTGATATGCAGTGAGTTACCTTCCCTACCAGCTCTTTTAAGTTAATAAATGTTGAATGCTGAGATTTCTGCATCAATATTGCAGCACTGGCACCAACCTCCCTGTGCTTTATAAAGAGCCCATTGAGACAAAGTTGATACAACTCAATAAATAGCTAGGATGACATTTTCAAATGCAGGAGCTTAATATTTAAACACATGTCCAAGTGTCTGAATAATGTTGCCTGAATGCCTTCCGCTGCTATCAAACTGTAGGACATGTAAGTTTCTAACATTCCTGGAAATTACACTAGTTGCCCTCTTGACTTCTGACACTCGAGTCTGATGTTTCCGGACATAAGGTTTTGACTGCAATCATCTGTGTACAGCTGTAGCAGCAAGGCTGTAGCAAAAATAGAGTAAAATATTTTTCTCTGCTTATACTATGAGATCCACAGCATTTGTGATGTCGTCTGTTTTTCATAACGTTCAGTTTAGAAAGTTGACATTTGATTAAACAGTTTGAATTTGCCAAAACATACATTTTAATCTTATGTTTAATACCACATTCTCAATTAAAAGCTTCAGAAGAAGACATACAAACCGCAGTAAACCCACAGCCCTAACATATTTAATATAATTTCTGAAACTGTTGACTAATATTTTCTAATTCTCTCACTACTTCCAGTGCTGCAGAGCTGCACTATTACTCCCAACAACCACCAGACATTTAAACAGCCAATTTTTAAGTGTTTTACTAAACACACTTTTATATTTAGTATTTTGAACATTTTCCAATAGGGTGGTATGGTAATAAAGTTCAGCATCTGAAGAAACTTCACTATATTAACAATGCTTTCTAACATCAATATTTATAATACTACTGGCACCAAAGGAAAACTAGCACAGGTCATTTACAGCTATGAACATTTCCCTGGATTTTTACCTTTTACATAAGCACAACAACACTGATAAACACAAGAAAGTGTATTACAGAGGATGGTGTGTCATTCCAGAATAACTCCCATGAAAAATGACTCCCAGCAACAAGAACAAGGCCACAAATAGGTTTTAGGACAAAATAATCTTTCTTTCATGCTCCTTACTTTATTGAGTTTAACACTGGATCTAAAGTCATGAGTATTGGGATGTTGTGGAGGTGGTCTGAGCAATTTACAGTGATCAACAGATAATGCAGTGACTGTAAGAGCATCATTCTGTAACTATCACTGCCTTCTAAATGGAGCCCTCACATAGCTGCCGAAAAGAAATGTGTATTATTTCACATCCACAGAGTACTGAATGTAACCAGGTAATTAAATCATGTCCTTGCTGTGCCTGGAAAATCCTTACTTATAATTTTATCTTGCCTGTTAAGAAGAACTGAATTTCTTGTTAAGGGTAGAAAACAATTATGCCTCAGCTTTGCTTTTGAAAAAAATCTCTACGAAGGAGAAATTAGAAGCAAAACTCACCAGTTTCTTCATCGATGCTGAATCTCCCCAGGCCACTACCATCCCTGATGGAATACTGGATCTCCCCATCTCTTCCAGAGTCCTCATCTCGAGCAACAACTTGCAAAACACTTGTACCAATGCGGGAGTTCTCCTTTACAGATCCAATGACAGCAAAGTCAGGAAAATAAGGGGTATAAAGATTTTCGTTAACATCCACCACTTCAACTTCCACAAAAGAAAGAGAAGACAGAGAAACTGGGCGCCCCTTATCCTTGGCACGCACGGTCAGGTTGTAGAACTGCTGCTTCTCGTAGTCGAGCTCCTTGTTGAGGCGGATGGCGCCGCTGGCCTTGTCGATCTCAAACCGCCCGTTGTAATCGTTCACCAGCGAGTAGCGCACTTGGCCTCCCAAGCCCAGGTCTGGATCGTGAGTTTCCAACCAAGCTATGACAGTGCCAACTGGCAAGTCCTCAAGGACCTTCACATTGTAGCTGGATGGGATAAAGGCCGGAGAACAATCATTAACATCATCCAAAAAAACCTTCAGAGGCACAACAGAAAACTGCTGATGGCCACTCTCTGCTCTGTCCCGAGCCTCAATCTTCAGTGTGTAGTTTGCTTTTGCTTCCCGGTCTAGCTGATCTGAAACATAGACCACTCCCGTGGAACTGTTGATAGCAAATTGATGGGTGTCTGTCAGTACTGAGTAAGTCACTTCACCATTGGATCCTAAGTCTTTATCTCTGGCTTCTACCTGGATAATCTCTGTACCAAGGCTTGTACTTTCTAAAATATTAACCGAATAACTGTCCTGTAGAAAAACAGGCTTGTTATCATTTGCATCCTCCACAGTGACAGTCAGCAGTCTCCATGCAGATTTCTGTGGATTACCTAAATCATAAATTGTAATATTAAGGAGATAGAGCTCTGTTTTTTCACGGTCCAAGGGCATGAGAACACTAAGTATCCCCATCTCCATGTCAATGTTGAAACAACTATCTACATTACCATCAGAAATTGTATAAAGTACTCTTCCATTAAAGCCCGAGTCAGCATCATAGGCTTTTATCCTCAGGATGGTGGCACCAACTGGCAGATCTTCTGAAACCTTCACATCAGTAGGAAAGGATTTATCAAAATGAGGTGCCTGCCTGTTGATTGAATAAAAATCAAGAAAACCATCTTCCAAATTCAGCTTCACATTTGCTTTTGCCTTTTTGAGCAATTTTTCTGCTAGCTTCTGAGCAACTCTAGTTTCTCTACAGCTAAAGGTCTTTGAAGACACTTTCCCATGAACTACTGAAATATTAACAAACATAGCATCAGCAAAGTTCTCTCCATCAGTTGCCGTTATCTTAAGGCCAAAATTGCTATTCTTTATGCCAGAGTTAACAAGAGATTTTTTAAGCTGCAGAACACCAGAGTCTGGACTTAAATAAAAAAGGCCAAGTTCATTTCCAGAGATTATTTTGTACTTCACAAGCTCTAACTCATCTATGTCTATTGCAGAAACAGCAGTGATGTGACCACCAACAGGAAAATCAGATGAAATCACTCCTTGACAGGCAACTTTTTCAAAGAGGGGCTTGTTGTCATTGACATTGCCAATGTATATGGTGACATTCACCTCACTTTCGTGGCGGTAGGGAGAACCCCAGTCAGATGCTCTCACAATGAACCTGTAACTTTCTGGTGAGGACTCAAAATCCAGTTCTTCAGATGTGCTGATGACACCTGTAAACTGGTTTATTGTAAATGGCAGTGAGTTCAGACTGGCAATACTGTAGGTGATGTATCCGTTTTCTCCCCTATCTTCGTCAACGGCTGACACTGCCAAAACGCTGGACCCCACTGGGACACTTTCATTGACGAATGAGCTGTAGGAGAGCTGCTGGAACTCTGGAGTGTGATCGTTTGCATCCTCTAACCTGACAGTAACCTGGGCTTTTAAATCACCACCTTTGTTTGCATATACTTCTAATTCATAGAGGTCCTTCTCAATGATTTTCAAAGGACGAGCAGTAGTAATAAGGCCTGTGTTGGGATTGATCTTAAAATACTCAGCATCCTCACTTGGAGATATTCTGTATTCTACACCCTGTGGCTCAGGCATCAGCTTAACTACTGCAACCACCACACCAGGAGGTGAAAATTCACTGATGTAAATATCATATGCTTCCTTTTCAAACTTCAGGGGGATAGTTTCTTTCTTGGGACTAGCAATGTGGACCAGTTTGACCGCAGAAAATTTCTGAGGCGATCCTTTGTCCTTAGCTTGGAGAGTGAGGTTGTAACCATAAGGGAAGCTGTCCCAGTCAACAGGCTTTCTTTCCTTGATTTTGTACTCATTCATCCATTTCCCTTCTTTAGTCAGAAAGAATTGTTCTAGAGGATCTCCAGCAACAATAGAAACAGATTCAATTTCTCCATTGGCTCCTTCATCTAGGTCATCAACATTAACAACTGCATAGGTAGGTTCCTTGTCTGATGGGGAGGGAATGTGGGTTACTACACTTATTGTTGGGGCATGTTCGTTTATACGTTCAATGTGAACATAAAGCTTGGCAGTGCTGCTTACGCCATTGTTTCCATACAGCTTCATCCCACGGTCCACTGCCAGAATCTCAAGGTCGAATCTGTTTTTCTCATCATAATTTAACCGGCCACTTAAGGAGATAACACCACTCGTAGGATGAACTGAGAAGAGATCAACTTTACCTTTAAAGTAATAATAAAATTCACCATTGGACCCAATATCCGCATCTGTTGCGGTCACCTGTGCAATGCTAGTCCTTAAGGGAGTGCTTTCTGCTATTGTGACAGAGTACGTGGTTGGTGAAAACAAAGGTCTTAGGTCATTCATATCCAAAACCTGGATGTTCACTTTTGTCCATGTTTCCAAGTCCTCTCCTCTGACAGACCCTTTTACCATCAATAAATAGTTGTCCTGGATTTCTCTGTTCAATATCGCAGAATTCCCACCTTTAGTCCTTATTCTGAGGAAGCAGAAGTCAGCAATGATGACTTCCTCCGCTTTAAAAAAGCCCTCATCATCACCAGACACTATTTTGTACTTGATATCCCAGGAAAGGTCAGCCATGGTAATGCCCATCCTTGTCTGACTGTTGACATAGGTCCTGGCTGCAGAATTCTCGTACACTGTGGCATTGTAAGTGGAATGTGTGAAGTGAAAGCCAGGCGGGGCAGTCCCGTGAGCCACCTGGCAAACCAAGGCCAGGAACTTGACAATCAGAAGGGCAAGGCATGATGGAGGTAGCCGTGAGCCTGACCAGTGGCCCATATTCACGTCCATCACATCATTCTTTCACCCTGTGACAGAGAGGAAAAACAGGAAATAGTTGAACAAGACATAAAAACTGCACTGTGAAGTGACATGTCAAAATTACTTACTAAATTTCTAACTGAAAGCAAAATCTATGTAATATCAATTCACCACATCTTTAACAAAACAGAAAGAGAGAACACTATACACACATAGAACTTATAATACCATATGAACATAGAACACACCAGCTCTGGGTATTTTCACACCTGTCTGAGTAGTACATATGCATGTCCACATATACATATATATATAACTACATATATGTATGTATGCACAAATTTTTAAAATAAAAGACCCTACCACATCCATTTACACATGCATACAGTCCAGAATAATAATCACAGTAAAAAAAAATTAAAATCCACTATACATACTTGTATAAATTTATATCGAAAGATGAACCATATACAGAAATTATTTTTTCTTATTTATCAGCAGCTCCAACTAAGCCCAAACTTGTTTGTTTTCAGAGCATATTGGAAAATTCACTTTCAGTTCCAACATTTGGAAGAGAGACAGGATTTTCCTATGTATGTATTACTGTCATAGTCAAATGTTACTTTTTTTTTTATGATGAGTTAAGAATGATGACATTTGAGCCATCAAGAACAAGTAGAATAAGAAAATCATTATGCAGTCATTACTTTAAATACAAATACCTTCAGAAAAGGTCCAGTGCCTCACTTCAAGAATCTAAACTGTGTGGTTAAGCAGAGACAGAGTAAGTGGAGGCACTGGCTGAAGGTTGCTGGAGGGTACTGCAGAAAGTGAGAGCCAAGTCCCGCTTATCTATCCCTTCCTCCTTGAAAGCAGAGGAAAGGAGCCTGAGGAAACTAGGCAGGTACTACCATAAGGCAATGGGAATAAGTATCTTTGTTACAGAGTACATGCACTGCTACTTGTGAAAATCATAAAAATTTATTTTAAAAGGCAAGTATTGAAAGACCCCCTGCACACACACATTGTTCTCATTGTTGTTCAAAAGCTACTTGAAAATGTAGTTTTCTCCAAGCTAGAACACAGGGAGGAAAAGGATAGGAAAAGTTGCCAATGACACAGGTTAATTTAAACTTCCAACAAGATTTCAGCTTCCCCAAGGAGATTTATAAATTGCATGCAAGTTTTGGAATATGAATTGATATTATTTGTCACCTCCAATGTAATGGAGGGACTGCTGCAGTTTCACTACTAACAACAAATAATTCATCATACTGGTGTTGCAATGTCCACACACAGCACTTCACTTCCTGATCCCACAGTCTATATCCAACTGTTTAACACACTGATCAATTTGGTCAATTCTCCCAAGTGTTTGTCAAAGCACTCATCTTCCAATCACTTATTTTCACATGCAATTCTCCCCCTGCCTTTGTTTCCTTCTTATTTTCTTTTCTATTCTTAAAAAAAAAAGGAAATAAACTTTTTAAAAAGAGAATAAAAATATAAGACTATTGCACCTCCGGGACCTGCATTTCCCCCAGTAGCCAGCGAATTTCATTTGCAGCAGTTCCTTTTCTGAATATGCCCACTCAATTCCTATGCACATGGCACGTGAGTCCTATGATTAACATCTTGTTGCATACAGTTCATACATCAAATAAGCACAATTCCCCAAAATGCTTAGGGTGCATGAGGGAACAAAGAAGCCCCAGGATGGAATTCATCTACTTTATATAGGCAAGATTATTTTATTGTTGTTACCACTTATGCAGCTGAAAGACCAGCAGTGGCACCTTATTCTTCAGCACAACAAACATTCATCAATATGATCCACCAGTATGAAAATATCAAAGTCCCTTATTTTCATGGGGCTTTATGGGATCACTTTTGAGTACTGAAACTAAAAGCTGTTGCCTCAGACTAGTGTGGGAGATGATGCCAGTTGTATTTATATTTTATATATATACATATATATATATATATACACATACATGTATTTACACAACATACAATAAACTGCTGAGGAAATTCGGCCAATGAAAATGAGAAAGTATAATGAGACAACTCTCATGGGAATATAAAGGGCTGGACCTTTTCTGTGATGTGCATTATTGAAACAATCAGACAATCACTGTATTGCTGCCTTTCACAAAGAGCATTTCAGCACCCTTTGTCTACACCACAATACCTGTCTCTCCTGCTGCTAAGAGAGAGAATTTTTGCTGGCTTACAAAAGAGACTGATGTTACATTTCATATGAGCATCTAGACTTCTTTCACCACAGTTCAGCAACTTCCTAGAAATTCATTTTCCTATTCTTTGAAGTAAGGAAATGAATTGTCTTATCCTATTTGTCTCATTTGGTGGTCTAGTTTCTCCTGTCCATGCCATGGTTCAGCATGAGCAGGTTTCTCTCTACCTTTCAGGGCCATCAACATCAGGTTTCCAAGTCCAGCATAACTGGAAATCATTTTTCCTGAGAATATCATTGCTAAAAAAAAAAAAAAATTATTTGAAACTTTACTTTCAGCCCTACCCAATGTTACAGACTGCTGTGGCAGACAGGCATCAATGTAGATATTTACAAAGCTCAGCAATTAGGGGAACTTAATGAAAAAGTTGTGCATATCCTAGGCAATAAAACACAACAACCTTATACTCCTATTCCATATATCTGATAATTTTTAAAGAAGGTTGGGGCTAAGACCTTATCTCAAATACACTGCTTCAAGCTCAGTCATGTCAATAGTCCACCAAGTTTTAGAGGTTCAGTGCAATCAATATCAGTCCTGAAAAACTAATTTCCACCTAGAAGCAGCATATGTATATGTGTGCTATTGAAAGCATGTTTTAGCAATGTGTACATATGTATACACAGACACACAGATCACGTATTTTTAGGTAGAATTTCATGGTTGGCTCTGGAAATATTGGACCTTCACATCAGGCAGCACTTTCAGGGTTTGATTTCATCTCAAATGTGGTATGCAGAGTTGTAACAAGCTCCTCATTGAAGTTATTAATCTATCCATATATTTATATGGCTATCACCATTATATTATATGAAATTCCCAATGGATGAGCTATTAAGCTGCCATTTGGGCAACCCAAGAATGTTTTATTCATTTCCTGAATTCTTTTCTTCTGCAATATTTGTTTTTAAGAGTTCATAATACATACATACTTAACACACAGGAAATGTAACGAGATAGGTGACAGAAACAAAGTACAAAGCAACCCGCTGTAAATTAGGAGGCATTTCTTTAAAGGCATTTCTTGTCAAAAGATGTTATGTTTAACGTGAAGAGAAAGGTTGTGACTATTTTTGCTTGATTTTAAAATGTTTGGGCAGGAGCTACTAAAATAAAAATTCCCTAGTACTGCTCAGCATGGTTAGTATGAAGGGGAAAAAAAAAGGGGGAAAAACATAAAGGAAATTAAATGAAAAGGGAACAGGGAAAAAGGAAAAGGTAAAAGCTTTCTGAGAGAGGAAAACTGCTCTACAATAACAGCAGAGACTTAACGTAAACAAATCCCTTCTAACTACACAACAAAGTGAAAAAAAATCAACACAGCATAGAAGTCCAGAATCTTTCCACTCTAGCTCTCATAAAATTCTCTGGCCTTGAAGTGGGAAGGAAAAAATGGCAAAACAGAACAGTGTGTCTTGATTTTTTATACTCTTTAAAATAAATTTGAATATCATGGAGAACTCTATGATTTTAAATTCAATTCATCATTTGAGTCTTTTTTTTTTTTGCTCCTTAAACAAAGGTGGCTAACTATATGAACCAAACCTTGCAGAATAGCTGCAAGGACCTGTAGGAGGCCGGTGCTCCTTAGAGGAATTGAGAGAGGTATGATCATCATTCCTTTATCTCATCTTGGCTCTGGCAACCTCCAGGCTGGGCTGCATCCAAACATAACACCCCACCAGACAGAGAAGGAAGACTGAAGTCCCAGGAACTTCAGGATTCCTGCACACCAAAAATGGGGTTCTAACTCAATATGTACATATGAAACAAGTGCTATCTGTTCCTTGGTTTGACTCCCTTTCCCCAGGCTAATTTTTCTAATTCCAAAGACCTCCACATCATAAAATACTTGAAAAAGAAAATAGTGCATATGTCTCTTGGGTAAACAAGAGCCAAAAGGTCTTTTATAGAATATGAGGAATATAGCAGGCAAATTTCTTCAGCAAACAGGAGGAATAAGCTTTTAGTAGGTGACAGAAGGGATAACAAAAGCGCCTTCTCCTCTCTCCCTACTTTGCCTCCGAGCCCAGTTATACTCTGAGAGCATGTTTCCAGTTGGCCATTAAGCAAATTAATTCAGGCAATGTGACTAGCTAATACAAAACAACCATTAAAGACTTCTTTACGTGTCCTTTGAAGACAGAAGAAACTCATTTGTGCTTTATCTTCCAGCTTCAATGAAGGGTGAAGAACCCAATGGAGCCCATATATAAGTCCTCTGGGCTATGAGAAGGAAAAAACAGTTTCTTGACTTCAGGTAAATTCCTGAGAGTCGAGGTATTTATGCACCTATGTGTACAGTGAAAAAAAAGGGGGGGTCAAGAAACCTGGACTGAAAGATTTTCATCTTAATTTGCATTTCTCTTGGTGAAGCTGGGAAAGGACATGTGTCTCCTCACACAGGACAGGATTGGAAACCTCATGGTATGGACAAATACTACAATTTGGAATTACTATTGCTTCCTTGAGAGAGTTGCCACAATTATCTAAGCAGCTTTACAGCAAAAACTGTATATTTGAAAATGCAAAGGTTATTTTTGAGAAGCAGAAGAACAGTAACATCATGTGCACATGAAGTCTAAGTAGTATGTAGAGAAGTCATGCAACTGCTCTAGAACAGAAGCTCTTGATTTCTTTGGAAGTGGCCTTAATCTTTCAAGGAAACTCCTGTCATTGAAACATCAACATCAACAACAGCTAGTCTAGGCTCATGTCTAACCATCAAAACACAAGGCATAAAACCCCTTCTCAGCGCACTTTTTTATCAACAACAGCAAAAGGTACAGAAGGTTTTGACTACACAAAACCTTCTGCATGACCAGGCCATTAGGAGCTGCAAAAAGGATACCAGGAAGATTGCAAAGCATTGTGGTAGGTTTGCAGTTGTTACCTATGAAGGCCTTGGATCAAGCTGCATCAGTGATGGAAAAAGAACTGTCAACAAATCTGTTGTCAATATTGCAACCAGGAGGTGAGAGTCCATGTATATCAGTGCTCTCTTGGAAGAAGTCTCTTCCATAGCACAGAATCATTGAAAACTCTTCTAAACTCATGGGAATTATTATTTAGGCATTTGGAAGGAGTTTAAAGACCAAGGTGTCATTCTATTTGCAAAGCTGAAACACAGACTAGAGAGACATGGATTTTTTAATTCTCCTCTCATTACACAGGTAATATCATTCGCATGCTGTCAAATTAATAATGAGTAAGGGAAAAAAGCACGTTTAAACAACACTTCCCCTAGCCAGACAACTTCCTTGCACTCCACAATAATTCACCCAGTTAGGAAAGGCTAACAATTTACTGGCCAGGAAAAGAAGTCAGAATACAGAACAGGAATTTAGAACATGTGCCGTACAGAAATGAATTAAAGATTTGTGTTCAAGTCTAGGCAGGAGGCAAAAAAAATCATAGTGACACTGACAGATTTACAACAGGAGATATATTCATGGAGCTACCTGCTCCCTGATGAGCACAAAGATCTGCTTTTCCATATATATGATTATATCATGATGTGTTTATCCCCAGAAGAGAAGGTGAAGACAAAATGATCATTTCTGCAGAGTAAGCCCTTGCAAGAGACAGCCCTATAAATCCTAACCTTTCTCAGAGCTGCAAATCCTCCTGCTGCCTGCATGTCATTCCACACAGGAGACAGGCCGCTCAGCGTGTAGCAAGTGTAATTCAGGCCGTCCCTAGGAAATGAAGATTTAGCCACCCAGCCGTATGTTATGAATAACTTTGTTTTGCTAGCAGGTGCTGGGGATTTTTTCCATACAACACCAATTTTTGCCAAGTATCAGTTCATCAGCAAATGCTTCCACCTGTGAGCAGGGGCTGAACATCATTTTTCTTTCCCTGATAAAGGGTGCAAAGGGTCTGTTGGACTCTCCGTTTCCCAATGAGGATGAAACGTGGCTTGAGGAAAATGTAGGAGGAGGGGGGAGGAATAATTTGCCACCATGTGAAATCTGTCAAAAGTGAATTCCTGGGAGCCACCTTACAAAGGATTTGAGCTTGTCCCTTGGTGGTCTGCCTCCAGGGAAACAAAGGCTGCTATCCAGTTTTCACGCTTTGTGTATCTCAAATCCCCCTGGGTCCTGCTTCTTAGTCACTGTAAAATGGGGATGTTTTGGGGCAGTTTCAAAATGAGCCAGTTATTTTCATGGGGGCTTCCTTATGGACACATTCAATGGTAGTATTTCTTGCTTATCTGGTCTTTTTTTTTCCCCTTATGTATTATTCATAAATCTACTTCGACCCCCGTCCAAGGAGTTCTAGCTCAAAAGGTCTTTCAAGGTGTAATGTCAGCAGCAAAAATCCAGTATTGATGAGTCGCACTCCTATTGCTGCTGGTCTTTCCCCAGCTCTCCCTTCACCACAGTAAATTTGGATCCCCTCCAAGCAGACAGTTTTTTACCAAGCTGCACCTCTGATCCTCAGGGGCAAGAGCTCTACTCATACACCCAGAGGCTGCTGAGGATGGGGAGCAGGACCACAGCCTGCCATGGGGCACATTCCAGCTGCATACAGTGGGACTTGAGCAGTGATTTGACTGGGCTTTTTGCAACTCTGCCCTTACCATAAGGAAAATATAAATGCTAATAACGCTAAATAATATTAATACAACAATTGAGATGAGATAGTCTTTGTACAAAACCCTAGAGCAATCCGAATCTCAGGTTTTTTTGCAGTATCTGGTGAAACACAGCAATGAAATAAATACTTTTTGAACTGCAGCACTGATGTGAAGATGATGTACCTGCAGCTTAAAAAACATATTCCACTTTTGCCACACAAGGCTCAGTTCCCACCATGAACTCTCTTCCATGGTTGTTTTCCTGCAAACTCACACCCACTAGTCCCAGCTGCTGCTGGTTGCTGCCTCTGGTCTGCTCTGTGTTTGGGATACTGCCCATACTCCTTTCTGACAGCCTGCAGAGGCTTGTATAAACTATCTGGATACGGTTTATAGTAAGAAAGAAGTCCATGAGATTTACAACTACTGTTTCCAGGGCCATAAATAGGTATGTAGGTATAAGGACAGCAGAAAGCTGTTACTCTCAGAGGAAAAAACTACTATATATCTCCCTCAGACATTCTGTGTGGGGAGGCAGGGCAGCTCAAATGGTCCAGACCTTTACGTATGGGCAAATGAAGGGAGATCGAAAATAGAGATGCATATACAAAAGCTTCTTCACTGCTGACACCTCAATATAAAACACGTGACACAAAATGGAGATTAGGGAAAAACACTATCAGGTTGGACTAGATGATATTTAAAGATCTCTCCCAACCCTAACCATTATATGGACCTATGATTATGAGATGCCAAATCAAAATCATGATAGTCCAGTAAGGACTTTACCAAGAGACTGTAGGATAAAGCTTTTCACTCTACACCAAAGTAGACATATGAGTGTAGCCAGGTGCCTTTAAATATAAACACAATTAAACAGAATAATCACTTGAGAACTAGCAAGATCTTACTAACCTAGTCAGGAAGAAAGAAAAAAAAATCTTGAGGCTAGGAATTGGATTATTGGTTTTCCAGTGCCATATCTCTTCAAGAGAGCTTTGACACACAGCAACAGAAAGAGATCATGATGGAAGTGGAAGGAGAAAATATTTTGATTGAGATTCTCAACAAGTTTGAGATTTGAGAACAAAACCTAGATTTAGCGATGAACATTTTTCTTTTGGTAGGGCAGGAATCTGCAGGGTGCTGGCACTTCCCGCTGTGTCACAGCCTGACACGGAGTTGTTTCTGGAGCAACACACCGGAGTTGTCTACAACCAGCTAGAGATGTATACATGGGTCTTGCTGCTAGGCACTGCAGAGCAGCCACCTTTCTGAAAGCCAGCTCCCCAAAATCAGCCTCCCAGTGGCCCTCTGATGAAACAGTCTCTGAAAACTTGGACAAACTGTAAAAACCCACAACTGTTCACAAGAAGAAAGAAAGAAACAAACAAAAAAAAGAAATTGTTGATAAATACAGTGGCTGCTCTCCAACTTTTTCTGAAAAAAAAAAAATCAGAAAGTTTGTCACTTGTTTAAGAGGCAGTATTTAGAGAGAGGGCTCTTACCATTACTTTTTAAAATTACATCCAGCTCTGGCCATAGTAGGTGGTTAACCTGCCTAAGTAAAAAGCAATGCACAGCTACATCAGGTCAAATAAATCATACTTTTTCTCAGATAAGTGAAATACATACTGCAGACATCACGTGGGAAATAGGTTTAAGGCTGACTGCATCTACTTTTCTAACAGTTCTGAGAGAAACCTAGAAATTTCCTTCCAGCTGATGTGTTAAGATTCAATCTCTGCAAGGAAGAAAAACTCTCCAAAAAACTGGCTTGGACAGCTATCTGCATTAGAAATGCCCAAATCCATACAAGGTGCTAAATCCAATTATTTTGAAGGGAATATAAGAACACACTATTTTTGATGCACACAAGGGTGTGCTTGTGGCACTCAGAGAGACAGATCTGTCGTGGCTGTGTGGAAGAGCCTCTGGTGCCACCTCCACCAGTCACCACCACCCAGAGAGCAGCCCTCAAGGGAAAAGCACAGCACTGGAAGTCTTCAGCATCCTGGAACTCCTTCCACATTCAAACATTTCATCCGTACTGAAACCGCGATTCTGCCCCCCCTCCAATGGTCGGCTCATACAAAGATATTTGAGACGATAACCACTTTTTACCTAACCATACATTAACTCAAACCACCACAGCTTCAGCTTTCCAACTCGTCCAGTTCAGTCACCACAGCTGGGAGTCCCTCAAAGGCAGTTGCGTGTTTGGAAAGGTTCAGTTTTGCAGACACGGCTCAATTAAAAACTCCACAGAGCACAGATCACTATTTAAAGCTGAACTGTTCGCTTTTGTTTATTTATAGCAAAACCATTAATTGCTAATCACATATTTGTTTGCTGGAAAACCAACGTTCCAAAATAAACACCAAGTTTAAAGACTGTTCACAGAACACTGAATGATATCAGGAACAGTGCTAAAAATGTAAATCAGAAACATCAAAACACATCAGGACTTCAACTGAAGGAACAAACAACCCATTATTTCTGTGCCAGAAAAGAGGTTACCCATAAGCCGTCAGTTACCCACAGAGTCATCTACAGTCCAGCAGTTATTTATGTCCTGAAGAATAACAGAGACCATGGCAGGGTATCTGTTGAAAATATCTTCATGGCAATCAGCACGTGTGAGATTAAATGAGAGATCTCTTAATGTAGATTTTTGATAATCACCTTGGAAAAGTGCCTTTAAAATATTTGGCACAAGAGGCAGAACCTCAGAAAAAGTGTATTTTCATTTACAATCCAGTTTCAAATGTCAAAATCATACCAAATCTGAAAAAGAAGAAAAAAGAAACTTGGCTTTCTTTTAGCTCTCCTCACTAGCAGAGCTCCACACTTCTCTCTGGAGAAGCATGTTCCTCAAATATCTACAGGAGCAGTGCATGGAAAACCAGGGGAAGCAGCCATACAGAGCTACAATCTGCCCTTACTCTATGAAAGGGCACAGCAGCCCAGGCTTCCTGGAGAGCCTCACTACCAGGAACACTAGGAAGCAGGAACAAACTTCCATGGCAGAAGTGCTACGCTATCTGCCTCCTGAAATCCCTGTGGGTACTGGACTTTTCTGAGGCACCCACACTCACTGGCTGTCACAAAAGCTTCAGCTGCAAAGTGCCTCCACCTGCCCTGACAGCACTGCCCTTCAGGTCTCTGATTTTCGTGCATACTTGAAGGTCAGGTTAGTGCAAACACTTAGCCCATTTCCAGCTGAGGCAATCGGCACAGTGTCTCAAGCCCCTTGCTCCAGGGTGCACAGGAGAACCCTCCCACATACTCCAGCTGTCAGTGCCTTGCTATGCTGCCCTTGATACCTGCAAAATCTAGGGCAGGAAGGTTTCCCTACAAAGCAATACTCGCCAACATTTATGGCCTAAACTCCCAGAAGAGAGGGTCATACAGTTGTGTTTCTCACTGACACTGCCATGGCTATTATTCAAAACTCATCATTTATTCACAGGTCATGAGCTTGGGCTTGGTCAGGAGCTTGGGTTTAGTCTTCACAATTACATGCAGATCTTGGAAAGTTAAGTGGACACTGATCATGAAATGGAGACCAGTAAGCCAGAGGTAATAAAAACATTAACAGCAACAATAGGGTTATGACTCCATTATGTTGCTTACAATGCAGCCAACCAAGAAAAACAGATGGATCTCAATGTCTCATCCTTTTCTATTTGTTCTCCTGGAGTCAGGATCACATGCAGCCAAAGGTCAAGTTGCAAAGCCTGTGTTCCAAAATCCCGGGCACACCAAACACTACCTGGAATAAATCACCTCAACATGCAAGGAAAGGTCAGGCCCAGTCCCCCTGACCATGAATTTGTCATCTCTCCCTCCTTTGCATCAGCTCGCCATCAGACTCCTTGGTCTGACTATTGCCTGGCTGCTGGTGCCACACCAAGTCCCTGTGGATAAATCTTCCTAATAAAGCCACCCCATCCCTTGGACACTCTGACAAGCAGAGAAACTGCTAGTGAAGTGACCACATCACATGCTAAACATCCCTACTCATGTTTGCCAATAAATGGGGCAGATCCCATGTCCCCAAGCTGCTGACACACGTTCCTAAAACACAGCCAGTCACAGGCTCTACACCTTCTGTTTGCTCACCCAGAGGGGAGTAATCAGTGGGGATTACTGATTAATCACTGATTACTGAGTAATCAGTGGGGATTACTCCCAGAGGGGAGTAATCAGTGCTAGCACCCCCATACCACCCCGCCTGTTCCCTCAAAAGCCAGGCATGGCTTTGCCATGCTGCTCCATCACTCCTGCCTCACCCCAAAGGTGCTGTGATGGTGTGCAGCTCCCAGGAGCAGTGCTAGGGTAGAGATTCTTACAGCATCCCACAGAAGCAAGCCCATTTTCTTTCCCCTTTCTTTTGACAGGAGAAGGGGAAAACTCCTCAGATACAATAAAAACAACTCCAGCCTAAATAACAACTCTTAACTCATGCCCAGTGAGGCTCTCTACTCCTGAATTTGAAACCTGAATTTAAAATGAGCACTACTTGCAAATAGCTCTTCCTCAGGCTCCACCATGCACTGACTGAAAGTCAGTTGCCATTTCAAGCTGACCCCTGCAAATCTGCAGAAAGGTAAAAAACCAAAAGTTGTTTTGGAGAGCATCAGGTCAAAGATCAACACCATTGGGAATAATTTAACCTGTTTCCTCTGTGTTTTTAAGATGAAACTATGCAGGGGGAAAATAAAGTTATATAAATAGCAGTGCATAAGCTTAGAAAGCAAACTTACAGATCCAAAACTAAGGGGGAAAAAAGCAGCATGCCTCACTTGTGAAACTATTATGGGCAAGGACAAAATATCTGTATATAATATTGTTCTGTACCACTTTGATGGGAAAAGACTGCCAATAGCTTTCGGCATATGAAAGCTGCTGGGAGGACTTCAATAAAACTGAATATACTGTTAAAAAACCTTCTCATATGCATCCCTAGAATTTATCTTCAAATGCCACTTTATTAAATTTTGTATTCTCTGGCTTTTGGAAAAATGCTTTTATTTTATTAAATGAAACTACACAATATATTGTTTCTTTGAAGAAAAAGCATCAGTAGGAATATAAAGTAGTTCTTTCAACACCAAAAAACACACAGCATTTTGAACTTGAAACCAGCTTCCAGTGAGAGAGCACACTTCTAGTTTGACTGAGGGTGTACACACAGACACACACAGCCCATTTCATCACACCCAGCTGCCCTCATAGCTCATGTAACTACACAGCCTGTGACAGATACAGACATTTCAGAGTTTAAACCCTTGTTGCTGTGTTTCTAGGGAATATCCCCAGGTCTAACAGGGTCTTGAAGAACACGAAAGCATTAATTCTTTTTTTGACGTGCAAAAATACTGCTCCCAAGCAGATATTCTGCAAGTGCATATGAAAGCATCCTCTGCAGCCAGTGGAACAATGAGATGTGCAAAAACCATGGAGGTAACACACACAGAGCTTCATGCCCACATGCAGCATCAGTGAAGGGCCATGACAGACGGTGCATCGTCGTGTGAGTACCGCAGCCTGGAGGCTCCTACCAATTTCTCTGCAAGAGTTACAGACACTCTGCACAACTAAACCTAATTATATTCAGGCATAATCCTTTCATGCCACAGCTTGGTGCTCACTTTACAGCAGGATAAGCCACCGTGGCCACCAAAGCAGCTGAACCAGGCTCCAGCCCCCTGCTTTTTCCTGTTGTTTCATTTTTCATTTTTATTTTTTGTTGCTTGTGTGTGTATGCATGGTTTTGGCATTGGTTTTGTCTTTGTTATTGTTGCTTTGGTTTAGTTTGGGTTTTGTTTATTTGTTTTCTGCTGATTTTGTTCTCAGTGGGGATTGAGCTGCCCTATTGTAAATATGCCTGTGAACAAAAGGGAGGGAGGGAGATGGGAACGGGTGCCTGGGGCAGGCAGGATCCTTTTCCATGTCCATGGCAGCTCAAACTGTTTGTTAAACAACAGCCGGAGTTGAGGCAACCAAGATGGTGTGTAAAGAGCAGAAAGTACCTTTGAGAAACATACTGAACACTATCAAAATACCCAAGCCTTAAATAGACACATGAAGTATTTAAATGCTTTCACACTCATAACAAGTTTTGTTTACTGCCCAGCATTTAAACAGCTTTTTCTTTATTATTGTAAAATTGTTCCCAAACAGTGTGAATTCCATGTTACAATGAATAGTAGCACTCTAACCCCTATTTACAACCCATTCAGCAACATAATTCCAGAAATAGCATGCAGGATTTCCACACTCCAAAAAATAAAACCTCTTCTTGGCTCAAAAGAACTTGCGCAAATTAGCTGACAAGAATCGCTTCCTTTCGTTCTTCCTCTCAAGTGTAGAATATTAAACAAAAAAGAGAATCACTAACCAGGCAATATGAAAAACTTTTATTAAAGCCATTAGAACCACGAAGCATTGTTAACGTCCCTCTTGTAATTATATGCAAAATGTTCAGTAACTAAGGAAACAGTGTAGTAATGAAGTTGGAGACTACTGTATAAATGCACCTTCTAAATCACCACCAAGAATATCTATTCTGGAGGAAGTGGCCAGTTTATTAGTGTGTGACACCCCTGATCGCTTAGACATGCTACAGCTTAAAAACAAAAAGCTAACAAGCTACTTTTACATAAAGGGTCCTTTTGTTTCCTGTGTATGAACAGCCCCTTCTTAGCATCTAGTTACAGAGTTCCACTGCAGAGCTGAAGATTTCTCTAAGCCTGTATTCACCTTCATGGGAGTTGTTCAGTAATGATGGGCACTAATTAAACTGCATAGCCAGCAATAAATGAAGCAGAGTCCTTTGCCCCAGGTTCCCAGCAAACTGAAATGTTCAATAGGAGGAATACTGAAACTGCACTCTTCTCCGGACCCCACTGGCCTGAAATCCATTTTATTGGCACCAAGCACTACTGCATATTGACTCATTCCCACATTATTAAAATTAATTCAAAAATGAATACTTATGCTCCAATATCAACAGCTCATGCTCTGGGATATTTCATAGGAAGGCAGGCTACGTAAGGAAGCCAATGCAAAATTAACTCCTGCTTTTTGGTGTTAGCACTTAGAGCATCATGCCAAACCCCAGGATTCTCAGCTCAATTTCAGCAAGCATTCATTTATTCTCCTCATTTCTGTGGCAGCTTATTACCCCAAACAACCACTGAACAGAAAGCAGTCCCAGTGGGTTCAACCACTCTGTCATGCTAAGGATGAACTTTGGTATTCCTCTCTTCCAGTACTTGTGAGAGTTTATAGGAGCACATACCTCAACATCCCAGCTTCTCCAGATGCCCCCACAGTCTGTGTGACCTTTCCATTCCATTTTGGCTCATTTTTTCCCATGACTGACCGACAACACACACAGTAACAGAACTCTGTCACTGTCCTGGATGTTTTCAGAGATGCTGATTTGGTAAAAGAGGTTCCACCAATACCTTCATGTTCCCTCTTCTTTCAGGCCTTATGTCTTACATTTTCCCAAACTTTATTCCTTCCCCAGCATAACCCTTGTCATCTCTGTAAGATCTAAAGACAGCTTGTCTGCCCTGCTCTTTCTACTCACACTGTTAGTCCTTGGTTTTGGTTTTTGGTTGGGGTGTTTTTTTTTTTTTTTGCGGGGGGGGGGGGGGGAAGGGCAGGGTGTCTTGTACCATTTTAAGAACTTTCACAGCTTCTTACTCTGCTACTTTTTTTACACTTCTCCTCTTCTAGACTGCGTAGGGTCAATCCTCAGACAGTGTAGGGTTGATCCTCATTCTTACACCCTGAACAGCTTCATCTCCTGGAACATCTCACTGTTTTGTCGGCTGCTTTCTCTTCTCAAGCTCCAATGCTCACTTTCACATACCACAAAAAAGATCTTGCTCAATTAACCTTTTAACTGGTTCCTATGCCTAAAATGCTTTTTTAAAAGGCTGTACAGGTTAGGGCCATACTCTCTGTCAGTATATCCCAGTTGTACAGCATGTCCTAATGGCAATTTCTGCATTGTATCAGCATACCTAAAAATCTGGCTTACAGCACCATAATTATCTGATTAGCAGACTGGCTAAACCCTTTATTTTCTAAAGGCATCACCCTGTACTCTTGTACCCAAAGCAGCTGTGTACTCAAAGCATGTAAGCGAGTGAACTTTCTCATTCCCATTCCATTGTACAACCACTTCATCAGCATTGTTTTTTTATTTTGCCTATGACCAACAGCCATGACAGCAGCAATGCCAAGAGTATCACACCTCTCTTAAAAGCCACATCAAAGATGGAATACCTAGAAACACCACATCAATGAAGTCAGAACCCAGTAAGGGTCACAACCTGTCAGTGTTGTGAGAGCTGGCACACCTCTGTCAGGCACTTTCTACTTAATGCAGAAAGTTACTATTCCAATCAAGGCTGCTTAATTCAGAAAACTCTGAATTAAAAAAAAAGCCTGGAAGGGCACGAGGACATTTCAGTAACTTCCCAAGATGATACTGCTTATGCAGAATCACCAAGAACTCAGCAGCAAGGAAATGCTAAGGCAATTTGAATTAATTAAAGCTTTAATACGCAGGTGCTAGGTTCAAAACTTTAAATATTAACAACCTCCACAAGGCCCACTGCCAAAAGGGTAGCTCTTCCAGCCAAGTCAACAGCATGCTCATTTTCAGAGGTATGTGGCACCTATAGCTTGGTTCAGTGGGAATGTCACTGTTCACTACATGGGAAACTTGAGTTCTTCACCTTTTCCTGTTTTAGTTTACTTATTGTGGTTTATGCTTATCTGTCTGCCATGAATGTCATGAGGTTTAATCAGTTTTGGTCTGCGAAACACCCTGAGTTCCCCTGGAAAAGCTGTATATGCAATCACAGTAGGATCCCTGAAAGTTAAAATCTTCTTGGCATCCCCAGAGGACCCAGCACAAGCAGCCAGAGGACAACTCTAAAGACAAGGTACTCAAAGCACAAAATTCTGCGATCTCCATCCACAGCTCAAGAATCGAAAGTTTCAGGGGCAGTATTTTGGTGCAACATACAACAGAACTGCTGTAGGAGTTACAGACAAGTGCTGGCAAAAACATTATCTACAGCATCTTTCAGCATAAATAAGGCAAGTACAAAAAATTAAAATCAATGAAACAAAAACCTTAAAATGGAAATATTAGGGGGAGAAATTGAAATCAACAATACTAACAAATGCACCATGTGGGTTTCTTAAATATCCCAAACAGCTTAAAGTTGCCCAGACTCCTGCATTCATTAACTGTTCAGGACACAGATTTATTTATTTATGGCTCAGAAAAGAATTCCCAGCTCAGAAGCTTTCCAAAGAACAACCCTCCCCAGTTCTGCATGGGCACCTCAGCCAACTTGCCCTGCCATTTCTTATTCTGATGCTAATGCAGTTCAAACAACCCAACCCCGCATTTTTTATCTATGCAATAAGCCTATCTTTAGGTCACTTAGTTGTGTCAGTTTAAATCACAACATTCTCACAGAGAAAAAGCTCATCTTTTTCTTACTTCTGGGGCCAGAGAAGGCAGAAGGAAAAAAACAGCTTATTAAAAAAACACTATTTGTTGTTTGTGGTGCCTAATTCAAGCCCCTCTGAAACCTGTGTGAATTTAAACAGCAGTTGAACCACAAAAAACAACAAATTTTAATTAAGATTTGCAGTTACCTTCAAGACAAGGTATCCTGAGAAAACCCAACCATACACAGGCCTATCATATAAACATATAATATTATTAGGTCTTATCAAAGTCTGCTAGAATAAAGGCCAAGATTCTATTGATCTCTGTGGGCTCCAGTTCTCTCTCCTTTGTAAAATAAGCCTGGATTCTGCTATTCCAGTTTTCACAAGCATCCACACAGGAATAGTCACAAGGCTTCTCACGAGAGGGAAAAACCGTGAAGTTGAAGCCATCCATAAAAGGTACTGGATTTATTCCAGATGTGGAACTGTTTTTAATTAATTTGGAAGCATTTGAAGTATTCCCTCATTAAATATGGTTTGCATTTTACACATGTACATAAGAGAGCAAGAAAAGCCAAAACTGAAGCCAAAATCATAATGTCTTATTAAAACGACTCTGACACCACTTTTAGCAAAATTAGGCTCATATGAAGACAAGATTTACAGCACTGCCATAACTCACACCAACATCCAAAGCATGCAGTTCCTGCACTGCCCATCCATCCCTAAGCAACCTCACCTTGACCTGGAGCACTCACTGGTTGGGAGCTCTCCTCTGTCCACTCAGCCCTGCACCTCACCACACAGGACACTTCCCACTGTGCCCATCCCCAGCACACAGAGCAATCCTTGAAGTTCAAGTTAGCAATTCTTGTTACAGCATATGCCACAGCACAGTCAAGAGGGCCACCACACACAGAGTATCAGCACAATATCAGAAGGCTTCATTCCATACAGAGTAACACAATACCTCATCAGAAGTCTACAAGCATCCACGCTAGTTGTTCTTTAGCCCAGCCTTTTATACCCTGACTGTTAATGCATTGCACCTGCGTGCCCTCTGTTCCTTTTATGATTGGTCAGTGCACCAGGTCTTGTTACCTCCAATTCTGCTCACCTGCCCTGCACAGCTGTACCCATTGGGGATGAGGTTCAGCTGAAGCCCCACTCCCAATTACCACAAACTGTGTGCCTATAAGTCCTCTACAGAAAGATTTACCATAAGTTGTTTCATCGATGTACCAAATCATCTTTACTGGTAAAAGTCATGGGATATCCTGAGTTGGAAAGAACCCACAGGGATCACTGCAGTTTAACTCCTGGCCCTGCACAGGACAGCTCCCCAAGAATATGACCACACGCCGGAGAGTGCTGTCCAAATGCTCCTTGAACTCTGTCAGGCTCGGTGTGACCACGTCCCTGCAGAGCCTGTCCAGTGCCCAACCACCCTCTGAGTGAAGAATCTTTTCCTGATATCCAGCCTAAACTCTGCCCAACACAGCTTCATGCCATTCCCTTGTTTCCTGTCACTGGTCACCAGAGAGGAGAGGATCAGTGCCTGCCCCTCTGCTTCCTCTCACGAGGATGCTGAAGACCAGAATGAGCTCTCCCTTCAGTATCCTTTTCTGCAGGCTGGAGCCTGGCGAGAGGGAAGCTGAGCACAGAGGCAGGTCCACAGGCAGAACTCCAGCGCGGACGAAGCCTGGGCACGTTTCTGCTCCGTCTAAACCCGTCTCAGGACACCACCCACCACAGCAGCGGGACGCTCCGTGAGAAGAGCACCGGTGTCAGGGAACACTACGCCCCAGCGAGCACCGCTGGATGTTGGCGGTACCCAGGGGATGCCGGCTGTGTCCGTGCTCGGTGCACTCGCACCCGCGGCCAAGCGGCTCCCGGCGTTCCCGGCGGTGCCAGGCACCGGGATAAGCGGCTCTCGCCTCCCCTCTAGCGGCTGACCCGTCGCTGCTGCCGGTGCCGCCGGCGCGGCCACGGCCGGCACGGAGCCGCGTCCTGTCCTGGGCTGGCACCGCGGCTGGCACCGCCGCTCCGTGCCGCCGCCCGACAGCAGCACTGCTGCTGCACAGGGAGAACGCACAGAGTGCAGCTGAGCGCAGCTGGGCAGAAGCGCAGCTCTCCTGCTTCCACGGAAGCCCGAGACTTCCAGTTTGGAAAGGAGGTGAGCCAAACTGCCATACAGTATGGAGTACCACCACTAAGTTCAGAACAGTTCTATTTTTAATTCTCTCTCTTAGGCATCCAAAAGAATCATGTATTTGGTGACAACAAAGCTCTCCAACTTTTTCTGCCCTAAGACTAAGTTTTATATCAGACAACAATGGTTTTGTCTCCAAGGGTCAAATTTAATTCTAGTGATCACCAAGCAGGTCAGTTTCTCAGTGATCACAATTCTGCCAAGTGCTACCAAACTGTGTATGATGTTCTGTTCACAACCAGCACAGAAAAATTAACTTCACACTTCTTCACAAGTCACTTTTTTTTTCCTAAAAAAAACCCCAAGCAGGAACATTCCAGTTTCTTTCCTTTGGTTGCCAGTGCTAAAATATGCTAACAGCATTAAGGCAAGGGACGACTTGAAGAGCTCACAATCTGTATTCAGCATAATTAGCAGATGCCAATTTAACTTATTACTGCTTCTTATAGTGCTTTCTATGTTGTAAAAAGGATATCAATGAAAACCTGTTATCTAAATGACTGTTTTCTCAATGCTGATATAATGCAACAATAATGGGAAAATAAGAGTCACAAAGCATGTGTTAGAAAATACCTAATAACGTTTATAAACAGCCACAGTACAGACAGAAATGAATGCCTGCAGACAGGACTTTCTCTCTTCCTTCACACTTTGTATTTTTAGACTGTTTTCAAAGTAATTACATATTTGGTGGAATTCCTGCTTATTCAAATAAGCAATGCAACATTCCTGGTAAAGCGACACCACTAAATCAGGTTGCTCAACTGTCTCAGCCACATATGATTGCAAAGCATGAGAAATGAGCACACTTAGGATATATTTTCCATGCAGAGAACTAACAGCTAAGAAGTAAGAACACAAATAACTGAAAGAAAGCAAAGCTTGCCATAAAATCATCCCTTTCCAAAATGCCAAATAATGGGCTTTGTCACAGCTAAGGAGACAGTTACAGACAGCACTTCTGCCTGCCTGCAAAGCAGAAACACATTAACACATTTTATAAAACAATGCCCTCTTGAACTAAGAGGCTGTTGAAAGATGCATCCAGCACACGCGCACAAAAAAGCAGTGCGCACCAAGGTTGTGGATTAAACAGGTTTCTAACACATAAATGACATAATGATCCAGTCCAGGCATCATTCACTGCTAATTCTTCTTGGTGAAGATGCCCTCCTGCATACAATTCTGCATATTACAATGCAGAGCAAAAAAATATTTTAATAAAGTATCTTCTGACTCTCAGGCTAAGTTGAAGAGCCTTGTAAGGCTATGCTTCTCCACAGCTTTAATCGATTTCAGCTATAACTTCATTTGCTATGCCTAAAAGACAGTGTAAACTTCACCCTTCCCAAGAATTAAGAAGAAAATAACATTTCATACTCCCCCACAAGTGGTGTATGGAAAGCACAAAACAGAACTGCTGCACACATACCCCCCAATTAAACTGGTCTCTGTGGAAACTAATAACTTTCCACAGTATGCACTGTAATCCAAGTAATAATTTTAAACAGGCATAAGCTGCAGTGTGCTGAACTAAGGCATTCTTACCTTGAGAGGGGTGCTAGAAGACATTTAGTTACAGTTAGGAGAACATGCACGTTGCCAAGTGTTTGCCATGCACCAGGGCTATGTCTTACCCCACATCTGCGCACACACACACCAACTGGGTGCGTGAGCTCCCCAGGTAGAGAAAGAGCACCAGAAAAGATACACAGCAGTGATAATGCCCCAGCTTTATGTCTCAATCAGTAGCAAGCTAAGCTGGAGAAACCATTTGAGATGAAAAGATAAACAATGCCAAGAAACAAGATCTTTTTTTCTCCTCTGGATGCAAAGAGCTTTGCTTGGGTGACCTATAATACCTTAACACAAAAATCTTCACAACCCACGTCCCTCCTGAGCCACAGAGTTGCACATGTCAAATGACACCACAAAAACAATGCACAAAGACTTTAACAAAAATACTAAAGAACCCCCTTACCTTTTAGTCAGAATAAGTGACAGATAACAGTCATGAGAAACTCACTTGGCGCAGCTGCTGTACGTATTTCTCTGCAGACTTCTTTTTAGTGGTCCCAAAAGCACTGAACATAAAAAACCTCCAGCCTGCCTGCTTCATTCTTCAGCAACAGAGATACATGCTGTCACGGTAACGCAAAAAAAAAAAAAAAAAAAAAAAAAAAAAGGCAAAAGGAACTATAGATCTTAGTTTTTAAAGCCTTTGTGCTTATAGGGAAGAAAAAGAGAGAGTAGGGAAAAGAAGGAACAGAGCAAACACTTTTTCTAAGAGAAATATGGTCTTGGCTATATAAGTAACCACAGCACAGAGACATTCAGTTTGAATTTCCCTGTTTGCAAGCTCCTTTGGAAAAATAAAAAAAAAATCGGTCTTTAGGGGGAAAAAATCAAATGCATGGTTGGGGGGAAGGGAGAGGAGGAGGGTACTGCTCCTATGTGACATACATATGGAATGAGCATTAGAACAATGCTGACAGGACAGCTAAGCAACTGCACTCTGGGGCAGCAGTTTTCAAAGCAGAGCTTTTGCAGCTTTGCAGAAAGGAGAAGAAAACAATTAAAAAAAAAAAAAAAAAGCCCTCCGCAAATGGGGAGGGGGGAAGAAAAAGCAAAGAAAAATAAAAGAAAGGAGCTGCTAATTCAAGAACAACTACTAGACTGAAAAAAAAAAAAGAACAAAAATAGTTGGCTAATTTCTGAAAGGGGGGCGGGTGGGAACCACCGCGACTGCTTCCCAGCGATTCAAGCAGAAGCCTTGATGTCTAGTGCACTTACATTTTATGCTGCGCACAGTGGGTCCCCTCCTCCCTGCCTGCCTCCCTCCTCCTCTCCCTCCCTCCCTCCTTCCCTCCGCCCTCCCTGCCTAGGAAGCTCTCTCTCCCAGGGGACAAGAATTGCAGTGGACCCAATTAACACTGTACTTTGCCGGCTCCTTGGTATGATCGATATTAAACAAGAGGACTTTTAGCAGCACTGAAAAATAAAGCAGCCATATAATGTGTGGCTGATGGAGACTGCATTTTTCCTCCTACGTCTCTACTCCCCCAGTCTCGAAACGATCCAACGCAGCAGGGAAAAAAAAAAAAAAAAAAAAAAAAAAAACTATTTCAAAAGCATGTGCCAGTACCAGTGATCCAAGCTGCATCAGATTTTTGTTAGGAACTTGATGGGAGCCCTTGGCTGCTCATTTCACTAGCTTCGGCAGTACTTTAATAAAGTGGATTTACAAATCAATGGAAGGAATCCAAAGGTTCACAAACAGGCTCTTTCATCAGGTCCGCTGCCTGACCGTACAGGAAGTTTGCTGAAGGGGTCTGGGGACTGTTTCGCCAGCACACTTGTTTTCAATGGACTCCCAACAACACGACTTGTTTGGTTTGGTGAAAGAAAGGCAGTAAGAGGTACACTGCTTTAAGGGAATGCAGCCTAGTGTGTTTACTGCTTCATTCCTGAAGCACGTGTGGCAAGGCATCGTACAAATTGCAAATTATTTCAATTTGAAGAGGGAAGTTGTTGGGAGGCAGTAACCTTCTTTGGTCCTGTTTTCCCTGATCTATCAATCACAGATTGCCATGTAAAAACAACCTACTACAGGCTCTCTCTATAGAGAAAAAGCAATTACTAGCATTAACTCTTGCAGTTGCAAATTAATACAATACAGTCCAGAACTGATAGAGTCTGCCTGCAAGCCATTAATCTTAGAATAAATGGGTGGTTTGCTTAAATCCAGCTGGACTGAAATTCACTGGTCAAGTGGTCCCCTTTCCATATTTCTAGTTGTAAAACTCAGTGGAAAGGAAAGAAAGCCATATTTATTTGCTGTGGCCAGTACAATTCGTAGCTGAGAGTGTGAAAACTGCCTACAATTACAGGATTTCAGCACCAGTAGCGGCTTTTCCTTTTTTGTTTCTGGGGTGGCCATAACCTTCAAATTAAACCCAAAAAATAGCACTGAGCAATATCCTTGATTGAGCAGCGGGGTTGACCACTGATTTGAATCCATCTTGTTAAATTAACATTAGATTACATTTCCATACAAATAAGATCAATTAAAAATACTCATAAAACCATGCGATCAAAGGCAGTGAAGAGTTAAATTAATTAACTCAAAAGGCCTCCAATTAAATACGGTTAAGGTTATGATTCTCCCTCTAGCTAACAGAGGGAAAAAACCCAGCAGCAGGACAAATTTCTGTTAGTGCCTACAAGAGCAGATCCAAGTATCACACCATTTGTTACCAGTTCTTTACGATGCCAAGTAACATCCTCCATAGTTAGATAAACGTGGGGCATGCAGAAATCTCAAGAAGTGGTCAACTATCCCAAGAAATATCACAAAATAAAGGTTTATTTGCATGGGAAGATCCAAAAGAGTGTAGCTATGCTGCTCATTGACATGAAGGCATGTTTCTTGAGCTATGGTAATTCCAGGCTCATGTACTTGCACCTGTATTTGTGGTGAAGATGCTGCACTTCACAAGTATCCTTTAGCAGACATGGGGTTTTTTGAGCAAAGGGAAGGGAAGAAGTAGGATCAGGGAAGAAGCACCCCTGATTAACACAGCACTAAGCAGGACAACACCAGGTGACAATTAGAAAGAAAGGAAAATAAAAATCCTTCACTGGAAATCACAGGAATTTATGTAGATCATCATGTTTCACAGTTGTTACTCATCCAGCACCACAGCATGGCAAACTGGATTTGAAATGTGATACAGAGACCACTGGTAATACCAACCTGATAGTCAGAGTTGGCAAAATGACATTTCTGTTTCAGTGCCCCACCCTGAATTAGGGGGCAATGGTAATTGGCTAAAGTGCCCCTGAATGTGGCCTAAACCTTGGACAAAATGCTTCTCTCAGCAAGGGGATCAAATCACTTTGCAATTGCTTTGGGACAAAATCAGAGTGAATGAACACATACACACCCTGGCAATCAAATTGCTTACACAAAAAAACACTTTAGTAAGGATATAATGCACTGAATCTTCACTGGCTATGGAGACCCAGTGGGTAGCTGCATTTTGGGATAGGTTGAGGTTTACAGCCCCAGAGGGGCACATAAGGGTTCTTGGAACCCATAAATGATCTATCAGTTGGTCTGTCATCTCAGAACTCCCAGGGTCTAAGAATGTCTTTATTATCCCGGTTTTGGAGATGATGATTTGATGACTGAAAGCCTAAATTGCCTCCCCAAGGAGATACAAAATGTGTTGGAGAATGACAGGAAACTGATTCAAGGCTTTTCAAGTCCCTTACTTGCAAAGACTGCTCTTCTTTGAAACACAATCAACTGAATTTGACATATTTTTAAAGTAAAGCTTTGTTCCTTAAAAAAATACCAACACCATTCTAGACTACTCAAGTTAGAATCACAGCACTATTCATGGTATTACACAAACACCTGTGCTCCTTAAAAATTCTGATTTGTATTCACTACCAAATTTTATTGCAAATAAGAACCCACACTATTTTACTAGAAAATAATTTAATGATTGTTCGACAGTAAGAATTATAGTCCCTGTTTGGTAGGACATTTCAAGCCAGTGGGAAATTCAGTGAATGGACACCCTCTTCTGTGTGAAGAAAAAGGGATAGAGAACATTTCTCAAAATAAGCCAGTATGCCAGGATTAGACCAAGTTATTGGTCAATGACCTCTTAATTGAATGTCACAGTGAAGGTCCCAGTCCCTGGCTGCCGACAAAACAAGCCCTTCTGTTGCTGGAGGCAGGGAGAGAGGGATGTGCATTGGTCCTGACCCAGGCAAGAGGCTTCTAAAAAGAATCTGCCATGCACAGAGATCCTGGTGAGCTGCCTGTGCTGCCTTGTTCAGCCGGACAGTCTCTGCACACCCCACCTGACAGGAACAGCCCCTGCAGATCAGCATCACCCCACACACAGCCACCACTGCTGCCACCATCACACATGGGGGCCTGATAATCACACAAACAGCATCCACGGAACAGGACATGTTTAGCCTAAAATTATTTGGAAGAAGAAGCACTATGCTCAGAATTCGCTTTATTCACTTGAAAGGCAACTCCATGTAAGTTGTAAGGAATACCCAGCAGAAGTCCAAGATGGAAAGATGCAAGAAAAAGAGTTGCTACCAAAAGAGAAAGTCAGTATTACTTCCTTAGGGCAGGAACTAATGATTGCTAAGGGGGCAATACTATGTGATACAGAGGAAAAGCTATGAAATTTTTTTCTCTTGTCTCCTTTGGAAACTACACTGGGAAGTGCCAGCATTTGGGACAACCAAAATGTGCCCTTTTTTTGGACAACCACAATCTATCTGGGTACCCCCAAGCATGTATGACTGAAATTGCAAGTATGGAAGATTAACTAAGTAAAGATAAATGGTGTAACAGAATTTCTAATAGCTAATCCACTTTATTACAGGCATCATCAACTCTGTTCATTATATAAACCTCTCAATTCAACTGTTCTCAAAGACTACAGCCTTTGGCACTATTTAAAGTTGCTTACACTTTCTTTCTAACATACTGATTTTGATTTATTAAAAGGGAAATAAATCAGTAGGCTTTTCTCTCTTTATTTGTATCTGCTTTCATAATAGTACAATAGATACTAGAAATTACAAAAGAAGAGAAAACATTTAACACACCTCAGCTTCATAACATCAATACTCAAAAACAGAAACAAGGCTGAACACGTGGTGATGCAGTCTTTGCTCAAGAATGTAAAAAAATGTCTGCAGATATTTTAAATATTTACCAAATGAAGGGGGATGTATATCAGGTTGCAGAGCTCTGGTTGCAGAGCACTTTCAAGAGATGATGATTCATGTTAATGTACATCAGTAGGGTTGGAGGTTTGCTTTGTTCTTTTTAATTTCTAATTACATTTTAGTATCAGAATAAACAGTGAGAAGACATAAAGCCAGAAACTAAACCTAAACTAAAACAAAGGAAAAACAACCTTTTAAGGCACTTAACATCAGAGAAGGTTAGTCAGCCAATTACAATTTACAACCAGGCAGTAAACCATGGTGAGGTTCAGCTGACTAATGCTCTGCACCATTATGTTGCAAGTACCAAAGATAAAAGGCTAATTTCCTATTTGAAAATTGGGTTTCAGTAACGTGCAGCTGCCAGTCTGTGGGGCTGGGTGATTACTTCCCCAACGGCATCCACCGCAGAGGTCCAACAATCCCAAATGGAGCTGCAGTGCCCATGGCATCCCTCCCATGCCCCAACTCTTCAGAAGGTGTTCATACTTCCCAGCTAGGCACGAAGGGCTCATGTCAGGACTCAGGACATCCCTCTGGCTGTCCTGAGCAGCCAAGACTCTTGCCAGGGGTCTCAGAGACCCTGGCACAGAGCCCAAAATGCCTCTGTGAGTTTGATTATGGCCCGTGGAGCAAATTACCAACCTTATATGAACACCAGCAAGCCACAACAGTTTAAGTAGAATATTAGTGATGTTATCACAGGGTGAAATATGCATTTTGGGATTTTGGTATAGGGGGGTTATGGAGACAAGATGGAGGGAACTGGGTCTGTCCAGCCTTTCTCCTTCTTCTTCTTAGCCTCCATCTTCCGTGGTGATGTTGGCACTTACAGATTGGTTTAGAGTAGAAGCTCACTGTCTAACATAGGTGATTGGGCATTGGGAAGTAATTGTAAACATTGCACACGTAGTTTGTAGTATAAAGACATAACACCACCCCGGGGGCAGGCAGAGTGCCTGTGGCTGCCCTGCTGAGCAGATCTCTGCTGGGCAGAAAGAAAATTTTTTAGATAAGAATTAATAAATAACCTTGAGACCGAGAGATGAAGAGCTCTGACTCCTTCTTTAAGCGCCGGGCTGGGAAAAGAGACTTTGGAACTTTTCTCGGGGTCACTCTGACAAACTAATGATCTCGACAGGCTCACTGTACTCTACACCAAACCAACCATGCTTTTGTGAACTGGGAATTGGGAACTCTTGTTTCCATCCTCATGATGCTAACAAACTCTCTAAAGGCACTTTATTTCAAGTGACCAAACAATCTTGACTAGTTCTTATTTTCACATTTTTGAAGCCCTTATTCAGTGGGTCTGCAAAACATACCATCCTGAGAAAGGTCCTACAAAATATGATAGAACACAAACTTAGAAAACAATAGCTATTTCTTACCATTCCCACCAGATATGCACTCGCTCTGCATGAGCAGGGTGGTTAATGACACTGTACCCAAAATCTGATTGCAGCACAGAGAACCAAACCTAACGTAATTTTAAACAAGACTGAACAGCATTGCTGTTCGCAACAGTGAAGCTACAAGTGTCAGCACAGACCACATAAATCTAATCAGGGTCCAAGCAGCTCTGACCACTGACCATATCATGATAAAGCATCTGTTACTGCATCTTCATGGCAGACACAGCCATTCAGGCAAGCTTGGTTAAAGCACCTGGCACATTTCTCATGCTTCTGACTGTAGCATTAGAAAGATCTGTAATTTACTGGGGAAGATGGAGCTTCTTCTAGAACGAAGTGAAATGAAAACAAAAATAACGCTGGAAGAAATTCATACTATTCAGCTGCAAGTGCTTGGTTGGTCCTAAGGCAGCTACAGGTAGTGCAGTACAGCTCCTGGGGCATCTGCCTGCTCCACTGAGTCAGCCTGGGCTGATGCTGATGCCAGCTTGATGCAGTCAATCTTACCAGGTGTTTAGGGTTCCAGGATGTATGTCTCATCTCTAATCCTATTCCATGCTCACTCTGAACATGAACACAGAACAGAGCTCTTCTCAAACAGTTTTTTTGTACAACACCTCCAATGGCTCCTCTCAATTCAGACTGAGAACACCACGCTTTGGTTCCTTCTCTGCAGCAAGGAAACCTTCCCCCACTGCTACGGCTTGGCAGCATAGGGACAGAGCTGGCTCAAAAGCAGAGAGAGACTTGTATCTTAACAGAGCCAAAAGAGCCTGCAGTGATGGTTAGGACATACGAGCCAAAGTCTACCCAAGAAGCAGCTACGTGGGATAGTGGGAAGGGAAAATAAGTATGCATAAGAGCATTACGAGTACCTAAGAAAATTGCTATGTAGTGGTCTGTGATTTCACTGAAAAGATTATATGATAGTATGGCTCCATTGCTAATTTTGGTTACTGATACATCGGGCCTTTCTACAGGATACTGGCATACAACATGGAATATATTTTAAGTGTCACTTTGCTTGAATATATATCTTCAACACATGCTAATAACAGTTCAAATGAAAAACTCTGCCACATCACAGATGCTCACATCTATTACCTTCGAAGACAGAAAGTAACTGCTAAGCATCATTCCTCAGAAATGGAGAGAGAATGTGGGAAAAGAGATGGATAAATTTGGCAAGAGATTGCAAACGCCTAGGATATCTGTCTCCCGCTCACTGCAAACTTGCATCCTCTACTCCTTCTCCAGTTTTATTTTAGCAGCAAGTTTTCTAAGCACCTTTTGCAAGCCAGCTCAAGAGAACTCAAAGTATGTTGGCACATCCCACCACCGCCACTCTGTCACTGTGGTCAAGCAGTCAAAATCTTCATCAGCATATTTTCAGGATATGCGTTGCATCTGAGTAGTCAAAACCACTCCTTGTTATAAGTGGACACCTCCTCTGAGAGTCTCCTGGCAAGGTTCTGGAAAGATAAAACTTGTAGGGGATCTGCAGGCACACCAGGATGGGGTGATTATTGAGCTCACCCTCCCATTTGATGGACATCCCTGAAGGTCAAGCTGGAGCTCAAGCATGTTAGTTCCAGAGTAAAAGGTAAAAAGACAATTTTTTTCCTCTGATGGTTCTCCACTGGTTTGGCAATGCTCTTCTCTCCAAAGCTCTTCCCCACTCCTCTCCCCTCTTCCCCTACCCACCTTCCCCCCAGAAATGCCTCATATTCTATGGTTTGGCTATATAGGTCTCAGTTACCATTTAGAGAGGAATAAAGATAAAATAGAGATATCACTCTGAAAAACCATCTATTTCTAACAGGCTTCCAGCACAGCCAGATTGATGTCCCCATCATTAAGAGAGGTTGCATTAGTGCAATTGTCTTACAATTTTGACAGTTTCTGTCATTCTCAGAACAAATGTTCTAGAAGTTCTGCCCTATTTCCTAAATGTCATCAAGTCACAATTTCCCTCCATTTTGGGGAGATCTTATGAAGCAAAGTTAAGTGCCTTGTGCTCAGGACTACTTCTTCAAAGGATACAAGTCTGGTTGCTATGGTTGCTGAAGGTTAAAACTCTCAAGGCTGATGCCTTTAGCAAACCCAAGCACCAGTTGCGGGAATGAGTCCTGAAGGTTGTGGATACTCTACAAAAGCAGTTTCAGGGCCAGAGGTCCTGGCAGAGGGAGCTGGAAGTGAGCAGATAAAAAACTGCAGCACCCTATAAGAAAAAGGCAGCTGGGATGGTCTAACCTTGGTGGATTGGTAGAAGAGAGAACACTACAGTAAAAAGATAAAATAATAAAGGCTCAAGTCTTCCCTTTCAATTTAGTTTCAATGTACCTGACTCCCAGTCTGGAACCGTAATAGGTATGTATCAGCCCTCTGGTAATGCTGGGACATTAATCAACATGGGCTTCAAATCCCAAAGGCAGGGAGGATGATAACTCAGCAGGTACAGTCTACTTTTCAAGGCAAACCTCAGCCAACCTCAGGAGGACCTCCAAACTCTTGGTTTACTGTCTCCAGCAAAGATGAAAAAACAAAGCCCAGAATAATCCACTTTCTTTAGATTCTACAGTATTGTCATGAGAAGAAAATTCACAGCTTCATCCATTTTCATAGCCTGTCTTCAACTCCCTAAACCAATACAAGGAAGAGGGGAGAGGAGCAAGGGTGAAAAAATTTACATTGCCCTGGTTGCCACTTTCTTAACTCATTTTGAACTCATCCTTCCTCAACAAGTAGAAAGGTCAAGAGCAGTGCTGGACATGCAGGCCAAGAGACTCAATGAGAAGAAGGCAGAGGAGCACCATCTCCACCACGTGTGCTGTGATTCAACTGGGCTAGGGCTCAATGACCTCCACCCCAAAACTCAGGCTGGGGTCTTTAGCTTATAGACTGTTATTACAGTCCAAATGAGGACTTCACAGCTCCTTAACTTCTGGTATTTTATACAGAATAAAAGTGTCAGAGTAAAGGACAACCATGTCACTTGCACTGAGCAATCTCCCACTCCATCTAAAGGTGGTAAAACAAGTGAAAATGTGACAAAAGTCAGAACTGCAGCCCATAACATCCAGCACTATTAAAAAATGAGAGCAGAAGAAGAAAAATGGGATAAAATACAGCATATCCTTTGAGGTTCAGGTTGTGGCAAACGATGGAGACAACAGGTCAGGGTTCACCACATAGAAAGCAAAGACTTCAGTTTAATTGTTACTAAGCTACGTAGTACATGAATAATAGGGTTTATGGATGTTCCTGGCAGACACAGAGGGAAACCCATCCTCTTGGGGCAGCTAAGTGCTTGACTTCTGTGTATTTTTATGTGTTTGTCAAACACTTAGACACTATAGGCACTTAAAATCCTTTAAATAAATAAAATGCATTGTGCTACTTCAGTGCAAAATGCCACTGTATCACTGCATGTTAACTACTTTCAATGGAAATTATAACAGGGTATGGGCCTAAGTGCAGCCAAAAGAAAAGACTAATAAAAATAAGGTAGCAAGGAGAGAAGGGAGGAAATGTAAGGCTGGCAGAATTGCAGCCTAAAAAAAAAAAAAATCAGAACAGTAGACCTGAGAATAGCTCAGATCATAAGACAAGGAGGGAAAGAAGGCATCTCCTGTTTTACTGCGATTGGACCAGCTTACATTTCATTAGAGGGAATCCAGGATAGGCAATTGTGTAATCAAGAGCCAGACAGCTTTACTCATTTATAATTAATTCAGAGTACTTTGAAAGTGAGCTCAGAAAATAGCCAAGTGCTTCCCTTTAAGGAAAGCTCTTGTAATGTTTCTGCAGGGCACCGCAAGCAAAGCAGAAGTTGTTCAGTTGAAGACAAAAGGTTTTCTCCCAACATAAATGAAAAAGTGTTACCACAGGCAGTGAAGCAGAGAACATGGCCCATCTTGAAGGAAGGCTTTCATCCAAGCACTGTATTTTTACAGCAAGAAACACCATTCTGGACTGTTTTACACCATTTTAAGGGTCAAGAGAAGTCTCAATACATTATGGTCTGAGATGCAAACTATTCAGTCTTCGATTTACTGTACACAGACAACTGTTCCTTAGAGGCAAGCACAACTTTTGGCTCCAAAACCACAACCAGCACTTCCACCTACCCATAGCACTTTCCAGAAGAGTGGGCCTTAAACCCCAGCAGGATTGCACTGCCCCCCATAGAGCCCATCTTCCACAGCCACCACGCTGTGAACTGTGTTGACAGTGGAGCCCTGCACGCTGGCACTGCCTGTTTTGTTCAGATCCTCAGGTATTAATTAGCTGTCCTGTGCCCACGCAAATAATTCACAAAGTTAAATGCCGCCTTCCGTTTCATGTAGTTACTAATTTATCCACACTTAGCCTCTCATCTGTAATTCACATTGACATTAATGAAGAGACAAATATGTGCGTAACAGAAGAGGCAGTCCAAAATAAATGAGAAAAAATGTGGTCACCAGAAACCAATTATACATTCAAAACTGTATTGTGGAAATCACCAGAGTGTTGAAATCAAGTGAGAAGGAAAACGTACCAAAACCACACACTTGGACTGGGGGAAGAAGGGGGGGCAGGGATGAAGTTGCTAGCACATACAATCAGTCTCAGCCTCATGGAAAAGAATATAAATATTTAGACACGAACAGACCTCTTAAAATACAGTTGCAGAGTCTGCTGGCACATGGACAAACATACAATAAGCCCACCAATGTGGAGACACAAATCAGGTAAATCAGACATGAAATTGGCAGGCAACATGTGCAAGATGCATTTTGTAGAGGCAAAAATGTGTTCACCACCAAATACAAAGATGATTTTTCCAAGACAATCTGAATCTGCACTTGTAAGAGAAATAAGTATTAAATATTTAAGGCTGTGCACCTAAATGCTGTAAACTGAAGCACATGGTGGAGGCTTTCCCCTCCACCAGCACTCTTCTTGCTACAACAAGAAATGAAGGATTTAAAGAGAAATACTTAAACAGTCTTGCTAGTTGGAAACATGAACATCTTCACAGATGGCCCTGAAAGAGTTAACTCCTTTAGAGCTCAGATATTCTCCTTCCCATGTCTCATGTTAAGTATTAGAAGATTTATGTGCAATGAATTTCCAATTACTGATCTGCACCAGCTGGGCTGTCAATCAGCCTGCCTATACAGCACACGTCTTCACCTCACCATGTTACCCTCGCATGTAGAAGCACACACAAAAGCACATAATTCCTGTATTCCTACCAACTGGAGAAGGCAAAATGTTGCTTTGGACTTTCCTTGCTACTCCAGTCTAAGACAGGCATTATCTTCTCACCATGTGTCCAGGAGAACAATTCCAGTAATGACTTTGAAACATCAAAGAGTATTTCAAAAGTGGAGTGACATTTCCTCCAAGGCTATTCCCATTAGCAGTCCTTTGCAGGGAATGCAGGTTATGAGGGAAATCTGGGAGGGATGCCCTAGGATCAGGACACAAAATTCTCCTATACTGTTATATGAGGTCCAGATACAAGGATTAAAGAAAAGAAAAAACTCACTACCCTGTGGAAGTCTTTAATTATGATTTTGCCCAGATAAAAAAAGTACAAAGTTGCTAAACAACCAGATATATACTAACTTCAGGATCTCCAAAAAGCTCATCAGATTTCACTTAAAAGGTATTATCTCCCAATAAATACTGAATTCCTTCAGGGGTGTGTCACAATTTTAGCTCAGTATACATGAAAAGATCATGAAAACAGGTGTCCTACTCAAGGTCATCAACAAACCCATTTTAATTGATTATAATTTATTTCTTTAATACCTGGAGTTGCTCTTAGCACCACCACACATTCTTTTTTTAACTTCTCAGCCACATGACTAAGGGAAATGCTTGAGTCAATAAACCTTCACAGAACAACAGTAAGCAATATAACCAGTGATTAAATCTTGGTTTTGATGTAGAATTCAGCCTAAAGAAACATTATTAAAAAAAAAAAAAAGAAACCTAACCACAAAGCTCAGAAAAAAAAAAATTTCCTCTCCTGTTTTCTAAGATTTCACTAAGCCATATCCCTGAAATAAAAAAACCCAAAAACATCATAGTCATGGCATCATCCTTGAGACTTTGCCTGTTACAACATGATATTACCCCAGGCTGTTGTTTTTGCACCTGCATTTCACTTCCTAACCTGGGTTACAGGGAACATGATTCCTGAAATGTTAATAAGCAGCTATGTAAACAGCAAATCCTCGCTGTGTATCAGAGTAAGTGTGCTTTACTGCAAAGGTTGAGCATCCTGTGAAGGGCAGGGCTTTGAGATAAGGCGCCAGATCCTTTAGCAGGACCCTTAAGTTTTTTGTACCCGTAGAGGCCTTACCAGAGTATTCTGGAAATTTTCATCCAGGCTGGGCTGCCTACAAATAGAGCTGCAGCTCCCTGGGGCTGTGTGCTTGTGTGCTGCTGGTGTGCTCCGAGTTGCTAAGGAGATGGCAGAGCGCAGGCACAAACCGCGTGGGGAAACCGAGAGGAAAGCAGCACCGCTGCGGGGTCTGGCTGGGAGCCAGGGAGGGATCCTCCTGCGGCTCTCCTCTGGATCAGAAGGAAAAAAAAAAAAAAAGAGAAAAAAAACGAATGGAGCTTCCCTCTCAGCCTGACACAGGCCAGATGCTGGGAACACCAGGGCAGGCATTCCCATCAACAGACTCCTGAATAATTATAACAAACCATCAACCTTCTGGGCTCTCGAAGCATCCCTGTTTCCTGAATTCAGACCTGAATTCTTTAAAACAGAGGAAAGTAATTATAGCTTATATTACAAAGCTCCAACTAAAGGAAATGGAATTTTTGAATCCTTTTATTATTTTCCATGTAGACCAGTAAACAAGATGGATAGGCCAAAAGTCAAGCTTTGAATTGTAGCTGTGGAACAAACTACCTAAAGGAACTGAGACGAGTATGACTTTGCAGTCAGAGTTTTCAGATCTGAGCCAATTCATTTATCTTTGACTAGAGGATGCCTGACTGGACATGGAGTCTGACTCAAGACAATGAAGGAGAACAAGGCTTGTCCTGATTTAAGATTGGATGCAGATAGTACTGTCCATTTTAGCTGGTGAAACTAGATTCCGAAACAGGAGATGACTTAAATCACTGTGATGGTAGCAACCATCAGCAAGACTGAGTGCACACACTGACAAGAGAAGGTTTTGCATTTTCAGCATGAATGGAATTACAATTTTACAGGCATGTATCAGGCTTACTTGATGCTTATGCAGAAGCAACTTTACAAGTCCTTCTGGTACTTGTGAAGTTGGAAAAAAAGTTGGTGGACTGGAAAACTGCTTGAAGATAACTACAAGAAAAATGTAGAAGTGATTCCTAAGAACAAAACCCTTAGGAAAACAAAAATGACAAAGAAAGGTGTAGGAAGTCCTCAAAAGAAACAGGCAGATAGAAAAAGAGGCAAGGTTGTTTCTGCAAAGGCAGCAGAAATGCTTTGTGGTGTTAGCTGTAGTTTCTCACAAGATCACTCGGTTGGGAAAGAAAATTAAATGCTTTTGTTTCCCAAGACTCATCCACAGCTAGAATGATACATCTTAGCAGAACAAAGGCAGTCTCTGTTGCCAACAGTATCAGCTCACCTCTCACTGGAAAATACAAAGACCTAGCAGGAAAGGTGTATTTTTCTTTGTGGTCACCGCTGTTTCAAGCCATGGAAGTATCAAAGTGTGTCTGACAGTTTCTCAGTATTAGGTGAAAGAGAAAACTGATTTTTTTTTTCCTCAGACAGCAGTGAAACCACACTAAGAATTCTTGAAATAAAAAGCACGTAGAGCACGACTGATGTGAACTCTTACTGTCTTCCATTTTTCACAGATGCTAATGCTAACAGTAACTTGCTAGCAACAAATTGATGGAAAGAGAATGAACGTATGATCACGGCTTATTTCCCAGTGTACATATTTCTTAATATAGAAAAGTGTATGATAGATCTGCCACCATCTGATCTTGATTGTTGTAAAACCAGTCATTCTGCCTTCATCTGCCAAAAGAGTCTGAGAATTACTGCGGATATTTTTGGCAGCCTTAAGAACACAGAAGCACTAAGGCATATTCCCAGAGGACAGCTGAAAGTTTCTTAATAATTTCTATCTATTAAATGCCACTTTTGCACATTATTTGAGCATTGTCCAGTGCAATTTTAAATTTATTAAGGAAGAGGAAAGTGGGAAAAGAGCTTCAGATCTTACTGTGTTACTGCCTTTTTTTTTTCCCCACAGAAGTTTCATTTTTTATGACACTCTTAAAAAATCAGAAATCTGATCTTGTATCTAATAAATTTTATGGCATAATACATCCACTGAAGAGGCAACTTATAATAAAGATCTTATAAAATATTATTTGCTCATAAATATAACCCTTAATGGGGTGGTGGGGGATCAAGAACCCTGTCACATATAAAAATGGGTGTGTGCGGGGTAGGCAGGCAGAAAGTGGTGAGAGTTCTTATTCAATGATATACACTAGTTTCTGAAGACCTAACTTCCCATTTGATTTCTGGAAAAAAAATATTTCTCCCCTGATTCAGCCATGTTCCCTATGAAAAAAATAATTCTAATTTTTTTCAGGAAATTACAATGATGAATGAGCCAATATAATTTAACAAAAGGCTGAATACAAATTATTTACATGAGGAATATTACTATGGCCAAGACATAATGGGAACAAATTGAAATACAGGAAACTCTTTTTAAAGGTAAGAGAAAACCACAAAATCACTTTTCCACCATGAGGGTGGTCAGGAACTGGTACAGGTTACCCAGAGAGATTATGAAATCTCCCTCCATGCAAATGTTGCAAGTTCAACTGCTCGTGGCTGCGAGCAATCAGCTCTCATTCACCCTGGTCTGAGCAGAGACTCGGACTAGACAGCCTGCAGAGGTGCCTCCCCACCTCAGTCACTCTGTGATTCTTTGGCTATTAAGAACAAAGATCCAAACTGAGCAATTGTGTTAAGGATGAATATAAAATTTAATCTAATATTAACTATACAAATAAAGAATTTAATTTTGGAAACTTAAGCCATAAAACTGGTAATAAAGTGTCCTCTTAAATGAACAGAAGTCATAAGTAACCATATTTCACATTTGCTAGCCCACATAAGAGTGTATAAAAAAGAAAAATATAATTTCTCTTTACATATCTTATACTTCCAACACTTTAAGTACTGTGCCAAGAAATTCTCCATTTTCCAATTAAAGGAACAGTTTTGCAATAGGGATTCTGGTTTTATCTCTGCACATTGCTATAATAGTGTTGATGGCTATGACCTCTTTTCCTGTCAATCTTTATTTCCATATGCTATCTGATTGACTGTCCCATTTCCTGTATTTCCCTTTATATTCTCTCCATTTCCTAAGCTTTAAACTCATGTAAAGTTATTCAAAACCAAAACCACAAGAAAGCTAACAAACCACGCAGCCCTTTGCAAGTGTAAGAGAGCTAGTAATGAAATGCATTTCACATCACTAAATGATGCTCTGTCCAGCACTCACTGTGTAATTCTTCAGTTACTACTCCATCACTGCCAAAGTTGGAATTAAGTGGCATTAGCAGGTTTTGCCATCAATGCCACACATTCAGCACAGGTAGATTCACAGCTCTCTCAGACAGGTGCAAGAGGGACAGAAAAAAGCTGCAGGAGCTCAGCCTCTGCTATGAGCAGCGGGCTGGGGCATGCACAGGCAACCAGAATTTGAAAAGCTAAGCTGAACAGCAACAGCTGAACAAGCAATATCTAGGGGCACACAAATCTGGAAGATAAGAGCAAGCACAGCAAACACAATGGTGCAAGTCACTAGAGTGCAGTGTTAGCGAAGGCAAGTATTTAAGGGCCAGCAAGTTAAATTCATAATCATCTGAATTCAGGTATTTCTAGGCTGCCAGACAAAGAAATTTTTCAGTCTTCCTTTAGAACACAGATGTTAGAAATAATAAAAAATGGTGAGTGGGGGTGGGGAAGTGTCCAGTTAAAATATATTCAAGATAGTAACATCCTTGCGTACATTGTAGAAACTCTCAACTCTCACTGTGCTAGTTTACTCTGCACATTTCTCTCAGCCAGGCTTCTGGGAGAGGAGGGAACTGTGGGCAATACAACTTACAGGTTTGTGTGCATTAGCACTGTTAAAACATCCAAGCTGATGCGATTTAAAGGGTTTATTTCTCTGCTGAAGCAAAACCTTTCACCGGGTCAAAACGGAATAAAATTTGCATAAATGTGTGGATTCATACAAGCCTGTTTGATAAAAAGGCTACACTGACAAGCCTGGGCTCCTTCTGAGCATTTACTGCCATCTCTCCAGAGGTTCAAGTTCCCTCTGCTGCCCTGATAAAGAGGCAGGGGAAAAATAGGAGCAGCAAATACCACTTGGCTGAAAATCGGCTCACAAAGCTTTCATAGCGTATTGCTGTGAGTGCAAAGAGTTAAACTCCACAAGGCATGCTCTGATCTCACACATCAGTGAAAAAACAGCAGCAGCTCTACCCAAAGCAATGCTGCAAAATAAACACGAGGCTGAATTAGACCCATAAGCTCTTAAAGAGAACAGGGAGCTAGATATAGATATGAATTTCCCAAGGTGAACCATTTTTGTACCAATGCAACCTCCAGACATTATTTTTCCACCTTCTTCAAGAGTTCGGTTTGATTTCAGGCTAACAACAACCAGTTGGAACAGCCATATGAAGTAAAGCTGAAGAATACTTAGAAGAGGGGAGAGAATCCACCTGAAACAAACATTTGGTCAAACCTTGGGGCTGAAAAATAAAACTGCGGTCAGTACAGTGGAATCAACTTCAGTTACACTCTTAATGATAACAATGAATTATCCACTTACCACCTGAAGTTGATCCAAGCTAGGAAATTAAATGATGAAACCTTATAGGTGGACCTTTCTCTATCTAGGCTGGGGAAGGGGTCAAGGGGTCAAGGGGTGGGGGGAAGTGCTGCATTTAAGTTACATATAAAACTCTTTAAATTTCTCACAGTATTAACACTGCCCCCCTGCAGTCCCCACAGGGTTAAAGTTGGAGAGCTCAATCCTGCTTCTCAGATTGGAACTTTCTACCACTGTGACCAGCTGTTAGAGCTTAGGCATTCCATCAGGAATGCAGTGACACAGCACAGGTCTGAATGCACACATACAAATGCACACATACATTTGTGACTCCTTGTAAGCCGAAAGCTGACCAAAAAATTATGCCCATGACTAATAAGTCCCATCATGCCTTTTAAGCCACTTCAGTAAAAACTGATATGAGAATGCAACATTCATCAAAAACAATAGCTTTTACTTAGCATACCTTTCTGTTTCTGTCAAAGGGGGCAATTTATGCTTTTTATTTTGTTGAAAGTATCAAAGATACTCAACTGTGATAGAGACACAACCACTTGCAAATCAGATCCTGTTCTGAATCTTAGAAATACAACTCATTTTGTTTCCTGCATTGCTCTAAGGAGTCAGAAGTCAATCATTGGTGCGAGCTGTGGCACATTTCTCTCTCCAAAACAGCTGTGAGCTGGGGGCATGATGCATGGCTCAGCCAGCCAGCTCTGTGAAGTGAGTCAATCTCTAGGCACAACTCCTGTGCTGGAGCTTCTTCATCCACCAGGTGAGGGAAAGGTGTGACACAAAAGCAAAAGGACAGAACTGGCGGGGGATGGAAACGCGAATGAAGATTAGAATCAGGGAATTAATGTCAAGCAAGAGGCAAATATTTGCCTTTTTTCCTCTTCTTTTCTTTATTTTAACTTTCAAAACACTGCCAAGAGAAGGAAGAAGAAAAAGTTAGTGAGCGTGACAGCATCGCTGGAAGACTCAGACTGGGAAACTGGCAGCTCAGATGTGCCAGGGCATGGCCCAGGCAGGGACACAGCAGTGGATTGTGGTCCCAGCCACTGGCCATGCAGGAACACCATATAAGAGCTGACAGGATTTCCTTGCAGAGCTGGGCTAGGCTACTCCACAAATGACAAATAAAATCGGGTTTAGAAAGTGAAAAGTGGGTCACAGCTACAGAGAGGAGAAGGAGCCCAATGCAAGGGCTCTGTGCAGTGGGTGGTAGAGAAGCAATCAGCAGGGACCTCAAGGCCTTTATTAGTGGTGCTATTATGCAAATGTGGCAGCACCCATCAGCCTGTCAGTCTGGTAGCAGTGAGCTGCCCCAGGCACTTGCCATTAAATGCCCCTTCTCTAGTCTACATTTCGTCATCTTGCTTTATCCAACAAAGGCCATGGCTCTCCTCTCCCAGCACTGTCATTCCCATCCTGCCTGCCCTGTGCTGCCCTAGACCTCTCTGCACCAGCACTCCAGCCAATCTACTCCTTCCATGAGGGCTCATTTTCAATCCCACATCCCCACGCATCCCTGGCACTGGGTAGAGGGGTGGCCTGTGGTAGAGGACACTCGGTCCCAATCATTTCCCCTCTGGGCTTTGCCTCTTGCAAAGCCAAAGCACAGGGGGGCTGGCAAGCATAAGTCTGAACTCTTTTATTTTAAGCATTCCATTTTCCCCCCACAAGGCAGAAGTCCTCAGAAGCACGTGGGAAAAGGAAAAGGGCACAACCAAGCTTCTGCAAGAAGCACACAGGCATCCATCTCCCTCCTCCCACCACTGGGAAAGCCACAAGCACTGAGGCTGAGCACACAGCCCTGGCCACACTCTTCCAGCCCTCCCCTCAGTTATCATTATAATCTCCACAGGAAAAAAATCTGGACTTTTTAAACAGTGCTTAAATGATTCCCTCCCCCAAAGAATTAAATTACCATTTATAGCCTGTTCTTCTTATTAAAAATTTATCAATTTATTCATCACTTCTAGGACTGAAACCTTTCATTTGTTTTACAATGAAGAAACCTTTGATCTGCAATTCTCCAAGGCTACCATTTTTTATTCTTTAGTTCTTCTCATTAAAAATAAACCACCTCTATTCTCCAAAATGCCTTGATGGTACTCTCAAAATGCCTATTTTAACAACGAGAAACGTTTTTTATCCTTGACTAGTCATAGGCGCTTCGGAAGTTTATGTGAGGTTTTAGGGGGTGGTTTTTTCATCCTAACAGCACATACTAGGGAAAAAAAAAAAAAAAAGAGGGTTTACATTCATGATCACCTTCTCTCAAAGACACAGAAGTAAATAGCTAAAACAAGAGTTTCACAATACTTCTTCACCTGGCATGCTGCTTTAGACTAACATGAAATGAGTCTGCCCTGAGCCTCTGCAGCACACCTGAGCCCTGCCAGCCTTTCTCCAAGGGGCAAGTCTTAAATGGAGCCCAAGCCAGAGTATGCATTAGGATTCAGAAGCACAAGCTGCAGAAGAACATTTGGAAACCCTATTTTAGCATTTTTTACCCCTTGTTCATCCTGTTTTCCACAGCTGGACACACAAAGACCCCTTTCAGCAAAACAATCATTAGCAGTTGGGTGTGACTAGGACTACAGAAAGCAGATTTATCCCTACCCAAGCTGCTAAATATGTGTTTCACATCAGTGGCTCTCAGGATGCTCCCACCAGGAGCAGGAGAAAATGTCAAAGTGGATTTGCCTTCTTGCATTCCTGCTGCAACTCACATCTTACCTACTGCAAGGACCACACACTTTGCACTGGTTTACTGCATAAGGTCTTCTTCATTAGAGCTATTAAAGGTAAAAAGGTTACACACTACTGATCAGCAGAACAGGGCCAAGGAGCTTTCACCCCAGCTTCAAGCTGTGTGGCACAGTCTGGCCGTATCCATAACATAAAACCTTGGCATCATATAGGACACAGCTACTACTTGGCTGCTGGGTTTCAGATCAGAAACCTGAAATGACCCAAGTTTTATCTCTGTTGCTAGGCAGAGGCCTCTTCCCATGCTGGAGAAGGCTGCAGAGAGCCCCAGGGTGCAAAGTCATGAGCAGAGAACTGGGCCTGATGCCATGCCATAAAGCCTTTGGTGAATGGCCCAAGGGATGCAGGACAGACCTGGCTGCTGTGGGTCAGGCAGTCAGCTAACACATTTTTGAGCTTCTCCCTCCATGGGTGAGGTCCTCCAATAAGGGTTTCACTTTGAGTTATTCCCTGGAACAGGAGTGTCTCATGGACTCATACTGGTCCACCACACACAGTTCTGCTCCATGCCTCAGTGCAACACAGACTGCACCAAAAGTTTGAGATATAGCATTTTTCAATAGACCTAATCAAGAATTTTCCTTTAAAATTTTTCCTTTTTCAGGAAAAAACTGATTTTTATCCCAAACACACATTTTCCTACATTCACTCGCCAGAGAAACTCTGACGCCTGTCAGGAAGAGGAGTGCTTGAAAAGCAAAATGTGCTGCTTGCAGTTTGGTTTCTAACACAGAAGCATTTTCTGTACAATTAAATGCTGCTTTCCACACACCTCTGTCACAGACAGCTGAATAACAAGCTAAAACTCCTGAGAGAACTCCTAACAGACTCCTAACCCATTCTAAACGTGAGTTCAGCCTGGATGAAATGCAGGATCAAACTCGGAGTCATCTTCTGAGGTCAAGAAAAATAAAAACCTAAACCAGCCAATTGCCAACACTTGTCTTCAGCAACACCAAAGCAGAACAACCTACTAACTTGGTAGAGAAACAGTAATATACTCCACTACTGAAGCAGAACATATCAGAGGATCAAAAACCACTTAGTGTCCAAGCCTCTGTTTAGTGCAATGTAAACTCTCCAGCTGCTGGAGGGAGGAAAGAGCCATCTTTTGCCAGCAGACACATTTTTTCGGAGCCCCAGTTACGATTACAGGAAACTGTCAAATATACCTGTGCTCCCTCCTCCTCATCCCAACAGTTGTAGGGATGAGGAGGGAGCAGTTGTAGTTCATGAGAAGGGAGAAGAGGAGGAGCAGAGCCAGCAAGAAGCACAGAAATCTGGAAAACTACTCTATAAAATAGCACGTGGCTGGCTAAGTGCAGTTAATTACATTTTTGTCACCAAATACAAGATGGACCAAAAATATTAGTCTTGAAAATCACTTGCGTATGCCAGAATATTTCCACTTTGCATACGTGGATTCCATTCAAATATTGTGAAAATTAATTCATCCCCAAAAAACATGACAGGCCTAACTGCATGTCACCAGATGTCACCCAGGCTATGATGAAGCCACTTGAGTATGCTCTTCACCAGCACTGCCTAAGAGCCCTGAATGTCTGATGAGCTCCAGGAACATGGGTCTGCCAAGCACTTGTCAATCTCCAGTGCATGTTACTCCTCTCCAGTAATCCAACGCCGGCATCTTGTTCCTGTGTATGGGAAAGCTTGCTCAGCGCGTTCAAATTGCTGCAATTCTGACAGTCTAATCATTTGGAGAAATGCTGCCATATTAACAGATAACAGCTTGCCCTCTCTGCAAACAGGAGGCTCCTACTCCGCATCATTTGCTTCAAGAAAGATGATGGATGAAGAAATCTCACTTCCTGCTCCCCCTGGATAATTAGTGGGATAATAGTATCTATACTTACTGCCCACTAGCCCCAAAGTAGTGCTCAAATACATGCTGGGGGGCTAGTTTTTAGATGAAGTACACACAGAGAAGAGTCATTATTTGTGTTTTGCAGAGTGCTTCACAAAGACAGAAAATAACTTTATGTGACAAAAGAAACGTGGGGACTGAATTGGAAAACTGAATTAATCCCACCCAGATGTAGTCCAAGTAACCATAATATTACTGAATTAGGGCTCTGTTAAAAATAAGTGGGGATCGGAGGTTCCCAAAGTGTGGTTTGCAGCTGACCTTTGCTCCATGAGTCAGAGGAATGACTGACAGAGGTCAGGCCAAAGGTTTTCCTAACCCAAATACTGCCCGATAGTGGTCCACAACAAAATGTGTATGGCCAGGCGAAATCCATTGTAATAACTAAGGACAGCAACACAGTGATTTGCAGCTCAGACATTTCAGGAACTAGAGGGGATTTTTCTCTTTTTAAGAGCATCTGACAGATTTCTCTTTCATGAATTTGTACAGATGCTATCTGATGGCACAAAAACTTCTGGCATCCACAAGATCCAGTGGCAGAGAACTGCACAGCTTCATTACAGATCTCCAGCAGGTCACTTTAAGCCCAATGCCTCACACGTGAAAGAGCTGGGACAAAAAGTAAATAATCCTTCAACTTTCAGCTAAGCAAGTTTGCCTTTCTAATAAGAGTTATTTTAGATCCCATTACTGTGCATATAAAGTTAAGGCTATTCTTTGCATAACTCTGCATTCAGGTCCACCCTGAGGAACATGCTAAATGTTTGCACCAAAATGCAGCAAAGTTTTAAGGCGGATGGTAAATTTTGAAAGCCTTTTTTTGTTTTGTTGGTTTCTTTTATATTAATGCCTTCCCCCTTCCACAGGATAAGTATGACCAGTCAGAAACAACTCCTATTACAGGACTCCTGCAGCAGATCCTCCCAGTACATTAAGCAAAATGCTTGGTTATTTAGGCCAATGGTTCCCAAATGATCTCTTCTAAGTGTGAACAACCTTCACCCCATTGCATTTCTTTCCACAGAAACTCCATCAAGCATTCTTCCCTTAAATACGTGATCAACTCCATCCTCTTGTTTCTTTTTTGCATTTTCTCCAGACCGGATACCCATGTTAGTGCTCACAATACTGCTGTCAAATCCAAGGCCTCTCAAAGAGACCAGTAAAGGGAATGAATACCTTCACTATATCAACAATGCATTGATCAATGTATAAGTTGGTTTGTACAGGAAATAAACAACCTCCATCCTGATCAAAGGTCCTGAACATGGAGCCTGACAGACTATAAGGAAGTGTTTTAAACACTGCAGGGCACTGTGTTTGCATTTAATCTTTTCTTTTTTTATTACTTTCCTTTTTTAAAAAAACACTTTTCCCCAACCTGTCAGTGTTTGCTTTCCAATATTTGTTTATGCTATGTAAGCTGTAGGTTATTTCTGTTAGAGACCCTAATTTCCTCCTCTGCTGGGACTGTGGCAGTAGCCTCAAGGAAGTTTACACTGAGAGAAGAGCATGACAGGCAATGAATTAAGTGGTTCAGAAAGCGATACAATTAGCTTTCTCAGTGGAGGAAAATGAAGATAAAAAAGAAATTCTTGGCAGTTCTACTCTCCTGTCTCCGTCTCAACTTCAGAAAATGGACATCAAGGGACAGTCAAAGAAAATAATCATCAATATTTGAAACTTGATATGACATGTGATTTATTGACACAGGACTAATACCAAGATCTGTCTTTTTTTTTTTTTCCTTTTTATTTTTTGGTAGTCAATTCCTTTGCTGACTGAGCTCAACTCTTTTGCTTCCAATAAATGTTTGCTTTTCAAGCTGCCCTTAAATTAGATGGCAGGAAGCCTAGAGCTCCTGTGTAGGCATCTTCCTTACCAACTCCTAAGCTGTGAAGCACAGAAATGGTGTGTTTGTTCCAGTGAAGAAAGCCTGGCCAACATTTCCACAAGACTTAGAGATGCTTTGAAACCCAGCATTGGTTTCAAAGCTCCTGGACTGATCAGGATTCCTATGCTGCAGGAAAAAATCAGAGATCATCTAGTTCCAACCTAACAAAACAGTACCACCAGTATTGAGGAGACAGACCCTGAGAGGCATTCGAGTCCTAATTTTTGAAAATGGCAGATATTTCTACCTCTGATGACTAAACTACTAAGCTTTCCCATCAGGCATTGGTGGAAGTACTTACTATTAATTTTAATACATGCTGCCTCCAGGCAGAGGCAAATAAAACAAAAGAGAAATGACAACTGTCCCTTCAAATAGGAAAGCTGTATGTATAGTTCAGACTTTGCATTATCAAATGCATGTGGCACCTACAAAGAGAGTCAAAGTTTTACAGTCGAGCTATTCGTGAGCCCAATCATTTATTTGCATTTATAAATACACAGAATGCCATGAACATTATTAGTCTTTAATGGCACATTTTGGCCTGGAGAAACAAATGCAGGAATATTAAAGACATGGGTTGCTACTGAAAATGGAAGGCTTCTCATTAAAAGTTTATAAAAAGAAATGTGGAGTAGTTAGGAGAAAGTGTCCACTTTTAAGTCCCTTTTTTTCTTCCTCCCCAACTGCGCTCTGGACCACGAAGATTAAGAAAGTATTAAGAATGCTTAATAAAGGATTTTTCTTAACAGCAGATTGCAAAAAGTGTAAAGGAAGCTTAATTTGATTAAAATAATAATGATATTTACTAAAGCAGAGACTGTTTTTCAATAAGGAAGTCTACATGCAAACCAGTAATTTCCACACTTTCATGAACAGAAGGCTATTCTATGACAGACTATAAAAGGCTGTGTTCAGCTGTCCTTGGGATTTACAAGGCGCTAATAACATCTCCCATAAATTGTTTACCACACCAGCAATACATTCAGATAAATGCCACCATAGTGGGTGAGTGATGCCCCTCTGAGGGGGCTCCAAGCACCATGGAGTCAATGCACAACTTTTTACCATCTTCCTTGGTGATGTCGTATCTGAAACAGGATAGAAATAAAACCTGGAGCCTGTTAGAAATAAAGGCATGACACATGAGACATCTAATTTATGAAGACTAATCTGTGAAGAAACATTAAGTTATTCCATAGTACACCTGTTCTGAGCACCACAGGTTCTGCACAACCGATGGTGGCAGTGTGCAGCACAAACCTCCCAGGACTGATCCCAAACATTCCAGCAGACATGCCCAAAGCTGGACCTTGTAGCATTCTATGGACTCTGCAAAAGGCAGCAGCTCTCAGCTTCCACTCAGCTTCTACTGGCACATGCAAACTCTAATTTAGGAAAAAAAGGGTACAGGGCAGCACACCCTCACTTAAAAAGTGCCGGCACCTACTTTACAATAGCCCTTTTAAATTCCAGGATCCCTTCCAGCCAGTTTTATCTAACTTCCGCCTCATTTTACTTCTACAGTCAACAGCCTCTTTGCTCAAAAATCTTTTAAGCCATTATTTCCTGAAGTGAAAGATAATGCATCATTATCCTATATCACAAGAAAACACAATACAATATTAGATCGATATCTCCGTCTGCTCAGCCAGCCACAAATCTTCCTGTCCTTATCACTCAAATAATGAAATACCTCATAGGGTTATAGAACCATTTGGCTTGGAAGGGATCTTAGAGATCATCTAGTTCCAACCCACTCACCATGGGCAGGGAAACCTTCCATTAGACCAAATTGTTTAAAACCTCATCCAGCCTGGCCTTGGTAGAAAGATACCGAAGGTTCTTTTTCACAAAAAAACTCCCTACTATTTCTTATCTTCCCACTTAGTGTCTTTTTTCCTTGAAGTCAGTTGCACATATTTGAATGATGCATTTCCTCTATCACCTCCCCATCTGTAACTTATGCATTTTTATAAATTTAACTCTGGTGAACAATAAATTCAGAGCCAGAAGAAACAGCAAGCCGTCATCATACAAACTTCTTCAAATGCATCTGCCTTTGTTTCAGTACAAGAGCAGTCAAATATCTAGTGCTCAGTGGGGATCCATCCTCTGCTCCAGCTGAAATACCAGAGAGTCTCTGATGACGGGGCCAGTGAGAACAAATCTTCATCTTTCCTTAGGAAAAGGATCTCAAACTTTGTTATGACCAACATCTCATGTTGGTCAGAACTGCCATCCCATGGTGGCAAGTTTGATCCAGTGCTTTCCCAACCAGACTTGAAGTGGCCACCAAGGACTGAGTTGTCCTACACAGATCGTATCATTAACATGAAATCACAACCTGGTTGGGGATGCTCCAGGCTTCATTTCATATACAGCTCACTTGGAGAATGGGGCTCCTTTGGAAAGGAAATGTAAAGAGGACATTTGCTATCATAATACTACTACAACAGTGTATTAAAAATTGAAAACAGTGGTCACAAGATATGATTCCTTACCAGTTTAGAAGTCTTCAAATATTGAACCTGTTTTATTAAAAAAAAAAAAAAAAGACTCCTACAGACAAACGGCAATTGTTCTGTTTTGTTTCAAATAAAACCACATCTGCTTTCCAAGTACATGCATTATTTCTAATCTGAAGAGTTTTACCAGTCCTGGGCTTTGGTTGGTTGGTTGGTTGGTTTAGCTTGCTTTCTGCCCAGTTAATTAAGAAAAGATTATAAACACAGGGAAAGGTTGACAAGGAATGACAGAAAGTGATATCCCAAGTCACCAGGTCATGAACTTGTCTACCACATGGTCCCAGTAAGGCACAGTCTTCATGTCTTTAGAAAATCTTCACAGCTTCCCTACTGACAGCAAAGGATAACTATCCCGGAGAGCTTATATCCAGAAATAATAATAAATAAACAAACAAACAAGCAAACAAACTCCAAACCCAAAAAACACCCACTTATTTTGGATAAAATCATTAAAAGGTATTTTTAAGAGAATGGGACTGTGGACAGGGTAGGGGGGTGGGAATAGCAAAAAAATGCCTTCCTCTTCCTGGTAGTTTTCAGCCAGAGCTGTCCAGAGGGGAGGGCTCATGGACAGAAACTTCCATCTGACAGTGCCAGGCTCTCACTGTGGCCAGCCATGGCATATGGAATTCATCCATCTCTCATAAGGGACTTTAGGAGGACTCACATCTGAACTGGAGAGGTTCACCCACACAAAATTTCCATGCACTTGAAGAGGACAAGCTCCTGCCATGTAGGGAATACTCTTAATAAGCAGGAATGGCTCAGATGGTTCCCTCAAACCTGCAGGAGGCTGTGTGGGATCCTGCTACCAACAGCAGTAGGCACAGAGGGAAGAGGAAAGAAGAAGAGGAGGTCTGTGGTCTCTGGTGGGTGGGTGTCAGTCACCTAGAGGAGACCTCATGCCATGCCTGTACCTCCTCACAGGCACCAGTGAGCTCCTGCCAGCTTCCCAGCTCTGGGCAAGAGTGCAAAACCTCAGCTTGCTCTCAGCAAAACACCACTGTTTGGCACGGATTCAATGTAGTATGCATTCCCTGCCTCCCAGGAGAGCACATCGGGTGACAGGTCTCCCTCCTCAGGCTGCGGGGCAGGCTATGGCTGCAACCAGCCCCAACCATGGCTGAGACCTGCCCTGGCATTTCTGCACATGCTCCCTCCCGTTTCTGGAGACAGGAGTGAAAGAGAGACACAACTTCAGCAATCAGGTCTTGATCCTGCTCACCAAGATGATAGGATTTCTCTTTGACAAAGATCCACCACTCCAATTGTCTCTGCAACTACCTGGGAGAAGGTTACAGGCAGGTGGAGATCAGTCTTTTTTCCCAAGGAACAAGTGACAGGACAAGATAAACTGGTTTCAAGTTGCATCAGGGAGAGTTTAGATAAGATATTAGGAAAAAATTTCATCACTGAAAAGATTGTCAGGCATTGGAGCATGACCAGAAACACCATGAAAAAAATGCAGCAGTATCAGTAAAGAGTCTTACACCATGCAAATGATCAGATTACTTTGTCTTGGAGTGCCCATGGGGCCCTCCAGGGGCAGTGGGCAGGTCCAGAGCCTCCTGTCCTCCCCTCCCAGCTGTCCCTTGCCAAGCCCAGGCACTGCCAGCAACATAGCATGGGCTCCACAGCTGACTGGCACTTTCCCAGGAAGAAAAAGTTCAGTTTGGTTTCAATTAAAGAAACTATTCTGAAGACAATTTAGTCCCATTTCCAGACACAGTGATTTCCAGCTCCCCCTTTTAGAAAACTCCTCTCCAAATACTGCCAGTCTCTGGCCGCTCCACAAGCAGTGCTCTTTTTAGGCTGTGGACGTTAATCAAGCTGCTCTTTATTTTTAGATTTTCTTCATATGACTTTATGCCACAAACTCTATTAACATTATGCCTTGGAACATCAGAGTTATTCACAGATCAATCAAACTGACGGAAAATGTTCCTCCTGCCTTGGGAGAACTGAACTCAGCTGGCTTTTTAAGAGCAAAGCTGAGAGAAGGGAAAAAAATTAAAAATACACCCCTCACACCATAAATCAACCAATTGGACATCTTGGCTGTGAATGAAATGTCTCTGAGGAGGTGGGGAGGGAGGGAACAGAGCACTAATTTTTTATCCCCTCCTGTGCCTGTGTGCACAGATTAAACACCCCTCTGCACCGAGGTTTGACTTCAGGGCAGTGCCCAGTGCAGGCAGAGGAGCAAGGACCCACCTCTGTATTTCCAGTCCATTTCAAAATACACGCTCTCACACTCTTGTTTCCTTATTCTGTCTGTCTCAATACACCGAAGGGTATTGCAGCTGCAAGAAAACTCAACCCCTGATCTCACCCCAGTCTAATAGGAACCTTCTAATTCACCCAGCTCAAAAGTGAAATATTCAGCTGATAGGCTGTGACCTAGGGTTGCTGCAGGTACAGTGAGCCCTGCTGCAGGGACAAGGGAAGGACTGCAACACCACACTGCACTCCAGCCACTTCTCTAACCCGAGCCTAATCAAAGGCTTCACTCTCCCTTTCCCCAAGCAGGATGAAGAGAGACTGAAAATAAAAAATATAATCACTTCAAACCCTGTGTATTCTGTTTACTGTACTGAGGCTGGCTCTTGAAAGCATCCCCCTCCCCATCTTCGAAAACAGAAAGAAGTCACAGGTCAGCAGCACGCCCTGTACAAGAGGCTGAATTTTATGTAGATTTCCTCACCAACACTCAAAAGTGCTTGGTAAACTTCTACAATGTAGATTTTTGTTGACACTTGGAGGCACAGAGGTAAACCATTAATCAGGAACATAAACTACTGCATATCTCAACTGATGGAAGAGTAAAAAACATGCCAAATCTGTAGATGCAAATAAAGACTAAAGGTATGCTGCACCATTTATGATTGGCAAATTCAGATCTGCTGCTGTGACCAGTGAAACCTTAGATTATGCAGAAGGAACAAATTACACACTTATTTTTTCCTCCATGTGTTTACACTGAGCACAGCAGCATAGCCAGTGACTCTCACGAGCCCCATGCAAGTGCTCAGAGTACCACAGGCAGATGGGGAGAGACCCAAACCAAGGAGTGAAGTTCCAGATCCTCCAGATACCAACAGCTGTAGGACCATTGGAGATAGGCAGGGAAGTGTCAGCAGCCACACACCCTCTGCTCAGATCCAGCAATACAAAACCAGCCTGGGAGTAACAGGACACTTTTTTCCCCTTTCAAAGCAATAATCCATAGCTTACTGAATGTTCCTCTGTACATGAATTTCTTTACATTCACTGGAAAGTGGTGAGAACTTTTGCCTGCTTTGCACCTTTAATGTGAAACACCCAACAACCTTGTGCTCTGCTACAATTTGAAAAAAAAAAACACCTAAAGCAAACAAGCCCCAGACACAAACCATTAGAAGACGGTAAATATTAAAGACATTTCCCAATCCCTTGCTAAATTAATGCAGACTAAAATTCCACAGAAGAAAAAGGATAGAAAAGTTTGGCTATGGAAATATTCCTGTGGAATTCCATGGACTGACACAAAACTGTTTTAGACTTAAGACTGCAGGAACTTAAGTTTAACAACTTCTGTAAAAGCTGCAAACTTTGGGAAAACCCTGTCACAGGGCAAAGCAAGGTAACATTGCCCAAAACTTCTCCTTTTTCACAATTACAATGAAGGGGATTGCTCTCAAATTTTTCACCATGAACAACTTCACAAGACAAATCATGGTCCAAAACAATACATTCCTATTCAAAAAGTGTTTCAATTCATCTGTGAGCTATCCTCCAAGCCATGGAAATGAACAAGAAAGCACCAAGCAATAAGCTGTATGTTCACACAGGCAGCTCCCAGAAGACACAAGTTTCTCCTCTGAATATTTTTTGTTCTTTTACCAGTCACAAATTACTGGTTCTGACATGTCAAAACAAACAGGGTTTTTGTTACGCTTTCTGAAGTGTTATATTTACCCATCTTGGTTATATTTTTTTATTTTGGCTGCTCATCTGATGCTTAAGGAATGATAAGGACTCCTTACTGCATTAAGGAGGTTTAAAATGCAGTGCACAGCCAAGCAATTTGGAAGCAATTGCTATGTTTCTAAAGTGAACTTTAATCTAGAAATGCTCATAAAAATCATATTATAGCAAACGGAAACAATAATGTTAATTAAATAATTTGCATTTGCATAGCAATCGGTCCCGAGGGCCAAGCCTATAGTAGCACAACTCACATGAAGTACACCACGTGCTCAGCAGCAACAGATTTTTAACGTTCGACCTGAAGAAATCCAAGTGCATGCAACACCTGTTTTCTCCTTCACCTTCTGCCCTCAGCCCTAGTATAGACAATGGTAGCCACCAGTTTTTGGCTGCTTCACATTATACAGCAGGACTTTTATGCTTGGTGGTTAGCTGTCTGAGAAGCAACAACTCCCCTGGGCTGTTCTGTTTTGTTTTGCTAAGCCACAGTACACAAGCAGCAACAGGTTTTTGTTTAGCAAGATGCTCCTGCCAAGGACAGGCACCTTGCTTAACTCGTCATGCCAGGTCCTCTTCAGCCAGCTGGGTGCAGGACAGATCCTCTCCAGGAAACACAAACACAGACAGGACCTTCCACCCTTAAGCCTTCTTTCCTTCCATCAACAAAAGCAAAGGTATCTGTGGAGACATTCAACACCCACAGCCTGCTCTAATTCAGTATTCCTGGTCAGAGTGGGTTTTGAACATGACAGAAACAGAAATAACTGCATTACAAGAGAAATTCATTCTTTCCAAGATCCTGCCCACTTAAAGAGCAATGCCAAGCTCAAGCTCCTTATATTTTTGTGAGTCTCTTAACAACTTAGGAAAAGAATTTGCAGTGGCAAGAACCAGAAACTCCAAAAGCACATGATTGTTTTTAAATGACACTGCCAAGAATTAAAAAAATAAAATACATTTTTATATATACAGACAGAGAGAAACAGAAATATATATTTATATATATATATATATATTACACAGAGAGTGTCTTAAAAAAAGCACAGACAATCCCATCTTCATTTGTGGTTTTTGTTATATTTTCTCCCCCATTTATTAGCTCTGTCAGGGAAGGAGCACTAGCTAATTTCATTATTTGTTCTCAGCCAATTTGACTTTTTGGCTTCCTTCCTATGCCCTAACAGAGTTGCTCTGTTTCCAAAGAAGGGAAAACAGTCATTGCATTACTGGAGATCAGACAACTTCCTCAAGTCCACTCTAGCTTCATGGGAGGAAAACTCCAAGGCGTTGCTGGGAGAACATATTCAGTCCTCATCTTCTTTAGGCTTCTTCTGGCTACACAAACACACCACAGGGACAGAGGTGGAAAATGAAACACCTGCAGGCTTTCCTCCTAAGTGAGCACCTGACACTGCATTAATGCAAAAGACTTCAGGTAGTTCCACACAGGAGTGGCTTTAATCTACACCACCCACTGAAAGTCCATTAAAACAAGAGGATGCTTTAAGTAAGGCAGATCTTCATAAGCATGGAAGATCCAGATGTTTTGTAACACACCCCTTCAGCAGGCCTATCTTGACTCTTTGTTTCTGGTAAAAGTAAAAAAGCCAAAGAATCCTAAAAAACCTGAACAAAAACAAGCAAAAAACCCAACCAAACAAAAAACAAGCAAACAAACAAGACAAACAAACAAAACTAATAAAAGACAGGCCTAATTGAAATCTCACAAGTTTAAAAGGGATTTGTATACGGCCCAGTGCTGCCATAGCATTCTTCACTTCTGTTGGGCATTAAAGGAAATAACCAAATCTTGAAATTAGAGTTGAGTGTTCCTTGTGGCAGTGTTGAGGAACTGAGCTTTTTTCCTTCCCCCTTCATTTTCTTTTCATCTTCAATTTTGTTTGCCCCTGCTAACTTAATATACAGAAGTTAATTTCTTTCCTGACTCGAGGTATCACTAGGGGAATATTGAGTGTTACAGTGGCGGCTGGAAGTCATTACCTTTATACAAGAATTAACCTGTGGCACTAATCTCTTTACTTTTTTTCTCTTCTTTTTTTCATTTTTTATTTATACAAAAGCACCTGCCTTATTAATACTGGAGGTGAAGCAATTGCTAATGCAAATAACTTAAATTCTAACTACATTAAGTATGCAAATGTAACCCCCTAAGCTTTTCCTTAAATCAATACAAATAAAATCTTGTTTCTTGAACTGCAGAAGTACAAGTTATCCTAAAGCAATGCTGTGTACACCATGAAGAGAATGGTTTTCCATCCCACCCATCTTTACAACAAACCCTTCATATGAAATCAGGCCTCTTATTTAGGACAGCCTAAAAGGAAAAAGGGAAACAAATATTTATATTTTAGAAATAGGTATTAGACTAAATCTTTAAGGAACTAAATAAACGGACTGAAAAAGAGGAAATAATGGACAGAAAACAACTGAAATTGTTGAATACACTGATTATAGTGTTCATATAAGTTTAAGACATTCAACCCATTAATCCTAATTTCTGAAATAAACTCTTCCATGCCCAAGCACATACCAGGTGTAAACATTCAAGGGGAGAATCACCACCACTCCCAAAGACAGCTAATTACAGTAATTTTATGTATAACACTCTTCTTCCATAAGTGCTACAAGTATGTGTATACTATTTTCCAAGATGTTTGGTGCACACAAGCAGCAGAGAAAATGAGCTTGTGCTGAGCTCCATGCTGTCTTTTCTCGATTGCAGCCAGCTCTCAACACACCATTTAAAGCAAGCTGAGGTGTTTCTACACTGCAGTGTATTTTGGGGACTGCTGTACTCATACCAGTGAGGTCATCCTGTAAAGAAACAAAACTTTCAGGCATGTGCTCATCCCAGAACTGTATAAAAAACTAACCACCTATTTATTTATTCTCCACTCAAAATAATTTAAACAGAGAGCAGATTTAGATTAGACATTACAATGAAATTCTTCACTGTGTGGGAGGGGAGGCATTGGAACAAGTTTCCCAGCAAAGATGTGGACACCCCATCCTTGGAATATTTGAGACCAGGTTGGACGAGGCCCCGAACAACCTGGTCTAGTGGAATGTGTCTCTGCCCACAGAGGGGTATTGGAACTAGATGATCTTTCAGGTCCCTTCAAACCCAAACAATTCTACAATTCTGTGATTCCATAAAGTATGCTCAAACCAACACAAAGGAGCTGAACAGTTTTTAACCAGAGATTAACTACTCTCACTTAAAAACCAACCCATGTTAATGTTTGTCCTGGGCAATGCTCCCACCCTCATTAGGGAAAAGCAACCAGCACCTCAGCAAAGTAATGCATCCCACCTCAAAAAAGATGCCTCTAAAGAATGGACAAAACACTGCTGGGTACCAACTTTCTTTCTCCACAAGAGAGAGAGGGGATGCTGGTGTGCCTGGCTCATGCCATGCTGCCATCTCACAAACAATGATGTTCAGCCAGATGAAGCCCAGGCTGCTGGGCAGCGCACACAGCTGGGCACACAGCAGTACTTTTCATATAGTTAGTATTGATTCAGGTTAGAAAAATTAATCCCTGGGTCACTCAGGAGCAGCTAAATGTTTTCAAAAGAAGCCAGACATAATTAAAAGCATATCTGTGCAAGAATGTGAGGTGGGAAATTAGAGTGTGTTTCTAACTGCTCTTGTGTATTTTGCTACACTGAGTTTAAAGGGCAGGTCACTCCCCTGCCAGCTCTCGGAGAGAGGGATATGTATTTACTAAACGGAGCAAGTTACAGCTGGGAAAGTAACGCACTACCAGTCACCACCTTGATTTACCCTCCGAAAGGCTGAGAGTTTACCTGACACTTAGAAACTGCAACACACACACTTGCCAACCCTGCACGCCCTTCTCCTGCATCCTCCTTCACCGTTCACTGCGCTCACCTGCAGAGACTTGTAATCCTCTTTCACTGGGAACTCCTCCAGCCTGGGGGCACATCCCCTTCCCCTGAGCATGGAGTGACTCACACTCCCAGTAACAGTGCCCAAGACACACATTTAAGTGCAACCCAAAAGGACATCTCCACACCAGATCTGCAGGGAGACATGAGACTGCACCCCCAGGCAGTCAGGAGGAAGCTCTTCATCATGTGCCAAGCAGAGATGGGGCTGTCAGATCCTGGGGAGGGACAGGGCACTCTGGCCAGGACTATTAGCCATGCCTGTGATCAATGTCCTTCCCTCTAGCTTGGCACACAGCTAGAAGGGAGCCTTCAGCAGCCTGCCAGCCGTCACAAGCCTTCAACAGCCTGAAATGCTGTTCTTCTCTAACGCAATGGTGTTACTGTTATCACTCATAAATGAAAGTTATCAGGCAACCATTCAACATACAGAGTTTTAAACTTTTTTCTTAATTTCACAGGACCAAGACCTTACAGTCTTTTTCAGCTAAAGCTCTGACTCGTTCTGTGTCCTGGGTATCTGTTCTGCAGCAGATGAGAAATCAAACACACTGCAGCACCTAAGCAGCTTGAAGCTAGAGTCTAAAGTTGAACATCACTGCTTTCTTCTAAAACTATTTGCAAAGCAGCATAACAAGTGAGAAATTTTTAACATATTTAATTTTCTGCATCTTTTCCAATTCTACCTTTCTTCAAAAATATGATCCTTCAAAAAGAAAAAACATTTAGAGATCCCACCTTTTGATTTTCTGGAATAATACTGTAGTGAAAAAGAATAGGGTCAAAGTCTGAGGATGTAAAAAGTGATACAACTTCTCTTCCCCTGACTCTTCCTTTTCTGTAATAAACTACTACCAGACTCCTCTAAGATAGTAAGACTGCTTTCCTCTCACTATCCTAACTGCTTGGTACCCACCCACAAAACATTAACTAGGTAAATCTTTACTGATGTTTTTTGGCATCTCTCACAGTGACACAAAACTGATGAATTCCAATCATTTCTTAAGTTTCATCACTCAAGCTGCCATTAGCATAATTTTGATGACCACATAAATTTTCTGTTTATTTATTTTTGCTAGATCAGGTTCAGTTATGGCACTCACTACAGTTAATCAAAAGCAGCAAGGCTGCTACTCCTTGGACCCAGCAAATCTATCAAATAAAGGAAGCAAGGACCATCATGAACAGTGCGGAAGACAATTTTTACTTTGGGTTTACTTAGGGATGATGTTTAACCAACAAATAGTTTATTAACTCATAACTCTATTTTCAAAGGTATGGAAAATCAATTCCTCCATAACTTCATTGCAATCTGTTGTTCTTTATCATCTCAGAATAGAAGGCCATAGGATTCTACTTACCCTATCCAAAAAATGTAGTGCAGGCTATGGATCCATATTATGAAATTCTACTTTTGACAGATTACAGGAAGCTAGAATAAAGCCTCTGTCTTTTCCCATCACTGGTTTTGACACAAGCTGAAGATTTCTGACACTGGCCTTCAAAATGATGCTGTCCTGTTCTGTATTCAGATAATGGGAGCCTATGTTCATATGCCAAATCTGCAACATCAGGATCAACTCCTGCCTTCTCTGCTGCACAGGCTGTTTGTCTGGGTCTGTAACTACTGGTCCTTCTGTGTCCATACATACCTGCAAAGCTTAACTGGCTTTGACTGGGAATGAGAGTTAAATTCCACTGAAAACAAAACCACTCCCTGTCTCTCAGAAAAAGAAATAGAAGCTTGCCCTGCTCAGAACATGACCTAACAGAACAAGAGACACAAGTGCACATTAGGGGCTGAATCTACCTCAGAAGCCTTACTGAAAGCTAAGCAAACCAGAAGAAGTCAGGCTTCGAATTCTTAGTACATCAGTACTTATAATTTCAATGAAATTTACACAGAGCAGGATGGACTAACTTCCTCCTTCTCTCTAAAAATGACCTGCCAGTCTAATAAAAACAGTATTTATAATTCAGGTCTACCTTTCAGAACGTAAGAAGTTGGAAATGGAGAAAAAAAATAAAAATACACCACAGACTGCCTTTCTCTCTGCAAAATCCCACAGAGCTCCCTCCAGGTCACAGAGATAGCAATTTGTAAAGCTAGTGACCCCAACACTGAAGAGTACTTGCCCATGGCTCACAGGGAAGAACCTCTGAACTTTCTGGACACAAGAACCACCAAACCAAGCAATGCCTGGGCCATGACTGAAGGAGTGCCATACTGCTTGCCACATGTGGTTTGTTTGCTGCTCCGACCCAAACACCAGGGTAGGTTGGTATACTCAGCTTTGACTCCCTGCAGAAAGGCAATGCTTTTACCTTGATGGCACCAAAATTCCACAGAGAAACCAGCTGGAAGGCAATGATAGCTCAGAAACTAAAGAATTCACAGCTTACATTTAAGATAGAATCCCACTAACTGTCACTCAAAATTTCTGATGGGTTTGCTAAACGCTCTGTAACAACTACCTGCACAGATACTCTAGAAAGGCGAGGGTCAATCTTTTCTTTGACGTGACAAAATGATAGGAGAAGAGAAAAAGGCCTCGAGGTCCAGGGAGATTAGATAGGACAAATTTCTCTACTGAAAGGGTGGAGCAGGCTGTCTAGGGCAGCTGTGGTGGAGTCACCATTACTGGAGGGATTTAACACTTGTGTAACTGGAGCTTAGGGACATGGTTTAGTGGTGGACATGGGTCAATGGTTGGAGCCAATGATCTCAGAGGTCTTTACCAACCTTAATGATTCCATTATTTTGTGATTCTATGAAATCATGCATAAAATGCAGGAGCTCCTGGCAGGAACAGAAAACACTGAATTCAGGGTATGACTTTGGGTGTTCTGTGCTCTTTCTCTTTCAGCCTGGAGGCTCACAACATTATTTCTTTTGGAAAAGGTCATTGCCAAGGGGTAGCTAAGCAACAGCTGAAGAGTTGTGGTGGTCAAAAAGAGACACAATGTTTTAAGTTACCTTTTTAGTAAGTGATGGACAGTCCTCAGAACACCCAGTGACATCCCTCACAAGAAGCCAGTTAAGGGGACTTCTTTTTATTTCTTAGGCAGTTTCCATACTTGAGCCAAATGAAAAAAATGGAAAAACACTAAATAAACATATCAAAGGTACTTGAATCACTCCCTGGCCCTGCTTTGTATTACACCAAAAATTCCAACTTCCCTGAGAAAATACTGGGAGGCCAGCAATCAGAGGAGAACCTGATCTGTGCTCCCTTTTGTGCCACTTTGGAGTCCCCACATGCTCCAGCTAGGGCCAGGAAAAACAGTCTGTCCACTTCCACTCTGCACAGGTGGAGGAGTATCCAGGGGCACCAGCCCCAAACCCTTCCACATCATGGAGCACAGGTCAGTGTGGCTGGAGATCCTCCACTCTTCTGATCTCCAACTGCTGATGCATGAATGCAGTCTCAGTCCTAGCTGTGCATCCAAGGGCTTGCCAGACAGTTCTCTGGTTATCTGTGCAGCAACTGAACTGACCCAGTCTTTGTAACACTGTGGTCATGTTAAAGCTTCAAGCTATACAACTTTGAGTTACTGGGTTGGGTCCTCACTTTGTTTCTTGCTCTCCCAACCCTCAGATCACTGGCTTACCACAGATTTAAAGGACGTGCAGGGCATGTTCACTCATCATGCAGTATCACTGCTGAAATGCAGGTGGTGCTCGGCCCTGCCTCTGGGCTGGAAGGCTCTATACTGGCATCCTGAAGCACTTTCTGCAATTCAGGCACATAGATACTAAGCACTTCAACAACCAAAAGTTTAAATATTATATGTGCTATAGCTCATCCACCTGAAGCATTTCCTCTTTGGCACATGGGCAGTCTGACGAGCCTGCACAATCAATGCTTGGTGCCCAGTCATACCAAAAACCTCTGTGGGCTACTGAAACAGTAGTAACAATAGCAGGCAATTCAACCAAACCTTCCAGCATCTCTTCCCCAGTCAACTCCCATGCCAGAGCCAGAGACAAAGGAAAGGGGTGAGAAACACAACACATTTTGTCTGCTGGATCCTCAGTGCCTCCAGCTCTCAGCATGGCCCTAAAGCCGTACAAACAAATGCCAGCAGGGCAGTCTGTGACCTACTTTCCCTCCCTGCACGGGGAGCTGTGCCATTGTGAAACTGCCACTGAATTTCGGCTGCACAACGATGACAAGAGGGAGCTGAGGCGGCCACACGCTGTGTGACTAACACTGACACAGCAGCTACTGCCCTGGCATCCATGTCTTCTACCGGGGAGCCTCCGCCGCGCCAGGCTCCAGCTGCTGCAAAGGGCTGAGGTACAGCTCCCCAGGGCAGCATGGCAGCAACCCACACACCAGCCCAGAAGCTCTGTTTCTCTCTCTTCCCCCTCAGGAACTGCCTGGAAAACTATCCCTAAGTCACTGCTCTGAAGTTTCTTGCACACCCTCTCTGCCTTTGAAGACCTTTACAGTGCTGAGACCATTGCTGCCTGCCTGCTGTCTAGCATGGAAATGACCATGCCACTACATTAGTGCCACAACCAACTCAGAGAGCCAACTGTATCAGGCTTGCATCAAAAGAAGCATGACCAGCAGGTTGGCAAGACAATTCTCCCCTTCTACTCTTCCCTCGTGAGACCCCATCTGAAGTACCTCATCCAGCTCTGGGGTTTGACCAGAAGAAGGATGTGGATCTGTTGGAGTAAGTGCACAGGAGGGTCACAAAAATGATCAGAGGTCTGGAGCACGTCTGCTATGAAGAGAGGCTTATAGAGTTGGGATTGTTCAGCTTCAAAAAGAGAAGCCTCTTGTGTGACCTCACTGCAGACTTCCAGTACCTAAAGAGGGCTTATAAAAAAGAGGGAGAATAAGTTTTTACATGGATATACAGTGATCAGACAAGGGCGAACTGTTTTACACAAAAAGAGGAGAGATTTGGGTTGTGTCAGGTTGGGTTAGGAAGAAATTCTTTATCATGCGAGCAGTGAAGAACTAGAGGATGTTGTCATTGTAGAGGAACTGTGAACATTGTTGGTTAGCACAGTTTTGAAACAACCTAATGGGTGCCCAAGGATGGATTTGAGCCTAACTTGAAGCACACAAATTTGACTAAGAAGGCTGAGAGCTCACATTAGGATTTCCAACCCACCTGTGCAGCATCTGCACCTTAGAGTTCACACCAGACAGCAGAGCCTCCTCCAGGCACCAGGAAGCTGGTCCTGCAACAGGAGCTCCCTTGCCCACTATGCCCACATCATCTGTGAGTGTGGCATTTTTGGGCATGTATAAGCCACTGCTATGCCAGTGACACATCCTCCAGACCAGAGCAACTCCACTGGCTGAAGAGGGTGAGCTCAGCCCATCTGCACAGACACGCTCCTGCCACAACACCTGCATAGCAAAAATGCCTCTCCTTTGTCCGGGCAGGTCTGAACTCAGGCTCAAAGAGACCTGGCAATTTTCAGTTCCCAAATCTTATCCATCTTTGGGGAGGATGAGCTGGTCAGGCAGCCTTTCCTGAGGGCTGATGACTGAGTACTTCCCTGCTTTACCACTTAGCCTTGCAGCCGAGGGGGAAATTTCAAGTCTATACAGACTTAAACCCAGTAAAAACGGGGGTCTATTATGTTAACTCCAAGGCAAGCCTCATCCAGCACCTCCATATAATATTAAATTAAATGAAAGGGGGATAAGAAAGGAAGTCTCCTCCCAGTTTTACAAGAATAGATTGATCTTTAGATGTTTTCTTTTACCTCCCATGACTTCAGAATAAGAAACAGTCATTAACTCCCACTAAACATTGCGTCTAACTATCCTGGTCCACATGCACTGAAAGCTATTTTAATATTTTGATCGTTTGATACCTACTGAGGGTAGCAGAGTCCCTGAAGAACTCCTCCCTCTCCTGCATAGGGACGTGCTGTGCAATACTAACTTGGTATTCCACAATCCTTTTCTTAAAAAGAACACTGTGCTATTAACGTAATTATCTGATTAATCTTTCAGTCTTACTTTGCATTAAATAAACACCTGGATGCAAAATGCTTTTTCCTCAGAAAGTGCACCTCAAGTGTTTACCCAGCACACTAATGCGACGGATACCACCAGCAGTCCAACTGGTGGTCAAGGAAGAAAGCAAGTACTCCTGAGCACACTGGGGACAAGCAGGTATTAAAAAATACTTCAAAGTAAAACCACAGTATTCCAGTATTCATCACCTTATACTTACCACCTCCTCAGGATGAGACAATTCACATTTTAGAAAAATAAAAAAATCTTTAAATGAGTATGTTGAAAATACACACACACCAGAAGTGATTTCAGTGCCTTACAGAATTTAAGGTCAACAGCACACTGCTTGACTGCTCAGTTCAGGCCAAATGGTTCCTGCATTTAGTGCACCATTTTGAACTGAGCCACACCACCTCTCAGAGAGCCACCCAGTTGTGAACTGGGTGTGACAGCCATTATGTGCATTTCTGGATGAGTTTTTCCTAATCATTAACTGCACTCACGGTGAAATAAAAATTTGAGTGTGCCTTATTTTCTTCCGTGCTGCTAGTACCACCTAGTCTGAGTAATATTCTCCCTATGCTGATACAAACAGACCATGAACAAATACCTTTTTCATTACTACTTTCAATTCCATCAAGAGTGGGATGTAGGGTTGTGGGGTTTCTTGGGTTGTCTGAAAAACAACGCCTACTTTCTGGCTTGCAAAATTACAGGGTTTGGTCATCAGGTGCAATTTCCTTAAGCTCTCAATTTTCATTCACATTACCTCCTCCAAAGCTTTTGCTTTTAAATCATTTGCTCATAAATGGTGTAAACAATATGAAATGCTGAGCTGCTCCTCTCACTTCCCATCCAGCAAAGGTGAGCAGAACACACACAGCAATCAGAAGGATATGGAGCAATGTCTGCTACCCACCATTAATAAAATGCTGGGTTTGTAAAGGTCTTCAGACAAACGAAACCTCTGATACCTCAACTGAAAGATCTCCCTGAATCGATGGTCAGGATAAGGCCCTGCTGCAATGTTTTAAAACTTACTGTGAAGCTATTAAAAAACAAAAAGCCGTCAAAACACAAGACAGCCAGAAAGCATACGCATTCATTCCTCAGACTTCACTAAGACAGGGTAGTTCAAGACAATTATTGCCAGTAATATGCTACCAGCACCTTCTGCTGTTCTCCATTCCTGAATGAGGCTGCAAGGCAGCTCAAATGGCTCTTGTAACATTAAAACAATTCTGCTTTCCACTTTTGAAAGACTTTTAATGAGACAGTCAATGTTTCAGAGAAGAAAGCTCATCCTGTTTCTCCTTTCACATCAACCAAATGCAAAGGAATAAAATGAAGCAGGAGTTAAGTATCCTGCCACCAGGACAGGCACCACAGAACACCCAGAGGACTCACACAACTCTCTCCTCACTCAATGCAGTGTCCATTATCAACATTTTCTTTAGTTATATAATTAATGTAGCAATGCACAACAGGCCAGTATCTTTGGAGCAGAATGTCCCTGTCACACATACAGGGGAAGAAAAAAAATCCAAATTGATTTTATTACTGTGTTTACAAAGTAATATGCACCAGATTACAAGAAAAATATTTTAGTTCTCCTGAAGAAACAATCTGCCCCTCCACCTTCAGTACTTCAAGCAAAACACACAAACAAAATCACATTCTCCATCTTGTACCTTGTTTTTGTTGTTGATGTTGTTGATAAGTTTCAGCAAAATCCCTTCAGGCACATCAGAATGCTGCAAAGGCATAATTAAACCTTCAACAGCCATGAATGATACTACCTTTCACAAAAGGAATATGTAAGAAAGTTCTATACATCTGTAAGGACCAGATCTGCTAAGGTGCAGCAAGTATCAGCCCCTCACTTGATCTTTCATTTGTGAACATGATTAATACTAAGTGTAAGAGATGCAATGGAAACTCTCATGTAACAGCAACACTGGGACAATGGTGAACCCCAAAAGACTGCCAAGGTGTGCTACCATCTATCCATAATTCTCTCAGATTCCTTGGAGAAATCTCACAAGCGGGGCAGAAGTCCCTCTGCCTCTGAGAGATTACTTCCTACCCAGAACAGTGAAAGGCTCAAAAGAATCACAGTGTCAGTTTTGCAGTCAGCATTGCACTGAGCTGCAGACTCAGCCAGGACATTTTTGCTATTTTCTTCCCTCTTTCCCATGTCCATTATCACCTAAGGTGAATGGTCTCATCTTACACTGATGATGTTTTCCTGCAATCTCAGGAACCTGTCAGGCACTTTTCCATCCAGCTAAACGTCCATCCTCAGGACCAGAAATGGAGAAATACAAACCAAAGACAACTTATCATGCGTCTTTCCATAAGGTGATCCATTAACTTGCAAAACTAAAGAGAACTTGATTTGTAATGAAGTAAAACAGCAACATGGCAGCCTGCTCAGTTGAAAATCACTCCAGATACAGCAGTGCTGAAAAGATTCAGTTCACTTACTCAGAAGAGTTCTTATCCCCTGACCAGTGCCAACTGATCGGCAATGCAAACATGCAGTCTGGTGCCCAAAATTTAAAATCTTTTTATTTTATTCACCGCCTTAGTTACTCTTTTGTTTTAAATGAATTCCTTAATCACAGTCTCTCACCATACTTGTAAATTCCATCTGCATTTATCAAGATTCAGGCTTTAACCAAGATATTTAATACCTATGCCTATTTGTTACCATTACTAGTGCTGAAATCCTTGTAGCCCTACATGCTTATTTATTTGTCAGACTAGTTTAGTCAGCACGGTGGATATAATGAGGCACAGTGCACTTCAGGTTCATCTTAACATTAGAGAGAGCCTCTGTCCCCTGTAATCACAGCAGCACACAGGCATATCTTCAATGAAGGAAGATCTAAAGGCTGGAACTCAACATATCCCCAGCTTCCATTTATACCATCAACATAATCATCTGGTCACCTCTCCCTTCTTTTGACAGCTGTAATATCTGCAATTAAAATCTGAATCAGTGGGGGCTATTTTAAGAACAAAGAAGGTATTTCAGCTCAGTAGAACACTGCCAGATTGGGTAGGATATGCTACAATTGGCATTCCAGCTCATTAAAACAGCTTTGCCGTGGACTATTGGTTCTGAAAGCATTCTGCAACTCTATATACACAACACAAGCAGCACTCAGCACCAGCGTTTGCTGAAACTCAGCCAGCTTCATGCTGCCCTTGCACATGAAGGAACTTGTCACAACAGTCCTTCAGGGTCAGATGAAGGACTGAAGCAAAGGGGAATTCAAGGGAAGCACAATTCCTCTCTGAGGGCTGGGAATGGCAATAACACCCCCTTCTGCACGAGGCATCCCAGGCATACTGTTGTAGTAACCAAACTGGTCAGGAATTTGCTCCATGCTGCAACTGGGAGTCACCCTATGAGCTTCTCCTGCTTCTCCTCCTTTTTCATGGCACTGACAGCTACTGCTTTCCTTCTCAAAAACCCTACACACCACACAGAATTCCATCAATAACTGAATCCCCCAAAAATAATAAAGCCAGAAAATCATTTAGGTTGGAAAAGACTTTTAAGATTATCATACTCAGCCATTAACTTTGAAACTGGTTTTAAATACAGTATTTTTGTGTCTGTAAAGATACTTATAAATGTGTGAGGGGGAAAGTACAGATCTCAGGTAAGATCCATAGTCTTACTTGGAAATGTTTTTAAAATGGCATTTGCAAGAACACACATTCTCAATCAGGAAGGATGAAAAAAGGTACATCCTGCGAGCTGAAGGAGTTTTGTGAAGTTGAGGAAAACAGAAGAAAAAAAAAAATTAGGCTTAGCTCCACTCACTCCAGGAATCCTAGACAGTTAGAGATTCCAAGTCAGCATTTGTATTTATTTGCAAATTCTACCTGTTTAGAAATGGGTTCTCATGGGACCAGATGCAAAATGCCTACTACAGTGCCAGATTTAGGTAGACAGGTTTTTTAACATTTTTCAAAAGAGGGAAAGAAAAAACAAATTGAAAAACCCCCAACCCTATGGAAATGTGGATTCTGTTTTCATTTCGTTTTTGAGCTCCTTTCATTTATTTTTTTCACCTTCACTTTCCTGAGATTTACTTTAACAATATCCAGTTATTAAATGCGCCAGATAGTATGAGAGGAGAGATAATTTTGCAAGACATGACAGTGAAGCAAATTAAAATAGTGGAACCTGTCAGTGCATGCCTAATGCCAGTGTAATGCCAACCCCCAGTCCTGCTGTGATGGTACACTACTGAAAAGCTAGATACAAGCACATCCCAATGAAATTTATCACAATGAATTTGTTTTAATATATTGAAACATTTAACTTGTCTTTACTGCACTTTCTCCTAAAAAAAATAAAACAACAATAGTCCAACTTCCTGAAAAATGGATATTGCTAATGTTGAATAGGTTGTTCAGACAAGTTCTGGATTTCCCATTCCTGGAAGTGTTCAAGGCCAGGCTGGAGGGGGCTCTGAGCACCCTGGTCCAGTGGAAGGTGTCCTTGCCCACGGCAGGGGGAAGTTGGAACTAGATGGTCTTTCAATGTCCCTCCCAACCCAAGCCATTCTATGATTCTATCATATATTGAACTAGCAAAATCGATCAAATAAATAGTTTTATCAGGAAAGTATACAGATTTGTGAAGCATCATACTGCTTATCCCCCTCACACAGCAAGTTATCACTTAATTAACAGAAGCCTACAAGAGTTTATCTGCCCAGTCACTGGGGCACAGTGGCACCCGAGAGGCATCTTGGAAGCTGAGAGATGCACGGCCTTTTGAACCAACAACGATGTACTACCCTGAAGCTCCTAACATGGCAGCAGATATCTCTGTTTAGGCAACACAACTCCAGCCTTCATGCCTATTTAAGCATTGCAGTGCTCATTGAGCATTGCACCAGCTGGCTTTGGGCCTCAGTCATTTGCGTGCCCTCCAAAAGGAGCCCATGAACGCTGCCAGCACAATGGATACCAGTCAGAAGCTTTTAAAAGGAGTTGAGATGGAAGAGGAATACAGACTGCATCCAGACACTGTCAGCATCCAGACACTCTCAGAATGACAGACAGCTGATCAGATAATTCCTTAACCCAAAGCAAAATAAAATCCTCATGAATTTTCATAATGCATAAAGTCATTACAAAGAGCAAGGATGGGATAACGTGCTCTCTGCCAGTGTGGGAGTACTGTTTGGGTCCCTGTATTTGGCACCATCTACTGCACCCATCACTTGTCTTCCAGGAAGAGATTAAAAACTGAAGCTCTGAGAACAGGCTTTCACTAGATTAGCTCACCAGTTCTCTTGCTTGCAGATCACATCAATTAAGCACAGAGCAAAGACAAATGTACTGACCTGGTATGAGGACAGCCCAAGTTCAAGCCCCTGCGCAATCTGATTCAAAGTAAGCCGGCTGAGAAAATGGGCTTGAGTCAAAAATCACATCTGCATTGCAATACCCTAACACTTCTGGTTTTATGGAAATGAAGTAGAGCAGAACATATCTGTACTGTTACAGAGTAAAGTCTGATTTCAATCTTTGCAAGTTACTGAAAACCCAACTGCATTTCTCCCATCAGCCTGACACTCCCCAGCAGACACAGCACAGGTAAGAGCACCTGGGACTAACCCGGTCCTGCCAAGTTGCCAACATTCACAATGACCATATGTCTATATAATCATTCCTTTGCCTTTCATGTCCCTGAGTGAATAGCCAGGAGGACTTTTTCACTGCTGGGTCAAGCACTTCTCCAATTCTTTGCCAGCAAGCTAGGAAATTCATTCGCTCTTTCACATATTCAGGGAAAAATGCAGGAAAGCTCTGGAGAGCTTAGTGGGACTCCATGAAAAGTGGGAGGGTTACCAGCTTGAGTGAAAGCAGAACACGGGCACTGAGCCATCAGCAGCACAGCCAGCTTGAAAACACCACTGCATGCAAGGAGGGGTTTTCTGTGTGGGCACAGGAGGAGTGAGACAAGCAAGCAGGAGGCAGAACATATTCTGAAGTTAGGGATGTTACCAGTGAGCTGGGCCAACCTGCTGCTTCCCAGAAGTGGTCACGGAGAAGCTGCTTATGCTTGGTCAGCACATGCAGTACTGCTGAGCGCCTCACCTCAGCATTAGAACTCGAACCCAGAAAATCTGATCCTAGTCCTCATCTCTGCAGCAGCAATAGTTTAATCACAGCAGCCATTTCTCTCACAAAAGGATAAATAATTGGCACCAGTGATGCAACACTGACCACTAGAAAGTCACTAGAAATGCCAACATCATAAGTTTACATGGTTTCTGTTCTAGGGCAATTTCTACAAAAAAAAAAAAACCTTCCAGGAATAAGGTTTAAAAAACAAAAACAGCACGAAACAGAACTGGTTTGTTTAGCTGTTAGTTGATGTCAGGCAAATCTTACTGCTTCCCTGCCTTAAGGAGACGCTTTCTCACCTCCAGTGCTATTTATCCCCTCAGGTGGTGCTTAAAAATGAGGAATTAAGGTCACAGTGACAATGTTGGTAACAGATCAGGCACTGTAACAGAAAATGTGTAATGTAAAATGAAGACTCTCTTGCATTACCTCATCTCAGGTTTAATACTGTAAGAATTTATTCTTAAGGACACTATAGGTAAACTGGATTTGCCTGAATAGCCTGTGTGTGGTATCTATTTATGTGGAGGCTTTGAGCTTCCTGGCTCATTGCTCTATCACCCTATGGTGGTAAAAAGAACAAAAAAAAAAAAATTTAAAAAAAAAAAAATCTATTAATAATCAAGCAGACAGAATAGTCAGGGTGCAGAGGAGGAGAGGTAGACCTTTGGAGACACAAGTTCACACTCTCCCAAAAGCCACTTGCTGTCAATCCACACAAAGCTATAACCACTCTGTTATCTGCATTTCATCAGATTCAGAAACCAGTGTTTTTAACCACACTTCATCAATGGACTAGAGAAGTTCATAGAGTTCTGAAACCTTTTGCTGCCTCATACAAACAGAAGTCAGCCCTTGCCTATTCAAAGACAATATTTTCTTTTCATTCACCTGTGGCATGTGGAGACTTGCCAGGTACACCCTGAAAAAATTCATCATACTCCCTTATCTCTCATAGTCTCCTCTGCTGGCTTCAGCTTCTCCTAGAGAAAGGAAATAGTTAAGTCTTGCATTTGTTCTTAGCAAGTGTTTTGGACTACACTTTTCTATGGCATGCAATAGCTGTCCTCTCCTCATCTCGTTAAGGTTGTACTGATGTACCACACAGTGATGAAACAGGTCTTGCTTTATTTTCATTCAATGCTATGCCAAGTTCAAATTTAAGATGGTCACAATGATTTCTCCAGCACAAGCAGAAATGAAGAATAACTTAGAAACAAACTACAAACCCAAAATGTTATTTCAGTTTTCCTCACTCAAGTCTAGCACTGTAGAGTAAAAATGTCTGGATCATTTCCACAATGAAAATATGCAAATTAATTACCCTCTTATGTAGATTGATGCAAGTTATTTTGGTTGAGAACAATGCAAGTCACCCACAGTTTACAAAACAATATGTCAATAAAATGAGCTAGACCTGCAGAAAAAAGTATTTGTTGTAGCTATTTTTGCACATGCATAACTTTGAATTACTGTTTTTAGAAAAAAAATACCACTTTCATGTTCTGATCAGCAACTAGGAAGTTGAAACTTGCTTTTCCTCATGTATTAATGAAGCTATTAATGTACCAGACAAAAATACATGTAAGAAGGTTACACAGAACATATTACCACCCTTCATGATCCCAGCAAATGACAAGAGATAAAATTGAAAAATTTACAGAAAAAGATTTTTTATCATCAAGGAAAAAATGCTTCAAGGCATCAAGCACCACTCTCTCAGCAAGCTTTCTTATCCTCCAACCCCCCTGCATATTTGCATGAAGAAAATAAACCTGTGTAAACAAAATGTCACTCGAGATGAAGCCCCACTTTCCATTAGAGCTCTACAACACTTCATAGGACCTTCTGTAAGGGCCAGAGCTGCTTGCTGCTGCAGCCTGACCTGTGACACCAACACCCACCCATCCTAGCAAGAAGCAGGACACAATGCCACAACACCACAGCCATGCTGGGGAGGGCAAGAGGGACTCGGCAGAGGTGTGGGTAGAAAACAGGTTCAGGGTTGGAGATGATGAGACAGTGATGGTTAAAGACACTTCACACAGTCTCAAGTGTGACCTACAGCTATCCATAAGATGCCAGTGGTTAGGACCTGCGTGTACATCACCCTCCCAGCATGCCAAGCTCAGGGCATGCCTCTCAAAGCCCTTACACAGTGATCCCATAAAAATTAAGGGCCTTGCCAGTTTGCTCTTTTTAAAATTTCGCCAAACTAAAATGAGTCATAAGTACCAGAAATCTTCAAATATGCAAATATATGCTGCAAGGAATCAAAACATTTACCCAACACCTGCTTGCTGGAGGATTTAACTCAGTCAACAAAATTTTCGGGCAAATCTCTGCTGAGTACCCAGCTTCTTGTCACCATCTTAGTTTCTGGGGATGAAGAATCTGGGATTCCTGTCAGAAAACTGTCTCCCACTCCTATCCCTTGTGTTAACTTTCAAGAGCAAGATGGGAGAAAACTGTGAAGTTTCACATTCCTCCGCAATCCAAGTTTCTGGAGAAAGCTCACTTCATCACCTCCTCCCTACTCTGAAAGCTCCTAGTGAGCCAGAGGTATAAGAAATCTGATTTTATTCACTCCCCTGAAGTTGCAGCATTCCATTACCACCTCTCTTGAGGATAGCTCTGGTATCACTCGGTGCAGCTTGCTACTCCCCAGAGTGACACCAGCTATGAAGGGCAGCTCAGGGACAATCCCCACCAGCCGCAAAGCTCCCAGTATCAGCAGCAGAACAGACCGTGGGTCCTGCTAACTCCACTCCACAGCTGCTAGGAGAAGTATTTCAGCTGCTGATCTGCATTACATGAAGTTGTTGCCCTAGAAACCTAAGTAAAATTACAAATTCAACCTAAAAAAAAGAAAAAAATTGTTTTTGCAAAAACTTTGTACTTCTCGCTATACCTTTTCCCCTCCCCATATTTTCTGAAAAGGCCTAAAATCCAATAAATGCAAATAAAATCACAGAAACACATGAAGAAGCCTTCCACTTACAGAGAGGGAGCAATTTCAAAGCACTAACATTACCTGCATCTTTTTGGACATCATATTGAGACTTGGCAAACCAAAACAGTTATTGCAATGGGGTTATATTACTCAGGTCCAATTAACAGTGGATGCAGAAGTGAAATGAAATAAACACTACTTTATGCTAGCAGTCTTACTGAGTCTGTGACATTAGCAAAGATCAAAAGAAGCATCTTACGCAAGATATTTTCACTGAAAAATAAATAAATACATTTTAATGAGAAGGAAAATATCCTGTGTGTCAAGAATTAGCAACTTGAATGTGGAGCAAGACTCCCTGACTGCAGTGGAAAACAGACCTTAAAAACATCAGATTAACCAGAAGCTTGCAACAATAGCTCACCCTATCACTTCTTAAAGCTGAAACTACAGAAGGAAATGTAAACTAATACATATTCTATTTCTGCAGGATATGTATTTTCCCTACTCACCTCCATACAGACAGATATTACTTCTCCATAGGTGTATTATCTCTCTGTATTTCTATTTCCAGAAAGTAATAAAATAAAAATGTATTTATCTGAGGCCACCATAGAAACAGGAAAAAAGTCCCAAAAGTCACCTCCCTGCCTCCTCAAAAACTCAGACCAGATAAATCAAACTGAAGATGCTACAACAGAAAAGCCAAACTAAAAAAATCTGAAACAATCTAAATAACTAAATAAAAAAGAAATGAAGTAAATAAATAAATCCAAAAATCCAAATAAAGAAAATCCAACAGATAATTTTAAAAGGTGGATGTGACCTGGTTTTTCATATCTTTTATAAAATAGGCAAAGAGAAAAACCTTCAATCTCTTAAAAAATTCTTGAAAAATTAATTTCAAAGATGACTGAATAAGATCACAAATCATGAGTTATACCTTTACTGTACAAAAAGCAAGACAGAAAAAACAACCAAAATATATTCCAGAATTCTTTTCAACCACTGACTTGCTAAAGCTACAAGAGGCAATATCATGCAACCATCACAGGAAGGAATATTCCAGCCTAACTGCAATCTGGACTTGCATTAGAAATAGCCATACTTCATCAAAATAAAATCCACACCAAGCCCTAAAATATTATCATTTTTTTCTATTGGGTTGACACCTCCTGAAGTGAAACACAGCTCTCTGGAGTTGTGCTATAAAACCAGGGATATCACAGACTCCAGTTTCACATGCTTCGTTTTCATGAACATGCCAAGGTTTTCTTCTTTTCAATGTTAGGCTTAGATTTTAAACCAAAGCTAAACATTCTCTCAGACAGCTACATCTCATACTAGTGATTTTATCAGGCCAGTTTTTTACTTGTATTTGCCCACTACCATGTGAAATCCATAGTTCTGCAAAAACATAATTCCATGCTTACAACAGGGAATACCCAATGACCTAATGCAGGAGTGCCACACCTAAAGAAGCTCATGCCATGTCAGATGAGAGATGTTTCCAGCTGGCTGGTACTGGAAGCCTGAAGACAAAGCACCAGTGAAGAGGAATTCAAGGCAGAGAAGGAAAAGGCACTTCCCTTTTATTGTAAATTAATTGTGATACTTCCAAAGTCACTGAGACACAAAAATATGACACTCCAAAATACCAGGTTTACTTTGAGGGACAGCTGTGCAATGAGGCTGTCCTAAAAACCCTTGTAGGATGGCTGCAGAGACAAGACCCTATGGCAGAGATAGACTTCCACCTCCCTCTGAAACAAGAGAGCCACATCCATGACTCTAATAATTTCTTTAATTTACACCTTTCATTAATGTATCCAACCCTTCTATGGATTCATTTGTTACTTTGAAGAAGACTAGACTTACCTTTTTGTCCCAGTCATTTGGCAGGTTTGACTTTCATTACTCCTGCAACTGATTCGACCACACAGCTGTGCATTAAATAAAGAATAATTTCTTCTCAGAAACTCCCAAGATATAAACCTGTTATACACCAAGAAATTATTTTAATATCTCATATGCCTTTAGTATTGCATCGCTAGTTTTACAAACCTCTAGAAGACTCCAGAAACTGTCTGTATAACTTCCTTAGCCTGCAAAGTAACAAGATGACTCAGTTAATTTATTTACATTTTCTTTAATTTGGCATGTTAGCCCTCAGAGACATTACTTTGTTGTCATCTTCACTAAAATTCTGCCTTGTTAGCGTCTAGAGAAATCAATGCCATGAAGCACTTCATTTTTGTAACTTCATCTTCTTTCAACCTAGAGCTTCATTAATGTGATAACTGAACAGGTACACAGCTCACTGCCTCTCTACGTGTTAAGTAAATTTATACAAAAATAAAAAGAGAAAATTTAGATGAGGAAGCTTTTTACTTCTGTGCATACACACACTTATTTTTTATTAAAGCATCTCATTAAAGTTTCTGAAAGTTTTTTAAACTGTTTGGAGAATCCCTAGCGGGTTTCAAGGTGCAACAACCATCTCTTGTTCTTTTCCACCTTGTTGCCTAAACAATGGAAAAAAAATTTGGAAGAGATGGAAAATGGGAGAACCACAGTTTTGATTTTAAAAGCATTCCTAAACAACTCTGTTTGGGTGAAAATCCTTTTCTGTCAAAGCCAAAGCAACCAAACAAACGTAAGTAAAGATTCAGAGGTTCCAAAGCATTTCCAGAACAATGGCTCATTCATGGTTTCTAACCATATTTTCCAATGAAGCAGCAGATTTGGCTTCCCAAGGTGCTGACAGGTCTACAGCTGCAGCTTTCTACCCACCAGCCAGCTCCAGAGCATTCCTGGCTCACCAGTACCCGTGCATACCTCACCCATTGCTGTCATTCATCCCCAGTTCAGCTCTTGCAGTTGCTTCAAGTTTCTTAGACAGAAATGCCGTTATTTGAACCCTCATTCAATAAACATCAGTCTGCATAAAGACAGGCTTGAAACTTCCCTTGCTTAAAGAAATTAAAGTAAGTAATGGTTAATACTAATAGACTTGATCCTGTTTTGTATTGACATGTCTATATTCTGAACCATTAATTACTCCTCCATCATCCCCAGGATATTTCCAAAAAACGCTAAGTTACATGGTCACAGCCTCTTTCCTACTCTACCTTATGTGATCTCCAGATATACCACGACAACGGCATCATCCTTTCAATAGCTTCAAACCTCAAGAGCCAGAACTACAACCACAATCACATAACTAAATAATGAGGCTTCCCAGTGCAAAATGGAAGCAAGAGAGCATTCCCATTTTGCCTTGCCAAACTCCAGTCCTTCTTTCAGTGGCCTCCTCATTATGTGCAAAATAATTGGACTCTCACCCTCACGCTCATTGGGGAGCAGAAATTGTGTCGTCACTTGCTCATCACACAAATGGCTTTCTGAATCAGGACACCTCGGCTCCTGCACACCCCCTGTGACAGCAGCCCTGAGCAGGGGGGTCCCACAGTCCCTCTGCCACCCACGCCGTGGCATGGGACACAAAAAGAGACAGTGCCTCGCACCAAGGTCAGCAATCACATGTGCAACACAATAATCTTGCACGGCCTCAATTAATCTGCTTTTGTCCCTCCATCCATAAAACCCAAAGACAATGGGGTTTGGCTATCTCTGCATGGGAATGCAGGGCTGACACAAGTTTTATCTTTATTTTCAACAACCAAAATAAAACATGTTTTCTGCAATTCTGACTACTCTGCTTTATGCAACCAACCCCTGATTAAATTGCCATCTCATCTTCCTTACTGTGTGAGGACTGCAAGTCTGTTTTTAGGGTCCTTTTCCTCTCACTGACCTACTTGCTACCAAAAAGGCAGGCATTAATAGGATTTCCTCTTTTTTAACTTCTACAACTGCCTTCTTCCTAACTGCTGTTTCCCAAATAGAGTTCCTGTAAGTTAAGCATGCTTACCTCTATCAAAAACTCTCATCCAGAACATCCACAAAACACAATGCCAAAATGCCCTCATGCTCTCAACAGCAGATATCTACAGAAAGTATCTTAGCAATTTCTCACCATCCTGGATCTTCAAATCAAGAGAAGCCTAGTAGTAACACAGTCTCTCACATTTGTTTTCCTAAATATCTTTCTTTATTCTTTTCTCTCACCAACAAGTTCTCTAACAGACACTAGTGTGGTAGCATTACTGGAGGTCACTGAACTCACCCAAGATGATAAGGAGGGAATTTTTCTCATCCAATTCAGTCAGCTATAATTTATGAATCTAATCTAAATGAGTCAACTTCACTGCCATGGTAATCAGTGTAAGCAGCATGAATCACCTACCCTGAGTTCCTGGCCAGATACATGGGAAGGAAGGAATGAAACCCACCTGGAAGTGCTTATCATTAACCATAGAGGGAGGCTGTGTTACTAAGCTGGGGTGACCTTTCATGCATGGAATTCCTTTATCTCCAGCTCTGCTGATGATAAGGAGGCCAGGGGACCTGTCTTCTTTGGCAGGGAGGGCATCAGTTCCCAGGACTCAGACAAGCTACAGCTCATGGGTGATATTTGACTACCTCAATATCTGAAGTTGTATTTAGAAAAATACAACTTCAATGCTGTTCTCAATAGCCTCTTATAGAAAAGGGAAAAGCAGGAGGGAAACCCAAAGTCAAATCAACATGTACAGTGCCCTAACCAACATGAGTGACTTTTTAAGCACTGCAGTGCTAGATCAAGCTTATGTGTCTTCTTCCTCTTGGGCAGAATTTCTGAGCATAGTCTTATGCTCACCAAAAATCTGAGTACAACTCAGTCCCAGATCTCACTCAGCCTCTAGTACTTGTGAGGCCATGGAGCAAGTCAGTTCACCTGCCTCTGCCTTGCTTCCTTAATTTCTAAAATGGGAGCAAGTCACGATCCTGTCCCAACTCATGAAGCTTTTTGATATGTATCAGTGAAACAAACTAGAGGTTTGTGAGCTGGAGCTGTGTCTCCACAGCACAGTCACAAGCCTCCAGAAGGGGCTGGCTGGGATGACCAGTGAGACTATACCAGACAGCAGCAGCTCAGGGCTGCTTAGCAGCATTTTCACCAGTTATCAGTCATTCCTATCGAAATGTTCCATAATCTCCCTCCTTCTAAAGGTTCATCTTACTCAACACTAAATACCAAGATATAGCAGATATTTTCTGGGAACTCATTAAAGAAAGCAGCGGCTAGAACAAATCAGGATCCCTGTGCAGTACTCCTACTACTGCAGGTGGAGCACAGGTCTGTCCATTTAAATGGAGCGTGAGGGCTTGGCACTAATCCCCTCCTAGGAGACAGAGCTTTGGGACTTACTGCTAGGGGTGAGACAAGCTAACATTGGCACTGAAACCTTGACCCTCAGAGATTCTGCAGGCTTGTACAATGTACGACAATGCAAGACCTGAAGGTAATAGGCAATACCATTTCTCTCCAAAAGAATTTGGGAAATACTCCCTAACATATCAGAGTTTCAGGGTTTCCACTTTTCCCTTCAGCTTCTTTTTTCAGTGGAAAAAACATGGGCACATGGGAAAAGGATGGTAAAATGGTTTCCTCGGAGGGACTGTTGGTCTGTAGACTTATTTCTTCATTCCGTAACACTAACTGAGTATATCAGGGCAGATTTCAAAGTCTGGGTATTATAAAAGATCCCAAACCTTTATATGTTCACAGCACAGTCAGTAATGAAGTCTCTTCCAACTCAGGGTCCACACTCTCAGGAAGAAAAGAGTTACTGGTTTTGCAAATGGTGGCAAACCCCACATATACCTCATTCCTGTTTTTGTCCCAATGACCTAATTAAGAGCTAAAAAACAACCAGTACAGGAAAGCAAGTTAGAAAAAAAAGTTTTTCTTTTAAATTAACAGACTGATTGATACCTTTAAAACACACAGACTGGTGTGGTTTTAACTTAATTGTGTGGTTTTGTTTGGCTCATGATAAAATAACATTACTGAGAATTAAGTGCTCCTGTGGCAATGGCAAAGACGAGATGAGTTCAGTCTACAGCATTCCTGCATCTAGATCTCAACAGCCACCTGATTCCTCCAGCATCACCTGGGGTTCACCTGCTGGAATAAGCAGGCTGAAGTACCTCCATTTGCAAGGGATGACACACAACTCTGCATGATGGTTGGTTTAAAAGTCCTGCTCTGTAAACAGCAGGTGCTCAGCAAGCACTCTGCTAAGGGCTCTGCTCCCATCTCCACCCACCACATCAGCTTCAGCCTTATGCTCACTGCCCAAAGAAAGAAAGGAAAGAGCAAACCAACCAGTCACATCTCCCTCAGGAAACACACCCAGAATTAATCCAACTTTGCCATTTCCACAGAATCTCAGCCCTAGGACTTCCTAGCAGGTATATATGAAAAGAAGATATATTCAAAGACTTCATTTTTCCTTTGGATAGGAAACCTGGCACTGACTTTATTAAGGCATATTTGAGCAAATGCCATGCCACAGGCAGCTCTGGCTTTAGAAGGCTGTTTTGATAGACCCAAAGCTGAGTATTACTGCAGATAAAGCTACCCTAAAAATCCAGCCCTGAGCAGTCATTTCATTACACTCAGAACTGTATAACCAAGAAAGGTTTTCCATTACAACCCGGGCTTATATTTTTAAATATTTGTTATAGTTAGCCCTGGATATTTTGATGTGAAACTTGATCAACATGTTGATATATGCAGAGATTAAGTCATCCAGCCTCTACAGGCAAGGAAACAAACATTAACGAGAAGTCACTATTCCTTTTGTCTGAAATCCAAAGAATCAGATTCTAACCTCTGTTTCACTCTGGTGGATGGAAAATGACTACAAAAGTGCCAAGATGTACTTAACCAAGAGGACAGCAGAAACTAGGACTTCTGCTGACCTTCAGCAACTAACACAGTTACACTGTCAGTACAATAAAGACAGCCCACGCATAAAGTGCACCCTGAAGGTGGCCAACCCTATTAGGAACAGCCTTAAAACAGGTAAGAGCAACATTACTTAAATCCAGTAAGGACATACCACAATAACAGCCACAATCCTCAACGTACACACACACTGCACAAGAACTCCCACTCCACACAGGGTAATGACCTCCATAATTTCTGCTTAATGACTCCTATTAGAGCCAGTGCATATCTCCATACAACCCCTGAAGGGCATCTGTGAGGATGGCCGTGAGCACAGCAAGCTCTGTGGCCACGACAAGCCTGCCTGCTGTGCAAGCCCCAGCTGCCCGGGAGCACCAGCCACCAGCACTTAGATTCATCAGCTCAGAAGAGGGCTTCACCTCCTGCTGCAATTTTGGTCCTGGTGGCAACATGTGAACAACCCTCAAGATGCAGGGTTGACATACCCAAGTGAGTAACAGCGCTCCTACAGCTCCAGCAGCACATCAATCAGGAGAGAAATTATTTTTAATGTAAAAAGCTAAGCTCTCTTTTGCACTGGTACATGGAACTGCAGCTGGGCATGGTAGAAGAGCACACAGTAGATAAAAAAGCAACAAAAGTGAGAAAGGCAAATTATATGCACAAATGATCACTACAGGATACTTCAATTTCCCTCCTTTTGCCAAGACCGTCTTAATGTGGATGCGAGACAGGCCAGTCCACACTGCAGGTGAATTCTTTGCAGGGCATACACTGCAAGCTGTGATAGACTGTTATATCTGCAGGAGTCATGGAATGCTAAATTCATCTTAAACTTGGGTTGAGGAGAAGTTGTGAATCACAGCAATTGGGAAGCCAAAAGAAAATCTCTCAGAAGAATCAGTGAGAAAACTGCTGTGAATTTCTTCAAAAAATGCATTTCTTTAGCTCATCTGCCTATCCCAGTAATGCCTTAAATAAAGTTTCCTGGAACAGGTAGAAACACTGCTTTTATTATTAAATAAATATAAAATAAAAATCTTCATTTTTATAGAAAACAACAAACCGGTAATGTAAGAGATGAAGCATTCCCAAAGTTACCAAATTTTGAGAAGTCAAATTTGATTCAATCTCAGCCAGATCCTTTGTACATCACTGTCTCTCAGAATCTATGTCCAGACACATTTTCCACTGGCATGTGGTTAGACAATGAAAAACTAAGTCTGAAAGCCCATTTCAGGTTTGTCAGTCTAAGAACACCAAACAAAGACATCAGCCATGTTGTTCTAGCCATGCTGAAAATCTCAGGTATTTAAGACAGCTAAAAAAAAAGAAAAAAAAAAAAAAAAAGCAGCCAGTAAAAGGCTAATATAGCTGCAGTTCCCTATCAATCTTTCTCCTTATCCCCATTCTCCAGCCAGGTACCTAGCACAGTCCAGGACCCCAAAACTTCCATGTTATTTTACTGAGTCAAGACCATCAGAAAACTGCATCCACCCAGTGTTTCTTTTCCCCACCCTTTACTCCTCCACATGCATTAACCCATACCCAGACAGAGCAGTACATTCTACTCACAGATTACCTAGCAATCTTTCCCCTTTCACTTTTTCCTTAGTCCGTCCATACGCACAGTCTATGCGTGAACAAGTCAACTGTGGATCAGTTGATATTTGTTAATGTTCAAGAATCATTTCAGCTGTTACTAATCCACTGCAGAGAGAAACAGCTCTTGGAAGGGTGTTTCAGAATGCAGCTTCTCAAAACAGCTGAGGAAGCAGAGAGAAAGGAACACAACTCTGCATCCTGCTGCTTTAACACGGGATGCAGGTCTTCTCCCTACATCTTGATAATCCATAGGGAATCACCACCGGCTTAATTTCCAGCAGGGCCCTTCAGGCTCTCACTGTCAGTGTGACCTGCTGGTTTACTCCAGCACAGAACTCAAGCACACACTGTGCAAGCTCAGAGGAGCAGGGCCCAGCATGAGTCCAGCTACACCTCACCATGTCAATCCACCCAAAGACAAACCACAGCCAAACAGATATATCATGGACTGGCAAAGGTCAGTCCTCAATGCCCCGACAGTAGCATACACGTGCCTCACCATTTACTCCTGACCTCACGACATGGCTGCAAAAGCACACAGAAAATTTACTCATAATCCTAATGATCTGAATCACCATGGTGTTTACTCATGCAGTAAACCACACCAAAGGAGCCTTATGGTCATCTTTAAATACTCCCTGCAGCAAACGTGGTGGGTAAAGAACCTCCCAAGCAGATGCTGCCATGCAAAGGCGAGGGAAGTGAGCCAGCAGCCTGCGCGGGGCAGCAAGGCAGGCTGGCAAAGCCTCATCCAATGCACCAAAGGTGATCCAAATCCCACACATGATTTGGAGAGAACTGTGTTCACGCATGGAAGGTCAACAGTAAGACTTCAAAACCAGTCTGCTCCCTGAAGATTCACAAAAACCTCAGAATTATTCAGCCCCCTGGGTCCAGGCAAGTGACAGAAATGTCAAGAGGCTTCCCCATCACAGTGTCTCCAGCTATTCAATATCTGACAACATGGAAGGCTTTGGCAACTGGAAAGCAACATTTGCCTTTTCATTCTGCTTGCATCCAGGCCCTAAATGAAAAACTCCAGCCTAAAATAACAATAGTTGCAATTACTCCTGCTGCTGCTCAACCCAGTTCTCTAGCTTCTCTGCTAGATGAACACTTCCTTCTGGATAGGGCTTGTCTAGGGCTTGTCAAAACCTAGACTTGTCTAGGTTTGGACTACTACAATATTATGAACATCCTCTACCAAGGGCAAAGCAGAAGCAATAATTGTTTTTTTTTTTTATGAAAGTGCAAGAACAAAGAAAAAGGCTGTTCTTCCCTAAATGAAACCAGCAATTATGCTTCCTTGAAAATCCTAGCAGTGAATAGTGGGGTCTCAATTTTGACTAAAACATATCACAGCAAACCTCTGGAAAAAAATCTCCATGTAAAACCTCAGCTCTGAGTTTATTGACTACCAGTGTATCCATCACTGCACTACAGCAAAAATCCATAAAGCTAGGTCATCCCAACAAAAGCTGGCAACTCTATTTCACATGCAGTCACACCACAAAGATGCAGCCAGGCAAGCAGCAACTCCACTCACCTGGACTGCAGCAAGAGCTGCCATTACCTAAACGCCACACAGAGGATGAATGAAAGGCTTTCCAACACCAGCCTTCAAAAAGAACTCAAAAACCAAACCTGAACAACCAACTTAACCAAACCCATCCCCCACATGCATATCTCAAAATTATTAACTGCTTATTTAAATGTGGTTGCATGGATAGACAAGAAGCTTCTCGACAAACTCAAACACAAAAAGGAAGCCTCCAGAGGATGGCATCAAGGACAGGCAGCCTGAAAGAAATACAGAGAGACGGTCTGAGCAGACAGGGAGCAGGTTAGGAAAGCCAAAGAACTAACAGAATTCATTCTGTCCAGGGATGTAAAGGGCAACAAGAAAAGATTCCATAGGTACAGCAGTGAACATTTTTCAAGGGCATGTAGTGATAGAATAAGAGGTAATGTCTTAAAACTGAAAGCAGTCAGGTTTAGATTAGATATTAGGAAGAAATTATATACTGCGAGGGCGGTGACGCACTGAAACAGGTTACCCAGCAAAGTTTTAGCTACTTCATCCCTTGAAGTGTTCAAGGCCATGTTGCATAGGGCTTTGAGCAACATGATCTAGTGGAACGTGTCCATGCCCATGGAAGGAGAGTTGGAACTACCTAATCTTTAAGGTCCTTTCCAACCCAAACCATTGTAGGATTCCATGAAATGTGAGGAGTCATCAAAAATATTCACCCTGTTGCAGAATACAAAGGCATCCTCTTAAGACTCTGGATACCATGATTTGTTCAAGCAATGTGGGACATAATCATGTTTTGTATTAAGAAGATACTAGTATTACACATCTAATAGCAAAATGGACATTTATAATGTCACTATATGCACTTACCAAGAAATATAAACTGCACAATCATGCAAAGTGCTCAAATGGTTTAAATGCAAAAATCACCTATGTTCAATGTTATTTAGGAATATTAATAAGTTCCTTTATTTTTAGATTTAAACCATCAATAGCTGTTCTGAAGAGGGCTCACTTTTACCTTTGACAACATTCAAGTGTCTGTAATTTTTATCAGATTGTTTGGATTTTGATTGAGCTAAAGTCCTGGAGCTACAATTAAACTTGCAGCTACCTTCTCTCAATAGGCTTCCTGCAACAGCTGGAAGACTCTTTGAAGTCTGCAAAGATGTGGAAGAAACGTTATTTATGGCTGGTTTGCACAGAGCAAGCAGAAACAAGTTGTGTTTCTGGTGCATTTCCAGTGCTGGTGACAGACGATTTCTCATCAGCACTACAGGAAGTCCTCAAAAAAGATTTCCTTCTACCCAGATGCTCTACAGGACCAGGCTAAGAAGCTGGAAATGCTGCAGGATAGGATTTCAAGAGCTCTGATTGGTCCAAAAGCAATTCCTACTACTGTCAGCATCAAATGCCACCACCAGCTCCACTGAAGACAGAAGTCGCCTAACTCAGCCTGCTGATGGCTATCTGCCTAGAAAGCCCAGAATATCTCAGGATGCTCTGCTAAACTCATTTAAATTTTTTTTTTTTTTTTAAATTAGGGATGCATTTTTTAAAAAGGGGAGAAATCAGCTTAGATGATAGAAAAGGAAGGAGGATTTCAGTCCAGAGAAGCCACCCCACGCATTGCCACATCTCTCAGAGCAGCTCTGCAGCCAAGGGACCGAGCTGTGCACTCTGCAGGAGTAGGGAGAAAGCACCAGTGAAGCCCTGCAGCAGGGGCTGCACTGTGTTTGCACATGTGTAATGACCAAGCCAACATGCACTGATGTCAAAGGAAGTTACACTCACACATTGGAAGCCATACAATTAGTAGTGTCATCATCTAGGAGAAAGAAATAAAATATTGTTTTCTCCCAGGCAAAGCCACTGGCATTTTTCATTTGTGTTAACTTGTTTTAAGTGCCTGCAGGGTCCATGCCTTTGATTTACTGTGGATGACAGGCAGTACAGGCATAGACATATTTAGGTATAATTATTATGGTAACCAGGCTCATACACCAAGAACAGCAGCAAAATCAACAACAGTTCAATAAGATGATGGAGAATTTTCCAACACAAAACTTTGCATCTCTCTCCATGCCTGCAAACCCTATTCAAGGTCTGTTCTTCATTCTTTCAAGAAAAAAAAAACAGTGAAATCAGGAAGTTTGCATATCAGTGGTAACATTGCTACTAATCCCATGCAACACCAATTTCACCTCAAAACCCCTATATTTTGTAGTTTTGTATAGAATCATTTATGTTGGAAAATACCTCTAAGATCATCCAATTAAACCATTAACCCAGCACCACCAAGTCCACAACTAAACCACGCCCCTAAGTCTACATCTAGACATCCTTTAAATCCCTCCAGGGATGGTGACACTTCACTTGGCAGCCTCTTCCCATGATTGACAACCCTTCCAATGAGCCAATTTTTCCTAATATACAATCTAAATATCCCCAACATCAATTGATACCATTTCCTATTGTCCTATAGCTTTCTACATTGTAGAAGAGATGGACCTCCACTAGTTACACACTTCTTTCAAGCAGTCGTGAGAGTGATCAGATTCCCCCTGAGCCTCCTTTCCTCCACGCTAAGCACCCCCAACTCCCTCAGCAGCTCCTCACCAGACTTGTGCTCCAGACCCTTCCCCAGTTCCACTGCCCTTCTCTGGACACACTCGAGCCCCTCAATGTCTCTCTTGTAGTGAGGGGCCCAGAACTGGACGCAGGATTTGAGCTCTGGCCTCACCAGTGCTGAGTACAGAGGGACGGTCACTGCCCTTCTCCTGCTGGTCATACCCTGGCTGATCCAGGCCAGGATGCCAATGGCCTTCTTGGCCACCTGGGCACACCCTGGATCATGTTCAGCCACTGCTGACCAGCACTCCCAGATCCTTTTCCACTGGGAAGCTCTCAAGCCACTCTTCCCCTAGCCTGCAGCACTGCACAAGAAGTTAAGAAAAACAAGCAAGCTAAGAACAGCACCTCTCCTCTCACACTGCATCACTTGATGCATATTCTAGTCCAGCACCCAGCAAGTCCTGTCTCCAGCTCAGCCTTCCAGTTCAAGCACTGAAGAGAATTACTTAGGGCTTAGAAACAGAGTAAATCCCAGAGCAGCGGTCTGAACAACAGCCCAGCAGGGTTTGCTCAGATCCCTCTTCACAGCACTGCCATCTTTTGCATCCTGACAGTACTAACAGTGCCCACAACTTACCTGCATTAATACACACATCCAGATGTTAACCACTAATATGACTTCAGGGTCTAACACAATGCCTTTTATGACATGTATAATTTTTATACTGGGACAAAATGAGGCCTGTGCACTTACATAAAGTAAATAAGAATTAGTACTGTTTTGTTTTAGATGCATAAATCCTCATAGCAAACAAGCTAAGAGACATTAACAAGTTATAATTCATAACTGTCCAATATATTCTTGTTATTTAAGTCTGTTAAAGTAAGGATGCACATGCAAGACAGGCTACTCAGCTTCACATTAGTTTATACTTTCATTGCTTTCATCATCGTACAGGAGAAAAATACCCAAAAGTCTGGCATGAATGCAAGGTAGAAGAATGTACTGTAAAAGAAAACTGTCTACACTGGAATTGAAGACACCACAGTGTTTCCACTAAAAAAAAATAATAAAAAAATCACACAGATTCAAATACCTCAATCCCAGTCAACGTTTTTGGTATATATTAAAAAACCTTCTTCTATGCCACTGCATATAATAAACTGAAGGAATACTTTCTTGCTGTGACTATCAGTTTTATCACATGGTCATAACCAGGACTAGCTCTCAATCAGCACTGATTAAATACATATTCTGATATTCTGTACCAAATACCTTTCAAGTTGAAAAAAGTGGCAAACGCTTCCCATTTGTCACTGTCACGTAACATAAAAATTTACTAGATGCTGTATATATGAAGTGTCTCTGAGAATAACTCACTAGATCACATACATACAGAAAACTCACTCAGCGTGCACAGGCTAAGTAGGGTTGAATTAATGAATGTACCATTGCTTCACATATTGAATGTCTGTCACTAAACCAATAATTTGCAAATGTAGAAGCAGGGACTGGGAGATGCACTGGCTGCAGGCATTGACAGATCCTCCTCTGCAGTTTCAAGAAGCTAATTGTGCTCAGATCAGAGTTCTTGATCCATGTTCCTGGGAATGACTCAGGACACAAGCAGCAAGACAGTCAGCATGTGTCCACATTTAGGGTTTTGTTTCCACTCCTATCTGCCCTGATTTCCTTCCCAAGAATGCTGTGCTTGTGAAAGGCACAGCATGACATCCTATGAGACTTCTGTCTTCTCTGCCTCACAGACTTAGTCTGGGTGGCAACAGAAAAGCAAAAGCTTCCCTAGAGATCACACTAGGATTACCAACAAGAAGGGAGAACTACTTCTGGATTGAAGTTTTGGCCCATTGTCATCTGTGGCAAAACTCCCACTGAAGTCAGCACAGCCAGGATTTCACCTCTGTCGCAGCAATTTTGAGTCCCTGCCCATTCTGCCTTGGAACTTCCAGCCGGCACAATAAGGGTCTGAACAGTGCCAAGAGCTTTTGTACTGCAGGCAGAAGTCATGAAACCCTTCACATAAGCAAGCAAATACTCATCAAACAGTTAGGAAATTTAAGACACTGCTGAACTGCAAGGAACTCAAACCTGTATGCAGAAGCATGAGGTTTCACCCTGGCACATCATTCTAAAACAAACCTTATCCTAACCAACTTTCTGTCCTTCACAAAAACCTGCCTGTAAATACAAGCTGTATGACTGCAGTTGGCATGTGTCTAAAGACATTTTAGAACTCTGCACAGAAATATATCTGTAGTGGAACAGCACCTACAAACTGCTCCTAACAAGTAATGGCTAAACACTCTAACTGCCTCCTAATTGTTCATTTCATTGTATTTCACAGAATCCATCACCAGAGTACATCAGGTCACAGCAGTGCAACATGGTAGGTACAACATACCCGGCTGGAACAGAAGTCTCTCGTGTGAGAAACAGAGCAAGCCAGCAATTTTGGGAAACTGGGGGGGGGGGGGGAGAGGGGAGAGGAGCCGGGTTATAACCCATCCCTGTCCCGCACACAGGATAACACAACACAGTAACATAACACACAGGTCAGGAACCATCCCACACACTGTCGGCACGGGCGTATGGAGCACAGTCATTACAATGCCAACAGATGCTTTGTTAAGAATCAAGCTTAAAAATAAGCAGGAACAAAAGTAAATAAAACTGTGGTTTACTGCATCAAGACAAGCACAGCCAACCTGCTGATTTTCTACAACACTAGCACCACCAAAGGATCAGACTGAGGGATGTCTACAGTTTGCAGTCCTGCAGTACATTGTCTCCTATCTGGCTCTCTCAGCAAGACTCTAGTGTTTTTTGGAACACAATGATCACACCTGTAAGTTCTTTCTCAGTAACACACCGCAACAGCAAGCTAGATCCGAGAGAACACTCCTTCTCTCCCTGCACCCACCAGCAAGTCCTCTCCAAGCAACAAAAGGAAATTTTTGTTAACTTGAAGGAGTAGCCCTCTGAATGTCACCAGGAAGAGACAGACAAGTACTAGCCAGGCTACTCTGCCTTGTTCTGCTTTGCTTTCGTCCTCCCACAACTGCTCCAGACCAGGAACGAATCCTCAGTGAAAGCAGAGCACCCAGGCAGCAAGGAGACTGGCGCAGCAACACTCCTCTGAATTCCTCATAGTTCATCCTCTCCTGATTTTTAATTCCTTTGCTGAAGACTCGAACCAAATTTCATAAAGCATTTGCTAAATGAGAGATAAGTTACAACACCTGTGCCTGTGGAGAGGACTTTTTCTTCCTTTCTGTTGGACAGAAGTTGGTTAAGAACACACAAACCCTGATCAAAAGATACACCTCTCTAAGCTGTCTGACAGCACTGCAAAGGGAAAGCAGATGGGTATGAACAGAAGCATTCATTTCCTCGAATCCCTTCTTTTTAACCAAACTTGATGCTTTAGTGCCTCTGCCAGGATGCCAGTGCTGACTTTTCTTTATGTCTCATGTATTTGTATTTATTTTAATTGAATCTGGGACTAAGGACACTTGGCAACGCTTAATCCTCTCGACAACAAAGCAAGGGCACTAAGCCACCATGAAAAATAGTAATAAAAAATTTTTTAAAAAGGTAAAAGACACCCACTGATGCATTCCTTGGGGCACTGCGGCTCTCTTTTCCTCCTGCAAATAATCCAGCGGGATTCAGAAAGTGGTTAGGAGAGGCTGGAATACTTCTTTTAATAGCAGAAGTTAGAGCTGGGAGCAGCACGTTTAACCCATCGCCAGCCGGAGCAGGCTCCCTTCCCAGGGGTGCACATCCCAGCCCTTGCACACACACACACATACACGGTCCGAGTTTCGGGGCGCGCAGGGGTTGGGAACCCGCAGCGAGCAGCCCCAGCAAAGCTCGGCAGGGACGAGGGGACACGGCTGCTGCCCGCGCTGTCCCGGACAGAGCGCTGCCCCAGCTCCGGAGCCTGCGAACGGGGAGGGCAAAGCGAGCCCTCCCTCCTAAAAACATTGACGGAAAAAATAGATGGACAGAGAGACAGACAGACAGACACATAGAACAGGCAGGTCCTCCGGTAACACCCGTCTCTCCCCAGCCCAAGCAGCTGCAGCCAGTCCCCAGGCTCAGCCAAGAGCAACTGCAGCTGAAGAGCAGCGACAGACACGCACACCCCCTCGCCCTAACTGCCACAAGTTTAAAAGAAAAAAAAAAAAAAAAAGAAAAAAAATCACCACCAAAAAAACTACAAAATAAAAACACTTAAAAGGCAGCGAGGAAATTCTTAAAACACGAAAAGCCAGCTCCTGCCTTCTTGCGAGCTAAACCCCGACGCGAAGCGGGAAGCGCACCCGGGGCAGCCGCCCACCGCTGCACCTTGCGGGCAGAGCGGGAGCGGCGCGGGGATGGAAGCGGGACCCGGGCACAGCGCAGGGACGCTGTAGCGGCGGAGCCCCCAAGGCAGAAGTTTCCCCGAGTCGCGGCCGCAGCCCCCGAGCCCCCGCGCACCGCCGAGTTTGCCCGGCGGAAAGTTTCTCCGCCATCGCCTCCGCCCCCCTCCCCGAGCCCCAGGCGGGTACGCACCGGCCGGCTCAGCTCCGGGCGCTGCCCCGCGGCCTCCCGCGCTGGGTCTCCATGCCGCCTTGGGCGCCGCCGCGCTCTGGCGAGAGGCAGGGAATGAGAGGAGTGGGGCGCTCCCCGCCCGGCGCCGCGCCGAGCTCAGCGCAGCCCGGCGCAGCCTGCCGGGAGTGCGGCCCGCGCCCGCCTCCCGCCCGCGGGGAGGGACCGCGCCGCCGCCGCCCGCCCCGGCCCCGCCCGCCGCGGGGCTCCCACCGTCCGGAGCCGGATCGCGGGAGGTCGAGGAGGCGCTCGTGGATTGTCTGCCCTCCAGAAGACTCGCCCAAGGTCATCCGCTCCGGGCAGGGCGCCGCGCCGCCCCGTGTCCTCCGCTGCCCTCGGGGGTCCCCGCTCCTCTCCTGCCGCCGGCCGGCCGGGCGGACAGTGCCGGCTCAGCGCTCACAGGCAGCCGCCCCGGCACCTGCGCCCCGAGCCCTGCCTGCAGCCGCTGGGCGGGCGGCGGGAGCCTGGTCCCCGCGCTGAGTAGCGCCAGCCCGGTACCCTCCGACACGGTTCCCCGGGTAGCCGCTGGCTGAGCACGGGGACACGCTTCGGGGTGGCAGCCCGATCGCAACCTGCCTGTGAGCGCAGTTGGGTGGCTGAGCCCGAGGTCTGTAAGAGCCTGTGACTCTGCTGTGAAAGCTACACCTGCCCAAAGAGCTGGTTCCTGTAGCTTTAGTAGGGAGGAAATATATTTAGTGCCTTCTGCACTTGTGAGTTGATATCCAAGTTCTCACTCTGCCTGTTTTAATAGGATGTTGTGATGAGGCACCTGTTTGATCATCTGTTCAGTTTGTTTCTTCCACTAGCCGTAGAGCCCAGGCCCCTGCCTGATCAGGTATCTCATTCAAGAGAAAAAGAGAGGGATCACTTTAACATATTTTTCCTTTTTTGTTTTTTTTTTTTTTTGTTTGTTTGTTTGTTTTGTTTTTTTCTTTTTAATAATGTCTACCTTCAGCTATTCCCTGCTCTGCAAGAGCTCTGAAATGCTGCTACTTTTGTCTGCTTTCTAGACTGCTGCTCTCTCACTTTGTCCATGCCCCCCACTGGGCTGCAGGTCACAACTGCTAAAGCCAGGTACAGCTAAGAAGGTCCCTGTGAGGACCAGCAGCCGGGTTCATAAAGCACTCGTGCCCCGGGCAATTTGCTGCTGTAATTTAGAGTGAAGGTGAAAAAACAAGTAAGCAAGCCAACCAGCAGATCCACACTAATCACAGGGACCAGGGTAATAACCACAAAAGAGGAGGGCATGGGCTACACTGTGAAAAAGGAGAAGGAAAATAAATACAAAAACTACTTCCAAAATTTAGCAGGTGAAATAAAAAGTTCTACAATGAAAGCATGTAGCAAAACCCATCTTTGTCTGAAATCTACAATAGAGCTAATGGTTTTATGCCCACCACCTGGTTACACTGGTCATGGAAGGTGATCTTGATGCATTAAAAAGCTATTTAGAAGTCACAAGTTCAGAGCCTCACTGTGCCACTCACTAAATGAACACAGCAAGAAGATGTCCTATTCCAAAAGGCCCATAATCCACATCAACAAGACAAATTTAGAGTGGGAGGAAAGTGTATTATGCTGCAGATGGCACTGAGAAAGAAACCAATTTGCCCAAGGTCATGCAGGAAGTCTGTGGCAGAGCCAAGAACTAAACACAACTCTCCTGAAGCCCAGACTAAAAATAGTGTTTGATAATTGCACATAAACTCCAGAAAACACACATTACACAGATGATCATCTTTTGACCGGTATTTTGGAGTTATTGGGCTCCATTTCATTATAATTTTCAACAGCACTGATAACTGAATGGTCAGTTTCTAAATTTAAACCACATTATTTGAAAGTCCTCTACACAGAAATTCATACTGTGAAACAAAAGACACTAACAGATAGCATCTGGGCCAGCACAGATGCTTGCTGTGTGTGTCTGCTTTTGCTACCCCATTCCTCAAACGAAACCAGAGCATCTTAGTCCTGGGAGGAGGAAATGATCCTACTCCTCACTGTGTTTTCCTGAGGCTCTAAAGGGGCTGTGTAGTCCTTACCTACACTTTCCCTGGTAGCAGCACCCTGGATTTATTCCTATATTCCACTGTCCCCTGTCTGGCCACATTAGAATGTGCCCTGGCATACAGCTTTTGTGTGTTCTTATGTCAAACCTGTCTCATGTCTCAGAATGTGCCTACAGTGTGTTCTCTTCCTATTCCAGCTCCCTCTTACAGGTTTTTTTAGCCAATGCAGAAATGTATCTTGCAATGCAAAACCCACACAAGCAGAAAACAACATCATGTGGTACCCTTCAGGCACCTTTAGTTGTCACTTTAGGAAAGTTATTTACACATATATTTAGTGGATTTTACAATGTATAAATGGTAATGAGTATTAGTAGAAGCTGTTTTCCTAATTAATCAATCCTACCAGCATGGTAATGATTTCTGTTGTTCTTCTGGAGCTTCCTCCAGCAGGGAAGGAGCTCTGTTGATTAACAAGACCATTTTGCATGTATATAACATTTTTGTTCATCTATAACAATCTCATTATCTTTTTTCTTTTTTTTTTTCTCAAGGAGGTGAGCAGTTCTCAAATTATGCTTAAGGAATAACTGGGGCAGAAGGAATCATATTGTCTCCCGTATCACCATTTTATAGTTGTGTATCTGTCAGGTTCAGTAAAATTTACATTATTCTGAAAGATGATTCAGAGCACTTTGCTCTGAGGGCAGTGAGGCACTGGTACAGTTGCCCAGAGAAGTTTTGGATATCCCTGAAAGTGTTCAGGCGCAGGTTGGATGAGGTGCTCTCTGTGTTCTGGAAGAAGGTGCCGATGGCAGTGGCACTGGAACCAGACAGTCTTTAAGAATCCTTTCTAATCAAAGCATTCTATGATATGATATTGGAAAGGTGGTGACGTGATTAGTCACGAGAACTGGGGGCTCAGTGGGGGCCTGCTCACTCTCTACAGCTACCTGAAAGGAGGGTTTGGTGAGGGGGGAGCTGGTCTCCTTTATCATGAAAGGACTAGAGGAAATGGCCTTAGGCTGAAACAGGGGAGATTCAGATTAGATATTAGACAAAAACTTTTTACTGAAAGGGTGCCCAGGGAGGTGGTGGAGTCACCATCCCTGAAGGTGTTTAAAAGGCATCTGGATCTGGCACTGGGTGGTAGTTTAGTGGTACAGGGGTTACACTGGTAATGCTGGTTTGACAATTGGACTCGATGGTCTTAAAGGTCTCTTGCAGCTCTGACAATTTTATGATTCCATAATTCTGTGTCTGATTAATAATGTCAGCATGCTCTATAGATAGAGACTATGAAACAGCTTTTAGATTCTCATATCCTGAGAAGCAGGAATTTCTCTTCATTTTCCTGCCAAGACAATCAGATTCAAGAAGATGTGAGTAAACCACTGTGACAACAGAATATTTTGCATTCTCTTAATTTAGTAAATTGCATTGAAATTTTCATAAATAATTCAGATAGTATAAATAAATATAAATCCAAGCAGAAAGGAAAGGTTTTCCCAAAGATTCAAGGTTCAGGAGACAGAAAGGCAATTTTTAGACCTGATGTTAACTGAACCAGTAGTGAGCTATTGAAGCTTAATCTCAGCATAATATCATAAATTATGAAACATTGACATTTCACTTTGAATTAATGCACAAGGCTATTTATAAGCTGGTTTAGAGACAGTTGCTTGGGCAAATTAATACACTTTTTCCATCACTAGGCCAAATGTTAACAACACTGCTATTTTTCAAAGTATCAAACTATTTACATATTGGAACTGTTTTAATACAATCTGTCCCCCAAGGCTGGTATGTGAGTTACTTTGAAAAGGTAATCAGTCATAATTCACAGGCTCCTTAATCCATAATCTAACTTGATTTAGTATACTACCAGTGATTTTCAGTGTGAGAGATTGCTTGTTTTCATGCAATTGCTTTCTGTTTGAGAGCCACAGGCCACCAACGTAGGAAGAGGCATTCAATGGGCTACAATTGCCTTCCTGGGCTTGCTACCAGTAAAAGGTCTGGATAGTAAATGGCAGTGGAAGAATGAAGCATGAGCATAAAGCAAAAATATTCCGTATACTTGCCTGAATTTCAAACTTTGATGGTGACTACATAGCAAGACACCACTATTGCTCGTATGTATTGACAGTGCTTTTATCTTTTCCCCCCTTTTTTGAAGGGTGAAAAGTATAATACTGAAATTACTTTTTGTGAAACTGTTTTTTACAGAGCAGTGGTTTAGTTGTAATTTCTGTAAAGTATTGGTTAAGAAAGAGCTTTAGTGCTGGATGGTTAGACTTACAAACAGTGCTTAAATACTTCACTAAGCTGGGGTTTAAAATAATTATAACAATTACTTGAAATGTCATCCAAATTATACAAAAATCATTTGTCACCTTTTGCAAATTCCATGAGCTTCACTGTGAATCTTGTTCATTATGAAGAAGATACTATAGTATCTCCTCCTCAGAGCCTCTCCTTTATCTTAGAGGGAAAATCTCCTGATTCAGAAATGCCTCAAGACTGATATGAGTGAATCACAGTCCAATATCCCGTACGTGAGTTTCTCTCTGACTATCTGATTCCCTATAGAGAGGCAGCCTCCTGGTCATACCAAAGACTTCACTACAAATTTCTTGCGGCTTTTTTGTCTCTCCTCACTTTTTCTGACAGTGAATAGCACTAGGACAGTGTTGGGAAAGTTAACAAGTAGTGACAGCGCTCATAGACTTCTCTAGAAACATGATGTGGCAGCACAAGACAGCTTGATGGTGACGACACCAGAAATTTGCTTCAAGGCCATTCTTCACGTTTCCTTAAGAAGTAACATTCCTACACAAATCTTATTCAAGGGCATTGCAAGAGGGTCAGCAACAGAGGGTTTGCAGGAATAATTAAGGGGATAGGTACAGCACAAAGCTTATCACTAGCTTATGGTGCCATTCAACCAGAAAGATCTGTTAATGCGAGAAAAACTGGATCAGGGTTTTGCCAGATATCTCCATCTCTTTTAGAGGCTGCAATGGGATCACACATCAAAAGATCCATTTTGACAGTGCATATTGAAGTATTGCCTTGTATTATGCCGGATTATGTCTTGCAGCACAAAGTCATTAGCATTTCTAGCAGCTGAATGTCAGAGGTTTGACTTAAACTCACAGAGTGAGATCATCCCATGTAGCAGGGAAACTTTCAACCTGGTGTGTCCGAATTTTTCCTTTTAAAGGATACAGTAATGACAGAACCATAGAATATCCTGAGTTGAAAGGGACCCACATAGATTGAGTCCAGCTCCTGACTGTGCATAGGACAGCCCCAAGAATCACACCATGTGTCTGAGAGCATTGTCCAAACCCCTCTCGAGCTCTGTCTGGCTTTGTGCTGTGACCACTTTTTTGGACAGGCTATTTATGAAGGACTGGGTCAGCTCTGACTGTTTAACTTAAATAAAGTTTGCTTTTCTCTCTGCTCTACTTTGCTCATCTCAGCCATAGCCCAGTCTCATTCAAGCCCAGCAGTGCTCAGCGCTGTCTCAAAGAGGAGTGCATGAAATCCACAGACTCCTTTGGGGAGCAGACCTGACAGTCAGGGAGGGTTGCTGTGTCATCAGTGAGCTGAAGGCAAATCACAGGAGGTGATGCTGGAACGCTTACCCTCCATCAGGGTAATAGTGCATTAGATGGCTGGATCTAACAGATCAAATCCTGCTCACAGAAAATTGGGAGCAGGTTTTGTGGCTTTTTTTTTTTTTTTTACTTTATTTCATTGAAACAGATCTGAGAGAGGAAGGAAGTGCTGTGTGGAGCCAGAAGTTTCCATTTGTCTCAGTTCTGCCAGCAAGTTTCTAGGTAGCTCTTGACCTTTACCTTAACCTCCCTGAGTTTGATTTCCCATTTTAAAAAATTAAATACAGAGTCACTGGAGATCAGAAGATAAGAAAATATATATTTTTGCAAGTTCAGCAGTCAAATTGCAGTTTGATTCCCTGTTTTACTACATGTATCTTTTGAGATTTGAGAGAAACAATAGGTTGTGTCTGTGACTCAGTTTTCTGTCTGTGTTACAAACCCAGAAACACTTTTTGTCTGTCTCTGTTTTTAGACAAATAAACATATATGTTGTTTTGTATTTTAAAGTGATGTCTGACTTTGACTAAGGTCCTTTAATTTTATTAACAGTTACAATAAATAGTTCTGAGATTTCTCTTTGGAGCACTCTGAGGTCAATGGAAATGTGCACCATCAGAAGTATGTTATATTAGTTAATGCAAGAGACAGAACTAAATGAAAGCAATTTGATTTTATAAAAATTGTGAAAGGTTGTGCAGCCAGACAGTAGAAAGCCATGAGGATCAGGATACCATGCAGCATAAGGGAAGGATTGATCTTACCCACGATAGCTTTGTACAGCTTTTACTGTTCATTGTACAAAGAACTGACTCCAGTAAACATTTAAACATGTGCTTAACTTGATAGACATGAATGGCTTTTTTACTTCCATGTTAATGCGCATTTAAGCTTAGGCATGGCTGTTTGTGGGGTGGGGATTTAGTATGGGATTCCCTGATTCTTTGCACACATGATTTCATTAGGTGTTGTCTCTTTCTGTAGCAGTGCCTTAGGGCATGAGCCAAGCCTGGCTGAAGTCAGGGGAATTTCTACAGATTTTGATGGCAGTTGGACTGGACCCTTTATAGGAAATAAAAACAGATTTTGTGGAACATAAAAGCAAAAAAAAATCCTCCTAAATTTGTGGGGATGAAATAGTCATTTCCTGTTTTAGGACTAGAGACTTTATAAATCAAGCTTCTAACCAGAGAAAAATTTTACCAGCTGTACACTGAGCTGCTGAAAATAAAGAGGAGGAATAACACAGACTTAGCAAACCCTTAGTTTTAAGTGAGCAGAAGGAATTGCTTGGCTGTGCATAACAGTTCAGCAGGAGGTAATGATCATGTTTATTTGAGTTCACAGGTTCTTTTGCTGTTGTATGCTTTCATGGTACCTGGTTTAAAAAAAATCTAGAAAGTATATATTTACAAATGCCAGCTTATCTGTGCCATAGCTGTCATCTCACATCAGGTGAGATGGCTTTCAGTTGCCATGCCAAGCAATCCTAGCTTAACTTGTATCGCAGCTCCTGTTTCTGCTGTTGGCATCAGCTCATAATAGAGTTACAGGATTAAAAACTTGTCATTCCTAAAAACCTTCTTAGTAATGGGTAGAGTATGAGATGTGAATTTGAGTCCTGTTTGATTACATTGTTACTCCCCCTCTTTTGGTGGCCACATTAATGATGGGTTGTCAGGTGCATTTTGTAATTCCAGTGCTGGCTTTGCATGCTGCTCTCTGCCCTCTGCTTCCAGCTGAATCATTCCTGAACCACAGTCCCTGGTGTTTGCACTCAGGGAGATAACAAACAGAAATGATGGAAAGCAAGGAGAAAAGAGATGATAGAAAAGAGGGGGGGAAAACAGATAAAGGCTGGTCTAATAAGCACATCCAATATTCCAGTGCTGGATGACTTCAGTAAAGACAGGTAAGAATAGTCAACTGTATAACAGGACACAAAGAGGAAACTAGAGACCGGAATTACACTGGAATTACAAAAGAACATTGGAAATTGAAGGATAAAATGTGATAAAAATCAATCAAGACAAATATGGCATTGTCATCTTGAGATATCACTGTGTTTTAACTGCTGCTGGCTACTGCATGCTGCTGCCTCACAGCTCCTCAAAGTCCCCAGCAGACCTGAGACGTAAGATGATCCAGCTTGGGAAGGATTCTGGTTTTTACTGGTACCATTTTCCCAGTTTTCTGGAGACAGCTGCAAAGGTTGCTGCTCATCATACACCCAGAAGGTTAGTTACTCTCTGGGGGTTAAGGGAAGATCTAAAGCAAGTACAAGGGCTGAAGATGTTTAATTGTGCCTAGTTACAGATGATGCAAGTTTTGGAGGGCAGTTTGCAACTACTGGAAAGGGACCGGGTTAATTGTTGGCTGTTTAATACCCGCTGAAAATCGGGAAGCTGTATCACTTCCTTCCATCTGGGAAACTGAATCATAGTTTCAACTCTTACCCCGGGGGCACAAGGGCAGAAATGGATTCTCTGGCTTCTATTAAGATGCAAATTGAGATCTTTTCCACTTTAGAGAAGTGATAGTATCTCTTTGTAGAACGAATTCTTTGGTATCTAGTAAGTCTCTTTCAATCTTTTTCTCCTTTCTTGCAACATGTTTTTATAACTCTTACAGGAATTTAATATTTTATAGATCCCTGTCCTTCTAAGCAGGGATTCAGAAGTTTTGGGAGCAGACTGCCTGACAGAGGCAGTAAGGCACAGTATGACTGAACAAAGCCTTGTCTCAGCAAACCAGTATGCAAGCACAGAAAGCAGAGGATCCATTGAGATGTGAAATAGGGAAACCCTCAGTGTGTTTGACTTTTGTTACTTGCACCTACTGCAGATTGGGCCCTTGAGTGATGTCACCTTGCTTTCAGTCCTCAGTGGTAAAATTGGCTATGATCTTCAGTGTGACCAACCTGGCCAAATCAATACTAAATGCAGTGGTACAAAAGGTTCTGCATCACAACCCACACAAATCAGATGCTCTTCACTTTCCCCCATCCAAATATACTTCACCCAACCACCCATAAAAAGACAACAGAATCCAACACTCTTATCCTACCATAAAGAGATCCCATCCTGTTCCCTCACAAAGCTTTTTTTAGACAGAAAGGTGTTACAATCTGAGCGAGTTGTTTGATGAGGTTATGGCTATTTCTGTCTCGTGGAAGAGGTAGCAACCTGTGGGAAAGCCATTTCCTGAAAGCAGCATGAGCTTCCTTGCTATATTTAGGAGGCTACCTTACAAAATAACTCAGTAAACTCAATTAAAGAATGTATTTTATTGCAAAGAAAAATTATCTTTCTAGTAGCAAAATTTGAAGCCTTTTTAATGTCTTTATTCCGCTCTGCAGTTGCTCCATATATTCCACAAACTTCTGGAGCCATTAGGGTGTGTGACAGTCACACAATAAGGTTGTCAAGTTACTTTTATTTCATACATGTCAATTAGCTGCTGGGATTAACTGCACTCTAGGGAGAAGCAGCAAGGACAAAGTTAACATCAGTCTTGGGACAAGAGAAGGGAGAGAGAGGAGAGGAGAGGAGAGGAGAGGAGAGGAGAGGAGAGGAGAGGAGAGGAGAGGAGAGGAGAGGAGAGGAGAGGAGAGGAGAGGAGAGGAGAGGAGAGGAGAGGAGAGGAGAGGAGAGGAGAGGAGAGGAGAGGAGAGGAGAGGAGAGGAGAGGAGGATTAAGAGATCCAATTAGGAGAGAGCTGGGGAAAATGAAAAAGAAGGGAGCTTGAGGGACATATGTTGGGCCACCTGGGAAATGATGCTTCTGTGAGAGATACATTAAAACCCTAGAACAAAGTAAAACCTGACAGGAGTATTTTAGGCACTTGAGGCCTGGCCTTCAAGAGGAGAGCTCATCGGGTGATTTGGAAAGCTGGAGGCAATTTTTTGGGTTGTGTGTATCATAAAGATTGGTAATGCAGTGTTGTGATATAAAGAAATCCCAACAGATTTTCCTGGAATCCCAAGGCAAAAGCTGAGACCGTGTCTCTCTGGACTGCAGGATTAATCATACTGTTATGATGAATAACACCATCTGAAATGCAGGAGCTTACTGTCATTTCATCTGCTGCTTGACGAGCTTGAACATAGCAGGGAAATGTCCCGAACTAAACTAATAAAAAGTTGAGAAAAAATTTTATATATTTGTTTTATCAAGCATGAATTTCATGTGAGAATTACTGGGTTTGTCTTCACTGGAGATCACTCATTTGATAAAGCGAAGTGTCACACTTCAATTATGCATTGTGACATATGGGGATTTTCTAGACTGGACCCAATGAGACCCCATTAGGATTCAACAACCTGCCACTGATCATGACTGTTTCCTGAAGTTTTTCAGATGGAGGCAAAAAACAGCCTAACAGATGATGAGAGAATAACTTGCAAACAGAAAGTTTCTTCTGGTTAACTCGAGAGCCATTGATTGGCTTCTGTCCTGAGGCATTACAGTTTATATCCCTAATATATTTTTATATTGCCTAATAAAACTGTTGGCTGTTACCATTACATGGTAATGGACATTTATATAAAACTCTTTATGAGCTGTAGATGGGGATCATCCTCTTCACCACACATGTGAAGCCACCTCTGGAGTATTATGCAGTAGGTGTATGATAGCATTGGCTCTATAGATAAACTGCAGTTATATCAAAGAGAAAGAATGACTTCTCATCAAGCATGCCTAAAAAATTTAGAAAACCAGATTTTGCTTCTCCTAGAAGAAATTAGACCAAAACAGGGCCTTTCTGTGCCTCCTGGAAATCAGTGAGTCCTAGGAGTCTGGATTTCTGTTGTATATTGCTTTTAGAAAGCTAGAAAAAACATAGCATTTCAAGTGTAGCATGGAAGTACTCCTTTCCAAGCATCATCTGCAGCAGTTTGAGAGGGATGGGAGATTTCAGCATCCTCTTAATTAATTCAAACATGTTTTTGCGGTGAGATTTAATGTAGAAAAAAATGCCTGCTTCAACACTTTTGCCTCTTTTAGTCATTTGTTATTTTGTACTCCTCATCACTTGAAATAATTTAAATAATTTTCTGTGTTTTTTCTTTTAATTTGGCTTTTGTAGATCACAATAAAGTATTCCTCTTGGAATGAAGAAAAGTTATCATTTCATCATGAAACTAAAAGTAGTAGGGATTGCCATTTCCTTTCACAGAACCATGGTTCAAAAGACAGAGTGAAATATACCAACAAAAGCTATGAAGACCTTGTTTTAGGTAAGAAAAGGACTGTCTGAAAAAGAGATGCAAACAACAAAAATATATTTTAAAAAATCAATTCAGGCAGTGTTTTCAAAGAATCAACATAGCATTCAATACTGTGAGAAAACAACAATTTCTAGCTTGCTTGGTTTGCACAGTATATAACATTTGATGCAAAAGTCTGTTTCAAAAATAATTTTTTTTCCTGTCGTTGCTTTTGTACACATAATAGTATACTGCACGCATGTTAAGATTTCTATCTTCAAAAGATGGGAGTTAGTTATAATCTCTCAAGGATAAATACTCCCTTCGTATGTCATTTGGGAAACTGAGAACAGGGTTTAAGTGAATTGGTGAGGGCTTCCTGTACCTGAGCCAGCATTAGAACAGGAGAGTCCTTGTCTCACGCGTTTTCCATCTAAAACAGTAGAGGGGAGTTATGCCCATACCATTAATTTCCCTGTCTTTCTTAAATACATGCCATCATTATAACATATCTTACCCATTTGAGTTAATCGGATATAAAACATTAACTTTTGCAAAGGTATTAGAGCTTCACCAAAGAGCACTCAGGGATATTACAGGGTAACATCAAAATTAACATGGAAGCAATTTAGTCCTTCAGTTTAAATGCCTTCAGCAAAGGATTAAGACTTCCCCATCACTACTCAAGCACATAGTCCTTGCTTATCATGCTCCCCTCACTTACTGTGCTAGTTACTTTTTTAACATGAAAGTGGTGCTGGAAGCCTTTCCTTTCATTCCTGATAGCTTCATCATTCAATTAAAAAGAGCAGGTGACTTTTTTTATAAATGTGTAGCTTATGCTTTTCTCTAGAAATTACCTGTAATGTCCAGATGAGTTAATGTCTGTGAAGCTTCACCCCACTGAGGGCAAAGACTGAAAATAAATGCTCGTATGAGAAGGATTATTGGATGGGCAAGGCAGCATGTATTAATATATCCCATTCTTCTGTGAGACCTATAGGGTAGATTAGCATAGGCAGTGAGAGACCTTAGACTGGGAGCACTGAGATGGCAACTTGGGATGGACTGGGACAAATAACAAGGAAGGTACAGTCAGGAATATAGTCCTGCATTGCAGTGCAGTCAGGAATACAGTCCTGCATTCCACAGGAGAAGAGATGGAATGATGTCATGGCAGGCAGAGAACAGAAGAGAGAATTGATTCTGGGAGGCTGGAGTCACCTCAAGGAAAGAGAACCTGTATAGGAGAGGAGATGAGATTTAGTCCGTGCTTGGACAGGCATGTTGATTGGGCAGAGCCCCATCACCTCACTGCTTGAATTGGGTATAATCTGCACCTACAAGTATTTATTGAAATTTGTACATCTTAATTTTGATCTGAATTTTATCCCTCACATCTCAGACCACAGAGTGGGTGCACAAGTTTGTTAAAATTCTCACTTTCAAAAAGGGACATTCACTTGGTGAGTTGCCAAAGCTGGTGGCTCAGTGATGAGGTAGATACACATTTCTGAACTTCATATTGTCTTGTCTGCAAAGGTAGTGACAATACTAGCTCCATGATGTGGTTATTGCAGTTCTCTGTGGTTTGGAAGATACTTTTAGTGTCTGGGAAGGGATCTGGAGTTTGGGATTTTCCTACAGGAGAAGAGCAAGAAGTAGGGAAGCAGATTTGGAAGTAGAGCTTGCATCAGTGCTAGGTGTGTTTGTACTTTCCTATTTCCCAAAATTCTGCCCATTAAAAAAAAGAAAAAGAAAAAAAATTGAGTATAACAGCTTGAATCTGCTTTCCATGGTGGTGTTCTCCAGTGTTGAGGCTGTTAGTCAGCCCTGTCTTAGAGTTTATTTAGGCTTAAGAGGCAATTGCAGAATGTCAGGGCACAAAGCTGGGGAGGCCTCCAAGGGACAAGATGAGCTTGATGTAGTTTGGGCTGCTACCAAGGGGATGTCTGATTTTTCTCTTGGGCTGTGCTGGTAAAGATTGTTGGAGCTAGATCTGGGGTGGGGTGTGGAAATTATATGGATACTTATTTCCCATTTCTTCCTCTCCAGGTGCTTTTCCAAGCTGCTTGATATCTTTCACAAAGTCAGATGATCTGCAGTGGTGCTGGCATCAACGTGTGGTACTCACATTTCCCCACAGCATCAGCAGGCTTTGGTCTGGCACTGGGCTTCAGTGCAGAGTATGTGGCATCCTTCCCTCAACACTGGCTGGTAAGATCAGCTGGAGGAGTACTGCTCTGTCGTGCTGGGCTGTCTCCAGACTATTAAACTTTTTTCTTTTTAAACCTTATAAAACTGGGAGGCTGCCACCAAGCTGTCTGTTGGCCTTTGATCCAGGCTAACATCTAATCCACGGCTGGAAGAAGGTACTTGGCCTGAGATGTGTGGTGTCAGGGACTCTGTGACAAGTTAGCAGTCTGAAGGACTGATTTCCAGTGCTTGAGAACATTCCTGGCGCTATTTGTAAGCAGAAGTGTATATAAGCTTACAAGCATATGTGTAAGCATACTCTCTAACTACTGTTTTCCCACAAACCCTGTCATTTTTCAATGATCCTTCATTTATTCAATCCAGATAGGAGCTGGTTCCTTTGATTTAAATTTTTTACACTCTTTCATGCTCCTGCATATTTTATATCTGCAGAGAGTGTTTGTGAACTTCCAGTCTGATTGCCCACGTAACGCTGCATTTCCCCATCAGTCGACAAAAGTGATAGTTAAATGGTTAAGGCGTTCCCTTTATAAGCAAACAACCTGTTCTTTTGGCGCTTTTTGGTGCACTTGGAAGTGTTCACTGATAGATTTAAATTAGCAGGATACCACTTTGAATACAACTACACCAGCTTTTAGTCTGCTTTCATTTTGAAACAGGGCTTATGTGCTCATATTCTCTGTGCATCTATCTGTCACTCTCTTCCCCTGGGTTTTTTTGGCTTGTGCAATTTCAATCACATTTAGCAATAGTCCCAAGGAGATTATTTTTTGACAAGTTCTAATATAACAGAGGGTGGATTGATGAGAGAGATGCTGTTAATATCCCTGGGATAAGGGCCACAACATGAACTCAAATGTTATTAAGGCACCAAGAGTACATCTGTCAGGCATAGATCCATAGGAGACCAGGCTACCTCAGTTTCACTGCCTGCAGATATTACATGTTTTTTCCATATTTATCAATCTGACCATAATATAGATCTCCTGGATTTTTTTCCCGATTTATTTTCAAATTCATTCTCAATGGGGGTCCTGAATGGGTGGGATTTCTAATTTTTCTACTCCTATGTGAGTCTGAACAAAATTCCAACAGGCATTTTTCTTTGAAAAATCACTAATATGAATACAAAAGTAGCATCACTAGGCCAGGAAAGCTCAAAACTTTGTTTTTCATGAGAATGAGTAAGAATCTTTCAGCAATTTTCAGCTTGAATGTCTATTCTGTTTATGGATCACAGCAGAAGGAAAAGAAGGAAGTCATAAAAATATTTTTGGAATTTAATTATAAATGGAAGAGATGTTCCAGAAATCACCTCTGCATCATTCAGTCTCTGGTGCTGGCACACTGTGCCTCAGGACTTGCTGCTGGGTTTTTGAACAAAATCTGTAAACTGGAAAAATGAACCAGTTTGCGGCTCCAATTTTATGATGTCTATGCACTGAACTGGATCCTATCAAGATGGAACAGCCTTCTACTGTAGCAAGTGGCAGAATACGAAGCAGCTGGTAGCAACAAAAAAAAAAGGCATGAAAAAAAAAAGAAATTAGAAAAGTCTCATGCAAACACTAGAGAATCATCTCCACAGGCTTTACGCTTGCCCAGTATGCTTTCTGAGTGCCAAGACCAAGGAAAATCACACCACTTTATTAAGGTAAGCTGCTTTCCAAAGGCAAACTTGGCATCTCTAGGCTCTGTCTGAGAGAGCATGTTGCAGCCTTAACACATCATGAAGATGCCCAGATGATGGCAGGTGGTTTTGGGGTTTTTTTATGAGAAATACTACCAGATTGATAGCAGAGGGTTCATTGTCCTTCTCAGCCCTACTCTTGACAAAAAGTGGCCTCCTTTTAGATTAACCCTATTGAGATTGTCAAGAGAGTCTCAGCATGTAGGAAAACCTTGTTTCGTGGATTTCTTTCTTCTTCTGTATGTGTAACTGACACTGTGAAAATTCACCCAAATAAACCCACAGGTTTCATAGCTGGCACTCAGAGTAGGACAGAGCTATTTCACTCATTTTAGGCCTAAAAAGAAGATAAGTATCCATGTGTCAGGAGCAAAGAGGGAGTGCTGCCTGGCAACCAGTATTGCTCTGGAAGGTGCAGGCAGTGTTGCTGTAAATCAGTGAAGCCAGGGGAGGACAACTCTAGTTACAAAGTGGATCTGGGACCATATGCTTGCTGCCAGACAGGAGACAGGCTGAACTCAAACCAGCTCAGAAGAGAATTAGAGTGGTTTGGTTTGGTTTGGTTAGGTTTGGTTTAGTTTGGAAGGAACCTTAAAGATTGTCTAGTTTCATCCCCCTGGTGTGGTCAGAGACACCTTCCAATAGACCAGGTGGCTGAGAGCCTCATCCTGCCTGGAATTGTACACTTCCAGGGATATGGCATCCATAGCCTCTCTCGGCAATCTGTGCCAGTGCCTCACCACCCTCATAGTAAATAATTTCTTCCTACCATGTAATCTAAAACTACTCTCTTTCAGTTTAAAACCATCCCCCCTTGTCCTGACACTTCTTGCTTTTGTAAATAGTGTCTTTCTTGTAGGCTCCCTAGGTGTTGAAAGGTTCCAGTTAGGACACTCTTTTCCAGGCTAAACAAGCCTGATTCTCTCAGCCTTTCTACTTAGAAGTCAGGTAGAATTTTTTGCCTTTTATTCTGGTGGAAGTATATAGAATGAGAAATGACCAAAGTTCGTCTGGTCTGTGCTGGGATCAGGATTGCTTGGGAAAAACTAATTTTTAGAGGTGCTGTCTCTAATGCCACTCAACTGGTTGCAAGTGCCAAAAGCACAAATGATAACATCAAAAGGCACTCAGAAGGTTGAGTCAGATGGGAGTGGTTAACCCTTGGTTAACTGAGTGAGTGGGCTTTATCACCACTCCGAGGAGTCTGTCATATTTGATGACTTGCTTCAGTGACTTTGTGTAAGCAGTGGTACAAGGTCTGGTCAAGCATCAGCTCTGAAAGATGCTCCTTTCATGAAAGGCATCATGTCTGGTTAAAAAGGATGCTTGTGTTCTGTGTTTGAGAAAGGTTTATGCTGCTGGTATGCAATGGTGATTGCAGTAGAGTTCAAAATGACAGGTTTCTCCACACAAATACAGGCTGAGAAAGTAAAGTTCAGATTTTGGGACATGCCTTGTCAACAAATGCTACTCCAGGCACCAGAAAGAGGTCCTGGTGATGATTGCCAAAACAGTATAAGTATGGGATGAAACAAATAGCTTTCTGTTTGATATCACTGCAGCTTGCTGGTAAATACATCCTCAGTTTCTTGAAATCAGTAGCTAATTATGCTGAAAAATCATGTTTCTTTAAAAGTGTAAATATCTTTTAAAAGCAATTAAAATAATTATTACTCAAAATCTGTCATGTATTTGAGAATAAGAATCCACCTAGTTGGATGAGTACATGTTGCAAATTGAGGGTAAAAATTGTGCTTTACATTTTGTGATAGTTTTTCTAGTACCAGTTTTGTTCATGGGTATGGATTGCCTCTTAAATGCCTGCCTGTTGATCATGTTTAAGTGATCCATGCCAGTTGAGAAGGTCTTAAGTGTATCCGGGTCCTTTGCAGAATGATGGGAAGCACAGCTGATTTTCTGGGATTCATGCTTGTATTTCGGGTTGCAGCCCCTCCAGCAGGTTTTAACTTTATCAGTGCTTTTGAGAAAAGTTTTCTGGGAAAGCATGGGGTTTTTGCCTGTCAGATTTACTGAATTGCTTTTTCAAGACCTAGGCAGGCTTGAAATTAAAGCAACAAGCAATGAGTTAGCAAGATTACCTGCTTGATATGAAATTGGTTACAGAAGGAAGAAAGTAATGGAAGTTAGCCTTTGATTTTGCTTAAATGCATGCTTGTGCTTAGCTCTTCCAGTGCCTCAGTGAGACACTAAAATAGGAAGCTGCAACATTGTTGAATGGTGCCCACCATTGTGCTGGCTTGGTTCAGGAGACATAAAGCTTCAATTTCCTGCTTCTTTGATAAAAGATAGTTTTTTTTCTTTGATTTTGTTACATGTGTTACTCCTAACTTCTCCTGGTTATTTTCAATAGAAATATAATGTTAAAATTTGTGCCAAATACGATCATGATGACTCACAGCCCATAGGACTGTATTTCCCTGCTGTATGCAGTTCTCTTGTATTTGAATTAGAAAATACAGATAAAGGAAGCTGGACCTCCTCTCTGCTCTTAAGGTGTTTCTCCAGATTTACTTCTTGGTTCGATTGCACAATTGCACAAATTTTTGCCATACCTTTTAAACCCCACGAGAGTTTCATCTTGCAAAAAATTTGGCCTCAAACATTTTCCTTCCTTTACACTGGGTATTTTTTGTATCCCCAAGCCGTGGTGTGCTGCCTTTCCTCCTGCTGACAGAGCTCTTGTGGGATCATCCCATCAACTGCTTCAGGAAACCAGGTTCCTTTGCTGGTACACCACCTGGCATTGTGAAACCACATCCTTACATGTTATAAATGGCCATTTCTAGTTGTTTCCTTTAAAAATCACTTGAGAAAAAGATGGGCTAGATTAAACAATGTGTATGCAGCTACAGAGCTAATTTGAAATGCGTGTATGTACATAAATTACAAATGCAGGTACATCAACTTTATGTGTCTCACATTCTCCTTAAAATTTGCATGCATAGCTGATTTGTTTTGGGGGTGATGTGGGTCTGTATGCCTCATGCAGCCCCATACATAGGAGGTAAGGAGGATTCAAGTCCTGCAGGAAACTATGAAGAATTTTGTGCTATTCTTGAAAAACTTTTGAAGATGGCCTCTGTCCTGCTGTTTGCCACAAATTGTGAAAGTGGTTGTAAATGGCATTTGAGATCCTTTTCCAGCCCTATTTCTTACAATTTCTATTATCCCTTTCAAGTAATTTTTCAATTTCACCTTGGCTTTTCTTTGAAAAAACACGTACTGTGTTAATAATACAGATGACAAATAAAGCAGTTTGAGTAATTTTTTAAAGTTACCTCCTCTCACTGACAATCACTTTTTGTCAGGTTTGGGTTCTGCCATCACATCCATATAATTTCAATTACACACAAAAATTTGGCTCCCACTTCATCAATAGATGCCCTAAAAATACCCCTGAAGCCCAGACTGTGGATATATGATGCCTGCTCTGCTTTTGTGTCTGCTGCAGTTCAGTCTGTGAGGTTCATTATTATGGACACCTGTGGCCCTGACCTCTGTTTGTATGTCTGTCTGTCTCTCTGTAAAAGCCACTGTGTAGTTCGGCCTGGCTGTTGTGTACTGAGCAGGCAGAAGTTAAACTGATTTAGCAACATGCAGTGAAAATGTCCATGGCTAGTTAGGGAGCTTGGATCAAGGCAGTTCTGACAGCAGGCAAAGAAAGACCAAGATTTTCCAAAAGACTGGAAGAAGATATGGACTTAAATGTGGCTGTGAAAATAATCACACCTGTGTAGCAAGGCCAAAAAGCAACAAGAAGATGTGAGGCATATAAGATGGTGGGTCCATAAAGGCTGAGAAAGACTGGAAGCAGCAGAAAAAGGTCCAATGATAGAACTGTGCTGATGAAAGGTACTGCCATTGAAAAAAGCTCAGCTGGCTGATTTTGCTAGTTCAACTTTTTGAGAAAACTCTGACCAGAAAGACTGTGTTTTCAATATGGCTACAACTATGCTACATGCCCTAAAGTCTAATTTGCAACCTAGAGTGAGTCATTCCTTGCATTGGAGAAACATCACTGAAGTGCAACATCATTGTCTAAAGTCAAGGAAATCCTTAGACTTGTCCCTCAGCCTTGGCTCATTGCAGCAGAGGAGCTTAAAAATAGAGCACCTGATGCACGAATGAGTCCCTATAATGAGGGCCCCTTGTGCTTCTCCAGGAGGTATGGTTAATCTTGTGCCTTGATGGATGTGTGCTCCAGGATTAATCCAAGGCCATGAAGCTGGCAAAAAAATAATTTACACCATGTGTTGCTCTGTTTTACATTGGAAAGGCTGCATGGCTTGAGTGACACAATGCAACTCATCATTCAAAGGAAGACGAATTCCTATAGACATGATACCCACATACACATACAGAAATGTAAAAAAGGAGACTTTTCAGCAAAACACTGGTCTCTAGTAAGCCCTTAATTATGAGCAGCTGAATACAGGAAGCTGAAGGCAAAATGGGACCATTAAATCACTGAACTTCCTGCACATAACAGGGTATTTAATTTCATTCAGTTACCCTGCATGAAGCCCAAAACCTGTGTTTGTCCAACACACAAATTCAGGAAAGGTGTAGAGTCCTGCTCCAAAGACCCCAAATGGTGGGGAGCTCGCCACTTCCTTTAGTAGTTTGTTCGGGATATTAACACTTTCAGTTCTTTAAAAATGTGTACTTTTGTGTCTTTGTTCTTTAATTTCATAGGTTCATATTTTGCTTATTTCTGGTAGGATGATAAGGTTTCTATAGTTCATATTGGGAATGTTTAATGGCAAGCTTCACAAATAAAGGAATAAATTAATGTGTCCTAATTAAAAAAATGAAGTGAGGAATATAATGACTGGAGAGTCCTTGTTCTTTTTCTAATCCCTGAAGTGACTACAGCATTGTGCCACTGCTTCCCATGTAGGAGGAAGGAGATTAGCCTTATTGAGCCCCAGTACACCAGGGCCACCTACCAGGAGCCTGGCAGAGGTCACTGGTCACACAGCTGCACAGTGGACTGGTCCTGCCCATGCTGTGGAGACTGGAAGCAGTATGGTCACTGATGGCAGCTTTGGTCCAAAGTGCTTCATGCTGCTTAGTGCAGAACAGATCTTCTGGCTGAACTACTGTATTGATGTATCTGAGCTACGTCTGCCTCTAGAAAAGCTCAGATAGCATTTCCACCCAACCCAACCCAGCCCTGTCCCATGGCACAACATGGGAGGGGATGGGTGGGCCTGGCTCAGGAGCAGCCTATGTACTGGAAATCCTGTACACCATCTGCTCCTTTGGAAGGCCTCCTGGGCATGCTGAAAACTGATGCAAAAGAGCTAGGCATAAACTGTGCAGAGCTTTGTGGGCTTACTCCTGTGCTCTGGTGGGCTATGAAACAGTTAACAGTGTTAGCATATGAGCATCTGAGTTAGAATCTTGGATGTGAGGAGTGCAGCAGTTTATATTTCTTGGAGGGATTGTTTCAGGCTGCTCTGCTGTTCCAAGCCCACGCCGTTGCTCTAGCGAAGCTCAGCTTGGATTTTCTTCACAGTTGTGACAGCCAGAGATGACTAAAAATACAGAGTGCTGAGATTCCTCAGAAGAATTGTGAATTTTGTCTTCCCTTTCTTCCCAACTATTCCTTCTGCTTGCCTGGGAGAAAAATTGGGTTTGAGGGGGGGAGAGGGTTAATTTTATTCCCTTTATGTTTTTAAAGGTTGCTTTTACATTAATGCTCTATGGGAAGGAAATAAGTGTCCTGATAGATGCACCATCTATAAATATACAGTGAGTATGAAACACAAACAGCTTTAGAGATTTATTCCATGTTTCTAAAGATGGGAAAAACCCTTGAATTAATGTGTTGTGTTGGTATGTAGTATAATATATAATTAAACTTCAGTAAATCTGAAACTTAAAATTATATAGGTCAGATATATTTTAAAATTAGGAGAAAAAAAGCAAGAAAGAGATAAATTTTTTTGCAATTCTTTCTTCCAGAGGTGTAATGCCTTCTCAGTCATGGAAGGATTTTTATATTCGTTTTCTTTGGATTCTAAGTGCACCTTTGCTTTGCCTTTTCTTTTTTTTTTTTTTTTTTCCTCCTGGGAACCATACTGCCATAAGCTACAAGCTTTGATTCACTGTTAAGAGTGACATATGGTTCCTCGCTTTAAGGAATTTGATAAGCATGCCACTTGATCTTTCATGTTTAGCAGGAATTCAAGAAACAAAAGAGATGCCAGGATGCTGGTTGGTAGCAGAGGATCTCTGACTGTTCCTGCCAGTTTATTATATGTGTTGTGCTGTAAATCGTTCCCAAGGCAAAAACAGAGGAGCAATAGAGGCACAAAGTAACTGAAGGGAACTGCCCAGACATTTAGAGGGAGGATGGGTGAAGTTAATTCCCACAGGGTTTAGTCCAAGCACACTGAAGTTCATGCTCTGTCATGATTCCTTAACGTTAATGCTCTAACTGCTTTTGTAGCAATTGTTACTTTTTACATTTCTAAGCCATAAAAAGAGATGCACTTAAAAAAATGGCCACCCTCAAGCAAAAGAATGAACACTTGTTTGCATTTAATAATCACTAAAACTTGAAATTCTAAATTGGATTAATTGTGTCTATTATAAATTGATGGGGGAATAGCTATGCATTAGCCCTGAATTCTGATTACCTGAGAGGTTCCACTTGGAGTATAATTAAGAGCAACTTCATAGTAGTGGTAGGTGTATGATTGAATAATGCATGCATCCCCTGCTGATGAAATTCAAGGCAAAGTGTTCATCGAGAAGGAGAGCTTTTTTTTTTCCCCTTATTCTTGCACTTAAAATGCTGAAGGATTATTGCAATTTCAGCCCATGCTTACACTATTAGCAGAGATACACCAAGGCTCTTGATGCAAATACTTTCAACCTTAAGTAGGATTGGCAAAAGAATCCAAATTTTGCAGCTCAGCCCTTGTTCTGTAAAGCATTGTGTTCCTGTGGTGGTTGGTTTAATTAGGGACATAGATCAGAGCTTGAAAGAAGCCCATTTTCCAATAATACAAGGGATACCACTTTGTTGACAACTCATTGCTTAATACATATGCCCACTAGATGGCTGTAATTGGTGTGGTCATTTATTAATTATAAAGTATTAAAATATTAAATAAAAAATTTACAAATATTGAAAAGTATTACATTAATTATAAAGTATTTTACACATTCCTGGCTTTAAAACTTTGTTTACTCCTGTTCTTTAACATCTCCTTGTACTTTCTCAATCTATAAAGATACCTTCTCCATGCATTAAACTCCATTAGCTTGCAGCCATGTACCAGACTGATGCAGAATATTTCTAGGCTCCAAGATTGGACAATCCCCTTGGATGATGCAGTCTGGCCCTTAGTAAGAGAGTGCATGGGGTTTCACAGCTCCCTACCTGCAGACAGAGGTGCTCTACGTCCCCCGTCCCTCCCATGAAGGAGGCAGCACAGCCACATCTCTTCCACCTCAAGTGGCTGGCCTCTGTCTTTGTGAAACTGCTCCTGCTTGCTGAGATTAAAGGATTCAGGAATCACAGCCTGAAGTGAGGGGAGAGGTGAAAAGTGAACAATGAGAAAGGGACAGAGCTGAGTGGTGGCACATGGAGGCTGTGCTGGGTGCACCCATAACACAGGACTGCCCATTCCTCAGTGCTTTGCTCTGAGCTTTTCCTTTTCTACTGTTCTGTCCATAGATGTTTAATTTTGAAATTATGCATTTGTCATGCTTGTCACCTCAGAGGCAAGGCATTCAGCTAATCTCTTAATTCACCATGTATCATTATGGTGAAGAGCTCATCATTAGAGTGAAGGCACATCTAACCATGTTTTACTGATATCAAACTGGGAGAAGTGAGATAATGCTTAGCAGTTTTGAAGCCCCACTCATGAATTTCAGATAGAGAGGCATGGAAAAGTTATCTTGATGTTGCTGAGTTCCAGTTTCAGTGTCATAATCCATCCTCAGCAGTGAAACAGCAGGTTTTGTGCTGCTTTAGTTATTCCAAACTGTGCTGTGGTGACCCAAGGGAAATTGCCCACTGACAGCTTGGGCCATGATTCTGAGCACGATTTAACAAAACTCCTTCAGTCAAAAGCTGAATATAGTGAAATATGATCAGCTGCAAGGGCTTCAATAGTTCTATTGGTCCAGAAAGTTTGAGAAGCACCATGAGAATTTGTAATTATATATTTACACTTGTCATGCATAGATAACAAACTATCACAGAAGCCTGCTTAGGTATTTGTGAATTCAGCAGGAAGAAAACTTTCCTCTGGAACCAGCATGTTGTTGGACAGTTGTTGCCCAGTAGTTTGAAATGCTGATGACTTTAACCTTTTGGGACCTTGGCATTCGATGGCACTGCTGTCCTGGTGGCACAGTCATGCTGGCAGCACTAAAATCCCTCCTGAGGTACAAAACCAAACACCTGCAGGTCCAATAATCTCAGAGCCATCTAACCTAGGTTACCACTGTGGATTTTAGTGCAGGTAAGGTGAAATGTTGGAAGGCTGCAATCAGTACGTGAACCCTGAGCCACCCTGAAGAAGACAAGACACTTGTGCTTAAGAGGAGGTTGGCAGCCATGCTTGCATGGTCTTTGCACCTTCAGCAACTTTGTCAAAGCAGTATCAGGAAATCTCCTATTTGCTCACTTGCTTTTCTCAAAAATCTTCCTACATGCTCTCTGCAGGCTCAAATCTCAAATGACCTGATGGTTTCATCTCTGTTAGCTCACCTTGGGTTCAAACATCCTATTTTCTGTACAGTTATAGGATTTTCATAATCCCTGGCAAGTATGCTTTTTTTTCTGTATACAAGGTGTGTTTTTAAGAAGTATATTTTCCACTTACCTAAAACTTCCAAGTGATCTGTGGCCTAAGATTACCTTTTAACAACTTATCCCTTAGGTTGCTGGCCATATATTGCAGTTAAATAAATGAAATAGAAAACAAAACAGAAACCCCTAATTTGACTCATTTCAGAGGCTAATTATATCATGGCAAAAGCATTCACTTTGTTTTAATAGGCTGAAGTATTTATTCTTTTTTTTTCTCCTCTTTTTTTTGGCTGGAAGTGTGTAATATGCCTGTGACAGATACTTTGACAGAAAGAGCTAGCCAGCACATTTTCTTCAAACTGACTGGTTCATAACCCAGCGGTACATTTTCCAGTGTTTTTGTCTGAGGAGTGAAAGTGGAAATTTGCAAACAAGACTCTCTGTATATGAAGCATATGAGGATAGGAAACAGTAGAGTAAGTCAGCAGCAATTTGTTTGTGAGAGACAACATGCCATCAAAACAATCCTTACCGTCTGTGTGTCTGCAAAATGTTGCTTTGTCTTTATGCTTTTTTTATCACAAAAGTAGTATGCAATGAAACAAAAATGTGGAAGAAGAAAGGATTCTCATTAAACAGAATATCAGGGAAGAACTTTAAAAAAAGGTGAAATCTTTTCTTACACATGGTAAAGTCCAGCGATTAATCTTGCATAGATTGTACAAAGCAGTGAATAGAAGAAACCTTGGAATTAGGTATCTCAAGTGCTGACTCCTATGTTAGTCTCTGTTCTCTGCCTTGGAAATGTTGCACAGCACCTATGGATCATTAAACTTCTCTTAGTCCCATTGGTTTATAAGGGGAAGTTCAATACCTTCACTTCAGTGGAATTTTTTCAGTGTGGAGTACATGCTATTCATTGAGGAAGGTGCTCCATGCAAAATATCTTATGCATTCCAAGGCTAGAATACTGTCATCTTTCCCTAAAACTTGTCATATTCCCCACCCAGCCTCAGCCCACTAAATTTTGACCCAACTCACACTCTCTTTCATAGCCATTTCCATGTTTTCTTGTTCTCTTTGTGAGCAAATAATCCTCTTTTGGTAGATGGGGCTTTGACCATGGACATGTAACTCAGTGAGGATCAGAGGTTCTGTTGGCTTTTGAAGTGAAATGTCTTCTGCAACATTCCCCCCTAGGCATGTTCTTATGGCAGTGAGGAAGCATCACTGGCAAACATGCTCCTTTTCTCCTTAGTTCGTTCTCCTTGCAGCACATGCTATGGCCAACACAAGCGAGGCTGCAGCTGCAGTCACTGGTCCAGAGCAGCAGGTACTTTGATTTAGAGATCAGTCCTTGAAAACTGACATATTCCTGCCCATTTTAGGTATACCAGTATCTAAACAAAGGTCTTGTCTAATAGTAGATGAGGGACATGAAAATGGGAGGATTCTTTGGCTTATTCCTTACCTAACACATTTGATCTCTTTTGAATATGTGTATCATGGGCTATTTAATACTATTCTCCCACCTTAGTGCTGCACAATCTGGACATCCAAAATCCAGGATTCACAGACACCTTCCAAATGCATGAGATAAATGCAAGAGACTATCAAAATGCTGAAAAGCCAATTCTTCCTCACACCTCCTACTGTATTCTTGGCTTCCTTTTTTATTTGTCTTCATATTTTTCAAGCTTCAAAATTTCTTCTTCAGCCATAGAAAAATAGAATCATTCTTGAAAAATGAAAATAAAACTGATGTATACATGCCAGAGCCAAGGAGCTGCAACTTTAAGTAAATCAGTAAATTTCTCAAGCTTCAATAAAACAGCAACAGTTGGCAGCCCTGGAGCACTAACCATGCAACCTTATTTATTTCCTTTTATTTTCTTTTTATGCATGTGTCCAGAAAGCAGCACAACATGCTTAGGCCGTGAAAAATCCTTGACTCTTGAACATTTAGTGCGACCCATAGCAATCCCATTTTCTAATATGTGGCTGGAGAGAGAGTCACATCACTGACTGAATCAGCAATTTGTGTGCCTGAGTTAGAAACAGCCATGTTATGCTTCTGCTGCCATCAGCAATGAGGTAGGTCAGTTTCTTAAAATGTTTTGGGTTATTACAGACCATGTATGTAAAAGGCCAAAGAACAGTGCAGTCATTTTGACCAGCAAAATACAGATGTACCTCACCCATACTCTATCTCCATGATGCCTTTACAGTGCATTAGCTATCATATTTCAAACCATATGCTTTTTTCCTAGCATGGACAGAGTTAAAGGAAGTTTTGTCCTCTCAGCTCTTCCTTGAACTTTAGCATAAGCATCCATTTCCTCTGGGATAAAGAAGATTTTAGAAGCTACTTTTATGCTCCCTCTGCTTTGGAGACATGAGGACTTTTCAAGTTTCACATGTTGAAAGGTGATGTATCAATGGTAGAAAATGTCACATCCCTTGACATTTGAATAAGCTAATGGTTGCTTCCCTAGGGCTCTCTAGCATTTGAGAAACCCCAGGAATTCTGACATTCAACTTGCTAGAAGTGGAATTACAGATGGTTGCTGAACTTGTTTCAGTGGGTATGAAAATTGAAGACAGGGAGTAAGGAGAATTGCACAACAGCTCTTTATTGCCTGCTAATAAAGTAGAAGTCATCTCCAAACACTATTCAACATAGAAGTTTAGAATGTAGAATGGAAGAATCCTCCTTCCCTTTCACCCAAAAGGTACAAAGTTAAAACTATTTTAGAGATAAAGAGAGTGAGGAAAGGGTATATTTTTTGCAGGGACAGCTGCAATGTGCTGAACCCTATCTACATAATCAAATCAGTCTTTCTTCTGGGCAAAAGAGTAACAAGTTATTTGAGCAATGACCAATTTCCAAGAGAAGAGTTTGAAATAGTTAAAAATACAATTTTCTAAGTCTTTATAGAAATGTGGCTGTAGTTTCTCTTCCTGGGGTACACAAAGGCTGTTGACAAAAACATGTAAACTGCTGTTTCTCACTGCAAGTGAGACTCTGCTGGGCTTACTCTTGGGGGTTTCACTTTATTTCCTTCAGTTTCCACAAACCTTTCAGGTAAGTCCCCGACCTACAACTTCTAATGCATGTCTTTGTAAGGGAGAAAAAACAAAAAAGACTTGCTCTATAATAGCTTCTTATAAAATGTTCATGTCATTTTGAAAAGATTGGAAAAGTGGTACCAGGTAAAACAACTACTTCAAGATGTCTGCTGAAAGATGAGCAATTCTGACAGTAGTCAGATAATCTTGGCAGCAATATTAGCTCTACTGCATCTTAGGCAATAGGCATTGACTTCCCTTAGATGAAATTCATACTGCAAAATCTGTTTCTGATCATGTTGCTGGGATTTGCTGGGTTGAGAATACAGCATCAGCCTGCAGTATGCAGAGCATCTTGGCGCTGATCCAGCACAGCATGTGAAAACCATGTTTCTATAAATATGTGTTTAATCCCCATTTTCAGTGGAGAAGAAAGGCCCTCATTATCTCTCAGCCCTGAAACTTAAGGGAACAGTCCTACTACTGTTGAGGACAGTAGAAAAATGCTACATATTTAAGGGTGAGAATGTGGTCCAGGGTCTCACCTTGCTATGTACCAAGTGGCCCCAAATGTCTCAAAAATAATGGGGTAAAACTATCAACTAAAAGCTTTGTAGTACTTAGTTCTTAGTTCTATCCAGCATTTATCTGGAAGGTGCTTAAACTTTCCTATTTAAGTTGGAGATACTGTGAATGTTTATATTGTGAGGATTCATCTTAGATGAGGGTGGAGATCACGATTGTATATTCTTGTGCTCCTCAATGGGCACCTTTTCTCAGCTGCCCTGAACAAATCTTCCTCATTTCTGGGGCACTGGGGCAAGTTAATGCTGTCAGTATATTCCCAGATGTGAGCTGCCAACCTTTGTTTTGCACCGTCAAGCCTGTCTAAGATCATTAGTTTAAACCCAATCTAAAAAAAAAAAAAAAAAAAGAGGAAGTTGGTCCTTCCTTCAATCAATGCTTTTTTTTTTTTTTTTTTTACTCCAAGGGTAAATGTGAATTGTGTTCATGGGCTGTGTAATTGAAATCTCTTGACTGAAGAACTCATATCGTAGACAGAAATGATCGTTTTGTGGTGAAATGAATGGGTAAATACCCAGGAGACTCGCTGTCTATTCCTGCTTCAGCAACAGATGTCAAGAGTGGTTTGAGATGTGTTACTTAATATCTCTCACCAGCCTGTAATATCCTAAATCCAGGGTGGTGGTGAAAGTGTTTGAAGAGCAGCAGTTATTTAACTCGCTTGTGACAAGCGCTGTAACAATGCAAAACGCTATTGCTACTACTGAATTTATTTTGATATGCTGCTCCAAAGTAAGCCTGTGCAGAAGGAAATAATGTCATGAACTGGAAAGAGCATCTGGGCATTTCGTTTTCTTAGTCATTACATATCTGCAAAAGTTACAAATCTTCAATTCAAATTCTGTTTCTATCTTAACATACGGATGAAAGATGGACATTCATCAAAGTTATGACCAGATGCATAAGTGCCATTAAAGGCTGCAGAAAATTATTAGGTGCTAAATAGTTTTTTAAAAATGTTGAAACTCATTAAAGAACTCACTGACCTCCTTATCTTTAAAGTTGTACATCAAATATCTGGGACATGTTAGAAAAGAGCCCAGAGTCTCAGCTGTGGGAGATGTGCTGTTGCACAATGAGAGTCAGAGGGGAAAGATTAAGAACCAGAGGGAGAGGATTGTAGAACTTCCTTTGATTTCCTCCAGGGAGGAATATAACCACAGTGGTGACTTGCAAGGTGTGTCTTAGCTGTGCCTGGCCCTTCAGGTCTTTCTGTCTTATGCAAACAGACTCCTGGTGAGGCTTGATCTGAGCATGAGAAATTTGGATATCCTTCCCATTTCTTGTGTTCCTTCTTTCCCCAATCTCAATCCCTTTTCCATGCCAGGTGCCAGGAGATTCTTTCCATTTCTAGCACTCATATAAGCCTGAGGTCTCATTTTCTGGGTGTTTTCAAAAACCTGCACTGAGGGCTGAGTATATTTATTCCTACTAATTCCTTCTTTTCCTGTCTCTTCTTACAGTTCCATAAGCAGTACCTTGTTAGGCTGAAGGATACCAATTCCAGGTCTGTGGGAATTTGTCTTTTGGAAACATTGGTAGTGTTGTGATGAATTTATGGAACATGACTGGACCCATGTTTTTACTTCAGCAAAAACTTTTTTTTTTGGCTATGCATAGGAAGAAATTATTGCAGCTAAAAATAATTTAGTATATCATACACAATTGTGAAAATTGACATGAAAATGAACCAGAGTTATCTTGCAAAGACTGCAAAATCCATTGGTGATTTTTAAATTTCACCAGTGGCAGAGAGCCTGTTATAGCCAAAGATAAGTTTTATGAACATAACTTTCCTTGCTAATGAAAATACAGCCCCTATGTTTGAAGTCTTCTAACTAAACATTTCAGCCAGAGGTGGTTATTCTGACTGTCTATGGCACTGAGGGGCTGTTAGCAGTGTTTTGTGCATGCACATGCAAGCGAAGAGCAACTGTCTGATGTTGTGGTCACACTGCTGTGATTACAGACAGTCCAGGTTCCCTTTAATTAGAATCCCTTTCTAATAACTAGACAATTATGAGATCTAAAAAAATTACCCATTTAAGAAATCATAGTGATTTTTTGGTTTTGTGAGATTTTTGAGATTTTTTTTGCTAATGTTTAGTTCTTAACCGTGAAACGCTGAATCTAAGCATCCAGAAGCATTTTATGATTCAGTAAGGAGAAGGCTTTTTGTTTGTTTCTTTGTTTATTTTAAGTAAAATCAACAGTTTTGATGCCATTTGCAAATGATTGTGTCTGGAACTGATTGAAAATTTGCAGTTAGGAAAATCTTTGCAGGAAATCAAGTTTTAGTGAAGCAGATATTTTTATGAGTGTTATCTGCTTTCCATAAAAATCGTGCTTGTGTTGTGGTAAGAACCACAACAAACCATTGAAAAGAAACCCTGAAACACTGTGGATCTAATTGCTTTTTCAGTTCCGAAATTTCCTCTCCTCCTGTGCATGCCATGGGCCTGCACTTGGCTGCTTTCTCTGATACAAAAGAGGATGATTTTACTCCTATTGAGACAATCATTCTCCCCTTAAAAATATATATATAAGGGTAATCAGAAGTCAGAGAGAGATTTTTTTGAGTAGTTCTGCTACTAAAGAAGCAGGAGAAGTTGAGGAAGATGGACAAACCCATGCAAAGTGTGTCCAGGGTTTGATTTCCTTGCTGGATACCTGCATGCAAAATACGGTCAGCGGAGTGAGACCAACTCTCTCCAGTGCTTCTGTCTTCCCACTGTGTTTTAAGTGGCACCTCGTGGCTCTTGATATTCTTCACACACTAAAGGTACTGACAGGCAGTGAATTCCTTGCCTGGAGTGTAGTTATGTGGGGACTGTACTCAGAGGCAGCAGTGGAGACTTCCCAGATGAGAGGAAAGCACGGGAGGGTGGGACAGCTGAGGTTTTGATTCATCCTGTGCTTAAGCACCTGTCTGATTATGGCAGTGTGAGGGCAGGGAGGCCTTCATGTGTTTGAATATGGTACTCAAAGAAAGGTTTAAGACAATCAAGAGAAATGGTGGTGGTATATTGAACATATTGCACATATGATTTCCTATAAATTATGTGTATGTTTTCTGTTTATAATTTCAATATGTACCCTTTTATCCCATAATTGTTCATGTCTCCTCCAGCCCCACATATGGTTTGTAGTAAAATTCAGGTTTTCTCTTTCTAGGGCACATTTACCCCTCTAGCAAGGCTCTATGTGCATATGGCTCTGGACTGAATGATGCATCTGTTACTCTAATGCTTCATTTCAATTAATTATTTCCCTTGTCGTATTCCACATTATGCAACTCCAGTTTTTGTCATCCCTTATATCACTTTCCACACACCTGGAAAATAGAACTTCAGCTTTTTTCTCCCTCTCCTTTAAATATAACAAGCTAAACATATAAATAAATAAATATGTACATAAACATTAATTAAAGTGCTTGGGAATCAAAACTGGCCTCTGAAGTGTTTTCTCACTTTTTTCCAGCTTGAGTATAAAAGGTCCACTTGTAGCTCCTTTTTGTGTGTTTATTGCTTTATGCAGCCAGATTTTGATAGAGCCAGAACCAGCAAGTTCTCCTGCAATATTAATTAGACATTAACTTCACAAGGAGAACCTTTCTGAGTACATACTTGAAGCTGAAAGGCTCCAATGGCTTTTGCAACCCTTTTGTTTGTTTTCAGCTGGGGCACTGACATAGCTGAGAAGTTTTAGCATTTAGCTGGGTTGGGAAACATTTTCTCCTGTTTACTTTGGAGGAGTAATAGGTTTCTTTCCTCGTTCTAAGGACATAGTTGCTATGTCTTTGCTGCATTTGCAGAGATTAGGAGATTTGATGGTTTTATTTTCAGAATGCTGGTCCAAATATCAATCCCAATGAGAACCAGTTGCTACAAATGGAGAACCAGTACACAACCACAGATAAATTGATAAGCAAATTATGTTTGTGCCCTTTTCAAAATGAAGTTTAGTATATGTATGTGTGCTTTTTAAAAATGTTTCTTTGATTTGGAGGTTTGGTTTTTTCCCTGTATGATCAGTCTTATCTTGTTTATTTAGTACTGTTTGCATATAGTCAATATACCTTGCTGCTGAAGGAGATTAAAGATAAAAACTACTGCATTTGTTTTGGTGTTAGAAATTCACAAGTTTTGTGTGGATTGTTTGGTTTTGTTACTGGAAGATTTTGTTTTGTTTTGTTTGTTACTTTGTTTTTAGCACTCGGGAACCGGAAAAATAGAAGTCATATTAAAAATAGCACAAAATTTCTGCACATTTTTTGAATAACAGAGTTGAAGAAGAAATTATTAACTACCACACATGCAATAAATTAAAGACTTTCATGATATTCAGTATTCTTCATCTGGAGTGACCAGTGATCTCCACATGCTAACATATGTATTTAAATTGCACATGCAGCCTCTTTTTTCACCACTGAGGGGAAGGTTCTTAAATATTTGACAATGATGTTTAATACCATCAGAGAAAGATGTTTTAAATAAAAATACAATTGGTAAGTAGGAATATAATCCAACATTAAAATGGAAGCTGCATTCTTACATAAAGTCTTCAGTGATCTTCAGTTAAAATTGCCACAGCTATTATTTTATTTCATATATGAAGAATAGATGTATCTTATCTTGCTTTTTCCTCTCCTGGTGATCTCAAGTTGACCTTAGAAATGCAAAGAAGACCAAATCAGACAAAACTTCACAGGTGATGAAACAAAAGCACAAAGGTTGTCCTGCTTTATAACCCATCTATCTCACAGCATCATTTACCCCAGTGTACCACCAGTGCTTAAGCTGACTGTTCTGATTTAAAGCCCTCTTGCACTAAGCCGCTTTGTGGTGACATAGAGAGGGCACAAGGCAGAGTAAAGTACAACTTTTCTTCCCCCAAATCACACAGGTATGTGGAGAAAACAATTTAAATAACCCAATTTAAATAATTTAAATCACCCAAATTTCTGGTCTTCAAGATGAGGTGCAAAAGCACTATTCTTTCCTTCTGAAAGACACAGATGCCTAAACACCCATGAAAGATCAGGTAAGTAACAACATCACCTGATGTAGCCTAGCAGCTAATATAAATAAATAAGAAAGAAGAAACTTTTCTCCCAGTTTGAAACTCTCTTTCAAAGTCCCACAAAAATGTGAACATGTAGTCTAAGTGCAAATCAGAAACCTAATGTGATTTCCTGGTCCTCTTTGCAGATATAAGTGCAAAGGAGTAAAGGAGAAACTTAAGCTGCTGAAAAATTCAAGGACTTTCTGAGCATTCAGACATTTCTCTTTTGTGGGAAGGGGAAGAAGCCATAAGCCTCTCAGAGCTGTGGTGAGAAATAATAGCTTGATCCTTGTCTGCTCATATATGAAAGGTGCCATGCAAAAGATCAGTGGAAGAAACCTGGAGCTGAGAGAAGGTGTTACTTTCTATTTTCCATAGGTAATGAGCAGAGAGATGGGAAAGAGAAGGCATTTTCTGTGGGCTGATTAAAACTTGTTTTTGCAGAGGTAAAGATATTTCCTTCTCCCTTTCTCCCTTCCCCCCAGTATCTGTGGCTAAAATTCATAGGGGTGTGGTGACTTAGGGACGCAGTGCCATGGCTGATCTCTGTCTCAAGAGCGGCTCAAACCTGTCTCTCAGATCAGAGAAGCTGCTGTGCTGTGTGCATGTATGTGTGTGCATATGTGCAGTGTAAAATCCAAATTTAAATCAAGTTCACTTCATCCCATCTGTGGCCTTAACTTACTTGGATGCTCTTCAAAACCTGCAAAAATGAAAGTCTTGAATAAAGTTTGAAGTATCGGAGTCATTGGCTCTTTTTCAACTTGCAGGACACTCCTTTCCCTGAAAATTGTCCCCAGAATTTCAGCCCTGTGGGTCACCATTGTCCCCAAGTCAGAGGACTGCAATACACCAAACCCCTCCGGCTTTCTGGGCTGGCTTTTGCCACCAGCTATTGCCTGCAGAGGAGGAAGAGGATGGACACACCGTGCTGTTTGACAGCTGCTGCATCTGCTGCCAGCGTGCCCTGTGCTCAGAGCTCCCTGAGGGATCTCTCTGAGTCACGCTTCCACCCCCAGGCATGTGCAGGGCTCTCCTTGGGAGCAATGCATAACAGCAATATTTATACACAGGTTTTTTATTTTGACAAGAGGGAGGCAGGTTTTCTCATCTTCATAGAAGGCTGCAAACATGAATGTTATCCAAAGGTGCACCAAAACATCCACAGTGTGCAAACATGCGTGTGGATCTCCAAATTACGGGTTCTTTCCTGCGAATCAAGAAATGTATCTGTTTAACTGTGCAGGTAAGTGGGTACCCAAATCTTGTCCCCTCTGCAAGACCTCTTTGCAGATGTCTCTTCTGGGAGCCTTTTATTTCTCAGCTTGCAGACAGGAGTTAGTGGCCATCATCCTGTTTCGAGAGCCTGTGTTCTGTGGCTCAGGATGCCAGAAGTCACAGAGTGGGAAAGAGGCCCCAGGGTTGTATTTCTGCTCTGTGGGGAGAAATAAAGGGAGGAATAAGGAGGAGCATGGCAGTTCCTCAGCCCAGCTTTGGCAGGACTTCACATGTGTGCTCTGTGTGGCTGTGGCTGCATGTGCCTGCAAGGATTCGCTACTTGGCAGGCATGATTTAGCTCCCTTCCTCTGAAAATCTGACTATTTTTCAATCAAAAAAAAAAAGAATATTCTTTTTTCCTTTGGGTTTTGCATTTTATGGGATGTTGCTACCAATGCCAGATGACAGCATTCCTCCCTGCCACTGTGGAATGAAATGAAGGAGAAAACGTGGAGGCAAAAGAAAAAATTGTTTTGTTTTGGAAGCATTTGTTAATGACTCCCTCTTTAGTTTCAGGCTGGAATGATTTTCTTCCTTCACTGCTTTGTATATATTTAAGTATGGAGAGACCACATCAGGCAGTCCGAGTGCCAGGGATGCCATTATTTGACAAGACTATATTGCAGACATGCCATTAGCATTCATGATTATCAAAGAGATGGTGGAAAAGAAATTGTCTTATGATACAAATATATCTATTTCCCAGCATTTTCAAAGGCAAATACAATGCAATCAGCTGTGAGGCTGGATTTTTAAGTTTTGCAGCCACTCTGCCCCATTTTTATCTGTCGCTTGAGACTTATGTCCCTGGAAAATCAAAAGAATTTTAAGATGAAAAAGAAATTTCTCCATCATTTTTGAAATGGCCTCATATCTTACTGTCAGTGGGGATGTTGCATCACTGGTAAATTCAGCATTTAACATACACATTGTTGCTTGCCCTGGGGAGGTGGGAGAGAGAGAAAGTTATTTCATCTGATACTATCAAGTGATGATTTATGGCCTACTATCTTTTTTCTGACATTTATCGAGACTTTTCATTGTTCATAACCTTACAAAATGCCTGTCGGGTTTCTCTTGCTCTTCTATGGGGGCAGCAGAATTTTAAATAAGAGCACAATTAAATGGAAAGCTGAATTGTAGCCAGCAGGATGTTCACAACAATCCAGTACACTGGGGTGCTGTGCAGTATTGATCTCCTGATGTTTCACTGGGGAGTGACTTAAAGCCAAGCTTCTTTATAAAGTTGCAGGTTTCCATTGAAACCTCCCTTCCATTATAGTGGTGAATTGTGCCAGGCTCTAAGTTTATATAATTAGTTCTGATGTAAAACAGAAGTTTGAGATTTAAAAAAAGTCTGTCTGGATTGCTATTTTATCTTTGTTAATGACTGAGCTCTGATGTCTGTGACAATTTCCACTTAACATCACTTAAAAATAAAATAAAGAGAGAACCAAGAGCATGGTTTTCTTATATTTAAAAATAATTACTGGCTGCAGAGAGAAAAGAAGTGAGAAATTAATCCATGCAAAGATGTGTAAGAGTACATGGTTTCATGAGCAACTTACTTTCTACCTCAAAACTAAGAAGCTGCCAAGAAATAAATTTTCTGATGTAAACCCAGTTAACTTTTCTATATAAAAGCACTAAACTCACCTACATAGTTTACAGTTTTCACATTTTCTATATTTATTCAAAAAATGTTGGCATACCCAGTAAAGAAAGAAAGCTACTACTCATCATTCAGTGTAAATCACACCTAGGGCACCTTCTGTTTGATTTTTTCAATATAATAAACCAACCAAACAAAAGGTAGGGCATAATCTTTTATTTTTCAGCTCTGAGGTACAGCTGGGAGATTAGTGTGCATAAAAAAATGGGCCTTTGTCTTTACAGAGATGCAGCATATAAATTGAGTTTTGCCATATATTTGTCAGAGAGGAAAAGTAAGGTGGGTAAAAGTTCCCCAGTTTGGATTTAGACCTCTCCAATAGAATTGTCAGTTTAAGAAGCAGTCAGTCTTGAATCCTTGTTTATTAAAAGAAGAGGGGCAAGAACGTCTAGGGAGTGCTTCATCTCTTTCTCAGGTGGATGGCTAAAACAGATGATGTGAAACATTTCTCCCCCACTTCCACTGGGCTCTTGATCTGTAACCAAAGATCCATCCATCCATCCATCCATCCATCCATCCATCCAGTGCATCCTTCAGCACATGACTTTATGATTTTGACGTAGGGTACCTATTAAGTCAGATGTCAGAACTGTTCATGGGTGTTTAGTTACGAGACCAATGGCTACAGCAGGGACCTGCCAGCTCTGTCTCAGATGCTGAAATCAGAACAGCAGAGGACTAGCAGGGAGATAAATTGCATCTATGTGCTTTGGGGAAGAAGTCTTAGTTTCAAAGGAAGCAACAATCTTCTATCTTATTTCTGGTAGGTGCAGATCCAGTGAATCATGATGAAGACAGAGGTGAATTTGGCTTCCTTTTTGAAAAAAAAAAAAAGAAATATGAGTTTTTCTTGGATTAGTTTTTAAATAAATAAATTAAAAAATAAATTGATGACAGTACATGACCTTGTTCTGTTCCATGGTGCTGTTGGAATAGAAAATCATTTATGTTCCTTCCATGCTGAGAGTTCACTCAAGACATTCAATTGCCGTTGTCACCTAAGACTTAGAAATTAGGAGAATATTCATCTAAAGGTGCCAAAAAGCAGGAGGGAAATAGGATCCTAAATCTTTTTCTTTCAGTGGCAGCTAAGGAAAAAGAGAGTTCAAAAAATGGGCCACAGCCACACCAAAGAGTCTCTTTGGTGCAATTTCATATGAGTATAAAAAAATGAAAAAAGTGATTTTCAATGACAAACTCAGAAACAGGGTGAGTACATTTCATTATATGGGATCTAATCAGTCATATGGCCCAGGTTATGGTGCTGTGATTAATCACCTCACTTGTTGCAGGGTGCTCCTGTTTCTGCCTAGTGCTGATACAGATCTGTAGCCCCTGATGTTTGGCCACAACTCCCAAGATTCACTTAGAATTCTCAAATGTCTGGCAGCTTTGGGCTAGAAAAGCAGCTTGGACAGGATTTATTTAGGAACAAATCATTAGCATGTAAACTTGTATGTACCATGGCATGGGAAATTCACAGATCAGAAGCCTTTTGTAGGTATCAAGCCTGTCTGTGTACACCTCTGGCAAACCCCATTTCTCCTGCCCATATTTGTGAATGATCTTATCTGCCAGAGTGTTCTCTGCAAGGTAAAGTGGTCTCAGCCTTGTGGTGCCAAATGCCCTGGAGGGGAGGTGGCACATATAAGCTCAGTATTAATTGAGGCTGGTCCTGTCACATGCCTAGGGTTCAAGGCAGGTGTTTCTTATCCTGTGATGCATAGCAAATCTATGAATTGGGTGCATGTATCAAAATGGACCATCTTGACCAAATTCTTACACATTCCTTTAATGAGTGGCCCAGAATCATATCCGTCATATTACTGAAACTAATATCTTGTGTCTCAAGACAGGACTGTGTCAGACCCTGTGAGAGGAAGTGCAGCAGTTCTTATGCATGTGGTTCAATGTCCGCAAGCACTGCTGTGTGCCTGGATGGATGGATGGATGGATGGATGGATGGATGGATGGATGGACACACTCCCTATGCTGAAGTCTTAGCAACATGTGCCAACAGACACTTTGGAGGAATGGATGAACCTACAGTATGGGAGTTGAAGAGACTCTGAAGAGCCCTGAAGAAACAGAAAGATAAGGCCCAGGCTGAAGCCTGACTGAGTAATTAATGTGTTTTGCAGCTCAATCTCAAGTACATAGAGGAAGTTGATTAGAAAGAAAGCAGCTGGCTTGGGCTCTGGGCAGATGGCTTGGCTCTGGCAGCTTTGTGGTGGTACTACTCGAGGCTGCAGCACTACTTGAGAATGAAAATTCAAAATGTTGAAGTCTTGGAATGAAGTAGAGAGGTATTTCTGAAATTACTTTGGCAACTGAATCAGTTATTGATTGATACTTCAGATACCCAGGGAAAGACCTGCATCAGTAGTTGGGGGCAAGACATAAATCCAAGGACCTGCAGACCTGGAAATATGTCATGAGTCTTTTCTTTTCTTCCTTTCCCCTATTTTAACTCTGAACAATTGATGATCCTACTAGAAATCCTGTTAGAGGCTTGGCTTTACTCATGTTCCTGAGACTTGACAAGTTGCTTTACACAGGCTATGGAAACTGCAATATCTCAGTCCCCAAACAGGCAGCAAAATTTCCTGGAGTTAAGGCTAGAACTGGCCAGTTCATCATCTAACCTGACCTCTGCTATACTTATCTCAAGCTAATAAGCTTCATCCAGTTTCCACCACACAGTCCCAGTAACTTGGCTTAGAATAAAGCAGCTATTTCTGGTCTGGAGGTGAATGACTGCTGAGTTAAGCTGTGTATGATCAACATTTTCTCTTTTCTCAGTCACTATGCACTGCTGATATATTTTGCTTCATTCCGAAATGGAATGAAAGCTATGTGTTTGTTTAAATAATATCCATAAAACTCCTTTTTAAAAAAAAACCCAACTATCCCAAGCTTCAAGGAAAACTTTTAATATAAAGACGGAAAGGATTTGTTTTGATAACAAGATATAAAGCATTCCATTTTTTAAAACTTTCTTCACTTGCCTAATGTATAATACAGAAGTTAAACAGGGAAACAAAATATCATTGAAGGTCAGAATGTCCTCTTCATTTTTAAATCACACCAAAATCAAGATGTAACATTTAGATATAGACAAAGATAACATTGAAGTCTTTTAAATCTGTGTCCCAAAGATTATTAGCTGGCCTCCTGCTGAACTTGTAGTTTTTGGGTAAGAGAAGATGAGCCAGAGATCAGGAGAACCTGCTTTTCTCTGCAGTATAGGTAAAGCTGCAGTGGAAATGACATAGATAAGTTGGCCCAAACCTGGGTGCTCTGATTACTCACCTTAATGGTATTTTTGGATAGTAACACAATCACTGGAAAATCCCTCATCAGTCCATCTGCTGAACTCTCACATGAGTAGTTCTCAGAAGTACAGGAGCCTTTGGTCATTTGGCATAAAAATTATGTAGGTGGAGAATCTCCACAGGATTTTGTTGTGTGATGCTTTCCCTTTACCTATTAAAGTGATTTCCTTTATAGGTCAAAAGGATGGATCACAGAGTGGTTAAGAAGGAGGGTGATCCAAATACATCCAGCACATTTCCATTTGGTCTGGGGCCTAGTCCCTGTTGCTTTTCTCAGCTTGTTGACTCATCCAAAATGGCCCAACTATCTTATTGCAGGGACATCAAGACTTAGGGCCTGTATCCAAGACAAGTGTGGGTGACAGCCTCTCATGCCTTCCTTGGTGAACTGCAGATTATTAACTGTCATGCAAGGAAACTGCAGTGCCCAACCTGTATTAATTAAAATATTGCATGCTACATAGTGTCAGAGGACTGCTAGTGTTTTCAGGAAGGATGTACTTTTAAAAGAATTTATGTGTACCTAGAATTTTGAAGCCATATCTTCATATTTAGCTTTTACAAGGTAAGTCTCAACATTATTAGCAACCAGATGAGAAGTGTCATCATAAGTTAGGGTTTTGTTTGAAGTTCATCTTTCCTGAGGGTTGTACTAAGTTATTCTTTAAAGGGGTACATCTCACACCAGGAAATCACTCTGAAAAGGCACCCCGGGAAGTTCTGCTGCTCTGTTTCTTGTTGAAATATTGGAATTTATGTAAATTGGACTCTTTATTTCCCACAAACCTACATTTAAAATTCCAGCTGCCACTAAATTCTGTTCTGACTGCAAAAGAAGTCAGTCCTGAATATGCCTGATCTATGAAACCATGAAACCGTTTCCTATGAAACCATTTTGAGCACTTTAATGATATTTAAAAAAATTAAATATAATAAACTGGCTGGTCATGAGTCTCGATCAGTCCCGATAGTCAGTGTTTCACTGAGAGCCAGCAGAAATTAACAAAAAAATGACATCTGAGCACTATGCTTAACTTGAAATATTTTTTTACTGAATGAACAAAACCAACAAATGCTGTTGGAGAAATTCCCTTTCATCCAGGTGGCTCTGCTGCTCTTCTGCTGCTCTTTTATTTAGATTCTTGTCCAGAGTTAAGCTGTAAACTGGAAATCAGAAACACAGCCCCATGAACATTGATCTGAGCAAATTTGGGTGAAGAAATCGTGACATACTCTCTGATTTCGTTGATTTGTGATTTTAATCAGTAATAAGACCAGCACAGAGTGTTTTGCTCTGTGTGGTGATGCAGCCCTGTGGCCAGGGTAATGATGGGTGAGATTAGACCTGCAGTCCTGCCAGACCCAGCTGTTCTCCTGACCCTGGGGAAACCCAAGCACCAAGAACATTTTGAGACTGGTGTTCAAGGGGAGCATGAAACCCTGGCTAAGAAGTGCCTGCCTCTCTGCAGGATCTATATGAGGAGTATAGGCTGTGTCGGCAAAGGTTTAATATCTGATTGGGCTGGTTAGAAAGGGGCTTGGATTCTGAGGACATGCCTGACAACCTCTGGGGCTCTTCAATTACACCCCAATCTTCTAAATATTTTGGACTAGGAACCACCAAAGAAATAGCTGGATGAATGCCAGTGTGCTATTTGCTGATGCAGTCTGTTTTTTAAATTGAATTCCATTCAATGAAACATTACTCCTTCTGTTGTGATAAAGTATCATATTGCTGGGCACATCTATACATATAATTTTCAACTTGTTAATATGACACAAGGATTTCCTGTATGAAGTAAGTGTAAATTAAATTGTTTTAAGTGAAGGAAATCCATTCCCCTACATGAGCTCAGTGCAGAAAAAATTCACTTCTGACTTTCCATTTATGGTAGCTGGTGAGTGTTTTTAAAGCTTGTCATATATAGGTCACAGAATAATTTATGTGAGTGAGAATATAATTTTTCCATGCAGAAATGTAAAGCACTATCACAGGCTTACCACCTTAGTAATACTCATTCAGAGAGTAGAGAGCTCACATTTCTGAATTTTAATAAAAGGGCCCTGTGTCCTACATGAAGCAAGGCCTCAGGTGGTGCATGATGATATATGAACCATTTATTGATCTTCCCTAATGGGATGAATTTTGCCTATCAGAATTAGTGAAGAGCAATCCAAATTTTAACTCAGTGTCTCATCTGTGCATCTAATTTTAATTTCATTATTATCAGCAGTTTGGAGTCTGACTTGGTTTGATATTAACAACAAGTATTTGTATGTGAGTCTTCCTAATTAAACTGAAATGTCATCTTTATGCCTCTATGTGATTTTATTTTCTAATTTAAAGTTCTGTTCTACAGGCAGTGCTTTAATTTAAATAAATCTCTTGGGAGATGTTTATTTATTTTGTGTATTTTTGTCTTTGAAATAAACAAGCCGTGCAATAGAACAATATTATCTCAAACATATGAAATGGAAATTGGAGTGTTGCAGAACTGCTGACAAGGGGGTCTCCAGTCTGACCAAAGGGCTGCTCTCCAGATGGGCTGCTGCACACTCCATAGCTCCACAGGCTATGAGGCTGGAGATTTTAGGGCTTCCTTACTTTGCTGCTGAGAAATTGCAGAGATAAGATAGGGAACCCTATCTAATAGATAGATTTCTCTTTTTCAGACAATTTTTCTATATTGGGACTTGTTTTTTTCTGAATTTGGATAGAACTTTGACAGGTCTGCATGTCGCCATGAAATATGATCTTTCAACACAAATCTCTGATAAGCACATGCTTAACAGTTTTTTGAATCAGGACTACGCAGGGAAAGGTTGAAAGAGCTGGGACTGCTCAGCTTGGAGGAAAAAAGTCCGGAGGAATTTTATCTATAAGTATTTGATGAAGGAGATTTAAAGACAGAGTTGGACTTTCCTTGGCAGTATCCAGTGTGTATAAGAGGTGATGGGCCTACCTGAAATACAGGAAATTTTTTTAAACATGAGAAAAGAGCTTTTTCACTGTGAGAGTTGCCAGACTCTGGGACTCTGGCCCAAATTGCCCAGAAAGGCTGTTTGGACCATTTGAATTATCAAAAAAAACCCAAACCAAACCAAACCAAAACAAAAAAAACCAAAAAGAAATCCCCCATCATCTGGACACAGCCCTGAGCTGCCTACTTTCACTTACTCTGCTTTGACCAGGGAAATGAACTCATTGATCTCCAGAGGTGGTGACTTCCCACTTTCATGATTCTGTGGTGCTGTGTAACTGCAAGGGATCTTAGTTCCTCCTCAGCCATCCCCAGCTAGAGTTGCTGCAGGAAGGGAATTTTTTAATCTGGGAGCTGATGTTCACCCTTCAGAGCCATTCCAGAATGATGCAGATGATGCAGTTCCATTGCTTTCATGAGGGTTTTGTAGTGGGACTTTGTGCCTTAAACATTAGATCTCCTTTTCACTGGGGGGTGCTCTTAAATCCTCAATGGTTCTACACTAAAAGAGAACAAATTGTTGAAATACTGGCCCCAGACAGATCAGTGGCAAAATTCCCAGCAACTTTAATGGGTCCGAGAAACTACGAAAGTCAAGGTATTTGTAAAAGCAATGCATCTATGTTATGTCTGAATCTTGTTTACAACCTTCTGGAAATATTTATCTTCGACAAACAGTCTTTGCAGAACATCTAACTAGAGTTTCTAACTGCCTTGAAGCAGAGTCATTTGCCAGTGATTACTGAGGATTGTATTTAAAAATGAAACAATGCCATTCACAGTGGGACTTGTGTTTATAGCTATAAGAAATGCACCAGACATTAAAAAATTGCAAACTTTTTCATTTCTGAACAACTGAGAGACTAACATAAGCAGCTTGGGAAATCTGAAAGAAAACTCCAATATAATCCTAAAAGCTGGATTAATAGTTTTATTTTTATACATGCAATACTATTAGCTAGTTAATATTACATCTTAGTAGACAAGGGTGGAGTAGATATATTGAAAATTATTGCCTTGAAAAGTTTATCTTTGTTTTCTCTAATTTCATGCCCAGCATTATTATACTAGGTTCTTGCATTACGTGTTTCTCAGAAAAATACTATGGGATGTATCAATCTCTTGTTACTGGTGAGATTAGCTGTGTTTTCAAACTGGAAGTTTGGAGATGCAGGATTTGCATTCGTGTGACCATTGCAGTTGCAGCAATACATCACATTTGCACTCATCACAAACAGTTAAATGCAGTATGAAATCCTGTCTTGATTGGGAGCACTCTGGATTTCAGGGTCTTCAGGGTCTAAGAGAAGGGTGCTTAATTCATGCCAAGAGCTGAAAAGTTGTCCTGGAAATGCAATAACCCAAGCAGGACCCAGTTGTACTCTACACTGAAAATTGTCAAACATTTGCCAGATAAAGCTACAGGGAGGATCCTTATTTGAAAAACAGCAAAGTTAAGTTTTTTTCTTATCTTTTTATTTTGGGGCAGTTATTACCAAAAATTTGTAAGGATATAGTTAAGAATAATTGGCAAAAGAATTTATAAATATAAAAAACGTATAAAAGGTGAAGATTAGGAACAGTGGAAGTTTAGACACAATATTTTTTTCCTCGCTTCAATGCAGTGAGCTGATCTGTGGCATCACAGAGCAACCCTGCAACCCCAAGTGCAGTCTGTCCCCTTGCCCCAACAGCTCCTCCAGCCTGGGCACAGTTCGTCCCTGTCTGTGTCATTTCAGCAACAGAAAGGCTAAATCACAAGCAGAATCATTTCTGGTCCATTTCAAGACATATAATATTTGGAAAACCTTAAATTAAATTATTTGTTTGCACAATGTTCAGAGAATTAATCCTGTATTAGAAAATATTTAGCCTTCTCCTTTCTGCCTTTCCCATCTCCTTGAGAAGTGTTCATAACACTCACTCTGGAAGATGTATTTTGATAGATATTTTCTTAAGCAAGATATCAAGCATCCATGACAATTCTTCCCAGTTATTAGATTTAGCCATTTCCAAAGAACAAAGCAGAGGATTAATTTCCTACCTAATTTGTCTGCTCTTTACTATATTCTACAAGATTTTTCCAATCCAAATTTTAAAAACAGCCTGCAATCCACCCATGTTCTCTAAGTAATATCTGTAATGTTGTTCCTTACAAAGAGTGACAAGGCCAGCAGTTGTTCCTTGGCTGTATTCCCAGCAAGTATAATTTAACAGGTGAGAAATAAACTATGTGAGTGAGATAACAGTGTGATACTCTAAATTTAGATGATATTGAGGGCTTTTTTGTAAATTGTAAATATTCTTTCTGTTTTTTTCTCAGTAGGCATGAAAAGTCTCAGTATCATCTCAATTAAAAACAAAGTAAGTTCTGGAGTTTGAAAAAAAAGTTCTAGCTTTTTGCAAGTTGTTATAAATTACAGATTTTTTTTGTTTTTGTTTGTTTCATTCACAGCTTTCTTATGAAAGACAATTGCTTCAGAGCTAGTGTTAAGAAAGATAGCCAAGAGCCAGGGTGTTAAGTAAATTTTGTTTATAGATCATACTTGATTAAATTCACATTTTAGCTGACTGAAGAGTTCATTTCTGCTCTGCAAGAAGTCTGGTGGAGGGTAGTGAAGACGTTTAATTTTCTGCCTTGACTCAGCTTGGACAGATCCAAGAACACTAGGTCTATGCAGTACATTCGGGAAAATCTTGCCACCTAAATAGTTCTTGAGTTTTAATTTTTTAACCTTTCTGTGTTTTGATAACATCACTGTCTGTATGCTGGGATTCTGTGTTGATTCTTGCTTTTTTTCAAGACCCAGTAATGGTATTTTGGAAAAGAGGGATTTGGAAAAGCTCAAGGCATGTATTAGGTTTCTACAGAGGAGTGTACCCATGCCACGCATCCAGTAGGAAATCTTGTTTGGGTGCCTCTTACACAAAGTGTCCCCAAAAGGTCAGATCATTTTCCACGAACACAAAAGCTTCCTTTCATTTGAAAAAGCACATTTTGAGGTACAGCAGAAGACACTGTTGTTGCCAACTAATAAGGCTAAAAGTAGATTTAGATGTGATGGATTTAGAATTTTGGAGCTGCATTCCTAAATAGGCAACAGAGCCACTTACCATCAGGGCAAAACTTGATATTCAAAGACGCGAACTTAGAGTGCTACATCTTATAGATACTTTTGGAAGTCTTATCCATTGACTTCATGGCCAATAGTAATTATACCTTGTAGATTCTTTTGAAAGTCCATTGACTCAATGGCCAAGAATAACTATGTAATATCTGTGATTATCAGATTTTGCCAAAATATTAATATAGTCTGTTCATAAGGAGACAATGGTCAATGTTTTCCAAGACAATAGTCTATCTGATCTTACATAAAATGCTATCCAATCCAACATGTAAAATGCTAATTGTCATTGTGCTGGAGAGGAAGTCAAAACTCCAATATTCTGCATCATTCTATCAATTCTATTACAGGGAAAGAGAGTATGTAGCTCTTTGTGAGGTGTATCTGTTCATTTCCAAAGGCTTTTGTTGCAGAATTGGAAATAAAAAGATTCTCTAAAGGATTTCTTCCTAAACTTGTTTAATGTGTCTACATTTTGTTAATTTATTTGGAAGCAAGTTTTTAAAGCCAAATATTATTACACTATAATGTGCAATACTGAGCTTCTTTTACTAAAGCTATGTTATTACTTGGAGCCTATTAAAAAAAAATTAAGCATCTCAACCTTGGATTTTGAATTGAAATATGTAATGATCCATGAATTCTCTGCTTTGAGTAGCCTGTTGATCGATATGGATTTCAATACTCTTATATTTTAATAGCTCCCTTTTTTACCTTTTGTTAGTATTTGTCATTTTAATAGTCTCCACAGCTATTTTAAAACCTAAGTACCTTCTCAAAATTTTATGCTAAGACTATAATAATAAAACTCAAACAACAGGAAGTCATAAAACTTATATTCATGTTTTCTTTCCATTTTAACAAGCCACAGTTTGATATTTTTCTTTAACCACTATCTCTTTACCCCAGGAGTGATCCCAATGGTTCCAGTAAGAATCCTTGGAGAAGAGAGTAGTAGTCAGTCAATAAATAGAGTCACAATGCATCTATTTTCCAGTATTATGTATTCCTATTGTAAGCCTCTTTAAAAATAGGAAGAAAGAAAAAGGTATAGAAAAATTCTGATTCTAAACTTCGCTTTATATTCATGGATAATCTAAGGGACAAGTGAGAAGTTGATCACTAAGACAGTATTTTCAGTATTATCCATCTTTTGCATAAAAAAAAAGGAAACAGTTGTTTTAGTTTCAGCCTCTGAACTCTTCTTTTAGTGTTGGCTGCTAATTTAGTTTAGAATATCAACTACTATGAAGTTATACGATTCATCAAAATTACTGAAATTAGATAGAAGTAGAATCATATGACTTAGCATTTCAGAATCCTTCAGCTGAGTGTTTTATATACAATTTCTGGTTATGTGCCAGGCTGAGAAGGAGGCTGGATCAGAAACAAACTAATTTGTGGATATCTTTGCAATACTTCTTTATTGCCTTCAAACCCAAACAAATCAGTTTGTAGATTCTACAGTTTCATGAAAGCGTCTTAACTGGAGAATGGGAAAGGACCTGAAGATTTGAAAAGACACAGATAGACACTACTGTGGATTTTGACCATGATGCTCAATGTTGGGGAATATTTTTATCAGTGGCTTGGAGAACTGTGTTGTAAGCAGCTTGATCAGTCTTTGCTCTGACTATTGCAGCTTTCTGTAGGTGGTTACACTTTATTAGCTGGCAGGACGATGGTATGTTTCCTTGAGAAGGAGCAGAGAATATTAGTTTGCCAGCTGACACTCCACAATGTTATCTGAAAGGAAAGCAGGGTGTAACAACTCTGCAGTGGTGGCAAGGAGGGTTGAGATCTATACTTTTACAGGAACTGGCTGTGAGAATATAGTGAGCTGGTTTATTGACCTTATTGCCCTTCTTGTCTTATTGTAAACTTCTGTGTCTTGCATCTACATAATTCTGTCAGAGTGTGACTCAGTTTTGCACATGGTCATGCAAGTAAGTACCGTATAACCATTTGATGCTTTAAATACCTCATCTATTACCTCTGGTGGGTGTCTGACACACCAAGAGGGTTCATCTGGACTCTGATCTGCTACTGAATTCCATTTAAGGTCCCCCAAAACTGGGCAGGACAAGATATTTTATTCAAAGCCTTTCAGAAAGAAAATGAGCTGTTGTGCCTGCTGAGATCAACTGCTCACTCTAAACACATGCCATCATGTTACTCCTCATGGCAGGAAACTTAGGCTAAGATATATCCCATGGCAAAAATTTGGGCCCTGCTGGCCTTCCACTAGCTGGACAAGCTCTCCTGGCTTCTTCACAATTCATATATTAGTGTCACAGCTCACCACAGATGTGGGTTAGGAGAGTAAATATTCATATTGCTTACCACAGAGAAAGCCAAACTGTCAAAGGAAAGGTTAAACAGAACTTTACCTGAAACTGCAAATATCAGTATGCTAAGTAGCTCCAAAATAAAGTAATATGAGAGATAAGGTGGTTTATCCATGAATGAAATATGCAATCAACTGACAGCAAGAAAGAGAGAGAAAAACAAACATTTAATATACAGGGGATTCAAAATTCCTCCTTAGAAATCACTGTCAACTTGGCTCGCTCGCCTAATAGGTGAGAAAAGTAATGCTGTTCAGGGATTGAGGCTCGGAAAAGGTCCTGAGGCAGGTGTAGGTGAGACCTTCTGCATGAGCCTGTTCACTGAAAGCAGAGCAAGCAGCATAAATGTGTTTACTTTGGCAAGTTATTTGTGCACAGGTTTGTTTTCCCAGTCTTGATATTGGAAGGTCTCAGCTTATCTCTGAATCTTCATATCTCTGTTCCGATGTTTTCCTGTCATTTTTTGACATGACAAATGTGAGTTGCTCTGGGGACTCAGGCTCCAGCTCTCTGCCTTGTGCAGCTCCCCAAAATGGCCAAGCCTACACTGGCTGCTGTCCCGGGGATGGATTTGGTGTCTCTGCTCCTCAGCAGTGCTGCCAGCAGCATTGCTTCCAGACTTGGTACCCCACTGGAAAGGAAAAGTGGAGCTAACAGGAGTTTGTAGGCTGGAAAAATGCATAGGTTTCCTGTTGCTAAGCATGCTGTGAAGAAAGTGGGGGTGGAATTTGTGGGTATATTTTTTGGCAGTGAGCTTTAAGGTGTAAAGAAACATTTAAAACATTTCACTGAAGGTCTCCAGTCTGACTTTCAGGCATAGGATTTGAGGATGGTGACCTTTTGGGGGTGTCAGTCTGCAGTGAATCCAATACTGGGGTATAAACCACTAATGTTTACTTTAGCCAGGGAAGGAGTGGTTAAGTGGCAGAGGAGTTAAAGTGGCTGCAGACCACCTCTGTAAGGAGTTGGATGTTCACCTGGTCCTGGGGAGCAGCAGTAGCTGAAGGGCTGAACCTGGTCCTATTGTGGCTTCAGCTGATGACATGTGTCCTGCTGGAGTGGTGGTGAAGCCTCTTTGTAATGTGCATGTTTTAGTTGTACCATTTCTATATTCTTCATGTTTTTCCCCTGTGGGAGTAAACAAACCAAATGTTTCTGTGTTTAAAAGTGGATCAGCTGCAGTTAGGAATGCCTTCTGCGCCAATAGCTACAACAAAAAGCAGATTTTTTGCATGAGTGGGAATGTCTGACAAGTGTCACCTTTTGGGTAAATTTATAGCAGTTTATTTTGTTGTTATGGATATTAAAGACATATCAAGTAAGTTTGTGCTAAAGAGAGGTATAAAACAGACAGACATTTCATGCAAAGGACTGGCAGCAATACCTCAAAACCCAATATATCAGGGAGATGGGACCCAGGGAAGTGGACAGCAGATCTAAAGGACAAAGCAAACACCCATCTCCTCTGGGTGCTCTCCTGGGGGATGTCAGTTGTTCACTGTCCACATGCACCAAAATCTCCCACCTGACTCCCTTCCCACCAGGATCTCTTTGCCCCCTGAAGATAGACAGACTGCTGGACAAGGGCCCCTGTGTTTTCTCCGTTCTTCATTCAGTTCCATAATTTCCTTCCTGTGCCTAATGCCAACAGTCCTTTCCTTAAATTGCTAGAGGGTTTTTAGCTGCCCAACTTCAGGGTGCCTGGTGGAACAGTATACTGAGCTCTGTCTGGGACGGTCAAGCTCTCTTCCTTACTCCACAAGTGATCTCTCCGCCCAGTGCTCCCACTTCCTCATGCTTTTGTTCCTTATCTTAGACTGGTGACTCAGAAGAATGAGTGCTTCTAAAAACATAGTTATTCCAGGCCTGTCCTGAAGGGTCCTTGCAGCTGTGGAAACCGTGGCCTTCAGGAGCTATGGAAGCATCTGAAATAGCAATTTTTCCAGCTGCAACTGGAAAAAGCACAAGTTGCAAATACTTTTGTTAAGGTGGCTGATCTTCATGCTTGACACAGCGTTGACTGGTGAGCAAACACTGTCTCCTTGGGAGAGCTACTATCTACTGGAAGTGAACAAAACCAGTTGTCAGCCAGCTATCAGAGAAAAAGAAAAAATAAGAAAAAAAAGACACATGTTTATACATCACAGCCTTACACCATTCTGGGGAAAGGAGGGAAGTTATAAATGGGATGCTGAGGTTAAGAATATGTTTGGGACCCAGTAGAAAATTCCCTTTTGGTAAGCCAGCTTTTTGTGCATGAGCTGCTGGTAAGTAGGATCCACACTGCACTGGGTTCTCTGCCTCTTGTGCTGGAAGCCAACACAATGCTGGTGGCTGGCTTCAAACACAGGTGATTTTCCATAGGCCATAGGAACAGAATATAAAACTATGGAAAAAAGGGAATATCACTGGGAAACTTCTTTTAATGGAATTAATTTTCAACTGATGTACCCTTCAGCTGCCGTTTGGCTAAAGCCCACAGGCTTTAAAGGGGGCTTATCAGATTGAACTCTTCATGCTTTTCTATGTCTTTATCCAATCCCCTTCATTACTGCAGCTAGTTTACCACAAAATAATAGATAATGCATCATGGTTCAAGTTGTTTTGTCTTACATTAAATCCCCTCTTCCCAATTAAAATGATAACCCAGAGCAGAATCATTATTAATTTGAGAGAAGAATCTTAAGAACCACACTTACTTTAGATACTCATTCAAAAATGTTTACAGTTAATATTATCCAGACACCTTACGCACACCATTCTTATGTCTTATCCAACCTATTTAGTTTTTGTGACCTTCGTGTGATGATTAAACTATGCCTGGAAGCTTTCACAGTGAATTGAAGTAGAAGATGTGAAGACCTGTGAACACTTGTGGTGGTACTTCAGTGAGAATGCCTAGATTGTTAATTTTCTTTATTTTTAAAGATCTGGCCCATCAGGACTTAACTGACCACGATTTGTAGGGCTTTTTATTTAATGTGTTTGGTTTGGGGTTTTTTTCATAGTTACTATGGATATGTAGAATGAAATTAGGCAGTCTAGAAGCACTTGGGCAACACCATAGTCAGAAACAGTGATATTGATATGTGTAAATACCTTGTAGGTTGCTCTTCAGTCACAATGCCTCTCTACAGACGTGGTTCAGTTAAGACTGCTATAAAGCTGGAAATACCTTAAAGGTTGTTAACTAACAAAGTTTTCAGAGCAAAGATAGACCAAATAAAAATGTATTCACTTAATCAGAACAAGGAATGAAAATCTGGAAATCCAGAGAGTTGGTTTTGGCTAAATGTCATAAATATGCAAAGACTTGGAAAATATGTAAGACTTAATAATTACTATGTAAGACTAGGAAACAGAGGGAAGAAAGAGAGGAAATAATCCTTATGGCTCTGACTCTGAAGGAGAATTCTTCCCTTAAATTTACTATTCTTTGATTACCAGTTGAAGAAGCTTGTGACAGGTAGTGGAATGGATTGGTGGCAATAACTATTAACAAATGTGATAGTTGCAATAATGTCTAATTTGCCTTGGTGTGTGTAAAATGAACATTTATTGTACAAATGCAATGGAAAGAAATATGTCTTGTATAAGACTTAAAAAAAATATAAATGTAGCAGCAGTCCTCAAGAGTTGCTTTGAAGCACAGGTTAATCTGGGGAAAAAAACTTAAAAACCTTAGGGTGTTGTGGTTTGTTGGTTTATGCTGTTATTGTCACTGCTGGTTTTTTGGGTTTTTTTCCTCCCTTCAGTGTTTAGGTTGGGAAATTCACATTTGAATCTAAAGGAAGGGTTACACAGTTCCAGTGAAAGAACAGACTCTGGGGTTGACAAGGCTGAGCTATGCCACAGACACTTCTCCACATGGTTAAACACTGCTGCAAATCTTAATAGGTCAGTGACAGTTTTGCAGGAACACCTCTGAAACACATTGAAAATGTCTCCATTTCATCACTGAAAACATTTGCATTTTGTTTCTCTTGCAGCTAAAAATTGTTTGTTTTCCCAAGGTACATTGTTGTACTTCCCAGAACATGCTCACTTGTTTACTGGGAGTAAACTGTCAAGGGGAATGAGTGCTCAATGTGATGGGCAGAAATGGGATCAAGTGAGACATCCCATGATTCTGGACGCAGTAAAAGCTGTGCTTTTGCTCAGAGTGAATGTTAATGATGTTTCCATGGTTCATGAATAAACTCAGTCAGAACATTAAGTTCTCAGAGTAAAAAGAACAACCTTTCCTATTAAAGAAATATGTCCATGTTGCTATTGAATCAGAAGTCAGCAGCCACAACAACAGTTGCTGACTGTAAAACAAATTAAAAAAACCCAAAAACAACAACTTTTTTAATACCATCAGTTCAAAGTCCTAAAGACATGAATGCAGAAATATCCTAGCTCCGTATGCTGCCAGTGTTTTGTCCAAGCCCATAGCATCAGGATATCAGCCAGCTCAGATCTCTCTCTGTGTCAAGATTTGTTGACTTCTCTGGATCCAGTTCAGGGTTTTCCTGGCCAAACCATATGCCCAGATTTTCCTTCTGTAGGTAGCAGGGAAATGAGACATACTACAAAGTATTGTGCCAATATGCAGCCCAGCAGCTAAAGTGGAATATGCCTGAAACCACACCCAACTTCTGATTTCTCTTCTCTCTGGCACTGTGACATCCTTGACCTGCTCAGCCCTTCCCTTTAATTTTTGGATGTGGAAGTAATGAATGATCTCTTCTATCTGAATGAATGATATCTTCTATCACTGGCTAGGAGCTCTCTCACAAAGACGTATCTGTGCATTTACAGCTTGGAGAAAATATATTTTGTATGTACTTTGGATTTTGGTGCAAAACAGCTGCATTCTGGAGTTGGTGAAGATTTTGGTATCATAGAGCTTTGGTCAAAGGCCAGACCAGGAAGCTCTGGGGAAGTCACAGCGTGCAAATTGAGACCAGCACTTTTTTCAGTTTCTTTGGATTAGAGTGGGAGAGATAAAGATCTCATGAGCTCTCAGAAAGGTGAGTTGTGAGGATTTTTCTGAGTGCCACTTGATTTTCATGTTGACAGTGGAGGTTTCTGAACACTCTAAAATTCAGTGCACAATTCTGACATCAAAGAGGGGATTTAGGTGGTTTTTATCCCCTCCTGGTCTGATGTTGGTGGCGACATAGTTCCACTGGCCCTGCTGTTCTTTCTTTGCCATCTCACAGTGGCACCCACGAGGTTCTACAGGCAGTGTGGCCCATGCAGATCTCTTTTCCCATCAACCTGCAGGAGCAGGTAAGATGAACAAAGATGTAACAACTTGCTGTGACCTCTTAAAATTATGATAATTTGTAAATGCTGAATTATTTGGTTATTATATGGTTAAGTCTGCTGTCTGCTTGTCTTTCAGGTCTAAGAATTCTTGGTAATTTCTGAAATACTCCCCCAAATCTGCCTTTAGAGAGCACACTGGAGAGCTGCAGTCTAAAGCTTTAAAAAGCAAAATATTAACCCTAAGTACAATCTCTGAGATTTCAATTCATGTCCACTGTGATAGAAATATATTTATGTAGACTATAATGCATATAAATTTATTGTGATGGACATAAAGCCTTGTTTTCTTCCTCTAAAAATTGAGTTTAATTAAGGAAGTATTGAGTAAGAATGAGCTTCTTTAGCTATAATTTACTGGAAAAGCATGCTTCAGGATGAACAGGAGATAAAAGCTGCCTTGAGCAGCTTACAACTTAAACAGACAGATAGCATAGCTGGAGACAGGCTCAATCATTCAATAAAGGACCAAAAAAGTGTTTTTTATTGAGTGTGGATTTGATTTTACTCAGTGTATTTTTGTATCCGGAAATCATTCAAGTGTGGGTATTCAGTCTTCTTATCTGAGTTATTGAGTAAGGCAAGTTTTCCTAAACAGGCTGCATCAATCCAGGCATTCCAGCTAAAATTCTCAGCGCAAAGTCCTGCAAACTGCTGGAAATAATTCATTATTAGACATCCTTTATAATTTCTGAAGCAGAGCAACAGATAGGAAAAGGAACATTGCATAGCATTTTAGTGATGTTTTTATTGGGCAGAAAGAAAATATATGTCTAACTCTTAGTTGAAGGAATTGCTCACAGTTATGTAGTTAGCTTCTAATTCATTGCCAAAATTTATTTGCTGTTAGGTGACATTGACTGCATTGACCAATTGCTCAGATTATTTTTTAAGGAACAATTTTATAGCTGAAAAGACCACATATTACAGAGCCATTTATAAAGTTTAAATGTCTTAAGCTAACAGTATGTGATTGCACAGCCAAAAGTGAAAACATTATGGTTTGCTAGGAGAACTCATAACTCTAAAACATGGTTATGAAATTGGGCTCACGACAATGAAAACACAGCTTATGTCAGCACAGTCTCTGTAATGAAGCAGCAATTGTGATAGAAATCTCAGTGCTTCATCTTACCTAGGTGCTCAGCTTGTGCCTGTTCCCTGATTGTTCTGATTTCATGCAGCCACACTGTGAAGCTTTTGTATGAATATTTAATACCACAATTTGCATTACACTGGTGCAATTGTGCGAGGGACTGTACAAACCACATAGTGAGAGCCAGTCTTTTTGCAATGAGTTTAAATTTTAAATTGACAAGAAGACTGAGAGAGTGGAAGAGTGAAAACGAGTAGACAGAAGGAAAGATGCACATTTACCATTTCCCTGAAAATATGTAGTGGAGAGAGAGACACACACAATACTTCTGAGCCTTGTGTCCTACTCATTCCCTCTCTAGGAAGCTTATTAATGCCCTTGGGTTGTGATACAACGTTAAGTGCACTTGATAATTTACATCTTTACTCATTAATGAGATATTGGCTCCTTCAAAGTGATGTCTGTTCCTGTTGTAAGGAACATCTCATCACCAGCAAAAGCAATAAAATATTTCATTCACAAGAGGAAGCCCACAAAGAGCCCAATTTAAAGCTGCAGGACTATATTATCTTTTTCTGATTTGTGGACTTTTGTTTATGGTCTAACCCATGTTAGCTAAATTTTTGTCTTCCGCTCAACTGCCAGTATACAGTGACACCTGCAATTTCACAGCAAGGCAATGAAGCCACTGAAAAATTTAACACTTGTTATATGGATGACACTGATAATGACACCAGTGGTTTCTATGCTGAAGTGATAATCTTTTCTTCACTTCTTTTTAATCAGCGTCATTCATCTATGTCATAATGAGTGCTAGAACTACCTTCAAGAGCAAATTTATTTTGGGAACTAGGTACGGAAATTTGTAATTTGGTATTCCCAGACCATATTTTATTAATGGCTTAGATGTTGCCAGTGATTACTTCAATAACCTTCCATTCACGCAGTTAAAATGCAGACGATATATTTGTCTCATAATGGTTCTTCTTCAATTAATTGGCAAGGCTGGAGATGCTTTAAGCCAAATGATAGCAAAATGCTCTGATGAGCTGTAAGATTGGAGCACAAATGCAAGTGAGAAGCACTAGTTTGGGATGTATATGAAGGAAAGTCAACTGAAAGCTGTATTTTTGAAAAGAAAAAACAAATCAGGGTGAAATTTCACAGTGATATAGACAGTAGATAATAGGCTATTTAGCGTTCTTCAGTGTCTCCTGGTGTTTCTGCTGTGCATTCAGAACAGAGGGGAAAATTCACTGAGTGTATAGACTGCAACAGAGTGAAACAGAACAGAACAAAACAGAATAGAATAGAATGTTTCAGTTTGGAGGGACCTAAACTGGACATCTAGTCCAAGAAGCCTGATGAAAAATTAAATCTTATTAACATGATTTAGCACAATTTTATTATTATATTTTGGAACAGGCTTCTTAGGGAGGTGGTTGATACCCCAAGACTAGTGGTATTTCAGTGACATTTGGACAATGTCCCTAATAACATAATTTAGAGGTACACAATCTTGGAGAAAAGTGTATATGCTTTTAAGAGCATGCATGGGTGGATGTATCTGTCTGTCTATCAACCTTCAGCCTTGTACACTTAAAGGCTGTTTCTTTCCTAGAGGACGTGATCACATAAAACTTAACACCAACAGCAAAGGAAATGCTTAATCCATACACAGCAGTACATCTGCAATGTGTGGGTAGATCTAATCCTTCCTAGTGTGAGGCAGCGAGACAAATGCTTTGTACTGCTATTTCTATACATTGCTATTAAATGTATGTTTACACCTGTACATGTGCTTCCATATACAAAAGGAAGTGCTTCAGGAAGGCTTTTCAAAGCTCAGTCTAGGGCTGGAGACAGTCTTTCATTAGAGGGGCAAAGATTTGTATTTACCTCTTATGCAATTGAAATGAAGAAATTTTAGGGTCCACCACTATGGTTCTTTTTTTTGTTAGCCATGTAGCTTCTAGAAGCATGTTACTACATCATTGGCCAGAATTTTCTCATTTCTTACCCATTCTTCTAGCCACACTTATAAAATGCATAGGAAACAAACTTGGGCTTCTTTGTAATAAAGTCCTAGCAGTTAGTTCTAAAGCATTACCCACACAGACACACCAAAGATCAGTGCTTAGGCTACAAAATTAATCATATGTGTCAAGGTAGGACTACTACAGGAATTTTTGTTTTAAAAAATCTTTAAAAATGTGATGCTAAAAATGTAAGCAGTGTCCTGTTCTGGTAGAAGGTGCCTAAATTACTGTTTTTTTCTAGCCTTTTATATATTGTTATAACCACTTCTGCATAGCAAACAAATAATATTATCATCTCCAGGAGAAAGAAATTAAATTAAAAAAAGAGAAAACCCAACAACAACAGATACTTCTTAATCATCTTACTTTAAGAGATATGCTAGTTGTGAGCCAACAGTGTGTGTGGAGAGAGATAATTAGAAGAAAAGCAGAGATTAAATGAGAAAATTTAATTTATGTGTAAAAAGGCAAACACTCTAAGATAAATGTTTAATCCAGGCTATTTAACTGTTTCATTGTTCAGTTTGCTAGTTGAAATGGAACTGAATGCAAAGAAACAGAAGCTCATGGTCTCTTTGCGCTTTCCTGACTGGATCCACTTGTCTCTTGCTTTGCTCTGGGATGACAAACTCAAAAGGTAAGGCTCATTTTCTTCACTTTCCCACTACATTAGATGAGGCCTTTTGAATGCCAATATAGAAATGCATGTGGGTATTTCTAAAGATGCAGAGTAGTTACTCTTCAGCATAGTTTGACACATTATCAATACACTGGCCAGCGAGTCATTCTTTCCAGGCAAATCAGATTCTTAAATGAAAAAACAGCCAGAGAAGAGTCTGGAGAGTGTGATATGAAGTGCTTTTAGAGAGATTGATAACTGCAGTATACCCCAAGCCCAGGAAGGCTTTGCACTCTTTGGCTATTGAACTTAATTTCTACTCTTGACCTCGCAGTCATTTTTAAATATTTTGTAAAAAAAGGGGCATCTGAAGTTTCAGAGAGACAGAAAAGCTGAAACTATAGCCATAGGGCATGAGTTGAGGGAGCTATTCAGCTGTACTGCCACCATGCCTGCTGCTGTTCAAAGACCATCCAAGAACTGGGGTGCTTCCCTTGAGACTGCTGCCAGATGGACAATAAATAATAGGACAGGTAAGGCCTGGCTGAAGAAGATATTAGTGAGCCAGAGAGAGATAGCTTTGGAATCCTAAGTAATTAAATGTCTCTTTCCTAAATCAACCCTGTTGCCAAAGAGGGAATATTAAAAAAAACAAGCTGAAAAGTGTCAAATTAATCCTGAGATACATCCCTAGAATACAGTGACAACACCATATCTTGGGTTTTGTGTATATTTCAACTTCAGCTATCTGACTGGATGCTAATTCTTAAACTGCCATGCTGCTTCACACTCTTCTGTAATAATCTAGGATTATTCAGTAGCCAAAAAATGCACCCATTAAAGTCAAACACTCTGAGACCATAAAAATACTTGCAACACCCAGTGAAATTCAGGATGTTTGGGCCACATGGGACCTTGTAGCTTTGAGACTGGTGGCTCATATAGCTCCTGCAGATGTTCCAACATTTTTTCTTGACTCCCCTGCTTCTGTGTATCATTATTGACCAGGTCATGATTCATGATTTACAGCAGTGTAATCAAATTGAGAAGCCAGACCTAAGCAAAGCGAAAACACAAAGGACTCTGACTAGCTATTAATCTCAACATATCTAATACTTTACTGTTAGGATTTTTTGAATATTTATTGGGAAAGGGAAAAAGCTAATTAAAACCTTAATTTTTGATTATAATTGATGTGAATCTAAAGTCCACCTGGAACAAAAATTAATGTCCTTGGGTTGTGTGTCTTAGTTCTCCTGTCTAGTCTTGTTAACCTACTACTGAAGTAAAAAACATTGAATACAAGGAGGATCTAGGTTGGGTTTTTTCAGGGTTTTTTTTTGTGTTTTCGTTTTGCTTTCTTGTTTGTTTTTTTTTTTTTTTTTTTTTTTGTTTTGGTTTTGGTGTTTTTTTGGTTTTTAAAATTGAAATATTTTTCTCTTTTTTATTTAAATGAAATATTTTTCTAAGGTATGTTAAAATTCATGCCATGCTGAAGCATTCAAAACTGGAGGGGAAAACAATATGATGAGAACTCACTAAATTTTATTTTTATACTCTCTGCCCAGAGGAAGGTGACAGGTTCAGCTGCAGATGCTGCAGGTGGAGGCTTGCTCTCTGTCAGAGGAATCTCACCAGTACGTCAGTCAGATCTGGGGCACTTGCTCCTAGTCACGGTAGAGGGTTTAGGGATTTCCTGGTTTCAGTGAATTAAAAATGAAAAAAGTGAAAACAAGTCTCAGCAGGGCTGAGAGATGGAGTGATGGGAAAGTGACAGGAGTGCATTGCTACATGTGTTAACAATTACCATCACGTGTAATTTCAGGTAAAAGAAATTGCGAACAAGCAAAGGCTGCTAAAAATCAATACTGATCCCAGGTCCACTTATATTCCTCAGAGAAGAATTTTTCTAATCTGACATGTGTGGTGCAGTCAACACTCTGGAGGGAGGGGATGCCATCCAGAAAAACCTGGATAGGCTTGAGAGGCAGGCCTATGCAAATCTCATGAAAATTCATCAAGGTGAAGTGCAAGGTTCTGTGCCAGGGTTGGGACAATCCCAAGTACAAATACAGGCTGGGCAAATAATTCATCAAGACTAGCATGGAGAGAAAGACTTGGGGCTGCTCGTTGGTAAGAAATTCAGCATGACCCACAATGTACACTGGCAACGCAGAAGACCAGCCATGTCCTGGGCTGCATCCAAAGCAGCGTGGGCAGCAGGGCCAGGGAGGGGATTATGCCCCTCTGCTCTGCCCCTGAGAGAATTCTTGTGAGACTCTGTCTGAAATACTGCAGGCTCTGTGGCCCCCAAAATAAGAAGGACATGGACTAGCTGGAGTCAGTCCAGAAGAAGCCACAAATATAGTGAAAGATCTGGAGCACCTCTACTAAAACAGACTTGGTTGGTCTCATCCTGGAACTTGGGAGGGTTGGGGTTTTTCAGTTAGGAGAAGGCTCCAGTGAGACCTTAGAATACCTGCCAGTACCTGAAGGAGGCTACAAGAAAGCTGAAGAGGCACTTTTCACAAGGGCCTGTTGAGATAGGACAAGGGGGAGTGTCTTTCAATTGTAAGAGAATAAGTTTATATTAGGTATTAGCAAGAAATTCTTTACTGTGTGTGTGGTGACACACTGGCACAAGTTGTGCAGAGAATCCATGAGTGCCCCATTCCTGGAAGTGTTCAAGGCCATGTTGGATGGGGCTTTGAGCAGGGTTTTCTAGTAGAAGGTGTCTCTGTCCATGTCAGAGGGATTGGGACTAGATTGTCTTTAATGTCCCTCTTCCAACTCAAAGCATTCTATGATTCTGTGCTATTAAGTCTGCTAAAAAAACAACCAAACAACAAAAAAACCCAATTGATTTCTGCTGAAATCAGCTGCTAGTATACACACATAAAATATCAATGCAAGTAAAGAAATGGATGTGCACAGGCCATGGCAACTCGTTGTGAAGTGCAGGGTGTCGGTTTGTCTCACCTAATTTTAATGGCCTCAGTACAGCTTAAATGGCAATGGGCAAAGCATAAGGATCAGTACTGATCACAGAGTAAATTACTACTTTTGTTTATCACTATAAACTCTACTCACCATATTGACTTCATTTACTCTGTATAGATCTCAGTTAATAATGCAAGTATATTAGGCATCCATCAGGATAGGACCTATATCTCAGTTGATAGTATAGGCTTTCTGTAGATAATGGCACTCTGTCTGCCTTCTGATTGGAAGCAAATCTATGATACAGGTTTGATCTTTTTTTCTCTGCAACTTAGATAATTAAACCAAACATTGTTAATGTCTTGGCGCTGTGCCATGGAAGACCTATCCATTAGGATATGAGCCCCACAGCCCAGCAGGTGTGTGTGTGTGTGGATAAGGAAAAACTCTGTTTAGTTCATACAGGTGCCTTGTGCAGGTGTCCTGAACCCTTCAGAGGGTCACCACCATCTGTAGGTTGTGCTTTATGTGATGTCTGTCAGGAATAGCTCATTTTCTCCCATCCCAGCCTCAGGGCAGAATTACATGATGACTGGTTCATTACATTTTTTTTCCTTCTTTTTCTGTCTTTTTATTTTTTAATATTAGGTAATCTGTTTTTCTATGGTAAAGGAATGCCCAGGCAGCACAGGTGTATTCTCAGTGACTGAGCATCGCAATACCAACACGTAGTGCTCTAGATCACGTGAGAAAAAAGGGCTGCTGTGGATTATATGCAATGACAAGGCCCAAAATCAAGTTTCAGAAGCAAAATATGCCTTTTTAAGGGAAGGGAAATATGGCTCCTGTTGTTTTACAACACCATAGTTTGTCTCCTAGTGCTTTATGCATCCAAAACAGCTGGCTCTGCGCAGGCTGTGAAACCTGTGAGCTACCAGCCTTGATGCACAGTCCCAGAGGGAATTGTGTGGGAGCAAATGCTGGACTACTTGATAGAAGATTGATCAGGTTTGAGGGCACATCTGTCAGGGATGTGTCTGTGTCTTCCCACCTGTGCCTTGAGCCATCTGGACCCCATCCATTTCTGATGTGGAAGCCATGCACTCACAGTTGATTAGAGAGCACCTGAGCCAGAGCTGGCTTGTGGCCGGCTAGCTTTGAGTTACAAATGAGTGCCATCACCTTCTCGTACATTCCAAATGCTCTTCTACTCAGCTTTTCTTGCTGGATGCAAGCTTTGGAGTTATCTGTGGGTTTCTTTAAGCAAATTTGTTGCAGAGATTTGCATTGCCTTTCTTAAAGCTCCATTGCCCTCAGACCCAAAGATTTCCTCAGGGCTGAACCCTCTGTATCTAAAGGGCTTTCTCTTTAGAGGTTTGGGTGTGTAAGTCTGATTGATAGAAATTCTGCAGACTTTTTGAGTTTGGGTGACCTGATCTTTTTCAGAAAACCACTTTGGGGAAAAGTCAGGGCAGTGAGCTGCCTCTCCAAGGCCAAATAGCAGTATGGTTCAGCAGCTATGCTCTTGTCAGGCTTGCTTCGAGTTCTGCAACAACTTCCAAGTCCAAACAAGTGTACTACCCACTGTCTATTAGGGCTGTGATAGCCCTTGTCCCTAGGCTTTCTGAAGTACTGGACTGCAGAGCACTCCAAGTGCTCTGAGGAGCCAGCCCTTCAGCTGGGACTTCGTGGCGGTGGCCTTGAGCATCTGCCCAAAGACTTTGAGGATTGCTTTTGGAACAGGCCAAATCCAGCTGGAGGACCTAACTCCTAATTATTATTCCTGTAAAGAACAGTCCATCTGTCACCAAGATTTATTTGGAAATAAATATTAAATTTTTTTTCTGATTTGATGGGATGGTATCTCTCTGGTGTATATTCTCTAAGGATGACAGGCTGACTAGAAGTCAGTGTAGTCTAAACTTGGCCAAAAGGGAGAAAAAGGAGAGTGATATAATTTTGTATATATATGCATACAAGTATATGTACATATATATCTCTGTGTGTTAACATATGTGTGAATATACTAATTAAATTGTATTTATGTATATTACAGGCAAAGCCAAGATTGCTGTCAGTGCTTTAAGTTTTAACATGTGGAGGGTGAAAACATTTGAAATTCTTCTTCCCTGACCATTTTTTTCCCCCCCTAAACTCTTCTTCCACCAAACTATTGGAATGACAGTACCATCCAGCTGACTTCAGAAAAATAGACATTTATTTTAAAGAAACAATAATATTCACCTTGAGTTCAGGTATGGACTCTGATTTGATATAAAAATATCCTAATAAATAGAACTTCAATTGCTACAAAAATTTACAGTTATGTTGTATTTTCATTTTTATGTTATTTCACTTTATTTTGAGCAGCAGTAAATATTAAATCTGTCCCTTTATTCTTTTTGTATTCTTTCCATTGGTGAAAGACATGTTTTTAAAAGATTTTACAGGATTAAGCTTTTAAGTATCACAAAAATGGATCTACCAAATTCATTGTACTGAAATGTGACCTTTTCCTTCTGAAAAATCTTAAAATAATTAGGTCGAAGTTTTTATTGTTGGTATTTGTGCTACAGTAATTCATGGCTGATAATTTAATTGAATTTTCATATGTATGAAGCAGATGTTATAGGTTCTCTGCTACATCACTATGGTAGTGTTAGTCATGCAGATTTATAATAAAGCAATCCCTTATTGTTCCTTCCCACATTTATCTACATTTTGTGCTGCAACTGATTTCACAATTGTCTCATTTAATTATGAACATTGACATCATTTACAGGATTTATGCATCTAATTAAGTGGGCTCTAATAGCGAAGCTTCAGAAATAAAGCCAAGAGACTAATATATGCTTGCTAGTGGTTACATTGGTTTCTATTTTTCCTCTTCAGAAGGAGGAATGAGGAAAAAAATAAGGTATTCATCTCCTAATAACAGAAGGAGTCTCAAAGTAAAATATTTTCAGTCTTAGCAGTCACATTATATATAAAGCAATATTTTAAAATGTTAAATTTATAGTTAATAGTAAATACTGTGTAAAAGTAACAGAGCAGAATGCAAAAAGAGGAGTGGTAGTGAGAACTGACAAGCCATGGTATACAGACAGTCTGTTGACCAAGGTCAACAACAACTGGTAAACCACTTTTTAAAGTGTACATTTATTCGTTGAATATGACTTTATAAACGGTATGTGCATGACACTAATACAAAGTGTGAACCTTTTCATTTTCCAGACAAAGAAAAAATGAAAGAGATTTGTTGATTAATGATCCTCTAAACTGGTAGAATGGCCCAGCAAGGTCAGGAATGAGAAAAAATCCAGTTCATTAGTCAGCAAGTTTTCCCCCTCATGGTTTAATTGCTCAAGCTTGCTTATTTATTGGTCAAGAGAAAAGAAATGAAGAGGAAAGTCCATCTACACTATTGTTGAACTGCAACAGGCAGATATAGCTTTCTGCCCTTCAGGATTTTCCATTTCTGCTCATCCACAAGGCATCAAGTGTTGGTGCAGACATTACTCACTGGAAACCACAAGTAATATTACTTTAGCCTGGCCTCCATCACAGACAGGACAATAACTGTGTTTTTCCACGTTAAATAATCTGTTTAAGCTTGATGGTCCTTCCTGATTTAAAGCCTTCTGGTGAAGAGACAGTCCATTATGACCACAAATGCTATGTTTGGTCATTTATTCAGGACCAGGCCCATCACCAGGAGACCTTTCTCATTAAACATGGCAGTGAGCTTGGGATGCCACTGGTGGGAGTAAAGATCTTCTATCTCATGATAATGCCTTGTGTGTCTTAGTAAGTGTTAAGGAGATAACAGGCATTCAAAAAGATTTGAACCTAGAATGGCTTACAACTGATGAATAAGGGTGGTTGGTGAATCACAAAACTGCAGTATTCTATGGGACATCAGTCAGCTGCCTCAATTATGTATCCTTCTTTACCTATGAAAACCTTCCTCTTCTCTTTCCTCAGTCAGAAAGTTCATCACTCTCTAGGCAATCTGTTTTCATGAATAATATTTGTGAAATTCTGTGAGTTTAGAATGATTCTGTATTGTATTGATGTAATCCTATAATTTTTGTGTCTATTCTCAGAAAACAAGAAAAACAATTTATTGCATTCTATTTACATTTTTGAAGGGTCATATATCTCCTTTCAGTCTCCTGTACACTGAACAGGATCAATTTTTTCTAGTAGGGAATGGAGAGAGGTATTCAATTCCCATGAACTGAATACCCATGTGTAGAAATTTTCAATTACGTAGATGCCATCTGTCTCCCACAACTTTTCAGTGTAATTGCAATGATGAACATTTCTTTCTATTCTGATCTTTTCTACAAAATCTTGGTGTTTCTTTTGTTTTCATGAAAGGTAGAGATCCAGCAGTCATGGTATCATTTGAAACTTCCAACTTCTATTAGACAAACTTTTCAGCGAATTATAGCAGGGTGGGAGAAGATTGGGATTTTTTTTCTGGGTTGGTTCTCCTTCTCCCTCCTTATCTCTCTGGGTGACTTTTTTTCTCTCTCTTTAAAATTACAGATGAGCAAGAGCTGTTATTTTGCTATTTTAGCAATTTACATGAAAGAACATTAGGTATCATTGTGTTGGCTAGCAGACCACATAAGAAGTGTAAAAACCTCCCAGCACCTGTGGTCAGGTAGGAAATGACAACTGTACTAGTTGACCAACTGCAGTGCCTTTGAGAACCCCATTACCTCCAGGAGAACTGTGGTATCTTTCTGAGAATGGAGGAAAATCTAATGGCTAGGATACGGTATTTTTCATCTGCATGCTTTCAATTTTAATAAAAACCAGAGGCAGATGTATTAATTTTCATTCCTCTTAATATTGTCACCCTATCAGCAAGCTGAGCTGATGATGCATTGAAAAACTGTAGCTGGGTGGCCACTACATTTAATCCTCCAGCAGTTATTCCTGCCCTGGGTTTTCTCATTCTTACAAAAACTGCCTCACAAATACCCCACAGTTTATCCACTGCCTCCAAGCACGTATTTCTGGTGGAGTTGTTGTGTAGTGACACAGAAGGCAGATCAGGCTAGCTGTAAAGTAAAGAATGGATCAGGCTGCATGAGAACCACAAGGTGACTTTACAACAAGAACTCTATCAAAGAAGGAGAGGTGTGACTAGAATTAAGCAGAAGATTGTGGCAACTAGGTGCCAAATGACAGGATCGAGTCATCTGTCTGAAAATATCTTAGTGTCTGCCACTTAAGCATACACAAGTGCTTGAATAGGCAATTTATTAAAACGTTAGTGTATTGCACTTGTTTCTCCAAGCATTAGAGGAAAAAGCATGTTTCATCTTAATATGCTGAATGTGTTTTCCTTCTGTCCACAATCCACAGTTAAGTGATTTAATTTTCATGTCTGACTTCTATTTCTTCCATGGACCCAGAAATGTTACATCTGTAATGGTCTGATGAAAAATCCTTTAGAAGTCAGTGGAAAGTCTTCTGCTGACATAAATGGCCTTTAAACCACACTTTAAATCAAAGTTTTAAAGTGAAGAACTGAATTGGTTGCCTCTGTATTTCTGCAGATTAATTTGTTGATGACATTGGGCTATATTTTTAAGAACTGAATATTCACTTTACCATGAAACACAGCTAATTTCTCTTCTATGCAAAATGTCTGAAAATGAGCCCACTCTTTTTTGAAAACACAGTGGATGACTTTTTTCTCTTTTTTTAATGAATTTTCATTATGTTGAACCAAAAGAAAAATTAAATCATTCTATTGCTATAAGCTATTCATATTGTCATCATCTGTGTATCTGTCAACCTCGAGTATTCTTTTAGGGGATAGTGAGAGTGGGGAATAAACTCATCTGAACTCAGCAGGAAATTAATGATGCACTTGCAAAATAAAGTGAGCTACAAATAGAAATTCTTTCAAAGAGATGAGCAAGAACTCATGGAGAAAGTACCTTAAAGTACAAAAGAAAGTTTACTGGTCCTAAGCTAAGGGCTCATGCCCACAGTAAGATGAGAGAGCATAGGTGGGATGTGGGGAATTTGCTTTCTCATGGGATATAACAATAAGAGGGATACCTGAGGTTACCTTCCTGCATGGTCTAGCGTGCTCTGGTTTTGGAAATGTGTGAATTGCCTGCAACTGTCAATCTAACAGAGGCTTTTGCATTCTCCTTTTCTGTCTTTTGTGAATGCCTATGAATCCTAGGACTTCTGTTCTTTTGTACATTTTGTCTTTTCTCTCTGGAAAGGGAATAGAGGGGGAAAAAGGTACTTGAAATATGCTTAAAAGAGACTGGTTGGATTGAGTAGCTGAGAACAGGTGCCCCTGATGCACGTCACAGACTCTCAGGTGCTAGTGCTGCCGTGTAGCAGTGATAGCAAGAAAGCAGTTCAAAGCTTTTTGAGCTTCCTTTCTCCATCTGTATTTATACCGTGGGTATTCTCATTCTGCTGAGAGATCTGTATTTAGAGAGGCGATTTTCACACCTGTAATTACCACTCATTGTTCCCACCTTGGAATAGAAATGAGAACATGCGAGGACACAGACTACATTTGGGATTATTTCAGGGGGCTAATGAACCCTTTGGAAACACTTCCAAGCATATTCATATCCTTCATGCCTTGCTTACAATGCTTACAGCAGGCAAAAGGAATGTTCCAGAAGAAAGCTGTGTCCCCTATCTAAACACAGTAGTATGTCCATGCTAAACTATTTTGTGCATGATTACTATTTTGTCTAAAAAGCAATTTTTCTTCCTGAAACAGATCCCAATTTCCTATTGCCCTTCCAGCCTTCTTCTATCAAGAGCAGAAAGATGATCTTAAAACCAATCTATCAGACAAAGCAAAGCAGTGTCTTGGAAATAGAGTGGCAGAACTTGTTAATTAGACACAAGGTTTTCCACAATGCCCCACATGCTTCTGTAATGTTGAGTTCAATCTTCTTGAGTCTCTAAAAGCAAATGCAGGTGAGCAGCACATCCATAATTCTGTCATCTATAAGTGGTGTGCTGTGCCTTTACCACACGTGTGCTCTCTGCCTTGGAAATGAATAGAGTGGGAAATACCTGATGTAACATACTTTCTGTGCTCTGAAAAAGCCACACATCTGCTAATATTTAAGGTTCTTCACTTTCATTTGGTAATCCCCTCACCTTTCATATACAATGCCATCTAACACCCCTCTTTCATTTTCCAAGGATTAAAATCCACAGATTTCACTCATGTCACATTTAATGGATTATAATCCCCAAGACAAAAAGAGAAATTATGCTAAGTTCCTGGCATAATCTATTCAGCACACTGCTGAAATGAGGCACTACAGCCCCTACTGAGGTACATTTGCAGCTCCTCCTTTCTCCACACACACACAGAGGATGCCTGAAGCACTTCACATCACAATCACAGCTCTCCTGATTGCTCCATTTCATACCTTCAGCCCTTCAGGACACTTGTAACTCATAAACAGAGTGCAGCTGAACTACTGGCAGGGCTTCTTCCTTTCTATCATTTCAGTCAGGGTCAGCAGAATTAAAGTTTTTTTGGTAAATAATGTATATATATGGGTTATTTCTGTTATTTCCTGGTTTTCAGAGGTCCAAGATGTAGGAGTTACAGAAAATGCTGTTAATAACTGCAAATACCTCCAGGCTTTGAAAAATTATAGGTCCTGATGACTCTGAGTGATTTTACAAGAAAAGAAAACTTCTCCCTAAATATACATCCTGGGCATATTTTAGACTGCAACAGCTAGAAGTGAATCTGTTCCTGGGTGAGTAGTGGGTGGTACCCCTGTCTGTGGTAGGGAGGCTGAAATTAGATGGTCTTTAAGGGCTCTAGGAACAAAAATCTTGCTATGATTCCATAAATTATGATTTTACAATTCTATTTTTCTTCCCTGTCTGAGCTATAGTTGATGTCTGCATGAGAAACAATATGATTCTTGTGTAAAGTTATTGTCTTGCTGATTTCATATGTAAAGGGAAATTATCTTCAAGCTCTTGACCTTCAAATACCAGTTCCAGGCACCGAGTTCTCACATTTCAGACTCTGTGAGTCACTTCACAATGCTGAACGTGTCTTTCAACAGATGCACACAGCCTGGATTTACTTGTACTTTACTGGACATTAAGGAGCCTCAGCAACTTCCAGGAGTGCCTGCAGCAGTGCTGGCCACCACTGGACTTTCTGTGCCAGGCATGAGCCCAGGAGGAGCTGCTTTTTGTGGTGCTATGTATTGCTCCTGCACAATGTTGTCCCGTGTCCCTGCCCATGGCCTCAGCATGCAGCCTCCTTCTCTGCCATTAGGAAAGCACAGAGGGATTGCCATCACAACTATGCCTTCAATGAAGTAAGACATGACCTGTCTTTATTTGGTTTAACAGGTAGCCTATTTTATCACTTTTCACATCAATTACCTAAGTATTTGAGGCCTCTCCTCTTATACCACAGGGAAATCCTATGAAGCTTGTCTAAAGAAAAACAACCTTTCCTGCAAACCTTCTTTTTTGGGGAAGAGCTGCTTTTTCATTAACAGATGTTCTTAACCTGTAGTCAGGGAGTTGCTGATAAAGCTGTACTGAGTAGTACTGAGGAGTTGAATATCTTTTGCACATGCTTTTCAAATCCAGAATACAGCTGTACTGGTTCTACTGTGTCCAAGACTGATCTCCCCTTTCTCTCAAGGCATACTCAAAGCCAGGAAGATAGGCCACGTCATATTTTCTTATATACCTCAGTGTACTTTTTATGGAAATGCAATCTGCCCTACTTAATATTTACCAATCTTCCTCTGTATGTTTTGAAGTGAAGAACATTTACCTGACTAGCATCTGGAAATTGAGTTCTACCTCTTCAGAAAAACTAAGGATATCATACTGCCTGACTTCCAGGAACCACTATACTCCCATAGATCACTTGTGTGATGGCTGTCTGAAATCATATACAATGACCTAATTCTTTATTTCATATAAATTTTCCTATCGATTTAGCTGCTGCAGTGTTTTTTTTTTTTTTCTGGGGAAATTAATTGCTCTATACACAGAATCCTGTTAATTTAGTCCATATGAAGCAGAACCATAAAGACCTCAATTTCTAACAGTAGCCACCAAGACCCTGACTTTTGCTACAGCTCTGCTGGACCACTTTTCAAGTCCTTTTGGCTAATCTTTCATATTCATGTCCTGTGTGCTTGCAAAACACTGTTGCAGTTAATTTTGTGTGCGTGGTAATTCCCACAATTCCCATCTCAACCCTATGCTTCTGCAATTACTCTTATTCCGTCACTACAGAGAATTATTCCCACATTTTCATATTACTTTTGAAACATTTTGCACACACAACTCTGCTTATGGCTGCAGATTTAAGACCTGTTCCAGCTTGTTGTACTTGTCCTGCCCTTGATTTACTATTTGAAATGGTAAATGTGGAACATTTATGTAACACTTTGCTTATGGGGGCTCCAATGTGCAGAGCAAAGGTAAAAGGGAACACTATCCATGTTTTACAAGTGGTAAAATCTGACATAATAGAAGTTTCAGCTGATTCAGGCAGTCCTAAAATGGGGGGACGAACTCGCTGGGTTGTGCTTCAGCAAAGTAGTGTTGAATTAAGCATTTGTAAAACACCAGCCCTATGATACCTCTTTTCCCCGACACAGGGCTGAATAACAGCAGTGTTGAAATGGGGGGAGAAAAAGTGCCTGAACAAGCATGTAGTGCTGGGTATAAGTGTAAACTGGGAGAGGAGTGCCTGGAGAGCAGCTCTGTAGGGAGCAATCTGGGAGTGCAGGTCAGCAGCAGCTCAGTGTGAGCCAACAGTGTGCCCCGGCTGCCTAGAGGCCAAACCACATCCTGGGGTACATCAAACACAGCATAACCAGCTGGTCAGAAGGGCTGAGTGCCCTGTTGTATTCAGACAGGTGTTTCACATACCTTTCCCCTGCCCCTTGACACCCCTGCTATGTGTACTGCTATGAGGGCCTAAGCCAGCCTAAAGCAGCGTTAACTCCATGAAAACCAAATGACACCACCTAAGAGCCAGCTGACAGCCTCGATCAGAAGTGACCATCTCCCTCTGTGAAGGGTGAGTCAAGCTTGCTTTTTGGGATGCAGGTGGGATATCAATTGAAGAGGAGTTGAAGACCAGACCACCAGGATAGTTTTGTTTCTGGTATAAGCATCAGTCTTCATTACAGATTAAAAGTACTGTGCCCATGCAATTGCTCCATTTCTCTCAGCATTTATTTTAATCACTGCTGACTTTCTGTTTTGCCTCCAGTTGCTTTCCTGTGACAACAGTGATTAATAAGGATACTTCAGAAAGATATTCATGGACAAAGTAGGATTTCATTTCCTGGCAACAAACATATAACTTACCTTTTAAAGGGAGAGGTCTAAAACGAAAATAAATTTTTAAAAATTTTGTCAATTCTGTTAGCCTTGCTGGACTTATTTGTGACAAGCACACTGTAACCCAATCATGCGAGTGAATCACTATATAGTTTGCACCAAATAATTAGAAAGACATGGGAGATCAAATTAAAAATGAGCAGGGGTTTCATTTTGGTTAATCACAGGTTATTTTCAAGACTGAGTCCATTCTGCAATTCCATGGAGGATTTTAAAAAGAATTATTAACAGCCATGAACCAGAAGCCAAAAATCCTTTTCATATTTTATATACTACTGGGTGTGACAAAGAATAGCCATGACCTGCTTTTTATTTCAAGAAACAGATGCAAAGCACGGATTGCAAAGGCTTTGCTCTATTTTGTTTCAGAATTCATTATCCCACTGGCTGATACTTTCGCAGTTAAGATTCAAACAATACACTTGCTATGCCACACAAGACTAAATTTTCAGCCACATTCAAGTTCTGGTAGGGCAAACATGTCAGCCTTGTCTTTTGTTGGCAAATGGGTATTTGTATTTTCTAAAGAGATTGTGGGAATAATACAGTCAACATTAAAGACTGTCGCACAGAGTTTGGTCAAAATGTCCAAAAGTAGACTTCTAATAATAATCAGGCTTCTCAAACTCTGCACAAATAGAACTAAAATAATTTATAGGGACATAGAACCCTGTCACTGCTCTTGATCTTAGCATTACTTGGATACTTCAGGACTGTGAGAATGAAGATACTTTTAGTAGTCTGCTAGATGTTAATTTAGCACCTTAACCTATTTGATCTGTGTCTATCTCACCAGGTTAAGCATGGTGGTGAAAACTGCTGGATGTGGAGGTACATTGCTCTATTCCCATTTACAGAAGCTCGGTGCTCAAGCCACCAAGAAGGCGTGAAAACAGCTACCTTTGGGAATGGTTCCTGGGCAATTAAACATCATGGATGTACTTGGGACTTCAGTAAAAGAGATGGTGTGAAAAGCCCATGTGTATATCTAATGGTTTAGTAGCAAAGAGGACTTTGTTTCAGGGTGCAAGAACATTCATGGACATATTTGGATTTATTATCTTAAGTGAAGTGATTTGTGTCAAACTTTTGCTTACACCTCTTAGGGGAGTCAAGTATAAGGTAGTACATTTGGGTAATCCCGTGGTTTTTACTCTGTTGAGAAACTTAGCTTTCCAGGAACATCATTTTTAGAAAATTAAATCCATCTGGGTACTTCAGAGTTCTCAGCTACCTATTGGTCTAAACATCTCCCATGTCTGTGAAGGACCTTGCTTCCCATATGATACCCAAGAGGAAGAACTTGTTCAGGAATAAATCATTAATATGGGGAACTTAGCACAAAAGCTGCATCTAAGCAGAAAGGCATAAGAATTTATGTTGATGTGTTACAAGTGAGATTTCCCACACTACACAAGGAACTATCAGGCATCTCACTCCCTTGTCTCCTCCTCCTTTCCAAACACAGTTATGGGCTTCTGGTGTTTGGTGTGGGCCCTGCTATTTGTCGTCTCACACTTCACTGAGTGCCTTTTACTTGTGGGCTGGCAGTGAAAGCAGAGCCTTTTCAGGGAAAGCTGTCAGCTCTGGGCTCCCAAGATGGTGTGGCAGGGGCAGTTTCTTACCTTGGCTGTGGCTGAACAAGCGTGTGATGGAGCTGCAAGGGAGTGGCTTTCAAACAACGTTCTCTTTTATTTTTGTTTTTATTATTTTCTCTCAAGGCAAAGATTGGAGAATCACTGTGAATCTACAGCAAAGGGATCAAGCTAATATTCAGGAGCATTTATTTGGAAAGCCCATATTCTCTATTCTCTCTTCCGAGGCTGAAGTCAAACCTCATACCAGAAACATCTGCTCATCTTGCCCAGGGTGAGGGAGATAAAAGTGAAGATTGCACTCCTTCCCCACCCCTTCTCTCCTGAAGCAGAGCCTTGGAGCTGGAGTGGGAAAACTCTCTAGCTTGTTTTTTCTCAGCCCACAATGTAATGCAACAACAAATTTTGCACAGGAGCAGTAAGCAATGCTTGTTGTTTGTACATGCCATTGTACGTATGAGTTGGGATCTAATGCTACCTCAGATTTTAATTACTCCAAGTGGATTTGTCCCTTTCTTTAAAGGTATATGAATTTTCCACTTTTTATTATCAAGTCAGAAATGTGCCATTGCCTGAGGACTGTTCAGTACCTGTTCATCCAATAGCCACACAAGTTATTAGGTGCCCATCTGAGAAAGATCACAGTAGAACACATTCCACAGTGCTACAAAGAGGGCAAGCACACTTATCTAAAGTGGATCAAGAGAACACACACATCTATACCACATGTTCTTTTAATTAACAAACACTTTACCAGCACAGTAACTCGTATTCAAAAGGTGCATCTGAATGGAAATCTGACTTTAGACTTGCAAACTGCTCTAATGAGAAATTAAAGCTGTGGAATGGTCTTATCGGAAAGGATTTTGAACACTTTCCTTGGACTGAGAAACAAAATCCCTGAATGCACTTTTGTGCTGAGAGTCACTGAACGTTACTAGCTTTTTTAAGGAATGTTTTTAGCTGGCTATTAAATGAGGTTGGAACCAATCACACAATCTCTCACTGATGATTTCTGGAATAAAGCATGAAAAGAACTAGATAATTTGATCCCACATTTCCTCTCCTGGTTCTTTCATTTTGTTTAGTGCTTGTTACTGATTAAACAGCATTCAAATGCCAAGAAAGGGAAGGAAGGTGGGATGTATTTTGAAGGCCTTAGCCAAAAAAAAAAGTTCATTAAATTTCTTTCCAAAAGCAACTAAAGACCTCAAGGAGAAATACCTTTGTATGTTTTTGAAATGTGGCTCCTTGGAGAAAAAAAAGAAAACTGTATTTCCTTGGACATGGCCAGCTAGGGCATAGAGAGAGGATTATCACAGGAGCACTTAGGAGCAGAGCTCCTCAGGGACTGGGCCTGTTCAACTTTCTAAAAATCTTCCTATTCCAGAAAAGGAAAAAATATTTGTCAGTTTTTCCAAATATGAACTAAATAGGAGAACTGTAAAGAACATGCAGAATTACTTTCTTTTTTCCAGAGATGAATTTCTGAAGTGATAATGCATGAGTTTTTCAGAAACTCTATTAAATATGACTTAGCAAGGGTTAATAGACCAGGGTCAAGAGAACACATGTGCAGAAGAAGCCAGAATTTGGATCTGTGGAGCTTGCCACATGCTCAACCAGGGCCGAGATTTAGCTGGCCGATAAAATTTTCAGGAGTGTTAGTGAAAGCCTATGAATTCTGAGCTGCAGATTTTTGCTGGCTTTGTAGCAATCAGGAGGTATTTCTTCAGGCTAAACAGATGACTTACAGACCTCTTAGAAGTACCATAAAAATGAATATTAGGAAATAATACGCTCCATACTATGTTGGTTTTGTGTAATACATTGCATAATGTTTCTATGCACAGTACACTTCCTTTGTTGTGTGAAATATTCACAAGCTTTTTCAGAGAGATATAATTTTTCTACTGTGGCATCAGCTGTGTAATCAATGTTTTATTGGCCAACAAGATTGAAATGCAGCTCGTTCAATATTATTATGTGATTGAGGTTAGAAATCCCTCCCCCACCTCCAAAATAAAGTATTAGATAACCTTTATTTAACATTCTAGTGGGTAATTCATTTCAACTGAATACTTACAACTGATACTCTCAGACAGGATATTTTTATAGCTGTGGAGGCTGGAATGGTGGCACTGCACATATGTTTAATTCCTTGTCATCATGATGATCAGCAATGTTTGTTTGCTAAAGGCAGGTGGAATGAAGCTTGTAGTGGTAGAGATCTGGCAGCAGTGACAAACTGTGCACAGTTTCCACTTCCTTTCAACAACAAGACCCTGGGAAAACCTGCAAGAGCATCGGATCACTTTGTTTCAGTTTTGGACGCCTGCTCTGAATAAATCTCTGTCATCATCAGCCTCCCTCAGAGGAAAGACTCAGGCATTCAAGAGCACAAACTGGATGCCTTCTTTTAGGTGTCCCATCTTAGATGATCAGTCGAGGGTGAAATAATCCATTCTGTTTCAATGCCTATTTCTTTCCAAAAATTTGTAAGGCAAGCTAGGAATCTCCCTAGCTGCGGAAGTCTACACTAAAGATGTTTAATCAGATGAAGTCAAATTTATAGAAAAGGCCAAAAGTCTACCCAAAAGCTCTTTATGACTGTATAAAATATTGCTAGGGAGTAAAAAATCATCTTACAACAAAGAGCAAGAAGTAAAACATTCTAATGGAAATGGCTACTACACAACCCTATTTCTGTGTCCTACTTCAATGAGAGATTTTGTCACAAAAAATGGTAGAAGGAAAAGAAAGAAATTAGAAGCATATATGGTGGAAAAAATTTTAATATTGTTATTGTCAATTATATTTCAAGTTTATTGTCCAAAAGATTGCAGAAATACAAAGCTTTACAAGTTGCTGCACATAAAAATAACCAGATTGAGCAAACACTCATTGCAAATTCTTTCAGTGTAAAATAATTCACAAACAGAAACACCTTAAGGTTGTAATGCATCTTGAAGCATGTTGATGTGACAAGTTGCAAGATGAATGCAATTTAGCAGGTATACATTAGGACAAGTACTGTATCACATGTAAATACTTCCCTTTTTTCAATAGAATTTAGGTTTCTAATACTCCAAACTGCTCTGGAAAAGTCCATACAAGCCCTTTTAGGCAATATGAGCACAAATTAATGTATTATTCCTGAGAATGAATCTAAAGTTACACATGATGAAGTGTAATCAAGACAAGTAAAGTCAGAAATTTACCACCCATCATCTGGTACCACGTAGCACTGACTGTATGTACCTTTTTGATATGCAATCAAGAATGATCGAATCATTGTGGCATAAGAAATCAATGCCCAGCAGCTGGGTGGTAATAATTGACTCTTCATGCTTTCCCCCACCATTGGGGAAACATATTTGCTTCCTCTAATGTATTCTGTTTCATTATTGGAATAAGCCAGGAGGCACAACTGTCCAGATGTGGGAGCTCAGCTGCATAGTGGTAATTTGTTCACCTGTCGTATCTCAGCTGTGTTAGATCATGTGTCCGCACCTGCTGTGCTATATGCTCTGGACCTGGTTCTTTCAAAGGGCAAAGAAAAATTTTGAAAAAATTCCCTTGTGCATCAGTCAAACAGAATTTTTAATTACAGTCTAACCAACACAGACATGTCAATGACAACAAGCACAAATAAATAAATCTCTCAGTTCAATCTTTTCTCAAGAATTGTTGTGGATACCGTAATCTTTCCTGCTAGTAAAAAGTTTCAGAAGAACTAAGAGCAAATGTTTTAAAAAATAGTACTGTTAAATGGCGATGAAGTCTGTATGCAATCTTTCTTCTGAGCACCAGTACAGATGAAAGAAGGATCAGAAAGTTCTTTTTTCTTACTGTTACCCGCAGGAGCAGACACTGATATGGAAAATCACGCTGTCCCACTGTTTTTTAGAGAGGTGGTCCTGAACTCAGTCTCTGAAATCAAAACCTGTAGAAGCTGTCTTCAGTCAGTTTTCCATCTTCTGTTTCAGTAGGCATCTCCAGCAGACTCTTTCTGAAAATCTCAGGGACAGTAAAGGTCAAGTAATTCCTTAAGATTATCCTTTGGGACATATCACAGTGAAAACAGAGAACAGCATGAACTGTAGGAAATGGTTTCTATAAAATACATATTGGAGCAGCACAGCAGGATAGGACTCCATGAATAATTGTTTTCTTGATTTGGATGCTAAATGGAAGAGAAAGTTTTTTTACAACATGCAATTTTTAAACTTGTTTAAATTAAAAAAAAAAAACACTGGAAACATTGAATTTGATTTGTAAATTAAGAATTATTGTAATTTTGGAAATCTTTAGGGAAAATGATACCAATGGCTCTGGAGGATTTTGTTTAAAGTCTTTCCCCAAAATACAGGAAGGAAGTGAAATGTGTCCCTTTTAATCAGTCCTTCAATAATAAGTGAGCTGTTTCAGGACTGGAAGACTGGAGTTCATTTCCCTACTTTGCCCAGGGGAAGAAAGACTCACATCTCCTATGGATAGTTCCTTAAATTGCTACAAGGCTTTTTGAGTGGCTTGGTTCTCAAATTGTACTATCATAATTGGTAGAGTCAGACCCCCTTTCTGATTAAAGCTACAAGATTACTATCCTCCCACCTTTTCCTTGGATAGCTGTTCTGTTTCCCTTCTTAGTGCTGCTGCTAACCCTTGTGAAGCCAGGAATATCTGCAAGCTACATCCATGTGGAAGAAAAAAAGTAATTCCTTGTTCCTGGATCTGATCCTGTCTCCAGGTTTGCTGCACAACTGTAAAGGTGTGAAAGGAGGAGTGGGACTGCACTGCTGGAGATGGCAATGGAGCATGCAGCCCAGGGTTTTAGCTGCCTGTGACCCACAGCTTGAATTTTGAAACCAAGCTCTCTCATTTCATCTTAGCTCGAATGAAAAGAGCAGCTGTCGAGCTCTAAGGGAACATAAGCCAAAGCCATGCAAAAGAAGAAAATTTAAAACACAGGCAGAAGGAGAATTAAGTCCTCAGGAGAAAACTACTGACATGTGATGGCACAAAACTCCAAGAAATGAGAGCAATTTGGGAAGGTCAAAGTTCAGTCATTTCCAACAAGGAAGTTGACACTTCCCCATCTGACTGATGGCTACCTGGACAACAGACACTCTCAGGGTGCCTCTGCCACGGGCAGCAAAGTGTGCTCCTGCTGAGCCTAGTAGCCTGTTATCCTTCACTGCCTGCTGTGTGCATTAACTGATTAATAATTGTTGTGAGCTCACAGAAGGTTTGTATTCCTGCCTGCAGTGTCTGTGCACCAGGCAGGCCACAGGGCTACCCACAGCCCTGCTTTTCCTGACTCTAAATATGACACTACAACGGGCATGAGAGAGGCTGGCAGCTACTCATTACATCATTCACTTTGAGGGGTCAATAATTGCAACAAAGGAGACGTTTCGATCCCCTCCTGCAGGGTGGGGAACCAAGTCTGGGTCAAAGCCCCAGTCACTGCAGTCCTGGGTGAAATGGGGTGACCATCCAGCCATGCAAACAGTTAATTCCCTGTGCTTTGCTGTAGCCCAGCAAGACCCATCCAGTGTGATGTGTCCTCTCCTGCAAATTAGCACGTGGCCTACCAGCAGCAGAGACAGACATCATATTGCTGGTAATTGACATGCATGGAACCGTGCCAGTCCACACCAGCTGAGAACCTGGCTTATGGACAACTTGCATTGAATTTATTGGCAGCTCAGTTTATGCACATAAGCTTTGTCTTCAGTGCAGAGAGGGGTTTTTCTGTAGGATTTAAAGCTATCTTCCTGTAAAACCCTAGGAGAGACTGGATGCTAGTAGTTTTTGCCACAAATTAGTAGCCAAAATCAATTGCTGTGGGGGATTGTAGGGCTCAGTTCATTTAGTTTTACTGAGGTTACAATCTGTGCCTTGTCATTAGGATGTTGCAGCAAGAGTCATCTCTGCACAGAAACAACCATCACTGAAGACAAGCCGTAGCTGACGCCCAAACTCATAGAACACATTGTGTTTCCTCCAGTGAAAGAGCACATGCTGGGATGAAGACAAAAAATTCACTGAAGGATATTGTTTGGTTTAGTAAGAAGACACATTACATCTCCTTTGCACATTATAACGGTGAGCTAAATTGATCCTAAAAACGTACTGGTCCGTACAAATGGGAAAGCTGCTGCATTCACATGTACATAATGGGCTCATCCCTGCTGGGGAGCCAGCAATAGGTTATGGGTAGTTGAGAATCGACATGCCTAATTGCTTCACCTCGGTAATCAGTGACGAAATGTGGGCCGAGGAGCAGGGGTAAGAGTAGCAGGGGTGGCTATCAGGCAAGCTAATGCATTATTCAGCTATTTCTTCTCACGAAGCTTCATTTCCAAACTAGTGATCTTCACTGTAACTCCCATCCTCTTTTTCATATGTCTCATTAGACCCACTGGACTCATTTACACCTGTTCAGATGAGTTAGCTTTCAAAGGCGATAAATGAAGGGGGAAATGAAAAAATTGCCTACTCCCCAGGGGTATTTCTGTGCTAACCCATCCATTACTGCTTGACTAATGTCCTGAAGCATGAGATTTTATACCCTTTATGCATTTTATTCTGTTCTGTGTAACTAGCTGATATTATCCCTATGTCTAATTAAGATTCCCACTCCTTAATTCTGAAATAGAAGAGAATTGCTGCTGTATTTCCTCACATAAAACTATTTTATGAGCTGACAAAATGATCTTTGTTCACAACCTGTAAAACTCTGCACTTCATGGGAATGAAAAATGTTAGCGAACTTTTCTGGCATATTCTGACATATGAGTGTGGAAAGGAATATGTTGGCATTTAGAGGCTTTTCTGTATTTGGAAATTCAAATGAGGGGATTGAAATCAGTCAATTGTTTTGTAGATTCAGGGCAGATAAATGAATCTGCTACCTCTTTTTTTTTTTGTTTTTTTTTCCCCTGAAGGGAGTTATTCAGATCAAGAAATAATCAGCAAAATTGGCAATCAGCAAATGAGCCAAGTGACATGGTCACTGAATTAAACTCCTGAAGATTCATTTCTCCAAGACTGAAACCTTACTTTACGAATCTGTTGCAAAAAAGAATTCACCTTCTTTCATGAGTTTTTTACTTTGACATTATTTTCAACCCCTCCTGTGGTTTGAAAATTAACCCCTCCTGCATTTTGAAAATGGAAGGAGAAACAGTAAGTAAATGTTTTTAACCCTATCAAAATCAGGTCTATTTTCACTCAGATGTTCTGAAAGAAACCTGTTTGTACACACAGTGTTTTCTAAAGGTTTTACAGAAATGTATTGTATTTCAAAGTTTCATGTTACAAATTTTGCACTTGTAAGAATTTTTTATGAATGAAGTATTTGCTTATCTATGTTTGAGGCTTCTTCATTTAAATATTATAATGAATAGAGGATTTTGCTCTTATGAGGAACAAGATGAAAAGCGGTAGAAATTTGAGGAAGAAAACTGGCAATTTTATAGCTATAATTTTAGGATTCCAGTGCCAGTCTTTTGTCCCAGGTCTTCTCATACTTCTGTAGTGTACAGATTATTAGTGTCTCCCAAAGCGTTTTTCTTTATGAGTGTATTTACTCTACAGATATGCAGATGCTCAGGGTCCTGCCCTTTCATTTAGTTCCTATTTTTCACTTGTGCAGGCTTATAATCATGCTGTTCCAGAAAGTATCTTTGATCTATGTAGGCTCTGACTAATGTTAAAATGTAGATATTAAGCATATTTTTTGTGTGTCAGGGTTCTCTGGAATCTCCCTTAGCAGGTTTTTGATAGCAGCTTCTGTATAATTTAAAGAGCATACAAGATATGCTAATGAGGCACTGAAGGTATTAACAGAATTTGCAAAATTAAGATTTGAAAGTAGTCTCTAAAGGAGCCCTTGGAATTTAACTTACATTTGCAAGGACAAATGTACATATTTTCTGTTAGTGGTTTTCTAAAAATTGCATTCTCCGCTGTTTACAATGGGATGAGGTTTCTATAGCTTTCTATAGCTTTAGATAGAAATTTATCAAAATAGCATGGTTGATTTTTTACAACATTTAGTCTTGGGATATGTTTTCTTGAGAGGACAGGGAATATTTGCAGACCTATTTCCATCACTCCGTCTTCTGCTTGTAGAATATAAAAGGGCCTGAAGTGCTCTCTAAGAGTAAGACTGATGGATAGCCTTCATCTTTAGCCTCCACACAAGCAATTCTCCTGCAAAAAAAAAGAAACAATAAGAGATGTATTTAATGAACTTCAGGTGACAAGCAGTGCAGAGCACACACTGCCTCTTCCTCTCCCATGCTGCCATCCTTTTCAGGATAAGAACCCTGCCCCATGGTGACCATCCATGCAGCACCTTGCATGCAGCACCTGCTCCAGTCCAGGCTGGAAGGGCAGCTGGGAGCACATCTGGGAGCTGAGCCCCTGTCCAGGAGAAGCCAGGGGATATTAGATGCTTATTTTCCCTGTATCTGGAACCACCAATGTCGGTATTTTAATGGGTGAATATCCCATGTGCTTGTCCCTATGTTGTGTACAGCTGTGTTGATGTCTAATGACATCTAATGCAGCAACAGCTTTTTGCACTGGGGCAGCCCTTCTGAAGAGGAAGGACACTGCAGAGCATGGCTTTACCCATGCACTTTGTCTCTGAGGCCTTACTGGCCCAGATACTGATCATAATTTGAACAAAGCTGGAGGCTCTCTGGTTTTCAGTGTGTTTTTCCTTGATCTTTTTCAAATGACCATCTATCTTCTATATCACTCAGTTTTCTATAGCATCCATCACTGTTCAATCTACACAGTTCCCTGCTAAATCAATTCTGTGCTGTGAAGTCCCCGCAGGACTCTGCGGCTGTTTCTGCTCAAGTCCACAGACTGCTTGGGGAATACTTTGTTTTAAATCATCATCATTCTCAAAACCTTTTAAATTGTGCCAAAGTATGACTGTCTTTATAGTATGGACAAAGAAGGACTTAGGACTGTGTGTTTGGAGGGATACAAGATAATTTAAGAGATGTGGTTTTGGTCAAAATGCCAAAATCTTTTTTTGAAATCAATTTATAGGGAAATAATTCTCTTTAAGCAATGTGTATTGAATCTTCACTGCCTTGTGTGGAATTCTTCACTGTTTGAAAAGGGGCTTTGCTGAAGGAAATAAAAGAAATTGAAGAAAACAGAAATGTGTTGTGTCTTAGAGAATCTGTTTGGCATTGTTGTAAGGTTCTAGAACAACAGGTTATGAAATACAATACTTGCTGATTTGTATCTGATGCTGTTAGTTACAAACCCTGGCAAGTTGTAAGAGAGTAAATATATTAGCACATATGATAAAATTGCACTGCCTCACCACACTGCTAATGCTGTAGTAGTTACTCAGTAATACCCAGTGTTGAGGGTATTAATGGAAAGGGATAAAAGATCTGGTGGCTGCCTTTGACCTTGCTAGGGCTGTATGTGAAAAGGCATGTCACTTAACATCTCCACTGGCATGAAACATCTGACCAGGACTTGGTTTCTGTGCTCACCTCATCTACATAGCCTTATTGCTGTGACTTTAGTCTTCCTTCACTTCCACTCTGATTCCTGTTTCACCATCAGCCTCTGCTCAAATTTGCTCTAATTTTTGCACTTGTGGAGGAGAAAACTGCTGTCTCTGCACAGAGCCCCTCTGATAATCGATCAGGAGAGCCTGCACAGGGAGTGGCATGCTGCCAGTCACCAGCTTTAGCTTGAACTTGAAAGATTTTGGAGTCAGAGCTGTCATCCTGATGTTTGTTTCTTCCAAAAAGGTGTCAAAGAGATGTTGGTCTGAACCTACAGTATTTTGAGTGTGTGGCCTTGCAGATGCTTAGGAGAACCCCAAAAATCAAAGTGAAGAAACACGTGCAGCTCATGGGAAATGATGCAGAATCAGCTTTGTTGAGTGCTTTGAGATCTCTGGCTAAGGGAAGAAGAAAGCACTGCTCATATCAATATCTAATTGGTGTAAAGTAGATTTAAATGGACTTTGGTTTGGTGGGGTAGTTTAAGCTCTTCATGACTAATGATATTCAAATCCAGTTTTCATTCAGATAATGAGAAAAAAATTGATGAGCGAAAGCTTCTATTTCCTTAACTTCTAACACAACATTTTGTCTGCCCTGCCCAAGCTGTCTGTGTCTCTGGTCATCTTTCCTCCCATACATAATGATGAAACGATTGGTGTCTGTGTCGGGAAAACTCCCAGCCATGCAACAGTACTGGAAGAGAGAGGGTGCAGCCTTGTGAATTTATTCAGGGCTGTCCAAGAGCTCACAGCACGAGGAATCTCTATCAGTAACAGAGAGTGCAAGAGACGCCTGGAGCAGAGTGGGATAGTGCCAGGCGATGCACAGAGGCAATGGTCCAGCACGTGAAACAAGATTGTTTTCCCCATTAATTTCCTCTCCTATCTCATCTTCCCACCTGCTGTCTCATTTCCCTGCTGAATCTGGCCATTCAGCTGTTTCTCTGTGGGAAGGGTCATTCAGCTGTTTCTCTGTGGGAAGGGTCTTCCTCTTGCAGTGGCTGTTGTGCAGTGGGACCCTGCTTCTTGCCTCTGGCTGTTAATGCCTCCTGCAGTGTGAATGAGGAGTGTTAATTCAGGAGGGAGATCAAGAGAAAAGCCTGGGCTATGAGCTGTGAGCTTGATGCATATTGAGTAGTCTGCCATAACTGTCCACAATGATTTGTCCTTTCTACAAGACAAATGTTTCTGTGATAGGAAATGAGAGTCACCTGGCTTCTCTTCCATTCGTTGTTTAAGTAACTGGTATATGATGTCAGATAAAATCACAGAATCATGGAAAGGGTTGTGTTGGAAAGGACCTTGAAGATCAACTTCCACTGACTTTGCCATGGGAAGGGATCCCTTCTGCTAGACCAGGTTGCTCAAAGCCCCATCCAACCTGATCTTGAACCCTCCTGAGAATGGGGCAGCCAGAGCTTCTCTGGGTAACTTGTTCCAGAACCTCACCACCCTCAGAGTAAATAATTTCTTCCTAGTATCTAATATAAATCTATATTCTTTCAGCTTGAAGCCCTTACCCCTTGTTTAAACCACTACTGCTTCATATCATGTCCATAAGCATGGACACAGATCAACCTACACTCTTCCCAACAAGTTCACAGCCAAGCTTATACAAAAGGAATCTTTCCATATATCCCTGCTCAAACAAAATATTGCTCTGCAGCTGCCTGAATTTCAGTTAATCTTTGGGACATTCCCAGTAAAGTATTTTTCTCCGGCTGACAGTCAATATTGCATTCTCATTAGTGACTGTGTAATATGTTTGAATTGTACAGAAACAAATATTTACAACTCATAGGGGTAAAGAAAGCATTAAGGAATAAGTTTCTGCTGCTGAGGCTCGCTCTAATTATGTGCTTCAAATTCATATAGGGTTGTCCTATTTCAGTGTTCATGGTGAATGAGCCAGTATTTAGTATGGAAACACCATGGAACCATAAGTTAGTTTGTTTTTTGTTTTGTGGTTTTTTTTAATAAAGGCGAAAAATTTCTATGACTTTTTATGGTCTACAGTTAGCCAGAGGATATGAAACATCTGCTTTTCTGTGGTAAGTAAAGGATAACTCCAGCTGAGCATCCAAACACAAAATTAATCTGTATTTTATGATCTATCTAAGAGAAACCAAAACCTAATGCTAATTTAGATGACAGAAGGGTATGTTCTAAAGAAATTTTTGTAAACAGTATTAAGCAATTAAATAAACCAAACTGGGGACTAAATATTATGTCTGTTTTTTTTTTTCCAGAGGAGTTAGTTTTGTAATTGTTTTTCTGGTAGAACTTTCCCTTTTGATTGGAATTAAAGCTAATTTTGGTCATACCTAGAGAAAAAAAAAAGGCAAAATAAACATTTATGCAAGCTTAAAGGATGGAAGAGCACAAAACGCTTAATAATTCAATTCAGACTGTTGTTCATCAAAAAAGATATCTGAGGCAAAGCCAGTGAGCACTGTTCCAACAGCAAAGAATGTAGAAATGAAACTGACTTCAGACAGAACCAAGCTGATAAATATTGCACCTAATGGAGGGAAAAAGTTAAAAAAAAAAGAAAAAGAAAAATTAAGCTAAATGAAAAAGGAAGCAGGCAAACAAAAAAAAAAAGCAGAAGCAAACTAGGTATGGATTTTATCTGGAGAATGTTCTTTTAAACAGGTTATTTTAATTGTATGCTTACTATTTTCTTCCAATTATTTCCACTAAATTTTACTTGTAAGTCCAGTTTTGTTCCAAAGCAAAGTTCTTTTCTTTCTTGTTTGTAAGTGTATATTGATTATTTTACTCTGCTTGCAGTGGAGCTTGAAATGAATATTTTTCATAGTTTCCTTGGTTGTGCACCAGCATTATAAATAATCCTGGCAGAATATTAGTAAGAGGAGGTGAAACAGGGCCTGAACACCTTGATTATCTTGATATAACTGTAATGACATAAATAAGTTTGGGACTGATTTATACTAATGAGATTAGAACCAAGCCCTGTGAAAGCAACGTGTAAACACTACATTTGACTTGTCTGACTTTTATTTGCAGGGCCCATTCTTGCTGATGTCCGCAGCAAGGAGCTCAGTAATACCAACACACGCTGGCCTGGATGGGCTTTTTGTAATACCATTGCTAGCCTTAGTGAGGCACATTGCCTTTATACTGGGCTGTAATGGAAGCCCTGCATTTCCATGATCTTCAGTTGATTAGAGCATAGCTATTCCTGTGGGTGGATGCTTTAGACTGAGGGGATGGAGTCATTGTGGCTTCCATATAGCAGTTTATAGTTTGGCTAGTTGACCACATATACACTGCAGATGAGAGGAGAAATATCACTTCAGGCCAAGACAGGCATCTGCATAAGTGACGTCCTTGTTCATCTTACACCACCTGTCTCTCTCCTTGGAACAGAGCATCCCAGACTCTTTGAGACCAGCTCAATAGTACATAGTCCCTCCTCCCTTTCCTCCTTATGTTACTGCCTGCTTTGTTTCAAGGGATATATGCCATACTACATGATGGAAAAGATTATTTCTGATATCTGTACTGAGACTCTCACATGTGCTCTCCTGTCCATCCTGCCCTCCAGACTGCCTGAGGAACATTTTCCTCTTCTACCTTTTGCTTTCCCAGCCAGGATTCCCCCCATGCAGTGCTAGCTGTGTGTGCAGTAGGGAGAGATAGCTGTGTGATGCAGAATGGTGAGAGCTGTCAGTCTGAGCCATGCTGGCACATATTGGGTCACAACTTCTCAATTTCAGGAAATCCAGAAGTTTCAATATTGCAGGGTTAAAACTCCTTATGAAAAGTAATTACATTTTTATTTGAGCTGAAGAAATGTCACAATAGATTTGAGATTTTGCATTCAGGCCAGTGACAAGAGGAACAAGGAAGATGGTTATGTGCATATAAGGCAAGCAAATATGTAGCACTGCTGGGATTATAATTGGAATGCAGCAGTCTATTATAAATGTGTTACAAAGACAGCGCAGAAAAGTTAGGGACAGTTCAGAAGACAAGTAACAAAGTTTTTTCAAAGAAAACTTCAGGTTTTCCAGAGAAATTCAAGAGCAAGAGGCTTCTGCACACAAGGAAAAGAGTCTGAGGGAAGACAGAGTAGAAAAACATAGAGAAAAAGATCACACAAGGCTTGGTGTTTTGCCCTTGCATTGCACTTGGTATTGCTGTTTCTCCTTATGGCTGGGGCCAGACTTGTGCAGGGGGTCAAGCGACAGCCAGGAGAGACCTAACATGTCCCTTATGTGTGATCTGCACAAATATAGAAAACAGCCTGGCAACAGCCAAAGTCCTCAGAATTTTTTGCCCATCGACCCTAATGTGTTTATAAACACATAATCAGAGGAAAAAGTAATAGAGAATATTAAATGTCATTACTTGTGTCACACAGGTTTTTTTAGTTCTTCTAAGCCTTCTAATGTTTACATATTTGTAACAAACTTTCTCACACTCTTTTCTGTAAATATTTAGTGTTTTACATTCTTTTCTAGAGGAGGAGAAATTTAATAGACTGTTAGCTTGTCCAGTGTCATTGGAGAAGTGGCACTGTCATCCTCCAATCCACTGTCACTTTTAGAAATATATAAATGTTAGAGTCAAAATTATGCCACCCTCTTTTGTACCTTAGAAATTCCGGTATCCATGTTGTTTTATTTCATGTCCTAAAGCAGCAGATTTGCAATTGATTTTGTTTTTGCATATTTGCAACAGATTTTGATTTTGTTTTGGTTCAAAACATCCCCGGTTTTCATTCTACAACTCACACTGGTGGAAAAAAACAAAGCAAAACACCATAAAAAGACCTAATTTCTTTCAACATTGCCCAAATGAGCTGTACTACAATTAAAAGTAAAAGTCAATTGTGTCCCTATAAATATTTATCTTCATTTCACTCTACATGTGGTCGCACTAGAGATAAGCTGGAGACAACAGACATTTCTGGCCTTAGTTCATTACTCCCACCCTTTGCACTGAACAGTAGCATACCCACTATGGTACCAGCTGTAGCCACGGCTTTTCCTGCAGATATCAGACCTGATGGTCCCATAGAGGAGTGTGGCTGCTGGTCTGTGGATACAGACCACTGCTGTTTTCCTTGCTCAGAAATTAACTGCACACAATCCTCACTGTCTCTCTGAATATCATAATTGCTTGCTTTATAATTTAGGAAATTGAAACACTTCTGTCTCAGAGGTTGGAGCACTTCAGGCAAGGAAAAGGCAAAAGAGTCTTATTTTTCTCACTGTGGGTTATCTCAGGCTGAAAGAGAAGAAAGCTTCTTTATTTTTCTTCCTAATTATATTTCATAGAAGTCCCAGAAAAAGCCATTTCATCAAAACCCCTTGAAAGAGCATGGGGTGATGTGAAATATGGTGTGCTTTCCCAGAAGAGCTATTGGAGTGCCCTTTCTTGGCAATGCAAAGTACACACTTGAGCACTCAAGGGGCAAGTGCTTCCCTTCAAATGCTTCCCAGTTGAAAAGGAGGCACTGAAAGAGAAATTGCTTTCCGTGAGCTTTGACATGCTGTGTAAGGCAAAGAATGATCCCACAGAGACTTATTGAGCTCAGGGTATACCTGCATTGCCCTCAGAGCAGCTCACCTGGAACAGACACCATATCCTGGAAGAGGACAGCAGCCTAAGCCCTGCTGAGGAGAGCTCGGGGCTGCTGCAGCTTGGCCGTCACCGTCCGAGAGGTTTAAAGGGAGTGTCTCTGCATGCTCTGCACACATCTCCCCTTTGCTTGTGGGAGGCAAGTTCAGATCCCTGTAGTATTAAAGCAGAGTCTGTGACCTTGGGAAGAAGACCTCTCTCTGGGCAGTCACTGATGGAAAGTGAGGGATCCAGGCAAACACCACAGCACTATGGCACTATGGCATGATGCCTCTACCAGCAAACACATTCAAGAATAAAAAAATCATTAGATTGTGATTCCCAGTGCATGACCAGCTAAAGTGAGAGAAAATGAATCTGAAATAAATCCTCAGCATCTCTGTAGAGAAAAGGAAACTGCACTCAGTGTCTTCCTTCCTCCATTTTACCTGCTTTGAGTCAGAAGTACTTGGGCCAAAATAACTCCTCTTTTCTTTCTTGTGCTCTGGAAATCTGATCTTAATAGTCTTTTGAGACTTTCCAGTGGGGACCAAATCTATTTTCTGTGTTTACACAGAAGGTCATGGTCCTTTAGTCTGTCTTCAGGGCAGAGACAGACTCACAAGGATCATACTGTAGAAATACAACTCATTAAATCTTTGACTGCTTCAGTTTAAAATATGCATCTTCTTGTCATGTTATAAGACAACAATATGTACTTATTTTAAATAGATTCCTAGAAAGACAAAGTTGATATTTTTTCTCACCTGCACACTTTTGGGGTTACCAGAAGTAGCTAATTTCTTTCATCATCTGAAGCTAAATTTGATGTAACTCTAAACTCAGGTAAGCAAGTCATACTGTCAAGCTTAGATATTCAAAACTGGACAATACACAGCTAAAGGTAAACACCATTATAAATAGAACCGATTTTCTTGTTTCCTGAGACCTTATTTTATTTTTTTATTGGTAGGTACAAAGATCCCAAGACATTTCACTTTATTTTTAAAAAATTTTTAGTTTTAGACTAATGTGCGTCAGTTCAGGTACTTAACTAAGCTGGAAACACATCTCTTCAAAATCACTCCAGTTTTTCTTTTGTGAAGCAAAGTCTAACCCTGTCCCTCTAAAATCAAAGGTAGGACTTGTACTAATTTCCAAATGGCTGGTGACCATAAGGCCTTCTCCAGATGATCTAAAGAAGGGTTCATTTGCTTGGATGTCATGGTTAATTTGCCACCACTAGTAAGTAGCTGCACTGTCAAGAATTGCACAATTGGGCATTTGGCCCCCAAATTGCTACTTCATTTTCATTTTAACACTCTTTTTGTGGGAATGGAGGAGAAATTAAAGAGTAATTAGGGAAGCAAATACACAACTGAGCAATTCTTTGGTCCTCTGCTGTGCAGGCCAATGACCACAGGCCTAAATAAAAACGGCAAGGGAAGCATGGGTGCTTCATCATTTTTCCCTGTTATTTCAGGCCTTTAGAAAAGTATTCAAAGACAATTTGGTTGCTAAAAATTCCTCCTAATCTGTGAGTGCTAACAACAATACACTTTTAAAAGGGTAGTGGTTTTTTTTTTTTGCATTTTTTATGTGAGGCTGAATCCTCTGATAAATGGTAAATACCTTGATTGATTGCTAACAGGGAACTTCTAGTGAAACACAGCGAATTATTTTTTTCCTGGAAAGTGAACACATAATATATGAAAAACTGTGAGACTTACAAAGTTTGATGGTTTCCAATACTGGTTTTTGAAAATAAATATCCTTTATGCTCAAATACATGTTTGATCCATAGAAGCTTTCATTCTAACTGGTATAAAATGTAGAAAATGAATCACACTCTTCTTGAAGATAACTAAGAGTTTGTTGGAAAAGAATAATGGAATATTCAGAGAAAAAAATAAAACCCCTTTCTGATGAACAAGCCAAGAGAATGACTCAATTTTTTTTCCCCACCCTACTATTTTGCAGCCCCAGGTTAAATCCAACACAGGAGTGCTCCTAGAGAAGAGACTGATAGGTAAACCCCATTAATAGAAGATTATAATGACCTCAAACTGCCCTTGTTCAAGGAGGTAGCATATGGAGAATCCCAAGTGGAAGAAGAAAGCACTTGATATTCCATGGATGCAGCTGGAAATGCTTCCTTTTGACTTCATGAGCATGCATTCAAATAGGCATGACCTTGGATATATTTTTCCCTTGCAGTACACAATTAGAATTGTCCAGAATGATAGTTTATGAGTAATTTTTAATTGTGCATAAATTGTTGTGTTAATAGTGAAAATGGTAGGTCACCAAATTACTATAAAATTTCGAGTTAAATGCTTTATACTTTTAAGTAATTAGGTTTGTGTAGTAACCTGTTGCCATTTAGTACATTTATTTTAATATTTAACCACAGATGCTCTGTCAGCAGAAAATTGAGGTCTCTTACTGGAAAGAGAAGAAGGAGGAAGTGAGTGATAATGAAGGTTTTATTTCATCCTGCAGGTGACATTGAAGACATATTGCCATCTGGCATGATAAACATTATAATATATCAGTGCTTGTTTGCCAGATGTTGCTAGACACAAATAGACAGTGGTTCTGATGCATAGGGATGATTTAGCAAAATGTATCTTGCTAAACTGAGGCATCTGAGTTGTCACGTTTTATCTTGCTTCCACGGGCTAGGTATAAAACAGGAGTGGAATGAAGTTATTGAAAATTAGGCAAATTCTACAGTAAAACCAATATTCTACTATAGACCAACAGAAATAAGACCACTGTGTGTAACAGCTAGTTCAAATTGATAGTGTTTGAAATAGGCCAACACGCGATAGTGTGCTCTGCCAACACTTCATACATTCATGCAAGCATTTTTCAAACAGAGATTGCAAGGCAAATAAATGCACCCATATTTCCTAGTTTTTCAAAGCAGAACTTTTTAATTTCCATTTTGATCAGAGTGTGCATGTGTCTGGGTGCGTGTCTAGGTCCTCACTGTCTGGGAGTTTTTTCATCTTCCCTAGCTGAGACATAGAAAGTCATAAACATTAGTATGCCTTTCACACAGAAAATCAGACACTTTCTGTCCCGCGTTGCCTATACATCAAATAAAGCCAAGGTGGTAGGGAACCCTGGACCCTCTGAAAATTGAAGGTGAACATCAGTAGGCATTGCAGACACTAGAAGGAAATTTGAGTGGCAAGCATTCCTCATTACCCTGAAGGTAGTCTGTTATTTTCTTCTGTACTGTAGCTATACCGGGAGTCAAGAGAAGCTGGATAAAAACCCAAGACACAACAAGCAACCAATAAAACCCTGGAAAATTTCTTTCTTCATTTCAGTCTTTCTATAGTAACCCCTAGCACAGCCTATGGAACACACAGGAATGAAAATATAAGAATGAAACTGGAATAAAAGGTGTCTTTATTCTATGATCTTATGCATATTTTCATTTCTCCCAGAAACACCCTGTCTATTCAGAATAATAGAAGAGGGATTAAAACTGGGAGAGTTAGGAAATGGCAAGGAAGATATCAGCCTGATAAAGCATCTATCTAGGTCTAGGCTGCCACTTTGACACATTGGTTTTACTGATGCTATAGACCAGACTGATGAATGGTATCAGAGAAGAAGAAGAAATAAATAAAAGAGCCAAGAATAAATAAAACATTGCTGTCCTCAGGGCAGGGCTTGTGTCACATTATTTCATCTCTTGAGAAAAAATGAAATATCTTGCTGGGTTAGGCCAGTGGCCCACTCAGGACAGGCTTCTGACAGTGCAGCAAGGGAGACTCTGAGCATGAGCCAGTCTGCCACCTGTAATGGGCTTTCCCCCCCCCTGTATTCCCCAGAGTGCCCAGCTGCAGTCAGTTGTGGCTGTGGATGTGGTACCTATGGCTAATCTCAGTCTGAATCTGTTGGTCCTGTCTCTTTCCATAGCTTCCCATGGGAACAACTTCCCTGGCTGTGAAAAGCTAAATCCTTTAAACCGTTCTTAGCTCCTACAAGCTTCAGTGTTCTAAAGCTATTTCTGAAGGGTTCCAGATAGTTCCAACATTGTGGGATCTGTTGAACAATAATTCTGCATCTTTGTAATCTACTGACTTCATGTTTTTTTTAAAATTCAATCTGACTTTTATTGAGTCTCCTTTCAAAACTGTAAAACAGAGATATTTTTAATCTTTTCAGATACTACAGCTCTGTCCTTATCATAATTTTCTTCTCTGTATCTTCTCTATCTGTGCAGTGACCTTCTGGAGGCATGGAGATAAGAACCATGAACAGTAATCAAGATGTGGATGTGCCAAGTTTTTATACTATGGCTATTGTATTTGGGTGATCCCAGATAAAGGAAGGAATGATGAATCTGACTCCATGTTCTCAGAAAGCTAATTTATTGTGTTATGATACTATATTATATAAAAGAATACTAAACTATACTACACTAAAGAATACAGAAAGGATACTTACAGAAGACTAAAAAGATAGTAATTAAAACTCGTGACTCTCTCTCCAGAGTCCCAACACAGCTTGGCACTGATTGGCCATTGAGTCAAAGCAATTCACAGAAAACCAATGGAACAATCACCTGTGGTAAATAATCTCCAAACACATTCCAAAGGAGCAAAACACAGGAGAAGAAAATCAGATAGTTATTGTTTTCCTTTTTCTATGAGGCTTCTCAGCTTCCAGAAGAAAAATCCTGTGAAGGGATTTTTCCAGAGAATGTGAATGCCACAAGTGGCAACATAAAGTTTTTTGTTTTGTTCTAAGATGCCTTTCTGCTGATACCTGTTGCTTTTTGGTCCCATATAGCAGATCCTTTTTCTCCACTCTGCAAAATGACCACTGACCCCCTGCCTTTTGGTTGCCATTCTTTAAACAGTTTCACATCCATAAAAGGGTTTTTTCTTTAGCCTCTTATCATTGTTTCTTTGATGGTCTTCCCAGAAAGAACCTTCCCAAAACCTTCCTAGGCAACCAAACCTAGGATGTTGATTGGATCAGCTTAGAGATGCAGCCATTGAACCAAGTCAGGAAATCCCTTCATGCATGTTGTGCTGAGACTTTCCCAGGCTGTCTTGGGTCTGTGACCTTTCACTGTGTTACAGACTCTCCTGTCATGCTGAGGCTGGAGGTCAGATTTGGCAGTCTGTGCTTACGAGACCCTGCCTGACCCATTTCTGTGGACAAACGACCTTGGTAGCCCACCATTCCTCCAGCACTCTAGGGGAATTCTAGCTGTGCTGTATTTGACGCATACCAGCTGTGGCTCTGCAACTTCACAGTTTCTTCGGTTCTCTCAGGTGAATGCCATCCAGTCCTGGTGATGTCTTAGTTGCCTGGGGGTTTAAAACACTCCATGTATTTGCCTGTATCGTGTCAACCCTCTGTGACATAGAATACAGAAAAAGTTAGATATGAAGGTATTTCCTCTGCGTAGGATGGAAAAGGCTGATGGTAAGAATTCACTGAGCTTTTTCACTGTGGAATTATGTTCCCTGAACCTCTTTTTCATACTTTGTTCATCAAGCAGTTCCACTGATTAACTCACCTGCATGCCCCTCTTGAAGTATTCAATGAATATGTGACTATCATAAAAAAGCTACCCTGTGCATGCTCTGCAGTCCTAATCCTCCAAATGACCTGTTTTCCTTTTGACCTGTTTCCCTTATTTGAGCAAGCTTTCAATTTTTTAACTGTTGACCTTTTCCTTGTGACAGCCTCCTTAACTTTCCCATTGAGCCATGCAGAATGTTATTAGATTGCTTTGTTTTCCTTTTGAATTATTGCACATATTTTATCGGAGATCCTAATATAATATTTCTTCCAAAACCTTCATGATTCTTATAGATTTCTTGAGTTTGGATTACTCCTTTTAGGCTATGTTTTTATTTGTTTCCTCTGAAACAATTACCTAGTTTTTCTGCAGTCTCTTTTCTTTTGCATTTTATTTATGAGGAAGAAATTCTCCTGAAAAGTTAAATAGGACTATAAGGTCCTTGCTGGAGGTTTGAGTGGATGGATCTGAACCTCCAAGGGCTCTGAGTCCCTTACAACAACATAGCAGTTATTGTTACTATCCGTCTCCTTTTTATTGTTTTTTGAATAACCCAAACCTGTTTGTTTTTTTTTTCTTTAATATTCTCCTTTCCTCCAGAGTCATGTTATATCTGCTGTTCATTTAGACGCTCCCCACACAGATTTTACTGTTTATATATATATATAAATCTTTTGATTTTACATGGCAATATTTCTTGGCATGCTTTTCCCCGAGAACTCTTGGAAAACTGAGGGTCTTTAATAAAAAAGCTGAAAATTTATATATTCCTTGACATTTTGATGTTCTTTATTGTTAATTGTTCTGGTTTTCTGACTTTTCAGTGTTGGTTAATGAAATGATATGAAGCATGTCTAACCCATTGCTCTGAACTTATCTTTTTCTCCTCATGCATTTTTCCTTTTTCAAAACCTCTTCCAGTCCAAAATCCTTAGCTCTTTGCTTGTGAAAATTTCTGAGCATCAACAGGAAAAAAAATGAAATGTAAAAGAGGATGGACCTTCATGTACCCTGAGTAAGATAGACAACATTTATTATATTTGCTAAATAATAAAGTGAGACGATGGGTGTGAAGAGGGATATCCAGTGCAACAACATTTCAGCAATAACTTTCAATTTCTGAGCAAATCTGCATTGATTTTTTTTTTCACTTTCATTTAGTGGTATTTTTATGTCTTCGAAGTTGGCTTTTTTCTTGCTCTTGTTTCATTTTTCTTTGATACAGCATTGTTAAATTCCATCTCATAGATAGCAAGTGCAGTATCTTTGGATTACATTGCTGACATTTCCAAAACTAGAAATACCTGACTATAAAACAAAGAAAAGAAAGTATTTCATGTTATAAATGGCTATTATACCCTGTTCTTTAACTAACTAAATTTACTAATTTCTGTGTATTTAAAAGAGCCAGTTCACAGAGTGCTATGCATATTTCATCCCTAATATGGAGAAGAGAGTAATGGGCTTTTCTCTAATGGGACATTACTAGTGTTTGTGTATAAATTAGAAGATAACAGAGATTAGAGATTAGATATTAGAAGTTTCTGATGTTATTCTTCCTCTAAGGAAGTGTCATTTAACTTCAGATGGTGCAAAGAGGACTTCAAGGAAACTGAAATGAAGAAGGGAGTAGTGGAGTTAGTAAAAGATTTAAAAAAATCAAGGAATACCATATGGAGAGCTAGAAAGCTTAGCACAGGGTGGTGGCTTCCACTTGGGTCTTCATGAGCAAATAAAGACCTCTGTATGTGTTCCTGTACTATTGTCTGGAAGCCCTTTGATTTGTTTTTTATACTGTAAGTTTCTCTGTAATCATCAATAGATAGATGCATTGAGAGAGAAAGATCAAAATTAAAGTATTTCCTATAAACTAACTAGCACATGACATTCTATCTTTAATGAAAACTCTAGAGGAATTCAGTTGAAAGAGCTGATGCTGTCTCCCACCTCTTCTGTAGTTAACAGGCTCCTGCTGAACTGACCTGGGCGGCTCTTGGCGGTGGCAAATTGCTCATCGTTGGTTTCTCTGAGGTAAAGCAGGGCCACGATTTTTTTGTTTTAGAAATAGCTAACTAAAACCACTCAGTTCTGAACTCTTCTGTGTATATGTGTGCCTCTGCAGGAGGTACAGTTGCAATGCACCACATTCACTGTGGAGAAATGTGATCAAGGATGCTATATGTAGTTTAAATCCCATGTGGTTGCAGGAAGAACCTTCCTTCCTGCTGACAGAAAAAATTTGCACACACATGAGCTACGAAATGTAGCTTGGTTTTTTGCTGGGTACAGCCACTTACTTTGATTGTTCCTTTTGTGCTTTTCATTCTGGAAAGGACCATCTGGCTTCAGGAAGGCTCATCTAATGAGAATGATAAATGCCTGCTGGAAGACTGGAAACTTTCTATTACTTTGGTAGGTACTTTAGAGATTCTTTAGCCAGAAGGTTTGACAGACATTAAAGTTCCTTCTTTTAATAATGACTGCTAATATTAAATGCTCCACATTAATATTTAACACCTGTAATAAATGGATTGATTTTCATTGTTCTTCAATTAAAAAAAAATTAAGCATGTACAGCACATGAAAAAATGTTATATTTTGCTTTGAAACCCAGTTTTAATGCATATGATCTTGGCATGTAATCCTAAACATTTAGTAGAGGTGGAATGCATGTAGGATTTGTCAGGTCCTACTGAGTGACCTCTGCTCTCATATTCTGAATGAACAAGCTCCTTTGAAAGAGATACAGGAGGGAATCTACTGGCAGGATCATCTTACCATGCTATATAACAAGAAAGAGTCTACCATGTTGAAAACTTCTGATCCATCTGTTTGTCTTAGTCCTCAAACCCTTATCCAGAGTAAGATATAAGTAGCTCAATGCTTCATTTTTTGTTTAATGCAGACAATACCTCTTCAAAGGCTATTTTGTGGGGTTGGACACAGTCACTCTACTTTTTTTTTTTTAGTTTACCTTGGTAGGTCTGATTATTTTCCCTAACCATTCAAATGATATTTTATGCTCACTTTTTGACTTTTGGGGCCAATATTTTTGTGAAACTGTGTTATGCAAAAAGCTTAGAGGCTTTTGGGGTTTTGTGTTTGGTTTTTTTTTTTTGTCTTTCCCTCAGTAAAAGGAGTAAAAATAGCAATGGTTATCAGTGCATATAAACAGGAAGTATTACTGTGTTGAGATACAGCTACACAACCTCTCTGTCACTCTAATGCAGCTGATTAGTCATAATTCTTGCTACAGGTCAGAAGCAACGAGTTTGGATATTATATGGGATCTCCTGGGAAAGGAAGCCATTCTGTGTTGCATGTCCATAGATTGGATGAGCAGTGACAATGAAGTCTGGACTAGAAACAGCTTCTTTACTTTATAACTCTGGCAAAGTAGTAGCTGTTAACAGCTCCTCTCTGTAGAGGCACTGCAAGGTCATTGTAAAAACGTGTTTTTATTATAATCAGTGTGAACCCATAGATTGTTTACAGGAAATAAAAGGGAGAAAGGAAGGGGAAAGACAGAATGATCAAATCAGAAACGTGCTGGTGCTGAATATAAATCTTTCAGGGACAGGGTTTTGGTTGAAAACTCTAATTTGTAATAATAGGTCCCATAGCTCAAAGTTAGAACAGATGGAACAACTGCCAGTCAATTTAAATTTTGGAGGAAAGAATGATTCTGAAACAAAGACTGGGCTAGAAGCAAAGGTTTTATAATTAGTTGTTGGTCTCTTTGGAATCAGAATGAAATGCTGGGCTTTAGCTCAGGAGAAGACACATAGGAGGTTTCAGTGAGGCCTCTGAGATCCTTCTTCCAAGCATTGTATCCCAGGATCCTGGTCAATGGATATGTGGGCAGGGTGAGGGATGTGATGCATGAGTCTGCACAGAACTGTGCTGTGGAGCATCTGAATTTTGAAGAGAGGGTTTCAAGGGTTTCAAGGACTGGACATCCAAGACCATCTTAGAAGAGTTAAGTTAATTAACAGAGGTAATAAGCTTGCCTTGGATCCTAGAATCATAGAATGGTGGAGTGGTTTGGGTTGGGAGGGACTTTGAATATCATCTTGTACCAACTTTTCTGCCATGGAAGGGATGCCACCCACTGGATCAAGTTGCTCAGGGCCCCATCCATCCTGGCTGTGAACGCTTCAATGGATGGGGCATCTTCCCAGTGAAGCAATATTTAGTTCTAGATAGATTTAAATAATCCCTTTACAAGGTTCTGAGAGAATGCAGTACATCAAGGTATCTTCATAAGTCTAGATAAAAGTGTAGGCTTGAAAGAATGCATGTGTATATCTACACATGGTCCTGCATTCAAACTTCTATGAATACACTGTTGTAAGCACTTTATATTGTCCTACTCCTCCTACACCATCAAGTGGTTTTTACGAAAAAGCCCAAAAACAGTGGAACATCCGAGAGATAATTTTTGTAACAAGCCACAGTAAACTCCTATTGACTACTAGTGGAGAGAGACTAAGTTGGGTTGAATTAATTTCTAAGAATTATAAAATAATTATTTTGCTGGAATGTAAATGAAAGTGGATAGGATACATTTTTTTAAATTTAATTTTATTTAATTTTGTAATAACACTCTTATGGGTCCTCTGAATTCTGTGAAATTTTGAGAGGCTGGGTATAGTCAGAAGGATTGGTAGCATTTTTTATTACATTGGGTTGGGATTTTGGGCTGGGTCCAAAACTAATTTTTGATTGCTTGCAGCTGAGGGTGTTAGGATGAACTGCTTGACCAGGATTGTTCTAGAACAATCACATTCTTTTGGAAGTAAGGCGATAATAACAACTAATATCAAGTCCTTCATAGAATTAATTCAGTCTTTTTGAAGTTCATGAATTGTTAATGAGCAGCCTGTGATTTTATTTGAACTTCTAAATAAATTAATTTCTCAATATTTTTGATAAACGCTTTTTTCTTTCTGGATTGTTTATAAACAATTAATTGCAAGTACTCCTCAATCAAAATTTAATTGATGTTCATTAAGTTTTATCACAGCCAATGTTTTCTGTGTTATATGTAGAGCTAGGCGATAAGGATTTCTTTCACCTTTTAAAAAATTTTATTTTATTAAGATTTAAAAAAGCCCCCAAACATTTTGAAATTTTCTACCAAAGAAGAACTAGGGTGCCATAGTACCCAATGATATCCATTTGGGCTATATAGTACATGCATGGAACAAATCTTTACTCTGTATTTTGAATTACAGTCATATGGAATATTGCTGCTGCTTTTTTCATTTTTTGGTCTTGTATTTTGATATAGACTCATTCTTGACGGAGATTTTATTTGTGCCAAGAAACCTAAAGAAAAAAGTTTTGATTTAAGGCAACAGGATTTTAAGAGGGAAGTGGTTTTGATGAAAATCTCTCTATTAGCTCTCACTATAACACACATCTTAAAACAGGTAAACTTCTCAGAATCAGGAAGAAACCACCTTCATCTGCTGCTTCTTCAATTCAGACTTCTGAGAATAAACCAGTTTAAATATTTGGCACTGGAGGAAAAAAACCCAACAACTTTTCTGGTAAACAACTTTCTATTTGCAGGATTTGAAGCAGCAATTTTTGTACCCCTGAGCAAGCTAGATGAGGTGAGGTGAGATTCACCTGGCCAAATGAAGCTGTCTAAACCCAAGTTAGTCAACTTAGATGCCTTCTAAAGGACATTTTTTCTCTGAAGTTTGAAGTCTACATTTGACAGACTGTAGGTGGCATGGCAGTATTTTTAACCAAACCCTGCTTGTATTATCTGAAATGGTCATTTATATGTCTTTGCATTAGTGGATAAGCTCCTAAGATTTTTTCCCAGAATAAATGTTCTCATTTGCAAGTCCCATAATCTCATGCTGTATGAATTCTTTTAATATTCTTTTAATACCCATTTAGAAAGAAGTGTTTCTTTGAATGCCCAGTCCAGCCAATCTCTTCTCTAAATGGCTCATAGAAAGGAGGGCACACAGTGTGTTTGAAGTTGGGCTGCCTAAAGCCTTTGAGATGAAATGACTTCTAACTTCTGAGATGTGTGCCAAGAAGCACCAAATATTGCTAATCTCTAAAGCTTTTGCTGTTATTGGAACACAAAATAACAAGCTACCATGACATAACTCTTTAGGTAGAGGATACTTGGACTGAGATAGACAGAATTAAATGCTTAAAAGAAATCTGTCCCCCTTCTCCTACACATTTTGTCCTTTCAAGGTGTTTTTTTTTCTTTCTTATAATCCTTTGTGGACATAAGCAAACTCCACAGGGTCCTTAGGAAAGCTTCCTTCACATCACTTTTCTAGTAAGACTTCATACACTTTCCCTATTGCCAGGAACCCTCCAACTATGCTCTGGAGTTTCCTGTTCTGTGTTTGGACTTACTGTGTATTTCTAAATCCCTTTTTGTGCTATTTCATTCCTGAAACTTCACCCAGCTGTGATTATTTCAGGAGGATGCTACTCCTTGTTCAGAATACACCAAAATATGTAATTGGCAGAGATTTGGAACTAATTAAATGGGTGCATCATCTACTGGAGATGGGAAAGCGAGTTGTGATTTGCTGTTATCATCTTCCTCTGTCTTTAAAACTCTGCCTATAATCTCCATCACAGATGTGCTTGTGCAAGGGAAGTAGTAGCTAGTTTTATTTTTATTTTTACGCAGCTGTTGACAAACTTGCTGCTGCAGTACATACTCTTGCAAACATACAACTTCATTTTTCTGGTCATCTTTTTGCAGGGCTCCTCAGTGTCAGAGTTTGTTCGGGATGCTGCAGCACCATTGTTCTTTGATTTGAATAAAAATACAGACAAGACCACAAACACAAAAATATATGTGTAGGCACATGCTTTGTAATTTTTTCATAACCAGACTATATAAAACTTGAAATCAGCTGAGATTGTCAAGACAAGAAACAGAAAATTCCTGATACTTTTCAGTTCTTCAGTACTATCCAGGTGGTCCTACTGCAGTTTGAAGACTTGCTACAATTTGCTTGACACTTCATGTTGTATAAAAGAATATAAAAAATAATACTTATAAAGAACACTTTCTATGCTGGATAAAAATATAACAGATGGACAAGATTTTTCCAAGCAAACCCTAAGAAAATTGACTCAACAGGACACCAGTGAAATGGCAAATGGATATTTCTACATGTTTAATTTTCTGCTTATCAGTTTTGGGAAGAAAGTTTTATTGCAAACCTGATCCTTGATATATTGAGAAAATGTGTTGTTTCTGCTAGTTTTTCTGAGAATTACATATTAAGGATGTACAAACTCTAGCTTACATGAAGGTCCTACTAGCTTGGGTCCCTGGAAGAGTAAGTGGTAAATACTAGCTTGGAAGAACACAGATCTTATACACCAACAATGATCTATGTGACATGAAGAAACTGAAAAAGAAAACCAACCAAAAACCCAGACTGCAAATTAGCAGCTCTTTCAGGAAAAAAAAAAAAAAAGAGACATAAGATTACAGTGCTTGTCTGTATATTTGAGAACAAGGCAGCAATATACATAAGGAAGTGGGTGTTTGTTTTCTTATATTTAGCTGGAAACTAAAGCCAAAACGAGATTGTACTTTTTATAATTGCAGAACAGCATCTACACTTGCAATAGTTGTCAGCCTTTTGCTACTTCAGTGTGACACTACAGATGTTTTATTAAGTGAGTTGTAATATCCTCTCATCTTAAGAGCCCAACATCAGGTGGTGATATAAAGGGATGTTCTGCCTTTTATGTTCATTCTGATTCTTTTCCTCCTTTTATTCATTTAAATGCTTAGACAGGTGGTTTGAATAAGTCAGGAGTACTATCTTTTTATGCACGTTCTATCTTGTATCCAATGTTAAACTGTTTCTACTGAGTAATAGGAGAACGGGTAGTCTTTTGCATGAGTAGATTTATGCATAATGACCCCTTTCTGTGGCACAAGGAAGGCTGGGTTAGCAGAGATCTGGGGTTTTTTTCTGTAGCTTCAAGAAGGTGTTTTTTAGATGATTTGCTGTTTCAGGCATTCCTGAAACCTGCATCTTGGATGGACATGAAAGAAATGTAATTTGCTTGAGAATCACATCTGTTTTTATTTTTAAATGAAAGCTTTTAAGGGAGAGGGATATATTTTTCCAGACCAGCTGACAGAGCTGAAGAAAAATGAATGTTATTTTCTGCTTAAAAATTCTTCTTTGGTTCCCCAAATAACTGACTTTGTGAAGTCTGCACATTTTTTTTTCATTTGTATTTTGATTTAGAAGGAGATATCACATGTCTCTAACTCTTCTGCCTTAGGACATGTTGGCTACCACGTCTTTATTTTGCTCTTTGCATTTTGGTTTCTGGCTTATTGGTACATGGTGATTTGTCTGTAAGGGAATGTCTTCTCAGTTTTTTACCTGTTTTTCTCGCTTCATTCTAACTTTCATCATTTTATATACAGGCCCTTCAAAAAAAAAAACAAACTTGCCTTAATCACAAAGAATAGAGAATGATATTGTCATAGAATCATAAAATGTTATGGATTGGAAGGAGCACCTTCAATTAGACCAGGTTTCTCAGAGCCCCATCCAACCTGACCTTGAACACTTCCAGGCATGGGAAATCTGCCACTTTTGTGGGTAATTTGTTTCAGTGTTTTATAGCCTTCATTGTGAAACACTTATTTTTTATATTCTATTTAATCTAAATCAACCCTCTTTTAAAACTGTTAAAACCCCCACAACATTAAAAAATGCTTAAAAAACTATTTTTAAACAATTACTGCTTGCCCTATATCAACCTGTCTTCACAGGACAGATCATCTGGGTGGCCTCCTCTGGACACTTTCCGACAGACCCACGTCCTTTTTATGTTGGGGACTCCAGGTGGAGTCCTACAAGGGCAGAGCAGAGGGGCAGAATCCCCTCCCTCATTCTGCTGGATGCAGCCCAGGATTGGCTTTTTTTGGGCTGCAAGTACACATTGCTGGATCCCATCCAGCCTCTTCTCCAGCAGCAGCCCCAAGTCCTTCTGGGCAGGGCTGCTCTGATCTGTTCATCCCCCAGCCTGTGTTGGTACAGGGGGCTGCTATTACCCATGTGCAGGCCTTGTACTAGGCCTTGTTGAACCCCATGAAATTCTTATGAGTCCAGGTCTTGAAGTTGTCCAAGTCCCTCTGGATGGCAGACAGTTTTCCTAAAAATTTTATTTCATATCTCTTCACTGCTTTCATTATTATTGCTTCTACTTTTATTTTTCCCCGGCAGGAAAGCTATCTAAATGGTCATCCTTTCTTTCACAGTAACATTTTCATGCATTCCTGAAAAGATTTAAATAATTGATCTTTTTCTCCATATAAATCACTGATTCATGCAACTACTGAGCCACCACCATTCTTGTGCCAGCTTTTGAACACGCCCAGAATTGAGAGCATAGAAATATTTTTATAACATGCTCCTTTATCATGAAAGGTCTATTGAAAACTACTTGGCAAGGAAGGAGTTCTGTAAGATTTCCAAATACATAAAGGACCTTCATCTGATCCAAATTAGACCGATCTGTCAGACTAAGCATATGTCCACAGAAAGCATATCAAATACTCTTACTACCATCAAGAATGTGATTCAAAACCTACTGCTTAGGCTAAGGACTTGATCTGACTTTAAAAAAGCATGTAAATAAAGCTGCTGTGCCTGTGTGAAATCTCAGCAGGGCTGATGTGGGGTTTATGTCCAGGACAGTTTGGTTATGCATTGCAATTTATGAGGAGAATAAGCTGCTTGACATTGAATTGCTGCAAAGCCTAATCAGCCTGCAGGAAGTAAACAAAGTCCCTATCTCTCAGTGAAGTACACAGGGCAAGGCTAAGCAGCACTGGGAAATCCCAGGCTTTAAATCAAGATGCATGTTGGCTGTAGGGCTTTGGAAGCAGAAAGCTGAGCTAACTCAGCTGTGACATGGGAGATCACCATTATGAAGAGCACATACTCCAGAAAATACCTCAGCTGTAGATGTGGGTGGCAGCTTACAGATGAATGAGGGGTGTCTGAGAGAGTGACAACTGATGTTGATAGTGTTTGGAGTTAAGTGTGTGTCCTTCCTCCTTCTGGGAACTTCTTTGACTAGGTAACGCCCTTGTCTGGCTCCTCTTATCCTCAGTCACTTATGCTGCCAGAGTATGTTTGGTGGCTTTTGCAGTTACAAGAGCTCTGCATTTCATTAAATTTAAAACCTGGGTGAAAAAATTCTCTGGATTTGATGGAAATGAGGCATCCCTGATGATCATATACAGAAGCTTCATAACTGACAATTGTATTTTAGAGTAAAGGAATTCTCTTTCCATGAAGGACAAATTTTTACAGTTTGAGATTTCTGAGGACATGACAGTGTATCTAATGCACAAGATGCATGGATATTGACATGGACTTATGTTACAATAGTATAAATTATATAAGAGAATCATATAATGGCTTGGATTGGAATTGACCTTAAAGATCATCGGGTTCCAACTCCTGCTGTGGGCAGGGATACCTTCCACTAGACCAGGTTGCTCAGAACTTCATCCAACCTGACACCGAACACTCCCAGGGACTGGACATCTACAACTTCTCTCAGCAACCTATTCAACTGCCTAGGTGCTCTCATGGTAAAGGTTTCTTCCTGATATCTAGTCTAATTCTACCCTCTTTCCACTTGAAGCGCTGCCCCACCTGTCCTCGAAGTCCTTGTAAATTGTCCCTATCTCTCTTTCCTATGCTGTGGAGTTTCCTGTATTTCAGTTTGAAGTACTGGAAGGCTGCAATTAGGTCATCTCAAAGCTTTTTCTTCTCCAGAATGAACAATCCCAATTCTCTTAATCTCACCTCAGAGGAGAGGTGCTCCATCCCACTAACCACCTTCGTAGCCCTTCTCTGGAACTGCCCGTATTGGTCTGTGCTGGAAGGACATTGACCAGACATAAACCAGAGCAGGATACTGGATCCAGGTAGGGTCTCACCAGAGCAGAGCAGAGCAGAGCAGAGCAGAGCAGAGGGGCAGAATTCCCCTCCTTCTCCCTGCTAGCTTTCATTGTAGTCCATGACACATTTGGCTGCCTGGGCTCTGAGTGTACATTTCTGGATCATGTCCAGCTTCTTATCCACCAGCACATTCTGATCTGCTCATCTCCCAGCCTGTGCTGGGATACCAGAGGTTATCCCAACCCAGGCTCAGCACCTTGCATATGGTCTTGTTAAACTTCATGGGATTCCCATGGGCTCATTTTCCAAGAGAGTCCAGGTCCATCTGGTTGGCGTCCCATCCTTCAGGAATGTTAACAGGAATATTCTGCTTGGTGTCATCTGCAAATTTTCTGAGAGTGCTCTTGATCTCTTCATCTATATGATTAATGAAGAGATTAAATAACACTGGTCCCAACATGGACACCCTGAGGGACACCTCTCATCACTGATGTCTACTTGGACTCTGAGCTGTTGACTGCTACCATAGGGATGCAACAGTCTAGCCAATTCTGTATCCACTGAGCTGTTCACCCATCAAATCCACCTCTCTCCAATTTTGAGAAAAGGATGGTGTGGGGGACTGTCTCAAAGGTTTTACACAAGATGGTATCTGAAGCCCTTCCCTTGTTCACTGTAGTCACTCCCCTGTAGAAGGTCACCAGGATGGTCAGGCAGGACTTGCCCTTGGTTAAGCCATGAAAATTGTCTTGAATCACTTCCCTGCCCTCTGTGTGCCACAGCATAGCTTCTAGGAGGATATGGCTGCATTAAACTCTGCCATGCCATGCCATGCCATGCCATGCCATGCCATGCCATGCCATGCCATGCCATTCCATGCCATGCTGTACCACACAGCACTATACTGTGCTATGCTACACTACACTATGCTAAAATAGGCACTGCACTTTTCCATACGACATCTAGAAAAAACCAGGCATGACCTATTTACCTGCTGTGGGCCTTGCTCACATTCATCTAGCATATAATGGTCTTGCTTAAAGGCTAGTGTCATTCATATTGGTAACGGACTTTTAGTTCACTAGTTCCAAACTTTGATCCCAACATCAGAGAAAATCTCAAATACATATAACAGAGCTGCCACTATTTTTAGAATGTAGCAATTCTTTTATACAGAAACAATTCTTGTACAGTGTACATTAACTCCTCAGAAAGCCTTTCCACGTGGTAAAATAGATTTGGAGAACAAAAGCACTGAACATTGCAACTTGAATAAGACGACGGTCTTTTATTGTTAGCTTTGAAGCACTGAACAATGTCTGAGACTTGTTCTGCAAGAGAGAAAGGGAGAAATAGAGAATTTCACCTCCATTTACATTTTAATGTTCTCTCAAAATAGAATTCCTCTCTGGCCCTTGAATAAATACCATAGTGTAGCTTGGGGATATTACTTTAATTTCTGTGGCTGATGACAATGGAATGGGCTACAAACAATTCCCTTTCTCCAGTGTTTATTGCCACTGCTTGGGTGGGGATCGAGTGGGAATAACCAGGAGTGGGGAAACCTTCCGCAGTACAAGGCGTCCAGGCTGCCCTGGCCTGACAAATCCCACTGACTCTCGTTATTAAAAGATAATCTGGCATGGCTGGCTCTAACAGTATCCTCTCTGCAGTTTATATATCCCACACTGAATTGGCAATACTTCCCCTCAGAGAGCCTCATTGGACACAGGAGCTGGTGGCAGTGGTGATAGCAGGGTGAGGAGGGGGCTGGTTGCATGGGAAGACGTAGCAGGTGATAAAATGTGACTTGGATGTAAGGTGTTGTCTGGCTCTTTGGCTTCCCAACAGCTTATTTTTTTCCTAGTAATTTGTTTGATTAACATACACAAAACCCAGCAGAAGAGAGAGGAAGAACCCCAAGAGGAAATTGATTTGCTGACAGAGACACACAGTTTTGAGATTCTTACAGCTAAATCCTTTCCACTCCCAACATACATTTGCATACTCTCTCCTGCAGAATATCTGCTTTATATGTACCTGCAGCTACCTAGCCTTGTGTGCATGTGTCTGAACTGCTGTCATGTTGCATCTAGCTGGCAGCACCAGGACAAAGAAAAATCTGAAAAACTCTCTGCCCTTTTCTTGCTGTGACAATCTACAAACTGTTTGGCAATTATTAAAATTGTCAGCATGGTGCTAACAGCTCACTGATGTTTTACCAGGGTTATGGTTGCTCTCACTTGGCATTACTGTTGGTAAGGCACATGAGAGAAAAGAAGAGGAACCTACACACTGGCTCAGGATTGCTGCTTTTAAGCCAATTTTAATTCAATATGCACGAGAGAGGAAGATCCTTACCCTGTATTCTCAATAACAGTCTAGTAGGAAGTTAGCTGGACACAGAGAAAGAATGATCAGGCAATCACACCACATAATGCAGGCTAGATGCAGGCAGAATTTAGTGCTATGTTTTCTCTGTGGTTAGTATTTTACAACACAGAATCCAGTGTGTTTTTGAAGCTCAGATCAGGGTTTTCTGTTGCATGCTGCATGAAAAACCATTGCAGACCCATCATTGGGCAAGTTGTACACTGTCCAAAAGATTGTATTCTGTGTCTTGTCAAAACAATTTTTTTGGCAAATACCATGCCACCAGGTCCACTAATTTTGGACATATTCAGAAAGTCATGGTAAATTTACAGTTCCCATTCTATAGCACTGACCTGGCAGGCTGAAGCTTGAAGACCAATAGAGTGGTTTGCTGCTTTAGTCATTCACATGTGTGCGAGCATGTTTGTGTGGAAAAAAAAAAAGAGGCTGTGCTTGGACCTATGCAGAGTTCATTGTCTAGATTGTTCTGTGTGTTACTACCTCTCACCCGTGCAGTTTGATTTTGCATGTTTTTCGTCTGAACTAATTAAATGGTGGCATGTATTGGTGATGAATTAAAAGCACACTTCAGGAAAGGGTGACAAGTAATTCTGGATAAAAAGACAGCTAAAAATTAGATTTTAGATTTTCAGAACTCATTTGGTACTGGCTAAAATCCTGTCCTCAACTGGGGAACCAGTCAAGAGAAAACTCTAGGCAGATGCAGTGGGTGACATCACTTTTGTTGCCCACTTCATTCTGTCTGCCTCCTTGATGATTTAAATTTACAGAAATATTGTACCCACTACTGTGTGTCTTGCTTGGATCCTTTTCAGACGTGGCTTTTGGCCAGACCAGCATGATGAAAGGTGGCTCAAGTTCAAAAGTTTGGTTCAGATTGTGAAATCATCACAAAACTAAGATAGTTCTCAGAAGACTGCAGACTTCAGTTCAGCTCAGCTGTGTCTTCACACTGACCAGAAGGACCTCTTACTGGCTTATATTTCCATTGATACAAAGCAGTGTATGCTGCTGGGAACCAACATGTTGACTTGGGTCTTATTGCTCAGCTGCATCTTCATGATAAGTTATGAGGGGAAAAAAATTGACAGTGAGAAATAAATTTGTGATAATTTATTCTTGCTTAGCCAATGACTGCTCTTTTCTTTTCTGTGCTCACTAGTGACCAATATCATCTTCAAGATCACCTGTGCTCTTTCAGTCTCTGACGCTCAGCCTCTACACTAGCATGGTTGCTTTTCAAGGGGCGCTGTACAGGAAGACCTGATTTGCACATGTTTGATTTGAGCTGAATGCCATGGCAATCAGAATCATTTGTGTTAATACTTGGTGGCCATAGCAGCAGTTCTAAGGTAAATTAAAAAATCCTTCTCTCAACCTTCTTTCTTGGTAATTACTGAACCAGCAGGTTTTAGAATGTATTTTGGTAATGTCGTTAAAAACATTATTTAGCAGTCTCCTATCAAATGCATTCAGCCTAGTAAACACTCAGGTAAAAGATAAATCAGTAACTTCTGAGTTCCAATTCTCTCTTAGTTCATAGCTAGACTCAAGAGAAAAAAGGAACAGGAAATTTAGATCATCTATAGTTACATTTGTGCAATTCTTTGAAATGGAAGACAGTTGTATTATAGTTACTGATTTCTGTGGAAATATATTCTTGTATCAAAGAAAGGCCCATGCCATAGAGAGAGAAACTGCCTCAGTATCATCTATTTACACAGAAAATTTCCTAACTGGAAGCTGGAATGATTTTCTCCTTTTCCAAAGCCACCAAACCCAGCTGCTCAGCTCAGCTTTTGGAGGAAGCACCTGGTCTGGCTCCAGGGGCAGTGATGCTAGGATTGAAATGTGAGCATCACGGATGGCCATTGAGGGGGCATGAAATGAGGGTAAGATCCATGCATGAAGAGGGAAGCATGGCACATCTGACTGAGACAGCTGCTCAGGGAGATCTGGTATTAAGGAGGAGGTTTTAGCTTTGGCCCTCTGCATACATGGATCCTGAAATACACAGAAGGAAGCAGTGAAAGCAGAGAGGGTAGAAGGGAATTAAGTGAATAGAGTTTACCTGCTCATCTTTAGGAAAAAGGCAGTGACTAAAGCTGTGATTACAGCTGTGATCACCAGCAAAGAAAGAAAAGTATTTCCAGAGAGATGAGGGAGGTAATCCTTCCCCTCTGCTCAGTTCTGGTGAGACACATGTGGAGTTCTGTGCTCAGTGCTGGGCTCTCCACTGAAGACAGACTTGGACATGCATGTCCAGAAAAGGGCAACTCGAGAAATCAAGGATTTGGAGCATCTGCCATACAAGAAATGTCTAAAAGAGCTGGACGGTTTTAGCCTGGAGAAGATTCAGGGAGGCCTTATCAATTTTGTGGCTATAAATACCTGAAGACAGGGTGCAAAGCAGACAGAGCCAGGCTCTTTTCAGAGGTGCTGACTGAGAGGACAAGAGGCAATGGGCACAACCTGAAACACAGAAGTTCCATTCAAATGTGAGGAAAAAGGCGTTTTACTGTAGTGAACACTGAAACAATTAGCCCAAAGAGATTTGGTAGGGTCCACCCCTGGAGGCATCTACTGCCTGACTTGACAATTGCCCCTCCAGGTCTTGCTTTGGGCAGGGGCTTGGACTAGATCTCCAGAGATTCTCTCCCACATCCACCATTCTTGGTAATTCTGTGGTAAGGGGAATACCATACAGAAATATGGATTTTATTCACCAACTACAAGTGCTAGTCCTTTTGTGTATGTTGCTATTTTCAACAGTATTTAATTTTTAAAAGTTGTTTGTGTAGCTCATCTGTTTAGAATGAAGACCCTTAAATATGATCCAGAGAGGGTCTATTGATCCTCACTTTCCTTTCATTTCAGTATTTAAGTCCTTAAATCATGTAGATTGTCTTTAAGAGTTTCATTGATGTAAACTAAAGATGAAAAAAAATAAGGTTTTAACTTTCCTGAAAATAACACAGGCAACATCATAATGGATTTTTATTGCATACTGTTATAGAGATCAGTATGTTCCTTAGTCCCCCAATATTTTAAGAAGTTAGAAATAAAAAGGGAATTTCAGTATTTTCATAGAAATAGTTCTAAGCAATAGAAGAGAAGACTATTTCTTATTTATTTTGTAACATTTGATTGATACAAATCTCTCCTCAAAATGTTAGAGGGTGTTAACTTGGTTTGATATTAAGATTCTATTAATAAAACATATGTAAAGGGTTAATAAATGAATGATAGTGACAGTAAATCCTTTATAGATTTGGGCTATGTCTTAGTTATAAGGACATCAATAAATGACAATACTGAATGTAATAAGAGTTAATCAATCAAGCCATTAGACTGCATAAAATGTACATCCATTCTTTACTCATTTCTTTAAAGCTCCAAGCATCATTTATTAACCCATTATAAACCATGTCCAAGTAAAATCTTAATTAAAAGTATAGTGTCATGTGAATAAGAACACCTCTGATATTTTAAAGACTCCAAGTGTATCTTTAAGGTTCCTTTGATGATGGTCCAGGTTTTACCCATGGTACCTACAGTTAAAGGGCATAATAATTTAGAAATTCCCTTCAAGTTCATGCTTTCACACTTCAGTGGGGGAGCATAAACTGAATATGGTCCATTAGATCAGCAAGGTGACATCAGGTTCTGACATCTGAGCAAGTGCCATCTTTGCTTCCTTCCAAAGAGAGCAATACTTACCTGAAAGACTTCTTCTTCAAATGATTAAAGTATACATACGTATCATATACTTCTTGTTATGCAACAGGATTTTATAACTGAGGACTGGAAGCTTTCCCCCCATTTTATTAAAAAGCTGTCTATAAGGTAGCAATCCTTCATACCCTCCAGAAAACACAGGCAAAGAGAGTCCACTGAAATAAATCAAGTAAACAAATTCCTCACCTATTCTGAAAACAGTCAGGCATATCTAGTGCTCTTTAAGATAAAATTTAGGAAATTTCAGCATTAGCATGCAAGACTGGTCTACAGTTGTGAAGGAAGCAGTGACCTGAATATAACACAGAATGAAATGCTTGAATAAATATTTAGGTATCAGTACATCACCTAATGCATTTCTTGCATTGTTGCCTCTTGAAGAGAAGTTTGTTGGAGAGGGTAAAGATTGGTTTGTTATTCATGGTCACGTCATGCCTGGCCTTTGGCATAGACTTTGAAAAATCCTGCTATTGCCAAGTCCTGAGCACAGAGGGCCAGATGAACCATCAGCTCATGCATGGTTGGCTTTATGGACTGAGTAGTATAGCTACCAGTCAGAAACATGAGAACACCTTTCTTGGAAAGAAGCTGGGGAGAGGGAAAAAAAGCAGCGAAAGTTGCCAGTTGCTCTGTCTCAGTTTTGAACCAGGTTTAGCCCACTTCACCAAAATCAGCTGGGAAAAAAAACCCAAAAAACCCCTCGCATAACGTAATTTAAAATAATTTGTTAAATACGTTAAAGTCAATTTACAGTGATATAACATTTGGCCCACTGAGGTGGGGAATAAATGTCTGTACTGAAAACTTCTTCTTTCCTGTGTTTACCACAAAAGTTCACTTCTTTGCTCAGAGTCCAGTTAACATGGAATAAATTCCAGAAATTTGATAGATTGGAGAAATTTGTTATTTTTACTCTCTATAAAACAATTCCCTGTCTTAATTGTCTTGAATAAATGTTATGTCTTGAATAAATGTTATGATTAATTGTAGGGCTTGTGACTTTTCTTGAATGGGTTTTCATCTTATGCACAGAGGGGTTTGGAGACTGTATTAATCAAAAGATGAACTTGTTGTTGATAACACCTGACTATGACATACTTTCAAACTTTATTAGCTTTGATTGGCTTACAGGGGAAGCCAATCTTGTTGGAAAAAAATAAATGTTTTGCCTGGATGATTCTCCCACATCTGTGTTTTTCTAGTGAAATCCCTAAAATAAATATCTGATAGGGCCCTGAGCTCCTGGAAAGATGCCATATGCTGCATTTGGAAAGATCAGAATTGCAAAATAGATGTTTTGAAAAGAGCATTCAAAAATCCTTACATGGCCCCAGTGTAAATAGAGAACTAGAGCTGTCACATGGCCAAAATGTGTCAAGTATTGGGTATAACTGTATTCTTTACTAGCTGCAGGACTGTGTATGCATCAGGAATTGCAGTCCTCAGTTGTCCTCTTTAATCCATACCCATAAAATGAAAACCTGGAGTCTCCAACTGTTATCTTCATGCCTGTATCCCCCCACTCTACTTCTCTTTTTAAAGTCTAGCTGGAGAGAAGGTTTTAGACTTGGAGTGCTGCTCTTAGTTCTACCAGAGCCTTTCCTGGTCACACTAGCAAAATTACAGTTCAGAGCCCTCAAAGAGGGCTTTGAGATTGGTTTGCAACCTCTGAGTGCTCATGGAGTTTGCAGAGATGGGCACTGCTCCTTCTTTTCTTCTGTGTTTTTCTTTGCAGTTTTTAAAGTCTCTCTTTGTGTTTTGTTCAATCCCTGGCTTAGCTGGACTTTAATCTGCCAAGCACCTCACCTGAGTATCTGGGACTCTATCCCACTCTCCATTGAGGAGCATGTAATAACAAGCACAAACAAAGTAAATATTGCTCAATACTCATTTCATGGCCACGAAGAGTGATGTCATAAGGAATTTTATTGAAAGTCAGTGTTTGACTGACTTCTCTGTATGCGAGTTAGAGAGAATTAGGAAATTCAAGTCAATTATTCACAGAAGCAACACTTATAGGACAGAAAATTCCCTCTTTTTCTTTCTGTTCCCTCAGTCTCCAGAACTTTAACTCTCTCTGGGTACTGCATATTTGCATTCTGTAATTGACTGAAATACAACATCAAAAAGACATTGAGCTGGGTGGTGCAGAGACCTCCTTGTGAAAGAGTTCGAGGTATAATGTACCAAATATTTACTGAAAGTATCTATGTTTGTTTGATTTATTTTGGTATTTAATTTTCCCTCACTTTTTAGAGCCAATTAAAGTCTAGAGCCAGATTCTTAAGTGTCATGAATTACTCAAATAAAATGAAATCAATGAAACTACATTGATTCATATTCACAAAGGATCTATTCCATTCATTAGTGTCAATTGAAAACATGGATTTGGCATAGCATTTTTGGGAATAAGGAAATATTCAACATAGAAGCATTTTCACATTATCTCTCTGACCTGCAAGAACATACAAGCACTGAAAGTTTTATGGATGAATCAGACTTCCTGGAATATGAACAAATAAACAAAGATAAGTTTAGACTGCGAATTAGAGAGCAAGTGCTCTCCGGTGCTACATTTTGAAAATCTACAATGTCTCTGAGTATGCCTGCAACTAGAAACATAGAAGAAAAAACTGTGCAGCAGAGCGATATGTCAGTCTACCTACCTGATTTTTAAATGTCAAATTTTGTACAATCATAGAATCATGCAAAATTTTCTCTTTGTTCTGCAATACAAGAAAGAAGATATGCAAAGTTTTGGTTCATATTAATGATAATAATCGAGCTTCTAACATTCCCTGTCTCTGAAGTGTTCAAGGGCAGGCTGACAGGGGCTATGAGCAACCTGGTCTAGTGGAAGGTGTCCCTTTCTGAGGCAGGGGGGTTGGACCTCGTTAATCTTCAAAGGTCCCTTCTAGTCCAAACCATTCTAGGATTGTGTGATTCTTGCAGCAATTAGCTAATCACAAAGCATGTATTAGATTCATATTTCTATGCTCAGGATTTTTATTCCCAACAATTAATTTGCATGCTTTTTTCTCCCCTTTCTGTTCTTTTCAGACTCATTATTTTCATTATGTTCTCTTCCATTCACAGAAGGAAAAAAAATTTGTGAATCTTGTAACAGTTAAGCACAGTTTTTACCCTTCTTATTCTGCATCCAACTTATAGCACTTTGCTGGTCAGTTCAGGTGTCAAATTACCCTCAGCGTGTTACACAGAGATTTTGATTAGGTTCCTTCTCAGACCTTACAAACACCTGTGCATAATGTCTCTTGTTGCTACTGTTTTCCATTATATTGTTTAGTCAATTTAGCATTATAGTCTGACCTCTTCTGTCAAAAGCCAGCCAGCAGGAAGCAGGGTGCAGGGGAGTAATGCTTCTTTATGATTTTGGTGCCAGTTCAAGCATGTTTTTAGTCCTTGCTCTCCCTTGTGTGCATGGATTACTCCTTTCAAGTGCTCCTAGAGTGGAATCTTGCAAAAGTCTTCTTTTTAGCTATCATCACAGAGTGATCAAGAGTGATTTTTGTTTATTTGGTATGACACTTGAGCTTTGCCAGTACCTTTTAGGGCTCTTGTGATCATTATAGGAAGGGCTAATGGGACTGTCTAACTTGACGTCCTGCCTCGTGAGACTGGATATCACCAAGAAAGTTCAACATTAAGCCTAGAATTCAGAAAGAACTTACAATTGACATGTGGCTAATGGAAAATATACGATTCAAGCTTTTGGCAGGAAGTATTTTTTTCCAAATAAACAGCGCTTGAACTTGCATGTGAACCACTTGGCTAGTGGTGGCTGTAGCTGACCAAGAAAACAGATGGCAGATCACTTATCTGCTGTGATACTTGTGTGATAAGAGAAAACAGAAACTTATTATGGACAGGTCCAAGTGTCATAGTCTACTAAAATTTGCAAAATGCAGTCAGGAAAACATCTCATTGGAGACTGGTAAGGATATGAAGATGAGAAAGTATAAAGTAATTGGATAAAGAACTCCCTAAAAGATATGAAACAGAGTAGGAATAAATGTTCATTTCTCACAGGGAAGGAAAATCACCAATATAAACCCACAAGCTGTGATATCCCACATTTGAAAATGGTCTGGTAAGAGGCTGGAGCAATGAGGTGACAGAGCTTGCTGACACTACTGTTATTCAATGCTGAGAGTTCACTGAAATACTGAAGAATGTCCTTATCTTTCTGATTGATCAGGTGAAAAAAATGGCAAATGACATTCAATCTAGATACGTATGTGGTGCAGTTACAAAGTTGATTTGTAATCTTGCAATTTTTGACAATAAAGTTCCACCTAAAGTGACTGCACATAATTCCATCTGCTCTTTGAAGTGCTAGGGTAAGCCAGGAAAGCTATCTACCTTCGCTATAGAGACTTCCTGGCCCATCTGCTTTAAGAACACACCAGTGAGTGGGCTGAAAGTATTCCTTTCCTCTTATGGCTGGTTAGTGAGTGTCAGCAGCCTTAGAAGTGGTGCTGCTGCCTTTTTCCTGCACGTGATTTGAGATTATCGAATGACACTTAAATTTAACACCTTGAAAACAAATACAAGGAGGTGGTTAGAGCTGCACAACATGAAGTTAGGGTGTATAATGCATTGCCAAAGGCTGTTGCAGATGCTAAACATTTACATAAATGCTAAATGTTTCAATTGGTTGCATGGATAAGTTCAGGGAAGAAAAAACATATTCAAAGCTACTATAAAGACACTAGCTTGGGCTCTGGAGCTTCCTTTGTTACAGATTGTGGAGCAATAGAAGAATATTCTAGGAAGCTGTGATGATCATTGCTCTGACTTTTAGCTATTTCACAGGCATCTGCTATGTCGCTGTTGGAGACTGGACGTGGAGCTAGTTGGGACCTCAGTGTGACCCAATGCATCTGCTGTTTTGTCAGACCACAGGATTTCAATGGTTTTGAGTGTTCATACCCAGGGCTACACAGAGATGTGCAGAGGATCATGAATGACCTCCTGTCTACACTCTGCCCAAGAGCAAGAGTGAGGGGTGGGAGATGGGGAAGGTGTTGATTACAGCAAAACGTTTTGAGCTTTGTAGTAGATGACATGCCTTGTCCCCTTTTTGTCCTTTGCTGCTGTGCTGTGCCAGATACCCTCGGTAGCTGTTGTTGTTGTGACTCCCTATATAATAATAAAATATGATTGCATTTCCAATTCATATCACTGCGTTTAATACCCTATATTGATGGAGATTCATGTTTATTGTCCTGGAGGGGCTGTGGGAAGGCAGACAGCCTTTCATTCACAACTTACTTTTCTGCCGGATGAATATATTTCTGTCCATTTCTTCCTTACCATAGACATATTTATACTATTAAAAACAGTGTAAAAATACCAACTAACAGACCCTTGGATTTTTAACAGAAGATAAAGGAAGATTTTTTACAGTAAATTTAGTTCTAAAATCCCTAAAAATAGAGCCATGTAAGCACATGCTTGAAAACATCTGCAGTTATTAATTTGCAGAAATGAGGACATGAGCTGGAAAAGATAAATGACTGACATCCACGGAGGTCAAGTCCTACAGAGCAGAGCTCAAAGGTAAAAGTCCAACCTGCTACCCTGAGTAAGTTATTCACACAATTCACTAAATCACATCCTGGAAATGCCACAGAAAACTTACCGGAGTTCTTTTCTTAAATAACAAGTCTGGAGACTGTTCCAGTCTTACCCGTGGCTTATTCTCTCCACTTGAATTGGTTGTGCATCATGTGCATTGTGCAGTTGTGGTCTGTCTTGGAACGAGTCCTGTCTAAAGTCAACAGAAAGAGAGAGGACAGCCTTTACTGAGATGACTGCTAGAGATGTCTAGGGAATTTTCTTATCTTTTATAGAGAGTGTAACAATATGGTAACATAAAAAAATGCTTACAAATCACCAGGAAGCAATTAAGTATCTGCAAAACGGGTTAGCAGAAAGAAAAATAACAGAGAGCAGTACATTTCTCAGTGGATGCAAATCCTTGGAAACATATCCTTTGTTCACTGTGGGTATTTTCGGGCTATTTAACCCAATGGAAACACAACCAGGTCATTCTGGGTGGATGAACATGGGACTGCATGGAGATTTTACCAAGAAAACCTCCAAAGAGAATGTACCTGGAGTAAGATCATATGTCTTCTTGACTCCTGGTTTAGCACAAGAACTCACTTGGTACTAATCTCTTTACTGTGCTCCTTTAGTTATGCAGGTCTGTTAGTGAAGCAGAGCCTTTCCTACCTTGTCTCACTTAATGTCTTTATGGTGAAGGAGAGAGAAACACTCAATTTCCTTGTCTGAAGTTACACCAGTGATCAATGAACAACTTGTCCAAAAGAGCAAAATTTGTTGTCCTTGTGGAGCCTGCTGGGAACAGCTTTGTGTTTGTCAACTGCTTTGAAGAGTCCCCTACACTGCCCTACTCATAAACATATAAATCTGTAATTTCATGGCATCTAAATTGTTTTCTATTGCAAATATTGTTTAAATTAGCTATATTTGCTCATATAGTTATTTGTCTGAATGTTGCAAATGAGTCCTGTTATGCACAGGAATCAAGCACAGTTTATGCCTGCAGCAGGCAGTAGCAGCTGGAAGCCAAAAAATTAAAGTGTATTTAGGGTCAAAAGGGTTCCTTAAAACAAACTGATTTCATATGTGGAATAGACTGCAACTTTTGTTTGGCAGCATCCTGTATGAAGTTCATAATTCATGGTTAAAAAATCAGTATATGTGTAGAAAAAAGCATCTATCTAGATCTCATTCCCCAGGTGGAGTCTCTTTGAGGAGAGGAAAGTTATTTCTGATTAAGAAGGATCTTCCGTCTTGATAACCCAAGAACATTTCTGCTCTGCTTTCACATTTAGTGTTACATCAAGATCACACTGGATGCCCTCTGGATCACAAATTCAAAGCTGTACTTTTGTATTATAAGCTTGAGAAAAATTAGCAAGAACTCAAGGCAGTAAACCTCTTGTTCCTCTCAGTATGAGTGAGACTACATTTGGAGAGTTGTGTCCATATTTTGACTCCTCAGTATAATAAAAACATAGGTAGAAGATGGAGCTGAACAAAACAAGGTGCCTAGGACAAGGGTTAGCAGCCAAAAATTAGAATATATGAAATTATGATTACATGTAAGGAAATAGGTTTAAAGCTGCTGCCCAGAGGGATTGTCAAATCTCCATTACTGGACATTCTCAGAATACAACTGGATGAGTTTCTGAGAAACTTGAGCAGACAGGATCTAGCTCAAGGCAAGGGGCTGGACTACACAACCTAAAATTTTCTAATCTAAACTGCCCTGTAGTTCTATGCTAATTCTTTTTATGCATGCTATGACCTCATGGACATGCTGCTTTTTTTCAGTGCTGGGCTTCCTCACAGACATCTGCCAGGGAATTAAATTTTAAGTTTGTTGATCCTGCAGAGATAGTTGAAAAGTTACACAAATACTCACACTGAACAGACACCCAGGATCTCAGTGCCCCAGAAAATATATGTGTAGACATGAAAGAATGTTGCCTCTGGAATACCAGTTCCTACTTGCTCCTACATATTTGTAAAGTGACGGAATTCCTTCTGGATTTCCCAATTGCCAGGTGTAATCTTGGTTTGTGTTGGTTTCTATCCAATTTAATCTAGCTGAAGCTTTTGGGACACTTCAGAGGACAAAAGGGAAATATTTATACAGGCTGTGTCTACAGGCAAGTGATACTGCAGAGATAAAAATATTCAGGAGTTACCCTGTTTGGCAGGAGGAATTCTGAGTGCTACAATAACACACTGCTAAAAAAATATAAAATATTAGGACCAGGGATGGAATGACTCACTAGCTTGGGTGTTAAGACAATACCCTAAGTGGTAGAAGCTGGTTAAAGGTCTTGCCTGAATGATACACATAGGGGATCTCTATTTTTTTAGGAGGTATTTTGTGTTGAAAAACAATTCCTACCTCAGTTGAGCACATTGTTTAAACTCAGGTAGCATTATCTAGAGATAGTGAAAGAAGCCTCCCAGCAATATTCTTGAATCCAGTGTTTCTGAATATTTTAGGTAACCTGGTAAAATTGTCCAAAAATTTTCTAGCCAAAGAAGTAAACTTGGACTTCAGTGCTTGGAACAAGTCTCATGTGCATTAGAGTAAAAGCATCTCAATCACAATTGCTTTTCTCCTTCGCTGGTTTATTTTTACTTTTTTCCCACTCAAGCCTATTTGATGGTTTTGTCCAGAGCTATCTATGGTTATGGCATGAAGGGACTGTGCTGTTTGGCCAGGAGCATTTTTGCTAAGAATATCCCTGCCTTTTTTATCTTTTGAGTGGTATTGATGCGGGTTTAAAGCACTAGAGGTTTTTCCTGGTTCCAGGAAGTATAACTGCAAAGTTATATAAAAATATCCTGGTCAGAAAGCCTGGCAGAAGTAGGGAGACACTCTAAAGTATGATCAGGTGACTGGCTACATACCCTGGGACATTTTAAAAACTGAGATGAGAGAGTTCAGTGTGTGGTGAGATATTTAGAACCATAGCAAAGGGAGCCATTGGGGAAAACACAAAAATGACATTTTTCATATCTTCAAGAAGAATTAGCAGCATGATGATGACAACTTCCATTGGCAGATTTTCTGGCATAAGCAGAATTCCGTGGGGCTGGGTGGCTTTCAATGGGGATTCAGAGCAGGAACAAAACTCCCTCCAGTGTTTTTTTTCTGCAGACACAAGAGAGGAACATGCAGGGTCCTTATCAGATAATCACTTTGACTAATCTTGGTAGACTAGGATCCTGGAACAAAGATAGAAAGCTTCTCTTTATATTTTCAACTCCTTGGATTCACAGATTAACACTGGTGTGAAAGAAAGGGGAACCAAAGAGTCATTATCTTTATTTTTAAAGTAACTGCACTTCCAAAAGGGAAGTGTTGGGAGATGTTAGGTGCCTACATTTAGGAACCAGTACCATTATGGATGCTCTGGGACATCCAAAATGTCCATCTGAGGTTGATGGATATGACACCCTAGGGTGTCTCTTCTGGCACTTAGACACACCTGTTTAGTTGCTTTAATTACTCAATAAAAGTTCAATTTAATCCAATCTTCGAAGTCTTCTCTGAAGTCAGCAGAGACAGATGAGTTGAGAACCATTCTGCAGGGGTGCCATCCTTTCTCTTCTGACTACAGAAAGAAGGAGACAGCTGAAAATTTGGTCCTGTTTCCACCTGGTTGCATTCAAGTGAGATGAATTCTGGTGCACTGGTATAAATTGTGGTGGGCCTGGATACTGCTTAATGGGAGAGATTCCTCTCCATCTTGCTATCTCCACCTTTCCTCTTGGCTTCCGACTGTGGGTCCCCACCACTTGCACTGTGCCAGTTCTGGTGCACAATAGGTGATTCATTTAGTTCATTAGTATGGAGCCAAAAATACTTTCATGAGTTGAGGTAAAGATGTTTCTTGTACAAAAGATGGAGAGGAGGAAGACAGGGCAACAGCAAGCAAGGGAGAGGAGAAGGCTGACTTGTGGAAGGTGGTTGTGAAGGAAAGATCCTTCCACTTTCCATGGAATGGGTTGATTAAATTAGCTCGACTGCCATGGACCACAATCAAAGTGACTAAGAGCATATTGAAGGTATGGGGAAGGTAAGTGGGGCACCTTTACCAGTGCCAGTGTCAAGGGGGATCATGTGATGTGTGCTGTGACTTAGATTTTGAAAAATGAACCAAATGCTGTAAGCTCTTCCTGGATATTTCAGTCTTTAGTGGATATCTCTGTGTGAGCATAAATTTAGACTGACCTTAAGGGACCTAATGAGGTTTCACACTTGATGCTATGGCTACAGTAATATGTAGCAATAAATTACAAGAAATAAGAATACTTTATCACTTATGGCATCTATTCTGGGCAGACCATTCCTTGAATACACTTTTTTCCCCCTTTCTACAAGGCAGTGAATATGTCAAAACACATTATAGTGCAACATTTAATTAAGCATAAAAGAGATTTGGCAGAAAGGAAATTGCTGTGAAGGTCACTCTTTACATTATTCTCAAACAATCAAAATACTGAAAACAAGACTCTGTAGGCCCACCAAGCAGCCAAAGAACACATAAAGGACATGTAGAAATAGGAGTTAAAAAGTAGATATCCATTCTATTTTTCACATCACAGGTTCATCCAATCCATAACACAAATAAGAGTTGAAGAGAACCAAGAGAGGGAGAGACAAAGTGTACATGGCTGAAACTTTTCAAATATCACTTTAATTATACCTATGCTGTGATGTAGGTTTGTTTATGTAGCTTTGTAAAAGTAATTTTTTGCATATTTCCCCCTTTTTCATGTGCCATTCATGGAAAAATTGAAGAAGGAGTTATTACATATGAGTTACTTATGCTGCTGTCCATTTGTATGTGTCTACCTGTCAGTGGAAGGAGTGTGGGGACGACATGTCACTTAAAAATGCTGATATATAGAACTGTTGCTGACCAGAGGAGAATAACTGCCACCATATTCAGCATTGCTGTAATCCTTTCTAGCATTGAAACCCTTCCCAATTAGTTATTACCCACTATAAATCACCGAACATTTCCTGTGAAAAATGTTTGTGTGGTGGTTTGACCCTGGCTGGACAACAGGTTCCCAGAAAGCCATTCTTTGACTGGCGTCCTCCGCTGGACAGAGGAAAATAAACATAATGAAAGGCCAAGATGAGGACAGGGATCAACTGTGTCACCAATTGTGATGGTCAAAACAGACTCAACTTGGGGACATTAAATAAATTTGGGGTTAGGAAATAAAATCAAAATCCTAAAACACCTTCCCCCCTATCACTCCCCTCTTCCTGGGCTCAGCTTCACTTGCCACTTTCTCCACTTCCTCATCTCCAGTGGGACAGAAGGACTGGGAATGGGGAATGGGGGCTGCAGTCACTTCATTACACACTGTCTGTGCCTCTCCTTCCTCCTCAAGGGGAGAACTCCTCACACTTTTCATATTCTTCTGCTCCCAAGGTTTCCCTTGCACGGGAGACAGTCTGCCAAGAACTTCTCCAATATGATTCCTTTGCACAGGCTGTGGTTCTTCATAGAGTGCTCCAGTGTGAGTGTCTCCAGGAAATGCAGTCCTTCAGGAACAAGCTGCTCCAGTGTGGCTCTCCAGTGGGGTCACAAGTCTTGCCAGCAAACCTGAAGCAGCGTGGGCTTCCTTTCTCCACAGGGCCACAGATCCTGCCAGGAGCCTGCTCCAGTGCAAGTTTTCCATGGGGCCATTTTCAGCTTCCTTCAGGCATTCACTTGCTTCATCCTGGGCTCCTACAGGTCTGCAGGTGGATCTCTGTTCCATTGTAGACCTCCATGGGCTGCAGCAACACAGCTGCCTCACCATGGTCTGCACCAGGGGCTCCAGGGGAATCTCAGCTCTGGAGCCTGGAGCCCCTCCTGGCTCTCCTTCTGCACTGACCTTGGTGTCTGCAGATATATTTCTATTATGTGACTTAAGGTGACATCTGTCCATTATTTAGCTCAAGAAGTTATGCTCAGTGCACTCCAGGAGTTTCCTGGTTGCCTACAGCTCTCTGTGTTACTTTTCCAGCAGACATTGGGGTGGTTGAAGTGCCCCAGCAGGACTACAACCTGCATATGTGATACCTCCTCTAGCTGGAACAAGAAAGCTTCATCTGTAGGCTCACTTTGATCAGGTGGCCTGTAGTAGACATCAAGGACAAGGCTTCCTTTGTTTCCTCAGTTTTTAACTCTTAACAAACTTTCAGCTGCTCATGGCTATTTTTTCTCAGCTCTTTACAATCTTTCCATGATCTATGGGCAAACTCTCCACTGCTCTGTCCTCTCCAGTTCTTCTAAAATGTCTGTGGCCATTGATAGCCAGACTCCAGTCATGGATTCGTCCCACCAATTTTCAGTAATGTCAACTAGGCCATATCTTTCTAGCAGCCTTGGCTTCTAACTCCTGCTTGTTGCCTATGCTGAGTGCAGTGGTGTAGAGGGTCCTCAGATGGACTGTCAGTTGTGTCACCTTCTTAGAGGAGCACTGCTTAATTCCTTTGAGGTATTTCACTGGAATTTCCCTGTTTACTCCTATTACCTCAGCATCCCTTGTCTCTTCTCTGTAAGACTCCAAGTGTGCTGCAGTGTAGCCAGCACATGTCAGAGCAAGAGACATATACAGATGAACAGGATGGATGAGTGAATCTCTGCTGCTTCGGTGCAAACTCCTGCAGCTTAAAATAACTGCAGGATGAAGTGGGCTTACTCTCAGTCTTGACATACTTTGAGCTGAAATGCATATCTACACTCTTGCTTCAGTACCTCTGCTATGAGGGATAGGCTGAGGGCTGACAACAAGCAGTTATTAAGTTATTAAACTGCCAAATTAGGTCCATTGTTATCTCTTGGACTTCACTCCTCAAAATGTTGACATGTTGTGAAGTTATCTGTAACCTGTATATCAAATTTGGACCCAGGCACAGTTATTAAAGTACGTTTCTTTAGTGTAAAGCAGAAGCCCATTGTGCTCGACTCTGCCTGACTGTTTATGTGGAAGGAGTCATTCTTTGAAGATGGACAAGGTCTGTCAGGTAAATCAGCGATGGGTGATAAAGAGAAAAAGAGAAGTAGCTTCTCCATGGTGATACAACAGATCTGGAGCAGGTCTGTAGCAGTCCCTGTTGCCTCAGAAGCTCTATTCTATTAATGAATTCTGTTCTGTTTCGGTGTTTTTATCTGTCTTAAATAACTTTCAACAACGTGTGAAGTAGTAGGCAATAAAGCAATTTGGTTGCTGAGGACTTATTACATCCCTAGGATTTTGCAGAAAGCCTATTTAGAGAAGGCAGCACATACTTATCGATGGATTTAGGACTGCTATTCACTAGTTAGACACTGTAAAGAGAGTAGAGATCATCTTGTTCGTGAAATAGTATTTACTGGGTTTGGATGGAAATGCAGCTGCACACTTGCTTCTGAAAAAATAAACTGGATATGACAGTTTCAGCTAAATTTTGCTAAAAAATTTGCATCATAATCCTTGGGTTGGCATATAGGAAAGAGATATATCTATCTTTGACACTGTTTCCATGCTAAAAAAAGAGCTGAGAACGATGTGCACATCCCAAACAGAGTAAATGCTAGTATTATCGAGTCTTGACAGTTTATTCACCAAAAACTTGGCTCTATGTGCAGGGAACTGCAGGCTGGCAGAAAGGTTCAGTATTCCCAAAACTTTCCTGTGGCTCCTGAAGGAAGCTGCTTGGCTGTGTCAGGTCTGACAGAGCACTCCTAGTAACAGGCTCTGCTATGGTGAAGGTTCTTTTCAGCTGCTGTGTGATAAACATTTTTAAAAAGGGATATTCTCCTTTCTGCTTTGGGAGCAGAAAGCAAAAGCTAAAGCATTGCTTGTGTCCCCAGACTTTTTTCCCTCAGCCAGAAAATATTGCCCCTTGGTGCCCTTTTGCTACCAAAGGATCACTTTGACATGAGTACAGTCTGATGTAGTTAATTTAAAAATATTAAAGGGTCACCAAACATCATTAGTTATGTCATTACTGATGACCTGAGGGTTGGAGCTTTGGTTTCAAACCCATCAGTTTTCGGCTAATAATGGTCATTAGCAAGTAAAGATAAATGAGGGATGTTATATGCTACATCTGTATTCATTTGCTATATTCAGGCAGTACATCTTCTACTGCAGATGTGAAACTACCAAAATGAGGGAGATGACAGGATGCAAAACTGTTTTTCAGTCTCCTAGAGACAGTTTCTGGCTAGAAGAAAATACTCATTGACAACAACTGCTGGGAGAAAAAATTATGAGCAATTGGACAGCAAATGACATAAAAACTCAGCAGCAAAACTGATCAGTCAGAATTTACAAGTGTGATCTCTTTTCATGGCCTTGGCAGTTCAGGATCCTTTGGGATCCAAAGTGACACTGGGAGTTAATAACTTACTTCTAGCTACAACAAATAAAATTAAATACTTCTTGTTATGATGAATCATTTTCCGGATTGTTAATTAGAAGGCCTGGCCCTAACAGAGTTCCCAAAGTCTGCTTTCCACTTCCTGCTGATTTCTGGGGACTGATTCAAATCTTACTGGAGGCAGTGGGTAGACTCAACAGGGTTTTGAATCGGGTCATTAAAATTAGAATCTATAAGCAAGTCACTTTATCTCTCTGAGCTTCTTTTGTTATGTGGTCACATGGGGACAGCTAAAAATTACTTACATCAGGATGTTTAAAGCATTTTTCTATGTGTCTATAGAAAATAGTATAGAATGAGAAATTTTTCATTTATTTGTGCATAATCTATTATTTATTCTAAACTACATGCAATAAATATCATAGTTTATAAAAAAATTAATATCTGGTTCTATAATACTTGGCAGTTAGCTGTAAAGGGATCACAAAGAAAACATTAACATATATGAAGTAAATGATTTGTGAGAACATCTAAAATCACATAAAAACTTAATGAAATATAAAAATAATTATGATACAGACAGAAACAGCACTAAACTATGCTAAACCTGGGGAGTAACTCTCAGACTTGTATTTAAGTGGCAATAAGTAAATAAAAAATACACAGCAAATCATGTTGTGAAACATAGTGAAAATCAAGGTTCAAGAAGGAGGATCAGTTATAATGGTAATTAATTCAGGGTGGATCCTATCTTAGATTAATTCAGCCAGCTTCATTTAGGCAGTTCCAGGAAGGACTCTTGGGCTGCCCTTATACTGGTATCATTTACTTTGTGTGTGGCAGACTTTTTCTTTTATTTTTCTTTTACTATTATTATTATTATTACCTATTTTATTTTATTATTTTGGGTAAATTTTTTCACCATTGAATCAATTTGATTGTTTCCTTCCAATGGAAGTGTGACATCCATATTTGTAGAAAGATCTTTAGTTTCAGAAATATTGAGTTAGAATAGAAAACAACATAAATATTAAACTCAGGAGAGTTCATGCCCTTGGTCTGGATTCCACCCTGGGTAAAGATTCGGGGCAGTGACACATCTCCTCTTCATCATCCCAGCTTTTGTGCAGGGAGGAAATATCAACCCATTGTCATACCCTAGAAGTTTTCTAAACTGATGGTGGAGAAATCCCAATTCCAGGCAATGGGAGCTAAGACTCAGCAGGCACATGTAGAAAACAACTAGGGAGAAAGCAAGTAAGGAAATCTTGGTGAAGTCTGTGGTAAAACCTCAGCTGGCTCTGCTGGAAGTGACATCTTTCACAGACACGCAGTGTGCTTGTTACAAACTCCAAGGAAGCTTTAAATCTTCCATCTTCAGAGAAAACTCCTCCCTTGGTCCCACAGGGCAGCAAAGGGTGAGGGGGCACTTGCAGCAGAGGCTACAGCCCTACACAAAGGGATCTTCTCTTCCCTCTCACACTGTCCTGTAGATCTTAGGTAATGCTGTTACCTTAGGAGATGAGAACATGGTTTATGTTATCTTTGCACAAATGCTTTTCAGGGTAGCTCTGGTGACAGAAGAAAACCAAAAATAGAGTGTTTTCTCTCATCAGAAATAATCCTAAGGTCACAACAGTGGGAGGGTAAGCAAATTTCTTTTTTATTTCTCATGAAATAAATCATTATTTTTGTTTGTTATTTTTGTTGATGAAACAGAAGTGCTGGTAAGTAGCACCATTTAGCATAAGGAGTTTGGGTGACTTCTTCCTTTGTACAAAACTATTTTTATTAGCATAGAACAGCAATCCTTAAATTGCCACTTAGAATCTTAAAAACATATGAAGGTATAAACACAAAGAATACTTGAAAATGCGATGCAAAACAAAATAATCTGTCTCTTAATGTCATCATCTTGTTTAACCACCATAATGGAAAAAAACAACCAGTTCCCTTATGATGTCTAGTCTGTGCTTGTATGCAAATCCATTTGTGTAGGCCAAGCCATGTGGGCCTGAAAATTTGTGTTTTCACTGCTATAAATAAGGTCAAAATTTTCTTTCCTGAATTTAGGAAAAAAAATAGCAAAAAAAAAGCCACCTCAATACCTAAACAACGCTATAAAAGTGATGTGCAGCAAATGTTGATGTTAATATAAAATCCACATGTCAATCTGTGTGTGGGAAGTATTTTGAAAGCCAAAGGCAACTCAATAAAAAAGGCAGCAGAAGCAGCATTTCAATTAGGTGAGAAGAGAGTAGGCCTTAACAGTTCATTACTGAACTGGCTCTTCCAAATACTGCCTTTTCTTTTTTTCATTGTCCCATTTAGTGCTGGTGTACAATTAGGAACAATATTTCTAAAGAGATGTCTGATTATTAACCTTTGCTTTTTTTTCCCCCCTTTCTGCCCATTTCATAAGTATAGTTATAGAATTGTAGTGTAACTTCTGAAATATGAGGTCTGAATTGCCATTAGTGACAGTACATTAAATCACCGAGCCCCAGAGTACAAAGGTGCTAAACGGAAAAGTCACAAGAAAAGGAAGAAAGAGATGGAAAGAGAGAAAATCACAGCAGACCTGACAAGTCCTTGGTCTTTTCAAATGCACTTGCTTTTCTTGCAGCTCTCTTGCCTTTAGGCACCACGTAAACTCTGGGAAGAAGAGATATCAATCTCAGGCTTTGATGAGGGCCATGGCAGCAGGGATCTTTGCTTACTCTGTCTGCCTGTGCAGCCGTGATTTCTGTGTTTGCTGTGCAGGGTGGAGAGGTGTCACTGCAACCACAGAGCTCAGCTGCAGGAAGGGGGAATCTGGTACATCAGCCATCACAGTGCCACCCCTCCTCATGGTGGGGGGCTGGAACTAGGTGTTCCTTAAGGTCCCTTCCAAACCAAGTCATTCTGTGATTGATCCAGGACAACTGTTTCAAGTCTCTCTGTGGATCTGTTTTACCCTGATACAGTTCCCCACTTTTTAGCTGTTTAGGTGTAAGCACAGAGCTAGGACCAGCATCAGCATCAGACAAGTAGGAGAAGACAGATTTCCATTCTCCAGATACCTGTGGAGTGAAGAACTGCTTCCTGTTTCAAAGTTACTGCTTTCTGATTTATTTTTAATCTTAAAATATGCAGCTCAACTTGGTGCTGAAAAGATCCAAAGAAAATTTCACTGACTGAAAAAATGATAAGTGTAGCACCTAATTCTTTGTTAATAAATCACACTCTTCATAACAACCTTCAAAACTCTAATGGTATTATTGAAAAACAAAGTCTTGTAAATAACACTTTCAAAAGTGTCTAATTCCTGAAGGGTATATGTATTTTGTCAGAGCGAGAAGGAAGTACTCAGCATAACACAAGAAATGTATCTACTCCCCAGCCATGATAGTTTATTCTGTTTTAACAAACACATCTCTATCAAGATGCATAAGAAATAGGAACTGAAAAATTGAGCTTGGGAACTTAGTATTTCATAGGTGTATTATGCTAAATGGCTTAACCCTTATTGATTCACACAGTTATTAATCGGGAAAGCCTGAGTATATAATCCCACCTGATCCTCAGGTCCTTGGAAATGACAGTTAAAGCTGGCAGCTGGCTTAGTGGAAGAATGGTGGGATGAAAAAAAGCAAATGAACATCATGTTGCATTATTCATATAATTCCACTAAAAGAGACACAGGACTTCCATTAACTGTTGTTGCTCAAGAGCAGGACTCAGGACAAATGTATTGCTGAAAGTAATGGTATGAGGCTGTGCAAGCCCATTGTCATGTTTTTTCTGGATTTTTCATTGTTTAGTTTCAGTATTTGGTTTAGTATTTGTGACCTATGGCAAAATATCAAGGTTTTAACATTTAGTTTCTGTCTCACTGAGACATGTGCAGCTCTTTCTGACTTTCCTCATGCATTGTACAGACATATTTAAATATTGCATTTGGTCATAAAAACCTGCACAATAATGAAGAAACAAAAGCTAGTGTGGCAACTGCATGTTGCACCACCAAATAAAATACTATGTATGCAAATGGCTGAGCAACACATTATTCCTGATGTCCTGCCTTATCAGGACTTTTAAAAACACCAATATTATAGCACTATTATTATTAACAGTGTCTAGACAACACAGACAGAAGCTAGGAACCCTGTTGTATTAGCTATTAGTTTAGTTAAATGAAAGAAGGAAGCAGGAAAAGAAACATAATTATAAGAAATTACTTGCCTACCTTCGCTGAGCAAAACAGTAGAGATACTGGACTGGACTTTACCTAACCTATTATTTCTGTCACGCCTTTGGGATGGATTCAGCTTATTTTGCTTCAGTCTGTGCAAACTTACCACTAAATATGAGCTAGACATTTAAATCCAGACATAGTCTATATGCCAGAGGCATATTTGAAGAGCTGCTCATCCCTTCCTGGGACAGCAAATACAATATGGGGAGAGGAACTTTTCTTTGGCAATGCCCCTCTTTTCCCCTTGACTACAGAAAGAAACTAAAGGTTTGATTTCAGCTAGGTGCCTAATTTAATGAAGTTAATTCCGATGAATCTCACCTTACCTTAATGGCTCATGGTATGAATTTCAATGCCCTAGATGTACAGCATTGGGGTCTTCAGAGACATATTAGCCAAAAATCCAAGATATACTCAAGAACATCTTAATTTAAACTTTTCTACCCTAATGTGAATGTCAAAGTAATAGATCTGATTTGAAATGTACCTCGATTCTGTTCTCTGAAGGCTTTGTCCTCATATAATATTTTATTTTTCTGAGGTTTAATTTTAATTTTTATTTTGCCATCTCTTTTTACTTCAGTAATTACAGGACATGAATACAAAATTAAGCAAATTGTGCTACAGTGGATGACTTAGAAGTCTTTACTGAAAACAAATCCTTGCTTATTCCAGCAACAAGCGAGTGAAACACGGATCTTGACAGGTAGGGAATGCTGTTTAACTCGGGGGTCTACCCAAGTGACATACCACTGCATATTTTTCAGGCAGCCTTATTTTACTGTTCCAAAGAAAATAGCTTTCTCTTGTTCTAGTAATGTGTATTTTATATTCTATGAATAATGTATGATCTGTGTGTAACTTTTCACTTCAACTTCTGAAGGCATAGGGCGCTCCAATTTCCTGTTTCATATCATGATGTGGACTAACAATGATTAGAGTTCCTGAAGTTGCTCATTTGTCTAATGAAATAACTTCAACTAATTCAAAAACCTTTGCAGACTTATGGGACGTGACTTTTTGAGGATTAATGAAGCTTCTCACTCCAGAATAGCAAGCAATGAGGTTACTTCCTTCCTCTTTACTGTGCACCATCAATTCTGGTCAAAAAAGCCTATTTTTTCCCACTTTGAGTGATTTTTTTCCTGCTTATGCAGTTTCCGAAGGCTAGAAAACAACAAGCACAGGAAGCAACCAGTGTAGGACTTAGAAAAAATGTTCATCTAGAAAAATAATTTCTTTTTTACTTCTGATAACTCTGTGGATGATGTGAAAATACAGAATTTAATAGGACAGAGGTGAGAAATGAGTGGGAAACAAAGGCACTTTTGCTGGTAGACAAGGAAAATAATATACAAAGACCGAGATGGAGATGAAGGAACAAAAAGTTGGATTTCAAAAGAATCAAAAGTGCCGGGAATGTATTACACAGACTACCTGCAAATGATGGAGAAATACAAAGAACAGAAATGGTGCTTAATATTAATCAGAAGCCAAATTGCACAGGAAAGCTTTAAAGGAACACTTTTAAACAGGAATCAGTGTGATGGAAGGGGTTAGAGAGAAGAAAGGTTTCCCAGAGGGTACAGCACCAGCATTGGGAAACAAACTCCAATGGGTGGAACCTCCCAGAACAGGTGGAGGGAGGGGGCTGAAATACAACAGCAGGAGCAAGAATGATGGGTCTGATGTTGGGGGAGTGATTCATGTAAAATGTCACTGGATTAAGCCGTTGGTCAGGGTAAGACCTGTTAAGCAAAATTAGGCAAAGTAAGTATTTTCTTAGCTCCACTAATATGCACTTTTAAATTAATATTTATCCCTTACAAAAGTAGACTTGCTAAAATGCTAATGGCAATTTTGGCTTGTCCAGTCTGAGGTTCTTTAGTTGAGCTTGAGGAACAGGAAATAAATACCCAGTTTAGAAGACAGGCTCAGGGATGTGCTAAAACCTGGGCACTGACAAGGTACAGGAGTCCCAAACCAATAAACTAATATAAATCAACTAGGTGTTTCCTTATCTTCACTTGTGTTTATCTCAGACATCTCTTTTCTGTTTTAATTGCTAGGACTGTGAATGATCATATTTAAGCTTTTTACATGCCATACGATAAAAAAAATTTCCAGGGAACATGGAACTGTACAGGGTGGTTCACACCTGAGGTTAGTACATCTTGACTAGACCCTTTAAGTTTGGATAAAGTTACAACTTTCATCTGAACAGAAAACATGAAGAATACAAATTTCTAAAAAGCTGCTCTGAGCAGAGGAGAAGCCTGCTTTGTTAAAACACCTAAGACAATATCAGGCACAGGGGGAAAAGGATATAAGAAATATCTTTTTTGTGTTAGGTTAGGGAATAAAAACCTGATATTTTGAAGAAACCATGGTGGTTATTTCTGCATAGAAAAGTTAATGCCAGTTTTGGTCTCAATATTTGTTTAGGTCTCAATCTAACAAAGCCTTTAGGCCAATTGTGAAGCCATGTGAAAAAAAATCCCTCCAGAAGCTACGATCAGGAACTCATCGGGATGAAGAAATTGCTTAGAGGCTCTGCTGAGTCTTTGCAGAAAATTGATTCGTTGCTAAGGTGACGTTCATATCAGTAAGTAAAATGTCTGAGGGACTGTTTTCTTGTCTTGCTGAAGAATGGCATGGCACAACTTGCAGCTCATATGCCTGTGACTCAGCCTGTTTCTCCCCAAAAACTATTGGGGACAGCCCCAGGGTGAGAGTGGGAATGCTGGCCCAGACCTGCACCAGGTCTAGAGCTGTGCTAGGGCGCTGCTGATGCTTACTGTGACCAGGACTCACAGCTGCACCTGTGTACTGTTTTGTTTAATGCTCTCACTATCCCCTCCTGCATCCTTCATAGACCACCTAGTGTAAAACCCTGAAATGGTGTGGTTGTTCCCATGTACTTTTAGCCTTTGCCAGACTAGGACTCCCCCCCGCCCCATGGATGAAGACTGGATCTCTGAGACATGAGTGCCTTGCAAAGCCATCCTGTTGCAGGCACTCTGCTGATAGGTATGGGAGGCACATCTGCATCTGCATCTACAGAATCACAAGAGGAGATGTAACTCTATACAAAACAGGGGTAATTTCTCTTAGATTTGATCTCTGTCATGGCAAGGAGAGAAGACTAAAATTGGAGCAGTCTTTAAAAACCTCACATAAACAAATCCTTCAAATCACAGGGAAGATGTCTCAATAATAATACTACTGGCAAGTAAAATGCTGTCATATTAAGAAGAGTTAAGTGGAAGAGAAGCAGTGTCTGGCTCAATAGGATATATATGCAGCCTGAACTCTGCCTTACAATAAAGACAAAATATGCTGTAAACAGGAGCACTGTGTAACAACAGAGTCCTACTACATGTCAAAGCTGCTTTTGCTGAACTCAGTCCATTTATCTAATTCCTTATCCTCAGCAGGTTTGTTGGAATTATTTAATGATTTTTTAATAAAAGAAAAAAATATTAAGAAACAAAAAGAAAACATCTGACTCCTGCATTATGAGGTTATTTTTTTTTTTGCTTGCTTTTTTGGTGTAAACAAGTTGCAGTACATTTTTTAGGAAATAACAGGCAGGTATCTACATTGAGTTAAATTAAACAATGTAAGAGAAAATAAAGTAGATAGATTTCTATTGGAAAAGACAGGTAGTGCTTTTGAGTTAGTACAGATGAATTTGATTCAATAATACAATGATTAAACGTCACTTAAGCTAAAATCAAACTGGACCTTAAAAGAAGTGACAAACACACTAAGTGAAAGTATTTTGAAATTAAAATTCTACACTCTGATGGTGGTATTATGTCTTATGTTTTATATAGAAGGCGTTATTCTGTATTTATTTGCATTTATTTTAAGCAAACAAATGAAACATGCAAAAACAAATGGATATTTAGAAAAATAAAAGCCTTTTGTGTTGTTGACTCCAATAGGAGAGCGATTGAATGAATATTCTCTGTCCTGGTACAGTTACTCCATTTGGGGTTCAGTTAATGTAGCATTGGGAAGGGCTTTAGCTGTTTAAACACAGGTTTTGGATGATAAGGATTACCAAGAAATCCTCATGGGACTGTAAGCTGTGGCAACTTACTTTAGGTAAATAGTTCTCTTTTCTGGAATGGCAGCTGGAGGCCCAGCGAGGTACTCTGCCACGTATCAAATGTTGCAAGAAGCATACTTTAGACAATCAGACTCCCTGAGAGGTGTCTACCATGTAGGAGCAGTTTTCACTCCAGATTCAGACACCTGCATTTAGACGTGTACAGGTGTGTTGGCAGCTAACACTAGTAGCTGTAAGTATTACTAGTAGTAGAGTACTCAGGGTTAGCTGCAGCTGCTGTCCCTGCTGCCAGAACTGTTTTGTGTTTGCACTTCAACACAAGTTTTCTTAGCAAAAATCATACTTGGGCCTGTAGTTCAGAGAAGACCAAGAACAGGAGCATTTTTCCACTGACCAGCAGTCTAAGTTACACCTTTTAATAGTCACAGTCTCATCAATTATTTTTAGGACCTTCCTAATCCACTAAGCCCCAAGAATCTCAACTGGCTCAATTCAGAAAAAATGATGACTTGTTTTGATGATAGGATCCAGATGAGCTGGGTGCAGAGCGCACACTGCTGTTAACATAGATGTAAGATGCAATTCTGTTGCCTGAACATGGGTGTGTGATACCTGTGCTCTGCACACTGTGCTCCCCTTCAGCAGCCCAGTCAGTCTCTAAATGCCACAAGTATGCTTGGACTGAACCTTGAGATGCCAGGCTTTGGAACACCTGTAAATGCTGCTGTCTCACCTTTGGACTGGGGGGTAAAGAGATCTGTCAGTGCGCCGTCACTCTGCTAAGAGGCAAGCTGCCATTAAAGACACACAACTGCGGGTGATTGTCAGCAAACTTGTATCATTAGCAGCAAAAATTGCAGCTAACACTCTGGGTGAATTTCCAGGAGGTTGTTTACATTCCAACTGTCTTCAGAAATACAAAAATGCAAGCAGAAGTCTGAGAAAATTCCAGCAGAAGCTTACTTCACTAAGCTAGTAATTTTTTTTTGGTCTGAATATATGAGGATTTTATTTCCATGTCTGCTAAAAAAGGTGATATTTTTAAAAGTGTTTGTATTCCAAATTTCCACTGTTTTCAGTTAGAATTAGCCATTTAATCCTTTCAAAGTCTGGGTCTCAGTCCCAGGGTTTAAAGCACAGCTCCTGCAGGTTCCCATTTTCATGCCTCCAATTCTGTGTTAATGTGGATGTGGAGCAGAAGCCTGACCACACCATCCATGTCTGAAGAACACCAGCACAGAAAGTGAGTCAGATATTTTATCTCCTGGTGGTGTATATGGATATTCCCTGCATGTGCAGGAAGAAATGGGCAGCAGGGACACAGGGGTGGTTGTGCCTCCAGGGCAGGCAGGGCTGGGAGTACAGGCAGGAGGGCAGAGCTGTCTCTGCTGGTTGCTGGGGGGACACCCAGTGCACCCAACCTCTTCTGTTCATCAGGTACAGCCATCAGCAGCAGCAGATACAACTTCTCCCTGGGCAGAACAAGGATGATACTGTATGACTTCAGGCAGCAGTCTCCCTTATCCAGGATTTTAGTGACTAAGAATACCTAAGGAGTTTACTAAGTCATTTAGTAAACTAATTAATATTTATTAATACTAAGTTATTATTGATTTAGGCAATTTTTTCCCAGGAATATGGATTAGTCTAGTATATATTTCCCCACACCTGTATGCACCTAAATTACAGACTTGCCTTCAACAGGGGTCTTTAGACGATGCTTGGTTTTTTGCTGTCCAGCAAAATCATGATATGAAACATTGAACTGTCTCATAAATAAAGTTGCCAGCATACTTAAATTCAACTAGTTACAAGTTTAATTTTTTGTAACATTCTCGTGCAAGAAGGTAAACATGCTGTACATATTAATTATAATATCAATATATGCAAGAATGAGATTAATACAGTATGAAAGTTGAAGCAAGATCTGATGTATTTTCACTATAACAAAACAAACTTTTAAGGACAATAGAAACATTTTCTTGTTTTTCCCCACTAAACCATAATCAAATTCTGTATATTTCCACAGAGTATATCAATACAGAAGTAATCACATTTACTAATGGAAAATCTGTTCTGCTGAAATAACCTGATCAGTCCCAGTGAAGACATTCAGTCTGGTCCCATGAACACTTACTTTCCTTCTCCTAATAATTCTCTCATACCTGTATTGAGGGCACAGTACATTCTTTGTCATTTTAAAATCTTTTTCAGTCTTTGTTTCTCCCTCTTGGTACATTATCTAATGGATATATCTTTCTATGCTTGTGGTTTACAAAAACCTAAATTAAAATTAGCTGGGCTAGAAGAAAAAGAAATAATTTTTCCTTATATTCGCCAATATTTCCCTTCTTCTCTTTGTCTTAGAAGGAGTTGGAAAATGGATCCCCTATTTATTTTTTAATCATGCACACCCACAGCTCCATGAAAGAGGTTATTGCTCGCCACAGTTACTGGTTAATGTCACAGTGCCCCACTCCTACTGTTCAGCAATGGGAAGAGCTTTCTAATGAATGTGACATCACCAGAAACCATGCTGGTTTTAGATAGTCCATGAGCATTGTTTAATAATTAATTAATGTGATTAGCTGCCTTCAAAATATATTGTTTTATTTTCTGGCCTTACCTTCTTCAATGACTGTGGTGTGATAAATGTAATCATTAAGACTCTGTAACAAATGCATTGTGAGCTTTCAAACCAGGAATCTCTTCTCAGTTAATTGTGCAGTTGTTATTATTTTTCCACTGGGATGTATTCCTTCAGCAGATAGAAAATTCATACTTATCTTCTGTTTTTTTCTTGATTTCTTCTTGTGCCTGTTTCTATTGTTTATTGTTGGTTTTGGGGAGAAAGCTAGCTCACAGCAATGCCAGAAGAGAAGGGATTTGAGAGAACTATGACAATTGTAAAAGTCCTGGTATGAGGTGCAGGGATTTAGAGAGAATAACTCTGCATGGAAGAGGCCAGCAGAGAAGGCCAGGAGCTCACTTTGAGGGCAGTCAGCTCTGAAGCTTTAAATATTAAATAGCTTGGCCTTATCTCTTGTCTGGGGCAAACCTTCCAGTGTGCTTCAGTTTTTCTCACCTCCTTGAGTCTTGCTGGATGTGAAAGGAGCAGGCTACAAGATAGGTTGTGATTAGAAATGTCAAATTCCTTTTAAAATCCCTTACTCACTCCCATTTCCTTTTGTGCTCTATGGCAAGATGTCACATCTGGGGACATAAAGGAGCCCGTGTGCTCAGAGGTGCAGCTTTGTCACCGTAGCTGCTGGCCTGTCCCTGGTCATGGCAGAGCTCAAGCACAGCCAGGGCAGGGGCTGTGACAGATGCCCTTGAGAGGCACCCCAAAGCTGTCTCACTCAACACCCCTTCCAGTTATGGGTGGACTATGACAACATTTTTTGACTAATAGTTATTTTTCCCCAAAGCAAGCATCAAGATGTGCTAATTCAGGTTGAATTAAACAACATAGTTTAACTAAAGAAAATGGAGGAAAAAAGTGGATTTAAAAAGTACTTTTGAAGTTAAGTTGAATTCCTGTTTGGAATTATTTCTTTATAAGTTTAAGATGGAAAAAAACCTGGAGCAAACGAATCCAACTTTAGAAATAAATACTTGAGAATGAGCAAAAAACTTACTTTGTATTTAACTGAGACATTTATTTTATCCAATATACATTATATCATTCTTTAGGTAATGGAAAGAGGAAGACAAAAGAAAGGAATCTCTTAAGTCAACCTCATTGATTTTTTCTTTACCTTTTTTTTCTTTGTTTAGCTACTCTATCAAAAATTCATTTATTCCCACAAACATAAAGCCTTGCTAAATCTGAAGGTAAATTACTGTAATTGCTAACTGCCTCAGACCCTGGCAGGATGTGCTGATATCTGGAAAGAAAATCCATAATTTACAGACAGTATAAAAATGTCCATGCTATGTAGATTAGAAAAATAAGAAAAGCCCAGACTAGTACTCACATACACAGATAAAAAGCTGTAACAGTGGCCTCATATACTGGCATTTTCGGCCCTTGCCTTCTATGGAATTCTATGGAATTTATGCAGAGAGAAACACTACTTTATTTTCAGTTATAAACTTTTCATTAATTACTATGCCTATTCCAGTAATAATTGGAAGAATGAGTTGGGACCAAGGTGCACGCTGCGCTATAAAATCAGGGATTAGAGAAGGACTGGAGATTTTTCAACCTGAAATAGGCAAAAATTGATCCAAGACAACTAGAAAACAAGGTTCAGAAATAGGCTGGTTACAGGAGTCCCTGGGCTCTAACAAAGAAATGGGGAGTGGGAGGGAAATGCCAGGGTTCTTCTGAGGATGGAAATGAAAGAGCAGATGAAGAAACGAATGGCTGGCAATTGGCAATGCTTCAATGCTGTATCTCTACTGGAATGCTACATGAACACAACAGTGATGCTTCCATAACCCTAACATGATGCCCCATCTGCTGTTCATCAGCACATCGAGCATGGACCTCATCTCCAGCAGGTTTAACAGGTGCTGTAAGACCTAATGGTATTTGTCACCTTCCCAGCATACAATTGCCAGGAATCTTCAGCCTTACTACCTTTTGCAGACCTCACAAACTTATGCTTTTTCTCTAAAAGTGTGTAAATATGATACTTACATGCACAGGGAAGAGTGGGGAGTTCCTGGCACCCAGTGGCTGCAGCACTTACTGGAGAGACAGGACTCCCTGCTGAGGACAGGGACCATCAACTTTTGTTTCTGTTGGGGCAGAGCTTCAGCCTGAGTGTGGGTGCTCAACTTTGTCTGCCATTTGGCTTGGTCTTTTTGTTCTGGTCTAGCTTTGGCTTTTTTTGTCTGTGCCTGTGTTTTGTTGGCTCTAACAGCTGGTCTGGCTATGCTTGATGGCAACAGTTGCAGCAACAGTCATTTTAATCTGGAAAACACCAGGGTGGGTGGTACCAGTAATTTATGTGCTCTTTTCCAATTTTGGGAACTGAGAACTAAGCGTTTCCTGGTGATAGAAATTGTGGAAATTAATAACAAAGAGGGAAGAGCAACACAGGGCACGACCTAGTCTTTTGTGAAAATAAAGGAATCCAAAAGAAATGGGAAAATATACGACCTCATCACACACCTGTTTCATCTGCCCCTTCTGACAATATATCCCTGGAGGCTCATTGAGCATGGAGCTGCTAAAGACTTCACCATATCCCAGTGGCTTAAAAAGCCACTTGCTCTGCAGTGGTACTAAATGTTTTATTTAGAGGAAATCAATGTGTTCTGGTAGCATCTGCCTTGAAATCCCTTCTGGCATGAGGAAAAGGTGAGGTTCCAGTGCAGTGTCAGTACAAATGAAACACCAGATGCTCTTCTTTCCAAAAAGATTTAGTAATTGTATAGGAATATGTGTCCTGGATTAAGAAGACAGCTAGATGGACAGCTAAGATGGCTAAATATTGCAGGATTCTGGTTAAAAACTTGTCTAACTTAGGTTTAAACAGTAGTTTGGACTGCATAAATGCAATTTAGGAAGATATTGGTATTTTGACTGTGTTCTGTGCTGGTTTCCTCTAATGCACCTCAGCCCCAGGTCTCCCATTCCAGGCTTGGTCCATTGCACCAGCTGCTGTACAAGTACACGATATGCTGCTCACAGCAGAAAGGAAGAAAATAATCCATCAGCAGGACTGGAGATGGGGAGCTGAGGTAGCAAGAGATTAACAAGAACGTCTGACATCATGACAGAAATCTTTGGCAGTGCTGTCAGAACTCATATCTCTTCTGTCCCAGCCTCGTGTGCCTAGGAATAGAGTCCATCCGTCATCTTCTGAAACAGCTCCAACTTTATCTATCAGTCCAAAGCAGTATGTGGAATTTCTTCCTGTATGTTATTTACAGAAACTGAAAATTAAAACACTGAAGCAACTTTTGTGCCATACTCTTTCATTTCACGTTCTATGGATGTGTGACTTTTGTGTGGAAATTATTTTTTCCTCTCCAAGCACAGCAGTGTCTAGCAAGAATATGCCACTCAGGCGGTCTGCTCTGCAAAGATGCATCTTTCATTTATTTCACATGGACAGCTGAGATAATGGCAAAGATCAGAGGTGCTGTTGTGGTGCCAGCATGCAGGATTACAAAGATATCATAAAACATTCACACTCAGTTGAATCCAGACTTTTTATCTTTTGCCCTCAAAGCCCCGACTTTTAAGCATACTGGAGGTAGGACCTCAAGGTCAGTTTCTGGTACTACAGGTGAAGGCTGTGTGTTTTGTTCCTTTTGCTTTTGTAGATCTTAGGCCTGAGGATGGAAGGGCAGCAGGAATTAACTGAATTAACCATGCTGTCCTGTGTGCAGGCAGATAGAAGTTGACAAAATTTGGGAGGAGATGAGATGTGATCCTATAAAGTGGACAAATGTCTGTCGCTACCATAAGGGCAGCTAGAGGAGTGTTTCAGTCCTTTCTACTATGAAAATGTGGTGTTTTCTCTACTGATGTTCTTTCTAGTATTTCTTAACATCAGTTATTCTGATGAAATCACTGCTGTTTGGCTAGATAAAGAAAGTAAAAAGAACACATCAGCAGCTAATCAATTCCACCCACTTTTCTAAAGACTTTGTCAATTCACTCTGAGAACTAATTGTTCTTGGTTAAAGGTGACCAGCCTATTGCATCTGACAGTTTCTCTAAAATAACAATACAGACTTCAGGCATTTTTAACTCAAAGCAGTTCAGTACTGATCACAGTTAAAATGTTACCTTAGTTATGTCTTTGTTACTAAAGGCCAAATATTCTCCTTGGTGCTGCATAGGTCAACAAAATGAGCAAACATTCATCCCTCCAAAACTTTGGGTCTGTTCATGGCTTTGCTATACTTGGATCAGGGAATCAGTCCTGCGACCTGGTTTTGGGTGCACCCTGAGAGGGAAACTGTGAAACCAGGACTACATCTGCACCAGCACTAAATCCTGCCAAGCAGCATATTTGAGGTACTTGGGCTCTGTCATCTACATTGTTTAAATGTTCAATTTTCGGAATGGCTCTTGGCATGTTTTTGGCTCATGTTAAAAATACCGTTCTCCTAAGTAACTCCTAGCTATTATTCAGGTGCAAACAGAGGCAAAGCACTGCTCCCAGGAGACAGTGTGCATGCTGCCAATATATTCTGAAGGGCAAAAGGATAAAATGTTGTGGAAATACACAGTACTCTGCACATTGACCTCCCACACAAAGATTCACTTATTGTTTTGTTGGTGTTAACATTTTCATATAGAATTACAGAATATTCCTAGTTGGAAGGGATCCACAAGCATGGTCAAGTTCAACTCTTCAGTGGATGGCCCATACGACAGGATCAACCCATGACCATGGCATTATTACCTCCGTGTTCTAACTAACTGAGCTACTATCAGCTTTCTGAGCTAATCTAAGGGTATTATATTTATAGATCAGGAGCCTGGTTTTGAACTGAGTCTCCCTGTTTATGCATTGGTTCGCATCCCATAGAAGGTTTGCAGATCCTGGTCTGAATTTTTCTTGGCTGACACCAACCCAGAAAATGTGCGCAACTAGCACATTCCATCTGCTGGGCTCAAGAGGACCATACTGGAGGTCCTCTGCAAGAAACCCCTTAGATATGCACAGTGTGAATGCCAGGTCCTAGGCACCATCTCCTCTATCCTGCACAGCCCTTCCTTCTCCTTCTTGATCATCTAGGCTTGGTCTGTGGGTCCATACCTGGGTTACACACAGGTGGTTGTATGGCCACACTGTCATGTGTATCAAAGAGGAACTACACCTCTTGTCCACCTGGAACTGGAAAAGGATCCCCATGGATTCCCATGGTGAAGGTATTTCTTATGTCAATGAGGTTATAGATGAATGCTAAATGCCAATATGGTCTCTCCTGCATTTGTAGCACAATTTTCAACTGAGATGCTGAACCAGCAAGTGTTGTCCTGACACTGGCTGCTGCTTTTGAAAACCTTTGGGTATCAAAGTCACCATGCAGGGCAAACTGAGTGGCCTTGAAACCCACAAAATGGGTTAAAACACAGGTATAAATGACAACATGAGAAGTCTCAAACAGCCAATCAGAATAAGGGTCGGTAAGATGTATGTTCTTGATCATAAGAAGATGTAAGTCAAAGTAGTGATTTCTTCTCTTGAAGAGCAACGGGGATGTTTTGGAATACCACAGACTTAAGTTTAGCAAAAGAGTTATTTTTCTAACATCCTTGATCAGCTAAATGTCCCTAAAATGTCCATCTAGGTTTGGGTTCATTTTAAGTGAACCATGTCAGTATCAAGATTATACCTGCTACATGAGCAGCTTGAAATATCACTGAGACACTTTGAAGGCTACTGAGCAGGGAAATTCAGTGTCCTCACAGGCTCACACCTCTTCCACTATTGTGTGCTGTCTTCCCACTGTTACACTCCCACTCATAATTTAAACCATGCAAATTTTGCCTGATGCAGGTCTGGCTTTTGTGTACATGGACATCATTCTGTGAGGCCTTTACGTGGGGCCTAGGATCCTGTTTGGACATGCCTCCTTGCCTGCTGAACCACAGTCCATTCAGTTTCCCTGGGAATCTGGCCCTATCCATGATTATAGCTGTAATCTTGCAGGTAAGGAGAGCGGCAAAGCAAATATACAGAAAGACTGGGAAAGTTAGGAGAGATGGATGGGGTGGATATTTATCTAGCAAAATAAATTAAAAAAGAAAAAATCCAAGTGGATTAGCATACTTCAAGGCATGTTTGGCAAAGGTGATGAAGCTGCTGGACATAAACAAAAGCAAGAACTGCTGGATGACATACACAAATGCACCATGACTGTGATAAAAGTGAGAGATTTATGAAAGCTTTCGATATCTGGCACTCCTCTTCATCGCATCCTACTCATTTAAGCGGCACCAAGTGTAAATATTGAAAACCCAGATGACATGCTGTTTTGGATATTAGTTCAACCTGTTTATCCTATTATTACCCTGACATTTGCAAGTGTTATCTTTGGGTACCAGAGTATGGATGAATAACTATGAATGATGTTTCAGTGCTGTCCTATCACTAATGAAATCCACACTCATAATTAGTTTAATCTAAAGAATATGAAGTTCCCTCACTAATCATTTATGGGTTTTATTCCTGATTTGTAATATACTTACTGATACAGGAATTAACAGATTAGGTTGCTGAATGCCTGGAGTGATCTCATAGACAATGGAAACAAAGCAACTTCTAAATCAATCATTTTGCTAGCTATTTAGTTGGCTTTGCTCCTAAGAGATCATTGGACAGGAGATGTTATTCAAAGGAAAAAGAAAAAAAAATCAAAGAGAAGAAGGTGCATTCATTATTATTTCCTAAATATGTGCACATACATAGTCCCAGCTGCTTATGCAATGTGAATGACATTATTTGTATTTCTTGAAGAGTCCCTAATCACGTTCTGTACTGCTGAATGCCTTTGTTTGGGAGGTAAGCATGTCTCTGAATTAACCTCTCTAACACTTCTTTTTCCCTCTGTGCTGCTCAGCGTGCACGTAATCCTGGGAACCGTTCATCTTGGATTCAATTGTCCATTGTCTGAACAAAAGACCAGACATCACTTAAGACTCTAGGAACTGGCTGACTATTTACAGTATATCAGAAGTCCTTTGGGCTTTCCTTTCAGGTTTTAGCAGAGATTTGTGGTGAAATTTGTTCACCTTTTAGCCCGTTCTGCAGTGCTGGATATGCCTTCTCTCAAATTCTCTAAATCTATTTATCTGTCTAGGACATTAATGCTCAGCCTGAAACAATGAAATTACACAAACCATGTTTTCTGTAAAAGTCTGCTTAATTCAGTGTATTAAGATTCCTTTTGGCCTTTTATAAGAAAGGTTGTGGAGGGATGTGCGTTTTGCCTGGAACCCACTGTTGTGCTTTCCAAGTTATTTCCGAACAAAGACTTCCGTGCAGGGTCTGCTTTGTCTGAAATACTATTCACTTTTTCCATTCAGGTTTTCTTCTCTTCATAAATTTAATCCTCAGCCCTGGAATTCTCGTCTTATTTTTTTAGTTATGATGAGAGTGAACAGCTGGACCATTTTGTAGACTTTGTTGACAGTGCTTAGTTCTTACTTTTTCTTCTCCCCCCTCTGTTTTTCAGACAGTCCCTGGCTCACTTTGTCTGGCTACTGTCTGACATTTCAGCTTACACTATTCCAACTCCCAGCTGTTCTTTCCTTTCATGCTATGGATTGTTCTTTGCATTATAGTCAAACATGGTTTTTTATTTCCAAAGGGCTAATCTGTTTCCACAGTAACCCATAAAATGGAGAAATCTGATCCCAGAACTGTTCTTTAAAACTTTAAATGTGTATATAAACACATATGTATTTGTCCATCTTAAAGGCAATTGCTCTATCTGTGAAATGAAAGTTGTTACGAAAACTCAGAAATCGGTAAGTTCTCAAGCTGCTTAAGCTACATCACATTTCTGATTCTTATTATAGATATTTGCAGAAAAGGACTGGGAATATTTTCCATCAAATGTGGTTGCAGTTGCAAAATTGAATACATTAAACTTCATTATTGGGATCTCCCTGTTTACTCAATGTCAGATATTTCTGTGTAAATATTTTCTGGTAACCCATTAATTGTCATTGTCAATATCACTGCTGCAAACTGACTTGGAACCGAGAGACTGATCTGATATCCCTCTGTTTGAGCTGTAAATGCTCTGAAAACTAATTCAAATACTGGTATGTAAGGAAAGCAAATTATTCCTTTCCTGTTTGAAATGCTGTCATTTGTAGCTACTGAAGGCTAGCAGCAACACAAGCTTTCATTTCCATGGATAAATTGGGACAAAGAGCAAATAACTATCTGTGGAGAAGTCTCAGTCTTCTCTCTGTGTGTATAAGCAGTTTTGAATGAAGGTGAACATCTAAAATGAAACAGATGCCATGCAGAGTCCGTTCACATGTAATGACCATATCTCATCACCTGGAAGTTCAGTAAAATGCATTGTTTTACCCTGTTCTAAAACTGCTGATCCTCAGCAAAGCTTGGGCAGTTCCAGCTGGATCTCTTGGTGTTACCAGCATGTTCAAGTCCTCCCAACCTGGGTGCCATAAATCTTTGGTCTTCATTGTGCATTTGCAGTTATTCAATATGAGAGTTGAGCCTTCTTCAAAACTGATAGAGGCCTGTCCTATGTTTGTAGCCTTGGGCTTGGCACTCAGCCTTAGAGGATGCCTCTGAGGAGGTTAGACCAAACTTTGATTCACCATTCATGTAAGGATTAGCTTCACTATATTTAAACCAGGGCAGTGAGCAGATACCTGCTGGTCTGGGAGCAAGAAGACTAAAAGCTCAATGAGCTCAGCCTGTTCAGAGTATGCTAATTTGATTTGGCAAAATTTCTGGCTGCCTATCAATTCATAATCCAGGAGTGTCAAGAGGGAAAAGCCATGACACATTTCAGTTAGTAATGAGACCTTTTCTTCACACAGTTTTTCACCAAATACAGAATTGTAGGTGTAAATGCATACTAGTTACACATCTGAACTGGAGGTGAGCTACTCAAGACTTCTGAAAATTAAATGCTTTTAAGAATGACCTAAAATAAACTGATATTGAATGGAATATTCCTGGGGGCATCAGTTCACTTCAAGTCCATCTCTTGCACTGTCATAGAGGAGTTTAGCTTCTTACTGAATTTTTATTTTAAGCAGTATAGATTTCCATCCAAGTACTGCTACAAGAGAGCCCTGAAGCCCACTCTCCCATCACTGATAAGAAAAATCTTGATTCAAAGATTGCCCACATAACTGTTCATGGACACAGTGCATGTGTTTATGCTCATCAGCCTGATCTACTCCCTATTCCTACATCAGATATCATGCAGATACCCAATGTACTCTTATGTGATCACAGGCAGAACCACTTATTAAGATATAGGTTTTCAAACCTGTTTGGACACAAAAAGTCCCATCAGCTATGGTCTTGAGAAGAGCCTTAGCTCCCAAAACACAGTGGTGAAGCTACACTCAAGCAAGAAATTTGATTAAATATGTTCCTAGAGAATCAGAGCTCAGCTTGATTTACTCACTGCTTTTAATTCCTGTTTTCATCCTGCTTTATTTTCCACAGATATTCAAACTTATTCCTTCCTTCATATTGTTTTTCTTTTTTGCCTTCCCTTTCAGCTCAATCACACCCTCTGTATGAATTGTGTTAGTGTCTGAGAGAAGTTTTATTTTTGGGCAGCCCTTGCAAAAATATTCATAGCTATGTAGGTTGCTGATGCATCACCTCTGGGTGACACTAACATTTTAAACACAGTTTGGAGGAATGCTCCCATTTCCTAGCACAGTCAAAGTCATTGGCTCATGACTAAAATCCCAGAGCAGAGAAATAATTTTTTATAATAAGGCTAATGAAGTACTGTGACTTTGTTATCATTAAAACTGGGGAGATCTTAGGGTCCCTGAGGATTTGTGAAAATCTCTAACTAGTCTTGGAGGGATGCCAAACTATTTTGATGTTTTTCCTCCATCATGCCCTCCTCATCCTTCATGTCTGTCGCCTAAGTCCTTTGATGGTTTGAACAAAACAAAACCCATGTAAACATAAGTACATATGTGCATTTTCTCCTATCTAATATCTAAACTTGTGTTTTCTACTAAGAGTTCTAATTTCTGTTGGAATTTCAAGAGAAATGTGGTGTTTATGTTGGCAATGCTATTGCTTCTTTTGCCTCATATAATTTTAATTTTTTTCTGAGATTGTAATTTTCTCTGGATTATTCTCTTCCTCTCCCCAGCACCTTTCAGCATAGGTTGCTTATATAAGATTGTGCAAAATAATAATCAATTTTTAACATCCAAATGATAAAAATGTTGTTAAAACAACATTTTAACAGTTTTGAAGTAGAGGCAGATCTCTCATCAGTGCTTCCAAGGATATAAGTCATTGCAGTTCTAACAGCAAGCCATAGAAATGCGATTATTGCTTTTTTCATGCATGACCTGTGGTAGTAGAACCAAAAAATGATACATAAGGAATTAATCATATATTGCATGAGTAAATGCCCATCTATGGTCCCTCTTGCCCAGAACTTGAGCTGGTCAGGCTGCTTGTGCTTGTGTGTGTTGTGTCTGTTGTGTGAATTTGCTATCTCTGTGAAGCACTGAACTGTCTCCTGTTCTTTGGTCTGTGCACATGCAGACTCCAAGAAGCTTCAAGGCCATTCACAGTGATTGCACAAGCACTGACCACCTGCCTGAGATGTGATATTTTCTAGAAGCACCAGCTTTAGCACTGATGTCATGGTACAAGTTTGGCATTTAGGCAGCTGATGACGTGCATAGATTTGCATCTCTGTGTTGAGTGAAATACATACTGTGTTGTTTCAAGGACCCGAATGTTCTTTGATATCTTTACTTATTTATACTGAATATATCTGGAAAATGCTAATAGGGCATTGCTGACCAGGTGAGGGATATGAATTCTAAAGCTTGGGCACCTATGGCCTGTGCAACAGCACATGTACCAGTAGCAATACAAGGAGCCACAGCTCTCCTCCTATCTGGGCTGTCACCATGACCCTTTTGGCACCCATTCTCTTCCTCTTGGGGTGGGTTCCCACTGCTTACCACTGCCTTCTTGCAACATAAAGCAATGCAGAAATATCAGACAAGGGCTTGTTCTGTCTCCCAGCCACCTGTGCAACTTTTTTTTTTAAACAAGCAATGCAGACAAATTTCAATACTCCTAAACTGACACCAGAAAGAGTGTTTGAAGGTGAACAAAGAGCTATATCTTCAAAGTGGCTTTTTGTGCTTGTGGAATAAATGTCCAGGTGATAAGAGCCACTTTGGACAAAGGACACAAACTGAGATATACGGGATGGGCAGCTCAGTAACTTGATGGGCAGATGTGAGTATTCAACCCCCAATCCTTTTTAACAATTGGATTTTCACAGTATAAAGCCTCCCAAAGTCTGGTTTTCTAATTAAAGCAACTTTAAGAAGAAAAGGTCCAAACCTTCACACTGGTATTTTTTTCCTCCTACGCTGTACATTTGCAATAACAGACAGTCCCAGCTTGTCTGAACCTGCTACTCATATAATGAGCCAGAGGAATTACCTAATTTACCAGAGTTGGTGTCTCTCCTTTGCCTTGAAAATTCCTGTATTTAGGTAATTCAGATGTGAACTTCTCTCTGTCACAAAAAGAGACTGAGGGACTAGAAAAGAAAATGAGAAGATTTTAACATCTCTCCATACTCCCTGTATAAATCTGCCTTTAGGGTTTGTTCATCCTGTCCTAGGGCAGAGGGATTTTGCTTTGAGGTTGCAGTCTACACACTCCTCAGTATTTTGATGTATGCTCCTGCCATAAACAAGTTTTTTGCACTTCACTGGAAAATCCTCCCTTGTGTCCACTCTTCAGATAGTATGCGTGGTCATTAGTAAAATTCTTTTAACTCACACAATTACGGCTGGAGCTTAAGCTCCACTTCATGGTGCAGGAGTGACTGACATCTACACTTGCTTTGTTTCAAGGATTACATAAAAAGACTGGTCATAAAGGAGGTTAAATCTCCTATCAAAACCATGATCTACACAGTCTGATATTTAGGATTGATCTCTGTTAGTATTGGGGAGCATCATGAAAGCCATCTCCACTGTGGTGTATGAGCCTTCACATACTTCATTCACAGCAGCTGTCCCCATGATGTGTGACTCCTTCAGGGGACTCCCAGGAATCAACCCCTTTCTAAGATCTCTAACTACAGGATGCATAAGAACAGGGAAAATGCCCTAAACCAAAAGAAATAGGGACTTTGGGATCATTTAATGGGTGGCTTTCTGAAAACTTGGTCTGTTAGAGTGCATTGGGCGCATGCTTCAGCAGATATGGGGGTGGGGCAGACATGATGATACAAAGCCTACCTTTCCCCTCCCCTTTGTTTCATGAGCTCCGAGATGTCCCTCCTGTGTTACCCTGGATGACAGATGGCTTAATCAGCGGCTCACTTTGCCTGGGATTGCCACAGCCACGGGGGAATATATGAATTCTCATGAATATGGCCTGTAGTGGGCAGATATGGGACAAGACAAGTGTGCAAAAATCTGGTCCTCTATGCTCTTGTGCACTGCTGAGGAGGAGGGTGTGATAGCCCATATTTTATGTTGTGCATGGCACTCTTCAGCAGGACATTTATGATAATATGCATCATTGTTCATCAGGATTTCGTGGTCCAGAGGAGAGAAACGTCTGGTGCAAGAGGTTTGGTGAAAGGTTTCGTGCACTTGGCCAGAAGTTACTAGTGCTAAGGTTGGCTCCAAGCGACAGTGTGGACCTATGCTGAGATTTCCAGGCTCCAGAAAAGGGTAAAACTTCATCCATGCCTATTTATCTGGGCTCATTTTTTTACCCTTTGCTTGTTAACAGCTTGCATGTTGGCTGTCTCGAGGGTCTGTTTCTCTTTGTGAGCTGATTATAACATAGGGTATTTGAAGATCAAGTTGCTGCTAATTTTTATGTTATTTTCTGGTTTGTATAAAATATGTAAGAATAAAAGGAAATAAAGTGTATGAATCATTATGAGGCATATGAAAGATCCAAGTGCAAACTGGCTCTGTGATTCAGAGCACCAGCCTGAAATGCAATTGTGTGCCTTTCAGGAAGTGCTAGTTTTAGGTATTCAGGAATAGGAATGTCATGTGTTGTTGCACCTTTAGGAAAACCTTTAATTCCTCTGTGACATATGATTTGAAAACTTGATATTCTCCATACATTCCATAAAAAAACAAGCTTTCCTACAATCAGTCTTTTTGCTGGCCTCCCCTCTACAGCTAAAAAAATTATATTGAATTATTCAGCTTCGAGAGAAGTGAGTATCCCACACAGAATTTCCTGCTTATGTAGATTAAATCATTTCTTAAGCTGTTGCTGTGTTCATATTGCCTGAGAAGAGGAGCAATCCAAACTATTTCCCCCATTTCTAAAGAAATGCTGTTAAGAAACACTCCAGGGATGATGTTCTCTAAGAGTCTCACCACTTACTTTATTTTATTCTACTTTTAAGCCAGAAGATTTGAGGTAATTCAGTCTGAAATTTCAAATTATTCTGTTTTTTTTTCTACTAAGAATATAAGTATGCCAACACACACACATAGGGAAGGGATGAAAGCAAGAAAAAAAGCGAAAGAGAAAGAAAGAAAGAAAGAAAGAAAGAAAGAAAGAAAGAAAGAAAGAAAGAAAGAAAGAAAGAAAAAGAAATGAAGTAAGCTCCATTAATACCACACTCTTGCAGAGATGTTCCTGTTGTTTTAGCAGTGCAATGTTTTGTTTGCCCACAGTTTGCCTCAGTGATGTCTGGGGCAGGTCTTTGCTATGACCACCTTTTCTCTTTTTTTTTTTTTTCCCTATAAATGAGTATCTATTCTACACAAGCCCTTTCCATATAGAGGAAGAGGGATTTTAAATGTGTTTGTGGAATCTTCTTCCCTGCTTGCTGTGGTTATGGGATTCAGTGCTTCAGGGCATTGCAAATTTCGGACACAGAGGAGAGATTCCCTACACAGGGGAGTTGCAGTCCCCATAAACCACAGAAGCATCTCCCACCTTAGAGAAATATCCTTTCTCAAAATGGAATTTTCAAAATACCAAAATGTCAGATAAATTTAAGATCTGTTTAACATGTACCAATGAACAAACTGTAAAGGCTCATAGGTCTATAACCAGAATCTCCAAGACATATAATCACATTTTTCCTAGATTTCTCTGCTTTGGTGCCATCTCTGATATAATAATCATAATATTTGGGGATATTTATTGTGAACATATTTTCAGGCATTCTAAAGCAAAAGCCACAAGTGATTTATGCTTGCCCACACTGATTCTAATTGTAATAACCTTAAATTTTTTATTAAATGGCATCTTTTTCTGGACATACTATTGTACTGTGAAGACTTGGCACAAACAAGGATTAATAGTGATTTTTCTTGGAGAGAATGAGTGCCTCAGGCAATAGATAAGAGGGTATGAAGACCTTATAAGTGCTTAATAAAAAGGAATAAGCTTCATTCCAACTGTGGCAGTCAATGAGAAATATAATTCCTCTTCTTATTATCATTTTTATGGTGTTCTAAATTGTGAATGGTGGTTTCTGGATAAGTGACATGACATGTTCCTGTAATATTAAATTTGATTTAACTTGGTAAAGACAATAAACTAAAGAACTTTGGATGGCTACAGTGGTGAAGAAGTGATGCTATATATTCACTAACATATGGATCATATTGACTCCCCATTCACTCTTGCATATAATTTATCAAATAAAATATGAGGAAACGTGAGTGTGAACTGATGCCCAGGAAGGTCTTCATCATTGAGAAGTGATAGAGGAAAGTCTCTGAGCTGGGCTCTAGGTTGTAGCTCATGGCAGTGGGCATGAATGTGCATCATGATGCCTTATAGGTAGACCATGAGCTCATGGGGTAGGGCTCCATTTCACCTCTGGACTTGGAGTCCCAAATACTGGGAAATCCACAGAAACTGACCACTAGCTAACAGCATGTGTCCTTGTATGCAAGGGATACAAGGGATGACTGTATCAGCAAGAAAAAATCTGTAAAAATTGAGGAAGTTTTTGGGCCAGCAACTGAAAGATGAGAGTGGACAGCAGATTTCCCCAATAGTAGTTCAGACAGAGCTAAAGATTTGCTTTACTTTTTTTAATTTTATTTTTGTGTTAGAGAACCAAATGAGTGCTTTGGAAGAGACTCAGACATGGCCATGAACCTCTCTGAATCTGGGAACCCAGCAGGCTGCTGCTGACTTACATTAAACTATGAAGGCAAGTATTTTTAACTGTGAGAGCCTAGTTTTCTACATGTGTTTATCAAACAATCAAATGAGTTTTATTCAAACATTAAAGATGCTCGCAGCAGTCAGGATGAAGAGTGCAGGGGAAGGTCCTTTTGATAAATGGCAGGGCTAAAACCCTAAACATTTATCTATTTAACAAGACTTCACAGTTGCCAGATTTATGCACCATTGTATTTAGCCCAGTAGTAAAATTTATAATGCTCCTTTTGGAGGGCATAATTCTTTTCCTCTGCTAGGAGAAAACTATATCCAGGGGAAAAAGCAAATTTCCTTTAAAGACCAAGGAGTTGTTCTGTGAAATGTTTCATGTATATTTAAAGACATCACTAATTGTGATAATAATATTATTTCTAAAACTGCATAAAAACTTTGTCTGCAGTGGGTATTTTGCATAAGGATACTTGGATCTATATTTGGAAAAAGTATTTACATGACTCATGTAAGATGGATATCTACTGAGGTTACAAAAGCAATGAATGTTTTGAAAGAAGCAGCAGTAAAACCAGGGTGCTCTGGTGCTTTTAAATGAGTGCTATCAGCTTCTCAGAGTTGTTAGGCAGCTACATGTCTTCTGGAGCACTTCCTGGAGCCTTTTTGGAGTACTCCAAAGTCAGGGGTCGCATGTTGCATCTCATGAGGGATGTAGACAGCCTAAATCACCAGGCTGTTTTGGAGGAGAAAAAGCATGGGGAGGCATACGGGCAAGAAATTTCTGGAACCAAGACAGAAAGAATAAAAAAGATTGAGAGTACAGAGCCTTATTCCCAGGAGGAAACGGAAAGGATGAACAGTGGTGAAATTTAGCTGTTTTGGAATTTTCTGCGTTTGCGTACACTGGCTCCTAGAAGTTCCTAAAAGTGTTTTGTGTACACTGAAATGTGTAGCACTTGTGCAGTGGTAGATAGATCTACCTTAGCTCTTCCTTGGATCCTTCTGAAGTAGAGTAGGAGAAGTAGCAGCAATGCTCAAATTGACCACACTGGAAATGTTATACACTATGCTGAAATTTACTGTAAGAATGGGATTGTTGTGCTGGGATACATGGGGCATGCTGTGAAATGCAGGATGCCTCTGGTCTCAGTTTTATATCTAGAAGTGCTGACAAATGAAGAGCTACTGGTCTTGGTGGTCTTTGTCCCTTGTCAGTTTTTCAAGAGGGATGCAAAGAGGTGGTGGCCAAGTTGTCAGGAATTAGCTCTCTGATGTCTGGAGCCTCATAGGTCAGTGTGTTTCTTCTTGCTGTTTCATTTCCAGTAAGCCTTGGCATTTAATGAAAACCAAGCTTCTAAATGTCACAGACAGGTGTGCTTTAGGGGAATGGTTCAAGGAAATAGTGCACTCAGAGGCACAGTAAATGATAACCTGTTCCCTTTCACTGTAAAGGAGAGCAAGTTGGCTTCAGACAGTCCCTGGCCTAAGTCAGTATCCTGAATGGTGTCTCAGAACTCTGTAGAGAAAATGATATAAAAATGGGTACACAAAATCTCCCTTTGTAGGAACAAAATTTCAAAGGGCCAGGTTTGTGAAGGTGGTTAGATAGTGATGCAAAGGCAAATGAATATACAGAGACGTTTTAAAGAGCTTCTAGTTGTGTCATTTTAATTTTCTAAGGAGTTAGAGAACATTATGTGCACTTACAGAAATCACAACAAATACCTTAAGAGATCTTTGTAATTCTAGTCCTAAAGGTCTAGGGACATTTCATTTCATTCTGCTTTGTCCACTTGAAGTTATTCCACTGTTACGCTGAACAAAATGATTCTTCTGAAACTGACTGTGTACTGGTCTATCAGGAGATGCAGGAGTGCCTTGTCTTAGAAATATGCTTCACACAAATGACAGCTGAGGCTTAAATGTGCATCCAGGCACCACTCAAAACACAAATTTCTGTACAGTCATATCTAACCTTGCTGAATTCATTATTTTCACAACTGATTTGATAAAAAGACAAAACAAATAATCATACAAACAAATCAAAACAAGCAAACAGAAAGCACAACAAAAACCCTTAGGCTTTTAAGATTCTCTAAGGCTAAAATTGCTTGGGCAGTATTCCCCAGCAAGAATGGATCTCAAAAGAAAACTAAATAATGGTTTTATTTTGGTCTTGTGTTTTGTCGGAGGCATTCTGAACCAATACCAGAAAGTGACTGAGACTGAAATAGAATTCCTTCAAACATCTTTAGCTTCCTAATTCCAGTACTAAGCTGCTAAATGTGAAATGGTACAAAATTGACTAATTGCAGCCAGACATTATAAGCATTAATTATCTGTAGTCTGTCACAATACTTCTGTTGTAATTTTATACCTCTTTGTAGACACTCTGTCTACTTTACCTTCCACATACCAGCAGCTTTCTGTGGTAGTAAACTGCTCTGAAGCCCTTTCCGCCCCCTGTATTGACATGATTAGTTAGGTAAACTTGCATCATGGTTTGCTTGCCCGGATAGCTGAGTGAACAGAAATGTTAACACTGGCATCACATTTGCTGTGATTAATCCAATCTTTCCTTGAGAATCAGTATTTGCCTGGGGCTTGCAGTTTTCTCTGGAAAGCCACAAAGATGTCTGCCCTCTGCTAAGTGTGTGTATCAAGTCTTGTTGATTATTATTCAGTGTGACAGTGGGATGACTGATAAAATAAATGAGGAGAATAAATAGCAGAATTAGTTTTTAATTTCTTTTTCCCTTGATTGCTTTTACTGTGTGTTTGAAGACGCATGAAATTATGGTAGCTCTCCTGTATAAAAAATTGCCAAGAATTTGTCTGGTTTACGTGCAAAAGGGCAATCTCTCAAGACCTATTACAAGGAGTGAAGGAAGAGGGGAAGACAGGAAATTCAGAAGCAAAAGAAAAAGAACCTGCTTTTTTTCTTTAGTATTTAGTTTATAAGTATTCATGTCAGACACTCTTCTGGCAACACAGTGTTAGTAATGTTTATATATGTAAGACTTTCATACTGATAAGCTCTGTTCATTAAATTCTGTGTTTTACCTGAGTAAATCCTACAATATTCACAGTCCTATAGGCATTGCAGGAATTGTGGGTGCATTTATCACTTCATATAATCAGACACTGAGAGGTTTGCATTTATCTGCATTGGTAATATCTTGTCTCAAAGACCTAATGTTTGACATCTTTGTTGGTGACACGGACAGTACGATTGAATATATCCTTGTTAGGTTTGGCAATGACACCAAGCTATGTAGTGTGCTGGGCACAACAGAGGGAAGGGATGGCTTCCAGAGTGACCTGCCAATACTCACACTTAGCATAGGACAGACTCTTTATGGGGTTCCAGATAAAATTGATCAGAAACTCAACATGTGTCAGCAATGTGCACTCACAGCCCATGTCCTGGGGTGCATCCAAGCAGTGTGGGCAGCAGGGCCAGGGAGGGGATTCTGCTCCTCTGCTCTGCTCTGCTGAGACCCCACCTGGAGCGCTGCATCCAGCTCTGCAGGCCTCAGCACAAGTAAAAGGTGGAGAGGAGGCCATGGATATGACCAGGAGGCTGTAGGATGTCTCCTGTTGAAGACAGGCTGACAGAGCTCGGGTTGGTCAATGTGGAAAACAGAAGACTCTAGGGAGAACTTCTTACAGCCTTCCAGTACCTAAAGGGGGCTACAAGAAATCCAGAGAGGGACTTTTTAAAAGGGCATGTAGTGATAGGACAAGGGGTAATGGTTCTAAACTGAAAGACAGCAGGTTCAATTTAGATAGTAGGAAAAGATTCGTTACTGAGAGGGTGGTGAGACAATGAAACAGATTGTCCAGAATCTGTGGATGCCCTATTCCTGTAAATGTTCAAGGTCCTGTAGGACAGGCCTTTGAGCAACCTGGTCTAGCAGAAGGTGTCCCTGACCATGGCAGGAGGTTGGAAGCAGATCCCTTCTGACCGAAATAATTCTATGATTCTGTGGTACTGATTCACACAGGGCCAGATCATGAAATTGTAAATACTCATCTTATATGGACTTGCTCATTTAGGAAGTTCAGCTCATCAGACAAGCCTGTGAGTTGATGCACAGGTGACCATGTGGTTTTATCTAGCCCACAGGGCAGAGTGTGTGTGAATACTGGGCTCCCTTGAGTGTCCTGGTCTGACATTTTACTCTAGGAAGCCAGTGTCACTCTTTGGAAAATGAATCAGTGCTTGTTTTATTTATTTTCTTATGTGAATGATTGATAACCTTCTGAGTAATGTATATTGTATTTTCTTAATTTTATATCAGAAATTCAGCACCTCCTTGATGGGTTTTACATCTGTGATTTTATGCCAGTTACTTTTACACAGGATTTGGATATACCAGTTTTGATTAATCTTATACTGAAAAGGTATCAGCAGTTTTATTAGGTATGCACTAGTTTATTTAAAAGAAAAGAAAAATCGATACATTTACAGATGTTTCTGGCCAAAATGCTCTATTGCTATTTGGTGATCTTGTTTAGGTAATGGATTTTTACATTAAGTGTCTCTTAGGAGTTATTTCAATAATTTATATGATACAACATTTTTGCTTTCTTGGCTTTCTTGCTTTTTTTTAAAGGACTGGTAACAATTTCTAAAAGCAGAACTAAGAGCACAATTTAATGTACACATTGAGTGGTGATTAGATTGCTGAAATTTGGTCTATTTTGGTGAAAACTGCCCTGTCTTTAAAATCCATCTAATTATCTTATTCTGAAAGTCATGGGCCACACCAATGCTAATTTCTTATACTACTTAGCAGTCAGCATGTGCTTAGTTTGCAAGCCAATATGGATCCAACAGACCATACCAATCTCCTTTTCTCTCTGGAAGCCAATAAAGTAATTCAGCTGCACAGTAAACTTTCTCTCTTATGCTTGTATATAATACTCACTTTTATGTGTGAGATGTGTTCACACTAAGGAGACTTCCTAAAACACATGACTAAAATTAAAAAAAAATTGTAAAAAAAATCTTATTGTCTGGGCTAGAAGCCTATTTGTAAACTTTATAGCCTACCTAAATGTTCTTGATTTAATAAAACATAATAATCTTAAATTCTTCTTGACTGCATTGCTTAACTATAGCACATCCCTTGAATTGTAAGCCAGATACAGCTTGCATTTCCTGTGCAGATGTTGGCAATGAAATTAAGAAAAGACTTTCAAATACTTTTGTAGATGTTAATTTATACCTGGAGATTAACTTTATCACAGTGAAATGGTTGATTGTTTTACAGTGAATTCTGTGCAAGCAGTATCATGCACTATTGTTTTTATTGAACTGTATCCATCAACATTTGTGCATAGAAATCTGTGGTTCTCTCAGCTGCCATCTTCCATCCCAGATCTATGAACTTTTAACCCCAAAAAGTTTGTTGACAGGCTGTAAATTCCTGAAATAACAGGAGGCTTTGTTGACACACCAGTAAGCATGTGGTTGAGGGGGTGAAGGTATCAGCATGCACCTGACTTCATGATGACATGAAAGAGAGATGTGGTTGAGGTGTGCATCCATACCTGGGAGCTCAGCAGGGCGCATGAAGACACCGACTGTCATGAGCAGAAGGGTGTGGAGAAATACAGTATTTTATTTTTTTGAGATTAATATTATTATTATTTCCCCAGATTCTGATAAAAGCAGCAGCACAAAAAGGAAAGCGCGTGCCCCACATTTGACCCCACAACAGGCCTTGCTGCAGTGAGTGGCAGTGCAGGATGTGTGATGACAGCAGTCTTTGCAAATAAGTGTGTCACCTCCCACAGCACAAACTGAGTGGGAGATTTGGGTTGACACAGCAGAGGAGCAGCTCTGTGACAGGAACACTGATGCACTGGGATTCTGAGGACTTTCTAAATATCCTCCTCAGTGCATAAGGCCTTGCAAAACGTAAATATTTCTGTTTGGTTGCCTTTGATGGCTAGGAGATGGGAGAGGTGAGAATTTCTGGAGGTGCGTGTGTGTGCCCAGTATGAAACTGCAACTTCTAGATGCAGCTAAGGGGAGGTGAATCCCATGTGACACAGGCTGAGCCATGGATTTATTATGCAGGTATTCCAGAGGGTGTCTGTATGAATTTTCAGAAGATAATATATTTGGGCAGATTCTGGTAAGTTTGCTCATTTGTTGCAAAATAGTAAAGTTATCTTTTAAGGGCTAAGTTAGGTGTTTTCTCTTGTTCTTTTCAACCTTACAGTTTATACATAAGCACCACGTATATTTTAGAGGCATTTATATCAAGAGGTTCCATCTTTCTGACAGTGAAAAATGTTTCTATAACAAGAAAAAAATCGTTGATCTGCATCACTGACAAAGGAAAAGAAGCTTTTTTTTTCATAGTGATTTGCAAACACTGCTATTCCAGGGCAGTATTTAGATACCTAAGAAAACATTTTACCAGTAACTAAGCATTATATAATTACCTAAAAAAGTAATTATATAAAATTGTGATTTCTTAGCCTGAGAGGCCAGTCCTGAATTCCACAGTAGTTGAATGCATGTGTTTACTATCACTTTGTCACATGTTTGTTTAATCATTTCAGTTAATATTACATTGCAAGACCACTCCAGGTTCATTTTATTTGGATTCTGCTGTAGTTTATTTTTGCACATGTTCCATTATTAATGAGCCCCCTAGTACATTGTCATGTATATTGCATCATGGAGTTATTAATTTATGTTTATTTTTCCTGCCTGTTTCCATGTATGTTCAGCATGTACTCACAAATACCATCCTCTTACTGGAGCGATGAAGGAGATTATGCTACAGATTGTGTTAATCATTACTCTGAATGCTATTATAAAGACATGTACAAAACTGCACCCCTAGTTCTTTCTTTGGCTTTCTTTGGCTTGCAGTCCTCATGACAAGCAAACTAGTTTCTTTCCTCTAGACAATCTAATGTCCCAGATTGTCTTTATTTGCATTTCTTTTCCTTCGGAGCACCACTCTTGATCTTTCTGCTTCTTCATCGGCTTTGTCATCCAGATTTTCCAGTAATGGCATTCGGATCCAGGAGATGCAGCTTCTTGGGGATCAAAGGTCCATACTGACTTATATGAAATTCTCTTTTGAGGAAAATTATGGCTTTCCTCTCCTAAATATGGCTTTGAGTGTGCTAGTCATCCATTACTAAATAAGAGCTGTGATGGGAGATAGAACATGCTTGGGGAGGATGGTGTCCTTCACTACTAATTCCTTCAGCTCCTCAGGAGTAAGTTTGCATGAATTCCGATTCATTAGCAGTTCTGAACTTCTGCATCCATGGGAACATCAAAAGGCATATAGTGGTTAGAAATTTTACCTCTTGATGAGTTCCTATCTCACTCAGAGCTGATGTTTCACAGGGAAAGCAGATGCAGGCTGTCGTCTGTCATGGCAATTTAGTACTGTCCATGCCAGCAGTGGTCCAAGAGATCACTTCTAGCTCAGCTCTCACAGGTCTCCTGGGCCAGCCTGCTTTCCAGAGCAAGTAGAAACTATCTCATCAGGGGCTTGTGTGAGCTGTCACAGCCATCAGAAGTATGGCATTTTTATGCAGGAGTATTGGTGCTGTTCAGTGTAGAAAGTGGCATTTTGGCACTCATTTTTATAGACACTCCATTTCCAGCTCAAATATCTATCAAATTATTTTGAATGCACAGGGCTGCACAGAATCAGAACCAGTCCCTGGCAAACTTCTTTCAGTATGGTAACAGATGGAAAAAAATTAGAAAATATGCAGTAATGTTTCTCAGCTTGCAAAAAGAAGTAAATGCTCCCCTTCTCTTCAGAGAATCCTAAACTCATCACACAACCCAGTCCTCACAGTACTTGCTTTGCCTGCCAGTTCAGGACAGTCACAGACCTAAAGACCACATCTCAGGGGTAATGCTGAGGAAACATGGCCATGTGTGCCACTGGCCTAAGGTGTGACACTGATTAATACCCGCCAATACTCTCTCCTCAGGAGTGCCTTGGCTTTTATGTGCTAACCTTGGGAAATGAACAGAACACTGAACCAAGTCTGTCAATAGCTCTTCTGCAGTTGCTGTAAAAGGTTACAGTAAATTGGATTATAAGATCTTTCTGAAACCAGAGTTTTCGTTTCATTTTAAACTTTCTCCAATATCTAATGCACTTCCTCTTCTTTCCAAAAAAATGAACAATAGATCCTCATATAAAAAGGCTAAAGTTTTTCAAATGAGGGATAACAACACATCTGTTTGAAAAAAATCTCCAAACTGCACTAAAGCTTACCCTTATTTTAATGGCCAATGTTCTCAAATAATTTTCCCTGACTGGATATTTAATAGGAAAGATTTATTTCATTTTATTTATGTATGACTCTGGCCTGTGCCACATTAAAGACTGTGAGCTACACTGCATAGCCAGGGAATTGCCTGCAACAAGGAATTATGGGGAGAGATGGAGAATCAGTTTTATTCTTTAGAGGACCAAGTACATGTTGTAATGGTTGCTGAGGGATATGGTACAGCTCACAGCTTGGAAAAGCAATTGCATTATCAGCAAGGAAAGGAGCCACAAGCCATGTTAGAGAAAGGTAAGAAATCTGGTTAATTGTTTGGATTTGTGAAGAGAGCTGAATTTGCTGGTTTACTAGTGTAGATGAAAGCAAGGAGCTAAAAAAAAGAATTATAGGAGAAGACTATAAACTCTTTCTCCATGTGAAACATGGGATGATGCTGTGCCACATGAAAGAGGCATGAGAAGGAAAGATAGTCTGAAATGCAGAGTGCTTACAGGGCTATCAGCAAAGAGATGAAAATTAAAACTAGATGAGAATAAGGTTACTCAGGGGCTAGTCTTAAATTCATCTCAGTGAATTTACCACAAATTCTTTTTGGGTTCTGCTTCTTTTTTCCTTATTCATGTAAAAATTTCTTCAAGCTCCAGGTTCTCTCTTCTCACAGTGAGGGAATAAAAAGTTGGCCTAAAGGGATCCAGGTCATGCATCCCTTTGGAGAAATAATCAACATTTATGCTCTTCAGATGTAATATTTTTCATGAGATTTGTATGCATGCATATGTGACCATGAATAACATATGTTTTTCTGAAATACAAGTGAATTTTGTGATATTTAAGTGCAGCACAGGATGACTGTTTCCTTGATGCTAGCCATGGAAGAAGGACAATTAAAAATATGCTATTTTTTTAATGACTCATATATATATTTTAATAAAAATATTCTCTTTTAATATGATAGGTACCTAGGAATGATATATTCTTTTAAGCTGAACTGAACAGCATTAGTGCTTCAGAGTACTGGTCTTGGCAGCAGTGACAAAAGCTAAAGTCAGCAATACTTCAGCTGACTGTTTTAATGGGAAGACCCTTTGAGAGAAACACCCAGCCAACTGAAAAGAGCGCCTAGATTTTAAAAGGAATGTTAATTTCTTTAAAAACAAGAGCAGGAAAATGTCCATGTGAGAAGATAGGTGTCATACTTATGAAAAATCTAATGCCCTCATGTGTCCTTCTTACAGTTTGCACAATCCAGCTTCTTTCCCTTAGAAGACTTTGACTTCCACATTTTCCAACTGCCACATGTTGATTACAGTATTGATGTAAAGTCAAATGAGACAATGGAGCAGGAGTACCTCTTTCTCAGCTGAGAAATCCAGCAACTAGATTAGAGATCATGTATCTCTTGTGTCTAGCTTGATGGGTCCCCCAAATCTTCCATTGCTGCCTGCAGGAAGGACTCACACAAGACAAAGATATTTACTCAGCAACCCCACACCACTGTGACTGGGCTTTTCTCCTTGATGATCAGGTTGGTATTTCCAAAATGTTTTATGCTGACAGGTCATAGAATCTACTAGCCTCATGTCTAAAACCAGTGACCTCACCATCATTTTAAACTGGCAAACAGCCCAAGAGATTGGATATGCTCCGATCATGACCAATAAATTTACCTGACAAATGAACTTTGAACCAAACATTTCTAGATTTTTGTGTTCCAGCTGGCCTGAAGTGCCTTGGTGTTTAGTTCATGAAACTTAGAAAACTTCTAGGGGCACCTAAGGATTTGATTTTATGAGCCTTCAGAAAGCTTTCCTTCTGAGGAGCTCTAGCACCTTAGTTGTAGCTTTCCTACATTTCTTCCTGAATCTGTGGGCAATTTGCCTGAGGTTTCTACATGTTTTTTAGGATCTGTTCTGTGATCTTCAGTGATGCAGAAGATTTTAGAAGGAGCATCTATATATACACACACAAAAAAAAATTAAAAATCAGCGTAAGGTATTACCATATTAATTTCTGTTTTCAATGTTCAACAGCCATCCTAACCATTTCCACGGGACAAAACCCTCAATAATGAAATCACCTCAGGCTTGATTTCAAAACCTAGCATTGCAGAACAGGCATGGATTTCAGTGCCTCTACCACCTAATCTTCTTATGAGAAATAGCCAAGGAATAAATAATATTTGCTTACTTAACTGAGATAAGAACTGATCCCAGAACCCAAGCTAATAGGAAGCTGAAGCCAAGATATGGTATTAAGAAGATATGGTGTTTCGTCACATGGATAATGGTGCTTTAACACCCAAAACTCTTTGTGACTGGAAAAAATCCTTTGATTTATTCCATATAAAGACACATGTACATTCCAGCTTTAAATATATGCTGCACAGAAATTCAATGCAAGGCAATTTTTTACATTTCTTGTCATCTGCTAATGTGTAATGTTGCTGACAGAGACTTTCTGAGGAGTTTGCAGATATGACATAGGTTTATTTATTATGTCCTTAAGATAAGGACTTATCTGGTAACCACAGCAAAAAAAAAAAACAAAAAAAAAAACCAAACCAAAACAAAACAAACCCCACCAAAACCAAAAAACCTCTGAGGTCATTGAACCTGATCTAATTTCTAAATAATGTAATGTAAATAATACAATATGTTAAACACTTTGGTACGTTTCAGAATTAAACCCATAACAGAAATTAAAGACTCCCATTATTAATCTCTATAAATAAATTTAATTAATACCAAAACATTAGAGTGTAATGTAAGCAGTTGTCCATTATTTGCCGGATGCTAAAAGGCATTCTGCCAGGAAATAATTCTTCTCTTATCAATACTTTCTACTTAGTAACTGAACTTTAGCTCCTGTAGAAATAATTAGGATCACTGATGAGAGTCATGCATGTTTTCAAAGTCTTGTGAATAACATGATGATGTGATATCCTGCTTAGATCTAACCCAGGAGCATTTATTCATCCATGCATTGAAGAATAGCTGATAGTGATTAAATGTAATTTTATAAACTTGATTTTATTTCCTACAAGGCTCAATTCACTCTCTGCGTTATAGTACTTAGTTAATCCTCCTGTAGACCTTTAGATATCCAGGTTACAGGGAAACCAGTAATTCACACTTAATAGTGGCTGCAATGATAATAGAAGTTTATCTGTCCCTACATTTCAGAGTTTTTGAGGGAACATCTTTCTGTGTGTCCAGGCTGAGCAATTCTTTGTTGTAATTCCCCGCAGGGCAGTTCTCCAACCATAAAACACCAGGCAGAGAGGACAGCTCCTAACACTAAGTTGTGTTTTCTGTACAGGGCAATAAGTTTTATCATTGATACATTCCCAGAGATGAGCAACCACTTCTTTTAGTGTTATTGTACATTAAATGAGCTATTAATTTTCCAATTTATTTAAAATACATATGGTTTGTAGCAATCATAGTTTTTGTCACACCTTTGCATTAAAAACAGAGCTTGGCAGCAGGTCCAAAATTAAACTTAGGAAATTGTTTCAAACTCTTTGCACTGTTGGATAATCCTTACATTTTTACTTTATTTTCTTCACAAACCCCTTTCCTCTGAAATTCCTCCAGGCTTAAACACCCCAAACTTCTCTGCAATCTTGTGCAGGAAGAGCTGGACTGGCCTAGTGGAACCAGCTTAACAGCATTAGAGTTTGTATATGTAGCTGTGCCAACACATGTCTGTGTGGATACATGTCATGGTTTGACACTGGCACAATGCCAGTGCCCCCATGAGAACATCCTCTCCCTGGTGTCTGCTGTGAGGTGGTACCTGGAATAAACAAAGGCTCCTACTTAGGGGAAAGGAAAAAACTTTATTAACGAAACTACAAAAAATAAACTACAAAGAGGAAAGGAAAAAAAAAACCACAAGGAAAATGAAAACTGCACAGAAACACTCCCCCTCCTTCTCCCACCAAACTCTCAATACATTTACATTTCCCAAATCTCCAATTCTCGGTCTGGTACCACCCTTTGGATAATCAAATGCTCAGTTCATCAAGAGTAGACGGAGTCCTTCCTTGTGCCATGGGCTGCTTGCCACACGCAGCACCGCCCGGAGATTCTTCACCATTGTGACATCTTCCTCCCATGCCCGGTGCTCTCACCACCGTGCATGGGGCGGGGGCCTGCTCTGAGGGTGGTCTTTTCAAAGGACGCCTCGTCCCGTTCCAAACAGAGCACAGTCTCATCTCTGGGACCTTTGTGCCCCCCATTTCTTTTACACCCCCTGGGTGCCGAGGGGTCTCAGCACTGAACTCTCTTGGCTCTGAGTCCTTGCTTCCCCCTGGAATGCAGTCTCTGTATCACAAGGAAACAGTCCATGGCTATACAAAAAAGAGTCCAGCAAAAATGCCACTCCATCTTCTCCATTCCTCCAACATCTCTCTCCCACTTTCCAGACCCCATCACTGGCCCATTTCCTTCTTCATCCTTTATTCTTATCTCTCTCCTAGGAAGGGTTAATGTTCTGTAGAGTTTTCATTGTCCACAAAGGGTTAAAAGCTCTCACAAGCGGCTGGGCTCCTCGCCGCACCGCACCCCCGCTTCCGCTGCAGCAGCACATGGTATCACATTCCAAGATAACAGCCCCAGGCACGGTGATCTCTCTCTCTGGTGGGGGAGGGCTGTCCGATGGCTCCTGGGGTCTCTCTCTCTTGCACCCTTCCACCCTCGAAGGGGGCCAGGCCTACCTCTCCCTGGCCATGTGGCTTTTCCCCTCCCCCGCCCCCGGGGGGCAGAGATCCACGGCCTCTCGCCAGAAATTCAAAGGGAACCCTAAGCAGGAGAGCCCTGCTTTTAACCCCTGTGTGGGTGTTCTCAGAGGCGTGTCCAAACATCCCAAGTGGCCACACCAGGTGCCAATATTAAAATCTGAGCACCCATTGGCCTGACCACAGCATATCCCAGAAATCCCAAAAAATATATTTCCTGTGAAACCACCACAGTACATGATTTATCTTTTATCTTTGATACCTTTGTTCCAGCAATCCTTCAATACGAAACTGGTCTTGTGTTTGTACCTTCATATATCTCTCCCATCATACACGTGTAACAAACTTTATTAATAACTTCTAGAGACACTTGAACTCTCCAGCTCATGAGTGTGAGACAATGGCTCTGCAACAATGCAACTACAAGAACAAATATTTTTTGACAGAACTTAACAAATAATTGCTGTATTTGACATGTTTATTAATTTCTAAAGTTGTAAAAATTCATTAATCTCTTACTCCTCTAAGTGGAAGCAGAAAATGGATACCTTTCAGAACAAGTTCAACTACAAATAAACTTGGAAAGGTCTCTAGCTAAATATGAGTTATGTTTACTCCATATTTGGATTTTTACTGTATTAGCAGAAAATATTTTAAAAACTCACGGAAAAATTGGAGCGCATCACCCACCCAAAAGTCTTCCTTAGAGCTACCAGGCTTCTCTCTGCAGCGGTATTCACAGATCTTTTGGATTGTTTCCTTTAACCCATATCACAGTGTCTTCACCCGTGTTAAACTTTCAGTGATTCTTTGTTGCTCAGAACCACACTGCCCCAAAACCCTAGAAAATCCCACATTGCCTGGCTGTTAAACTTTGTAGAGAATGAGATACAAGTCACAGGCTGCCAACAGAGGATGAAGCACCCCAAAATGTTTTCCTCCACTTCTGGAAGTCTCAGAGATATTTTGGCAAACAGAGGGGATTAAGTGGGTTTAAATTCCCTGCCACGGTCCCTGGGAGTGAGAGATTAAAGGAGCCATCACTTCTGAGTGCCTGGGAAATATCTTTGCCATCAGAGCACAGAGAGCTTCCCACTCCCTGGGGCAGAGCACGGGCACCATCCACCTCCTGACTTCTGCGAGGCTGAAACTCAGACCTGCCTTAACCATCTCAGTTAAAATGAGTTTAAGCTAGCTCAGATTTATCATAACCATTATCTCACCCCACATTTCTGCATAAAAATTATAAAATTATAGCCAGGGGTGACCTACAGTGTGACAAACGTAAATGTAGACACAGTAATGGCATGCAGGTATTTCAGTCATCCTACACATTGCATTGAGGTAGGCCATAAACAATGAACCAAAAATTCATGAAGTAAAGCATGGTCACAGATCTTAGTCTTAATCACCATTCCCTTGATGTAAGAAAAAATTTTTAAGAAGTGATGTGTCCTCAGAGGCAATGCATTTATTTTTGGGGCTAAACTTAGAAGACTATGCATAGTGTTAGCACTGTTTAAGCTTGCTCTGCTTGCTTACCTATGTGATCCAGTGTGCTGAAAAATATCTTTTTTTTCCTTACCTCTACCCCAAAAAGCCTTGTCAAAACTGAGCCCAGAAAGTCTAACACAGCTAATGATAGTGCAATTGGGCAACCTGTTCCCATAATATTTGGCAGCATTTTCAAAGAAGAGAACAATGTATGAAGGGGAATATAACTAGAATGACAATATATTTTATGGAAGCAGAATGCAATTATTCAACTCAAAATTAATGAGTTATCAGCCACAGTTGTTCCTTCATCACCAAGCTGTTCTTTACTGACAGCAAGCAGAGAGGCCTTGGGCTTATGTCATATCTTAAAGAAGCTGCCGTGTGTCTTTAAGGACCATAAAAGGCAGAACTGTGGTTTTATGTCTCAAGGCTGATGTCCATTTTCTATATATGATTAATGTGTTTTATGAACAGTACTTCAGCCACAGAAGTAGAAGGATATTTGTCACAAAAAAGAAATCTGAAGAGCACAGAACAATGAATGGATCTGACTAAGATTTGGGAAAAGATATTGCATTTTCCTTTGATGTTGTTTGTTCCTTTGTCTGGATTTGTCTTTCATGTGTTTGAAGACTAGTGCAAAACAAATCAGGAATCATAATAAAAGTGCTTACTAACTTGCTTATGTAGAAGTCTGTGAGAGTAAATTGCTGCAGAATGACTTATAAATTTCTGTGCTTTGTCCAAGTCAATTAAAAAGTACTCTTTCAAACATGTTCATTTGTTTGTATAACTCTTGTTCTGTAATATTCACTCATCAATATGTCAAATCAAGCAAAAGTGGGTTATCACCTGGTCAAATGGTTTGTGAAGATAATCTTTGAATAATAGAAGGTATAGGAATTAAAAAAAAATGGGAATAAATTTGTTGAATGCTTGATATAGCTGACATTTGAAATTATTTAATTAATTCCTAGACACTTGTTTCAACTGACTTAAGTAACAGTGCTTTCTGAGCTGAGACTAGAAAATGTCTCCTTTTTAGCCACTCTTCTTCAGCTGTCAACATGCACAGGAACAATTGTGACTGTCAGAACTGACATGAAACATCAGCCACAATCCTGAATTAACTTCCCTTTGGATGTCTCTCAAACTGTTTTTACAAGCAGCGATCCAGTCTCTTTCTTAATTCCACAGACTTCGTACTTGATTTTTTAAAAAAAAAATTTAGAGGATTTTTTTGGGTGGGTTTTTTATTAATTTTTTTTCTTTATTTATGGCATTGTATTTGCCTTTCTCTCTAGCATTTAGACTGCATAGCATCTGTAGATTCCTTTTTAAGCCTTGCAAAATGGGAAGAGAAAAGCTGTGGCTCTGCTAAATCTTTTGCAGAGACCAATGCTGAGATGCTGTGAAAATGAGGACGGAATGGAAGCAGAATTTCTGCTTTGCTCAAGCAAGCATTAATGCCAGCCTTCTTTACTGCCTGAATTTATAGTGAACTCTTCAGTGATAATCTTATACATTATTTTGTCTGTACTCAGACAAGGACAGGGATGATTCTTAGCCCTGACATCCTGCAGATGAGCTACAATGAACACCCACATCCTGCATGGGACGTGGTTCCTTGAAAGCTTTAACTGCACCAAAAGAATCACTGAATGTGACCAGAGACAGCAAATCTTATTTTATTTGCTAATCTTGCTCTTAAAACAAATAATGCCTAAATGTGCTTCAGCAACATGTAGCCAATTAATCTGCACCTCTTGCTGAGTTGAGACCCAATATGTGTACCCCTTCTGTTCCATCTGTAGCTGGGCCTTGGAAACTGGAAACCTAAATATGAGAGCAGGTAGGGAAAGGTGGTGCAGTCCCTGGATGCAGACAGCATGGCACAACATACTTTTCCACAGGTTAAATGTTGCCAGAATTACCAACTTGATTGTGGGGTTAAAAAAGGCTTGGTTTAGTTTTTCTCATGATAACTTCAAGCTACAAACTCAGTCCAATGAGGTGATAACTGTATCCTTAAATCTACACAGAAAGGTCGGGGACTCCATTTTTTACAGCAAATCATATCTGAGAATGATTGCAAAGTTGTTTCTTTTTAGTTGGATAGAATGACACATCCACAACTTGTGAGTTTAGTGGAAGTTTCTTCACAGATTTATATGGCTTTTGGATTAAGAATGTGATATTTACTGGGCTAAATGACATAACATTCTGATATTTTAGAAGGAATTATTGTCAGTTAAATGGTAGCAAAAATCCAACTTCAATTGGTATGTTTCTCAGCCTCTTTCTCATGCCCTGATGGTTAAAGCAGGATATATATGTGTATATAAATTGCTGCTGGAATTTACCTGCAGGACAAAATACATTTGCTCTTGGGGGGATCCAGGTGCATCTCAGACAAGAAACTAAATACCAATATATCCTGAGATGGCAAAGGAACTGGAGGAACATTTCATTCAGTCCATGTGTAACAATTTGGGGATTTTTTCCTCCCTTTCCTCACCTCTGCTGATGCTCATGCTCACTGAGAGCAAAGGGCTAGAGTTTCATCTGGAGATATTTAATAGCTCTCAGATGAGGTACCTCAGAGGAGCATCAGGCCTGATGGAACAACTGCTGTAAACTTCAGTGAGTGACTGGAGAACCAGAGCCCTTCTTGATGGTTAATACAAGTTGCTGCCAGACATTTTTTTACACACATATTACATAAACACATATAAAATTAGATTTTTATATATATGCATGGTTTTTATATACATAGATCACACTTTAAATTAAACACGTACAAATCATAGGTCAACCTCGTAAGAGGCAACACTGAAGTCAGTGGAAGAAAACTGGGATAAAGAGACTTTTAAAACTTATTTCTGCTTTAACCTACTTGAATTTGCTTCAGTGAGAATAGTCAGGTGACTAAGGGCTGCATTCCTAAGGAAAAAAATTGACAATAGAATTTTTGAATTAATAAGTGAGCAATGTTTAGATCTCTGAGTGTATAGCTAGAGAAAAAAGATGAAGCAACAATGATTTCTCATGCACTGCATTTTTGTTTTTCTTTTGGATGAACAAGCACACATACTTAAACAACTCTTTGCCAACAGCAATAAAAGACTTTGTGCCAGACTGCTATTGCTGATATTATAATACATTGTGACTGGAGCTGTATTTCTTGTATTTGGTACTTTTGTTTGTGCATTGTTAGGTTTGGCTGGCTACAGTACTAGTGTACTCAGGGCTGGCAGTTCCTTTCACTCATTTTAAAGTGAAAATATTCATTTTCACAAAGAAATTATGCTTTTTTGGGTGTAATGAATACAAAATCTCAGCTATGCTTTATATATAATGGTTAGAGGAGAGAAAGAAGGGCGGAGACTTCTGCTAAGATTTTTTTTTTTGTACCTATAGTAACTGTATGAAATGAATGAAGCTAATTAGAGGCCGACATTCTGATGTCTGTTGTAAGTATACGCCAGACACTTTTCTGGGAAGAAAAGCAATACTGAATAAGCAAATTGTTGTTTTTTTTAAATTCATTTCTGAGTGGAAAATGGTTTCAGCTGGCAGAAACTAACCCTGACTTATTAATGTCAATGGAATTTCTCTGGCTAACAGGTTTATAACTGAGAAACCTGTCCAGAACTTAAGTGTCTATTGTCTTCTTTTCATAAGAAGGAAAAGCATATTTGCCCCTTTTTGTCCCTTCTGTGAAAACAACAAAAACACAAGAACAAAAAAATCTTACCAGTCTTTTCTCTAATCACCTAGATCAGAGGTAAGCTGTCTTACATCTATTTCACTTCAAATATGCCTAAAACCCTAGGCACCACACCTTGGAGAGCCCTTTGCACTTCTGCAGCCCAGAGCTTGGCATTTATTATAATTTGATGTACATTTGAGGATTAAAATTGGACTCTCTTTCACAGAGTCCTACATCCCTACAAACTACCTTCCTTCCAATATGAGAAAGCCTGTATTTCCTGCAGTAGCTTATCATCCTTTAGAAAGTTTCTTTGCTAATAGGTTGTACCATCTGTTGGGCAATTTGCCTAGATTCCATTTTGCAAGCAGCACTCCTGTATTTAGTCATGTTGCAATGTACACTAATGGAGTAGATAGACACCTGTCTCTCCTTTCCCTGTGTTTGATGAGGTTGGGTGGCTTGTGTGCTTTATTTTTCTGTTTTCCTTTTAATAACTTTAATCTCTTCTTTGTAAAGCACAAAGAAGGTTCTGAGACTAAGCATCTAAATACATCCTTAAAAATATTTTTTTCCCCTAAGTTCTGTTTCTTTAGAAGAAGAGAGGGAAGGTGACTGTAATTAGAATTTTAAATTTGTATTCTTTCCCTTAAAACCATATCAGTATACTCAGAAATGTTTCTGGTTCATGCTGCTTTTTAGGACTTTTTTCAAATGTTAGTGTTTCCTTTGCATCTGACCAGGTCTATCTAAAATCCCGAGGACTAGCCAAACAGGCCTCACAGAGAATAAAAAAACCCCCATGGGTTTCTTGCTGAAGCACTAAGACTGAGGACAGCTACTGCCATTACACAGAGCAGCTGGGACCCAGCAAAGGTGATCCCAGATCCATCAAACCCTGCACACTTTCAGGGCATGGGACTGTCTGTCATTCTTCACAGCTGCAATGTCATGTGGGTGTGTGTCTTCTGGCTCTGTGATGGTTCTAGTAGCCTCTGGAGGATACCCAGTAACCCTTTAAATTGGTGTAATCTGCTATGAAATACACATTACCCTGGATGGTAACATCTGCAGTGAAACATGCCAAGGTGAGAATCCTGCGTCCTTGCTGAGTAGCTGGGAAAAGGGAGCTACATAGAACAGCAGGACAAACCTTGCTGGAAATTCATCCCCTTCTGTCTTTCTGGATAGTTTTTATCACACCATGCTTCTTTGATCTGGGAAAGCCACCCAAAAATCATTTAAACACCCTGTGAAATGAAAGTATATCAGGACTTGAAGGTGCTTACAAGGAGGAGCAAGAAAGACAGAGCTGGGGCAGATGGAAGACAGAGGAGTACACACTTATGGATTCTTCTCAGGACAGATGTCCCAAACACTCTTTCTTCCATCAGCTAAAATGCTACTTTAAGTTGCAGTTCGAGCTGTAGGTTCTGTAAACATAACACTACCCCCAATTTTGAGAATCCAGACAGGTCAAGAGGAAGACACTACTCACAGCTGACCTTTCAGAGCACTGTATGCAAAGTGATCGACAGTTTTCATTTGGCTTAAATCTTCAAGGGCTAAGAGATAGTGTAACACAAAGTCATTTCTCATTCAGTCCCTATAGGGACATTAAATGTTTCATATTCAGTCAAAAGTCACTGAAGTTATAAAACTCATTACATTCTAGTTTAATTATATCCATTTTTTTCCTTTTCTTCACTAGGTGGCAATTATTGGTGAATATATATATTCTAGTTAATCTGCATTTTCTTTCTAGTCTGAAATCTAATATGCCGTTGCATTAAAATTAGTCTGTTACCAAGAGAATACTACAATAAAAACTGGTAATAATGAAATAATTCAGTTTGGATTTAATATAATTCCATATTAAATACATTAAGGGTTCTTCTGTATCCTCTTCCCTCCTTTGATATTTTTCTTTTCCCTTTTTGGTGCTGTTCACCAGTGCAGCTCATGAACGTAAAATCTTATCATTGTCTTCAGGGTGTGAAGAACATTACTGCATACAGGCTTCCCCAAACAGGTTGTATTTTTGAAAATATCTATGCTGTTACTTATGACCAGCCAATAAACCTCTAAAATGGAAGATGGCTGAGAGGAGATGGGTAAGGGCAATGTGCCCATGGAGCCCACAGAACAACACAGGGTGTGACTGACCACAGCTGTCACAAAGAATGTGAGTTTTATCTCACTAAGAAAAGGGGAGGCAAAGGTGGCCTTTGTTGTAGATAAACAACTATCAACAGCTGAGTAGATCAATTGGGGGTGTAAATATTTCTCTCTGTGGTCATTAGTGGTTACATCTCTCTGAGTTAGCCAGACCAGCACAGACAGAGTTAATATAAAAACTGAGCTAATAGCAAAGCAATTTTGAAGAGAGTAATGGCCTTGAGCTGGTTTCAACTCATGTAGTCCTTTCTGGCAATTAGGAAGTGTTTGATGGTGAGCATATTACAGGGACCAGTTACGGAATCACATTACTATGTGGTTGAACTGTATAAAGCAATTAATATACATTTTGAAAAGTGTAACATATTTTTATTGTGTTAAAAAACATATATTTATCACTGTTAAATCAGGAATCCTGTACTTAAATTAGTAAATTTGATATTCTATCTTAGTATTATACAGCTTTTTAATTTAAATATTTTTTGTTCTTTTATAACAGCAACAACACAGCCCTGCCTTTCCGTCTGTCCCCAGATGATGAAGATTCATTAACACTCATTGAGACCATGTTTTGTAATAATGTAACTTAAAGAAAAGAATTTATTCACCTTATTCAAGGAGAAGAGCTCAGAAAAAAGATGAAATAAAGGAACACCCCAAAACATAAAGACTAATACAGCAAGTAAGGGTAACACAAAACCTTATGAAGTTCATGGCAAAGGTTGATGGGAAAGGTGTACGTCTGCCTTCCCTTCCACGTACATATCCCTCATTCTTCTCTCTTCTTGCAAATGCTCTGGTCATGGCAAATATCTTTTGTTCCTCCTGTGCCTGTGGTGTGACTGCCCACTGGATGGGATATGTGTATGGCTTAAGGCCCCATGGAAACCAGAAATTCCCACTTTTTTATTACTATTGTCTCTTGAAATCCAAGCTTATAAGTAACAGCTCTGAGGATAGTACTAGAGAGTAGAATTAATTGGAAAGAGAAACTGATTAAACAATCTTCCTTTTTTTTCATGAGATTGAAAATGCTTTGTAACAAAATGTTGATTACAGAGGTATATTGTTTTGGGAAAAAGTTAAAAAAATTCCCACAGCGTTGAAGTATTCCCTTTTGCTATTTGAGAAAATTCTGCTGTATTTTTTTTAGAAGCCACGTTGAATTTTAATTTTTTCCTTCTGTGTTTGACTATGGATCCTTTTATGTTACTGTATTAGATTAATAAAATGCTATATTATGTATTTGTAAACACTTTGTACACATGATGTAGTCTAAAAGGATGAATAGTCTTAAAATGCTTTGATCTGGACAAAGCATTTCCAGTGAAACAAAATATAATGCCAGAGATAAGAAAATCTGCAGGGATAATACCGATAAATTGTTCACAAAAATGAAATTTCCATGCTCTGATATTCTCCTTTTTCGCACACAACTTGAAAGTTCTGTCAAAATTGGTCAGAGTAGCTTGAGTAGCTGAATAGGAAGAAATTAAATTTAAGATAATATTAGGAGTATACTGGTATTTTAGATCTCTATTATACCTACTAATGGGATATATGAAATATCTGTTAAACATCATCAAGATTTTTAAGTTAAGGCTGTATCTGAAAAACAGAACATTGTATGACACTCTCTTACTGAACCTTTTGCTAAGCTTCATTTCTTTGCACACTTCACAGCAGTTGAGAACATCTGGGTCCTTTTGTTCCCCTGCCTTCTGTGTTGTCTGTAAGCAACCTGAGGCAGGGTCTGTGCTACAATCTGCTTTAGCACACAGAGCTGGGCATGACTGGCCCTGGTTTGTGACTCAGGGCATACCTACACCAGCCCAGGCTTGGCAAGAAGGGTCTTAGGTTGACAAATCTGGTGTAGTGGTGCAGGTCTCTCAGGTGCGGGGGCTTGAGACCCCCAGGCTCAGCCTGCAGTGTAGATGTACTTGGTGTGTACAGCTCACGTGAACTGCACTGTGCAAGTGCTGGAAGGGGTCCCTGGTTCAAGAGGAAGCAAATATTTGTTACCACAAAAGACACATGGTCCCATCTCTAGTGTGGTTATAGAAAGAAGAGGCAATGGAACCACCTTACTGAATGTTTGCATCTTTGTTTTGCTCCATGAGAGGAATGCAATTACTTTGCTGGGCTTGGTGGACCTCATTTTTGGAGCCCATTGGAGCACAGTTGAAGGTGCCATCCTTGGTCCCATTCAAGGAAAGGTGGGATAATAAATTTCCTGGCCTCGGGTGTGGCACTGGTCTTACCTGAGATGGTAAATCACTGTTGGAGACAAGGAACTCCAAAAACTGACTTCTAGATTCTTTTCTTTACTATGGAGACATTTTAGTGTGCAAGTTCTTTAACACAAAAATGGTAGAGGAAATTTTGATGCTGTTCTCACCTGGTATAAGCCAGAGTTGTTTATAAGTCCATAGATACTCTAATGTAGTGCCTGAAATGCTGTCAACTTAAATTATTTCTAAATGTGAGCTGCTATATTAAATAGCTAGCTCAATTTGTCATGAGGCTTAAAAATTAGGTACTATGCCTTTAGATATAGTACCTATTCATTGCATTTTTAATTTTTCACTTAAAAAAACCCACAGATTTTTCAAATCAGGAATAATTGGTTTTTGCTTTAGAAGAATAGTCTGAATTACTCCATAATTGCTCTAATGGAAAAAAGTAGTGAAGACTGTGGAAACTGTAATTAAAGTACAACCTTAAAAGGATTGAAAGTTAATACCTCTGAATCAAAGGAAAGTCTTTCAAACTGTAGCCTTCGCAGTCTTTACCTTACAGCCATTAACTTGAGAAGTGGTGTTTAAAAGTACCCTATGTTTTTATTCTAATGTACCTATGTCTAAATTCTTTTGAGTGAATGGTGGAGGTGCAGCTGTAAATGAACCCTGCAGCTTCCTCACCAGGAGCTGTGACTGCCTCTGTGCTCTGTGGTCAGCAGGTCACTCGTTGCAAAGCCACCTTCTGTCCAAATGACACAGCCACAAACTGAAGTGCCTCCCTTGCAAAGCAAAGTGCCACATCTGCCTTGTGAAACCTCACCTATATCACTCAGGCCCTGCTATAGCCTGCAGCTGGAATAATGGTGCCTTTTCAGAGGGAACAGAAACCCAGAGCTTTGAGGGGCAGGAGGAAGAAGATGCAAAAACCCCCTTTCCTTACTCCTCCCTGCCCTTACAGAACAGTGAGTTTAAGGAAGGGGTTTTGTAAAGGAAGAAACACAGGAACAGGATTGTAAAGCCCCCAAAGTCACTATGTTTGTTTGCTTGTTAATTTATCATCACTCTTCTCTAACCTTTTTTCTGTTAATGTCCTATTTCAATGGAAATGCTTCTGGATAGTGTCAAAGCCTATCACACATCCTGTGAGCTACTGAGCACATTTCAGATACTGGATAATCAATGCCTTTGATGGGAAAACATGGAAGGGCTTTTCTGAAAGGCCTTTCATCCAGGATCTTTCTGTTGTCCTGCTGGTGTTATGATGAATGTCCCTTTTTCTCATCCTAGAATGCAGTCCCAGAGGCTGCTCCTTATCCACTTTGAAAATAAAATGGAGACATTTTGCTATGCTCTCCAGTAGTATCAATCTCTCCATGTGTTTTCCAAGTAATCGTGTCCTTCCTACATTTCTCTAGCATTCTCTGGATATCAAGCTGTTAGCTCTGATCATAGCCTTAGCTATAGTGCACAGGGAAAAACCAGTTAGAGCATCTGAAGGGTGGACTGGAATCATACATGGAGTAGGAAATACATTATTTTGGCCACTGGAGGGCTCACCGTTTGTTCATCAGCTTTGTAGAGAAAGAGGAAGAATGATGAGAAAAAGTGAGTGAAGTGTCCAGTTCCAGGGACCTATTACCTGTGCGCATGGACAGGAAAGTGTCTCTGAAAGTGTTTTACAAACTCAGGCTTTATTCTCATGTAATTCTCCTGCATCCATTACATGAGGATATCAGGAGGGAGATAGGGGTCATCTTGAGGTAATGTGCAGTTTTGAAAAGGCTCTGTAGGAAATTACCTGCTGCTAAGTGGATCCTTCTGTGACCTGTTTTCTCATGCAGGTCATTGCTTCTGGCTCAGGAGCTTGAGCTATTTCCTGCATTACACTGTGTAGACACACTTTGTGCAGGTAGAGGGTTTCTCAAGTGTCTTGAATCACTTGGACAATAAAGTCATTGGTAACTTGGTTTAGAGTTCTCTGCAGTCACCTGGGAAATTGTCTGAGAAAGCTATTTTGGTGCAATTCTTGCAGGGAAGAGATATAATTGGTTATTATTTGGCTGGGGGACGCACATGAGTCCCCACTACATTTTGGTTGTAGTCCATTACTCACCACCCACACAATAGATAGTTTTCTAGTGGTCTGTCATGCCATCTTGGTTCTGCTCTGGTGTTTCACATTGCATTCCTGGAGGAATCAAAGTTTCGGTTTGGCTCAGACACAATTTTATGGCATCCAAGCAGAAATCCCACAGAAATATCTGACAACTTGTATTGTGGAGAACTTCCAACTAGATGCTTAAAATTACCATGAGCTGCTGCCGAAACAAACTCACCACAAAAATAGCAGGATGGAGAAAGCCTACTGTCATCAGGTTATTACATTTCTCTACCACTCAGAACTCCTTTCTCTTTTTAGAGATGTTCAGCTGCCAAAGACAGTGATACAGTCTCCTAGTAAGACAACTTTTTAGGCTAATTGCTGCAGTAAATTGTAGCTTATGATTCCAGTCCTCTTGAAGTCAACCTATATTTTTCCCCTGACATAAAGAAAAACAAACTTTGATTGCAGTGGTTACCATATCAACCTCCTCTTAATTTGAGTTGCACTCCCAAAATAATTTTTCTTTTTTTATGATAATGTATATATAGATGTTAATCTGTTTGTGTAAGAAGCTATTAAAATATCTCCATATTCATCTCTGTCTATCAGTCCATGACAAGCATAAATGCGTTAATACTGAGAGAGCTACAGTGGAATTCAATTAACTTATTAATAAGACATCAGGATGTTTTAGACCTGTTAGTGCTGTGCTTTGGGATATGATCCATACTCTGATAAATCTTCTGGAGTGTGTAGGCAGTGAGCAGAACGCATGTCCTTGTCAGTAACTTTGTGACCATGGACAGAGAAATGCCTCTCAATTAGTTACGAATGGCTGCTGCCATAGTGCTTCCCTTGCTAAGACTTCCAGTGCAATCAAAGCTCACGTCCCTTCATGTAACTGAGGTGACACAACACTCACGTGATCTACCCTCAGTCTTTTAATGGAAGTTCTCTGAATTGTCCTTTGAAGACACCTTCCTCTCCAATGCTTTAGCAGAGCACTGGGTTAGGGCTCTCACAGACTCTGACAGAGTTAAATTGTGTGAGCTGTGTCTCAGCCACAATCTTTGGTGTCGCTGCTCCTATCTGGACCTAATTCAGGTGGGATTGGTCCCCTTGTCTAGTATGGAGAGCAAGGGGCAAGACACAGCTTGCACCTGGACAGCTGAGCTCCCTTCTCACCCCAAAGGATGTTGGACTCTGCCGTGGAGCTTCCAGGAAAGAATTTAGTGCCTTGGTGATATCCTGAGCCATGGCTGCACATTGCCCGGAGGACTGCAAACTGGAGAAAACTTCAGGAGCATGCTGCTGTGGGAGGATGCTGATGTGGGAAAAAGGGATGTCATGGGGCTTTAGGTTTCCTCTGGACTTGTTTCATTTATTGTAGATGTAGATCCTGAAAAGTCAGTCCTTGGAGCCATTTCCTATTACAGAATCTACCAGTTATGTTTTACCTTCTTAACAGAAGTGTGGTGAACTGCTCTAAGTGTGGAGGAGGATACAGTTTGGAGACTATGATTTAGGACCAAGTATCCAAATTCTAAAGAAGGGAAAGTTCCTCTTTGTAAGGAATAAAAAGAGCCTTAGCCCCTCCACCTAAACTAGCAGGGAAAGATATGCACATCTGCATGAAATTAAAAAGTTTTTCTATGGGTGTGCCCTGTTAAGCACCTTAAAATATGCACTGAGACATATTCCCATAGATAGTATGCTATCGTAATTCTAATTAAATTTGAATTATTTATGGAACAATAAGTTTGATGTCAGAGAGAAGTTGTTTCTCTTAAAAAAAAATAGTCTTACTCTTTTGAGGACACTGTGGAATGCAAGTTTCCTCGCAAGATTTACTCATGAGAGGAGTAGTTCCCAGGAATTAAATCAGCATTGCTTTGCATCATGCAGGGAACCCACCTAGGGTATTTTTGTGCAAGGACATAAATCACTTAATAGTTTGCACAAACATAATTCATATTTGACTGCTAGCCGTTGAACTTAGAGAAAAAAAGTCCCAGGGCAAATTTGAGAAGAAAATTGAAAGAAAATGTAATCAAAATAATAGAAGATCTGCCTGGGCAGATCAGGTGCTATTTAGCCATTCTCAAATGGTTCCATTTTATATGAAACTGATATTTCTTGAAGAGGGTTTAAATTAATGCAGAATAATATTTTTAAGCATTTGAGAAGAGAAACACCCAACTGATGCTTCTTACCAAACCAGGGAATTTGTGTTTGTGTATCCAGAATTTCCACACAATTTCTCTAGAATTACAGACCTTAATATCTGTCAAAACTACTTACAATTACCTGTGAAAATGGAGAAGCAGTTCCTTAATTTTATAGAACTAGCAATTTGGTACCTTGAAAAAGTTCTAATGGCTTAAGCTTATAACATAATTTCTGATAAACTGCTCCCAAAAGATAAACAAATCCTACTCAATCACAAGTTAGCTGTTAAGGTTATTTATATTTTCTGATGAGAAGTGTAGGGTTTTTTACTAGGTTCATTAACTACACAGCAGGGAACTGGTAACTTGCTTTCTATGATTTGAAATTAATGAACTACAGTGTAATATATGGTAAGCAGGAAATGGACATTCTGATGATGCAAATAGGGTGAGTGATTTGAGGGGTTTTTTTTGTTCTTTCATTATTCTCTAATGGAATGATTGCCAGCCTCTACAGACATTTTAAAAAGTCATAGACTCATTTAGGTTGGAAAAGATCTCTAAGGTCAAGTCCAGCCTTTAATGAGCACTGCTAATTCCACCACTAAACCACATCTACATGTCTTTTAAACACCTTGAGGAATGGTGACTCCACTTCCCTGGACAGCCCATTCCAATGCTTGGAAATTCTTTTGATAAAGAAATCTTTCTTAATACCCAATCTAAACTTCCACTGGCACAACTTGAGGCCATTTCCTCTTGTCTTGTTGCTTGCAGCTTGGGAGAAGAGGCTGTCACACTCTCCTTGCTACAGCCTCCTTTCAGGGAGTTGTGGAGAGCAAGGTCTCCCCTGAGTCTCCTTTTCTCCAGGCTAAATAAGTGACTCTTCTGAGCTGAATCAGTTTTTACCGTACTTTAGGCATCAGTTTTAATTTATAAACATTTTCTTCACTGCAGGTGTAGTTTGAGTCCCAAACCTACAGATAAAAGATCATTACACTAGAAATCCACCAATCCTCCCTTATGCATAGCCATACTGAAATAAAGGCAGATTTAAATGAATTTTACAGCAAATTCTGTTTTGAATAAGACAGTATTTGCTTGGAAAGGAAGATGAATTTGGCTCACAACTGTTATTATGAGAGAATCCATAACTAACGTGGAAGTTAAGGGAAAGCAGGGAATCAGGAAGATTGTTTCTTTAGCTGCTTTTTTATGCTGCTTGCAAAGCAGGCTGGATAATATATAGAAACCTGATGCTTTGTTTTAGCTGGTTGAATCAGAATTGCTGAAACAACCAATCTGTCTCAGGAAGTTGTGAGAGTATTTGGGGAATATTCTTTTCTTTTTGCTTGAAATATCACACTGTACATTTTGAACTCCTGTTCTGCCAGGCATGAGCCCAGAATCCATACCCTACACCCCAGGAAAAGGATCTCTAAGGATGCCCTGAGCAGCTTAATGCCTTTTTGCTCTGCTGCTCATCTCTCTCTTTTCAGCTTCTCCACAGTACTATTCACATGTCACTTAGTCCCTAAAAATGTTTCTGCAACATTTGAGGAATGGTGCAGTGTTAAGCTGAAACTGTCACCTAATGAGGTTTACCTCACCTCTGTCATGCCTTCATGGCAAAAGGCAAAGCTGAGTTTTAGGAATGCTGAGGCAGAGGAATGGTTTAAGTGATTCTCTGCTCTGTGAATGTAAGACAAAGACTAAAGCTCAATGCGTACCAACAAAACAGTGGAAATACTCTGTTCCCAGCAGCCCTCTGGATGGTACAGGTGGGTTTTGCAAACACAGTATGGTTAGAAAGTAGCTGTTATTTCCCTGATTCAGGCTGTGGGAGCTGGGTGCAGACCTTCCAGACAGGTACCTCTACAACTTGCCCCTCTTTTTATCCCAACTGTCTCTTGACAATTACTTTTGCTGCCCTCCAGGCCTCTTCCCAAATAAGTCTCTCAAAAACAAATCACTTTTCTCCACTGGTCCCAGTTTTGATACATCTATACTTCAATAGGGTATTTTCAGCACTGTTATTGTGTTCATCCCAGTGTAGCCTGGTGTTGCCAAGGTGGCTCCCCATGCCTTGCCAGCTTCACTCTCTGAAGGTCCCTAGGGCTCCCCTCCAGCATTGATGTCATTTGCTGTCCCTCCTCACTTAAGCCTCCCTCACACACCAGTGATCACTGCCTGTGATTCACATCTGAAAATTTCTCTTTATATTTCATTGTATCTTGTTTTTTACATGCTGCTGAATTTGCTTAACCTCAGCCCATGACCGAGACTTTGGCCTATCTATTACCTATGGGCCCAACACTCTCTACACACTTTCAGAACATTTTGGGGTTTGAGACATTTTCTCTCCCTTCGATCTTGCTTGGACTCTGAGCTGGAAAATCTGCAACCCAAGGAACATTTCTTGGTGATACACCATCCTTTCACTGATGGTGACAGATCAGATGTATAGATGAGGGCTATGCTTGCTATGGATTCCTACAGATGTTGCAGGAAGCAGGCAAAATGCAGGATATATGGCATTGCTCAAAAGATCAGCTGGTGTTGGTTAGTTATCTAGACCTGTTTGATGTACAGATATAAAATATCCTTAACTCCTGTATGGAGATCATGACACTGACATATTGACTGTGTTTGAGCCAAACCCAACATGTTTTGTAGGCTAGGGACCTCTGAATTCAGGGTATGTCTTGATAAGGACATTTGAATCTTCCATTCAGGGGCATTTAAGCACCATATGTACAATGTCTTCTGTTATTTAGCTCCCCTGCATGCATCTGGCAGTTTCTTGGTTCCACATTCTTCATGTAAACAAAAATGTCTCAAAAAATTAACTAAGTTTTGGAAACCAGGTTCAGGCGGCCAGATGGGGAATTTCTTGTAAGAACAAAATAGTCCTCATTCTGATATGGAGTGGTCATATAGTTTTGAGTCAAAAAGGAAATTTTTAGTGCATTAAAATAGGACTTTTGTAATGTTTTGCAGATTTTAATGGATCCTCTCATCTCCAGGAGAGAAGCCAACTCAGCATCAGGTGATTGCATTCGTGGATGCTGGATGATTACTGGAGAGATGATGAGTAGGACAGATTCTTAAGCAAGTTTAGAAGCTTTGATGTTTCTGCAATACTAGTCAAGCCCTGAAAAAAAATTTCTGGATTTTTTTTTTCATCTATGTTGGAATTAAATGCATGAGTCACTCAACAACCTCATGATTCAATCATAGCTGACTTTGACAGATTTTTTCTGGTATTGATCTTATTTGATTGCAAATTTCTTGACTTCTGGGGAAAAATGCAGTAATTTTGAACTCAAAATGGCATTGAATCTGTATGCAGAATTCCTTTAGCTGTCAGTGGGAACAGACTAAGTTTTGCAATGGTTACTACAGCAAATTTTCTAATGAAGGATTATTACAGTCCCTTTTTAAGTATTCCTCACTTGTGATAATTCAGATATAGCTGTTCATCTGCTTGTGAAGCTCTTAAATATCTTAAAATTCATCTCTGTCAATCAATGACAAAGTGAGCTGCATGAATACTAGGAAAATTACAATGGATTCAATTAACTTATTAATAAGATATTGAAATATTTTATAGCCCAATAGCATTGTGCTTTGGGACATGATGCATTCACTGATAAATCTTTTGGAGTGCTGAGCAGAAAATGGATTCCTTCTCAGTGATTCTGAAGTCACACTTAATCGGACAAAATCAGATACATAATTCTCAGCTGCTGTCTTGTGGAATACTGGTGGTGGAAGCTGCAGAGAAGCAGAGATGAGGTATTAGGCACTTTCAACTGAAATTTTACTTGATTAGGAGAGAATTTGAATGTAAACCCTTCAAGACACTGACTCCATTTTGATTTGTGTCTGTAACTATCAGTTGCAGTAGAGATGCTCTTAAGGATATTCATGAGGCAGAGTTACCTAGACTTGAGTGAATCTTTGACAATACATAAATGCTTATGATGGATCTCATAATACACTGAATTCACACTGCTAAAAACCTCACAGATGAAAAAGGTAATATAACATGTAAATTCTGAGGACAGTGGAACTTTGTTAATCTGTGCATGTAACCAGTAGTTGTGATGTAACCAGTAGATTTCTGTACGACACGTTAATCGTAAATACACAGAAATGTACTAATATTGCAGCATACTGATAACTGACATCTTACTCTCACTCTGTAATGGTTCTGCATAAGTAAATACATTCCAAAAATTACACTAGTAATTGGCCAACACTAAACCCACCACCCTCATTAGTACATTAACCAAAAAAAACTCAAGTTAGCAAACCAAAACCACTACACTCTCTTATTTTTCAAGATCCTAAGTTTGATTTCAAAGTTTATTAGTAAGGTAGATCTGGAAGAGCTATTGCTAGTGCTCAAATATTGTGACTGAGTTAGCTGTTGTTTGAGAGACTGAGCAGAGTGTTTTGGCCTAAGAAGGTTTTGTCAACCACCACCAACAGAAAAAGTGAAAATCAGGAAAAACACTATTTTGAAGGACTGGGGTGGGCAAGAAGTTGGGGAAGGCTACTTATACACGTACACACACACACACACACTCACACAAATACAGCATATTTACATTTTATTAGTGATATCCCTGTCGGATTGATTGGAAATTGGCACTTATTTCCTTAGTTTGGTTGTCTTAATCTGTGAGTTCTTAGAGTGTTGAGTTTGCTTTTTTATGCAAGGATACACTGAGCTCTTGCTCCCCATCTCTTGGAAAGTATCAGTGGCTACCTTTGGACTTGGAATAAAAGGAGTCAAAGTCTGGTTTTTGCCAGCAGGGTAGAGTGCACATGTCCCTGTGGTTACACTTGTTCGTAGAGCAGCAGGCTGTCCCTGATCCTAATGACTTTGGGGAATAGTTCTTTATTTGTGCTGTCCTTGAATTGTGCCCACATACTATCTGGGAGAGTGGTAGCTAATATGGGCAGTTTTATGCCTTTGTTCTAGCTGAGTCACTGATTGTTCAGAACAGGGTAATCAATAATTCCATACAGGCTGATTCATCTTTTCTGTTCTGTTTTGTTGTTGGTTTCAGTTAGAATGAAAGTAAAGATTTTAAGATGTGCTCTAGAAAAGCTTACAGTTTGTCATTATGAAGGGAAACTAATTAAGGGGGGGAAATTCGCTTTTTTTTCCCCTGTAGTTCAAGAAGATAATTTATTTCTGAAAGTAAACTATGTTGACTCTAAAGGAAAAAAATATATATATATGAGAAGATTTCTCAGAATTTTTGATGCAACAGTAATGATCCTATATATAAGGCTTTGGAGGCACTTAAGCAGACACAACCTAGAAAAATTGGTTCTCAATTTGACAAACTTCATAATGACTTGTACAAACTCTTAGCTTGTTCTTGTGTTCCAAAGAACAGTCATGTGAGCTGGGTCCAAGATCAGAAGACTTCTGCAAAAACAGTAAATCATGAAATGACATGGGGAAAAATGGTCTCCTTCTGTTTCCCTCTGTGGCTGATAGACAGGAGTTATATATGTGTGTACAAATGAATATATTTATTAAAAAATGCATCAACTATATATATGTGCATATATTTGTGTTTATACATATATGTATGCATAATTTGTACAATGTGGATCCCTCCAGCAGCTGCACTCAGGCACGTACATTTTCCTGGATTTCAGGAAGGCTTTTGAGACTGTTTCTCACAGAGTCCTTCTGGTTTATGGTGCTCTGGAGAAGAACTGGCTGAAGGGCTGAGCACAAAGGGTTGCAGTGAATGGGGCTAAATCTGGCTGGTGGGGAATTGAGCTGGGATACAATTCTACAGTCAGGCCTGTTTAATATACTTATCAGTTGTCTGGATACAGGAGTTGAATGCACCATTAGCAAGTTTGCTGACAGTTCCAAACTGGGAGGTGGTGGGAACTCTCTCAAGGGAGAGGAGGCCTTGTAGAGGAATCTGGTTTGATTGGTGCACTGGGCTGTGACTAATGGGATGAAATTTAATGCTGGATTCTGCACCTAGGATGGAGTAAGGCTGGGCACAAAGATAAATGGGAAAAGCAATCCTGCAGACTGCTCCCAGGGTTCTGGGGTACTGGTTGGGAGCAGCCCAGCAGGGAGCCCTGGCAGCAAAGAGGACACATCCCATCCTGGGATCTGTCAGACACAACATCACCAGCCAGAAGAGGTGATTGTCCTGCTGCATTCAGCACTGGTGTGACTCTGAGTACTGTGTGGAGTTCTGGGCCCCACAATTTAAGAATAATGTGGAGGTCTGTGAAAACCTCTGGAGGAGGACAACAAGTTTGGTGAAAGGGCTGGAAAGAATGTCTTATGAGGGGTGCTGAGGACACTGAGTTGTCTAGTTTAAAGAGAATGAGGCTGAAGGTGATTTGCTCTCTACAGCTTCCTGAGGAGGAGAAAAGGAAAGAGTGGTGCTGATCTATTTTTCCTGATATCCAGTTACAGAATGCAATGGGAATGGTTCAAAGCTGCACCAAGGGAGGTTCAGACTGCACATTCTGAAGGATATTTTCACCCAGAGGATAGTCAAACACTGGAACACTCTTCCTAGAGATGTGGTTGATGCTCCAAGACTGTCAGTGTTTAAGAGGCATTTGGACAAGGCCCTCAGTAATATGCTTTAACTTTTGCTCAGCTCTGCAGTGGTCAGACAGCTGGACTAGATGGTCATGATAGTTCCCTTCCGACTGAAGTATTCTGTGTATTGTATGTGTGCTGTGCCATGCTAAGTTGTCTGCTCAGTAACCCCCCACCCCCTCAAACAGGTCTCAGTCCACACCCAGACCCCACAATCTTTCCAGCAGTTGTTCTGGACCCTCTTGCTCCTCTAATACCCACCTTGGACTGATTACAATCTCTACCTCCTTGCATGCTTCATGCCCCGACATAAAGTTCTGATTTTCGGTTGTAATTACAGAACAGTTTGCTGATGATGGAAAGGAAACAGGAAATATATCCCAAAGCCTGAAATACTTTAATGCTTGCCTTTTTTTCCTTCTGCTAGATGTTAAATGTTTTCTTTGTTTTTCTGGAACTTGTTTTGGAGAAGGAATTAAAGGACAGGGAGTGCACATGAGATTCCTGGTCCTCTAATTTCAATGGCAAGGCTTGCAAGGAGAAAGTTTTCAACCATGGAGCTTTTCCAAGTTTTCCACGTGTATTTTCTTTTGTAAAAAAGTGAACCAGTGCCAGAACTTCAGGCACTGCAAACTGGATTAACAGCATCTAATCAATGTATCTCTTTTGTTTTTCCTTAACAGAAGACCTGGATCCATGTCTTAAAGACAAGAGTGATAATTTTAAAAACATAAAGTTTTATGTGTATCCATCCTCCTGTTATTAAGGAAGGTGAAAGTGTTACACAGGAGTAAAAAAAAAAATGCTTTGAAATGATTTTGCATGTAGCTACTTAGATTCCTTTTTCCCGTCTTTTAGCAGAAAAAACACGCTTTCTGCGCCTGTTTAAAAAAAAAAGGAAAAAAAGATCTGAAGAAGACCAGAACTTGCTGTTTCACTCTGACAACTATGATGTATTCCCTGGATGCTTGATCCAAACACCAAAAAGTGCCTTCATTACCTACCCCCATTCCTGTCTTTCCCATCTTCTATTACTTAAAACATAGGAGCTGTGCTGGATCACCTCTGAACTGAAGCTGTGTGCTTATTACCAGTTTCATAGCCACAGCTGGGTAACTGCTTTCCAGAAGGAAATTAAATCTGCATGAAAGAAAGGGAAAAATTAAGGTAGTTTAAATAAGGTATGTTTTCTCTATCTGGAACTCTTAGAAACACAGAAATTTTTGTCAGGCCAGATCACACTCCAGGTCTGTTCAGCCCAGCATCCTGTCTCTAACAGCAAGCAGGATAGGCTGCCTCAGAGGAAGACATATGAACCCCAGCATCCACAGACATGGCATAATCTGTTCCTCTGTGATGTCTCATTTTTACTCTTTAGAGACTTATGTTGGGGTAATTGCTGCAGTTATGGATCTTGTGTTACTGTGTAAACTTCCCTTTCAATGCTTTTTTTCCTTCCTTTTTTTTTCTTTTGTCTGGGACAAAATAGATGTAATTATATTTCCATGCAACTACAACTGAAAGGGAAATACAATTAAAATCCTTAACTGGCTGCTGTGGGCTTTTCAAATAGATAAACAGCAAGTTTTGTGGGGAGCATTTTGTAGCCCCTGAGACACAAGTGAATCAAGTGCAGGTGTTACGGCAGCTTTCTGTCACAGGTCTAGTGCTGGGACCATTCTGGCATGGGGACTTCAGGGTGGTGCTGCCTTTTAAAGGAGGTGAGACAGCAGGTATATGTGAGCCTGCTCCTGAAGCAGCCTCCACAACATCCTGCCACAACCACCTCAGATGTGAGGAACCTTTGATACGTTTCACAGGTCACAAAGTTTTCTGTCCCACCTTTAGAAAGGTTGGCACACCCATATGGAGTCACTGGTTGTAGTAGACTGTCTTGTCTTTCTAAAAATCAAAGAGACATATATGCTTGCTGATTTTTGATGTGTTAGAGAATTTCAGCTTTTCAGAGTAATGCCATTTTCTTTAACAGGCAGTCACAACTAACCTCCTTATTTTAAGAATGCAGAAATCACAGTTCTCTAGCTAATATTGGCTAATTAGCCAAAGCGATCTGTTGTTTTGATAAGTCCTGCCAGAAGAGATTGAATAAAACTCCAAGCCATAGAGGCAGCCTGGACATAAGAAGCACATGGGATTTTATTTTCCTTACTACAGGCTGTGAGGTTTTTTTTAAGCTTGATGAACCGAGAGGCATATATGTATCTTAAGCTACCTAAAGCCTTCAAAAACCACTGCTCAGCTGCTGATTAACTCAAGAGGGTTAAATGACTAAATTTCCACTGTTGCACATATACAAAGCAGCTTATGTGCTGATCCTGTTCCATATTTTATGAGCTTCTTGGATCCCTCACTCAAACAGCAGTCCCAAACCTGGAGTTAATTCCCCTTGTCAGTCTCCCATAGTTCTTCTCAGAGCACTTCTCAAGTGGAGACTGTTCCCAGCATGCCAACTCATTGGCATAGCACTCTAGGCTTGCTGAAAACTTGCTTCCTATTCAAAATTTCCACAAAGCTCTCAGTCAATAGCCCTCTAAAACCAAGAGACCTAATTTATTCTAATTAATGGGAAGGTAAGCTCCTTTTTAAGTTTCAGTCAAATCCACACTCTGTTCTCCAGACTACTTTTAGGTGAAGTAGGATAGGATTTAGAGCAGATACCTGGTTTGAAGAACTACCAGGGCTCTGGTTCTCAAAAAGGAGGCAGGGGAGAAAGACAAAAATATGTTCTTGGTTGTACAAGGAGCAAAGCAAAGATATTTTATTGATTATCTCGAGGAAAATCCATGTAATAACTTATTGATTTAATTTGAATGCAGTTATTTCACCTGCAGAGTTGTAATTTTTTGAGAACAGATTTGTAGGGAGAAAATACCCAAATACTAGTTTTTTTTCAGTTTTCCATAGCTATTTTTGTTTTTCACAGCATCAGTAAAATAAAAAGATGTCTCCACCAGGTATTTCTGGCTCTACTGTGCATTTAATAGCTTCCAGGGACTCCTATCTGTACTGAGAAATAAAAGGTGAGGTACTGACTTTTGGAAACATCACCTTATTTGTAAACCTGTATGATGGTTGCTGCACAGAGGGTGAGAATTCCCCCATGATATGTATCCTGTCTACTTCCAAAAGAGAATTTCACCATAGAACTGTCTTTTTTTTCCTCAGGGAGTCTTATAAGCTTACAAAAGAAGTAAATATATTACAAACCTCAGCACAGTTCATTTTACTTCTATTCCAGTGTCCAATGACTTAGAGCTCCTGGCCATGACAATTTATAATACAGGCTTTCTTCTATATCACCAATTTACATGCATATAACCTGTAGGCTCTCTGTAAAGAAAGCTGGTGTTTCAGCAGCAATGTGAATTGCATACAACTGTGAGAAGCAAAAGAAGTATTTGGGGAACTATTAGGGAATAATACTCTCCATACTTCTGTTTTCCCATAGGCTAATCCCTGTCCCTCTCCTCTTGTCTTGTTTGCCTTTTTTTTTTGGTTGGTTTGGGTTTTTTTGGTTATTGTTGGGTCTTTTGTTTGTTTATTTCTTTTGTTTTGTATTTTATTTTGGTTTTTTTTTTTTTTTTATTTTGCTGGTCAACCAAGGAAAATGTTTAGCTTACATTTTATGTTCATGTTCTTCTAAGGGGTAACAATTATTGTAAGTAAACACAGTACTATGGTTGTTATAAGGTCTGCTGATGTGAAGTTCAGCTCTTTCAAGTAATGGTGTCTACTTTCATTAATACTTCTTGCTTACAGAAACAGGACAGCTAACCCTCTCCTCCTTGCAATGATTTTGCCCTCACAATTGCACTGCCATCACAGCAGCAAACTAACTCATATTACCCTCATAATCCCACGTAATTCATGACTTTAGAGGAAGAGAAGCTTCATGAAACCATCAGCTGGAGGCTCAAGCCTGGAAAACATTTCCAGAAGCCGTTGAACCTGTAGACAGCAGACATAATGGTGTCAATGTGGAGCTGTCTGTACAGAGGTGCCAATGGGCTTTTTTTGTACTTACTTCTGCCTCAGGCTCTGCATCTCAAGCTGAATCTCCACTTGATAATAATGTCAAAGTGTGGGTTCAATCCCTGCCTGGGTTATTCACTTGAGGTGGACTTGATGATGCATGTGGGTCCATGTCAGAACATTCTGTGACTGTGTGTAACCACACCATCTACCTTTGAGCACTGTCCAATATGTCTTTTACCTCTCCTGCCAGCTTTCCTTCTTTTCTCTCACTACTCCCTCCTTGTATAACCCTTCTTTCCTTAATTGGTCATTTCTTTGTCTGTTCCAAATTCTCCTTGGAGGTCACCTTGTTCTCTTTAGGCAAGGACTGTGCAATGCCCAGCAACATCAGATCTCCGTGTGTCTTTTGTCCCCATGCACCACTGTGGTAGGTCTACTAGTAAAAATATGACAGGTAGAACTAGGAATTCACTCTCAAAGCATTAAAGCATTGCTGCAATTAAACAGAGGAGCCTCACCTTCTTACTAGTACAACAAACTGCAAATGACCAGAAATCAAATCCTTTGCTGTTCTGAGTCACTCTATAAGCATGCAACCATGTAAAATGGTTTTGACTGAATAATAATGATGACACATTTCAGGGGAACCCTGTATATCAATAACTAACCGGTTTCCAAGGGAGAACCTGGCCTAATGTTCCCACAAAGTGCCCAAAAGCTGTGAAATTACCTACAGGCACCAGCCTTTGATATTGTGTTACCAGGTTGTCACCTTTCTGACGCAGGGACAGCCTGGGTGATCCTTAGCTGTGTACTGCTCACCAGCAAGGAGCTGCTTGCTCAGTGAGGAGAGCAGTGGATTAAATTTTTGAAGTCTATAAGCTCCCCTGTCGTCCTCAGTGCAGAGTTACTTATTTTCTAAGGCATCCAGGTGTATGTGGAAGTCACCAGATAAGAATTAAATTTGATATAGAGCAAGAATGAACCCCCTTGTAACCTTGGACAGAACATCATCAATGCTGGAAATGTTGTGCCAATGAATCAGGTCAGCAAGAAAAGGATTGATGGGATGGCATTTAGCAGCAATGACACCAGGTTAGCAGGATAATTTTTTTGCAGCATTTGAAAACTGGAACACTTTATCATCTTTCCTCTAAAAATCACTGTTTGGTGGCAGGATCAATATTTTGCTCTTGAAGTGTATGAGCAGAATAACTGCTCTATGACTTTAGAATCTGATATGTCATTGTAATCAGATGACATAAATCCTGAAAAACAGAATTATTTTGAAATTTGCAGTCCTAAGCTTGGCAGTTAAGGAATCACAGAAATTGTTTGTTATGATCAATGGAATTATAACTAGAATCCTGAGGGGCATTTGTTGAGGCGGTGGGGGTGGTTTGGGATTATAAACACTGATACTTCAAAAAATTTGGTTTTCAGTAAGTGAGAAAGGAAAACAAAACTCAGAATTCTTCACAAATTTTGATTACCAGACTCCAAAACATTTTCAATAGAGAGATGTTGAAAATGTTCTAGATCTTCCAAAGGACTAACTCAGGTAAAAGTGAAACATTTAACCTAAATTAAAAACCAAATATGTATGCGACTAATGATTTTTTCTATTAATAAAAATGTCACATACCTTTGAAAGATAGTCTTTCCTAATACTTTTGTGAAAGTTGGTCTGGGTGGCACAGCACCATTTAAATTAGGGTATATGCTAAAGTCAGCTTCTTAGCTGCATCCTTCTCAGCTGAGGTTTTAATGGCTGTCACTGTGAGCACAGTGCTGGAATACTCTGCCATGGTGCTGGCTCCAGTGCACAGAGGTGTCAGGCTAACAGTGGATTTCATGCCTGGGCCTAGTTAGCAAAGCCAGCCTTCTGTTTCTTTTCAAGATAAACTACTAGCAGTTAATCTATCCAAGGTTTCTATTCATAAAGGACCACGTAAAAATTGTTAGGTTTTGATTGCAATTTAATCTGCTTCTATTAAGAAGTTCTTAATTTGCACTCTTATATTGCAGGGAAGGGTCTCTGCAGAATTAGCCTGGTTTTGTTGTGTTTCTCTGTAATTTTACTGTTGACCACTGCCAGAGGGAGGTTAATGGGCTAATTGGATGCAGCTTTGATGCAGTTCTGCTTCTTTTATGTTCCCAGAGTTCCTGTACTTGTTTTATTAACACTGTCTTCTTGTAAATGCATAGTTTGTAATCTTGTAGTCCTTGGTTTTTTCAGAAGCTGTGTTTCACAACAGGGAGGGTAAGATTTTGTTGCCTGAATATAGGAAGTTAGCATCATTTTAAGCACAGAAGGGTATCCTTTCAGGCTTCCAGCTCCTATTCCTGCAGGCTGCAGATCTTCCAGACATGTCCCACTTCATGTGTTTTTAGGACGCTCTTGGGTGTCCCACATTGCACCACGAACCTGTAAAAAGGCAGCTGAATCCTGCCCAGACAGCTTTACACTCTTTTACATGTTCCACAGTCTCTAGCACAATGAATCTCATATCCTGACAAGTGGCTCTGGGTACTATAAGCAATACAACATGCCTCATGAAACAGTCATAAATGTAAACTCAGCAATGACCACAGATACATGTCAAATTGGTGCTATAAAATACCTTTGGAGTGGAAACATTTCTTTTGCTTGTCAGGATTTGGAAAGGGCAAATACTTCATAGAAACAAATACATTTTAAAGAAATTTAATTTTGAAAACAGGATAAAAATTAGCTCAATAAAAGACATTTTGATTGTCTGACTCCAAATGGCTTTGTTTCCATTTTAAAATGTCACTTTGGATGTATGTACACAAGATGACATGTGTCCATCTGTCTATATTATATCTAAGTGTAATGTATGCCCATAATGTAAGAGGTAAAGCTGAAATGGAGGCTTTGATTTCTGTTCTCAAGGAGGATTTACATTACCCTGGAGCAGATTTGCTTGCATTTAATTTTGTGGGAAATTTCACAAAAAGCCTTCCTTTTGTAACACAAAAAATTTTATTGGAGGGCTGTTACTTGAGAGAAGGTAAGGTTCAGATTCTCATCAGCTCCATGGCTGTAGCATGAGTGATATTTTTTTTTTACCTAACAAAGCAACTGGTAGTGAGCAGCTATTTTTTCTAAAGCATAAAATTTTAACATTAGACAGAGCTCTTGAAAATCTTAGGTGTTTCCTTCATTGGGTCTTGGCAATCACCAGCATAAATTCAGACTGGGCAATGAAAGGATTGAGAGCAACTCTGAGGAGGAGGGCTGGGTTCTCCTCAATCTATGGGTTCTTGTGGATACTAAGCTAAGTGTAAGCCAGCAATGTGTTCTTGCATCTCAGAAAGCCAACCCTATCCTGGGCTGCATCAAAAGTTGAGTGAGCAGCAGGTCAAGGGAGATGATTCTACCCCTCCACTCCTCTCTTGTGAGACTCCACCTGGAGTGCTGTGTCCAGCTCTGGGGTCCTTAAAAAAGGAAAAATGTCGATCTGTTGGAGTGGGTGCAGAGGAGGCCATGAAGATAATGGGAGGGCTGGAGCCCTGTTCCATGAGGACAGGCTGAGAAAGTTGGGGCTGTTCAGCCTGGAGAAGGCTCTGTCCAGATTCTATTGCAGCCTTCCCATACTAAAGAGACTACAAGAGAACTTAAGAGGGACACTTAACAGGGGAAGTTAGAGACAGAACACAGGGAAATGGTCATAAATGAGTAGGGGTAGATACAGATTAGGTATTGAGTATCCTGGTCTAGTGGAATGTGTCTGGCTGCATAGCAGGGGTTGGAACTAGAAGATTTTTAAAGTCCCTTCAAACCCAAACCTTCTATAATTTTATGAGCCCTATATACTGTAGAATCCTGTTGGAAGAGTACAAACATTCTTGATGAAAACCCTGTCCCATAACTTCAGCTTCTCTGCTTAACACAGATTGAAAAATATGTCCAAAATTTTACATGATGTCACCTTGCCTATACTGAGTTGTAATGTTACCTGCTTTGGGAATTAAATAATTTTCACTCCCATCTGATTTTGCAATGAATACTTTTGACCCATGAAAAAATAGATAATAACTACTGTCCAGAACTTAATTATGAGCAGTAAGAGCATTTGCATTTATTTTTAAAAGCTTTAAAGGCAGTGACCATAAGCACATACAAATAGAGAAGAGGGGCTTAACTTTAATGCAGAACTCATTAAACTATTTTCCACATTTTTTCAGCGCAACTAATCTGTGAATACAGTTGGCAATATATATATAACGGAAGTGATTCTCCAAATGTTCCACACAGACGGCTTTCAGTTGATTCAGTCTCAAGCAGCTTTTTTTTTGTGCTGCTGATTTTGAATGTGTTTTTTGAACAAACATTGCTGGTTTTTAAAGGGATGTTATGTTGGTGTTTCTCCTCCTGATATGCTTCTATGAAAAGCTTATAAGCAGGACAAAGGCTTAATTGGGTTGGCCGTGGTGTAAGTATTCAAAGCATTGTAGACACTGTCATCAAGCATTTCATTGTCTGCAGAAAAGGAGCAGAAGGATAACCTTGTGATTAAACTAGTGGACTGTGACTCAGGATATCAGAGTTCAATTCCTTCATCTAAATGTATTGTAATACAAAAAATCTAAACCTCATTCTTTAGTTTCCATTTACGGTTGTCTTTACCCATCATCCAATTGCTTAGTTCAATCCCTTTGTACCACATGAAGGAGGACAGCGGAGGTTAACAGTGAAAGGTTAACGCATTAGGGAACATGCTTTGAAATCAAATGACCTGAATTATTGTTGCGTTGATTAGTATGCAAGAGATATTGTGTGCTAGACAGCATCATCCTAAAACAGCCTCATCTAAGTAAAAGGACATAGAAATATTCACCCCCTGGGCATTCTGAAATATTTTTAACTTCATTGGTATGGAACCAATATCCTCGGGAGCTGGAATTGAATGTTCTTAATGTGAGGCAGAAGAAACAAGTGCAGCACAATAACAAAATGTGACATGCCATTAGCAGAGTTCCAGTGATTCTTACTTTTCCTCGTTCTCCAAATAAATGTGCATTAGTAACAGAAATTTTCCTTTTAAGACCAAATGATTGAAAAGTAGTGACTATCAGGCCCAGACATCAATGATTTCAGGTGACATAACTGAATTACCTGACAGAGCTGAGAAAAATTCTGTGCGTGCAGCAATCATAGATTTTGTAGGGTGTCACTGTTTTTTCCTATGGGTTAGTGAAAAAGTGAGAGAACAAAGACTGCCAGGGAACAGGCATGCTTGATAGCAGGGGAAGGGAAAGTCTTAGCTGAGGTAATGGGTAGAGTTCCTGATTGCAGACCTGAGCAAGATGCTTGTAGTACTCATACTTTTTAGCTAGACAAGGACTGAAGCACTTTATAAAAGAGTGAATTTCATCTTCACTGGATAGAACACCAGTAGGCTGCCAAAGGCAAAATACGGAAAAAAAGGAAATAGAGAAAAAATATTCAAGGAGGATAAAAGGAAAACTTGGAAAGATGGAGAACTAAATTGCTGATCTTCCCCAAAGAGGCAAAGTCTTAGGAAATCCTCTAACCTAAATTACCTAAATTCTGACTACTTTGTCTTGTCTTCTATTTTTTTTTTTTTCTGTTCCCCCAGACTGATTTGTTTTATCCAAAATACTGGTTAACTCAAAACCACTAACTCCTTTCCTCCATCACCTCTTTAGATATTATGACTATAACAATGTCCCTTTAGCTTTCCAGAAAAATGAAACTTGCACAGCAGAGAGTGACAGCTTGTTTATTTCCTGCTGTTTTAACAGCCCAGTGAGCCTCAACAAAGTTGGTCTTTGCTGTACCTGACTCCCTTCTTCTGCCTTAACATGCTGAAGAGCACCAGTATAATCCACACTCTAATACGACTGTCATGGGGGCTGGTAACCCATCTCCAATATGTACTAGAGTTGCAACTGGTTCTGTAATGCACAATTAAGATGAAACAAATAAGAATCATTTAAATAAATAATATTTAAATAAACTTAAGAACTGAAAAAGAACCTAGATATCATTTATTGAAACTTCTTGTTGAAAAGGTTTTAAAAATAATTTTATTCCTCAGGTCCATTTTGAAGTTGTGGTGTGCGGGGTGTTTTTGTAATTTTTTTTGTAATTTTTTTTTTCTTTGTAGGACTTAGTTGTTTTTTTTTTAGGTGGTGGGTTTTTTTGTTTTCTTTTTGACCAGTTCTTTTGATTCTTCTCTTAGCTGACTGTTTCCCAGAAGGCCTGGATTTGAAAGTGACCATAAACCATTGCTATTCTTTGATGTGTATCAGCTGTAATCCATAAAATTTTAAGCTTTTTGAGCAAAATAATTTATTAATTTACAATCATGGCAAAGGAACTTGCAATTTCCTCAGCATTTGTGTGTCATGTGGTATTTTAGATGTATAAACCTATTGTGAATATTTTAAAAGATTTTGTAAAACTGTAGGAACAAAAAAAAAATACATGTGCACATGTTGCTGTGCCAAATGTATTGCAGTTTCACTAAGCTAATCAAAAGTGGCACAAAACAATAATCAAATTGAGGTCACAACCAAGAATGAATCAATGAGTTCCATGATTAAACTTTCAAACTAATAGTGGAGGTAATCAAATCAAATTTTGATTTTGACACTATTTTAATTACTTTAAATTAGTTTTTTCTTGAAAAGAATCAATGAGGAGCTAGATTTCTTTCATCTATGATCTATAGATAAAAATATTTATGGTGTAAGGAAAAAGCTCCCACAAGATGTGAAAGTACTTAATCCAAGTGCAGCTTCTCTCTCTTAACTTTTCCCATCTGAACATTAGATGAACAATTTTAAAATAGTAATGTAGTCCTTTTGGGTGTGACAAAGAAAAGCACAAAACAGAGATCTATTCTGCTTTTCTAATCTTAAATGTTCAATTTAGGGCAAATGTTCAATTTAGGGCAAGTTAACTGCCCCTTGGAAATCTCTCAGTTTGTGTAAAGAGTATGTGCATGATCAGCTTGGTCTGGACAACTCTTTCAAGTATGAAAAATCCTGCTTTAGACATCTAACTTCTATTTAATTTTTATAGTTTGGTAAAATTGATCTGGGCCTGCACATCTGTTCTAGGCTTAGCCCTCTGACAAGACAATTCAGAAAATACAAGTGATGAAGTCCCTTTGTTCAGAGTGGGGCTAGATGAATGCCATTTGAATGTCTCCTCCTTAAATCTCAATGCTACACATTACTGCGGTTCTTATTCCACCCCCTAACTTTAGAACAAAAGAACCTTTTCAAAGACTTCACACAGAGGTGATGGATAAATCATACACATTAACTGGTTTTGAATAACACCATTTTCACCTGAAAAATCCATTAATTCTGTGCTGTTTACCTTAAGAAAATTATTTAAGGCGTTGTTTATGCATATGCTGACACATGCACATAATTAAAAAAATAATAAGGAAGAAAAAATTAAAGCATTTGTCATCACACACAAAGAGACTGAATTTGACTTCTTTTCTGCAGAGCTTGCACTCGAACAGATGTTGTTCTTTGTTATCTTTATGTAGACAGTACATTTATGTTCAGGCCTGGTAAAACATTCAGGATATCTGATCAGATGGCAGGTGACTCACACTGACTTTACTAGCGACTCAAGCCCTTTATTTTTTCCCCTTTTCTGTTTAAAGAAAGGTGGGCAGAATTGACTGTGGTATACAAGAAAAGAGAAACACCCTTCACTCTGGTGCAAAGAATTTTCTTTACTGGGAGGTTGTCCTGTCTGCTATATCCTGTGCATATACCTGTGGCTTTTTAGACAGTTAGGTAGACATGAATCCTCACGGCTCATTCCCATAGAAGGAAATGTTTAGTGCAGGATAAAGAACTCTGTGACTTAGTAGGCTTAATGTTTGCAAAACCAGCAATATTGATTACAGATATAAATACTCAAGAGTGGATTTATGAGGGGAAGTCATGATGTTGGCTGCCTACCTTACCATGATGGATGTTATAGAAGCAGTTGACAGAAATTCATTGTTTACACAAATATTTAAAATCTACACCTACAGAAAAGAATTTTCACATATTTAACACTTAGGGACTTGGGTAATTATTATTGAATCACATAGGGAAAGGCAGAATGTGATGTTGTTTAGCACTAGACTGGTAAACGTTAGGTATTTAAGATACTTTTTTAAGTTCCTTGCACAGTCTGTAGAGAGTGACAAACAGCTCTAGAGGGTAATGCCCTGCCTAATTTGCCCTGCCTAATTTAGACATCTTTCTTATGTGGTATAAATTTTCCTCTGAAGGAACCCATATTTGTATACTGTGGCATTGGTCTAGGTAATTAGCTTAGGCTTGGTAGTTATTTTTAAATGGCAAATATATCCAAGAGTTTCTGGCTAAGGTTTCTTCTAATTTTTTTTCAATATGTCTTTCTCACACTGAATTTTCCTAGGTGTAATTCAAACCTCATCCCACCTTCCTTAGTGATGAACCCAAGTCTGTTTAGGCATCTATACTGCAGACATATAGTCTTTCAGTAGCCTAGACTCTGATTTGTAGTGCCATCTGAAATGCCCCAGGGTATTCCATGTGGCTGTGAGCAGTGCTCCTGTAGCTTGTGTCATTCTGTCAGCATTTTGTGGATGATTTGGACACTCCATAGTGTTGCAAATTGCACCATATGTTTGGGCAACCGAACAGAGCCTGTAGGGTGGAAGTCAGCTCGAGATTAAGACATTTAAACTCAGATGTCTGCATGTAGGTGTTTACCTGTGAGTTAAGTGCCTAACCTCTTGCTTTAGTCAATGAAAATTTAATCACTACACTGGAGCCTGAAAAGCAACTCTGCTGACCCTCTGGCTTTAGCCAGACTTAGGATAAATTGAATTGCTCTAGATTGTACTTCCTATATCGACAAGGGACTTGAAGCCTGTGGCTGAAAGCCAGACAGAAAGCTTAAGGGCATCTCAGATGGCACTAGAGGCTTCTCTGAGGACAAATTAATTGAGTTAGTCTTTGCTGCTATAATAGGAGCTTGGATACTGCTACACATGGAGACACCAACATGTAGGCATATTACATTAGTAGTAGTTTTATCTCAAGCTGAATCAACACCTTGAGGTTGAAAGACATAAATCCTGTGCTTGTGTCCTAGGGTGACACCTGGGCACACGGTTAGAAGTATTAGATATTTTGCCTTTTTTCATGAAGAACACAGAATTTTGTGTGCAGCAACATAATTTCTACAGTTTCAGACAGGATGGGCTGGTAAATTACTGGCAGAGCTGGAGTTCATGTGACTCAAGGAACAAGACACAGACTTCTGAAACAGTAGACAAAAATCTAATAGACATCAACACAAGCAGAAATGACAGTGTGAAGCTGAAGGCAATTACTGACTTGAAAAAAGATATGAATTTAGTGACTGCACTTGATGAGGCAGACCCAGCAAAGTCTGTGAGCGGCAGACAGATTGATGCAGATGAATGGTGTGATGACTCTGCGTTGGGAGGAAATACTGAACAAAGAGATTAGGAGGCGGAGAAAGAAGCTGAGTAGAAATACATCAGAAAAAGTTATTTTAAAAAGGAGAAAAGTGCCAATTTTGACAGTGTGGGCAGAGGAAGCACACAGACCAACTCTACGAAACAAGCAACAATTTCTCATTTATAACCTTTAGTTCATGCACTGTAAAACACATTTCCTCTACCCAAATACGTAGATCCCCATGTTTACTGCCAATGGTTTTGTTGCTTAAGAAAATTTTGGCAAGGGAGGTTGACAAATGCAATTAGCAAATATAGCATAGACTGCTTTATATCAAATATTTTGAGAAAATTGCCCTTGAGGTTAGTGTGGAGAGTCTTGGCTCCCACTATTAAAGCTGGCTGGGGAAGAAGGAAGGAGGTGAAAATAATGCCAGTCCACAATAACGACCCATCGGGAGTGCCGTATGCTCCATACCGCGTGCTGTCAGAGAACCCTTTAATTCCAAGAAAATATGGATATTCATTTATGTCTTTCATGTGTCAGACACATTGGAGCTGACATTAAAAAATCAAGCTAGGCAAGTGCTGTAGTGTTACATCTTACATTTAAATCATTGTGCTGGCAATAATTTTTTATTTGAGCCTATTGGGGTGTGAAAAATGTCTGGCCAGAAAACTCTTCCATGTCAAGGCTCTATTAATAAAAGGAGATGGTATGGTGACTAAGACTGACAAATTCTGTTCTTTGGTGTTTTGTCGTGGTTTTTTTTGTGCTGGGGGGAGAGCTAGGATTTTTTTGGGAACTACTTGACGGTTCTTGCCAAAGAACCTAAAAGAGAATTAATCCACTGATTTGTCTTACGTGATAGGGTCATTACATCAGCGCTGGCAGAAAGTGTAGAAAATACCTTATTCATGCTTTGCTTGAGAGCTTCCTATGTGGGGAAACCACTCATGAGAACCTTGCACACCTTTCTAATCACCTTCCTGTGAATAGAACTGGACCAGCATAGGAGAGGTGATTATCATCCAACCCATTTACTTGTGTGCTCGCCAGAGCCATTTAGAACTCAGATTTTACAGTACTGCCTTCAGTTCTAGGATGAAACCTCCAAAACCTTTTGCCAGATTTTGTACAGGTAAACCTAGTATGTTATAACCCAGCTCAACAATTAGTGAGAAAAAGGCAGGTTTATTACAGAAGCAGTTAAGAAACTGTGGTATGGACAAACAATTTTCTTGGACCCTGGCATAAGTCTTTGTCAAAGAAAAGAAGAAAAATGATACATCACAGTTAAGTCTAATCACTAAGATATATTTCTCTTCATTGGTTAATATAGATGCATTGGAAAATTGGGATGTTTGAGGTACCATCAGTCAGTCATAATTACCTTACCTGTGATCTTGTCTTTACAAGGTGCTGCTACTCAGCTGTTAAAGCCTCTCCTGCTGAGATGAAATTAGCGGTCTTTTGTAGGACGCTAGCAAGGTAAGAGCCAAAGAGCAGTAGTATAACTCAAACCACATTCCTTGAAGAGACATAATGGAAGCTCATTTGCCTAATTGGAACTTTTCAGTCTGCTTTTGACTGTTGGTTTCACTTTTATTTGTAACCAGTCAGATGTGCACATGAGGACTCATATTTTTCTCTGACCACTGAAACAGAGGGAAATAAAAACCACTTTGAACAGCCGCCATGGCACTTTGTGTTTGAAATTTGCAGAGCCTCAAGGCCATTCCCTACAGAAGGAATAGTAGCTGAGATTCCTCATGAGAACATGACAGATGCCTTCCCAGAAATTCTGCAATGCTTTGCCCATCTGAAAGTAAGAACCTTGAAGATACTGTCTTTAATAGGCATAGTTGTGTCACCAAACTCTCCATACGCTTAGCTTTTGGCCGTAAGGAAGAACTCTGCTTTAATAACTCATGTCATTATGGGGGGACTTATCCACACTGGGAAAAGAGCGACATTTGCTTTCCTGTGCAACCAACTCAGCACCATCTTTTCCGTCTAGGAATCTTCTGGGTTTGTATCAACTCAGAGGCTCATATGCACAAACTGAAGGCGAAGAACAAGGAAGAAGAAAGACTAGAGGAATAAAGAAATAAATCTAAATGCCCTCCAGACTGTCCTATGCATAACAGCTATATATTTACACGGTTTCATTCACCTGTTTAATTCTCTTCCCTCTACAGGCCTGCTAACTAGAAGTCCAGCACACTTCATTAGTATTTACATTTTACTGAGTGCTTCAATGCCTGGGCATTGACTTAATGACAGCTGAGGGGAAATAACCCATAAAATGGAGTTTTGAAATGGAGACTGCTTAGGATGTGCTCAATCAAATAAATATATAGTTTCATTTAAAAGACTGCAGGATAAATTGACCTGAATGTTACTCCCAATCAATATAATGTATGGAAATGAATGGAGGTATCCCTGATAACTGCTGCCCTTGCAGTTTTGCTGATGGAGAAGATGTGGTATTAACTCATGCTTATACCACCTTTTGGTTTTCCTGCTGGAGGAGATGTTCCACTGTTATTCCATTTATTGGCAGGAATAACTACCGACCTTTATATTTTCCAGCATGCAGGTACTCATTCTTACTGTCCATAGTGCACAACCCTGTCCCAGTGATGCCTTAAGTTTTAGCTTTCATATTTTACAGACTCTGTACTGCATTAGTATATAACTCAACTTCATATAAAGTGTTAGAAAGTTCTCTTCACAGGGTAGTTAGACAAAACAATCCTTTTCCAGCCTGAGAACCAAGGACACCATTGCAACTTCAGGCCCAAAAAGTGTAAACAACAGCAAATTGAGCAGAACAATCTGGGAGCATTGGACTTCATAACCTAAAGTATAATTGGACCATTAACCCCAATATGTAAATGGGGTAAAAACTTTCAAAAGTTATAAAAGTCTGAAAACTTATGACTCGGTGTCCATCCCTGGTGGAGCCCCAGGCGGGCTCTTGTGCTGCTCAAGGTGTATCCTTTGAAGGCCTTTTTAACAAATACCTACTTTATTCCTTTAACTCTGGCTAGCCTCTGTTCTAGGTAGCTTCCCTAGGCATCACCAACTGTGCAGAAGCCCGTGCATTATCATTTCTACTGATGGACTGGCAAAGGCAGCAGGGCATTGCACAGGCAGAATGTCCTGCACAATGCCATGCACACTGACACATAGAAATCCTCCATACATGATCCATAGGTGAAGGGATCTATGTACCAGCATTGTTTGCATGTCCATGATTCCCACCCTGGGAAGGTGGCCCAGGAGGGGAAGTCTGCACGTGTGTGTGTGTGCCCATTTTAGGACACAGGCTCTGTAATGACAGAAGCTGGTACACAAGCACATTTAACTGATGGCATAATTTACTTCAGAGCAAAATCTGAGATTTTAGTCCCTGCCAACACAGAGAATGGAGGGGAGCAGGTCTAAGAGCACTAAACTGGGAATGGTGTAAAATGTTGTCAGCAATCTGCTGTTAAACTGGGAGTTTTTTCAACCCTTTTCCCATTCCCTCCTCCTGTTCTTTTCCAGAGGACCTCTGGGAAACAGGAATACCTCCTTGTAAACATTTATTTCATCTTGCTTTGTTTTTTAATAACAGTGGTGAAATTTTTAGTGGATGTTTACAGCCTTGTAATTCTAGTAATGATTAATAATTATAAGAATTACAGTATGCAAACAAGTGGCTGCTGAAAAGACCTGCAGTTACTGATTAGTGATCATGTATGTTCAAACATAGAATATTTCCTGGAACTTACTAATACTCTTTTTCCTCGCCTTGGACAGCTCAGCTAAATTTCATTCTGCAGGGACTTTGTAGATAGGCACACAGTTACCTTTCAACTATTTTTTTTTTTTTCTACTTTGCTTATGATGTATGGCTCAGCTGATTATTGTGAAGGAAGTGTCTCAGACTTGCACAGGCATTTTTTTCAAGAGCATGCCTCTTTGTTACTGTTATTGACATGAATTGATGTGCGTTTCAGCACTTAATTGGTGGCTTAATACAATTTTTAGTGTTCAGTACCATGCAATTCTGAGGTTCACTTTGGCTGTGCAGAGGAAAATGGGAATATTGGGGACCGCATGTCAGTCTTATATCAATCATAGCTGGAAGCTACAACACTCAGGTCTTAAAACAAAATGATGACACACGAGACAACTTTGTTTTCTCATCATACAATTCGTTGAACTGTCATGAAATAGTGTGTTGTATGTGTATGGGGGATGTTGCAAAACCATTGAGGTTCCTGACCCATGTGCTTCCCTACTGATCTTCCTGATGAAGGAAGCAGGAAGAAAATAGGGTACTGTATCTCTCAGAAGATCCTCTGGAGGAGAAATATAAAAAGCTCACATCTTTCCCAGTTAAAATCTTCTGTTTTCTTTGTAAAGATTTAGTGTTGGATTTCCACTCGTGTGCTTTAAGGAAAGGTCCTAGGTGAATTCAGAGTCATTACTCTTCTTGAATGGGGTATTCCATGTACAAGTCTAATTTGACCCTTGACATAATTTTGCAAGTCAAACAGAAAGCATATCCTCTGCAAGCCTTCCCTCTGCATAACACAATCAATATTCTTTAATTAAAGAATGATACTATTGATTCTAATTAAGCAAAATTGCCTACCTCATTCATTTACAGTTCATATGTGTTCCTAGAGACAAGATGATGTAGTGCTCTTAATACTGCTTTCCATATACAAGGGAAAAATACTTATTTAATGAAAAACACCTTAACTCCAGCACTTGGTGCTGAAAATGTCATTTTTCTTTTAATGAATAGACAATCTGATATATGTAAACATAATTTTAAAATAATAAATTATGTACATAGACAATACAAATGTGCAAACATAGGGTTTTGGAAAATTGAATTTAAAAATGTTGAAGTCATTAGATTACTGGAAAAATCTCTGCAGCTATTAATGACACACTTTAACACACCTTGGAGATAATTTTCACCCCAAACAATCTGTCAGGAAATAGTTTCTGTGAGAAGTGGGCACATATTGTACTCTGAGGTGTGCTAAAGGGAAAGCTTTGGGAACATATTTATAATTCCATATGAAAAGAGGAATCTTGGTTATATTGACACAATATGAAAGTTAATGTAAACCATGGATAATTATTTATATTCTTTTATCAGGATGGGAACCAATGTGCAACCAAGAATTAATGACCTTTGATTATCTGAAAAGCTACATTTTCATTTTCATTGGGTGATAATTTAAAGAGAGGCATTTAAATTCACTATATATGTGAATATCCAAGTCTTAGCCCCTAGGATTGGTATGGCCTTAGGTTGCTTTGCTTAATTACACTTTTTTATATTTTCTTTTTTTTCTCCTAGGAAGTGCCATTAGACAGTAATTAGAATATTATGATACAGGCTTACCTAGGGGCTCCATGTATGGTTTTGCAGAGGAGATATACTGTATATCAAAGGCCTGTGAGAGTAATGGATCTGGAAGCCATTAAGAGTAGAGCACTTATGAGAAAATTTAAAATTAAATAAAAAACCCAAAAGCGGTGAACAGCCTGGTGCCATTTAATGAAAGCAGCCAGGTTTGTAAGTGTTATCTGGTGTACTTGATTTATTTCTGAGATAGATCTGATCAGATTTATTTTCCTAGTAACACAACTGATGGGCTTAAAAGAATGGCTATGGCACAGTCTACATGAAAAATTTTAGCAAAGCAAATGTGGGAATTCCCAACTATGTATTACCGATACATAATATTTTCCTGACACAGATGGAGGTGACCCTCTGAACCTTTTGCTTGTGGACAAAGAAGTACTGCTGGATCATGCGATGACTGGAATTGTCTTGGGTGCGGTGATCGTGAAATGATGGAGTTATCGATCCCTAGGGAAGGATGGGGATGTGCAGAACTGCAGCCTTGGACTTCCAAAGGGTAAATTTTGGCCTATTTAGGAGACTGGTTGAGAGTGTCCTTTGGGAGGTAGCCCTGAGAGGCAAAGTCCGGGAAGGTTGAGAGTCCTGGTCTACAGCGGCTGAACATGAGCCAGCAGGGTGCCCAGGGTGCCAAGAAGGCCGGTGGCATCCTGGCCTGGATCAGCAACGGTGTGGCCAGCAGGAGCAGGGCAGGGATTGTCCCCCTTTATTCAGATTGGTGAGGCCACACCTCAAGTGCTGTGTCCAGTTCTGGGCCCCTCACTGCAAGAAGGACATTGAGGGGCTGGAGCCTGTCCAGAGAAGGGAAATGGAGCTTGGGAATGGTCTGGAGAACAAAGCTGATGGGGAGTGGCTGAGGGAGCTGGGGATGTTTCACCTGGAGAAAAGGAGGCTCAGGGTGTAGTTTATTGCTCTCTACAACTGCCTGGAAGGAGGGTATGGCCAGGTGGGGGTCAGCCTCTTCTCACAGGGAACAAGTGATACAAGAGGAAATGGTCCCAGATTGTGCCAGGGGAGGTTTAGATTAGATAATGGAAAAAATGTCTTCACACAAAAAGGTTGTTGAGCACTGAAACAGGGGGTTGAGTTACCATCCATGAAAGTATTTAGAAGAGGTGTAGATGTGGTGTTTAACAATACATTTTACAGGTAACTTGGCAGTTTCTGGATTAGTGGTTGGACTCAATGATCTTGGAAGAGTTGTTCAACCAAAATGATTCCATGATTTGGAGCAACGCAGCTACTAAGGGTGGGAAATGTTATGGCAAATATTTTGGCACAGAGTTTTTTAGACAGATACACGGGATACTGAAATCTTGCCAAAAGTTTCCATACTAGTGAAAATGGGAAATTGTTTTTGTACAAGCCTGCTTGACTTACTGTTTGTTTGAAGTACACCTTGATCTTATAGCTCATTTTGATGAGGGCAAAACTAATAGCTGTCTGGTAGTCAAAGAACTACAGATGAATATGTTTCCTGGAGCTAACCATTCAGTGAGGGGATGTTGGTTATTTTATGATTTATGCCCTCTTATTTTAAAAGAAAATGAGAGCAAATGAAAAGCTGTATAATACAGTTAGCAATTTCAAGCTGCTTCTTTGTTGCAAGAAACCAACATGAGATATTGTACATTTTCTCTTCAAGCAACAAACCTGCAGGGGTGGATTTTGAAATAAGACACTGGAAACATGCCAATATTGTCAAAAGTGATCAATCTATTTATAGGGCTACTCCTGTTCTTTGGGATGTTGAATGAATAAATAGAAGAAGTAAAAAAAATTTTGAATGAAAAAGGAACTTAGGGCCTTAAGGTTAAAATAATACCACCCTCAGAGATTATGCTTAGTTCTGTTTGAGATTTCAAGCAAGCTAGTGAGGGACTGTTTGGTTGAGCAGGGCTGAGAGGAGCCCTGGGTTTAACAGATGAAATAAATCAAGCTGGCTCAGCAGCATGGTGTGACACACCCACTGTGACTTAATTGTTTCTCCTAGAGACATGACTTTTTCCATACTTTCAAGTGAGTGAAAACTTCATTTGGCTGGTCTGTGCCAACCCTCACTCATGCAAGGGATGGTCTGGGAGTGTAGACTTTGGTCATGACAGTGCCAAAGCTCCTGCCAGCAGTGAGCTGGGAAGGATAGTCATGCACCAGTGCTTGAAACTGTATGCTCATCCAATTTTTTTTTTTTTTTTACATAGGAATACTCAAGTTTATCATCTTCTCTTTGCAGTTTTGTCACTTATATCAGGCAGTAAAGGGTTCGTTCTGTTCCCTGCAGTACCTTGGGTAGATTCAAAGAACAACAGATAAAGTGAAGGCACTGAAGAGATGAAAATCAGGGAGCTATTACCAAGAGATCAAGATAAGGGGTAAGGTACCTTGTTGTGTTGTATCATGCATCTGCAAGTTTATACTTTTATATAGTCAAATTGTGTCCCCAGACAACTGAGATAAGCCCTTAGAGAGGTACAGATCAACAAAGAAAATAAAATGGTACCTGAACAGTGATGCCATCCCTACAGAAAGTCAGTGTTGGTTTGGAGGAGACAGTGGTATGCAGTAAAATCAAACCCATTTGGCTGATGGATATGTTTTGTGTAATATGTACCATATCTTCAATTCCACCTATTCATTGTTGTCTGTCTGTCTATCTCCTGGTGCTGCAGCCAGCTATCAGATTCATGATGAAGAGCCATGTGGCACTGAATTTCAGTTGTGCATTGATCTTGCCGGGAATTAGTAAAAAAAAAAAAAATCAATTGGAGCATTGCATCTTGGTTACCAGCCAAAGAAAAAAGGATGTAGGTGACTCATAGTTACTGTATGATGGGCCAGCCTAGCAGGTGTTCTGGATAACTGACATGAGTGAACATAATGGTTATTATGGAGGGGCAGTGATAGTATTGATGGGAACACGGATGCATTTCAGAATAAAAAAGGAAGAAGCAGATTGAGACATCCATGGTGATGTCAGAACCAGTGATTTTTTAACACTTTCTCAATTGGGATCACTGCATTTTTGTCACTGGAAGGCTGGTCTGTCGAATGAATAGATACCTGATATGTTACTTTTAATAATCTGGACCAAATACTTAAATGTAACCAGATTGTGGCAATTAGAGGATAATTTGGGTAGATGAAACAAAATGTTCAGTCATAAAAATAATACACCAAGCAATTGGGCTAGGAAAAAGCCTGTTATATTTCTCATTAATTCAAAAACTTAGAATTTGTTATTCATCTGTAGATTCATTGTATTAAATCACTCTGCATTTTATACATCAGCTTACAGGCTTGACTTGCCACAGCAGGCATGAGGAAGAAGAAAAAACTGCCAAGGGCAATTTTATCCTTTATTTTCTGAAATATGCAGATAATGTGCATGCCTAAAGCTTAATAAGAGATTCTAAAAGTGATCAGGTTTCAGATTTCCTTGCTTGCAGAACTGTCAGCCTATGCTGGTGAAAGTGGGCTGTGCCAATCCATTCCGCCATGGGCTCATTCTGCTTTGTAACAGACTGGGCAGAACCACTGGGTTGTTTTGTGTACAATACCTGAGATACAGCCTGATCTAGTCTAGCATATCCCTGCTTGTGGCAGAGAGGCTGCAACTAGATGATCTTTAAGGTCCCTCCCAACCCAGACCATTCTGTCATTCTATGATTCTACGAATACTCAGAAATTGCATCCACCCTCACTGTACACTGAAACAGAGCACACCAAGGACATCACATGGAGGGTTTGGAATCCTCAATGTTAAGTTTTATTTTGGAGCAAACTATGAGGACGACCCATGAAAAATCACTTACTTTATGTCTCCTCCACTTCTTGACAGGGCTATTTTCAGTGGTTTCTCATTTTCTGTGGGTACTGCAGTCTCCCTTACGCCTGGGTCTCTCCTCTTGTGTCTTTCATGCCTTACCCAGAAACCCAGAAATTTCTTGTGTCTCAGGATCGTCAGGTACTCTTTGGAAGAGTGCCTTTGTCTTTTCTTCCCAAAGGATAGCAAATACTCCAGGGTGAAGTATCAAGGAAAATGTGCACCTACTCTCTACACCAAGCAACAAAGTCAGCAAGTCAGAATAACACATCCATCTTCTGTCACAATCCATAGATCCATAGATACATGTTTGTGCAACTCAAACACAATATAAAAGATATTTTATCTCATTCCAAATCGATTGGCGTAATGGCCTATAGGAAATTGTACAGAAATGTGTGCCAATAATTATGAACTATCTGACTTTCTATACAATCTCCATACATACTGATGCTTTAAATAGCAAAACTGCCTGAGGAGTCTGTAGATTTTATCTACACTTTGTATATCTCAATGTCCCTTGTCCTTTTAGGGATAACAAGTAGGTGTGCACCACATCTCTGCAAACTCTGGTTTCCCTTAATCAAGTAATAAGTTTTTGCAAGTGAGCTGGAATAGAAGACAATTTTGGGGAGAAACTGTTAACTACTCATAGTAGAAATCATCATTTAAGCAATATGATGTTGTGGGTTTTTAGTTGCTGTTGTTGTTGTTTTAAGGAAGAAACTTTGTGTTATTCTTGGAATATGCTGCACCAATTTGATCTGCTGTATAACTCCTTGATTTCAACAGAATTGCAGCAGATATCAAACTGTCCTATTTTTTCCCAGCCAAGTGTTGGATTCCAGCCTGTTACGATTTTTTCACTTTTTAACTAAGGGTGATTTTCTCAACAGTAGGCAGGAAATTTTCTACTTGGCTTTTCGAGAAACCTCTTTGATTTCCATGCAACAGCTGATGACCTGGGATAAACTTCCAGTTGTGTTCTATGTTGCCGATTGCAAGGGCTGTAAAAAAACCCAAAAACCCAAAAAACAAAACAACAACAACAACAAAAAACCCAAACAACTTTTTGTTTTCCATGAGATTCAGGAACAGAGTGAAACTTACACTTACATTTCACATGGCTCAGGTGAGTTGCTTTATACTCCAGGCTGAGACAGCAGTACCTCTCAGTGCTTTCTCCTTTCCACGCCCACGTGTAACTTGCACCATCATTCACTCACCTCTATCTCCTTTTCCCATCTCCATATTTTGAGAGATGCAAAAGGAAAAATGGTTCCCTTTGCCTCAGCTTTATTGGATTGAGTGACTGCCCCATTTTTTTCCCATGTATTTCAGGGTGGAGTAGGAACCATTGGAATATGACTTTCTTTTATGCTTTTAAGCCACTAGATGTCTCTAATGCTGTTAAAAAATTTAGAAAAAAAAAATCATTTGAGCCCTGGTAAATAAGGAAAACAAAGTTGGAAGTTGATCGTTGTGGAAATTATCTCTTTGTGCCACAGTTCATTCCTCCTTTCTCTGATAAATTATGCTTACTTTTAAAACAAGCCACTCATCTTTATCTCATGACACTCACATACTTCTTTCCCTTTATTACCAAAGGCAAAATATTAACGTACTAATTTGTCAAGCGTCCTCCTTATCTACTAGATTTCCATCTAGGAAATAGATAGTCAGGTCTCACACCCATGCTCTTGCCTTCATTTTTGAAATGAGGTTTGTCTTTTGCAAGGGATCTGAAAGTATTTCCTGTCCAAGTCGAGTGGCATCCCATTGATGTTGGCACAGTGATAATGCTTAGATATAGAAGCTCCTAAGAGAATTTAAAAGATCTGCCCCTAGATTTTGTCTAGATTTTATGCCTAACTGCTTCTCCTTGAAACAGAGCCAAATTTTGTAGGCCTGGATAATAGAAAATTGACTCCACAGAACTGAGACTATGCAGACATTGACTTGGGTTAGTTGCCAACATGGAGGTATCTGGATTACATTGGATATGTTGGTTGGCAGATATGATGCAGACCTATGTAAGACCTCTGTGCTGGAGGGGCAGCTGGTATTCAGACAGCATAACTCTAAAACATCTCAAAAGATATTACATTCTGTGAGCAACAAAATCCAGTCCAAGACACCTAATTGTGTCAGGATTAATTTCACCCAAATTTAGCCATCTAAAGTCTGGCCCAAGCTAATCATTCATCTAGGTTGTGTTCTACTGCTCACATACAAAGTGTTTTCTGTAATTAGAGATAATTTAAGATATTCCACCTTGTCACTCTCTACTGTGTTAGAAGAACTTGCAAGTCCCATGCCTTAACTGCCAGTTCCTTATGGACATCATATGTACTCTAAGGTTGCTGAAATGAGAAGAAATGTATGCATGGACAAATGAGCATCTTTCACTGGCTTCCTCTGGAGACAAGAGAGAGGAAAAAAATAGGTAAAGTGAGCTCCAGAGACCTATCTATCTCATTTTAAGGAAGGTTTCTTTGATGGTAGAAAGAATTGTTCCATACAGCAGTCTCTGATTCTCCAGTAATGTAGACCAAGTATACATAAATGTTTTATAACAGGAACCTAACATTTAGAATCTAGATGGAATGAATTTGCAACAGCCTCATATTTCTAGAACCAAAGACACTCCATTACATATTTCTTGGTACACACTTGCTGTATATATTTTGGCTGTGATACTGAATATTTCCAGTCTATATCCCATCTTATTAGCTTTTACCTACACATCAATGATTATACCCTCTTTTTTCCCCGATATATAAACACACTTACTTAAAAAGTGCCTTGGACTGCAGCCAAAAGTGAGAGGTGGTTACGTTCAAAGGGCAAGCTGGAATGTCAGCATTGTAGGTGCCCCACATTACAAGAAATAAATTAATGCCAAGAGGGTGTAACTTGAAGATTCAGAGTGAGCAGTTTGGAAATAGCTTACCAAGTTTCCAGCAAAATTCTGGGACAGTCTGGGACAGGGAGAAGGGAAAGTTTCTCTGATATGTTTTTTCCACATGATCAGAGAGTGTGGCTGACCTCTGGTATACTTTTAGATGCATAAGAGCAGCTTATAGTACAGACCACTTATACAGAGCAAACCCAAATTAAGACAAGCAAGATCCTTGGTCTCCTTTGTCTTTGGGGCAAACTTGTCTGAAAATGGAAAACAGGAGAGCTGGAAACATCTGTATGTGGAAGTTGATTGTAGGAAAGGAAGCATTAATAACAGCTATAAACAAATTTTGTGAATCGTAGCTGTCAGATGATATCAAAGCAAGTCCTTTGGAGGCAGGAGTGAGAACAGTTGTCCTACTGTCCTTCAGACAGAGTTCAGAGCCATAGCAGATGCTGAAGACAAGGCAGCTTGTGGCTGCTGGCTGCTGATGCTGGCTTGGCTACCCTGCTTCCTATCATAATTATTGTTTAATGGTGTTAATTCCAACCACTATTTATTTTTTCTTTATTTAGATGGCTGTTTTAGTCAACTGACAAAGATGAAAAATGATCATTCAGAGAACCCAAGAAACTTTTTCACTCTGGTTTTTGTTCTGGTTTACAAAAAAAGTTCCAATAAGTACACATCATTGTAATTTGTTTTCCTTTTTCTCTCTTTTTTACTTGATTAATATCAAAGACAAACTCAAATTTTTAGGCTTATTTTTAATTTAAAGAGAGTGCAATGAGCTAGAAAGGCTGCATGTCTCAGAAGAAGCAGATGCAACAGATCCAACCCTATGAACACAATTTTCTAACAATCTGCTATGACTGTAGAGTACTAAAACCCAAAAGTTGAATACATTAATGGCTGTGTACACTCAATAATATAGCTTAGAATCTATTAAAAAATTGCACCAAACACCCCTGCAGAAAATAGTACTTGTCTACTAGGTAGACAAGAATAGAATTAGGCCAGGTGCTTCTCCATTTAAAGTCTGTGGGAAAAGCTGAAGTGGGGCATAGAATTGACATCATGTTTTTGTTTTGTGTGATATAACTACAGAGAATTCCTTCTGATTACACATCTGAAAAGGTACTGCAAAATGGAGTCATAAGCTACAAACAGCAGGATGTAAAACGACATGACCTGGGACTACCTGAGTTTCAACATCCACACACTCACATGGAGAAGGGGCATTACATCCAGCACCTTATCCCATAGGCTGCACTGGGTAAGTAACTAGAGGAGGTTTGTGGATGGTCATGTTATTTCTGTGGGACTCAGCAACTTTGATTTTGCCACCCAAAGGCACCTATGTGCTTCCTCCAAATGAGCTACCCTTTCTTGGTGGAATTGCCTAGAAAGAAGATATCTGAAATGGCAGGGAAATGTCCCTTTTCTATATTTTCCCCTAAATCCTATGTGTGGCTTGTCAAGTCTCTTGCCTTTGGCACATGTTCTGATCAAGACCTGAATTCTTCAGTCTAAATTGACAGACGTGGAGGATGACTGTCCTTCTCTGCTGTTAGTTATGTTCAAGACACACTCCAATCTCTGTATGTGTTTCTGGTTAGCTGTGAAGGCCTCTCTAACCACCATTTGTCCATAACATATTATAAAAAAGAAAGAACAACACCACAGGGAGATAAATGATGCAGGAAACTCTGCCTTGGATTACATTAAATGGGTTTGAGTAGCAATGTATATGAAACAAATGAAGGAAGAGACTGGTGCAAAATGGATTATTGTCCTCTAGATTTTAATAAAGCCCAGTAACCTTCCTGGAATTTTTGACCATATAATGTAATACTCCCTCATACACTCCCTACACAACAGAAGAAATATTACCTGTCTTCATTAATTTCAGTACAGATTTTGAAGTAATTTACTGATCTCACTGGACAAACTTACAGGGGTTCATTTGACATGTAGACATGTACATTGAAGCCAATTTTCTTGGCTTCCTTCATACTCAGCTCTGAGTAACTGAAAATTATAGGGTGTGATTAATTTCTCCCCAAAACAAGTCACGTGTCTGACTGCCTCTACTTGTTCCCAGTTTCTTTAACAGGAGATAGTTTGAGATGACTGGTTCACACGTTCATGCCAGCGTTATAAAAGTCTCAGGATTGACTTTTTCTGTCAATCACTATGAGGCCTTTAGTAACATTTTACTTCTAAAAAAATCCTCCAACACATTTAGTACAGTTAATGGAAAGCAGTTGAAATGTTCTCTGGAAGAATAAGTATCTGTGATTTATAGGTGATCTTTAATAGGATAAATGGCCATATTTCATTTCCTAAAAGAGAAAGATAAATAACTCAATAATACCTGCTGATCATGTTTAATGTAGAGAAGAGCAGACTGAGGAGGAGGGGGGTCTCATCAGTACATAAAAATGTCTCCAAGTCAGGTGCCAAGAGGACAGTGCCAGACTCTTTTTGGTGATGCCCAGCAGCAGGACAAGGAGCAATAGCCATAAACTAAAACAGAACAAGTTCTACCTCAGCCTGAGGAAGAAATTCTTTACACTGAGGATGGCAGAGCCCTGGAACAGGATGCCCAAGGAGGCTCTCTGTAGAGGATTCGAACCCACCTGGACTCATTTCTGGGTTACCTGCTGCAGGTGACCCTGCCTTGACAGGGTGGTTGGACTGGAAGATCTACAGAGCTCCCTTTGAACCCTAGCAATTCTGTAACTGTGTGATATAAAACTTAGAAATTACTTGTTGTGTATTTTCCCTTTTTCCTTTTTTTTTTTTAATTTTTTCCCCCATGCAAAGGTCTTCTTCATGCACCTTCCTTTTTCCATTTAGATTGAGTGCCAGTGTACTTCTTTACCAGATTAATTTCATATTTAGAAGTGAATTTGAGACAGTATAGACCACTACGCACTTAACCATAGTACAATACCAAAAAAAAAAATATTCTGTTGCATTCCCTAAAAACTGTTGAACTACAGGTAAAATCCTGATATCTACACATAAAATTCACTAGATGGCAAGTGATTTTCATGATTTCTGATGAGGAAGAGGTTTGGGGGTTTTCTTAAAGAGGAGAATTCTAGAGTAAGGGCAATATTGGTTCATCTAATAAATAATACATTTTTGCATCTAACATGTCTTAATTTTTCATAAAAATATTTTTAATCAGTGCTTATTTTTTACTTCTTAAGAACACTATAATTTTCCTTGACTTTGTCTCCAAAATATTTGCCAAGTGTCAGTGCTGTATAGCAAAGGGTTTTCTCTGAGGGTCAGGTTGCACAAGCAACCAGGGGACAGAAAGTACAGAGTGATGATGCAAAGGAATGAGAGCAAAATTTTTTTCAGTTGTTTTCAGAATAATGTTCCTGGCTTAAAGGGTCTGAATTGCCTGAAGATAGAAAGACTCAATGCAAAAATGGTGACAATACCTTTGGGGAAAGCAAGCACATGTCTCAGGAGATAATTTAATTACTTTGGGATGCCTGTGGATTGGGCCCAAGACAATTTTTTTTTTTTATTAGGAAAGATTTACAAGAATGTGTTCCATGATTACTTTTTCTTTTTTGCTTTTCTTGTCAGTGCTGTCAGGGTTTTTCTCAGAATAAGCCATTCTTGTGGTACTAATTTGCTAGAGTTAGGAGTATGATTTTTTTATTACCTAAAATATATGCCTATAATCAGATGGAAAGGTGAAGAAATGCTGGTGGTTTTCAAGATGACTTGTGGCCTGGGGCAACAAGGTATCTGGAGGTATACCTGAAATCATTGGATCAGGACAGGAATGAATCCCTGCTAAGTCAAACAAACAAACAAAAACCCCAAATAAGCAAAGCACACGCACACAAAAAACCCCCAACCAACCCCACCCCCCACCAAAAAAAACCCCAAAAAACAACAACAATCAAAAAAACCCCGAAGCCTAAGTACATCTTGGAACTGTCTTCAGGGTAAAGTTCCGTTCCATAGCACTAAATTTCTCTGTCTTGTTTATATTAGCCTGCAAATCCTAATTTCAGCTTGGGTCCAGAAAAAACAGCCTTCATTGTTTCTTTCAACTAACTGCCTTATATATCATAGTACAGTAATATCCAGAAAGAGCTTTTGGTCTTCTTTTTTGGGTTTGATTAGCCTTGTATTTAAATCTTAACAAAGGTTGATACAAAAGGCAGCTTTGGAAGAATGAACATAAATGCATGGGGTTTTTCCACTCTCAGGAGACTGTAAGTGATCTCACTACTTTCTCAGGCTCAAATAAGCCTGCTGGTGTTCAAGATGAAAACTCTGAAGATTTTTAAAGTTACTGCTAACAGTGTCTCAAATGACCTGTTCAATATCCTTAAATATTAAACACAAGTTGGGACCGAAGGGAACTGTAATAGGCAGCTTAGTGCCTTCATTGTGCTACACTTCAGAGAAGGGATTTCCAGGTGCATTGCTCTATAACTGGGTGACTGCTGAGAGTACAATCAGTAACAAATTTCAGCTTTTTTTCCCCCCTCTGTGTAACACAGTAACTAATAGTTTCACAAAATGGAAAGTCTTGCTGAGGACTGTAAACCACTGGGAGTATTAAAGAAACCTCGTGGCTCTGATTAACAGGCTTCCAGATGCTAGATTAATGAGTGGATCTGAAAAGTTTGCATCAGCATAGCTTCACTCTAGCTGAAGGCAGTAACATTTTTTGCTAGCATACTGCAGTAAAGATGAGTCGAGCCATGGCATGTGAAAGACCATTTTGCAGAAAACCCCCCCATATAACAGCAAGATACTGAAATGTGTGCTCACCCCTCTATCAACAAAGCCTCTCCAGGCTGAAATAATTACCCTTTGACTGCTTATTTTGGTCTCAGAAGTGTAGTGTGCTGTCCTATCTGTATGACTGTTTCATTTATGGCTGTATGGTTGAGAAGAATAGTCTCATGGAAACAAAAAAACAAATGAGCAAACAAACAAAACCCCCTGAAAACCCAAATAAGCAAAGATAATTGATTCTACTTAGTAGTGGAGAGAAACTTTGCTCCATTTCTTTCCTTTCATGTGTGAAAAGACCTCAGTAAAGCAAAATGTTGACTTTAAAAGGAAGAAAAGTACCCTAAACACAGACACTTCACAAAGATGTTGGATGAGATGGTACTAGAAAAGAATGACAAAAGGTGACTGCAGACAAGTCTGTGCAGGGTTGCATTAAAATTAATCTTACCCTTTCCTTTTTGATTATGCCATAGGAGAGCTTTCATCTGAACATATGACAATCATTACTTATTTTTGTGCAGAGGCCAAGGTAATATTTATGCTTAGAGTTCAGTGGCTGATTAGTCCAGGCCAATTAATGGCAGCCAACAATGGAGCACAAGTTAGTGATAGGTGTCACCCCCAGTGTCATTTCTACACATTGCCAAGTAAAGAAAACTGTGTGGAAAGTACCTTGATGTTCTGGTCATTTCTCTCAGAGCAGCCTGTATGGAAATGGAAAGGACATTTAATGGGGGTCTACTTTTGCTTGTGGATTTTGCTTCCTGTCTCTGGTCATTTATCTTGCTGGGTCCTTAAATGAACTTTAGCATTGTTGCTTGTGCTCAGGTGCATTTATCTGTCCAAAGAGGCAGCATTGGCTGTCAACTCACACTATATATATTGCTGCACCTGCTGCAAACTTTCTTTAACAGTCAAACGATTGTGTTGTGGAAATTAAAGATATACCAAAAAAAAGGCAAAAAATAAGACACCCCTACCCTTACAGCGATTTATTTCCTGTTTAAAGAGTAAATTTACTAGCAAGCAATTAACAGACTGCTAATTCTAGGCTAATTTTGATTGGATTCATAAATGTTTGGCTGACATTATTTGCGCATTCCATACTGAGTGAGATTATGTCCTGTTACTGCTTGTATGCTGTACTGTGAAGTCCTTTAGCTAACCGAGAAAATGCTGTTGTGGTACCAGCAGAGCTGTTTTTTGTAAGTCTTCAGGACAAACACTCAATGCTGTTTTTTCCATTTAGGATGAGAGGAAAGAACATTGCAGACAGCAAGTGACAAGAGTGGCTTTTGAAGGGTACTTTGTCAATTTTGATGTCAAAGTGATTCCAAATTAAAATAGATGGGTAACAATTCTGATCATTCCTAAGGGGAAGAGCACACACAACACCAAGACTCCTACTATGTGAACAATGGAAGAGCCTCATGACAAATAAAAGGTTGTGGTTCACGTTTACAGCAGCTCTTAGCAGCTCCTGTCTCCCAAGGCTGTCTTTAGTCCTCTGAGGTTCCCAAGAGGACCTGTCTCCAGTGCCCCTGGGAATTCACTGTCTTATAGTTCACTGCAGCTGTGTCTTGCAAAGTGTTTATCCAATCTGTCTATCCCCAAAGAACTATCATCTTCACAAGTAAAAGAATGAAATAGTATCCTGTTTTGACCCGGACTTTAGAATGCAGCAAGCCTTCTCTCACCCCGTGTTTTGAAACTAAAGCTCCCTAGGCTTTGTGCTTTGAACTTGTTTCCCCTCCTGCTGCCTGTGCCAGCTTTGAGGCAGTGGAGTTACACCAGGGTGGAGGGAGGAATGAGGAAAGGAGCGTTTCCAATAGCTCGCAGGCAGTGTTTGCAGCTGACGCTGCTGCTCTGCCATCTGTGTGCTTGGTGTTTACAGCACTGACTGCGGTGAAAATGGGATCGAAGAGCAGCTCAGGAACATTTTCTGTGGGTCAATTTTGTTCCAGAGTAACTACCTCCAGGGCTGATTTAGGATTTCACCTGAACAAGTGAAGTCATCTCAGATTCTAATTTTATCTTCTCTACTTTAACCAGTAGCTGTAAATGGCATTTTTTCAGTCTCAAAATACCTTAGCCCTGAAGCTGACAACAGTCCTCTAAAAAATAAGGCAAACTTCAGGGCCAGAAATCTCACATTAAATAAAAACTTATTTAGTACAATATTTGAGGGTTGTAAAACCTTGTCAGCTTGCATATATGTCAGACAATTTACCATCTGTTGATTAATCCCTCTGGTCTCCAAAGGTACTAATATGTGTAGTTGTGGGAGGGTTTGTCTAACACATTTACTCCCCGTCAAGCATTATTTGCTCTTTTTGTGTCACTTCCAGATAGATTTATTCAAATACAAATAATGTGGACATCTCTCAACAGTTACAGCACTAGAAATTTTTTTTAAATGGAATCATTGCTTGATGGACTTTGGAAAGTCTCTTTTTCACATACCAATCAGTTATTCCATTCCCAGAACCTACGCGTAATCACTGATTTTAACGAACACAGCAAAACAAGAAAACCAGGCCATTCGAAAGCAAACAAACACCTCATTTATATGAGAAAAATAGGTGATGCTACTGACCTCTGTTGAAAAGATTCCTTTAACGCTTTGCATATTTTCAAATCACTCAATCCTAGAAAATATCTATTATTTACTCTGAGACTTTGTAATGCTTCTCTCAGGGCTTGCTGAGCTTAGTTGAAGTCACCTGGAGAATAGTAGAGAGACCTAAACAGTCAGTGGTCTCTTTGCTGGAATAGGGAGCAGTTGATTCTTTTGCTTTGTTCTTGAAGCACAAAACTGAGATCCTGTCAAATGTGACAAGATAGAGCTGCCCTTAAACGAAAAAGACTTATTTTGGACATGGTTGAATTGTAGTTATGCACTCTGTGAGAAACAAGTTAAACACATCTGAGGATACAGAAGGGCCTCTGTGCCTTTTGAGGGGAAATTCTTGAGTGGTTTTTTGCTGTGCCCACAGCAAACACAAATTCCAGATATACAGTTGAGCAATGGGAATCAATTTTTTCTCAGGTATCAGGACAGACTTTGATAGCTATGTGAAATCCTAATAAAACTAGACAGTATCTATTAATTCAATGCATTTTTCATGAAGAAAAGATGAAGATTTGTCAATGATAAAATATTTTTTCAGTTGTTTGTTTTAGCAGTTCCAGACGTAAAAAGCAGCAAAAGCCATTCTGAGAATGCAAAATCACTTTGATTCAAGATGAAGTGTTCTGCTTCAGACCCCCTTTCATTTCAAAACAACCTGAATTTGAAATTAAACATTTTGCTTTAGTGTTCCTGAGTTTTAAAAAAGGAAAATTTAGACAGACAAGAATACACATATAAATGTAAATGTAAATATAAATCTAAAAATACAGAAACATAAGAAAAATATAAATTTAGCAATGGTTAATAAAGCAGAGCAATGAAAGGCTGCACAAAAACAAATACTCCTCTTCTGCGAATGTATGTGGATTATCTGATTCCATTGCCTTGTTTGTCTTCTTGGAGCTGGTGTTTTCAAAAACTGTGTCCACATGCATGATTTCATGTTGCTGCTTGTTTTTCCATCATAATCCAGTTCACTACTGTCTTAATAGTGCTGTTAAAACTGTTGGTGAGATTGTTCCTTACATCAGATTTATTTACTACCTGTCTCTTTATAAAGCTTACACTGATGAAGGATAGCAGAAGGGAAACACTAAAATAAGCATATTGGATTATTAACTATATGACCCAATAGGAAACACTCAAAAGAAAGTGCATGAAATTGGATTTCTAGGTTAAGACATTTTCTTTAAGCAAAATATAAAATTATGTTCATGCTGCCAGTGTAATTGAGTTTCAGAGCCTGAAAATGTTCCTTGGCTCAGGAAAATAAGTAATGGATTTGGTATTAGGTAGCTGAAGTCATGTCTTCTGTAACTGCTAAGTGGCTGGTAGGTTGCTACTACACAGAGCCATGTAATAGCCTTGCAGTGAGGAGGCTGTGCATGAAATGGATCTGGTAGCAGGTTAGGATAGGAGATAAACTTTTTCTTACTCCTTTCCTGAAAGTGAACCACCATGCTGCCAGCAATAGGCCCAGTGCAGGAGATGAAGAAGGATCCTGAACTCCACTGATCAGTGCCCTTGTCTGTCCCCTTTCTGCAGGATCTCATGTTCATTTTACATTAGACAGAGTAGCACTGGCTGAGGGAGCAGTCTTTGCCCATAATTACAGAATTCCTCTCTTTGATTCTGTTTTCCAGCTAAATAGAGAAATTGTGTAAGGGGCAAGAAGGAAAATATTTGGTGATGGCTGAGCAATAGGCTGGTGACAGGCCTGGGAATACAGCCCATATTTTCTCATTTCCAGATCAGTGGTTTGCTCATTGACCTATGCTGTTTTTAATTCCCAATAACCATATTCCACAGTGTTAAACTGCCATCAGTCAAGATCTGATACAGAGATCTCACTAAACATTGTTTATATCCTAGATGTGGCTCTAACATCAGTGGGTACAAAGATGTATCTGAACATTCATCTTGACCTTATCTCTTTTTTTGTAGATATCAACAATGAAAGACTCTGCGTTGATGGTTAAATTATTAAGAGATTTTATTCTGAGATCCTTGATATATTATTTAAAGACAGACATGTGCCTGGGGTTTATATATGGGAACATCTGATTTTCTTTTCCAAATTATACAGCAGCATTACTGTTTTCAGAGCCAGAAGCTGAGGAAGAACCTTATCCAACCTTATAATCACTTTGAAAGCTTAAATATTGGATGAACACATTTTGGAAAGAGCTACAGCCTATATTAATTTTATGCAATTTTATACAAGGGGGAATTTCAGGCATTAATGGCTGAGCGACACTCCTGGGAGGATTTCTTTGAGCCATAGAAACTGGAAAAAATCTTGCAAACCCCATTCCTCACTGTTAACCAATTCAAGAGAAATAAAGAGAAATAAAAAGTCCAAAGGTTATCTTTTTTCTTCATGATATTCCTCTCAATTCCCAAACACTCTCTTTCCTGACTGAGACAAGAGGCAATGGGATTTTAAGGACTGAGATGAACAGACAATATGTTGGAGAAGGTTGGTCTTTTACCAACCTTTTACCCTGTAGGCACAACAGATTTCCAAAATTTCAAAGTTCATGGTGGAGTTAATGCTTGTAAAACCACTACTAATTGATGCAGATGTCACTGGAGCCTGTGACAGGCATGTGTCCAACAGCAGCTCTGTTTCTGAAGGAGCTGGGTAGGAAATAATGTTTTTACAAATGTGATCAGTTAAAGTCTTCAGTGATACAGACTCCAGAGATCAGTGGATCTGTGAGGTGGTTTCCCAAAAAAACCTAGTATTTCTTCCTCCAGTAATAACAAAGAGAAATGCCTCTTGTTGAGTCTCCTGTTTTTTGTCTTGGATCACAGATTTTACTGCAGGGCATATGCTGTGAAGAAGCCTAACCTTGAAGTATAGCAGCCTGTAACAATAAAACAGTAAAACAGCAATGTTAAGCAAACAATGCCTCACTGGGTCTGTTTCATTTCTCATCTTAAACAGAGACAAGACTATCATCTAACAATTTGGCATGGTGCTTCAGTGATGATTCATGAAGACTGTTTTTAACACTAATTCTGTTTGAAGCAGCTCCTGTGATCCCCAAAAGTCACCCACTCAAATACTGACCAGAATATCTTTTTTTGAAGATCCATTTGAAAAAAACCCCAAAACCAATAAGACTATGCTGCCATCTCTCTCGATCATGTTCATCTCACTTTAGCTTCCTAAAATGTAGGTGTCTGATCTGAGCTAGCTATACATCTTATTGCTACACCCAAAGGAGAGAGAGATATCTCCACATAGTTAAGCATCCCATAAATGGCATGAAACTGTCAGAGCCTCCTCTGACACAGTTGGAGTTGTATATTAAAGTTGGATATTTGGAAAAGGTTCTTCACCCAGAGGGTGGTTGGGCACTGAACAGGCTGCTCAGGTAAGTGGTCATGACACTAAACCTGCCAGAGTTCCAGAAGTGCTTGTACAATGCTCTCAGGCACATGGTGTAATTCCCAGGGTGTCACTTTCTGTTACGAGTAGTCTGATTATCACCTAACTTGATTTATCAGCAAAGAATTGTTTTTGGCTAAAGTAAAAAAATTTGTATCTTACTGTAATCATTGTCTTTTCAAAGCATGCTGTGAAATTCTCATTCTTGTTTTCCTGAGGGCATAAGACAGATTTTTTGTTTTTACTGTTTGCCTCCAAAAACTCATAGGTCTTTTGTTTTCAGTTCATTGCTCCTTAAAAAAAAACAGCTTTACAATTATTTTATCCACACACAGGTCAGGGACTTGAGATCCCACCATGCTGGGTGTGGTATAGCAATGCAAATAGAGCATGAAAAAAGTAATTCCTTTCATGTGGTGGGATGGCCTAACACTCAAATGCAGAATTTATTTTGAATTTTGTCACAGCTGTCAGTGGGGCCAGGATTTCCATTCATAGATGTCCCTATTACAAAGTGTCAGATCTCAGACAAAAATAAATACATAAAGGCAGGGGATAATAAACAAACAGATAGATAGATAGATAGATAGACAGATAGATCAACAAATAAATAAAGAGGAGGACAATGAAAAGACCTAATAGCAGGTACTACTTTGTCTTGCGGTGTGATTATAGAGTTCATACTATTTGCACTTTTAGACTGATCAGACCTGTAAATGCTTTTGTTCCTGGAAAATACGGGACATATCTCCAGTATTGAAAAATGTAGCTCCAACATTAGTTTCTGGCTAATACACCAGATGGAGGTGCTGCAATTCAGAAGGATGTGGATGGGCTGGAGTAATGGGTTGACTGGCTGGGAGGATGTGCTACAGAGAAGAACCTTGGGATGCTGGTAGACAGCAAGCTGACCACGAACCTCTAAGGTACCATCCTGATGAAGAAGACAACAGCCTTCTAGATCTGCAGAATAGAAAGCTCAGGGGAATCTTAGAAATGTGTAAAAATACCTGATGGAGGCAAAATGAAGAGGAATCCAGACTCTTCTCCATGCTGACTGCTAATGAGACAAGAGTCCTGTGGCACAAATTTAAGTATAGGACATTCCATCTGAACAACAAGAAAAGATGTTTTTACTGTGAGGGTAGGTAAGTTCTGGAACAAGCTGCGCAGAAAAGTTGCAGAGTCTCTGTCTATGGTGGTATTGAAAATCTGATTTTCCAAAAATTCTGTGCACTTCAAAGCTGAATATTGTTTTAAAGGGGATCTTTCTTGTTACAAACCCATATTTCCTTCTGGAGTGAAGAAAAAAGATGTTGAAGTACAATGAAATGGTGGTTTTCAGTTTCTTATTTGGGGGAAGTGTGTAGTATTTGCAATTGAGATATTTAAAAAATAGTATTTGGCATGCAACACAAATTTGCTATTTGCAAAATTATGAAGGTTTCTCAAAGTTGAGGAAAACATATTGAAAAGCACTATTCTATACAGAGGCCGTGTTCTTTCCATCATGAGTTATATACTATTTATATCTATTTGCTTTAGGATATAGTACAAGTGTGTTGTGAGGCATAAGTGAGCTCCACACATCAGTTTGAAGTTCACATTCTCAGTTTGAAAACAGACTGTTAGAGATCAGCTAGCTGAAATAAGACATAACTCCTTCTACATGGCAGCTCAGAACTTCAGAGTATGAGTTCAAATCCAGAGGAAGTTACTTTGGGGATCTGCACTGGGAAAAAAGATGGATTTATTCTGGTGTGGGAACACCATCGACATTCAGACTGATTTGGAACCATGACGTATGATTATGCCAGTAGCAGCTCTTGTCCTCTTTCAAGGATGTTAAAAAATTGATGCAAAAATAAATTATATATGAGAGACAAGTGGAGTATCCCAGGTGTTCTTGGCAAGCACTGCCATGAAAATGAAATAGAAAAAAAGTCCTTTTAGGAGGATCTGAAGAAGCAATCTTTCATGTTTCATAGTGAAGCCACTTGCTCACCATCACCATGTCACTACAGATAAGGAAAGAGACATTTGAGGGCTCTTGAGCTTTTTGAATGATCACAGTGGATCAGCAGAGAGTGTTTTGGCACAGGTGTTCTGTAACTGGGCTGCACAGGAAAAATTCATTCAGTGGTTCTCAATGTCACCTTTTCAGTGGGGAGTTCAAGTGAAAAGTCTGGCAGGAAAACAAAATGGCTAAATGTGGTGAATACACACAAGCTCAGTATCTCCTCTCCTTATTGTAGACCCTTTTCATGGGTCTATTTTTTAGAGATATTTATGTCATTTCTATAAAGAGCATTTAACATGTGGAATACTTTAAAAAGTCACAGTTAGTTCTGAAAATGTTACTACTGAAGCACTTCTGCTCCCTGCTTTAATTCTGAAAGGGCACTGCCCCTTTTGCCTGTGCCTTGTGGCAATTCTCAGCACATTGTCAGGCATCATTAAAATTTTATATGAATTTTATGATCAAATTTCTAAGGCTAGTTCGAGGGAGAATTAGAAAAAAAATAACAGGAAAAACAGAAGGGAGAAAACCAGACCAAGATGCATGAAAAACTGATGAATAGATCCATCAGAGAAACAAACACATTATCTTGGAGTGTTTGCTCCATGGGATATTTTTGACTGTTAGAGATGAGCAGACATTGTGGATTTTTTTCACAAATTCAGAGTGAAACCAAAAGCAAAGCCATGAATTAAATCTGGAAAGAAAATAGAGCACTTATGCTCTGCAGCACCTGGAAGAAATCCGGTGCACTTTCCACTGGAGTTTCTTTAGCCCCATTCAGCCCTGACATTGAAGTATGACTGTACTTCTAATTACTTTCAGTAATTAGAACATACTGGTTTTGTGCCAGGAGAGACAGAGGTCTGTGAAAAAACATTTTCTCTTAAGAATATTTCTCAGCCTCTTTTTGAGGCTCATCTCTTTTTATGTCACGTTGCCAAAGCTATATAGTACTAAAGCTCCCTCCCTGTTAATACATTATTCTCTCAGTGTTTCATATGTATGCAACACAATTTTCCTTCGTTGAATTTTCCCCTCAAAGCAAAGTTGCAATTAGATTATGCTCACAGCAGTGAGGTGCATGTTGTTCCTTAAAAAAAAAAAAAAATTGAAAGAACTAAGACAAGGTGCCCTGCTGCTGACACAAACTTGGTCCAAAGACCCTGCTGCACTGAAAAAGCAGTTTCCAGTCTATAACCAAGCTTGGCAAGCCCTTGCTCCTGGTCACTGTGCTGGCCAGCCCTCCAAAGGACAGGCCTGTCTGCTCCAGTGTGTTTGCTGGAATACCAGTTCTCGGGTGTATTTGGGTATGCAGGATCCCAGAGCTCTGGGGAGTGCACTCTGACCACAGTTAATCCATGCAGGCAGGTTTGCTGACTGAATGACATTAAACCCAGAGTATGGCATATCAATTTTCAAAGGCACAGGGAATCCCAGAACAAGACACTGACTTACTGTCCAGTTCCTGTTGTTGAAAATGGCATTTTCATCCTGAAACTGACAAGTAACCAGGCACTTCTCACAGCATCCCCCCAATGGCTTTTTAACATCCACTGAGTATGCAGTATATTTAGGACTACACACAGTGTTTCTATGCTATCTCATAATTGCCAGACTCATTAGAAAAAAGAGATTGCTGAGGTTCAAAATATATGTTATACCTTTTGTATATTGCTAGACTGGCTGATAGCAAGGTGTATTGAAGAGAGGCCAGAAAAGAGTTAGCTCTATAAAGGTGAGTCCAGGAGGTTGAGGGAGGTGATTCTCCCCCTCTACTCCGCCTTCACAAGACCCCACCTTGAGTACTGCATCCATCTCTGGAGTCCTCAGCCCTGCAAAAATGACATGGACCTGTTGGAATGAGTCCAGAGGAGGGACATGAAGATGGTTAGAGGGACCTCTCCTAGGGGGAAAGGTGGAGTTGGCTTTGTTGAGTCTGGAGAAGAGAAAGCTTTGGTGAGATCTCATTGTGTCCATCCAGTACTTAAAGGGGGCTATAAAAGAAGAGAGCCTGGCTTTTTACATGTACAGATAGTGATAGGACAAGGTCTTTAACTAAAAGAGGAGAGGGTTAGATTAGGTTTTCAGAAGATTCTTTATTGTGTGGGTGATGAGGCACTGGCACAGGTTTTGCAGAGAAGCTGTGGATGCCATCCCTGCACATATTCAATACAGGGTTGGATGGGACTTTGAGCAACCTGGTCTAGTGGTGGTGTCCCTGCCCACGGCAGGGAGAATAGAATTAAAATGTCTTTAAGATCCCCTCGTCCCCAGGCCAATCTATGATTCTATAATTATTTGAGAAAGACATCCTAGACAAAACTGTGGAATACATTTTGCTAAGAATTTATGTTTTAACCTGGATCATTTGGTTAATCATGTGCAAACACTTGAATTTATGCACAGGTCCTTCTGAAATTGTTGGTATCGATATAGACTATGACAACATTTTATCCCTGGACAAGAATTTTTTGTGAAATTTTGTGTATTTCTTTGTGTGAAAGAAAAGCAATACTATTTAAATATTGGTTTATATACACTTAACACAGTGCCAAAATAAATGACTTTGTTTAGATTCCATAGAATGATTACACAACATTAGCATTTGTTTATGAAGTAACAGACAACTTTAAAAAAATTTTTCTTCTCAAAGAAAAGTGGTTTTTAAAAAATATTTCTTTTCTTCAGAGTAGAAAAGCACAGAGAAGCAAAATGTAGAGAAGTGGTAAGCCTCTTTCCAGAACTGCCAGAAATGCATAAGTATAACTTGTGAAATCCATATATTTAAACAAATGAACATATGTTTTTCTTTCATGCAATAGAGACAGAAGATGAAAAGTCTCACTGCAACTTACTTAGTGTGGGAAGTAGATATGGTTGCACTAAGTAAGGTGACATATCTTAAACTTAGACATAGGAAATATTTGACCTGATCTCTTTATTTCACCCAGAACACACACAAAAAACAGACTTCGAAATGGTCCTTTTGTCTGCTCAGATTTATTTATACCAGAGAAAAGAATTTTTACCGTAGTTGTGAAAAGCTCTATGAGATAAAGGTTCCAGAAAAGGGATTTGGGATTTTCATAGGTCATAAGAAAAATAGAAGAGTATTTTAACTCACCTGTCAAGTTCAGGCTCAGCATACTTTATTTTCCATCTGCCACCAGCTGGCTGGTACAGACATCTCAGACTCTCCAGACTCTGCACTCCTTCACTAGATATTTCCGTTCTGTATGCTAGGATTAAGGTTTCAAAATAAATCACATTTGTTTGCAGGTGTTTGGTACTGCAGCTTTGAGATGATTTTCTATTGAAATATGCAGACATTTGTATCTAGATTAGCATTTCCTGCATGTTCCAGTGGAGCTTGAGGCGCTACTACCTCAACAGCGCTAAGGGATTTTAATGAAATTCTAAAAAATCTTTCAGAAAGGATTTCCACTTATCACATCCCTATGAAAAGTATGGGAAGAAAAATTTAAGAACAGAGATGTAGAAAATAATAAATTCCTTGACTTATGAGGAAATCAATATACTTAACATCCCACTATCAGGAAGCCAGTAGGCCTAACTAATAATGGCTGAAGGTAGCTTACAATATGCCTAAAACCTCTTCATATATAGGGTTAGGCCCTGAACTGACCTGAGGTCTCAAAAGGTAATTTATCTCACTTTATTTAATCCTATAAGCTACTATATTTATAAAGATTCTCCCTACTTATTCTGAAATTTCTAATTTCAGCTGCCCACTGAGATGAAAAGTGGCCTTCAAAGAGGACTAAAGGACTGGAGAATCTCTATTGTGGAAGGGCTGAAGTAGCAGGGTTGTTTAGCCTGGAAGAAAAATTGAGAGGGGTTTTTACATATGTGACATAGAAGTAAATATATTGGTATATAATTATCTAAAGGGGGTGCCAAGAGAGTGGATATGGGCTCTTCTCAGTGGTGCCGAGCAATAGGACAAGAAGCAATGGGCACAAACTGGAACACAAGAAGTTCTACCTGAACATGAGGAAGAACTTTACTATGTGGGTCACTGAACACTGGCACGGACTGCCACAGAGACTGTGGATTCTCCCATCCTGGAGGCTTTTGAAAGCCATCTGGATACAAATCTGAGTAACCTGCTCTAGGGGGCCCTGCTGGAGCAGGGAGGTAGGACTTGATTACCTCCTATGGTCCCTTCCAGCCTTACTCATCCTGTGGTCCTATGCAAAATACCTTCTCTGGGGAGAAGGGTGAAAATTTATAATCCCTTTCATAAGCCTCCAAAAGTTGTCTTCCTTTCTGTTTTTCTGAGTTCACCAGGGTAATGTAGGTATGAAAATTCTACAGGATGAATAGCAACATTTCATTCTGGGATATCACATGGCATTAGAACACATTATGATTTATTAAGCAACATGAGTTCAGTCCCATCAGGTTGAATGGTGCTGAAAGGACTAGACCTCTTGCTTCTTAGACTCAATGCTCTTCAGAAACATGTAATTTCCCTATTTACTCAAATAAATACCTTTGATGTTTACTACAGTATAGGACAAGTTTCCCATGGTGGTGCCAATCTCTTCCTGGTAATTAAAGACATATATTTCCCCTTTTAATCTATATTTGAGGCAGTTAACATGAAGCGAGATGAATAATATCCCAGGAAACCATGACTGAATAATTAATCCCTCTTACGTTTACACATGATACATTTACACACTGGTGTTGAGTGACAGTTTGCAAAACCAGTACTAATTCTACGACCTCTTCATTTTTAAGTTTCCTATCACTTTTAGTACTTATATTACATATATATACACAGTTTCTTAATTTCTCTTAGAAAACACCCATTAAAATGGCATGCTGCCTGAGGAGAAAACTGGCTGCTTGAAAAGTTCTTGTTCAGCTCCGGAAGGAGGCCCATGCCTGGTGTGTGGAAAACCTAACGGCAGGAAGAAGCTGGAAGCAGTGGGAACCTGGTCAGGGGAGTTACAGTCTGTGGAGGATAGATCTGCCAAACTGAACCAAAACCCAGTCTGGAATTCTTTTGGAGGCAGAAACCTAGGGCAGTTTTCTTGCGAGTTTCTTGGTTTTCATTCTAAGTAGAAAAAACCATAGTTATGTTTCTGGCATTGGGGTTTTCCTTCCCTTCCCTGCAAAATTTCAGGTTCTTGAAGCATTAAGTCAAAGTTGCAGAAGTGTCAAATGGTCGCAGGATAAATGCACTTTTTTATTCTTTTGATTACGGGGAAAATATACTTTGCACTTGGATATGGCTTGTCTATTTTAGTTAAAAATTCAGAATTATTTAACCTGTGGCACAATCTCAGCATGAAAATTTAAACTTTTAGTGTTAAAACTTGGCAGTTAGAACACAAAGTCTCATGATGCAAAGCGTGAAAGAAGTTTAATTCTAGACATAGCTGCCCGTGCCGCTTGATATTCAGCTTGGCTCTGAAATTGTAAAGCACAGAGAGATGGCAGCTTTTCATTTGGAGTGATACGGTCTGCAGAGTGAGTCTTGCTATCTAAAGCTCTGTTGATGGTCCTGCAATTATGTTTTTCACTTTTCCACACGGCATGGAAAATAACCCATTTTTAACATTTGAAGTTACTTACAGTGAAAAAAACCTCAGATATCTTCCAGACCAAATGACAGCCACATACTCCCATATTTTGATTTTCTTTTTTTTTTCTTCCTTAACTCCTGTAGTTTTATATATTCTTGTTTATATTTAAGAAAACCCAATAAATTAAAAGTTAAAATTAAACATAATTAAGACTGCACAGATTGATCTAAGTAAAAATATGGTCTCCTTTATTTTGTCATGGCTCTTAAAAAAATACCATAAAGGCTTTTACTACTGTAACTAGGATCAGAATGAAAAATAGCCAGACTTGAGTTCAAGCAGTATCTTACCTCGCTGTTAGAGAAGAGTCTGCGTCTCTTGCCAAAAAGAAAGACATCACACCTAAGAAGATATATGAGTTCATCTATTTTACAGGCTACTCTTCTAGGAAATTCAGCTGAGATAGCTTTGTGGAATAAATTGTTGTGCATGCAGAATTCACAGACAAATGCTGATTCTTCACAGATGTGTTCAAAAACATCTGGTCTCCCTTTCAGAAGTACCTACCACTTAAATTTTGCTGTTAAGAAGTGATGATGAAGGTTAAACCTTTAACTCGAGGCATAGGAAGAACAAGTTCTAGTTTAGCTGAAGGCATGCAGAAAAGGTAGAAAATGAGAATGTGCTACTGCCTCTTCTGTAGTTAAATTTTTTCCATGTATGGAAGTGATCACTCTAGCATTGGTGAATAGCCAGGGAAGGACTTAACACTATAGGAAAGGCATTAATGAGAAACAAGGATAGAAATAAAACCAGAGATACTTGTCTTTTGGCACATGGTCAGAAACATCCGGTTAATAAAATTATATAAACATGGTGGACAACCTGATCTGTGTCAAGGAACTTTCAGGAATAAATGAGGGCAATCTTGCCCTAACTAAAAAGGCTATACTGAAAACCCCTCTTAGTCTTATAGCAACTCCTGTCCTGTCTGTAAGTGTTGCAAAGGCTTGTCATTTTGCCAAACCTATTAATCAGTCATTTCCTTATTGGAACTGCAGTTGTACAATTTGTTTAAAAAAATCCCCAAACCTAAACAAACATAAATGTCAGGTTCCAGCTATGTGACCCATGCTCAGGATTATTTTGTCTGAAGCATATTTCTGGTGTAAAAAATTGTATCCTTCTTAAGATCTATAAATATTCATGGGGAGTCCAGTGTGTTAAGTACAAACAACTTAGACACCTGGTTCCCTTGGCCATGGGAAAGCACACCAAGTTTTCCCAGCCAATTTCAAACGAGACAAGATAACAGAAAAGAGCACTGGGACATTTTGAGGGGTTTCAGAAAAGATGATGTTTTATGTACTCTCTTCTCTCTGCTCTGTCCCAAGATGCCAGGGCTTAGCTATTTGTGGTGAAAGGAGAGGTGCACAATGAAAAACCAGGCTAGATAACTAAAGAAACACTCAGGACTAAATACAGCAACTGCTGCAGTGTCTACTAGGAATTTAGGTTCAACCTACAGTTCAAAATTCTGAGCATATCTCATATTTAGATCTTAATTTCATTGCTTTATCACCTGTTTTTCTCTCTGTCAAAGAAACAGGTTTGTTTGTTTGACAACTTCTCATCTTTCAAGGCTCATCTGTCTTAACTGTAATTCAGGGATTGCTTTCTTTTTCCCTGAAAACAGTTTTGTCAGGCCTTCCTGATAACAAGCAATAGTTGCTAATCCCTCTTCACCTTGAAACAGAGCTGGGTGGGTATTGACCCAAAATATGGAGAATTTAGCGGGTAATTTATTTGCTTGATGGTCTCTGACCTATAATGTGGACACCATTGAAGGTCTAGGGCTTTTCTTAACGTTTAATTATAAGCTGCATGATTTATTCGTTTATCAGCAACCTTGCTGCATAGCAGCACTTACTGATCTTTACTGTTATTATCAAGTTCCTTTGACTTTTTCCATCACTGTAGTAAAATTATCAATCAATTTACCAGCACCATGATCTCCTGGAGTAGTTTGCCACTTCGACTTCAGAACTCTACCGAATGAAACAAATAGTTCCACAAAAATACATAGGTTTCTAACTCTTACATGCCTACCTGACTCCTCTGGGAAGGGGGGAAAGTAAGAAGAGATAGATGTTCAAATGTCATTCAGGATCTTTGGTTAAATAAATTGTCTACACAAGAAAGCTGGGGCAGAACTGACCACTGAGTCCAGCCATCATACACATAGAGCCTCATCTACTAGAGCATCATTTTGTTTTGTAGAATATTACAATTTCATCAAGTTAGAAGACTCTTTCTTTTAGTCAAAGATCTGCTCAATGTAGAGCAGGTTGCTCAGAACCTTGTCCAGTCAGGTCCTGAAAACCTCCAAGGATAGAATTTTTTTGGCCAAGCTCTTCCAAACAGTAAGTTTCTCCAAAGCCTTCTCAGCTCCAGGCTGACCTAGCCCAGCTCCCTGAGCCTCTCTGCACAGGACATGCACTTCAGTCCTCACCATCTCAGTGCCCTCCCCTGAACTACCTCCAGTTTGCAAACATTTTTTTTGACTGAAGAGCTGAAAACTGAGTAGAGTATTCTGGATGTAGCATAGGAAAAGAAAAATCATCACTGTCCTCAGTCTAGTGGCCACCCTCATAGTAATATAGTCCAGTATGTCAGGACCTTTCATATCTATCAAGGCACGCTCCTGATTCATGCTTAGCATGGTGTCCATCAGGACAACAGTGCCATTTAAAGCCCAGTTACCTATATATTTAAGAGTGGTAACACTGAATTTGCAGTGAGACATGCAAGGGAAATCTCTCTATTTCTGTTTTCAAAAAGCAGTCAATAATCACCAGCTGGATACATAGCAACGGGAAGTAGAAAAAATGCCCTAAAATCTGTTTCTTGGTGGAGAAAAATTTGTTTTATGGTCCAGATTAGAGAAGACAATGACTGGACTAAGCTAGTTCTCATTCTGACTCATTCTCTTCGGGTGTTTTCTGGGTGATTTGGACTCTTGCTTGTCACAACAGGTGATCCTCTGTCAGGGTGGATCAAAGCTAAACTTTCAACACTCCCTCCCTCTCCCTCCATGGCCTCTCCACAGCTGGCTGTCCTTGTCAGGAGGGGCTGGATGTGAATGCAGATCACTACTGAGTGTATAGCTTTGTTTATACTATAAATCAGTAGAGCCTTCCTGATTTACTGTCAAGTGCAGCAGTAACCAATGGCTCCAGTATACTGAGATGAACCTAATATCTTAACTTGGTGCATGAGGAAGCATCTTGACCTTCCCTTTCTGACAAATTGGCTTCCTTAAATATTAGGAAGTTTCCTTAGTGCTACTATTTTTTTATCCTATTTTTTATCCTCTCCCATTATTAATTCACACTTTGGGACTCTAAATCTAAATATTTCTGTGATTTTCTAAATTAATTTCAGCATAAGTGGGCTAGGGCTCAGGAAATGTGAGACTGCTTTCTCTGTGAGCTGAATTTGTGCAAATCACATCCTCATACCTCAGTTTCTCAATACATAAAATTTTGCTGATAATTCTGAGTCCCTTTAGAAGCATTTTGAAAGTTAGCAATGAACTGTTGTAGATCAGGACATTACACCTTGCTTTCAGGTTTTCAATTTATTTCAGTTTTTACTTGTTTGTGGGTGATGAGAAAGCATCAAGGAACTCATAAAGTCAATGTTTAAACTGGCAGTGAATTCGAGATTCTCCTGGCAGCCCTTTTCATGCCTGTCTGAGAATTTCTGCCAGAGAATATAAAGGTTTAGATGAGATGCAGTTGTGACCATTCTGCAGGAAAGCAAAATGAGTGTTCTGGGAATCAGCCAAAGGCTACTATCCACAGTTAAGGCATTTAAGAAGATCTTCACTTCCACTGAGGAATAGAAGCAGTATTCTTTCAATCTATGAGAAAACAGTGGAAGTGCCATTCATGGGTGAAATCAGTTTCCTTCTCTAGGTGAGTAGAAGTGGACAAGAGACTCTAGTTTCCCCATGGTGAACTGATTTTATTTCTGGCCGATCACCTTGTTCTCTCAAAAATCATTTCAAAGCAGCCATAGCAGTTGTTTGCCTCAACTGCAAGATGGTGGGCCTGGACTACCAGATCCTGAGGTATACCTGTCAATTTTGGTAATCGATTCACTCTAAGGATGAATGAAACCTCATCCATTATTGATGTTTCTCTTCAGAAAAACCAGTGAGATCAATACATTGGTAAATTGATCTCATCCTCATTCTAATCCACATCTCCTTTAGATTCCAAGATGACTGTCCATACATTGTGATTTAGGGAGTATGCCTATTTTGTCTTGCTCAAAGTAACTAAGGATTGGAATTATCCTTAATTGTCAGATACCCAGGCTTCCGGGAGCAATGGTATATTTCTTAGAAAGTGTTGTGGAGAACTGACATGCAAATCTTTATCAATCAAAATATTTCTTCCATGCCAAAACCACAAACCACAAATTAATATATAAATTAATATATAAATTAATATATAAATTAATATATAATATATAATATATAATATATAATATATATAATATTATATAATATTTATTCTATGCCAAAACTACAAATTAATTTATAAAAATTAATTAAATTTTCATTTTCACTTTTTAGTCCTTTATACCATAACAAAGAATTTTGCATTTTCCTTAATTTCATATTGAACACCATAATAAAACAAAACCAATGTCAAGTTGTTAAAACAGGAGGGGGAATTTTTTTTAAACCTTCTCTTGTCCTTCTAGGAAAAAAAAATCAAATAAGAGAGAATGGAGAAAAAGCTGGGAAAGAAACATGTTAGTGATTAAGCAAAAATAAGAAATGGTAAAGCTAAGTAAATGGATGTTTTTCTTTTACACAAGTTTTAAAATATTTTTCATTAACTATCTATTTTTCCCTATGAAACTCAAATGTCTGAATTTTCAATTAATCTTCCTCAAGGTACCCCAGAATTTCAGTCCTAGACCAATACATACATAGTGTTTTCATGAAAGACTACAAAAGTTTTCATCAGCTAACTCTAAGAAGCCAAGCCCTTCCATTAAGTTAATTATCTCCTTTTTAACTGTGTTAGTACTTAGGCTATCTCCAGAACTCTCAGAAGTGACTTTACTGATGAGAAAAGCATTTTTCTTGTTAATATGGTTTGCCAAAAGTTTTCCAGTTTTCTAGAAGTTCATAAGATGAGTTTTGTATAGGGCTTTATTTCTAGTTATTGTTTTCACCTTTCCCAGATAAATAAGGAGCTTTAAATATAACCTGGGACTGAACAGTGATATGACACCTGCTGAGGATGCTACAAACATTTTCAATATTGAATGTGGAGGATGAATCCAAAAGCTGAGCTATGTCAATAGAGAATGCTGCTATCTCTGATTGATTTGTTGGGAAATCTGACAGAGATGCTAGTGCTTCCAGCTCCTGCTTTTAATCCTCTACAAAGTGTGGAGAAGACATTGATTGTCACATTTACAAAATAAATTATTCCACCGTTATGCATATTCGACAGGTAAAGAATACATGGGGAATAAAAACCCATGGTGGTATTTGAAATATAACAGGTTAGATCCTCAGCACCTGGAAATAGACTTCAGTGAAGTTACACCCACTTGTGCCTATTTCTATTTTTCTCCACCATACTGCAGGTTTATAGGGGAAACCAGCTCTAAGCCTTCCTGCTGTGTGCTTTTCTTGCATTCACAGAGGTCGGGCACTGGTTCCTCAAAACTGTCATGCCAGGTTAAGCCAATGGTCTGTCTAGATCCATATCCCATTTCTGAAAATGGTGAACTTTTGGCTTTTGAAAAAGAAAGGTCTTTTAAAATATCTAAGCTATTATGGAATAATACACCAGGTGTAGGGACAGAAAAACACTCCTTTAACTAACCATCATGGCTGAGTTGTTTTTGCCTTGAAATATGACTTTTTGTTATCTATTTTTTTTATTAAATTGCTTGATACTATTAATACTACTGTTAAGTAGTAACACCTCACTTCCTTAAAAAATCTGGGCATTGGGGTGACTCTAAGATTTAATGTGGGAGAAAATTCTAGAAGGATACTCTAGGCTGCATATATTTCTTATTGTCTCTGCTTCTTCCACATGGACTGCCCTTTCATTTAATCATCTGTCCCATTGCCTTTCTGATATGTAACATTGTTAAGAGTCCCTATGATTAGTTCCTATGATCTTCATAATATCCACCCTCCACTTAGTTACCTCCTCTACAGGAAAATACATTTAAGCCTCTCTGGTTTCAGTAATCTCATCCAAAATATTTTACTTTTTTTTTATTGCCCACACAGCTCCTTATGAGCTTTACCTTTCGGTGTCTAGGGGTTTAAGGCCCTGAGGGATAAAAATCTCACCAGTTCAGTTGTCCTCAAAAGTCTTCTTTAGTCCCTTCCTATCAGCTGTCAACAGCAATAAAGTTTTTCATGGGTTTTACTTCCATCAAAGGTTCTCAGTAAGTCTTCAGAAGCTCGCTCCAGTCATAGCGTGAGGTGCTGATTGTACCAATGACTCCAAATGGTGGCAGCACCCAGGACTCCCAGCACTTCACTCTTGACTTAAAAAGGCAGATATGCATTATTAAAAAAGAGTAATATCTTCACAGAAGGCACAACATCTCTAACTTTCATCTTCTTAAATCTTAGGCAACAATTCAAACTGACAGTTCAGCTCCATCTGACAGTTCTGCTTATTTGCAAAGAGGAACCCTAATGCTCTTTCCATCAAATGTAGTTCCCATCTTGTTCTTTATGACCCCTAGACTCAGCAGCCAAGATGGGCAGTGATATACTAAACATGAAGGGAAAGAGTAGAAAATAGAAGGGGCTGTGGACACAGAGAGGTGAGTCTCATGAATAAACCAAGCATAGATGAACCCAGAGAAGTCTCAGGCCATAAAGGGCAAAAAAGACTGATGATAAATATCTTTCTTACAACTTTTAAAGGCCCTTGCTTTCTCCAACCAAGATAACTTATTGCAGAGACCCTAATCTCACAATGCCTACTTTATATGTGTTGGGTCTTCAAAAGAACTGAAAGAACTAAATAATTATCCAGATGGGATGTTACAGCTAGCAGTCAAATCTTACCTGTTCATCTGGAGGAAATGTGTGCGTCTGACTATCAAAAGCTTAGGGAAGAAGACCAAGCAAGATCTGGTCTGGTCTTCTTCCTTAAAGTCAAACCAAGCTCCTTCCTGGTATGGTGTTTAGCCCTTTCTCATTTTACTGAATGGTTGAAGCATGGGTGCCCTGTCAGAAGGAGTATGATCATCTTGCTGCTTACCTTATTGTCAGTGGTTCTGTTATTACCCAGGAACACAGTGAATTAGATAACCCAAAAATAATTGTTGCTTAAGGCCTGATGAACTCTAGGCTTCTCCAAGAGAAAGCTTTTGGCACCATTTTCACTGCAAAGGCCAGTTCTGTTACACAGAAGGATTTGTTTGAAAGGTGCCATTTCTTTTTTTTTTTTTTTTAATAAGCTACAGGAGGCTAATTCATCTTGGCTCACTGCAGCCTTCTGCACCCCCCGTGCTGCCTGCATATTAAACACTTGGTTTTATATCCCCCTCTTTCATTTCAAATTTTACTTCTGCTTCAGAAGGAGGCTTTTTCACTCTTGTGAATTAGGAGGGCCATCTTTTCCAGAGGTAATCTGAGATTTAAATCTGACATCTAGGTTTCCAAGTCAAAGTCAAACTTGTCTTTGGATGAACTGTGACTAAACTAGACACATTACTATAACTAAGTCATCTCTTCTGAGTGTTCAGGCAGCACGAAGTAATGGAATAGTAATGGCACCTAAGGCACACAAGGCAGTCCAGTCTCAGGGACACCTTCATGTTTACTGTTTCTCCTTCATGCTGTGTGTCCTAATGAAGACAAAAGGAATTATAAACATAGGAGGATAGTTGGATTATAGCAGAATAGTTACCTAATCTTTCTCAAAGACAAAGCTCAAAATTATTAGGTCAGAAGAATAATTTTAAATTCTCTCTGAGCCACTCTGCTCAGCTGCATGGGGGCAAAAAATATGATGAAAAGTTTATTGGTTGAGATAAAGACAGGAAGGTCGCTCAACAATTACTAGCACAAGTGAAACTAACTCAGTTCAGGGAAATTAAGTCATTTGAATGACAATTAATAACAGACTTGGATAATGAGAAATAAATAATACTGTAAACATCTTCCCCCATCCTTCTTCCTCCCGAGCTTAATTTTACTTCTGAGCCTTCTCTCTGCTCCCCTTCAAGCAGAGCAAAGAGAATGGAGGTTTAGTTCCATTCATAGCACTTCATCTCTCCTCCTTCCTCCTCACACTCCTTCTCTGCCCCATGATGGGGTCATTCCCATGAGACACAGTCCTCCATGAACTGCTCCAGCATGGACCCTTTCCACTGGGCACAGTCCTTCAGAAACAGACTGTTCCCATGGGGGTGGTCCATGGAGTCCTGTCTTGCCAGAAAACTTGCTTCTGCATGGGCTTCTCTCCACAGACAGCAGTTCCTCCCAGGAGCTTGTTCCAATGTGAAATCTCCATAATTGCTTCAGGACACGTGCCTCTGCTCCAGAGTGGGGCCTTTCATGGGCTGCAGCATGAGTATATGTTCCAGCATGGTCCTCCATGTGCTTCAGGGGGATGACTTGCATCACCAGTCATCATACTTGGCTGCAGGAAAATCTCTGCTCTTGTGCCTGGCAGCAACATCTAAATTAAAAAATGTTTTTAAAAATTATTTTATTTACATAATTTTTGCTGTGCTGAAATCATCTCGCAGTAACCAGACATAAACTGGACTACTGTTCTTTTAATTTTTAAAAGAAAAAGATCCAATCAACATTGTTTAGGGCTGTGAAAGCAGTACAGTAAAAATTATACTGGATTTTGATCCAAAGACACTATGAAAATAAAAAACATAAGTAAGGCTTGTGAGATAAAGTGTGCAGATTTTTTCCAGGTGGCCTGTGGTATTTCTTTTACAGGTGGCCAGTAGCCACTTCTTGGTTTGGATGTGTGACCTCCACTGTCATCTTACAGCCATACTGTTGTTGTCAGATGTCATACTGGATCCATAAAAATAATTAATGTAAATAAAGGTGAATCTATAGGTCATAAGATAAAAAAATTTCAGAAATACAATCTGTGAACTTTTTATTGAAATTTTCTCAAAGTATCTCTCAGCTCAGGAATTTGATCAGGTGTATACTCTTTAACTTTACAGTTCACACTAAGACAGAAGAGGTGACTTTGTAAGTTCAGTCCTTGTTATACTATCATAATTGCAATTTTCTTCTATTACTGGTCATAATAGCAGCAAAAGGTATTTGGTTCTATAGATACCTGCAGTGACTAATCATCAGTGGAACTGTATGGAAAATCCTTAAAAAGCTGGAGGCTTAGCTTGAAGCACAACATATGCCTCATTTCATCAAAAGAAGCATTAATTGGAGCGGATTTAAAGCTTTAGCTTGTAGAACCTAATCAGAAATGACTTGACTTATACCACTGTCAAGTACAAGATCTATTGAAGCCAATGGATATGAAGGGAAAATTTGTTTAGCTAAATGCATGTTAAGTCAAGAACTTCTAGTGGGACTGAGAGCCTCTTACAGAAAACTGAAAAGTATACTGTAGCTCTTTAAATGTTGTAGTGATCCATACTTTAGGTCTTTCCCTGGGTAATTTCTCCTCTAAATCTTGAAACTGATAAAACTTCTCTTAGCTATTTGTCCATCTATTCACAGTAATTTTGTGAGCTGGCATGTACAAATGAATAACAAACCAGAAAAGAACAATGTTCCTCTTAGAGCTACAGAAATCACTCAGCATGCTTTTTTATACTCCATTAACTAAGCATTAAAGCATGAAATGCAAATTTAGAATGCTCTCAGGGAAGTAGCCTTAAACCTTGCACACAGTATCTGTAGAACCTGGAAGGTCTGGGTAAGCATGCATGCATGCAGGGCTGTGTGCAAGTAGAATGTTCTGCATGATAAAATAACAGACAATCCAAACCCATTCCAAAATATTAGAAAATCCAATACCAGCACCTTCATTTGGCTTTTGGAATGCAAATTTCAACTGTCAAGGCTTAATTAAAAACTACCAGTCAGCACTATTTAAAAAGTGGAAGAAAACTAAGTGGTAGGTTGTTGAGGAAAATGTGAATGTTGCATGCTAAAAGAAGTAGCTAGGATGACAGGTATATAATTATCATCATATCAGGTGAAGGACAAGAAAGAGTCTTTGGTTCCTGGAGAGGTGGGGCTTCAGCAATCTTCAGTGTGGCAAGGGGTTCCTCAGGCAGAGTTAATTTGTCATTCAATTTATTTAAAAGGAGAATCTCCTTCTATGTGAAACATCTGTGCACATCTGGTGAGGTGCTGCGTGGTACAGACACAAATAGGTTAGTGTGAACACAATCACCTGTGTTTCATGCATCAGTGAGGGCTGGTTTGAAGAACAATTCTATGTTCAGGTGTTCAACAGTTTCTGCTCAGAAGCACATCACAGCTGTGCTTTAATCCCACTCAGTGGAGACCTGCAAAACATGAATCGAAGCCTCACTGCAGTGGTCATCTGAAGGCAAGAATCTCTAGGATCTTCTGGAGGTTTTAAACCAGCAAAACTGACTTCCTCTGTATGCTACTAAATATTCAAAGTTATGGGTAAAGGATCATCTTTGCTATCTAAGAGGAAACCATTCTGAAATTCCAGTCAGTGCTCCTTGAGACTCTGATATTATTGCCACAAGCTCTAACAACACCATCCTCTTCCCCATAACTACACAGAGGGTGAACATCCGCACAAAGATTTATTCTGATTAAACACAGCAGTACTGTTTGCCCAGGTTTTACAGATGAGTTCCTCTGACCTCCACCCATGGCTGCAGTTGAGTCTAAGTGCACTGAGGAACAGCAACAATCTTGTGTCCCACAAATTCACTTTTACATCCTGCTCTTCCCTATATATCTCTACATTGGCTGCTTGCATGGCAAGCATGGTGTCAGATTGGGTACAGAAAGAAAACTTGCAGAAAGGAGGTGCCACTGACAATTATTTAGAAATACTTTAAGAAAACAGTGCCTATTCAGACTTTGAAATTTCTGACTTTGTCAGCTTAAGGCTGAGAGTGGGGAAAAAATAAAAGCTAATCTATATTATATTTAACCTGGGAATTTAACATTCAAAGCTCAATTTTATAAATAGCATTGCTCTAGATGAACTTCCCTTCTCACTTTCCAGTTAGAAAACATTAGCCTTTAAATCTCGACAGGTTTGGAATACCCTATGTCTTGGATAATATATAATCAGTACTGAAGAGGAGAAATGTATTACTCAGGCATCTGCCAAAAAAGAATTCTTTCTTTAGCAATTCCCACATGTATAGAATCTATACTTGGCATATTTAACTTGACCAATCTTTCATAAATAAAAATAGCACTATGGTACTTGGATATTGCCAGGGCCTTGAGTGCCCTGCCAGGCTCTAATGGCCCTGCCCAGCCCAGGGCCTCTACTCCTTCCCATGACCCAGGGCCCCATTTCAGCTCCCCAGGAATATAATTCCATGTCCTGGTGACACCACAGGACATTGATCCTACAGCCCTGCTCTGCCCAGCCATGGGCCAGCATTCCTGTCCTGGTGTCCTTGCCAGGCAACCTGGGGACTGTGCTGACACTGGTGTCCTTCCCTGGAGCGGATTCTAATCTTTCACTGCCCTCCTCCCCAGTGCTGCACAGCCTCTGGCACCTACCAGGGCTGACCCCAGAATAATTTATTCTCCCCTTGGCCCACCTGGCCCCTGACAATCCTTGGGATGGCTGGGCACTTCCTCGACCATAGTTATCGCACTCAGCTTTCAGCCTCCACCCCCTACGGAGTAGCCAGATGCTTCCTAACAATTATAGTGCAACACAAATGCTCCAATCCTTAATTAAATTAAATTACTTTTTTTTTTTTTTTTTTTTTTTAATATTCTAAGGTTGTATTAGGGACTTAAAATAGAAGTTACTATAGTTCGTACACCCTGATGGTTATTGGCTTTACTTACTCCAAGATCTTTGGGACATTTGTGCTGGTTGCCTTGTGAAGATGATTTGAGTTGAAATAAAATTCCTTGGATGGAACGAATGTTTTCTCATTTTTAGCAGAAGTTTAGACTTTTTTAGGTGACTGAGCTCTTCTTGCTACTATCAACATAAGTGCAATGATTTCAGAACTATCATAAATCAAAATAAATGAGATTCCACAAAAGATAGTCTGCAAATACTGTCCTACAGGGTGGCAAGGAGCACTGAATTCTCACTTGTCAGAAAAGTAAATAAAATCAATGAGCTTTTAACAGATACATTATTTCATTAGGTGACAGTTAAAGCACAGTGTGAAATCTAAACATAAATCACACGTGGCACCTGCCAATGCTTGTTGAGTTGTATGTGTTTTTCAAGCTTATGATTTAAAAACATTAAGAACTGGAATAATAGTTCTTCAATTTCGTTAAGTATTTTTCCTCTGAAAATCCCCTGAAAACCTAAGATCTGCATTTGTAAACACATGGATTAGTTTTGATTACTCCCATCCTCCATGCTGTGTTGTGGCTCCTGAGATTTTGGTTTCTGTATAATAAAATAATTACAAGGCTTCCTCAGAACACCATGGCCCCTCATTCTTCTTTTCATATGTTTTAAACTGTGCTGTTACCTGATGGCAGCAAATATCCTGGAAGAAACTCCTTAGCACAGCTCTCTGTTATCATTTTGTTCAGATTGTGTTGGTCAGTCTGGTGGGGGTCATGTGACATGACATGCTTGAAAATCAGACCCAAATTTTAGGTGGTACCTACAAGTGTCTGCCCCTTTCACTTTCTATTACCGGAGGACAACTAGTTTAGATGGACTCACCACTGTAGAACTATGACACTAAATGAGATGAATCCAACACTTAAATTTCTATTCTCTCTATTCTCCACTCTCCCAGCACCAATGTCAGTATCTTCCAGCTAAACAGACATCTTTTACCTGAACCTCTGGGGAAATAAAAAAAGACATGATGGAAAAAGGCTTCTAGTGGCATCCTGCACAACTGTAAAAAGGTGCGGGTTCATTTTCTTGTCCACATTCTGACTTACAATACTCTGGTTTGGTGGTTTTGTTTTTATTGTTTCAGCAGTATTAGAATAAGCTACTAATTGAGTCATTGATAATGAAAGTTTTACTGATACTAGCTCTCCAATAATTTATTGTTTGTTCCTTAAAAGAACTTTAAAATAATAATTTAGTTTCTCTTATTTCAGCAGGTTAAGTAGAAAGAATGAATACATAAGTGTTAGGTCCTGCCTACACTTAAATCACACTTCATCTTTTTTTTTATTTCTCTTTCCTGTGAAGATCATAGAATATTTTCAATACTATCCACTTTCCTAAACTCCCAAACTTCCAGTTAGAGACCTAGAAAATATGCAACACACTCTAGATGTTATGAGAAAACAGCACTGTTTTCTATCTAATTTACATATTGTTATCACAGAATTTGTTTTAAAGTGTCTGGCAGTGGTGGGTGGTAGTGAACTGAATTGCTCCATCATCTAGACAATATGACAGTAAGGATGACTAAATTGGGACTACTAGGGAAGATAGTCACAATATAGTCCTTTGTCCTCATAGGCTGGTGGGAGCAGGCTTTTTAGATTTATGTCAAGTTCCATGGCAGCCTGTGCTGAAAAAAACCCCAAACAAGTAAGGAAAAAACCCCGACCTTGTCCCAAAGATTAGTAAATCACTTTTTCCTTATATTGAACTGCTAGAAAAAAAAAGTGAATTCAGGTTTCTGAGAATCAAAATATTCCTCAGGGGATTTTTTGACCAGTGTTGTAGTGATGAAGATTTGTAGTGCTGCATCTTGAGGATCTGTAGTGTTGCATCTTGAGGAAAGCCACATTGCTGAGAAAGTGGCATGTAACAGGAGGGACTGCAGCTGGCAAAACAGGCTTCAACATGTCTGTGTCTCATCTCCTTGTCAGTTTGAAAGCTGGGGATTTTTGAATGGTGGCTTTTTAATACAGGCATTCACTCCAAAAGAAAAAAATTCCTAAGCTAACCATGGCTCAGGTGCTTCCCGTCTTAAAATTGAAAAAAAAAAAAATTGTATTTTAGTCAGTCAATGCATTGAGGAAAAGCATATATAAGATGATGTCATTTCTAGCAAAGAAAATACATCTAGGACCGCTCTTTTTAATACTGATGTAATACAGTCCACAACTGCACCATGCATTTTGTTCTTTTACAAAACAGGAATATCTCCTAATACAATTTCACTGATTAAAATACCTGTATTTCACTGATTAAAATACCTGTAATTTCACTGATTAAAATACCTGTAAGTACTATGTGTTTTTACAGAAATGGATCTCTTTCTTAAGAGAAGTTATCAGGTTTTGTCTCTTGCCTTAGAACATCAAGATTTTGAAATGAGGGCCTTTATTTTGTGTCTGAATTTGTGCAGACCTTAGTGTGTGAGGACATGCTCACTTATGAGGACACCTGGGAGCTAACAAATTCTAAGGCTGAAAAAACAAAAAGCATTTCTAGTAGAAGAGGCTGTGCAGATTTCCTGAAACAGCCATACTCACCTGCTAATATTCTTATGAGAAAGAAACTTATGGGTTCAGATTTGTCCTTGGAAAGTTTATTCGCATCTGCAAGGAATGAAAAAATAAAAACATTAAAAAACAATGAAAAAGAGGATTAGTTTTAATGACCTGTTTGTTGTTATTTCCAGCCCTCTGCAAAAACAAATTAGGATCTGTTCTTTTACTGTTTCCCTCCCACAGAGAAGAGAAATATTTAATTCTATAAATATTTGATCAGGGCTCAGCCACCTGGAAAAGATTGTAGAGGAGGAAATAAACTCTGAGAGGCCAGATCTTCTTTTGGTGTCTGGTTCACTGTATTGGACACAGAAATACTGGGACAGATTTCCCAGGGAAGCTCAGGGATCATTAGTACCAGCTGGTGTGCTCCCACACTGTATGACATAGCTCTGTTATGGAACCTGCACCTGCCTCTGTGTGCAGCCAGGCTTGTGGGTGGGATCGAACTCACTCTAGGTTAAGTATACATGTTTAGCCTCTGCAACAGAGACAAGTCATCTTAGCTTCCATTTTCAGTCAATGGATAGTAACAGGCCTTTAAGAGTACGATTCATCTAATTTGTTTCAAATCCCTACCCAGAATGAGCCTAATTTCACTCCAGAGATGCCTGATTTTCTCTTTTTGTTACAAAAAAAGCCTGGAGTAGTTAGTTATGTATGGCCATCTCTCCTTCATCTATCAGATGCCTGTTCTGTTTCATAAGAAATATTTTAGATGGTGTCATCGAGCTCAATTGCGGTGACCTTACAGAATTTTTAAAATTGGTTTGCTATCAAGAGGTGGTAGTAGGTAAATATTTGTTTGTCTATATGACAAGCTTTTTTATGGAAATTCAAGAGAAAGCAAGACTCTATCAATATTTTTCTAAAATAGCAGCTGTAGGGAGAAATTAAAGAATCATATGAATGTATCACACATATCCTATGGCCACATGTGATGGGTATGACCCTTGAGCAGAAGCTGGAACAAGAAAAGTATTCATTTCTCTGTAAGGGATATTCAGGTATTGTATTCCTGCAGGATGAAGTTCCTTGATACGAGTTGGGACAGAGGCCCTGATTGCTCAAGATAGATTTTCATCCTGAAAACCATTTCCCATTCAGTGAGCTCAGCTCCTCATTGGTCCCTGTTGCTGAGGTGACATAAAGTCATGAGAAAACTATGTCATGTTATTCAGAGCAGAACCGGCTGAATACATTTGGGTTGCATAATTTACTCAGAGAATTCTGTAGTCTTATTTGTATGCATTATTCACTGGGTTTCCCCTTCCTCCCATCATTCATCCAGTTCATGAAGAGAATAATTTGGGATTATATAGAATAGCGCAAGGCTTTGTCAACATGTTTCAGAGAATATTTAATGTAAAGTCATTGTATGTTGTTTGCTCAGGTTTAATAAACACACCAGGAAAGAAAGAAAAAAGCAAAGCTGTTAAATTTTTCCTGCTGCTTAGATACTAAGAATGAAAGGTAACTGAAGGAAAGTCCTGCTTCATTGCATGAACTAAACATAATATTCTTCCTGTCATGATAATAGGCCAAGACTTCACCAGGAAACAGAGTCCAAATTAGGACCATTTAAGTATTTTTTGCCATTAGGCAAACAATAAAAATCAAGTTTATTGACTTCTAATAAATGTTTCTTCCATGTTTAAAAGACTGTTCTGGATTAGCTGTGGCAGAGCTCACACTCCCTGATGAATTTTGAGAAAATTCGTTGTAATATTTTGCTTGGGCATGTGCGGTCCTGTACCCTTATCAAATAAAACATGCCTATAGGCTTCACGTTGCTAAATTTTTAAGTCTCATAGGTTTTATAGTGGACTTTGGCTTCAGGTCCTAAAATAAATAAGCACAAGGCAGGACTAGGGAAGCATCTGCTGTGTGCACTGCTACACTGTGGTGGGAGGAGGTAGGCGGAGGACAGGGACAACTTCCTGAAAGGCATCACCACTGTTCTTCCTCTTTTGTGTGCTGCTGGGGGAGCAGTTTAACAAGCAAAACATGCAGGCAAACAGTGCAACAGATGGTGCAACCTACTATTGAGGAAACATTTCAAAGGGTAACAAAATATGGTTGAAACCAGCTTACAGTTTACACACTGAATGCAAAACCGAACATGCTGTTTTCAGCAGGCTGTAGTTGTTTTCATTTGTTGATGCCAAGTGCTTTGGGGAGCCACAGCTCCAAAGTGGTTAGTGCAGCAGCAGGAATCCCTGGAACTGTATAGACTTGACTCAGCTGGATAGGTAGGTTAGGACCGTATTCTTACCTGCAAATGGGCTTTAGTGCAAGTAGAGGGGTCCCTCAAGGATACTTCCAGTGAGGTTCCTACAGTTTGTTCCCTTTCTCTCTGTCTTTCTGTCTCTGGCCACTAATAACTTCTAAACACAGGAGATTTTGATAGATATACATAAATTGTATGGGAGATCTCATAAAACTAAAAAAAAAAAGTTGTAGTTTATCAACAAATTGCACAGTATTTCAATGAACATCATAAAAGATTGAAAATTTTTGGCTCGATTATGTTGTATTTATTCATTCAAAATAGTGTAGATAAAAGAGAGACGAGGAGAGCCTGTTACACACACACATACACACACAGTGATCATCAGGAGAAGGTTGGAACACAATTAGTGTGGACAATGCAGAGTGAACTGTTGCTAGAAAGAGAAACTGAAGGTAATAAGAAGTCATTAATTTACTGGATTGTCAATAGAAGACTCAAAGAAAAGTGTTGGAAATTTATTCAGTGGAAAGGAATAGCTATCTGTAAATGGTATAATCAAATTGAAAAGGATGGGGTTTTTCTCACCATTCATTATAAAGCTTTCTTATGAGAATGGGAAAACTTAGAAGCAACTGATATCAGCCCAGCCTAGAACAGAAACAGATCTTGTTTGACCATATTTTAGTGTTTTCAGGTTTTGTGCTTGTCTGAGCATTCTGATCCTGACCTCTGTACAGGCCGAAGGTCATGCACTAGAACTTGTCTTTGAGAACTTGTGGAGGACATAAAAGCTATTGCTGGGTTGGAAAGGACTGCTCAACTTATACCTATATAAAGGGGGAAAAATAAAGTATGAATTTATAGACAAGTCAATTTAACCTTAAATCCTGGTAAAATTCTAAAACAAACAGTTAGCACTTGGAAGATAACAGCACAGATTAATTTGCCAAATCAGTCTAATTTTATTTTATGAAGGAATAATGGGTGATATAGGCAAAGAAGAAATAATAATAATAATGTATTTCATTTTCACTAAGGCTTTTTAAATTGCCTTACACTGCATTCCTGAAAGAAAACTGGGAAGACATATGAAAATTACAGTGGGGAAGAGTGTAGAGTGGCACATAACCAGGTAAACTTTTCACTGGTTCCCCATCCATCTGGAGGCGCAGTTCCCTTCACTATGAATTTTAATTACATAAACAACATAATCAAATCAAGACCATGCTTATTAAATCCACAGACATCATCATACCTATAGGAACTCCAAGTATGACAGAAAACAATACTAAAATTCAAATTAATAGTTAGAAAAACAGTCTGAAAGAAACCAGGACAAGGGCAGAAATATTCCACCATTCCTTAATAGAATTTCAACCCAAGTAATCAATAATGATAAAAGTTCACTCTTTAAAATCTATCACAGGCTGAAAACTTTAAATAGAGAAATTGCAATGGCAAATGTGGATCAGCTAAAATAAGAAGAATGGAAATACTGAAAGGCATAGAGATGGGATAAAGACAAAATATTCTGAAAAGATAAAAATTCTGAATTTATGTAGAAATGCTAACTATAAATAAACAAACACTAGCAAAGATATTAACACTATATTTTCAAAAGGAAATAAACTGAAACCCATCCAATGTAATTTTAAGGGTCAGCACTCCAGTTTTAAAGTAGAGTAATGGATTAAGTGCCACTGTTAGTCCCTGCCACATTTCTTTCCTCTTTCTTATTTTTTAATGTTTTATTTATTCATCTATTCTTACATGTTTCTATTGAACTTTGTAGAATGATCTGTAAAGTACATGGGTGCTAATGGATTTTAGTCTACTGAGGTCTCAGTCATTTAATGCTTTTTAAAATATGTTTATTTTGACAATTTTCTGAGCATTGCTGAGCCTATTTTCTATTGACAGATTCTCACAGGACAGAATGTCACTAATTGAATCTAATTAATATGGCTGGAGACTTATGGTATACTGGAGGCAATAGATAAAACCACAGATACATATCAAGGCTTCTGTGGATATTAACAGCAGGATTATGTCCATCAATAAAAAATATCACCATGGCTGTAATTTGCATATGCAAATACTAGGAGCTTTGGAGAATTCATATAATAACAGCAGGCATGCACTCTAGGAGAGTATGACATTATGGGCTTATGGACAACTTAAATGGGATGAGAGGACGAAAGCTAATGAGACACAAAACATTTAGTAATTTTGAATGCTTTAAAGGATAAAACATGAAATATTATATCAGGTTTATTCTGGGTCCCTCACTAAAAGGACACTGATAAAATTGGGCTATGGATGTGATTAAGGGACAGCAGATATTTTATCCCTAAGATCCTTTACTAAAAAGTAAGTAAATATACAGACTTCCTTTCTATTGTTAATATTTTGACGTGAAAGGAACTTCTTGTTCCTTTCAAGACAGTTTTCTTACCAGGGTCCATCAGAATTTAGACTTACACAGAGGCAGGAAATAGCAAACTGGCTAATTTTTAGTTATTCAATATTTCTACTTGCAAACTGATTTTTTATCTTGATGGATGAAGTGATCATTACAAAGGTATTAGGAAGAGATCATTACAAGAAAAAATCATTAAAATAATCTTGTTTTGGACTTTGGCCATTTACTGAGTTTTTGTCCATTGAGAGAGGAGGGAGCTCTGAGAACTGGAAATGCCATTGCTAATCTCTATGAAGCTAAATAAGGAAGTCACAAGCGATAAACCCTGTCCTGCATGTCTGCAGCCATGCAGTGGCCCAGGTCCACACAGATTTGTCTTAGTCCTACAGAGCAGACAAACTGTGGTTGTGCTGTTAAGGAGTTGTTACATACCACTTGTGTCTCCTCTGGGCCCCACATACATGTCATGTTCTCCTCAAACACTAAAAAAGTATATGAGGAAAAGCCAAAAATTAACTTTTTAATTATTTTTTTTTTTCTTTTAGCAGAGTATTATTATATAAGTCTGGATGTTCGTCAGAGATGCCAGTTTCCTAATTAAAGGATTTGTGTTGAGTGGAGTTTGTTTCCTCTGCTGTCTTTATTTGCTTTTTCAACTTGAGGGAAAAAAATAAAGGAAAATTCACACAAGGTGATTATTTGTCAGTTCTAAGAGAAAATAAGTCAATTTTGTATTGAGTATAATGAAGTTTTTTATAAGTGATTCAGAGGGTTGTTTGCTTGTTTGTTTTCAGAAACATGTCACTCAAGTCCTTGTAACCCTTATTATGTGCAACACAATGCTGCACAGTTTAACGGTTCAGTCCTGGGAATGAATGGATGGTGGCTGTTAAAAGGTAGGAGCTTGTTCAGAAAATAAACACGGTTCTGCACCAGACTATCCTATAAGGAGAAAAACAACTAGACCATGAAATAGCCATGGAGAAAAAAAAATCTGTAGAAAGTGTAGTAATATAAGCAAAAAACTAACTTTGGTAAACTTATAATGCAAGGAGGGAACTTCTGACTTACTGATGTGGAGAGTTGGCCCTGGCTGAATGTCAGATGCCCACCAAAGCTGCTCTATCATTATCCTTAACTGGACAAGGGAGAGAAAATAAAATGAAAGGCTTGTGAGTTGAGATAAGGACAGGGAGAGATCACTTGCCAATTACCATCATGGGCAAAATAAACTCAATTTGGGGAAATTAATTTATTACCATTCAAATCAGAATACGGTAATGAGAAATAAAACCAACCTTAAAACACCTTTGCCCCCACAAGCCCCTTCCCTCTTTCTTTACTGGGTTAACTTCCCAGGGTGCAGAGGGACAGGGAATCAGGGCTGTGAAAAGGTCATCAGTTCCCCTGTTCCAATGGGGTCCTTCCCACTGTAGACAGTCCTCCACGAACTTTTCCAATCTGAGTGCTTCTCATGGACTGCAATTCTTCAAGAACTACTCCAGCATGGGACCTTCCCACAGGTTTCTGTCCTTCAGGAATGGGCTGCTCCAGCTTGAGTCCCTCAGGGCTTCAAAAGTCCTGCCAGCAAACCTGCTCCAGCATGAGCTCCTCTCTCCATGGTGCTGCAGATGCCAGACGCCTGCTCCAGAGTGGGCTTTTGATGGGGTCACAGCCTCCTTCAGACATCCCTCTGCTCTGGCTGAGATCCTCCAGGGGCTGCAGGTGGATCTCTGCTCCCCATGGTCCTCCATGGGCTGCAGGGGCATGGCTGCCTCACCATGGTCTGCAGGGGAAATCTCTGCTCTGGCATGTGGAGCATCTCCTTCCCCTCCTGCACTGACCTTGGGGTCTGTCACATATACAGGCTGGCTGCCGTTGTGCAGGTTTTTTTTCACCCTTCTTAAATACTTTATCCTAGAGGCATCACCACATCACTGGTGGGCTTGGACTTGTTCAGCAGTGGGTCCATCTCAGAGCTGGCTGGAACTGGATTTGTTGATGTGGGAAGCTTCCAGCAGCTTCTCACAGAAGTCCCACCTGTAGCCCCTGTGCTACCAAAACATTGCTATGCAAACCAATGAAATGGGATAAGATAGTGAGTGAGATATTGACCTTTCAGAGAAAAACTATGTTGCTCATAAACATTAGTTATATAATAAACATGGAAATAAATCAGAGTAGTAAACAACCCATGTGAGTACTGAAGGTTGTAACAAGATCAGGGAAAGAAATAAGTTTTCAGAACCCTAAAATATCATAAAGGAAAAATATTAAAAAATTTTATTTATCACAGCTTAAAATTATGAAAATGAATGTAAGTAAGATTAAACAAAGATGTTATAAGCCTTTTATTTGGAATTGCACTTGTTTAGTAAGTACTTGTGTCACTGTCATACTTTCTGAAAAATCCCTTCACTAGGATTTCTTCTCCTGGGAGGCTGAGAAGCCTCAAACAAAAAAGAAAACAATAATTATCTGATCCACTCCTCCTGTGTTTTGCTGCTTTGCAATGTGGTTTGGACATTGCTTACCAACTGGTCATTGATTGGTTTCATGTGAATTATTTTTACTTAATGATCAATCACAGTCCAGCTGTGTTGATGCTCTGGCGAGTCATGAGTTTTTCATTAGTATCTTGTTAAGCTTTCTGTAAGCATCTTTATTCTTTAGTATAGTTTTAGTATAGCATTCTATAATATTATAATATAATACCATAAAATAATAAATTAGCCTTCTAAGAACATGGAATCAGATTCATAATTTCCTTCCTGCCATGGGGGACCCCAAAATACCACAGACTTGGACAGGTAAATAAGAAATCCTGCTCAGTCATCCACCTTGCTTGTATCCAGCTCCTCTCTTCTCTTTTAAATTGGAAGTTCAAATTCCTCAGGTCAGTGAGTATCTTTGTGTTCACGTTTCAGTAGTACAAAGGGTTGTTGTTCAACATTTTTTCTTTGCATCAGTATCATATAAATAAAAAAATTGCAATAAAATAATCAAAGGCTGGGATTTCCAAAGTCACAGTAGGCCATTCTCAAGGCAATACTGAGATGAATGCTGAAGGCAGCACTGCCATGAAAGCTGAAATCAATCTTTTATCTTAAAAGGGAAATACTTTTAAACTAAAATTGAGTAGTTCTTGAAGTGGCAGAATGGATTGTTCTGAAGACCTGATTCTGATGTACAGTAATACAGATAAGAGATATAACTAACAGAGCCTTCTAGGTGCACCTGCAATGCAAATAATAATGATCAAAAAATGCTATGAACCTAGTGAGTTTTCAGAATGTCAGCTTAGTATTTGTCAGACAACACCTTGGGAGAACAACTCACTGAATTTTGATACACTGTAGTCCCATGCAAACCTTGGACAGACCAAAGTGATGTCTCCTCTGTACATAGTACTTCCCCTTTAATACCGTTGGGGTTTTCACAGCTCCTTGGTGGCTCGTGCTCAATACTAAATTGATATGACATGTGCTAAAATCACTTCCCAGGACAAAGCACATAATGCCCAGACTTACTATCCTTGAAGTTTTTTCCTTTCCCTTAGACTGAGGCTCAAGTTTGTTTTATAGGAGCTGTAGTGCACCTGTTGTGTTTAAAGCACCGTGCTGAAGACCCAGGATATAGAGCAGACAATTAAAAGGGTCCAACAGATTCTCTCTAAGGAAACATATTTTTGTGTCCATGCTTCAGACAGACTCCAGACATCAGATATCTGTAAGATTAGCTCCAGATGCTGAGGAGCTCCTAAACTTGTATGATTTGTCTGTAGAAAACATGCTGAAAATTTTGATAAGAGTTGCAGGATTAAGCACCATTTCAGCAATGTTTAATATGATAAAAAATAGGCTTGCGTTCAAAGTGAGAAACTGCTTCAGAACTCACATTCTTTGAAAACATTTCTGAGTAAAGAGACAAGGGTTTAACAGTGACACAAGTTATTCATATTTCAGTAAAAGGGTTGGGATTTGAATAAATAAAAGATTCCATCCTCCTCATCCTAAGCTAATATTTTTTCCAACACATATGCAAAAAATAATAATATTTTGTAGAGAGAAAACAACATTTTAAGAGGGCTATAAAGAGGTTCACAAGAAAGATTTAGAAGAGTGAGTAGTGGTACTTGTGCACAGAGCAATATCTGTCACTCTTCCAGATTTTAGTGTAGATAGCTCAATCATTTTCTTAGGGAAGAAGATAATGTGTAGCAGTTAAATTGGTGGCAATTCTACATGACATTGCCTCTGAAGGCTGAAAAACCAACCGAGCCTCCCAGCTGAGATAAAAGATGGTAGAAGCTCTGCCACCTGTGTACCCAGTACACCAGTGACCTCTTGGGCTTGCTCTTCCTACTGTTAGAGGACCATTCCAGTAGTGAATTAGGAGGGGAGGGAAGCAGGAAGAGATGCATATTAAATATTTTGCCTTTATCCTTAAGTCCACAAGTTAATTTTTGCCTGTGCTGGAGAGAAGTCTAAAACCATCTACGGTTTTTCTTATGCTCTGCTATGGCCAGAACGTCACTGAGCAATTCAATAGTGAGGTCAGAACAAAAAGATCTGGAGAAAATCAGGATATATTGCCAATATTTTGCAACAATGAACATGAATGCCTAATGCAAACTTTGCGTTAGTGGTAGCATGACCTCAGCCTCAGCACTCCTGCCTCTGTATCATGACAGGTAGCAATCTGAGCAATACAAAACACCAGTTCTGGACATCTCATTCTGAGCTGGAGACAAGAAAGTTGCCTTCCAGCATGAGATTAAGAAACCTAAACCTAAATGTTCCATATGGTTGGATGTAAACTCGTCTAAACTCTCCATTGGGTATGGTTGGTGGAATCTTCAGTTGTCTGCACATAGGCACAGAATATCTAAGGGTATCATCCGGCCTGTGTTTTACTCCACAATGACAGATGGCCCCCATAGATCTGGTGTCATAGCTGCCAGCATTGTACAGATGTTGGTAATTCTCTGTGGAGGGTTAAATAGTGCTGCAAACATATGTTTAGGCAGTTGTTTTGCATCTCTTGTCAATACAATCAATGGAGTCTAGAAAGTGACTGATCTATCTGATCAAATGTAGGCGTCTATATTGATGGCATTTGGAGCTTACACGTAGAATAAAATGATTTAGACATCTGAAGTCAACTGTGTATACCCACTGTTGAATCTCATATTTAGAATTATATGAGATTAATTGCTTCCAAGATTAGAATTCAAATATCTTCTCAGTCTTGGCTCAAATTTAGGTCAGAAATACCAGGAATGTAAATTTGGCTGTACTTGAGCAAAAAGTTTCTGCCAAAATCACTTTAGCATCTGCAAAAAGTAAATAAATGTATCTGACCCATTGAAGCTGAATTTTTGGAGCTGGCTTTATTAAGGAGAAATAGTTACATTACGACCTCCAGCTGGAATGGGTTTATTATGCAGTGATAACTACACAATTGAAGAGAGAGACAATATGACATCTAGAGTGACTGGGAGCTTCTTAACAGGTTACAATATTTTAATGAAAGATACAAAATATTATTAGCATATAATTTTTAAAACTAATTATCTGGTTGAATTTTGTTGCATTCAATCCCTGTTGGGAGTACTGTTATGAAAATCTACCCTGTATTTTATAATAAATTACTATCAAGACACCTAGTAATATTTTTTGTTTCAAATTCATTGTTTTGCAAAACTATCTTGGCAATGGTACAAAAGGTGTACAATGGGAGATTCTGTCCTTTCACATGATATATTTACTACTGACTTTTACTTTATGTGTTTTGGACAGTGATCCCTTAAAGGTCTGTTGTCGTATATTGAGAACTTAGAGAAATTACTGTTTTCTAAAATAGCTGTATTTTAAAATCTTTTTCTCCAGATTAGGAAAAGAAAAGAATGGAAAGTAAACTGGTGCAATGTTGCAACAAAGTGAGAAATTCTAGAAAGTACTGGAGGAGCTAAATATGTGGGGAGTGCTGAGGGACGAAACAAAGAATAAGACCTAGTATTTACAGGGAATAAAACAGAAGAGTGGGTATGAAAAAGAGCAGCCTTACTTACCTATGGATAATATGCTGAAAAAAAAGAGCAGCCTTACTTACCTATGGATAATATGCTGAAAAAACAGTCTGCAAACAATGGCAAGAGAGAGTAGAAGTATAGGAGAAAAAAGGGAAACTTGGATGATATTTCCACAGGCTCAGCTCTGCAATACAAATCATCAAACCATCCCTGGTTTGACAATAAAGTACTATTGATAAAATTCAATACTAAGAGTTGACCTGTGCTGGTTTTGGCTAGGGTAATGTCAATGCCCTTTGTAGTTGCTGGTGCAGGTCTATGTTTGGTATTTGTGCTGGAAAGAGTATTGATAACTCAGAGATGCTTTACTTTCTGCTTAGCAGGACTTAAAAAGAGCCAGGGCCTTTTCTGCTCCTCCTTGCTCCAGTAAGGAGGGTGGGTGGGGGTGCACAAGGAGTTGGGTCAGCTGGCTCGAACTGATCCAAAGGATTTTTTATGCCATTTTCCTATGGTAAATAAAGTGGGATGAAGAAGAATGAAGGCAGGACATTCAGAGTGCTGGTGTTTCTTTTCCCAAGTTATGGAAGCCCTGCTGTCCTAGAGACATCTGAACACCTGCCTGCCCGCAGAAAAGAATTCTTTATTCTGCTCTGCTTGTGTGTGTGGCTTTTACTTTATCCATTAAACTCTTTCTATCTAAATCAAATAAATTTTCTCATTTTAGCCTTTCAATTCTCTCCCCTATTCCACTGGGATGGGCAGGGGGTAAGTGAATGAGTGGCTTTGTTGGGCTCTGTTGCCAGCTGGGGTTAAGCTGTGACATAATGCTACCAAACATCTGCTTAAACAGATTTTCCATTGAAATTAATCACAATATTGAGCAAATAATCATGCCACCCTGGTTTTCAGAGGGACTGTGTTGTGTGCCAAGGTCCAACCTCACCTCACATGTTTGAAGGAGTTCCTCAACATTCTCCTCAGACAAATTCTCAAGTCTGTTATGTCACTGACTTTCTTCAATTCAAATAGTTCTACTTCAGGTTTTCAAATATGAAATGGTCATGGCTATCTGTGTGGTTCACATTCTGTATTCTCAAAGTTCGATAAATGCCAACAAAAATGCAGTAATATGAGTTCATATGAAGAGAGGTTGTTTCAATATTCTGAGGGACCACAAGTAATTAACATGAACAGGAAAAAGAAAATTGTGTGTACAATAGATGTTCATGCCTGAGCCCTGAGTTTGTCTCCATAAGCAGATACCACTATTTCTCTCTGACCTTGTGTGTCTGTCCTGGTCAGGAGGTGGCTCAGGCAATCAGCACAACAAATATTTTATACTTTCCAAGGTGTAAATGTGGCCTAAGAGCTTGATCTCAACTAATGATTCCCCTGAGTTCACAAATTCTTTTGATCAGTGTTAGGAAACGATCTCTTTTTTTAAAGTACTGTTTGTATAGCCTTAGGAAATAGTCCTTTTGCTTATAAAACATTCAGTGAATATTCTCTGACAGTTTCAAAACAAAACAAGGTTGGAAAAAAACTGTTAAAGTGCATCACCATCAATTTTAGAAAACAATGCATTTTTTTCCTGTTCTCCAGTTGGAGTATATTTATCCCATTGAGGGATTACTTTTATTTTTCAGCTGTGACTCACTCAGTGTATGACAGAGTCTTGTTTCAAAAAATTTATTGAGGCTGAAGAAGATGTTAAAAACAGACAGGCACCTGGAAATGCCAAAGGGGGAAAAGAACAAATACAATTTATTTCAAGGGGAACCATGGCAGAATGCCTGATTCCTCCTGTGTATTAAAAAAAAATTATATTCATTCTCCTGTTCCTGTACTTCCTCCCTCTTAAAGTTTCATATGAGCTCAGAGGATAAAGCATATTTATCAGTCTGGTAATAAAATTATAATATTCTCAAAATGCATTTTTGAGAAAACTGGTGGGACATGTCTTTAGACTTCTGATACACTGATTCAGCTGTTAATTTTCCAGAGCCATAATCCCTAATTGTTACATTTGCATATGGATAAACCAATTTGTGTGTGTGTGTGTGTGATGGTTTTCATCTAACCAGACGGGAATCTGATAGGTTTAATTTCCTGGAATATCACAAGCTATTGTGATAAAACTTTTGAAAGAAGTGTAAGGAGTGCCCTTTGAAACAAAATTAGTGTAACCTACCCTCTAGATGAAGTACTAATATGCTGTGTTACCCTCCCTCTGTGGATAATTATCCAGACAGTTTAAATGCTGGATCCAAAGATGCGATTGATGAAATTGGAGTTCAGTGGTGGTCAAAAGTTCTGATACAATAAAGACTTAAAGTACATGAGTGATCCTGTCTTCCTACAATAATTTTTTAAGTGCCTTTTTAACTCTTACTGTTTTCAGTGGAACTTAATCAAATACTTAAATTAAGCAAATACACTTTGCTGAAACCCATGCATTGTATAAATTGCCCACATCTCTTTATTAATGGGAGCTAAGGATGCTCACCATCCTAACATCAGGTCTTTTAGTGAAACATTTGTCCTTTATCCTTTGCCTCTTTATAAATGTGCAAGTGCTGCAACCTTCAGTAGAAACTAATAGGTATCCAAAGGAAGAACCCTTTTTTTCATTGTATAACTATTAGAAATAGTCCTGTGTTTGGGTGTGATCTTTGGCCAGGGCACAAAACCCCTTAATGCTGTTGAAGTTATCATGTGAAAAAACCCTTTTTTTTTCTGCCCATGTAACAAAAAGTGGAATAAAGCAGCCAACATTCAGATTTGGCAATATGGATTAGCACAGGTAAGAAGGATTTTGTAGCTGACATTTGCCAAGATCTTTATGATCAATAAAGTGCCTTTACATGGGGAATTAACTTCCATAGTTTCAGGTTTTGAAATATTTTGTGAAACAATGGAGCAGCTAACTAACGGAGAAAAGAATACTCTAGGTTATTAAAGGAACACTCAATGTTCTTTAAAATTGTGAGACTGGTCCCATGTGCAAAAGTAATTCTGAATGAAGTGTGGTGAGTATAAAGAGATCTGGAAAACTATTTGATGCAACTAAGTGGTTCAGAAAATTGAGAATGGCTTTGAATATCAACATGTAGAGGGAAGATTGCATCAATTATGTATTTACTGTCTGACATATACATATTTAATGGGTGAAGAATTACTTCTCTATATATATTTAAAAAAAAGGAACCTTGAAAGTAATTACTGAGGTCCCTAGAAAAAGAATTTTGACTAATAACTAGAGAATCATGTCACTGAGCTTGGTTTATTCAGAAATAAGGCACCTGCCCTTAACTGATTATCTACTATTATTTTGAAGTCACTTGTGGATGCGATGAGGGAACCTTTCCTGAAAAGAAGTTATCCTGTGACAGACAACTCCTAGGAGGTGGGATGAAAAGTAATATGAATATGGTGATAGTTCTACTTCCTCAATGGTTCCTCTTGAGGAACAAAGAGGAAGTAGAACTGCTTGTGTTAACTTGAAGCCAAATTTTTAGCTTTATACATGCCTATACTGCCTATCACTGTAATTTTTAGTGAGTCTCTGGAATGTCCTGTGGGATACACCTGCCGCATTAGCCACAGAATAAAGTAAAAACATATATTTTGGTGGTTTTTTGGATCTTGATTAAAGATAGATTCTGGGAATTTTCTTCAAGGGAAACATATTTATGGAAATGTGTTACCCTAGATACAGTTTTCTTTCAAGGAGTACTTTCCTGGTTATATTAAAATATTTAATGATTGGTCTGTTGAATGCTTAAAGTCACCTAGATTCTACTGGCATAACCAGGAACACTGTGTATATTTGTGGATTAAATGCAGCAACACTGCCATAAGGTGACTTCATTGAAAATTCATGTGACATGGAAAAACAAATGGAATTAGAACCTTTGGATTTTTTACTGTTTTATTTGTTATGTAAGCAAGATTTTATAAATTACATTTTCTTCCTCTTTTGGTATTACAGAGGAATTTTAAAAGTATCTGAATACAGAAGAAAGGAATCCTAAATTGGACTATATTATAGAGAGGAAATAAAACCATGATCCTTAAACACTGCTATTCTTGTTTGAGCATCAGAATTTTTTTCTGTTAGTGTCTCCTTGATTTTAATATCATTGTGTCCTGTGATCCCATATTAGTTATTGCCCATCAAATACAGACTAGAATAGAAACAAAGACGTTTGGGGCTATTTTGGCTTCAATGAAAGATGATATTCTGGAAATTGCCTTCAAGGAAAAAGGATTTCTAGAAATAAGCGACTACTGTGTATATGTCTTCACATTGTAGGTATACTTTCCAGACACCTTGCCTGGTTATACCACATATTTATTAATAGGCTTGGAAAACACTTTTGTCAGCCAGCTTTTATTTCTTTGCTGCTATGTCATAGTTTCTAGCAGGAAAAACTAATCAGCCAAGTGCTAATCATCTTCCTCTCTAGCTTTGGCTAATTGGTCCAAATATGGACCTTGATTCTGCTTCCATTAATGATATCTTCATGGGGCAGAGATGGACAGAGAGTTTGATAAATTATTTGAAGTTTTGACACTGTCCTTCACGCCATCCTTCTCTCTACACTGAAGAGGGATGGCATTGATGGATGGGCCACACAGTGGATAATGAATTGTCAGGATTTGACCACTTCACAATTGTGGTCAAAGGCTCCATATCCAAACAGAGACCAGTGACAACTGGCTTTCCTTAGGGGGTGAATATTTGGACTGGTATTTTTAACATCTTGTTGACAACATAGACAGCAGATCAAGTGCACCCTCAGCCAATATTCCTATGACACCAAGCCATGTGGTCAGGTTGAGATGTTGGAGGGTAGGGATGCTATCCAGGGGGACCTGGACAGGTTTGAGAGGTGGGCCTGTACAAAACTCATGAAGTTCAACAAGGCCAAGTTCAAGGGCCTGCACGTGGGTCAGAGCAATCCCAAGCAAAAATACACAATGGGCAGAGAATGGCTTGAGAGCAGTCCTGAGGATGACTTGGAGTTGTTGATTGACAAGAAGCTCAACATGGCTCGCAGTCCAACCGTGTCCTGGGCTGCATCAAAAGGGGAATGGCCAGCAGGGCAAGGAAGGGGATTCTCATGCCCCACTCCACTCTGGTGGGACTCCACCAGAAGTGCTATGCTCAGCTCTGCAGCCCCTAAGGTAGGAACTATGTGGACTTATTAATGTGAGTCTAGAGAAAGGCAGCCAAGGTGATCTGAGGGCTGAAGCACCTGTTCTGTGAAGAAGGCTGGGAGAGCTGGTGTTGCTCAGTCTGGAGAAGAAGATGCCCAGGGGAGAGCATTTAGTAGCCTTCCAGGGCCTAATGGGTGTTGAAAGGAAGCTAGAAAGGGACATTTTACCAGGGCATGTATTGCATTAAAGGTATAGAAATTTGGCAGAAAGTAAACCTCATTGTTTTCTAGCTTGTCCTCACAGAGCAAAGGGGCTGGGTACAGATCAGTTTATTTTCTGATTATAACCAGTTTAGCACTATAAGTCTGGTCACATTCAGTAAGATTTCAGGTGTATCAGTGTGGTTACACAATAGTTCTTGTCACATTCAGGATCCCAGATTCTTGAATAGTGTGATTTACTGATTGGCCACCATAAGTAAGAGAGAGTTCATTATGAATTTTGTGATCACAGATTGACAAATACTGTGCACATTGAAGAAACAGTCTAGAGATTTTTTTGAAATTTCCAGTGATAAATACACTGGAAAATGTGAGTGTATAGTGCTATGTATGAGTATTTTCAGGTACACTCCGACAGAGTTGGAGGCGTAAATCTTACCAAAGAGGCATCCCTTCCTTGGGGAAGAGAGAGAAGCAAACCTTTCAGCTTGTCTGCAAGGTTGTATTCTCATGCTCTACCATGGAAGACTTCGAATGCCATTTTATACCTTTTGGAGAAGTGGAGGCAGGACTGTAGTCAAATAACCTGTTGCTGTAGTCGCTTTCTATGTAAATTAGGGGTATTGAGAGTTACAGAGGGAGACATTATTATGAAGACTGGATGGAACAGAAACACATAACCTATCAGCCCTGCAGCACACCATATTTAATGGAAATCTCTCTACCACCTATCTCACATCATGTCTCGTAGCTGTAGGCCTCATTCCCACAGCATGTAGTGACAGGAAATGGGGGAATGTCTTTTAAACTGAAAGAGAACATATTTATATCAGCCATTAGGGAGATATTCTTTACTCAGAGGATGGTGAGCCATTTGAACATGTTGTCCAGGGAAGCTCAGTATGCCCCATCCCTGGAAGTGTTCAAGGCCAGGCTGGGCGGGGCTTGGAGCAGCCTGGTCTAGTGGAAGGTGCTCCTGCCCACAGCAGGTGGGGTGGAACCAGATGATCTTCAAGGTCCCTTCCAACCCAAACTGGTCTAGGATCCTATGAATCTATAAAATTTCCTTTCACGTCAGTGGTAGAAGAATGAGGCCCTGGTGTTACTCCTGCACTCTGAGGAAGGGAGATCTCCAGATGGTTGTGCAGATGGTACATTACACCTGCCACTCTCATCCTGTCCACATGGGCTTTCTGCAGAGTGCTGACAGCCAGCCAGCCTCTTGGAGTATGCTGTAATGTGTGATTTCTTTTGAACAGGCTAAAAACACAGAAACAAACCATTTCAGGGGTGCGAGCTGTGACAGCAATCTGATTGGATGCTTGGGTTGTTTGTGTGTTCAACTTTCATTCTAGTCATGAAGATACTGTCCTCAGAGAGAAGTGCAGGTATCTCCAGAAAACTTATCTCATCTCAGCATGTACAAGGTGGGTACAACCTGTTTACAATTTGGCTTGCTTTTCCTAGTCAGAAGCAGTTGGATACAAGTCTCTTCAAGCTGTTTCTCTTATTACCCAGGCTTGTTTTGTATTAATTTGGGAATGCATGCTCCCATCATGACTTGGACACTCTCGGTGATTTTCCTCTCTAATGACCTGAATTGGATTTGATTAGAAGAGAATTTTTAAACAATGCCATTCCACTGCATTCAAAACTTTCTGAAGAAAGAAAAAAATGGTGTTGAAGGGATATTGCAATTCAATTTGTTTTAAGAAAAAAAAATGTTTTCAGAAGCCTCAATTTTCTGTACATTTTTGTTCCTTTTTTTTGGTTTGGATTTTTTGTGGGTTTTTTCAGAAGTGCTTTTTCATCACAGTATTTGGAATAATAGAAGAATGATTAAAATTATTTTTTCTGGCTATCAAAAGGTACTTATAGCTATATGACTCAGACAGCTGCATCATATTCAAATGTCATTAGGACAACAAAGTTAAGTCAGTTTTTATAATAGCTCAAGGGGGTAGATTATTATGGCATAATTCAATCACTAAGAACAGGCTCTTAACTCTTATAAGAGGAAATCTCTAATATTGATCTCCAAAGCAAGAGGAAAACAATAAAAAGACAGAGCAATCATCACAAGGCATTGAATATTTCCCAGGTTGCCTCGTGGACTTTTGAAGGTACAACACAAGTATTTATATTTGAAGGAATAGCTCATATTGAGTCAGGCCAATAGCTGAAATCAATAGAAAACTTCTCTGCATACATCTTTAACTGGTAGTGCACCTGGTCCATGTCAAATAATGATGCATATTTTAACGAGTTTGGAAGTCATGACTTCTGAATTGTGGGTCTGCTTAGATTTCTGACTCCTTGGATAGTACTCAATATGTCATACATAATTTTCTGATCTGTGAGAGCTGATTAGACCTGGGAGTCCCAGGGTATGAGACCCTTTCAAAGTTCTGCAATATATTCTGTCTCCATTTATCATGCTGAGTTCAGGTGCTTGGGTGAATAATTCTGTATACACTGATGGTGAGCATTGTTTTTCCATTACACTACTAAACATGACCAGCTTTTATTGCTTCAACACAGGCACCAGTGCCATTTGTGAGAATCTGAGATATACCAGACTGCTGCATGAGAATGAAAGATGAGGCCTGAGAAAGATCATGTCCTTCTGAAGAAACTGGTGGAGACCAATGGAAGATTCTTGGGGTTATTAGAACAGTAAAAAATGCTTTTCTTAGGGAAACTGATTCAAATCCTGAGTGGCATTAATGTCAGCATATTTTGTTGGCTGAACAGTAATTATGCAGTCTAGTGGTCCAATTTTCTAAAGAAATTCCTTACACTGTGCTTTTTTTGCAACTCTCTTGGCTCTGTTACAGAGCAAGATGAATTGTCCTCTAGAGTGGACTGTGTCTACAACACAGAAGACCATTGACAATCAGTGTTGTTTTCATATCTGGACAACTGGGGCTGAACTCACCCAAAGCGCTACTGTCATTTGAGAGGATCAAGTGTATTCTTCTTTGCCTTGCACTGTCAGTCTAGTAGGGCACAGGTCCCTCCTAGCTCCTGTGTCATTTCTGCCAGGCCATGCAGAAGTGTTTGATACCTGAGTACCCTCCATGTGTGTCCTGTCTGCAGAGATGCAGCAGCATTGAGAGCCATGGGAGTGTGTCCAGGGTGCTGCTCTGTACCACTCACGTATTTGCTGGCAGCATGGTCCCAGGGGGCAGAAAAGGTGAGCACACCCTGGAAGTGGATCATTTTGCCTCCCTCCCTCCATGGCTGGGAAGGTTGTTGGGATCAGCCTTGTGGACTGCATCCTTTGTCACCTCTGCCTGTGCCCTTCCCACTCCTCTGAGTCATGACTCCAAGATGTGGTGCTGAAAAGCAGCACCAGTGTGGGAAGTGCTGTGTGGTACCAAGTGGTGAAAGTAAGCCTGAGCCCTGCCAAGTCCAGTGTGTGCTGAAAGGAGCCAAGCTGAACCAAGCAGAGCTGAGCCAAAAGGAGCTGAGCCTAAGGAACCTGAGCAGAGCGGGGTGGAGCAGGGTAGAGCAGCCAGAAGCAGCAGTGCTGGTAGCAGCAGCCACGTGGAATTGAGTCCAGCATCTGAAGCAGCAGTGCAGTGCAACTTAATGTGGAGGATCTAGCTTTTAGGGATTTTTCTGTCACTGTTTTCCAGTGTCTTGGGCCTGGGGAGGGTGAAAGCTGTTTGTGGGAACAGTTGCCATCTTGTCATTTTTTGTGGAAAGCCAAGTGGCCCTTGGTGCAACAACGGCTGCTATTTTGTCTTTGTTTTGGCAGCCTCATGGAACTAAGATGAAGTGGTGATTGCCTTCTGTGTGTAAAACACCTTCTCTTTTTGCATAATTTTGTTTTTTAAGATTAAAAAAAGGGTGTTTCCTTTTCTATAGCTTTCTGCATTCAGTAAATTGTTACCTCAACTCACAATCTCCTCCTTTGTCCCTCTCTTACTGGAAGGTGCAGGGGAAAGGGAAGTGGTTAATTTGGAGTTTAATTTTCTGATGATGTTAAACAACATGTTACGAGAGTGCTTTTCATTGTCAGCTATATCTGCCTCCAGATGTTTGGGGACATATATTCCACTTCACCTTTCTGATTTAAAGGACTTAAGATAGAAAGACTTCTTTTCAGAGGACTAGCACTGGATATAAATAGAGAAAACAGATATTCAGCAGATTTTAAATTCATATGTTTTTCGTATATATTTAAGTGTTTAAATATCTGCAAATCAGGAAGAGGGAGAGGAATGTTTACAGTGTTAACCCTGAGAATTTTTACAATTTGTATAGTTTAATACTCCCAGAGGACTGCTCTCTGTTCTTCTGGAATTGCTTTTTATGCCCAGAAATACTTAACAAGGTTTTTGTCATTCTAATTTGTCATCACTGTAATAGTTGCAGAAAATAATTAATAAATTAGGACAATTTAGGCTGCATTTGGGCTATAAGTGAAGATTTTCATGATTGTAGGAGTATGTTATTGATTCAGGGACTACATTTTCTGCTGGACAAGAGTGAAAAGAGCAAAGAGAGTAAACAGAATGAAAGAGAGGATAGCGGGATTAACATTCCTTTTACAGTTTCAGTGAGATTTCCCTGTGAAAGCATCAGTGATAGTTATGAGTTTTTATTCAGAAGTGCTCTGTGTAGTTTTGTTTGTTTTCAATTAAAACAGATGACTAAAGCAAGGCCTCAGTTTGCTTTGCATTTCCATCTAGTCTTAGTTAAGCATCTTAACAGGGTTAGTAATTAGCAGAACTGGGTGACATGCCAGTTTTTGGCTTCATGCATTAACCTTGCAGACCTTTCTGTTGAACTTTAATCTCCTAGCCCTGACTTTCTCTCACCATATGTTTTATGATGAGCAGTAATAGTAATGGGACCCTGACACACAATTACTGCAGATGGCTTGAGACTGTAGTGATGTCTCTGTCCACTCCATCTCTGTGCCAGGGATTTCTCTTTGAACACATGCTGGCACTTGAGTCAGTACAGATAAGCCCATCATTTTAGCTTAAATTCTTGAATTTTCAGTGTAAGACTGGAAGAAAGTAAATGCCCCTTCTATTTTCAAGAAATCCAAAAAAGATGATCCAGGGAACTACATGCTGGTCAGCCTCACCTAGATCCCTGTGAAGGTGATGGTCCAAATAATCCTGGAAGCAAGTGGTATGGAATGGAATGGAATAGAATAGAATAAAATAGAATAGAACATTTCAGTTGGAAGGGTCCTACCACCTTCCTCTCCTATTTCTTTCTCTGTAAGCTGTAGAGGTTTCCAAAAGCATGAAGAACAAGAACATGACTGGGACTAATCAGCACATATTTATGAAGAGGAAATAATTCCTGAGCAACCTGCCAGCCTTCTATGAAGAAGACTTGGGTAGATGAGGTGAGAGCGGCTGATATTCTCTAGCTTGACTTTAATAAGGCTTTGAAAAGTTTCTCCTACAACATCCTCATTAAAAATGTGATGAAAACCAAACTAAATAACTAGGCAGAATGTTGAACTGAAAAGTGGCTCATCTGCTGCCTTTACAGGGTTATGACCTGTTGCACAAGGTTCACCTGTACGTCAGTCAGTGGCTATGAACCCCAAGGCTCCATACTGGTGCAACATCTTCATTTATGACCTAGAAGATAATACACAGTGCACTCTTGATTGGTTTTTAAGTCTTGCAAAACTGGGAAGAGTGAGTGATGCATCATGTAGTTGTACTGCCTTGCAGAGGACCTGGACTGGGTGGAGATTTGGCTAAAGAAGCATGAAATTTTAACAATGGGAAACTCCAAGTATGGGACCTGTGGAGGAATAATTCTAGACACTAACAGATTGGCACCAGACAACTGGAAAGCAGCATTATCAGGGAGGATCTGGGCATCCTGATGAACAAGTTGAAAATGAGTCAGCAATATGCCCTCATGGCTGCAAAAATCCACAGCCTCCTGGCCAGCACCAGGCAGAGTGTCAGCAAAATATCAGCCAAGGTAAAAAAAATTCCTCTAGATTATCATTAGAGCCTTCTGGCTCACTTTGAATATGGTACGTCATTTACCTAAGTAACAAATGTCAAAAAAACCACCATAGAACATTCTCAGTCACTGAGGTTATAGTCAAGATGTTTTTCACATCAAAAATCTTAAACTGTACCTTAAAAAGATCAGAAATATGACATGCAACATATAAAACAGTTTTAACTTTTAGTACTCAACAACAGAATGGATAATTACCATATTATCTCTAGATCAGAAGTTACCACAACAATGATGCTGAAAATAAAGAGAAAATTTTTACTTAAAAAAAATTGCAATTAGGAAGAAAAGAGAGGTGATGTATTCACTTTTTGTGTTTTCCCATGTTCAGTGATGACACATTAGCCATCTCCCAAGCATAGATGAAACTTTGTTCTTTCTCTGCCTCCTCTCTGCATTGCAATTAAACATGTGATAGATTAGCTTAATTTCACTTAATTTAGAAGATTAAAGTGTCTGCATCATATCTGACTTGGCCTTATAACCCATCTTAAGTAATCACATGAGAAAATAGAGGCTTTTATAGGACATGAGTCATCTCACTTTAAGATACATACCTAAGACAAATCAGAGGACTTTTGCTCTAAAAGTGCATCTTTCTCTCAGCCACTCAGAAATGGATTCAAACATTGTTGACATCTCAAAACAGGTGCGATGAATTTCAGATCTCAGGACTTTAACAATTGTCCAACCAAAGCACCAAGTGGCATTTGAGATCCTGAAGGTTCCCCTGCAACTTCAATTTTTTCCTTTCAAACAGTGAAGTGCTCTATGTCCCATTGTATATTCCTTAGAGGGTGCACTAGTAAGTTTGTGAATTAAAAAACAAAATAGAATCCTACATTTATTCTATTAAATGGAACACTAGGAGTCTCACTGTGCACACAAGGGTGTTTCTGCTCATGGACAGATTTCGTTTCAGTCAGAGTTTGAAAATTATGTAGCTTTATAGATGTAAAGGTTTTTAAAGACCTCCAGAATTAGGCATGCTGTTAATGTCTCCCTATAATCCTGTTCTGAATTAGTTGTTGTTTCTATCAATAGAGATTATTCCATGGGTAGGGAAAGGGCATGGAAGCCACGTTTGCAGGGTTTCTTTTTCCTGTTGAACATAGCTTTGAGATTGAAAAAAGAAAGAAAAAAAGTAAGGGGAGAAAAATTTCCCTTTCAAAATCATAAATGTTGGGGTTTTTAGTACACCCAGATAGGCTGCAATCTGATGTTTGATGCAAGTTGTTTCAAAGAAAACACCTGTGCTAATTATATACTGAGTTGCTAAAGACAGCTGTGATAGTGCTAATTTTCAGGGTGTAACTCTGCTGCCAAAACAGAGGTGTAGGTCCCCATAAAACATTCAGGAAGCTCCATAAATAGCACTCCCAGTGTGAAGGTGCTGCTGACAGAAAAGTAGTTGGAATGACAGCCATGTAAAGCACACTGTGGATACCCCAGAGGCTTTGTAGAAAACTGAAACTGCACGGTTGCTGCTGAGGTGACTGGAAAAAGAGATTGACTTCAACCTGCATGGATGTGTTTAATAAACTGATTAAACTGTGACCGTCTGGGGACCTGGGGGAGACTTCTAAAGAAGCTAAATGTTCTGAAAAATGAAGGATGCTTGCATCTCTGCCCAGGGCTCTGCTGTCACACAGTCCTATAGGTTTGCAGCTGTCTTTACAGGTGCTGAAAACAGTTCCCCAAGATAGATTTGTCTGCATACTTGGAAATAAAATTTCAAGGACACGTGGATACTGGTTTTTAAACATTTCAGCAGCTGAGAGAAAGTATGAGTTTCTTCTGATTTTTAGCATTTTTACTGTCATCTCCATTAAGGAGAGCAATCATCTCCTTTTGGGAACCACTCCTGTGGAAGAGGTCTGACTTGGCAATGGTATACCTTTGTACTCTGATGTTTAAACCTGGGTTGTGCTTTGTGAGTCACAGCCCACTGAAAAGCAGGATGCCTTTTACACTTAGTCTCGACAAATCAACATCAACTGCAAAGCAGAGATTGCATAGTTTGAGTAAGGTTTTTTAGCTCAGGTCTATTTTAAACAAGCAGTTGTCAGTCTGGGAACTGATTCATGTGTACCACTGCAGAGATTGTAGACTTCAACTATACTGATATACACCAGGGGTAAAATCTATGCTAAGAGCAGGATTGAGGTAAACTTTGGAGGATAATGGCAGATTAGCTGAAAAATTCTGGCTTAGCAGATATGTCAGTGATGAATAGAATTGAAATGCTTGTAAACTAATTTACATAGCACAGCTGCTCAACACAGCCCCTGTTCAAAGTGGCTGTAAGACACTAATAGATGTAGTTAGTGCAGAACTTCTGTCTGGTGAATATTTTCTATTGATCTGAACAAATGCCCAGTGGATGTGAAGTAAATTGCAAGTTCTGTGCATATGTAAAAATGTTTACTTTGACTATGAAAAGTATAAAAGTAATGAATATTTATTTTACTGTTAATGAATATTTCCATTAGTAAGGATAAATAGTAAGGCACAGACCTACCACAAAACTTTACAAAATATTGATAATTTAATTTCTATCCGGATAAACAATATTAGGAGGCAGACACTAGGCTCTTCTGCAGGAAGTCTAGAGGAAGTCTATGTTGTGAAATCTGAAAGTGTTCTCTAACACCATGTGCACCATGAATGAACCTAAATGCCAAAACAGTGATACAAGAATATCCTGTTCTATTTCATTTCTCCTCTTTGGTGCCTTGATTTCTATAAAAAGAAAATTCAAGGAGGAAGGTCAGGCCTTCCTTTCCATATAGGAAAACTATGCTGCAACAGAACTAGAAACTGAGAACATATCCTGACATGAGTCTGGACGTTGTCTGAATTGCTTCTCTGTCTCTCTTCAATACAGAGTAAGCCTGGGATCCCAACTTAACTATCTGATGGGGGGTGCCCAAAGTTAGGCTGTGTAACTACCTCAACACATAGGCAGTTTTGCAGAGAGTTGTAAAGAAGGTGATGGAACTAGGGCGGTCAAAGGAAAGAAGAGGACACCTAAATATTTTGCCTGTAGGAACATACAAGTTCTTTAGGAGTTCAGGCAGGATACATCATCCTGTTAAGGAAAAGCCAAGGTGTGAACATGAAGTAAATAAATAGATAAATAAATAAAGCAAAATTTGGTAACTTCTGAAGAACCTCTAAGATTGTGCACAGTTTGCTGAAGAGATTTAAATGGATATGAATGAGTCAGGCTAGTTTGGGATTGCTCTAGAAATCTTTGAGATAAATTACTACTGAGAGGAGAATGCCTTGAAAGGTTCATGAGATAATGATGAAGGAACAAGTATAATGCTCTTTTCCCTTAATGCTAGGCTTTACAACTTGCTCCCTTGCCTGCATGATTGCAGGCCATTCAAGTGCACTCACATCTGGAGGCTGAAATACTTTAAGCTCTCATTGCCTTCAAACTCTTATTTATCTTAACCTTCCTGTCTAGTTTTAATAAACTTATTTTGTGAGAATCACGGGACTCCTTTCTAACCTGTTGCCTGCACTTCTGTTCACTGAGGAAAGGACTGTAACCTTGCTACCCACAGCAGTGCTAACATGTCTGTGATCATTCATCTTCTTCCTGGATCAGCTCAAAGCTTCAAACATATCTTGGCTTTTAATTAAATTAAAATGGAAGGAAAAAGTTTCCCTTTTATGAGTGTGCTCTGAAGGGAACAAAATCTTGCAAGTGAAGCGCACACAATGATCCTATCTATTTACAAGTCTTAGAATTAGATGAAAATAGGAAAAAAGGAAACTTTGTTCTGTTCAGAATGACAGTTTGATATAAAACAAAAAGGGTGGCTTTCTAAAACATTTCAAAAGAGTTTTCTTTTTTCTGAAGATGTATTTGTACTAGAAATTCCAAAGTTTCTTCCATGGCTTTGTACAAACCAAGAAAGAAAAATGGAATTAGTTGTAGGATCTCAATCAGAATCTTGGATCTAGGGAGTAGTAAAAGTTGAACATGTTTTGCAGTTTTCTGTATAAAATAAAAAAAAGACAAGAAGATCAATATACCAAGTTTGAAGACAGAACTTTGCTGCAAACTGGATCACATTCCTCCAAAAAGAAGTCTGGTTTTCTCTGTCTGACAGTCACCCTTGGACATAAGAATCAGACTTCAATGAGCCACACAAAAGTATTTTCCTTTTTTTTTTTTTTTTTTTGTCCTTCACACACTGAGTTCTCAGTGTCTGGTAGGGCACTCACAGGGGTCTGAAGTGACTTCTGAAGCAGGATTCATAATTGGGTGAATGTTTTCTTTGTATTCCGTGGCCCAGCAGAGAAGATACAGCTTAGAAATGCACCTTGAGAAATAAATATCTCCTGACTACTTTTCCTGTTACTCAATCAGAGCAAAGCTGCCTTCTAGTGGAAGATATCCATGGCCTGTGGCACTTGGGCTGGAACTAGATGATCTTTAAGGTCCCTTCCAACCTAAACCATTCTAGGAGTCAATGAATATCACACCTGATTTGTTGTTTGCCCAGTGTTTTCTTATCAATGGTACAGCACAGACAAGCTTCATATCATCCATGTTAATGGTGTTTAAAACCAATCTGGAGTTTCACAGATGGCATATTTCAATTTAATTACATTTTCTGATAGTGAATACATCTGAACAAATCAAAATATGATGTGATGCCATATTCTGCTGCAAGGCAGAAAACAGTTTGATACCGACAAGCATAAAATCTTCATTCAGAAGCTGTAATTTATTAGCATCAGTATTACTGTATACTCATCATTGAACAGCCAAGACTGGGGTGGAAAGCTGGAAGGTGTCACCTAAAACAGGAAGAGATAACAAACTGACAGACAGTATGGTTTGAATAGATAAACAGTCATCCCAGATGTTTCTTTCTTTTTCTCAGTGAAAAACAAGATCAACAATGAAAGTTACATGGGACTTAGATCACTGCAAGCAGGAGTAGAGAATTGCCCTGGCACCAAGTCTGCAGTCCTGACAATTCTCACAAGTGCCTACTGAAAGCTATTGCTCTCTGACATATGTTGCTATAAGTGCTAATTAAATCTCAGTGCTGTGTTCTATTATTAAAACAAGAGTCCTTATTGCCACTAAACAGAGCTGCCTCCCTGCAGGGGCAGAGCTATCAGCTGCCTGGGTTTTCCTGATATGTCTTCCTTTTCTGTCCTTGGAGCACCATCTAAGCAGATTTTTGAACAAGTGCAGCTCGTGCCTGGGTTTTGGGAATTTCCAACAGAAGCTCGGCAAAGAGCTTGGCAGGCTGCAGCAGGGAACGGCAGGACAGCGGTGAGTGGAGGCAGGCAGCAGAAGAAGGAGGAGATGTTCACACAGCGCTGGATCTGAAGTGCTGGCAGCTGCTGTGCTTGGCCTGGATCCCCAGAGCTCAGGTGTGAGCAAGGCAGGAGCTGGGGGAGAGCAGAACTGGGAGGGAGAGGACAGGAGTTCAGTACAGAAAAGGATTTAGGTCAAGGTTGAGGAAGAAGAGGGCTGTGGGGATATTAGAGTTGGACAGGTCTGGGGGTTAGATGGGAAGTGTTGGAGTTGGTGTTGGGGATCTTGGGAAAAATGACGATAGGACTACTGGGTCTCTCTGTTGGATTTGGGAAGTGTGGGGAGCTCTAAGTCAGAAAGCCTGGGACCTGGGTGTTTTGAGACAATGGAGATTTGATGGGGGGTTCTGGGACTGGTGTTCTGTAGGTGAAAAATATGTGGTAGAGCTTGCTTGGACAGAGTGATTTTGTTCTTAATATGATTCATAAGTTTCCTTTCAGGAGAGAGCATTGGAGAGCAATGCATTCCTTCTACCCCCTACTTCTTTTAGATCCTTTTGTCTATTTTACACTTATTTGGAGAAGAGGCGGCATTAGTCAGGATGTACTCTAAGATCTGAATATACTTCTCTCCAGTGGAGAAGTGCTCACTCTATATAGGGCAAATAAAAAAGAACTATAAACAAAGAAATGGCCCCCTCAACCTCCTTTACCTGGTTAGTGTTTAAATTACTGGTTTTTAACCATTTGTATAGTCCTACTTCAAGGACTGAAAGGCCAGTGTAAAGCAGATGCCTTTTGCACATCTGTAAGAGTGCATGTAACCTATCTCTAAATGATACAGATGGATGCATAGAAATTCCTTGCTCTGCTGCACAATAAAATGTTTATCCCTACCGAATGCAGGAGTCTTGCACCAGTTTCTCCTGTAAATGCTTAAATTTAGATGTGGTCAATACTCCCCATGTCTGCCTTTTTTTGCACAAAATTCTCAGCCAGAGGATATTCAGAGCAGCCAGATCTGGCTAAATGTAGTCTGCATCTACTGCACCTTTTGCACACAAAATCAGACTCAAGCCATGTGCTTATTCAAACCTAATGCTCACAGTGTCTTGTTGTAACTGTGAAGCCAAAGTTTTCTGCTAGTGGAATAGGAAGAAATTTTCCTGTCCTTTACAGACAACTGATAAAAATGTCAAAGTATACTAAATAATTACTCTTCTTCCCCCTTCCCATGAATAAACGGAACAATTATAGAACAAATATCCTGTAAATATAAACACTGTTTAAAAATTAAGACATTTGGTAAGATAAATTTGTAAAAGTTGCAGTATGGTAATCTAGTCTGCCCACAGACAAGCACCTGTGAATAGATGCAGAAACATACAACAATTCCTATTCTCTATGCACAAATTCCACTCTACATTTTTAATAAAACACTCAAACCTTTTGTGATGAGCCCCACATAGCCAAAAATGATTATGTAATCCTGGAATGGTAGGAACCAGCATGAGGTCAGAGGCAGAAGACTGAAAAGGTCTGTGCATGAGCCAGCTTGCTGTTATCCCAGGCAGCCATGCTGCAGAATTTCATTTACAAGCTAATTGCACCCTTCCTTGAAAGCGTGTTGATTTCTAGCTTTTAATACTCTGACAAGAGAGTTCCAATGCTTCACTCTTCTTCTGAGCAGAGTATATCTTCAAGTTCTCAACCTGAATGTATTACTGACTAGTTTGTCCCCTATCTGCCTTGTGCCAAACTCCCTATGAATTCATTAGGTGATTTTAAACTCCTTTTTCCAGCTGCAGTATTCCTAATCCTCAGTTATCTTCCCTCTTGCACAACCCTGTTTTGAGAATGCCATAAAAATTGCAATGCAAAACTTTTTTTTTTTCAGGTGTGTTACAGCATTTAATTCTTTTTTCCTATTTTCTTTCTCCTCTGAGTTAACAAGATATGTTCAGGATATGTTTTCAAACTTTTGTTAGAAATTTAAAGAAAAGAGAATGACAGCAAGATTACCTGCATTTGCATGTCTACTGTATGACTGATCCTGGCATTATCATTAAAGAAATATTATGTTTGATTATTTTCATAAACAATAATATCAGAATCAGCTGAGCTAAGTGACACAAAAGCATAAAGGACAAATCAAGTGGTCTGGAGGAATTCACTTTAACAGCTTCACAAAATATGTTTCTTCAAAAATTGGTTGTTTTCAATGAGAACTTGAGTGTTCTCACATAGCAGCAAAGCATTTTAACAGCAGACTAGACATAGCCAAGATGAAATGTCTAGTTCTGCTGAGGTGTTTTTTTTCCTTTTTCTTTTGTAATTTAAGTTATCGCGGCCCTGTGTCCAATAGTTGTCTCAAATCTAAATGCACCTGAAAGGTAAGCTTAACTGTTGTTTCTCAGGTCTGCATGGAGGTCCCAGCTTTTAGGTTTTGGTATTTTGCAACGAGATAATTTTTGCCACGACTTCAACAACAGTTTCTTTGAAATCTTGCCTTGAATCCACCAAAAGTTGCTCAAATCTGAATCACTTTGAAATCAATGTCTCTGGATCATTACACTGACTCTTCCTATGGTAAAAAAATTCAGACTCTCAGAATAGGAACTAGTATTAGTAGTATTAGTATAATTGGTGTTATTATTGAATTTCTGTGATGCAATCTGTAAGACTGTGGTACCTCCCTAAGGTCAAAGAGATGGACAGAAAGACAAATGCTAGAGACAGGATGAAAGAATTGTGATGTGAAGATTGCTCTGTACAAAATAAGTTTCTAATTTTCTAAAATCTCTGTGGCCATAAAATAATTCTCTTAAGAAAATAACATGGAAACAGTGAGGAAAAAAAAGGCCAACATTACTTTCTGACCCACACTCTGAAAAAAGCCCCACAAAACAAAAGTGGAAAAAACACCCTACAAAAGAAAAACAAAAAAAAGGGAGTATGAATGAAATAATTTTCCTTTATCCTTATGTTGTGATCAAAATATAATTATACCTGTAGACACATATAGAGAAATCCTGATGTCCTGGCTGATACTCTTCATAGGCTTGAAGAATTATCCTAACAAAATGTTTAAGCTACAGCAAGGGTAAAAAAATCACTGCATGTACAGAGCAACCCATGGGAAGAAGTACTGAAACAATAGATTGCATGTAACAGCTTTGGGCAACTACACACAAATCCAGCCCAGTGCCCTGGAGAAAACTCATGCTGGAATGGAACCAAGCATAAAAAATTGAGGTTACAGCCATGCACCTTGGTTTGATATGTTGTGCTGTATGACAGAACATTTTTTCCTCCTCAGCACATTTAGAGAGTTTCTGCAGTATCCATTTTATTGTCTCCATGGTGTGAATTAATGACAGGCCAAGATTTGTGCCTGTACCATGTTTTTAGGCTCTCAGGGCAAACCAAAAGTATGCAGTGAATACTATATCAGACACTTTGGAATAAATGAGCATTTATTATATGGCCATGTGGATATGTGCACATGGCTTGCTGTTCAGTCTCCCTGTATTTGTGCCAGAGTCCTCCACAGAAGGAGGGATAAAGGCTGCTGGGAGTTCTTACTTATCTTTCACTGTGGCACACAAGCATTCAGGAATATTTCTTGACAGAAGTTATCTCCTCAAAATGCACACAAACTGATAGAAGTGAGGGTTTCAATCCTGACATATAATTTCTGTGTCTCTTTAACATGTTGAAGGCATGCTGTGGCCAACAAGATTACAGAGCAACAGCACCTCTCAGTAAACCCCCCTGCAGGGTAATAAAGTGATGTATTAGAACATATTTTGTTTTTTACTTTATTTCTGTGCTGGGTCTATTTTGGCATAAGAATCTGCTCCAATAAAATTGTATAGGGAATATGGCTTTATGATTCGGGGCATTAGACTTCCATAGATTCCCTGTGGCCTGAGGGAGCTTTTCATGTCAGGCATGTCTCATCAACTGCCCTTTATTGAATTCCTCTTGCAGTTACTTTTAAGAGTTTCAAAAGCCTAAAAGTACCATCTATTTTGCCCAAACCAGTAACAACGATCTTCAATGCCAGTTGTTTTTGCCATTTATGAACTGTTCATAAGGAAAAATGTTCCAATATTCATCCCTCACTCTTGTATCTCCGGTGGTGATCTTATTTAGCATTTAGCATGAGCTACCAAGTAGGCAACTATTAACCCATCTCTGTAAAATTAACGTGCTAGAAAGGTTATTTTGGTAGAAACAGGTTAAAGTTAAAAACTAAACCATCTGCACCTCCGGCATATGTGATTTAATGCTCACTGCAATATTGCATGAGATGGTCTTTGTCTTTCTCTCAGTGGATGACTTGTGGTTGTGCTTTAAAGTTTGACAGCCCTTTCATTTAGGCATTTAGGCAAAGGTCCCCATGTTTTACTCAGAAATTTAACTTTTTTTGTGTAGTCTAAGTATATCTTTCCTTGTCAGTGTATTGCACTTTATGCTAACTAAAAAATGAATAATAAAACTTGACATTTTTCTCCAAAGAACAGCACAATTAAAGGTCATACTCTCAAAAGGACCTGTAAAACTCCTCTAACAAATTATACAACAGTATTTAAGTGCACAAACAGTTTTTTTCCAAGAGCACATTAAATGAAGAATGAAAGCAATTCTAATACTGTTCTTCAAAATTTGGCAATGAAGCTGAATTAATGGAATTAGGATAATTTTTCAAAAACACGTATGTTAGGTAGGAGTCTAAATATTCTTCTTCAGGTTTTGAGTGAAAAATCAGTGAAGCACTTACAAGCATACAACCTTTATCATGGGATATACGGAAAGTAGGAGTAGAATTTCCATTGTTAAAAACAAATGCTGTAGTTATTGCTTGGTATATTGAAATAGTCTACTGGGACTTCCACAAGACAGGAAATTTGTTTTACTAGGCATTATTTGGTCACACTGTCAGTCCATCACAAAGAATTCTCCAGAATGAGAGCTGAAATAAAATGTTGGAGGGGAAATGGAGGGTTAGAGAATGAAATGAGGGCATGAAGTTCCACAGATGGTCAGGCACAGTAATTTCCTTTGAACTGTCCAATAGATTTTTCTTACCATACAGATGATGGTCTCTCCTCAGATATTTTCAGATATTTGAGTGAACAAAACCCTATTGATCAGCCTGCTATTGGAAAAGTAGACAGCAGAGAGATGTAATTGTTAACTAAACACCCAAAAGCTTTTTGAGTAATATCTAGCACACTCTGAAGCCTTTGTCAACCAGAACTTCCAAAAATTGCTACCTTGGCAGGTGGGCTTATGGGCATTTATATCTTGTGCTTACAGACTGTCTTGGCTTGCAAAAGATAACTATTGTGAGAAACTTGCCAACAAAATTAACCTAACAAAGAGGTTTAAGAACCAAGTCCTAGGCTTTTTTCTAAAGGGTCTGTCTACCGGGACAATAAAGAAGGAATAAAGAAGGGTATCACTTTGCACTGATTTTCCTAAAAGGATATGGAGACTTCTGTTACATGGATTACCTCTCAGGTAAGGTAGCAGTGGGGTTTTTTCCCCCCTCCTATTTGGTTGTTGGTATTGTCAGATTTTTCTGTGATGCAATGTGAAAAATACTAGAAAATAGAAAGACTCTGGAAAGACTCTGGAAGAAGATACCTCAGGTCAACCTTGAATTTTATCGCAATTATTCTTTAATATCACATTGTAGCTGCTCCATTAATTTATATTTATTATATCTACCTTGTTTTTGTTCTTTTCCTAACCACTGCTGATAAACCATGGGGATTGTAAAACCTTAGGAGAAAATATTGCTTTTCCCTGGCAAAGAAATTCAGAAATGAAAGTGCAGAAGCTTCTGTGCCTAATGCCATGTGGTAGGAAACGATGCTCCCACAGCTGGTGGATTGTGTAGAAAGTATCTCAGAGACTAATGAAACTGTTGTTACTCAAAGCTCTGGGGTGAAGAGGGAAGGGGACTAGGGGAAAAGGTACTCTGATTAAATGTTTTTCATACTATTGAAAATTTATCCAACTTAGATTTTTATTTGGTCACTGGCACCACTTCAAGATCCATCTTTGCTCTTTCTTAGCCAAATTGGTGGCTATGAATATTGCTGGCTATTGGTGACAAAGACCATGTCTACAGGTTCTTAAGACAGACTTAAACTCTAATGCCCTTCTCTTTCCCACTCCATTTTCAAATTTCAAAAAGTGAAGAGTTTTCAATACATTTTTCCTTTTGATTTTTTCCTCTACTTTGTTAGATCAGTCAAAGATATTGAGTGATATCTAGTTAAGGTGTCCTCAGAGGAAAATAAAAATGCTAGTCTTGTCCATTGACCATTTTTATATACCACAACACACCACAATAGGTTAGAGGATTTGTTTTGCTGTTTGTTGAAAGGACAGAGGTTGCCAGTCAGCCTAAACATAGCACTGTGACTTCTTCCACGCTGGAGTGAGGAACCCTTCAGCCAGTCATTTTTCAAATTATGTGCATCCGTGGAAGGAGTCTGGGTGCATCAATCTGTCTAGCAGGTGTCCTGCACTGCCAGTTCAGAGGTGTTCTGTGCAGGACAGGACTTCAGGTATTCCTTAGAGAAAGGACTTTGGAATGGGTAGCTTAGTGGTTCCATTTTGCCTCTTTTTGAAACATTATAACCCCGAAAGCCATTTCATCACTATGAGGGTTCAGGAAGTACAGAAAATAGAGTTGCAAGTAAGGAGAGGGGCATTGCAAGTAAGGAGAGGGGTATAACTTCAAGTCATGCATTTGTCTTATCCACCAGTGAAGTCATATGTCTGTGCACTCCTGGAAATGGATAACTACTTTTCTGACTGAGGCAAGAGACCAGCCCAGTCTTATTCTGCCGGTATGAAATTGGAATCTGTAAAATGAAGGAAGGTGGGAAAGTCAGTGAAAGAGAAGAAGCTTCCTAGAAGCAAACATTTCATCCAGTTGTTCTGCAAGTCTAGCAGAGTGGTAGCTGTTTTTATCACTTGGAGGCAGGGTAGAGAGGACATGAGGTCACTCAAAGGACACTAGCTTTTATTCACTGAACATGAAAATGCAGCAAGTGAAGCATGAATGCTTCCCATGAATCATAGTAGGAAATAAAAAATACACATGATTAGATAATGAGACCAGAAACAAAGTATTAACTGAAACCCCTGTGGGAGACTGAAGACTGCTTTTAAACAGGCATGGGGGGAACAGTAATTAAGTAATGTTAAACATATTAGGGAATCCTGCTGTATCCATCCATATGTTTGCATAACGAGTGAGCATTGGGTTTGAGTAGATTTTTGAGGTCTTTGGCTCTGTGTTAGCACTGACAGCCAGATTATCCTTTGATGAGGGACCCCACATTACATGAAGAAGTTGTCCCTGCTAGTTCACACTGTGGACAGGTGGCAGGAACACCACTGAAATACTGCATAACACATTCTTTGTTTCTTGGAAGAAGATTTTGTTTTCTGCTCATTACCTAGCTTCAGGTTATGCTTTTTCAGGCCATACCCTTTAATGATAGCCTCAAAGTTATCCTTCATCTCCAGAGCTTCCCAAAAGTTTGCACCCTCTGAAGGAAGCAGGGACTTGAGACCTTTATTTTGTAGCTTAACTCTGCATCAATATTTAGAGATGGAAATACCATCATCCCTGTGACCCCTGAACAGCTGAAGGCAAATGAATAAACACAGCTGTTGGTCCTAGATGGAATACAAAGCAGCTCAGAATGATGGCAAGATCACTGTCAAAATGCTGTGTGCTGGAAATAAGCCCACATGCTCATTTTGGTTTCAAATAGGAGCCCACTGGTGCTCTTATCAGTTCATCCCTACTAATCCTTATGTTGATGACTGAAAGATGAAATGTTATGATTATCTCAATTCACAGAAAATCTTGCTGAGAATAGAGAAACTGTTTAAGGAAGTTCATACCTTTATATGGTTATAGCTGCAGCTGAGACGTAGAGAATAACAAGTAAATATAAGCAAATGCCTAAGTAAGTCATCTATTGAGACAATCTGGGTAAGGAAAGGTTTATAAGTTTCTATTTCTTCCAGATGACAATAGATATGTTAAAAGACACCTAAAACTAGGATGGAACCACCCATATCTTAGAAAGGAGCTTGGGAGAGAGAGAAAGACACTGTTACAGGGTAATTTCAATATCTACGTAGGCCAGAAGATGAGATTGATACTGTGGTTGAAACATCAGGAGGGTAGTTCTGAAGCGGGTAGTTAAAATATGGGTTCTGAAAGAAATTTTTAAGAGCACATAACCCGTTGGTATTTTAGTATTTTCTTGAATTAATCTACAGATGCTGAAGTGTTTTGTGTTATATGTTACTTGAAGAAACTTTTTATAACTGGAAAAAATGTCGAAATTTAAGGATAGAGAAAAGTTGATGCATTCAAAATTTTATTTTTTTTTTTTAATATGTTGAAGAGCTCTTCTTCATATTACTGTTTGAATGACAGTGGGCTACCTGAGTAAAATAACATTTATATTTGAATTTTTTCCAAAATTTCTGTGAGGGAAAGGAAAAAAAGATCCAAGTTTCAATGTGCATGAAACCACGTTGAAGGAATTAAAATATTCCTGCTGTATGACTTTATTAACTTCTTTTTAATTAATTAAACAATGGTTTTATAAGTACAGAGTTGACTCACAAAAAAGACTATTACAATAATCTTCTTCATGTTAGATAGATTTTATAAACTTTGTCTTGCATATACTTCGCTAACTTTTTGTCAGCACCCTTATTGCAGAGAATGTGCTCATAAAAATTCTTCATTCTTTTTTTTTTTTCTGATAAAAATTATTAAGTAAACAGCAATAAGTTTAGAAGAAGATATCTCTCCTCCACTGCTACATGGAGTAGGGTTAGTAAGAGATCTTTACTTTTCCCATCTGCAAAAAAAAACTATAAAGAGGGTTAACAAAAGTAAATGGAAGATAATTAGTGTGGCTTGCCCTTGAGGCCAGGGTTTGGTTCACCGGCCCTTTTCATCTGTAACATAGCCTGTAAGTCATGGTGGAAAGGCTGTAGTGCAAAATGAAAATAGAAAAATGGAATTTTGACATTTGTTTTGATCAGTCATATAAAAAAGAAATTATAGACATAATGGAACAAAAAGCAAATTATGGAAAATTAATTTGAAATATAATCTGAGAAAGACTTTTCTGAAATGACAGAGGAGGGATATCAGTAGCGAATACCATCCAAAGTCATAGAAGATGGTTACAAGGTGTTGGGGAAAAAAGAGGTGGAAATGTGTCATTAGTTGAGATATAGCTTGAATTACCCTGAGGTTCTTGGAAATGCTCCTAGTCTTAGATATCACTGTTGTGATCTACCTGTTTTTGTTTTACTACTGGATAAGTCTTACTTAAGAAATGTAATGAGGCAAGTTTTTTCCTTTTATCATTCAATAGTAGAAAAATTAACCTGGTTTTAAGAACCTTTAAAACACTAGATTCCATATAATGATCTCACCTATCATGTTCCCTGTTTCCCATATAATGATCTCACCTATCATGTTCCTGTTCCCTATTGCAGCACTTCTAATTAACTCCCCTGTTAATGATTTAATACTCTTCATTTTGTAGTTTGAGAATATTATCGAAGATTTTATGAAATTTACTACCATTAATCCTACTAATTCCTTAAAGTCAGTCATTGCCTTTTTTAATTGTTAATGGCTCCATTAAGAGAGCGCAGCCAAAATACTGTATTATCCTGTTAAGCATTTGTGTGATCATCAGCATAAGACCTGGAGTCTTCTTATTCATTAATGATTTTTGTTCTTATATCCATGGGAAATAGTGAAATATTATCCCTACTCCATGTAAGGAGGTGTGAAACAGTAGATTATGTAGACCGTTCAAGATAGTATGGAAATCAAAAGACCAAACCTGTATCTCAGCTTGTGGTTGACCATATATCTCTTGACCATCATGTTATTCAGCATTTAAGAACTTAGGAAATGCTGAATTTGCAGCAAAATATCATAAAACATAGATTCGGGTTAAGGAATGGGAATATTCTTAATAATTTTTTCTGTGCTGGATAAACTTTCAGAAGAAAAGGTTTTTTTCTGTGTCCTTCTTTTGACTGGTTAATTGAAGGAAGGTGCAAAACAAGCCACAGGAAATGGTTATTCATGAAAGGGCAGCAGACATACGGCACCCCTCGCCAATGAATACAATGCAAAAAAATGCAACTGGAGAAGCAGCTGGAGAAGGGATCTACTATTATGCAGTGTAGAAAGCTAAATGTTTTTAATGGACAAATTTTAAAATATCTTTTTCCAAAAAATCTGTTTTCACACACGATCTAAACCAAGAGAAAACCAAAACCAAAATCCCAACAAGTAAACAAAACCAAACATTTTTGCTAAGAAACACTGTAATATGTTTTGGCTGCCTTATGTCCCTGTCCTCCTTGAAGCAATCTGTTTGGACAAAGTAGGGAGTCTGTGATGCACTCTGACTTCTGTCTTGCTTGGTTATTTGGTTTTGCATCTTGTTACAAGTAACTTGGACTAATAGCTCTTACTATTCTTGTATTAGCAGGGAAAATCAGTAATGAATTTTTATTCATCCTCTTTTTGCTTTTCAGGTTTTTATAGATCTGTAATATTTCTCCTCTGGATCATCTCTTTTCCAGAGTGGAGATCCTTAGTGACTCAGTTAATCTTAATATGGCAGGAAACAAAGGTACAGATCTCTGATCATTCTTTCCTCAATGTTTTGTAGTTCTACTGTTTTCTTAGAGATTAGGGGGTTATAGTTGAATTCAGAGTTTAAGACAAATCTAAACAAATCATGAATTTCTATAGAAGCATAATCATGTTTCTTGCTTCATTCTCTGTTCCTTGAATTTGGCCTTATGACTGAGAGGAAATACTGAGCTGGTGTATTTGTGGAAACACAAACATTCCTACTAAACCCTGTGTGATTTTTTCTGGGTATTTAAAGCAAAAATTCTTGCCTAGCACACTAGAAATTTAATTTCTTAGAACAGAAGAATAGTATGTATGGAAAGTAAGAGCTGAGAGGATGCAGACAGGGTCTAAAGAAGCACATCTAGCCTGTAAACATGAAACCAGGATTTTCCCTTCTGTGAAAATGAGCGACAGGAAAAACCCACCTAGTATTTACTATATTGCAAGCTAAACTCTGGATTTGAATCGCTTCATTATGTTTATGGTCCTTTTAGATGTAGCTTATAATGGGTTTTTAAAAAGATGAATCTTCCTACCATGCTATTTAGAATGTAGACCCAGAATCACTAGGTAACCAGAAAGCATCAAGGAGGCAGCATGTTTTAACACATATGACATTTGTCTAAATCAATCCCTTATAATATGGCAAATAACCCCCTTCAATAGAGTTGTAACATTTAGCACCTTTTCCATGTAATTCAGCTCATAGATGTCTAATTAAAGATCACTGAACCAAGTGTTTAAAAGGCAACCAATTTAATTGCTGTAATTGTATGATTTAGATGAATAGTAAATGGGCTAATGATACTGTAATATTAAGTGTTCAAGTTGGTGATCAAGTCAATTAAGATAAAATTGTAAAGCAGCAATCTACAAATAATGAGTGAAATCCTTCCTATTCAGAATTATGTTGATGGTAATAATATACAGTAACCTTATCACATTTTTGTACTTAATTTGATAGAAAAGAGCATATAGACAAATTTTAATCCTGCTGATCATGTGAAAAATCATTCTACCCATTGTCCTATGTCTTTCAAACAAATATACCGACTTAGCAGTTGGAGGCAGATTGTAGCAAGTGCTTTAAAAGGTCTTTATTTGAATTTTTGGACTGACCTGTAGTAGAGAGATCTTAAAAATCTGTATAAATCTGGGATGATTTCCCCTCCTGATAGCTCCACCAGAACAGCCAATTGCAGTACACCTTCAACTTTGTCAGAAATAGCTCTTCCTTTGCAATCTATCAGAAACAAACATTCACTAAATTCAGATGAGAATGTTGAAGGAACCTGTTCATCCTACTAACACAGCAGGTGTGTGAGAGAAAAAATGTACAGCAATTCAGAAAAACTGGAGATGCCTTGTCCTCAGGGTTTCAGTGGTCACTCTTGATATTCTTAAGTTCATACCTGGCAGTGTATTGGTGGCAATCTCATGGATGATCAGCAAGAGTTGACAGCATGGGGAACTCCAGGAAATCAATAATATCCCCTGTAAGTTCAGGGCAGATATGCAGATGACTGCTTCATTTCTCTTCCAGTTCCATTACCTCAGCTCCTCCCTCCTGATGTGAAGGAAGCTCAGGCTCGATTGTTTCTTGTTCTGATCATCTTGTTCTTTTGTATTCCTATGAGTCCAAGAATTGCAGCTCAGCAGGTGGAGAAGGAGCCTGTATGACAAATAAACTACTGGTTCTAGTATTAAAAGCAGGCAGTGATAAGAATCATTGTGTGATATTTGTTTTCCCTATTGCCAGTCACCAACAGATGTGTCTGAGTGACTCTATGCTATTTGAAAAGAACTTCAAGGTACATTCACAGTGTTGTCTAACAGGTATGTGAGCTGGAAAGGAAAAAATGCCTTCTTTATTAATGCTCTCACCAGTAACTCTAGAATGGAATTGCTTTAGATTAAACATTGAGCTCTCAGGTATCTTGTGTTCAATGAAATAAATTCTACCAAGTTGGACTAGTACTGGACTGTTTCATATAAGTTAATCCATTTTTCTATTAAAGGTATTTTAGTTCTCTGAAGACTTTGCTCAAATTTGTTCGCACTCTGCAAAGAGTTTCATGGGAAGGGTCAGGTTTTATAAACCAAAAATTTGAACGTGACCTAGAAGTTAAGGCAGTTTCCTGGAAACCTAAGCTAAATTCTCCTTTCTTTCTGATTCATAGATGATCTCTAAAGCAAGATCTCACTGTCACAGGAGGAGTGCTACAGCCTCTGGACTTCCAGGTCTTTTGGAATGGATTCAAATGCCACTTAATCCAGTCCATATGCTCCAGATTTGCTGACGGAGATTAGGTCAAGTTTTTCTTGTAGGTGGCTTGCATTGATTGGTTTGCAAGCCTGCATGGTTTTACTGTTTTGATATTAATACTTAGGTGTATTATGCAAGTGGAAACTCACACAAGACATTGCTAGTCCATTCTCTGATGGTATGACATTGCTGTGGCAAGCCTTTATTTGAGTTTTCCAGCTGAGAGAAGAAACTACAGAATCTGTCTGGATGGAGAATTCCTTTGTTTTTCATTTCCCAGAAATGCTAGGAAGTAGCTTTAGAGTAGGAAATGTTAAATTTTGATTTTTGAAAGACTATGTTTTGCTCAATTAGTATTTTTCTATTTCTTTTGCTGGCTACAATACATCCTAGATTAAATATATAAGGCATGCTGATATCCAGGCATAAGCTATGGATCGATGGAAATAAAGTTTCTACAAAAGCATATTTAAAAATAATTTTATGTAAAGTGGAATTATAGAACATTGAGTAATTAAAGAACATAATGTAACAACCTTTCATGCTATCTTGCTTCTTATTAGCCATACGTACCTTAGTGTTATTCAAGGTGTCTATATTGTGCTTTTTTCTGAGTATGCAGTTGTTTTACAAATTGTTACTGGATCTTTATGTAAGGCTGAATGATCAAGATAACAGACGAGGGTTATTGGTAGGTCTGCATGAATTCACTTATAAACAGGAAAAAGAACCTTAAAACTGCAACACAACTAAAGAATATGTGTATTCTCCCAAGCACAGCAAACAAGTGTGGTGCCTGAACCTGCTGCAGGAAAAAGCTTCTAAATCTTCCAAGACCTAACAAAAGAGATGTAGTAGAGCAAAATTAAGTCTGTGCTCAGCATGGACTCATCAGAGCTGTCAAGAAAAAAGGCTTGTCCCCATGGATGTTGTATTACCTACTCTTAAAAGGCAAACCAGCTTGTCCATTATGAGCTCCAGTATCTCTGTGTCGTGGCAGGTTAACATGCCCAAACTGCCAGTCCACGTTCCTTCTTAGAACTGGTTCCATTGAACTTGATAATAAATTGAGACAGGTGCTAACTCTTACAAGAGAAATATTTTCCCTTGACTGTTCCTTGTTGTGGAATGAACTTCTGTAAAATAAATACTCATAAGCATGGTGAAACTTTTCCTACAGACAGTCAATGTATCATAGTAATAAGTTTGTATGCTGCTAAGCAATTTTCTATCCGATCAAATTAGCATAATTTTTAATTGAATCTTATCATTTTCCTTTTTTATTTTTTAACTAATGCAGCTAAACTATAATTACATTAGTCTTTCTCATAAAGCATGATAAAAGAATACTAATCAGGCAGTAAGGAAGTATGATGCAGAATTATTACCTGGAGAATGGATAGAGGATATAAATTTTTTCCTGGGTTGGAAGCCCTGATTTTGTCCATTCCTTCTACAATTTTTTGCTTATTCCTGCTACTATCTTCCTAGATCTGGATCTGGATCACAAGACAAGTTGCTGTAGGTTGCTGACTATAGTGCCAAGGGATATATAAGAACATGTTTGAGGTTAGGGAGATTCATAAGCATTTTTCTGTATGAGGGCAGAATACAACTCATCGCTCATCAGTATTATGATTTCAATGAATCCTAAGGAAAAGTGCTTGTTTTCAGGCTGTCATTACAGTATCTCCTCACAAATGTCCTCTCCTGGTAGAAAATCAGCACAAGTATCTGGATATTTTTACCTTACTGAATTTGTCCATTATTTACTCTTTGTCAATAGTGCACACACTCTTAAAATATAATTTCCACGGCTAATGACTCCAATGTATGGCCTTCCTTTTGGAAAGGCCTCTCTCTCAACTCTGGAATTTTTTCCACAGCACCTGTAAAACTTATGCTTTGTTTTTAGGCAAAGTCTCTCACATATATACATTTGCTTTTCCACCACTGCAAACAGCTTTTCATTGACCCCTCTTACTTTCAATACATTGAAGCAAAGGTCATATTCTACCCAGACCATATATATCATTTTATCTTTTTTTTTTCCTGTCATTTCCTTTTCACTGATTTTGTTTCATAGAAAACAAAATCTCCTTTTGTTCATAATTTTCAAATCCTTTCCTGAATCTTTCCTTCTTTTCTCTTATTATCTCTTACCATTGTAGAAGGCAGCATCAGATGATTTTTCTCCCATCTCAAACTATGCAAGATACTATTCCTTGTCCTCAACAAATTACATTTCCCAATTTTCTAATTCTCACTGTCACTAAATTTATGTTCAGATAGGAGAAACACCACATGTATATTTATATAGCCCCCATAAATTTTCCCCTTCAATTTGCTTCTAGAAATACTCTATATTCTTCAGTCTTTAAACCCTCTGTAACCTTTTACTTCTTTCTATGGCTTTGTTTCTGTGGTCTAAGGATCCAAGGCTGGGATCTGATGTGGTTCAGCTGTGTAACTTTGGCTCAGACTTCAGAGGAAATAGCTAAGCTGTGAAAAGCAACTGTGAGAAAGGCTCTAGAGCTGACCCATAGAAGATAACAAAGATAAATTAGAGACAGAAGTAGTTGTTGAGATGAAGATTGCAGAATTCAAGACAGAAAACATTACAAAATACGAGATCCCAAAGCTAAACACAGAGAACTGACAAAGTTGGTGGAAGATGGAAACTCAGAAACATGGGAAAATACAATTCAGTGAGAACTGGAGGCTACCCTTTCTCCTGATTCATGCCTGCTTGGACATCAAAGAGTATTCAGGTAACTTTCTAGGACAATGAACCAAAGCTTAGGCAAGGAGCTCCTTAGATTTTAGCCATTAAATGTGCTAGCCAATAAATACCTGCTTAATTATTGAAATTGTGCGTATTATGTTGTGGTTTAGCCCTGGGAGGCAGCTTGGCCCCACACAGCCACTTGCTCACCACCCTCTCTATCCCAGAAGGATGCAGGAGATAATTGAAAGTATAAAAATGTAAAAATGTGTAAAAAATTTGTGGGTTTTCATTCAACAGTTTAAAAAGGAAAGCAACAGCTGTACATGTAAGCAAAGCAAAAATAAGTAATTAATTCACAACTTTTCATCAGCAGGCAGGTTTTCAGCCATCTCCAAGAAAGCAGGGCTGCATCATGCATAATGATTACTTGGGACATACTCTTAATCTCAGCTACTCATTTTAGCCCTGCTTTATGAAAAAATATGGACACTTGATGGAGTAATACATATCATACTAAAGTTGAAATTATTGAAATTACTTATATGACTCAGTCTAGATATGCTGATTTCTTGTAATTGACTGTGAAAAGAGACGTAGCTTTCAAGTTCAAAATTGTGTGTCTAAATTATCTGAAGTGAGCTAACACCAGTGCCTTGCTTTCTGAGATTCCTATATTATTTTTTCATTTATTCTCATTCGTTCCTCTGTCAGTATCTACCTTTTGTCTTTTGTTTTAATATATGTCAGTTCTTTGTTAATAAGAGGAGTCTTATAATTGAAGTAGGCAGTATTGTTTCAAGATACTTGTTGCTGGCAGAGGGAGTAAGAATCTAGGTGATCCTTACATTATCTTCTAAAAAATTCTTAATATGGGACAGTGAAGGGGCCTGAAATTTAGTATGCTATGTAAAGCATCAAACAAAATGAAGTATTCATACATGCTGAAAGCCTCTGGCTTTTATCACAAGAGAAGTAATAAATCATTTCTGAATCTTGATCAAATCATATCTTCACTTTTTTCCTATTTAAATGTCACTTGCAGATTAAATTGGATCATGAGGGGATTTTTTTGTTCTTTCTTTTTCTGCTTTCTCTAAACTTTTTGTAATATTATTTTAAAGCAATAACCAACTGTTGAATAATACGCGACATTTGGATTTCCATCAGAGAATACCAATTCTACTTCCAGTCCTTCAAAAGGAGCTAGGATATAGAAAATTTAAAGAAGAAGAGGTGAATAAATGAACATTATTTGAGTGTAGTTCCCTGACCGTCTAGGAATGGCTGAGGGAAGTATATTTGTCAATATAAAAGGAAATCAGATACTTTTGTTTCCACATACATAAAAATGGTTGTTTACACATTGAAGAGCCTTTGACAAGTACATTAAATAATATTATTAAAGATATTTTTTAACTAGGGAGATTCCTGTGGGAATACATAGCAAAATGTGACAAGTTAATATTATTTACAGTCAATAATGATGCAATTATGGATCAGGTACAGAACAGAGGCTGCAAGAGGAATTCTTGAGAATGTGGGACTGTGTGATTTGCACTGGTAACTTGAGCATAAATTCCAAACACATATATGATTTCAAAGAAAAATGATGAGCTTCTACAGGTAGATAACTAGAAGCCCCATGAAGATACATTTTTTTCTTTTTCTCCCACAATAATTTTGTCTCCATATATTAATACTTTAAATTGTTCTAGAACTCTTAATTACTCCTTGCACTGTTAGTATTCTCACATGGGGTACTTTTCAATAAAACTCCCAGCTGGATCAGGAATTCTCAAGAAGGAGTGTAGCTTTACTTGGAAGTCTCATTCCACATTTTATTGGGAAAAGAATCAATACAGCCAGTATGCACAAATAAATATCACTAAAAACAGCTCTCCTTTATTCTGGAAGATAGCCAAAGCCCTAGGGGAGCTATTATCTCATGCCTCTGGAAAAGAAAAAGTCAAGTGTCTGCTAGAACTTAAGGACAAAGGAACCTGAGTCTTGACCCTAAAACAACTTTTAAGTTCTTGTTGTCAAGATCAATAAAAAAAAAAAAGTTTCTATTGAAAAAAAGTAAAAACATCAAAACTCAAACAACAGTATTTTTCCTAGGAATAATATATTTATTTTAACAAATTACTGGTCCAGGAATGTTAGATAAAAAGCTTGCCAGGAGTACACTCAGTTAAGAAAAGATTGAGATGATACAAAATACATCTTTATTTGAATTATGTATCAAACAGTCTCTATAGCTATGCCTTTCTAATTGTTTAAGTAAATAATTTGAAATGCCGTCTTTCTGAGGGAATGTTTGATTTAGCATACAAAGCCCATCTGGTTAAAGGAAAGAACTTATTTTGCCAATCCAAACTGAAAAACAAAAATCATGTTTGGAGCTGACCTACTGATGACTCATATAGCTGGCAACTTTTGTTCTGGCTTTTTGCTCTAACTCCTCTGTTTTATTGAAAAATTTCGTTACGAGTGGTTATCTCATCAAATATGAGTACTTTCAAAAGTAAAGCTCTAAAAATCTGAATTATCTCTCCTAAATCCAGCAAGTTTTGGGTTTTCCACTCTTTTCTCTAAACCAAATAGAAACACAGCAACGTGTAATGGAAGGGATCTTAGAGACCATTGTTTTATGGACCCCCTGCCATGGGCAGAGACACCTTCCACTAAACCAGGTTGCTCAAACCACCACCAATGTGTCCTTGAACGTTTCCAGGAATGGGGCTGGCACAACTTCTGGAATCCTGCCCATTGCCTAGCTAGTCTATGAATAAAGAATTTCTTCCTAATAGCTAATTTAAATCTCCCTTCTTTTAGTTTAAAGCTGTTCTCCCTTGTACACTCACTACACGTCCTTGTCAAAAAGTCCCTTTCCAGCTTTCTTGTAGCCCCCTTTAGGTACTGGAAAGTGTTGTCAGGTCTCTCTAGAGCCTTCTATTTTCCAGAAGGTGCTATAAAATCTCCATAGCATCTTCTCTTCTCCAGACTGAAAAAGCCAAACTCTCTCAGCCTTGTCCTCACAGATGCTCCAGCCTCCTGATCATCACAATAGATGATTGATAGATTTGAAGATACTGAATAGAGAGATAGTTTTGACCCACTTGTCCTAAGAAGGATAGTACAATATTGATCCAACTCTCTGGAACAAGCTTGTAGCAGGATCTGGTCAGATACATTTGAAACACAAAGATTTGGTCAGTTCAAATCTTGCAGTACTAGTAGCACACGGCACAACACCTTAAGTGCTAAAACTTTTGAGGGATTAAGAAAGGATTTGAAGTGCAACAAGAAGATTATCTCAAAATTATTCTCTTCATTCATGGTAGCAGGGCGGAAAAGCTAAAAATATGTTCTTTATCATGGGTAGTGTCAGTATCCAGCAATCTGGAATCACATTGGCATGAAGTATTTTCAAGAAAAGAAAGATGTTGTTAACACAAGGCTTATTTAAATTAATCTGTAGAAACTTACTTATTGAATCCATTTTTGAGTTGATAAATCTTGAAAATTGGTCTCTCAGCAGTTTGACGTGGCCTGATAAAGGCATTATGGGACTTCTGTGGACTTTTCTCCAGCCAACAGTGTCAGCGAGGAAATGTGGTCTAGATTATTGCACAAACACTAATGCAGTTATAAAAAATACAGTCAATATCTTTATGATGATGACTGGAACAGAGTGTATAGTGGGAGGAATGGGATTTGAGCACTTTCACCTACAGTTCCAAATATTTTGTCTATAATGATGTGTTGTATCCTGCTATTGTTTTATATGCTGCTTAAACATTGTGTTATATCCTGTAATATTTGTGAACTAGCAAAACACTGGAGTTTTTTTCCATCACTAAAAGGCCTCAGATCAATATTAACCTGAACTATTTCTTTTCTGCTGGGGGCTGAGGTGCACTTCCTTGTGGTTGCTGCATCCCCACAAAAGGCAATCATTGATACCATCTCTTGACTCAGTCCATGGGGTTTTAATGTATGAATGATTAAAGCAATAAAAAAATGATTGCTACTTTTAAAGCGATAATATTGGCTCAAGTGCAATCTCCAGCTCAGTGAATTCCTAAACTGCTGAAAGATGTGAAGGTATCACCATGGGGACAATGATTCTATACCTGTCACCGGATTCCTTCTGTGTCATTTTTCTTTTTATGCCATTGATCCTTACTTGATTTCTGGCAGCAAAGTCTTTGCTATAGTGAAAGTAAGTTGGGAGAAGGAGGAGAAAGAGTGTGAGTCTAAAGAAAATGTAATTCAGGGTCATTTTTGAATGGCTGTCCTCCTTGACACAGTCTGGCAAATGCAGAAGCAGGTGAGGTTCGTTCTGGGGTATTCTGTATGAATATGAAGGATCAGTGTAATGGTTCTTAACATGTTAAACTTATTCTCACTCTCCTATCTTGGTTTGAGCTTCCCATGCACACTGAAACTGTTGACAGAGAAACCAAGAATCCAATAGCCCTGAGTCACCATCTGGGGAATAAAAGATGTTTCCAAGTTAAATTTCTGCCACCAAATACCTTTGTGAGAAGAAAGCAGCCCGTGGCCTGATTCTCTCTCCTGTGGCCTGATTCTCCCCTTTTCTAGTACTCCTTTCAGCTCTCATTCAGCATCTGACCTGATGAGAAATAATTCCTTTCTATTCTGCCCTTGGCACCTTTTTTTATCTGTTCGACTTGGCTAAAAGCACAGCACAAGTAAGATCTCTTTGTCTTTTCTATCAGTAAGTTGAATTGATAGAGACTTCTATAAATAATTAAAGCATGATAATTGGCAGAACATAAACGTATGAATATTTCAGGATTTTGACAATAGCTGACAAATGCAAGAACATGCAGTGCAAAGAACTGTTTGTGTGGGTCTTTTATGACCTCTGAAGTCTCTAAAATATTAAATTTTTCAGATATGAGCAATATTTTCACTTTTTTTTTTTAGGATTAGTAATGACCCCAAAAACCCAAACCTTCTGGTGAAATATCCAAGATGAAATCCAAGAATATGAGTACTTATGTCTGCATGAGAGCTCTATCCAGTCTTTTTATGAAATATTTTCATGTTAGGTCCCCAAGGTACAGATATATCTGTTAGAAATTCTTAAGGAGAATTGATTCATATTCTAAATCCCTCATGTTAAAAAAAAAAAAAAGAAAATCTCCATATGCTGAGAACTAGAATTCTACTAGAATTTAATGCTAGTACATAGTGATCATATTAACTTACAGCAGACTCTCTGCTGTGACAATAACTCTTCACTGTATTTTATATATATATATATATATATATATATATATATATATATATATATATAATATATATATATATATATATATATTTATATATATATATATATAAAGAGGTTTTTGGGCAGTCAGCTACAAGCAACACTGCTAAAACTGACTTCTAGCTAACCCAGAAGAGCTTTCAAGGACACATGAAAAGCTTCCTCCTCTTTTTTAATGCTCAGAGAAAATAACCTGAGTCTTTGCAGAACGCTACTGGGACACTGAAGTTTTGCAATCATCTCTCATTGCTTGCAGTGTATTCCCTCATCTGTCCACATGTAGAAAGCTGGATATAGGAAGAGCTCACTGCATGTGTGATTCTGGTTTGGGTGTGTGTCCTCACAACAAGAAAAATGGGCAAGAACTTATTCATAACAAAAACTCTGAATGAGTTAAGCAGTGCTTACTAAACTATGTTGCACTGTTTTTCGAATTACGTTCATTATCTCTTGTGGTTTTGTAGAGATACAATGGCAAGGTTTCTTCACAAAATGAAGCACATTTAAATACTGAATGGAGAAAAATACATTAAGGAATAATAAGGATAAGAAATGGTTCTTATTTTTAGATTAAGTTGGCTGAATCTGGCATTTATTCAAAAGTATGTGTTGTTGGACATCAATTACTCATTGATTGAGAGTTAATATTTATTGAAGAGCTTACTGAGTAAATAAATTACCTTGCATATAGTTGTCCAAACCTTAAGGCAGCTAGGAATGACAGGGGACAGGAAAGACAACCCACAATCAAGTGAAGAAGTGGGAAATTGCGTTTGCAAGCAAAGAGGACAGATGGTTTTCCCAGATGAAACATTGAAAAAAACACAAAACAAGAGCCCCAAGAGTTCTTACACAAAGGAAAAAAAATTTATGAGATAAGATGCAGATGCCTTCTGGAGGCTTCTGGGAAAAGGACAGCATGAATGGATACCTCTCTGAAGAGCTTGTAAATAATCCGTGCACCATAGGGAAAACCAGGAGGTCTGTGCACAGTTTTAGGGCTGCCATCTCACTCAGTGGGTGGACAGAGGGGTTGCTCACACAGCTGCAGTCCTGTGATGGATATAGGCTCTTTGGAAGGACAGAATAGGAAGGCAAGAAGGAGGATTTGTCCTTTGTTTGAGAGCAGAAGGAACACATGGAACTGTGTCTGTGCACAGGAGAGGAGCCAGTCAAGAGTGTATGGGTCAGGATTACAGCACAAATCAAAAAGAACAACACTTGTTGGTATTTTCTTCAGGCCACCTGATCAGCTAGAGATAGATGAGGCCTTCTTCAGACAAAGTGGAGAAACCTGGTTTTCACAGGCCCTGTTAATAGTATTCCCCCTATTCACAGGGGGAATACTATTAACCCAGAATCTTATGGAGGGACAACCTAACAGGACACAAGCAATGCAGGATGTTTCTGGAGTGCATGATTGACAGCTTCATGGTGCAAGTGAATTATTAGCCTGTGATGAAAGATGGCCTGATGATCTGATACTTAACAAGCAAGGAAGAATGGCTCTGGTATGTCAAAACTGGATACAGTCTTGGATGCAGTGATGTTTTTAATGGTGGAGTTCAGAATTCTGAGAGTAATAAGCAGGTTGAAAAGCAGGATCTCAACCATGAACAGGAGGGGAGTAGTCTTTGGCCTTTTCTAGGTCTTCTTCCCTCTTTCATGGTCTTGAACAGATGATAAGTAAAGAGGAGTTGCTTTATTTTCAAGAATCACTCCCTCCAAACCCAGGAATGGAGCATCCTGATGTGCTGGAAGGCAAGCACAAGTGGTAAAAATACTCACACTTGATGTACTTGATGGTGGGGATTAAAGAAAATGGAGCAAGACCTCTCAGTGGTGATCAGTGGGCCCAAACTGAAATTTAAGGAATTCCACTAGAAAATATGGGTTTTAATTATTTCTTTATTACCGTAAGCTTATACAGATTGCCTGGAGATGTTTCAGAGTCTCCCTCCTTGAGGTATTCAAAACCCAAGTGGATGTGACCTTTACCAGCCTGCTCTCTTCTGACCCAGCTTTGAGCAAGGCTTTGGACCAGATGGTCTCGGGGGGATTCTTTCCCACCAGCACCATTCTGTAATTCTGTGTTGTTCCTGCTCAGGCAGGCACTCTGACCAGCTGCATCTGCTCTGTTACAGCTAACAGAGCTTCCAACTGTTTCATCTGAACCCCACTCTTCCAGCAATAGCACCTGTTCTTTGGTTATTTCTCATCTTAAACAGCAATTCATGTAGCATCTGGGATTACTTAAGGACCTTGTTGCTCAAAGGAGAAATCTCAGTTCTTACTTTCCCCAATGACCTTTATAGCCCAGTATTGCAAGCCTCTTTTGGGTTAAAGAGAACATTTACTGAGGAACATTTAGACATAATTAATTGCTCCCAATTTTAATATATATAAAAGATATTAAATTTCCTCATTTTTTTATTACTTGCTCCTTTTGAAAAGTGATGCCTTAAATATTATCAAATAAAAATTTTAAACAGAACAGATTTTGCACCTGGCTCCATTCCCCTTAGTTATTGAGGCACTAAAAAAGAAAATCACAACTTTTTCTTTGTTTTCCTTCCTGTGCTTTTCATTGCTATGTTTAGCTATTTGCCTTGCACACGTACAGGTACATGTTCATGGCAGCAGTTTTCAAAGTTCCACAGTATAACTCATACTGAGTTCAGGATGAACTAAATATTATATTAATATTTATATTGATAAATATAAATATCTATAATTATTAGTATCCATATAAATTCCTAGTCAATAAGTAGGTAATATTCCTAAATATTATATAAACACCTGAATATTATATAACAGTTGTTTTGCAAAATGTTACCGCTTCAGGAGAGAAAGGTATTTTTGAAAGCATTTTCCATCCATTTTCTTCTAAAACTGCTACAGTGCTTTCTGTGAAAAAGGAAGCTGGGTCATGCAATGTAAAAACAGTGGTGCTTTTTGGGATGGCACCTCTCATAGCATGAGAGGCTGTGCTAAAAAGGGGATGCTGATAAGATAGATCATGAGTATTACAATCAGATAGCTCTGCCTACGGATTTCACCATTTCACAGTGGAAAGCAAACCCTAGCCATCAAGGGTGCAAAGCTCATTGAAACTTCCCTATGTGCTTTGAGCAGCTTGAAACCAGGAATATGGTTTTGCATTTTTCTTCATGTGATCTCACTGTGCTACTGATGAAGGGTTTCTCTTCTCCTACACTTTTCCCACCTCCTCTCCTAATTTACAGACAGGATAGCTTCAGCTGCTGTCCTGCTTCACTTCATGGATTATGCTGCTGCAAGTGAGGCAAACAGCTCCATTAATTAATATAAAATAATCTCTTTGGTATTCACAACACCCTTCATTCACCATGGAGCCAAACAAGTGCCAGCCCAAAGGGAAGTCAGGTTTGTGTGACTAAGGTGAGCGGCAGACAGGAGGAAGCCTTTTTGGCATGCCTTAGATCTATTTAAGAACAAGTCTGAAGAACTTGATCTTCTCCCTGGCTATATGTCCTGAGATCCTGCATGGTCTGAGATCTGCTCTAACCTGAGAAAAACCAGGAAAAGTTTTAACATTCAGTCTGGAGAGCACAGAGTGGTACAGTTAAAGGAGACAATTTTGCTGTTTGTAGAATGTCAAACATCACAGCATTACCATGTGGGAAATTGCTCAAGTACCAGGGTTGGCAGGGGTGGATGTGGGAGAGATGTGTGATCTGTGCAGCAAAAGATGAAGGTCTTGCAGCAGTAGCACTCATATTCATGATGATCTTGCTTCACAGGTTCTGTTGACTTGACCTGTCATTCTGTGATAGATGCTCTTAACTGATAGACATTTCCCCATGGGATAATATTATTCCCAAATACTGTTGTGTCATTTGTGTGGTGCTGAAGCAGTCTAAACTTTCCCTGGTCGGTAAATCAGTCTGTCTGCTGACCCAATAAAAGAGGATTACCCTCTCCAGTGTGTTCCTTAGACGTCTGTGGGCTTTGGATATAAAACACAGTATGTCTTATTTAAACATTGGTATAAAATTTGATTTGTTATTTCTTTTTCAGAATAGTAATACAGTGGGGGGTCTAAAGACCAGTGACTACTGTAATTGTGTCTATGATGATGGCATTTGTGGGAGACACAATAGGAGGATTGGATTACATCAATCTGGTAACTAATGAGTATAAAAAAAGAATTCACCTCCTAGACTGACCGTCTTTATGTAAAAGATAAATATCGTGTCCCATGTCTGATTTGGTCTTCAGCATATGTTTAGGAATAGCCTTTTGCTCTCACTGAAGAGAGAAGGATGACCTCCAGCATATAGAGAGAATAACTGGAATGGCTTTGTCCTTGTCTTCTTTCCTCTTTCCATGTTCTCCAGTGATGGTCAAGGGCATTAGTCTTTTTTGGAAGATTCTTGAGAAGACCAAAGTCTTACACACTAGACACTGAACTAGAACACATGGAATTTAAAATAATTTAGCAATTCAACTAAAGAGATCCTGAGTTTTCTGTACCTGAAGTCTTTAAATAGGAAATAGCATAATGACTCATGCCTGTTTGATTATATATTTTTTAAATGAAAAGTCAGGCTTCAAGACAAAATATTTTTCCAGTCTACAAATGACCTTGCCTTTCACAGGGCTCAGTTTCTGTTTGCTCAACATTTTTTTTCCCACTGAAGTTCTGCAATGGTAGCAGTTTTCCTCTGCATCTCATGGCAAGACAGCAGTTTATTCAGCATGCTAAGCAGGAAACATGGTTCTCTCATTAAGCCTTTTCTACCCAGCAAGGAAACTGAATGTGTGTCTGTCATCTCAAGGTAAAATAGGAACCATTGATTCCCGGTGCCTGGCAGGGATTATTTTGTGCCATGTAACATGAAGATGAATCTTCCTTGCAAAATTTATCCTAGCAAAGAGTGTGTGATGGAATGCTTGGAAACAACCAGCTGGAGAAAATATATGTTGTTAAGTGTTGATAGAAATAGGGTAGTTAACAGAATTTGTTACATGCTCTTTCCCCCCCACTGAAACATCTTGTAGTCTTTCTTTTCAAAAGTTTCTTGTATCAAGCATCACTTGGCTAGCATTCTTCAGGATTTCTCTTACCTTCAATTAAGTTCTTTCTGTAATTCTGCCATCATCTCTGCCTTACCTTTTGACCCATCTTAACAGTCTGAGATCAAAAGCTGGTCAAATCCCACCTTAGGTTACAGTACTGAAAATATTTCTGAAAAATTTTATGGAAATTGAACTTTCCTAGCCCATACAATTATCTAAGCAAATAAATGTTCAGGACTAAGGCCAAACTATGAGAAGGTCCAGAGTTTCCAGTACAAATCCAAGTACACTTTTTTGAATTAACAGTAAGGATTAAACAGAGTATGTGAAATTCAGATACCTAGGGAAGAGTAACAACCAGACACAAGAAACTCTTGCCTCAGAACAAGGATTGCTTGTAAGAATTAGAAATGAATAAAAGCAATCTGAATATGGCTTTCTTACAGAAAATTACGACTTAAAAATGACAATTAATTTCTCTTTTTACTTTTCTAATAAAATTTGAGTTTGGAGGGCAGAATAGTAAATTCAGATGTAAAGCAAGGACTATTTTGAAAAGCAAAGGAGTATGTGGAAAAGATAATTTTCGGAAGAAAATAGATAATTATCTATTCTAATAAAAGTGGTTTTGGTGGGAAAAGAAAAATATCTATAATTAGAAGCTATTGAAGTTAGCATTTGCTCAGTTCAGTGTTGTTATATATATTATTGATGGCGTTAAGGCTATTATTTAGCATTCTAAACCACATTTTAAGGACTTCATATTGATATGCCATGCTGTTGAGGAGCATTGTTATGGTATTGAAGCTTATTTAAGGCTTTCATAGTCTTTTCTCCTCGTGTGCCATTGTTGTTTTGGCTTTGACTGTGTTTCAGATCCATTGCTGAACAAAGATACTGCAGACAGGCAAAGAACTGTAATGGCTATTGATGAGGCTGTGCTGTGGTATATAAAGCTGTGGAGTCCTACACAATATACTGGGGGGTGATGGAAGGCAGATAAACCAAGAGAGCTAATTAAATGATTTTTTCTCTCTATCAGGATGAAGAAAAATATATATTATTAGCAGGCTTTTGAAATGAGAATTTACTTTCTATTATCTGAATTTCCTGCAGTTTTGGGGAGAGTTGCAGTATGCCTCTGCTTAGCATGTCATCAACTTGTCTTAACCAAATTGAAGCTTAACTCTTTAAACAGGGAAACGGTAATTTGCACTGAAAGTGCAAAAAAAATTACTAAAGAGAACTAGTACCACAGTGACAAGCAACAAAGGGGGAAAGAGAGAAGGATTCTGAAAGTGAAAATACTTTATAAAGGAAAAAGAAACAGTTAAAAAAGAGGCAGAGTGAGTAGTATTAAAAATACCATCTCTGAAGCAAAGAATTAGAAAACAGGAACTAAACCCTGCTTTTTTATTTTGTCTTGTGCCTAACACATATAAAATGGAGGAGATTGACAGCTTTGAAAATTAAAGCTTACTGTTTAGGATAATAATTTTCAAATTGGATCTCTTTATATAACAGTCCTTTCTTCCAGAATTGTTGTGAAGTTCTTTAATAGAGCAAAGGCAGGCACTGCAGCTGGGGAAACCTGGAGTGGAGCAGTACCAGCTACCTCAGAATAGTCCAACAAAAGATTTCTCTTTGTAATATAAAATATCACATCAAACTCAGTTGTCATTTCCTCCTGTTTCCCCCTGGTTTTCTGGACTTATACTACTGTAATAAGGGACAAGATTTCAGCAGTCCACTTCTTTCATGTCAGAAAACCAAAAAGATGGGACCAAGACTGAAGACTGCAGATCCAGTCTTGTACTTCTCATTTTCCTCTGCAAGACAATAAATATATTGAGCTCGCTGGGAAAATAATTCCCATTTCTGTTCAGATATGCAAGAAAGCTCGCCTGCTTCTCTTCTCAGTGCAGTCTGTAGCTCCAAATTTAGAGAGGAGGGAAAAGGGAAGCCACCAGGGAACCCTGGCTCCAGCCAGCCCTTCACACTTGGGAATGTGGGAGGGAGAATTGTTATGTCTTAAACAGAAGCTTCCAAGATTGCAAGAAATAGCTCTCCCCATCACAAATAACCTCTGATCTGCTCCCAGGATGGCACAGTATCTGAAGCCTGTTATGCACTAAGGTGAAAGAGGAGGGGAGTGAATCTCCAGCCATCACAGGCAGGAATGTTTATTGGAAGGGAAGAGTTATGAATTTAGTTATAATACTATTTCAATTGCAAGGAACATTCCTACAATCCAGACAAACCCCAAGTGACATGTGAATCAGCTTCCTCAGTGCTGGGAATGTGAAAGCTGTGACTGCATCAGTTCTCCTCCTTCCAGCCCTGCTGAGTGCAAACACTGGAGAGTAGATGGTTGTGTTTCCAAAGGAAGCATCAGAATTTCCAGTGACTTTTGAACAAATCCAGACTCACTGGAATACACACTTCTTTTAGCAAGAGATCCTAATGAGTTTTGGGCAGGCTACGGGTGTACAAATGGACCCAGCACTGCCACAGCATTTAGGAAATCTCACTTCCATTCCTTTCACTTCAAGGCTGTTATGTGCGACTGTGAAGACTTTATCTGTTTTGGTCCAGCTTGTCCCTTCAGGAAGAAACCTCAGTTGGTTTGTGAAAGCCTCTCATGAAATTTGGCCATGTCCCTGTTGCTGCCCATGCTTTCAGAGAGCCAGTATTCCTGTCACTGGTAAAAAGCTCAGGTCAGACTGCTTTCTGTTCAAAAGACAAATGTCTGAACCCCACTTGAACAGAGGCCTTGTGCTGGCTCTCTGCTCTTTGTATTCCATTGGGTGTTCTTTATCCTTCAGAAAAAAAAAACAATCCATACATGTCAGAAAGACAAATGCAAAAGCAAAATACTTCTCTTTGCTTGGGTTAACTGCATAGATCTTGAATTGTTTTGGTCCATTTAAACATTACAATACCAAAACCAGCAATCAGCTCCTCTGGATAATTTTAGAAACTGTCTTTCCTAAAGCCAGCAGTGGTATAGTAGCATGAGAGTAATGAACAGTGACAAATTATTTGTGCTATTTCCAAGGGAAACTGTTGGCACTAACTTGATGCAGAGTCTTTGTTACCTTATGAATAAGAAGCGCAGTTAATATATTATACCCCATGTGTCTTCCAACCCTACCCAGAAAATAATTACACTTTATGGAAAGTTAAGTAGGCAGCAAACTAAGCAGTATGAAAACCACATACAGTAATACTCCGTTGGCTGCAAACACTGAACAGTTGTTTTGTCCTTCTACTTTGGAGAACTTCATAATTATACATTTAGTGCTACTGAGGGATCCACTGTGCAATTACACAGCCCAGCAATAATGGCACCAGTTACTGTGAAAATACAGGGAGCCTCAGGAGATTAAAACAAATGCATCAGCAGCAATATGTAGAAACAAGATGAGAAACAAGTGGGTCCAGGTGTTACTCTGGTAGAGAATTTATGGAGATTTGTTCAATTAATACAAAAGGATTAGGGCAGTGGCTTTGTCCTCCAACAGACGTGGCTTTGACCCAAAGCCTCCAAAGGGAGTTGGTCTATTTCAGTAGGAACCATGGCATCAGCTACCAGGGGAGACAATGGCAGGGCTATTCATCTGCATAGCCTGTTTCCGGCATCACACGGGGCTAGGAAGAGGTCTGAAGGAGGTGTGAGTCCTAAAGGGATTGGAATGGAGTTTGTGTCTTAAAACACACCTATTAGAGTATGAAGAGAGTTCTCACTTCCAAATTGTCTAAGCATCTCAAAGTCATTACTAAATCTATTGTGACAATGCCTTTATGAGACAAACTGACTTAGATATTTAACTTAATCTTTGAGCAGAAACCTAATCCTGTCCTAATCTATGAACAGAAACTCCTGTCTCTCATTGGAGGGAGAGACAAGCCCTTCTGAATGGGAATCTCAACTTTTAGAAGAGCTGTGTGAGGAACAGCTGAAGGTACACTCTGGGAGCTGATGAGGAAAGGAGAACAATGGAGGGTGTCTCAGTACTGAGACACAGAACAGCTCCTAAACCTTCCTAAGCCTAGACCAACCTTCACAGATTATAGGCTGGTATCACCCTTTACATCTACCATGACTCTGCTCTTTGCAATTTTCTAGAGATAGATAAATTCTTATGGAACTTAGCTGCAGTTTGCTGCCAGAGCACAGACTACTGCACACAGACTGCATGCTCTCAGCTGTGCCTTTCAAGGCTGAAAGATGCAATTGGTTTTATTTTAAAACACAGTAGCTGTATTTCCAGTGCTGCTTTTCCAGATATCTACACTAAATCAACAGTCCATGTAGTCTGCTGACAGGAAAATGAACCTCTAGGCTCTTGACCAGCTGATGTGGTGCATTCCAACATCTTTTGTCTACTAGGGAGAATCACAACTACCAAGCATAAAACTCTTTCCTGATTATCAGAGATTCCATCTCTTTTGCTGAAATTGTGCTGAAGTAAAATAAAAAGTAAATTCCACAGGATGGGAGCCTGGCAGAAGAAGGAAATTTGGCTCAGTAGCTCTGGGGTTGCTTCATGGATTTAGGAGGTGGGAAGGTGGGGCCATTTCTAGAACAAGTGGCTTTCTCCCTGTATTTTTCCTTGCCCTGAATTGCTTCCTTCCTGAACAGGAGAGATATTTAATCTTTTCAGAGAACCCTCTTGGTTCAAGTAGTCTCTTGGCAGCTGTGACTTGGACACAGGACATCTCCTGTGGCTTTCCTAAAGACCTGCCATTTTAAGGAGTGTCTGATTCTTGTGTCATCTCCTTTACCACTTACCCTCCTCAGCTTATTCTCCTCATTTAAGGCCTTGAAAAACACTTTCTGCCTCTTGTAGAGTAACTTTACCTCCTGAAAAGCTGCCATCCCAATTTGAAAATAGTATAGGAAGGAAAAAGACAGATTTTTTTTCTGTTTCCTACATCTGTATAATTTAATATTTGTCAAAAAAATTCTTTCAATTTTCCACAGAATTTTTGCAAACCTCTTACTCTGCTTGGTCATCTCATCTTTTTTACTTTTTCTATTACATTGACTGCCAGTGCTTCCTTTCTGATCTCTTAAACCATCCTCCCTTTACAGTCTAGATTTGTCTCATGATTATGTTGAATACAATTTCTTTCAGAGTACAATAAATCACACTATCCAAACTATCCATCTTTTCACAACTGTGCCTTAGTTTTGAGTTCCAGACCAAGACCATTCATGTAAGTATACCTTTAATGGAGAGTTGACTGAATGCAAGCCTGACTAATGCTTACAATAAGTATTTAACTTCAGTGTTACTATCTAAAAAGGTCTGTACTTTCTTTATGGGAAGCTTCTTTTAGAATTAGCTTAAATCCAGCCTGAGAAGAGATGTAATTCGAGTGTTCTGCTTGGCTTGCAACTCATTTGTTCACTTATTTATGCAGTCATTATCACATTTATATATCTTACAAAATTCTGTTAAGGTCTGGTTTCTTCACAGGTGGGAGTGGGAACTGCTGTCTCTCAGCAACTGCTTAGCAATTCAAATTAAATTAATATTATTAAAATTACAACAGCACTCTCAGCATACTCAGTTAGTTAATTGTAATAGAACTCTGAATTTATACAGCCTTTTGTCTAGAAACCCTGATGTATATTACATGTCTAGGTCAAATCAGTTCTTCTAATACCCCTGCGAGAGAGGTGAATAAATATACCCTAAAGACTGATTTTCTTCCGGGCTTGTGTTTAGTTACTCAGATATATTTATAGCCTTGAAAAAAAATCCTGAAGTCAGTTTTAGTGCAGAGTAAATCCCTATGTTAATTTTCCAGTATTTTTTTTTTCTCAGGTGCTTGAAATTACTGAAGTGCAGCTCTTGGCAGCACTAAACTAGAGGCCTGTAAGGAACATGTGGCTGTATTTCAGAGCTGGGCTAGTACAGCCTGCCTTTCAGAAGCGCATGAATTGCAGCTTAATTCTTGGAGTTCACATACTCACTTGGAGGTGAAATAAACGTGACTGGACATGCCATCAGCAAAATACACTGTAGATGTTTCTCTGGCTATGTCCTAAAGCTACATTCCTATTTAAAATCAAAGTACACTTTATACATCTCTGTACCATATATATTTAGTTGGAAAAGTAATCTGTTTGTTCTGACTCAGTGTATTATAAACTGATTTTTAAGTTTTCCCAGTTTTATTTGGGATAGAGTTAATTTTCTTCCTGTTTATTAGCTGGTGCAGTGCCATCTTTTGGATTTAGGACAAGAATAATGTTGATTACGCACTGATGCTTTAGTTGCTGCTTAGTAGTGCTTACCTGAAGCCAAGGATGTTTCATCTTTTTATGTTGTCCTGCCAGTGAGGAGCTTGAGGGACACAATAGGCTTGGAGGGGTCACAGTTGGTACAGGTGACTGACCTAAGAGGTGTTCCACACCATATGTCAACATGCTCAGCATATAAAATGGGAGGAAATTCTATGGCCTCACTGTTGAAGAACAGGCTGGGCATCAGTCAGAGCAAATCTATGTGCTGCATCTCTTGTTTGTCTTGGGGTTTATTTCTCTCTCTCTCTTTCTTTCGCTCTTGGTGTTATTTTCCTTTTAATTATTCTTCTTGTTATTTTATTTTAATTATTATATTGGTCTTCTCTCAACCCACAAGCTTTCTTACTTGCACTCACCCAGTTCTCTCCCTTAATCTGCTGGGAGCAGGGGGACTGAGCAAGCAGCTCTGTGATGTTTTGTTTCTGGCTGGGATTAAACCACAACACAAATTCATATTAGTGACGTTAACAAGTGCATTTTTATTTATCCTTTAAAATCAGTTCTGCAGTTTACGTTAGAAAAAAGTGCCTGTTATCTTCAACAAGAGTTTGACTATGATTGGTTTTGAGTCTACAATGTCTCTTATCTCTTTCTTTCCACAAATTAAAAAAAAATAACAAATGCATTATTTCATTTTCATAGACATCTACATTATTTAACCCACATTTTACATGTATTATCATTAAATTAACTTAAATACCATTAAATTAACTTAATACCATTCCCTTTTCTCATTCATACCTTCATCCCAGCTGCTAAAATTGCAATGTTCAGTGCTTTCTCTCTGTTCATTTGACTTGGAAACCACACTGTTTATGTTAAACAAGAATGCTTATGTCCCCATCAGTGAAACAGTTGGGTATTTTGTTTCATAAATATATGACACAAATTCCCATCTAAATGGGAAGATAACAGAGTTTGGGTGTCAAGGGCTGTGGACCAAAGAACATCTACCTGTTTCTCTGTCCATCTCTCCTATTGGCACCCCTTTGTGAGTTAATTTAAAGTGCTAATCTGGCTAGGAGGTAACTGAGAGAGAGTGACAGGGTCATTTTCTTCAACATTAGTGAGCTGAATCAGCTCAGAGTATAATATGAAAAGAAAAATACTTTAAATGGTTCAAGTGAACAATGTTTTGAAGGTGCCTGTTTCTCAAGCTGATTTTAAAAGGAGTTCGTGGGGTGAGTTTAGAATCAAATGTCTACACTGAAAACATCTCTAACTAGGGAAGATAAACCTCACCTTAAGCAATTCTTGCTTGAGTAACCCAGTCTGCCCATGAATTTCAAACTGAGTCAGACATGCTGACAAGACCAAACTCCTCAAAAAGACATGACTATAAGTTTCCAGCAGCCGAGGTATTGGGAGACACCTAACTTTACTTCCTCCCTGACACTCCTCCCCTGGAGCTGTCTTCGCCCAATACTGTAACACAACACATTAATTTGTATTGTAATCAGGCTACATGCTGCAGGAAAGAAAGAAAACTTCTACAAATGTATCAGCTGTTACTGTCTACTGTTTCTCTGTAGAATAGCCTTTGTAATTCTCTTTTCATAGAAAAAATATCTGTTAGAAAAAAAATGTGTGCTTTACAGAACTGATAGTTTACCACAACAACAAAAGAATGGATCAAAAAATCAAACCTTGGAAAAGAATGTGCCTTGTTTTAATACATGATCCTTCTTAATATCAGCTTTATATCAGTGAAGGAAGCTTCATTGCCTAGTTTAGATACTGATGTTAACATCTCACTGCCATCATGTTTCTTTGGCTCTTTTAGTAACAATTAAACAAATCAATGCTAATTTTGATCTGAAAGAGGAGATAGAGTACAGGTCCCAGGTAAAGGAATAAAAGGATTGATTCATTTATCCTTTTAGCTAACTCTTCTGTTTCCTAAGAATAAAACAGAGATGCTTGTAGCCTGTTAAATGCCTTAGAAGGCAGCAGAAATGGATTTAAAAAAAATCCCAAAACTTTACCCTTCTTGCCTTTCATGAGAGAAATGGAAAGCTGAAATGAAATTGAAATGCATCAGCTAGCATTTTCAAATGAGGAGCTCTTAGCACATGTTAGAGCAATGCCATCATCAGGATGAATGGGTTTGTGGAGACTGACCTCTCCAGCATAGCATGTACACAGACCTGCTGTAATCCTTCACGTGGATAACCATGCAGTGGTTACATAAGTGTTGTGAATATTTTTGGCAGCACTGAGTTTGCTGTTGGGAAGAAAAATATTACTTGTTTGACATCTAAGTTTAAAAGTATGTTAGGGAGGGAGGAAAGAAAGAAATTGTAAGGTTCCTTTAAAACTTTTTTATATAGACAATTGGAGGACAGTGTGAAAGCTAAAAAAATTAAAATCAGATACTTTATATGGTGCACCTTATGCTTTTTCTCTCATTTGACACTTGGTGTGACAAGATGTAAAAGCAGAAGAATAGGAATAGAGGTTTAGCACATGAGTAGGAATTCCACTGCAGAGGAGACAAGATTGATGTCTGGGACAACTCTCATGTTTAGAGCTCTGCTGAACAAGAAAATTGGGGATTGAAACCAAGAGACCAGTTAACTTGCACACAGAATGATCTGCAGCTGAGGCCGAGATTGGTGACCAGGGTTCAGAGCAACACAGCTATGCTGTGGTGGGATCCCTGGTGCCTTGCCCCCATAAGTTCCTTGGGCAGGGAAAGGAGGTAGGAGCTCTTTTGCTGCCTTGTAGTTCATTCCCTGACACTTCTTCACTGATGGTCCCAGTTCATTCCTTGTATTATACATCCTGAGGGACATGCACTGATCAACTGACACCAGCTAACGCTGGTGTTGGTCGTTAGAGGATTGCTTGCATGTCCCATTATGTTATTGGCACATCTGTCACTTGACAGAGAAGGTGACAGAGCACACATCTCTTCCTGTGCCTCCATGAAATGCAAGAATGGAAAGCTGGACATGAGCTGAGGATGTGACTAAGTAGTCCAGGAGTTCAGCTGAACTCTGGGGAGCCCAGGAGCTGAATGAATCTATGCCTACATTTTCAAGTTTCTGATGTTCCGGACTGGTTACTTTTCCAGTAAAAATGTTCTCTACAACATGGCAAGAAACACAGTCATATTTTATTCCTTTCAAGAAAACACTCACTTAATTCTGTTATTGTTTTCTCTAAGTCCTCATTCTGCTGTAAAGAGAGACAATACAGTGTAAACAGAGAGGGATAGATAAATTATTAATTAAGCAGCCCTTTGCCATTTAGCTACAGGCAGTGTCAGTGTGCTTCTTCAATTCATTCCTCTTTTTTCCTTGGCAAGACACAAGCAGCAGATTCTCACTACCTCCAGAGTCCAGAAGAGAGGGAGGTTGTGCTGCAGGGCTGGAGACAATTAGGATAATTAGAGCACCTGAAGATCCTGAGAGGGTTTTCAAAGGGACATAGGCACTAATATGATGGGTAAGAGGCAACAGTTTTAGTATACAATCACCTTGGGGTTTTTTACCTTGCCTCTACTTTAAAAAAATAAAAAAGGCAGGAAAAGATCTCTATCTCTGAGAAAAAGTGTCTATCAGCACTTGAAAACACAATAAATTTTTTGGATAACTTATCTCTCTATTTAGCAAATGCTTACAAATTGAAGCTGAGATTCCCCGCAGGAGATTTCTCTCTTGCTGAGAGGTGTCAGCACACAAACAGTTAGGGGAACAGACCAAGTGAATAAGATTAGGCTTTTTTATCTCAGTGGATGATGTAATTTTGGCTACACCTGTAACAATAACAAAAGAGGAGCAAGGACCTTTTTGTAAGCACTGAGTCTAAGTTGCATGGCCCAGCTTCATTCATATCAAGTCTCTCTAACAATTCTGTACCTTAGGTGGTAACCCACAGAGAAAAGTAGGGTTTTTTGTTTTGGTTTGGCTTGTTTTTTAAAAAACTTTCTAAAATAATGTGAGGTCAATGTCTCAGCCCATCAGACTGGAGGTTACACAGCACAGTTCTGGGTAGCATCTCTTGCATGTGCTGAGGTGTCTGAGGCAGAAAGGTTTGCTGGAATAAGATGTAACACCTATACACAACAGAAAGAGCCAATTGAAATTGTTGCTGTCTTACTGATGTTTATTAGTTCTCCCTATGGAACTAATTCAGAATGTTTTTGTCATGGCCTTGGTAGAGCTAGTTGAAAAGTTTAAAAAAGCCAGTGAGTGAGCTAGCAACCAAGCAGAGAACTGAGCCAGGGGTACAGTGCTGACATTCCTGGTTCTGTTTTTTGTGAATGTGGATGTACCCTGGGTATCTATCAGCTCAGCCACTCTGCCCCACACAGAGTTAGCTATCATGTGATTCATTCCTAGCTCCATCATAATATCTAGATATATATGTAGATCCAAAAATATTCAATACATCTTAACAGCCTTTTTCCAGATTGACTTCAGAACATGAACTCAGCTGCTTAAATTCTCCAAGTGTTTACCTTTCTGCTAGAACATTTTCCATAAGCCTCAATGACAGGTAAGGAGAGACACATCAGCCCTGACAACAGTAAGACATTTCAAGTCCAGGTTACTTCTAAGTTGTCTTTGATCCTGTCCATCTTGCCTAGGCAGTACAATCCAGTAAACCTAATTCTATGCTAATCCCAAGCAAAACACAGAGTCATTTCACCAGAGGTCCATAATGCCTGGAGGTTTATTTTATGCTTGTGAGCCTTAGTATTTCTACTATTTACTGAAAGAGCCTGCAGGGGTAGGAAAGGTACACCTCTCTTCCAGAAGGCGTTGTGAGAATAAATGATCCATAAAGGAATAGAAAATATCCATTGGTTAAGCTTGCAGTTGACAGCAGTTTGGTGACACAGAAGTAACGCAGACAGCTGGATTAAATACAGGAACAGAAAAAGCACTTTATACTTGCAGGACTGGGGACTTCTGAAAAGAAATAAATTAAAGAAAGACCTTGGAGTTGTACTTACCTCAGTGTGAGCTCTCAGTGGATTTCTGTCATCTGAAGGATTAAAACTATTCTAGATGTATGAACAAGGAATCCCTTCAACTCTGTTTTCTATTCACGTGGCAGTGATACTATATCACTGTGTCTTGCCAACTTGTATTGTCCCTGTCAAAAAGAGTGCAGATATACTTGCACTCAAATGGATCCCTGTAAAATGATCCACAGATTGTAAAACGACATTACAACATGAAGGCAGATTCTGTGCTCTGTTGAGCTGTATTCTGCGCTGAATTCTGATCGTGGAAGGAGGTGCTTTTTTTTTTTCTCCCCACAGCATATCTGACAGAGCAAAAACAAGATTCAGCACCTGAAAACAGAATTCATACAGTTTAAGACATAATAGCCTATTAGTGAAGATAATTAAAATTTTGAAACATTTTATCCAGTTTATATCTCTGTACTTGGGAAGGGTCCACCATCTCCTGATGTATTTCAAATGAAATTGTGTCAGTCAGAAGACAGATGCCTTAATCTAGCTACAGTTTGTACAGGTCTCATGGCCCCTTCTGGCCCTGGAATGAATTAATGCAGATCTCCATCTGTGAATATTTTGCTTAGTTCTGAGTTTGGTCACAGAGGGTGCAGAAAAACATACAAAGTCCTCAGAATACTGATTACACTCATGGCTTACTGTTAAGACTGCAGTGAAAATCAAAGCTCATGCACTAAGCCTGTAGCCAGTTGCCCTCAGGGTAAAGGAGTGTGAATATGGGCTCTAGATAAACAGAACTGAGTGAAAACTAGAACTTTAAATTTTTAGTAGGGAAAAAAAAAGCAGCTTCCAGCAGTTTGCATGGCATGCACATGAAGTTATTGTGGAGTAGTATATATTAGTTTTAAGTCTATAAATAAACTTGTACTATAGGTTTCTGTTGCTATTAATACTTAAGGTCCCAGGAACTGTAGTGTTTATAAACTCTTGAATCTTTGTTAGTGTGAGGTGTTCTAAGTGTGTCAGGCAGGGGAGAGAGATAATGAATGGACTAGTAGAAGATATCCAGGTTAGGGAAGGCTCAGTTAATGGGAAGTGAAGAACATGGAAGATAAGACATCATGCATTGTCAGGAGCCAGAATTTTTCCCCAGCATTAAATCTTGTCTAATTTAGACCATTCAAGAACTACTAACAAGCTGGTTTGTTTACTTTTTAAAGGCTCCCAAACTAAGGAGGTGTCTCAGTATTTCTGTCTTTTGTCTGCTAGAATCCCAAAGTGTACTTTAAGAATAAAATTTTGAAAATAGGCCCCACTTTAACTTGAGGACAAAAAACAGGGGGTGAAATTTACTTAAATTCTGATACATAATCCTCTTACACATAAATATATGTGAATCTATAATGTTTACATATACCTCCTTCAGTATTTACATGTTCCCCTTTTTTATGCTACGTAAGTTTAATAGAAATGCTATATCAGTTCATCTGATCAGTCTTGCAGCAAACGAAAAAGAGAGATGAAGAGGTAGATTTTCAAACTATTTTCGGTTGAGAGCATTGATAGCCCTGCAATTTCTCTCTCTTCCTCTGGAGGGACAGAAGATAGTGATCTGAGACTACATGGCTGACTTCTGTATGGATGTAAGTAGAGGATGTTTGATGGCTTGTGACAGGCACAGTCTGACAGCAAAACAGCTGTTCTGTAAAGTACAGCGCTTATTGCACTGCATGATTTGGGCATTTGTGCAGTTGGGCATTATCCTGGCCTTTAAAAATCACTTTTGTTTTGTGCTTAATTCTGTAATTGTGACACCAGTTGTCACCTTGCTCCTACTTTAATAATCCCTGTTGGTCTTCAGCCATATGAAACTAAGGAATAGGAAAGATTATATAACAAGGTAGTTGTTTAAGATTTTCCTTGCCATGAGTCATATATTCAGCTTTATAAACACCCATTTCTTACTAAATCAGTCACTCTCAAAGAGAATGAAACTCTGGCCAATAGGGAATATGCTGTCTTTCCCTGTTCCTAAAATACTGTACACAAAATGGGCTCAGCTTTGTTTGGTGTGGTTGTCTGGACCCAATGGGAAGAAGGTTCAGTAACATTTCCAGTGTACATCCTGAGCCAGCCATTGAGAAGCCAGCACTCACTTTTCATGTTCTGGAGAGAAGTAAGTTGAATTGGTCAGGGTGATGTGGACACAATCCACACCCAGCCCCAGAGAGCTTGGAGCTCCCAGCAGCAGGCTGGCATTTGACAAAAAACTTTGAATTTACTTCTTCTTGCAGCTGTTGAGGAGATTTTAGTGTCTGAGTTTGTCACGCGACTCCTGAGCCCAAAATTCGCATGGAGTTTCAAAATCAATGAATTAATTTAGTGTCTTGCAAAAAAAGTACATAAAGAAAGACAGAGAACATTTGGACGGAGAAGTAAAATACAGCTCTGTCCTTGATCTGCTCTATGAGCTTAGGTGAGTTATTTCATCCTCAGTCTCTGTTTCTCTTTTATCTTTCTTGACTATTCAAGTATAGGCTCCCTTAAGACAAAAACTGTCTCTCTCTATTTTGTCAGACACCTCCTTGCACAACAATGTCTTAGTCCCCAGCTATATATTTGATATTTAGTAATCTAAATAAAAAAATTAATTTAACACTGCTAACATTTAGTTCTGTTAAAATGCAAATTGTTATAAAGACTATGTTACTAAAAAATCATTAATGATTTGAGCTAAAATGGCTTACTGTTGTAAGTTTCTATATACTTTTAGATGAGTTTCTCCAAGGAAAAGGTGATTGTCCCCATAGCCAAATAGGTTTTTTAGGTAGCAGGAAGAACAAAATGTTTTTCTGTTATGAGCAAGCACAGGTATATTTGGATACTTTTAATGGATTTGTAACACATTGAAATTAGAGAGGCTACTCAGGAAATGACACTCATTATGATCCAGGACACTCCAGGGCACATCTCCTTTAGGCTAAAGATAAAGGTGTATAAATTTATGAGCTGTGCCAGGCAAGCTAGCTCTGGAAACGGAAGAAAAATAACCAAGTAACTGTGCCTCTGTGCCCTGGTTAATTAGCATTGCCAGCAGACCAGGGTAATTAACTTATCTGCTGTGATGAATTAATGCTGTCCTGTGTGCAGGGCTGAATTGGATATCTCTGCCAAGCACTGGTAATATAATGTAAATGTTCCAGCTAGTCCAGCATGATGCACAGCACAGATCCATCCAAAATCAAGCTGTGAAGACTGATCAATCTCATCTTGGAATCACAAGCCATTTATCTGTGTAGTCCAGGTAGGAAAGTGTTCACCAACTGCTACATTACCCTGATGTTTAAATACGTTACAGGCATTTCCAAACTTCGTTTGAAACATCAGCCATGAGAAAGTGCCAAAAGCTTAATAACAGGTGAGAGACAGTGAAGTCGTTCTTGTTTCAAAAACATTTAGGTAATGATTCAGGAGGTAGAAATGTCCCAAACTCCTCAGCTTTCAAGCATAACTGCTTTTTGACAGATAATCTCATGGGAGAAATCAGGCAGAAAAGACACGACCGCCTTTTCCTACCAGCAGACAGACCATGTTGGGCAAGGATTGTGATATAGAAGACTGTGAGGTTGATATACTAGACCTGACAAGCATGCTGCATGGATTATGGAATATTGTGTGGCATATGCTTATATTGGAGTTGACCTTTCAAAATCTGAGTAAGAAGGAACCACAGACCTCAACATTTCACTCATTTTGGAAGGCATGGGTCTCACTAAATATAGACACCCATACTGGAAATATCTACACCTGAGCTAGTCACTCACAGTTCAGTGGGGAAGATATACTTTCTAAGTAGAATACAGACAGTGTGAAAGAAGCCATCTAAACCAGCTCACATGGCTCACTACAGGCAAGCCTATTTTAATTTCGTTTGTATTAGAGGAAGTAGCTGAGAATTATTAATTTACATAAACATGTCTGGTAACACTGCAGATGTTTAATACTATGTCAGATAAATGCCACTGTATAATCTATTCTCATGTGATATTCATAAATAGAATTGCATAACAACCTGAATTACTGAAATATAGTAGTGATAAATATTAATGAAGAGTAAGTTGTATACCTTATTAGATGACAATTAATATTCTTGGCCACACCTTAATTTTTCTCTCTGAGAGAAAAAATGTGTGTGGCTATAAAGGTGTATGGAAAAAGATACTCATATTTCACATACAGAGTACAGCACATAATACTTCCTAAAACACACAAAGATGGCTAGACAAGGACTTCATTGAATGGAGATTCACAACAGCTGCCCAGGCAAAGCCACCTCTTCTCATTGAGAACCAGTTCAGGTTCTCTGTGATAGGAGCTATTCAAGGGTATACAGTCAGTTTGAAGGTGCTGTCATTTAGGTACACACGTTCATCTTCTGCTGTCAACAGAAAGGAAATGGCACCTTCATAGGTCACTTTAGAAGATTTTGGAGGTGAGCATCCACTGAAAGTCTGTCTCCTCCACTGACTTTGCAATCTGTGCCAGCCTTTGTTATGAAAAATCTCTTTTAATCAGTCTTTGTAGAATGACAGTGTATTAACTTTGTTAACATAAATTAGTCCATATTATCCAGTGTACTGTAAGGAGGTAGTGAAATTTGATATGGTTCATTCTTATGTAAAAAACCCTAAAGGTCAGACCAACACTGTAAATAAGGATTGTTTCTTGGAAGCTTGTAGAGGCCCATGAAGGATAAATGACACCTCTGGAAAACCAAGATAACATAGCACCATAGTTCCTCTAGAGTCATAGAATCATTTCTAGAGTCATAGAAAACACCTCTAAACCCTTGAGTAAAATCATTAACCCAGCACTACCAGATTCACTACTAATATGGCCAAGTGACAGGTCTTGGAAGGAGCTTCAGAGATGGTGAGTCAACCATTACCCTGGACAGCCTGCTCCAAGTCTGGAGAAAACTTTTCTTGAAAACATTTTTCCTAATACCAATCTAAACCTCCCCTGGCACAACTTGAGGTGTTTTCCTTGTGTCCAATTGTTTGTTGCTTGAGAGAAGAGACTGATCCCCACCTGGCTACGCCCTCCTTTCAAGCAGCTATAGAGAGCAATAAGGTTCCTCCAACCCTCTTTTTCTCCAGGCAAAACACCCCCAGCTCCCTCAGCTGCTCTGCATCACACTTCTGCTCCAGATCCTTCCCCAGCTCCATTGCCCTTCTCTGGACATGCTCCAGCCCCTCAATGTCATTTTTGCATTTAGGGACCCAAAACTGAACATAGGATTTGAGGTGTTGCCTCATGAGTAGCAAATACAAGGGAATGATCACTGCCCTGGTCCTGCTGGCCATGCTATTGCTGTTTCTCTAACAAGTCTTTGAAACCCTTCCAGTGTCATCTGGCATCATAGACAAGTAATCATATGACTTGGATGACTGGATGACTCCAGGGATGCCTGGGTCTTTAGACAAGCAGCAAAAGTGCTGCAGAAATATGGTTGCTTGGCAAAGTTTTACCAATATTAATAACCGGTAGTATGAGTGATCGGTCAAATCATGCTCACCTAAACATTTGGAGTGCATAAGAACCGTACCTAAAACTATAATCAAGGTGCTGAAATTTGGCTGGGACACCTGATACACATTAACAAATATGTACCTATATACATCTGTACTTTGCATCCTAGCCTCTCTTCTCTGTCAGCAAGGGTCACTTGCAAATTTTCATAACATCTTACTTTACTATCTAATTAACTCAAGTAAGATAAATGTGAACCGACAAGAGTAAGGGATTTGCTAAATCACAAATGATAAAATTGTTACATAATCTAAATTAGTACCAAGATTGCCTAGACAGAATAGGAATGTTTGGACTACAAGACTTTCTATTATGCAAGACCTTATTATTATACTACAAGACCTTTCTATTATAAATCTTTTTGTATGCAATGTTATCACTCAAAATTAATTCTATTACCAAAATTAAACAGACCTTGTACATGTGTAAGGAAATACGTTAGATAAAATCTTTTAATGAACTTAGCTCAGATTTGTATGAACAGAATTAGATTATTCAGTAGAAGCAAGGTATATATTTTTTTAATAGTGAGCTGAAATCAACAACACAGGGAAAGAAAAATGACTGAATTAAACCCCAGGTTTCTAATGATTCAAAAAGATAAGGAGGCCTCTTTTCTTTCTAGGTTATTAATAGGATTTTTACCAACTGCTTTTTGGAGTCAGGGTGTTTTTAAACCCTTCACTATTCAGTGGTAAAAGTAAATAAAAAGCAAACCCACCACAAGTGAATCGCAAAATAAACTCCAGAAACTGCTATTTCCACCTTCACATAGTTAACAGATTGTGTACCATCTCTTCAACTTTTAATTTTAAGCGTGCAGTAATACAATCCACAAAGGCTTCACACTGTAAAAAACAGAGAAACTGGAATAATGAGCCATTCAATACATCACCACTATCCCCCATGTGCCATCCTGATTATCTGCTGGATATTAAATATGGCATCCTGATTATCTTCTGGATATTAAATAGAGTTAAAAACTCTTAATTATGTACTGAAAAATTTATTTTCCAACCAGAAAATACACTTTTCTCTCTGCAAACAACAAAGAAGGGTCTCTTAAACTGTCATTGAAGACTTAGTGGGCTGTAGGGCTGACAGTGGAAATAGAGACATACCTAGGCAATGCTTATTTCACTGGTATTCCCAAGCCTGTCAGAAAATGGAACGTAATACCTTTGACACTCTACACTTGAGCCCTTCAGATGGGCTGAGTAAGGTGCTGAGTGGGGTGCAATCACAACAACTGATGGGAAACATCTGGCGGAAAGATTTCGGTGGAACAGGCCACCTGAATCTGGTCCATACAATGTGATATTCCAGAAGCAAAAATCACTTGGCAGATTTCTGTGTTTACAACTAAAGGTCATACTCTTTCTCACAGCTTGTCCAAAGTGAGAGCAGGCAACAGTTCATATGCAGTTTGATGTATGTTCCCAGCTGACATGAGCCAGGGCAGCCATCAGAAGCAGTCCTGAGCCACTCTCGCTCCATCTGCTTATTTGTGGCCCCCTTCCACTCCTGATCTTATGTTGGCACATGTATTTGACTGTTGTGCAATGGAAATGACCAGGAACTGATCAGACTGAAAAATTACCTGTCCACAAAAAAAAAAAAGTTAATTTTCTCCCTTCTATAACTCAGTGTTTAAAGTGCCCTGACCTTGTCTGCTATGCATTCAGTTCCTTTCCAGTGTAAAGGTAAGATATACTATGATTCCTTTTTTCTTTAAGATACATATAAATTCAGAGGGAGGGACTGAAGCTCAAGGTGACATTGCCCCAATCACATTATTTGGTACATTGCTTGCTGTGTTGCAGCATTACAATTGCTAAGCTTTAAAATGTCAGATAGCTGTTCCTTCCCCTTCCAGTATTCTATTTGATTTCTTACACAGTGCTTTTGTCTCTGAAAAGTAAATCTGGAAATGAGAGACATTGATTATTAGTGAATTTCTGTTCTCAACTTTAAATTAGCTTCCAGGCTTTGCATAACAAGACACAAATTATTCATGTGAGAAAACCAAGAAGTGATTTATTATCATGTCTGATTTCCAGTGAAGAATTTTCTTCAGATCACCCAGGAAGGAGGTTTTCCTATCTTAAATAAGATAAATTACAATTGACATTGGAATTCAAAACATTACTCCAACCTTTCTAGTTCTTCTGGTCATACAGAAACTAAGCCCATGAATTACATTGACAGCAATGTTCATTAACTGTGTTTCTGAGCTCAGTTTGAAAAATCTGAAATCCTTTGCACAGGCTCAGCTCTGTCTATTCCTGCACCACCAGAGCACTTTCCTCGCCTTAGGAAGACAATAATGGTCTTTGTCCCCATTTTGCAGAGGTGATGTCTGGAGTGGGCTAGGAGTAATTTGTGGGAGCAAACCTTTTGCCTGCTATGTAGAAATAAATAGAACAGGGAAGGTTATGCTTTTGGGATGCACACATGGAATACACACTGACATGCAGGGATGAACACCTAAGTTTTAATAAAACCTTCCCTGTGGTAAACAGAAAATCTGTCTTTTAATCCAGACCTGCAGAATGTGCAATTTCATGGAAAGTATTGCAACCTACTGCGGTATAAGGCAAGAAGTTGATGAAATAACCTGAAGATTCAAGAGAAAAAAGAGGGCAATGGAAGGTTGCTTTAGGAATTCAGGTGCTAAAATCACTCATGGTAAATGGTAGGAAGCACTCTTTAAAACAAGTGAAGACAGATAAACTATCTTGAATGTCCATTCTTGTTCTGGAACAGAAGGCAACTCTCCAAAGTAGTATAGACAAAGGTGAATGAGCTCAGGCAAAGCAATATATGGGGATGAGAGATTAGTGATGAGGATATTTCTCTTAAGATGCATCCCTCAATAAACCCATCTCCTCTCTTTGTCTTGATTTTGGGAACCACAGACCTTCTCACCTTCCATCTTGAGAAAAATGAGTAGCAAGATGGGTTTGATGCCACTTATCTCCGTTTAGGTACGTCTTCATCTCTTGCTGGGGATCTGTTGGATAGCTGTATGGATGAGAAATTGGTGGTCTCAGTACTCTGGAGGTCAGTAAGAGGCAATGCCTGCAGCCAGAGGAGACTTCTCTAGAAGAGACTGCTCTGAGTTCAGAGAGCATGAGAAAGAAAGGACTTTAAGCTAGAGCATGCAAAATTTGGTGGCCTTGGAGTCTAATTCACTTACTTCATGATGCCTTCTCAGACAGTTCCTTTCGTATCTTAAGGAAAAAAAAATATCTTAAAATTCTTAGTCATGCTTAAAAAAAGGAAAATTTCTTTACAGAAAATAGTCATTGAGTTTCTTAATTTGAAGTTGCAAATTCTCAAACCTGAGTCAGCATTTAGATTTAAGAAAACAACAAAACAACAAAAAAACTGTACATGGGTGACTGCTATGTGGGCAATTAAGCGTCCAGTTAATATTTTAAGACTCTTCAGAGCTTTAGAGCAGGGGGAAGATGATTGGACTATCAGACTTTTGTGCTGTTCTAAAAAAGAGAAAAAAAAAAGGAAAAAAGACTCATCCATTAATCAACCTTTGCCCTAATAATCTAATGGAGTTCTAAAATTAATGTGAATTTTGCTATTCACTGTAATGAAAGATGAATCTAACCCATAGCTTCAGTTATAGTAGAACCTGGATGCAATTTTAAGATGTTATATAGAATGGCTTTAAAATTGGTCTAATATTATTAGACCAGCTTTTAGAGGGATATATCTATTATTTTTCTCCTGTTTTATGCTCTTACCCCTTTGGCAGTCTTGAATTTTATTGATTGTAATATCTCCAGGCAGTGGCTATGTTCTTAGTGATATCTGCCTGCAGAGTATGTGGTACATTTTATTCAATATTGTAACCCAACAAATAGAAAACAATAACTTCTGGAATTATGGCTGCATTTCAATTGGCTTGTGCCTTTGAAAACCTTAATGTGTATACATTATATATAGGAAAAAGTAATGTGTGTCAAATTTGCTTGGAGACCCACAGCCCCAAAAACCACATAAACCTTGTGTTTAAACATATAGATTATGTCTATAGACATAGATTCCCACTCAAGGATGGCGTTTAAGCGGAACCAAGGAGATTAAATGACTTCAGTGTTCCCAGTCTGCAGGTGCTGCCTGATAAGAATGTGGCCCAGAGTCTTATCAAACTATAAATTTTACAAGTACTCAGTGAAGACTGATTCCAAGCCCTGAGGGCTTGCATGCTAAGCAGAGGACAGTTAGACAAGGAGTGACACAAGATGTAGTCTAGGCCTGTTTCAGGGCATACTGGTTTGAAATCCATTTGGAACAACATAGACACAATCATTGCTTGTAAGATGCTGTTTCATTAGCTGCTTTCCATGTGTGGGCATTTCCACTGGGAGACATTTGTTGTCTTTTTTACAGAAATTTTGTAAACATGAAAAAAAGCTAGCATGAGAAGGAAGAATGAACTGATGTGGGTAATAAAACCCAAAATGGCTAAGAGAAGACTGATTATTTTCCAACAGCAGATATAAAACCTCACTGAGTTGTGGTCCCTCTGCTGCTTCCATCTCCTATTAAAACTGATGCTTTATTTTTGATTTAGAAATGTTTAGTTAATAAGGAACAACACTTAACACAGTAAAATGGCAAAAGATCAATCACTTCTTTTTTCTGTTTTTCTAGAGTGGAGTTTCTAACACTTATCTGAATTTGTGGTGGTAATTTTAAGGACAGAGTTTAGAGGCAGCAGCTGGAGAAGACTTGGACTACCTCTCTTTAGTGCCAAGAGTCCATTGCACAGACAAAAATGGCACAAAGTCTTGTAATATAACACCTAGAAATTCTCAAATGAAAGTAGGATGGACCTCTTTCGAGCAACTAGCTTAGGTGCTCTTCTTAAAATTATCAGTAAAAGGGGAGTTACAACTACAATTTAACAGGCATGTTCTGAGTCTCCCTTCCCACCTGTCTGCCATTTTCTTCTGAATATTTTAATCAAGGCTCTAAACTCAGCATCTCAGTCTGCTACTGAATGCTTTATATGGTAATACTATTTTAAAGACTTAAATGGAATCCCTAGATTCACTCAGTTGTTAAAAGTTAAGCAGGTGCAGAGTGAGAATAATCTTGTTTTACTTCATGCTTTCAAGGATTGTTTTTCTCCTACAATCTGTAAACACACTTTAGAATAGTTACATGTTGGCAAATGCTTGAAATACTTTATACTTTAGCAGCAATATTTATGACTAAGCCATGGAGAGACCTTGAGAGAGTGACTGAGAGGCCATAACAGTCACAGACTATTTCAGGGAGAAACATGCAAACTTGTCTACATAAAAAGTCAGTATTTTTATCTGTTTAATTATGTAATTTCAAAAAGCTAGTTACAAAGTTATAAAAATTCTGGATGGCAAGTAGACCATTGCTCTTTTCAGCTCCACTGGGAGACAGCAGGAACATCTGCAAGATGCTGCCTCCCACCAGGCTGAACAAGGCAGGTAATGATGAGAACACACATGAGAATAATTATATCAAAAAAAATTTCAGAAAAACAACTGGGGAAATTCCAGAAGGCTTCACAGACCTGAAGTGTAAGATTCCACTCTTCATTAGGAAAATCTGCAGAATTCTTATGAATTTTAGAGTTGTATGTCAGTTTGGCCAATAAGCCAGGGTAAAATGTAGCCCAAAGTCTGCCTTGTTAAAGGTGTAGTTGATGAAGGAGATGTCTGCCAAGAATTCCAGAGTAAGAAACTTTGAGTATGTGCTTTCTGAGGAAGGGTCCTTATTCTTTTGCACAAAAAGAAAACATGGGAAAGTTTTCGGAAGGCCTCTGTTGAAAACTGAGTATTAAGTTTTGAAACCTTTCCAGAGGAGGCCTGTTTCCCCATTGCCACACAAAGTCATTTACAGCTTAGGCTGTGCATGAAACCTGCTAATGAACTACAATTTATTGCTGAATAACAGTAAGTACAGTGCAACAGAGAAACAGTTGTGGCAACTGTTTAAAGCCCAGCTGAGCAGGACACCATCAGAAAGGTGCTGACAGCACTGTTGACATTGATGCTTTTTTATGAAGTCTCTGTAATATGAATGACTGCACTTGGTACTCACAGCTACAGGCCCAGGGCCAATGCCATCAGACAGGCAACTTCTGTGCATCGCTGATTGTCACCAGGTGTCACGGATTTTCAGAGGAGACCCAAAGCAACTGGCAGCAGACCACATCACATGTTTGAGAAGAAAAAGGAAGTCACACCCTGATGTTCATTCCATGTCCACCCAGCCCCCCCCCCGCCCTCCCCACCTCATGAATGCTATCTGCTGGAAAAATTGACAACACAAAAGCAAATAAGCTGAACTAAAGACTATTAATTAGGATGATGTGTCAGCAGCAAGAGGCTAGAGAGTAATATTGATTTAAGTCTGCTGCTCCTTGACTACAAGTAAGCTGACTGCTGACTTGTCTAATAATTCTTCTGTAAACTGATAGTGTGAGAAGAACTGCCTTGAAGTTCCCAGATATATTCCATAATCAAAAAATTTTGACTAGCTGAAACTAGGTATCTGCCTTGAGAATATCAGTGTGAAAAATGGATATGGTTTCTGGTCAAAATATAAATCCTTCCAGAATTTAAAAACAAGTTTGAAAAGTAAAGGTCTTGCACATGGCTGTACATGAGACTGAAACAGAAATGGGAAATAACATATCAGAGAGAGCAAAGATTACTTCTACTTCTCTCAAATCTCTGTTGAATGCTCCCACTGCTGATTCTTAGAACACAGCTGAGATGATCTCTGTTTCAGGATGCTTTCCACAGTGTCCAAGGATGATTGTTTAAACACAAAGACATGCATTGAATGAGAAAGACTATTGGCCACTTACCCTATACAACATAGTAGTTCCCTTCCCAGGAGTCTTCAGATTAAATGCAATGAATACTGAATTACATGAGGCCACAGATTTATTGCACCAGCTTGAGGCTATGTTTGAGTCTAAACCTGCCCTGTATCTTTGCTCCATAGAGATGCAGCTCTCTGCTACTCAGCTGTGAGCTGGAACTGACCTCTCAGACCCACTGGAGCAGAACCTTTGGAAATGAACTAACCTTTAGCAAGGACACTGCCCTGTGCCTGCCCATGGCATAAATGGTTTCTGCAAGAGTTTTATCTGCCTTTATAGTGATTTTTGAGTGACTGTATAGACTTTTTCTTAGCATTTTAAAGAACATCAAAAAACACTACAGATTAGTCATCTACATAGAACATGGGAGATGGAAAATTATTGTTCTTCTCACCTCTAGGAAGACAATGATGAAATGAATCTTTTTCTCCTTTTTCTAAGTCTTGTCCTAGTCTCCCAATTGACAGTCTGAAAAAAATCTAACATCAAATATTATTTGACAATTAGACATATGTTTTTGTCTCTGATAGACTCCAGTGGATTATATTTCAACAATAGAAAAGATCACATTCAGTTGTCTGTGAAATTTTAAATATATGAAGATTTTGATTATTTTGCAGTACTCCCATTTGTTGCTATGACTGATAGGAAAAAGAAATTAGAACCTCCAGAACAATCTTCCATTCATGAACTTGTTTCTTGCATTTCTGATTAACACATTAGTGCCAATTAAATATGGAACTCAGCGTGACGCATGGGAAACTAGCAGAATATTTCTAACATTAAAAATACAGTGAAAATTTTCTCACTGTCTTACTAAACTGATACTTGTTTAACATATAACAGTAATATTACCAACAATTTTAAGGGTATGTCACATTTGCAAAAATAAAACTTCATATGCAGCAAACCTGTTTTCTTTGAAAAAATGCACTTTGCACACATGTTAAAAGAATTCTACTAAAAGCTTTTGAGATGTTACAGAGCATAAAACATTCATTCATAAAAATCCACTTAGAATAAAAATGTTTTGGACAGAGTGGAGCAAAATTTCTTCACAGTAGCAAGTGTGGGCCTGTGTTTTGGATTTGTGCAGGAAGCAGTGTTGATGATTCAGGATGTTTTGCTTGTTGCTGAGCAGCATTTACACCGTGTCAAGGCCTTTTCTGCTTCTCACCCTATCTCAGCCTGTCAGAGAGGAGGCTGGGAGTGCACAAGGACTTGGGAGGGGGTAAAGACAGGAGAGCTGACACCAACTGACTCAAGGGATATTCCACACCATATGGCATCATGCTCGGTGATAAACCAGGGGGAAGAGTGTGTGTGTGGGGGGGTCAATCCTCTGGAGATCGATCCTCTGGGACTGGCTGGGCATCATTTGATTGCTGGCGAGCAATCGTTTTCATTTCAGACACTTGTCGTTCTTGTTTGGTTTTTTGCTTGGTATGTTGGTTCATTTGGTTGTTTCCTTTTGGTTTTGTTTTGTTTTGTTGTGTTACTGAGAAAGAAATCCTCTCCTACAAAGAGGCAGTCACTTAGAGCACTCACAAAGCAGGAGACATCAGCTGGTTCTCAGTCCTCCTTGGTTTTGTGCCTCTTTGCAGTGCTCAAAGCAGTAGGCTACAGAGCAGGTTGCATAGGGACGCTGGTAGCTTCTTTGGAAGCAGTGGCAAAATGCTACAGCCCTGAGGCAAGAAGGATGACAAAAAAGAATGAATGTAATTCAGAGGCTCAGTTATCAGAGTACTTAACAAACACTGGAGAGACCGTGCTCTGATTCCCAGGCAGTTGAGGGATTTGGCATTCAGATGGCATTTGGAGGTTTCACATCCACTGGCAGTGACCAGAGTGCTTGAATTCAAGAGTGCCTGGCACCCAGCAGAGGGGCTTTCCTGACACTCCTTGTGAGAAGAAGCATATGACACTTACGTAGCCATTCTGAGTGTCCTGGATCCACACATCAAAGCACTGATTCACCCCACTGCACACTGGGCATTGTAGTGAGGAAATCGCATACAGGAGCTTAACTGTCCTCTGGGGGTCATTCAAATGTTCAGTCAGATGAAACCTATCTCAGCTGGCTGACAACAAAATCCAGTGAAGATAAATAGGTTTCTAAATTAGGAGCTTCATCTTGCTTGCTGAAATTAAGATGAATCTGAATCCCAGTCCTGAGATACTGAAATGCTTAAATAAGAAGTACTTAATGAGGTGTTTTGATCTCTCCCTTAGATTTTCAATGCCTCTGTTTTTCACCTGTAAAATAGGGGTAACACAATTCTGTCTTGCAAAAAACGTTGAAGTAAATTCAAGGGTTTGAGGAGCAAGGATGGAGGCATTATCTTCCTCACCCGAACAAGAAAAGTGAGCAGAGCTCCCCTGAAGATGAGAGTACCTCTAAGAAAGAAAAAAAACAAAGCTGAAAGAAAAGCCTTAAGTTGAACACTGGTTTCTTATTGATAATCTCTTTGTTTAAAAAGTGAGACTTCAGCAAGCACAGAAAGTTTTGATTTTTCTCAGTTTATGATCTACATTCCAGAGAAGCTGAAAAATACATATGTTCATTTTAAATCTTGAGCAGGAAGCTTTAACTGTTTTTTGAGATACACATTTTTAACATTACAAGATGACTGCAGTGTTATGTTTTAGACCTTCTTATGTCAAACTGTTTTCATTGACACTGGTACTTACTTCATACACCAATGATTCACTCTTCCTTCCCTCTTTGAAGAACAGGTGACTGCTTAATATTTAACCTATATTCAGTTGCAAAATACTCCTGATCAACTAAATAATTTTAAATGACACAGTTTCCATAAATGTGTTCTCACAGCTTTATGACTACAGAACATTGTGATCCTGGATGGAAAATAGCTGGAGGAGATCTGGCTACAAAATTTCCTCTGTGGAAGTTATACGTTGAGGACAGCACTAAAAAAGATACTACACTGAACCATTACAAAAATATTAGGACTAAAAAACAAACAAAAAGAAAATCAATTGACAGTTGATGACACATTATTTCCAAGCAGCTTCCCATGTCATTCAGACTGTGATTTTTTAATTTAAAATGAAAAAACCCAAAACCAAAACAGAACACTGAAAAAACTTCCTAAGGAGGACTTAATTTAATTATATACTTATAAACATACCTGGGGTTTTTTAGAATTAAAAGCCTACACTCCTCCTCTGACTTGCTCCATGGGGATGAATTTCTGGTGTGTGGTAGTTAGGTTCCACTCACGTGCACTGAATGATATGATAAAATTCCAAGGAAACTATCAGGTTAAATGTAATAGCAACAGAGAGTACTTGTGAATTTAAAGATTTCTAGTGAAGCTGATAAGTAAAATAAATATGTATAGGGATAGAAACATGTGAGTGAGAAGATAGACCTTATGATATATTTTAGAAAATCAATGATTTTATATCTAACTTCAATAAAACACATCTTCAGAAAATAAATGCTTTAATCCATGCAAATTACCTGCTATAGGCTCACCTTTTAATAAAAAACCATTACTCTTCCATGTGATTTTTACTGGATTTTATTATATATTTTTCTTTCTAGTTAAAAATATTGAAGATTTTGAAAGGGCAAAAAGCTTCACTAGCAAAGACTTGAGATGCTTTTTTCATTGCCTAGAGATACATATTACTACTTTCTAGGAGTTATATCTTAAACCAGCAAAAACACCAAAAATTTTTTCACTGGTGCTAGTGGATACAAGTGCCCTCCTGAGAGAAGATGGATGAAATACTAAAAAGGCAAATAACCTGGTGTAATATCATAGTTTCTATATCCCAGTTTCTTCTGTTTATCATAAGACTTTGTCACAGTTGCTACAAACAGATATAGAGGGTTATTAATTAAAAAAAAAAAAAAACATTAGGGACTCTGACTTCAACCGCATCTTTTAATGATTGCTAATTAAAATTTTTGCTGATGAACCATAAGGATGATGTAGCAGGAAAATTATGATGTCATGATTTTGTTACAAGAAGGCTTTTATAAGGAAACAGTCACAGGGAAATATGCATGGAGCGTTTCTATCCTCTTATCAGAAAAGGCATATCAAATAGCTTACCCTTTCAACCTCCTTTCCAAATTCCTTCTTGTCAAAAGTCTGAAGAGTGTGTGTGGCCATATTTATGTGCCCTGTCTTGAATACTCTATTGCTACTATGCTTAACACTTTTGAAAAAAGAAAAAAAAAAAGAAAAATGTAATTATTCACTGTAAGTTTGAAATCTCCTATAACTTATTTGGAAGTTTTTGTTTCACTGGTTTGTATCATTAGTATTTCTCTAACTTGAATTTTTTTATCAGTACATGAGATGTCTTGTCTGTTGTCTATAATTTCTGTATAGTAAATGGAAAGAGAAGACATCCTAAAAGGGTAACTATTCACATTTATCTTAGATACCTATTCTAGAATTGGATGGGCACTAGAGAAGTTTGTTTCTCTGCTCACTATTGCCAGTACCAGCTGAGGTGAACTGACCTGAACTGACCAAAGAAGGAAGTCACCTTTCAAAGAGTAGTTTCAAAACAGCTCATATAAAATAAATGAAGAACTTCATATATATCAGGAAGAGAAAAATCTTCTCAACTGTTAGCTGGATTTTCCTTCACTTGATTTTTTAGTTTGAGAATTTTACTGGTAATCAAAGGGTTTGGCTATGACAAAAGCCAATGTTCTATCTGGGTCTTTTTAATTAAATGGCTCATTCCATAAAACACAAACACTTTACAGAGAAATAAGTTAATCTAGTACACCTAATTAAGCATTATATATTGGAGCCACACATCAGTGATTTGAGTTATATCAATGGACCATTTCATTTATCGAGGCTGACAGCACAAGTTCTTAAACACAATGATAAATGAGTTTCCTTCAATGGAATGATACTTCACCTTGGCAGTTCTCTCTCTTTTGTTAATACTTCAGAGACAGCTAAGAGTGATCAGTTCATAAACAACCTAAACAAGCACTCTTCCATTTGGTTAGTTTCTGTAGTCTATCTCCCTCCCCAACTCTTCAGGGTTGCCTAGAGGTGACCACACTTTCCCCATCTCTCAGGTCTTTACAATAAGGTTCTATTTGAAAGCAAATTTGTATGTAGATTTGTTTGCATAGCCATCATGTCTCTTTTGAAGTAATTTTGAAGGCAAAAAACAACTCTGTGAGACATACAGCTGGCTCTATTTAATGTTGATAAGTGTACATCTCAGGCCAGGGTGGAATTTACTTTACCCACACAGTGTTGAAGAAACATTTCTTTCTCCTCTTTTGCTTTTTGTGAGACTATGGAAGTATGTAGCTCTGCCTGAGCTCATTTAATTCAGTGAAATACAACATAAATCACATTGATAAAAAGGAATGTATTGTAGCTTGCTTAAAGGAACTTCTTTGGCTGAAACAGAGCAAATAATCTCTTATCTATATTTTCCGTTCACCTTAATTTTTAAATTTTTCTCCCTTGTGATTGATGTTTTCCATGGAGGTGTTAAAGTTTTACAAAAGATCTAAATATGAAACTCATATTCACTTTTGGTATTTGATAGTAGCTGCAATTTTTTTCTCTGTGTTTTTATTTTGATTCATGGGCTGTACCTTTGGCCAGGTCATGTAATCTTGGATAACCAGATACAAGCCATTGTACATTGTCTTCCTGAGGAATAAGGAAGCTAAATGTCTGGCTTAGGTAAGCCGTGGAAAATCCTCTTTACTGTCCTTTTACAGTATTTAGGACTAGTAACTACAAAATTGTTTTTGAGAACCCTCTGGCCTCTCTTAAAATTGTTTTATCTTATTGCAAATCAAAATCCGCTTATCTGGAATTGTTCCATAATAAAAGCTCTTAATGTTCTCAAACTGAATGTGTGCCTGGATTACACAAACTGTTGGAACACTTGCCTCATGTTAGCCGAGTTACTGTGGATGCTGCAGGATGTGCTATCTATTTCAGAGAGGCATGCATTTCCCTTAAACCTTGCTTTATATCCTTTACTCCTAGGTAGAGGTCTCAAAATCTTTGAGATTCTAAAATCGTACTAGATGCCTCAGTTTCGGCGAGAACTATTTTAAGTCCTGCTTGGATGGATCTTGGAGGAACCTGGTCTAGGGGGAGGTGTCCCTGCTCATGGCAGGAGGTTTGGAATGGAAAATCATGACAGGAAAACTATGATCTTTAAATTCCCTTCCGTTCCACATCATTCCCTGATTCTATGATTCTTCTTTCACAGGTTTACTTCTGAAATAGCCAGAAATGTAGTACCTTCTACATTGTGGATTGCAAAGAAGCACCATGTCTATGTTTTTTTTACACTTGGCTCTTTGAATTGTCTCCTGATGTGCTGAGACCCAATAAGGCATTAGTAAAAGAAAAAGTTGTTCTCACTAGTTCTGTGTATGTTGCTACTTGACTTTGAGACAAAGGAAGAAGTTGCTCAAAGTTTCTCCAAGAAACTATCAATTTCTAGACAAAACCAGTTTCATTCAGCTATTTCAGAAAAGAGAATAATCAGTCATTGAAACCACAGGCTCAGGCAAGAAGCTTCCCAGTACTGATAGAAACACGGGGTGATGTCTCTTGTATGGTATGAAAGTTTGGCAGGATACTCAGTTTCATACATGCTTAGAAATTTTTATTTTCTTAACTTATTGCACGTCAGTAGGATAAACAGCCCAGAGAAATGGCTCTCCTGAAGGTAGTCCCACTGGGAGAGACACCAGGGTGCGTTACAGTGTGAAGCGCCCTTGTCCTCCGTTGTTCCTCTGATTACTTCAAGTGATTGTATATTAGTTTTTCCCAGCTCTACCATTCATGGTGAAGCACTGCTCTGGGTGTGGTTGGGATGGAGCTTTCCCTATTGCAACCCATACAGTGCTGTGCTTTTCATTGATGCCAAACCAGTGTGTTGATACAGTGTGATAAACACATCAATGTTTCAGCTCCTGCTGAACAGTATTTGGTAAGTGCTGATGCCTTTTCTCTACCCCATTGTGCCCCCTCAGTGAGTTGGTTGGGTGTGGGCAAGAAACTGGGAGGGGACACGGTTTAGACAATTGACTCAAACTGACCAAAAATGCATTCTATACAGTCTAACATCATGCTCAGCAATAAACCTTAGGAGGAGTGAAGACCAAATTTTTCCAAAGTAGCCATTTCTCAGAGACTGGCAGGGCATCAGTCTGATAATGGAAGGTGGTACATAATTGCCTTTTCATTACTTGGGGTTTTATTCCTTTGTTTCAGGGTTGAGGTTTTTTTTTCATTTTTAGATGGGATTTTTTCCTTTTTTGTTACCTCTACTTGTTGACCTGTCTCTATCTCAATCCATCTTTTTATTTTTCCCTTGCTTTTGTCTTTCTGTTTCTCTATCCAATCCCACTAGGGAGAGTGACATAGAGACAGGGTAGGGGCTAAGCTGCTGGCTGAGGTTAACCCATTACAGCCATGTGGCTTCTCCTTGTCTTCTAGACACATGATGGCAGCAAGTAGAGCTCTGAACCTGCAGCAGATTGAACCCAGCCACATTCACTGTCTTGGAGAGATGGTGCTCACTCTCCTGTGCTAACTGCCTGTGCTGGAGGAACAGTTGAAAAATCTTTGTTCCTTCACTCTGAATTTGAAATCAGAACATAGAAGTAAGAATATGGAAATATGAAGCTCTTCAGTGCAACACCAGGAAAATAACCTGCAGTCTTGGTCACAACAATTCCTGGAAACTGTAACTCAGAGTTGTGTAGGGAGGTACAGCATACCTAGGAAGTATTTTAAAAGCCTAACCACCTTCCAGAGTTGTTCCAAAAAGACTTTATCTGCTTCATCACTAAAAATAGCCCAGAATACAAGTATACAGCATTTAGAATTATCCTCAAATTGTTACTCATGACTTATGTCTGAAAAGGAGATGAAGTACAGTTTTACATTTCTATAATTATTCCAGTTTTCAGCAGAAACATGTAAGGAGGAGTTAACGAGAACATTTATGCTCTGATAATAGGAACAGAGACAACCTGCCCCAGGTGGTCAGTGAGACCAGTGGTCCTGACACAGTAGCCAACATGATGATCTTTGCTGAGGGGTACATGTGGTCTGGAGCAGAGTTGTTCTAGTGGAGGCATACTGCCTTCAAAACCTGGTCTAGGGTTCTCTGCACTTCTGCTCTGTCCTGCAAAATCAGGGCTCTTGCAACTGTGGTCCACCACATGTTGCAAACATCTCCTTAGCTAGCCTGGAATTACTAGAACATATGCAAGAACATTGATAGGTGCTCTTCTTAGAAGTAAGTTTGAAATAATTACCCTAGGATAAATCAATTTTAAAGCTGTCTAGGCTTCACACATGTTTTTTCAGTTTGCTGTAGTGTGTTCAAACTGTGGCTTGGACTGTAACAAATGCAATATTCTAAAATGGAATGGGTGGGAGGGTTAAGGCATTGCATCAGTCTTGCAAGGGTGAAGAGAAACACGTACAGCACAACTCTATCTGTGCATGTGCGTTACAAAACATTCTTCTAAGGAAGAATTAATAGAAGACACCCAAATAGTCTGGCCTGGGAATAGTATCACACAGGCCACTCTACACGTACATATGTGCATTAAAGTTTGAAAGATCTTTTATGAGTTTTTATCTTAAATTAGACCATGGCTACCATGCACAATTGGCAAGTATCTGATGTGTGAAATCAGCCGTCTGCAAGATCTAAGAGAAGAGGAAAGCTGAGACAAATTGAGCTCTGTTGGCCTCTCCAGTCTGATTAGTCCATGCTGTCACTTGAAGTGAAGCTGGATCTTTGGATGTCATTCTGCTGTTGTCTTACAGAGTGATGTTAGATATTTCTGCTTGTTCCCATTAGTGCCTCCTTGGAATCATAATTAATTTATATTAGCAAAGACAATTTCCATTTGCTATGGCAGTTCTCCAGCTCCCTCAGGCTTTTCAAGTAATAATAAATTATCTAAATAAGAGGTATTACTTCATTTCTGTTGCAATTTTTCACATTTTGAAGGTCCCTAAACCTATCCAGTGATGCATATTTAACAAATTGGAATTCAAATGGCCTGATAGTCCTCACCCATATTCTTAATGTGGCTTTATTTCAGTGTTGTTTTTTTTTTCCCTTGCAGTGATGTGCCAATCCACTGATCATAACAAGCTATATTTGGAGACCCACACATGCTCTTGCTGGGAGAATTAAAAGGGTGAATTTATAGCTTCCCAGTTGGATGGCAGAACCCATTTTTCATACTTGTGTGCACATACAAATGATTAAGAGAAAAAAAACATGTTCTGTCCTTTTAGCTACAGTCAAAATCAATGATTAGTGTCCCAAATAATTTCTGTCAAATACTGAACTTGGCATAATTGCACCATAGCTCATAGCTCATCTTATATAATTAATAAATGTTTTGTTGCCAGCAGAAAAAATGATGGAAAATGCAAATTGATAGTTGGAAATGATCTATTGATCTTGTATTTGGGGTTTAACCCAAGCAGTTAATTTTTTTCTTAGATGCCCAATACTGGAAGTTCTGCATGCATAGATTCATTCTTGTCATGCTTCAGCACTATTGGCAAATGTCAATGATTGCTACCATTTATTTTCTAAATGTCTCCATTTTAAGGATTGTGATTTGGCAGCTCTGTGCAATGAACTTGAGGATCCTCTGCTCTGTTATCTGTCATTTCTGCAGAACCCAAAATACTATAGCAGCTGGAGTGATTAGTAATCCCGATGAGTCTCTCCACGATCTAATGAGTAGAATAACCTCAGGAACCAGGGATTTGCCTTTTCTTCAAAATGGATGTCAGATTGATGCATGAACAGCAATCCTAGCTGTATCGTACCTTGCATGAGTGACAGTGAGCTTATGGATAGTGGAGTCTGGGTCCATCTTTGCCTCATTTAAAAACTGGGGATGAAGGGATTTGGAACAACCCTGAAGAGAAAGACTTAGAGGAGCTGGCTGACAAAAAGCTCAATGTAAGCCAGCCACATGCCCTTGCAGCCCAAAAAGTGCTTCATCCTGGGCTGAATCAAAACCAGTGTGGCCAGCAGGGTGAGGGACGGGCTTCTTCCCTTCTATTCCTCTCTGGTAAGGCCGTTCCTGCAGTGCTGTGTTCCTCTCTGGAACACTTAGCACAGGAAAGACATGGACCTATACGAATGGGTCCAGAGGAGAGCCACAAAAATGGTCAGAGGGCTGGAACTCCTCTCCTATTAAGAGACAAGCTGAGCTAGTTGGGGCTGCTCAGCCTGGAGGAGGCTCCAGGCAGATCTTATTGAGGCCTTTCATTACTTAAAGGGTAAAAAAAATTAAAAGTTCAGTACAAGAAAAATGGGGACAGACTATTTCTGCAGGGTGTCTAGCGATAGGACAAGGGGCAATGGCTTTGAAGTAAGAGTTTGGGTTTGACCAGATATAAGGAAACGATTTTTTATGAGGAGGGTGATGAAACTGAAACATGACGCCCCATCTCTGCAAACATGCAAAGTCAGGGCAGATGGGATTCTGAGAACCCTGATCTAATTGAAGATGTCCCTGGTCATTGCATGGGGGCAGGACTGGATGCCTTTTAAAGGTTCTTTATAAGACAAACTATTCTATGATTCTTGCAATATCTTCAGCCTCCTGTTCCTAGAACTGTGTACATCAGTTCTTGTAGGTTATAAAGCCTAATCTGAACCTGTGCTCCACATCATTGCTGTCACTTCATCCCCCAATTACAGGATGAAAAGACCCTTTTTTTCCTAAGATACACCTGACATGCACTGCAGATAAAGCCTGTACCAAGTTGTCAATGTATTCTGATGGGATTATATAAATTTTCCGATGTTTTAGCCTTTCACCTGAGGTGGATGGGTAGAGAACCCATCCTACTGTTTCCATTCAGCCAGCTCAGAAGCTGCATAAACTAGCAGCTGACATTCTTTGCAGTGATTATGCAGAGAACCAGCCCTTCAGCCTCCATCTGTATGCATATATGGAAGGATTGAAAACATAAAAATATCTATGTGTAATTGTGGAGGAAGACAAGATGACAATACATATAAGGAAGTTTGAGTTCATGTTCGATGCAAGAAAACTAAACCCTACATGTGTATAAATAGCAGGGTAAAATCATGTGAATACAGCTTGGTGTTTGCAGTTGTATTTTTACACAAGTAGAAGAGACAGGCTCATGCTTTAAATGGAGATGGATGATTCAATGCTTTTTGTTTGTTTGTTTGGGGTTTTTTTGTTTGCTTGTTTAGGTCAAGTAACACCTGTTTGTCCACCTTATCCTTGTCCTTTTTCTTGTTTTGTATGAAGTGTAAACACATACTTTCCATAAGAGATGTGCTTATGTAAGACAAATCATGATCCACAAGATCTCAGACTGGGAGAGGTGCTCACTTTTTGCATGAGGTGCAACATCACAGCTGTTCCCTGATAGAGATCTTGACATCTGTTTCATAAGCTCACTGCATGGGAAAACAAGTCTCCTGCCATGGGGAAGAGGAATTTACCACAACAAGAAGGTAGGAGTTGAATGGTAAAGAAGTAATTTAAAACTTTTTTAACTTCTTGCCTGATTCCAACCATGCACAGCTGCACTAGACCATGTTTTCAGCTGTTCAGACACTTCTGAAAAGTTCAGGCCCTTGCACAGAAAAAAGCCAGTGTTTTCAGTCTAGAAGTTTTATCTGTAGTCATGAATTTGACTACAGATAAAACTGAAAAGCTTGGACTAGAAATAATGAGAAAATTTCTGCACTGTTCATTATTGTCTTGCAGCTTTTGCACATTCAGGGCACATTTTTATTTTCTCTCCCAACTGGACTTGAAACAGGGTTAGATACTTTGTAGGCCTTTTATATATTTTTTTTTACTAAAAATTATAGCTGCTGTTTTGAGGACCTGCAGTTAAAAAAAAACCCCAAAGTCACAAAACTTAACATGAAATAAGAAAAATTGTCAATACTGAACCATACAACATAAAAGCTGTCTAAGTTCAAAAAGATCCATTTTCAAAGGTCTAGGAAGAGAAGAATGGAAGAACAAGTACAAGGCTGCCAATAATGAGAAAGCATAGTTACTAAGAAGGAGACAGAAACAAGTTTGGGTTAACCAAGGACAAATCTTGTTTTTAGTAATTCTGAGTACTCTGCAGGTAACTCATCCCTGCTTCACCCTTGAATGAATCAGATCTAAATTTCTCATCCTCTCCTATATCTGCCTGTCAAAGCCTGATTCTTCAACTGCAGCCTCTGCTCAGTGATTCTCCCCTGTGGTACCCTCCAAGCTTTGCCTCTCCATTCTTTTTACAGAACTTCATTTTTTATCAAAATCTTGCATGTAATTGGATTCTTCCGATCCCTTATATTGAACGGCTAAACTGACAAGGAGTTACTACCTACTGTTAATGTTGCTATTTAAGGGATACACAAAAAACATGACGTGTATTTCCCTTAATCTCTATATATTTAATTCATATACAATATTTTCATACACATATCTAAAAATGCACCCAGTGATCTATCTAGTTCTAGGTATTTCTACCTGTTGCTATCATAGGAGGTTGAATATAATAATATAAAAACCAGCAATGTGGGCAAAATTTAGCAGCAAATATACATGGAAATGTAGGGTCATTATATCTCTAAGGAAACAGCAGTTCCTGTGGAGAGTTATGTCCAACACCAAGTAGGATAATTTATGCAAATAAAAACAGTATTGAGGACGGTGTTATTCTCATTCTTTCTTAAAAAAGGGAAAATAATAAATAATTAGGAGAGCAGACTAAAATATTGGTCTTCAGCAGTTTCTTCCTTTCTTTTTTCCTTCTAGGGCCTGATATGAAAAATTTAAAACTTTGAGAAATATTTAAAAAACAGAAATCTCAGTATGTTGCATTTGGTCGGATGAATCTCTTTTGATATGTCCATGCTTTACATTTATAGGATTTGCAAAAGCCTATAAATTAGATTCCTTTTTTTGCTTTATAAAACAACATGAAGACACTGTGTTTTTATAATCACTTCATCTGTTTCAGAAATACTGCAGCAGACAAAATACATGTAAGTGCACAAAATCAAGTTACTTGAGAATATATTTATCTATGTATATATTTTGTTAGTGAAATACATTTTAAAAGTATGTTTACTTGTTTTATAATATTATATAAGGGCAATTTCTGTGTACAGAGAAAATTATGTGTAATTCAATTCTTAATCTGAAGGAATTAAATACAGTTCCAAGAATTAAATAACAATTGTGTACATTCTAATTTTGCTCCTAAGAACCTTTCTTTTTAAATTAAGCTATTTTTCATTAAACCTAGTAGCTGTGGGGAAGCCAAGTGGCAGAAAGCTAAAGCTGTGCCAAATCTAAAAAGTGAGGAAAGGGGAAAGACACAAAGAATTACAGGCTCATCAGTCTTAAATTTAGCCTAGGCAAAACAGTAAAACAGCTGGTATGAGGCTTGACTAACAAGAAAGTAGAAGAAGACATAAGTAATGGCAAGCAATACAGAATTATGGAAAACATACTACTGTTGACTAACTTGTTTAGATTAAAGTAATATTCAGATGGATACAAATAATAATGTACTGTAATGTAATAAACTTTGAGTAAATAAAAGTACAGAAATTTTCCATTGAATTCTACTTTATTCTGCACAGGCACTTATTTAAGTGCCAAAAATGGCTCACAGAAAATAGATGGGATAGGCTATGTTTGTTGGAGCTACACAGTAGTCCAGGGCTCTGGGTTCTTGTCCCTTTCACAGCCCAATGTTTTAGTCATGTCCTATATGAGTAAAACAAAACAAAACTACTCTATAAAATTATTACCAATCCATATGGAGGAAACTGAAAGATTGATAAAATTATAAATAATGAATGAGATAAAGAGTTCTTTTAGTAAGTAGGTCATAAGTAAAGGCTTTTTACATGGAGATGGAGAGTTCTGAATGCAAGAAGAGAGAGTGAAAGCTGCACTTCTCCAAAAGGATTCTCTCTTCAAAGCAGTAACTTTGAGATGCTCATGGATGCATATTTTCACCTGCTTCATGCCAGCCATTCTCTCCAGCTCCTCTCATGGAGGATTTCTGGTAGTTCCCTCTTCCCAGAGCCTAAATGACCTTACTGCAGCAAGTATAGCTATACATGGTCCAGTGGATTAAATCAGTGTCTAAAATATTGAAAATGGGAATTAGGCTGTCATTTTTAAACCAAAGTGTGACTAACACTTGCAATAGCACTTCAGTGTTGTGATGGTTGAAATAAGAACTGCTTGTAATTTAAATGCTGAATTTGGTCAAAGATTTCCTAGGAGTCTATGCCATGTAAGAGGTCAGATTACCTTGTCACTGTAGTACTACTTCACCTTATAAATGTGAATGATAATACTCTGTTTTCTTAAAACCCAGTATCTGGGAAATGTGACTGCATTTTCAGCTTCTTTTGAAAAAATAACTTGCAAAAATTTGTATAAAACTAGAATCAAGGTTGAGAAAGTAGAAGACAAATGGAGATAACTTTATACTTCCTATTTTTAAACAAATCTTGTAACTTCTAAGCCAATCTTAATTTTTTTTTCTGTGCATTTCTTGACAGATCAGAGACAGTTCCAGTTTCTACTTCTATGCTGGCTCCCCCAGGCAGCAGTACTGATGTGTTTCTGCAAAGAATGTGTCAGATCTATCTATGTGAAGGCAAAACTCTCATTTTCACTGCCATAATCCGTTTTTTCACTTCTTATTAAAGAACAAATTTATGAAATGATCAGACCTCATCTTACTTTGCAGCTTGCCTAATGGTATCAGGCCATTCTCTCCATACATCTTCCTACTACACAGGGGGATAGTGATAGGACTTTGCTGCACAGTTACTGCACTCTGAAATTTTTTTCATTGAGTCACTTAGCAAAAGAATGAAGAGTCCTGGGCTGAGCTCTGGGCTGGTTCTTATAGGCTTTTTGATATCATAAATACCCTTCATGTCTTTAGTTTTAGTCTCCTTCTAAGTATTGTACTTTTGAAATAATAGAAATTAATCCAATAATTAATGACACTGTAACTATAGTACCATTATATACTTAGAGGATATAAGTATAGTACAACTACTCACTGTCAGAGAAGTCTTAGTTAAAACATCAGCAAAACTGGAAATAGCTCTAATTATCCCACTGTTTGTTATCTGGCATTGTCTGAATTCCCTGTGTGTTGTGAAAGCTAAAATATTTCTTCTTCTAGAAAAGTACTGTCTGTTTTTTAAAAGATATAAAAGTGAATGTCCTGTCATTAGCAGCCGTATGTTATTTGCTTTCTCTCTAATAACAAGAATTCAATTAAATTTCACAGAGGGAGTAAACTTTTTGTGCTGATTCTCTGCCTTTGGAAGGTTTTCCATTCGTTAAAGATTTTTAATTTTTTTTTTTTTTGGTTTCCATGCCATTTCATTCATACCTTCCCCTCAATGGTCTGTCTTCCTCGATTACTTCCACTTGTTTTGCAACATGTGTGAGCTTTGTTTTGGCATATTTTGGTCTCTTCAACTGCAACCCATGGAGTCCCAGTCCATTTTCTTGTAGTCACAAAATGTCCAAATTAGCTTTTTTGTTTCTTTTCAATAGCATTTCATTCCACCATATCTCCTTTCTGGAGTTTTTGTAAGCCCTTATTTTTGTAATTTACAATATTTAGTTTCCTTTCCCAAAAGAAAATCATTCCTTTCAGGAAAGGAAAAAAAGTCTTGCAATTACAACGGGGATCAATTGGGCAAGCTTGGTCCATGTCACTACACATCATGGCACCCCATGCCATTCAATGGTTTCCACTTCAGCAAAGATTTCCTTTTTTTTTCAGTATTCAAGTCATGTCTCTCATGCCTTCCCCTCAATGTTCTGTCTACCACACTGAATTTTTCCCCTGTTTTTGTAGCGTCTGTGGGCTTACTTCTGGCAAGTTTTGGTCCTTTGCACTGCACCTCATGTCATCCCAGTCCAATTCCTCGTGGTCACCAAATTTCCAAAATTTTTTTTTCCCTTCAATTGCATTTCATTTGATCATATCTCCACTCCAGAGTATTTGTAAGTCCTCTTTTCTGTTTCCAGGATTTCAATAGGGATCAATTTGGGCAAGCTTTGTTGCATGTCCTTGAACTTCATGGCATTCCATGCCATTTGAATCTTTCACTTTGGCCAAGATTTTTTTGATTTCTTTTGTGTTCTTCCTTCCCGTATCCATGCCATGTCTCGCCTCTCTTCCCTCAGAGGTGTGTCTTCCTCCTTGATTTTTTCCCCTGATTTTGTAGCATCTGTGAGGTTAGTTTTGGCCTTATTTGGTCCTTTGCACTGCACCTCATTTCCTGCCAGAACGTTTGCTTCCTGTCCATAAATGTCCCAACTTTCTGTTTTTTTTGATTTTTTTTAATTGCATTTCGTTTGACTCTATCTCCCATCCAGAGTGTTTGTAAGCCTTTCTTTTCTGCGTCACAAGATCCCGTTTCCCTTCCCGAAAGGAAATTTCATTTCAGGAAATGAAATCTTGCGATTTCAATGGGGATCAATTGGGCAAGCTTTGGTGCATGTCCCTGCACTTGATGGCATGCCATGCCTTTTGATGGCTTTCATATCACCTTAATTTTTTTTTTTTTTTTTAACTTTCCATACCATGTTCTTTTTATTTTCCCCTCCAAATTCTGTCTTCCTCCTTCACTTTTTTCACCTGCTTTTGCAACATCTGTGAAGTTAGTTTTGGCCCCTTTTGGTCCTTTGCACTGCACCTGATGTAATCCCTGTCCATTTTCTAGTAGTCACTAAATTTCACAAATTTGGGTATTTTTCCTTCAGTTTTATTTCCCTTGGTGCTATCTCCATTCCAGTGTTTGCATGTCCTTCTATTCTGTTTTGGCCTTCAATGGGGATCAATTTTGGCAAGCTTTGCTGCATGTCCCTGCACTTGATGGCATGCCATGCTTTTTCATGGGTTTCTATTCACTGAAGATTTTTCTTTTTTTCTTTTTTTTCTTTTTAAACTATCCATGCCATGTCCCTCATATTTTCCCCTTCATGTTGTGTTTTCCTCCTTGACTTTTTTCACCTGCTTTTGAAACATCTGTGAAGTTAGTTTTGATCTTATTTAGTCCTTTGCACTGCACCTCACTTTCTTCCAGACCACTTTTTTGTAGACACTAAATCTCTGGATTTTCTGGTTGGTTTTTTTTTTTTTTTTTTTTTTCCACTGGCAATTCATTTGATCATATCTCCTTTCCAGAGTCATTCTATTCTGTTTCAGAAGATCCCGTTTCCCTTCCCGAATGAAATTTCCTTTCGGGAAGGGAAACAAAATCTTGTGATTTCTATGAGTATCAATTAGGCAACCTGTGGTTAATGTCCCTGCACTTGATGGCATGCCATGCCTTTTTGTGGCTTTCCCTTCAGGGTTACCGAGGTATGATATGTTTTATCTCATATGTATAATATGATATTTATCCCCTGACGTGGTGATAAATAGCACAGACCCCATGACCCCTGGAGACTGAGCAATTGCTCTTTTATGCCTTACATATTTAGAAACCCATCACCCTTAAAGACAGTCTCATCCAGATTGGACCTAACTGGTCCCTGAATCCAAACACAAGCATCATTGTCCAATTAAGAAATCACCCCTTGGTAAACAGATCTCCTCATCACATTCCATGTGTTCCCATGAACAGGCGCAGCAAGTGAAGATCAGCATTGATTACCAGACCCTTCCCTGGTCAGCTCACAGCCTTCCCCAGGACAATGTCCTGACAAGGTCTGCCCGTTGCTGGCACCCTCTGGCCAGAGAGATGAGGCCACAACTAATAGAAGAACACCCTTTGTGCTATATGTGTAAGGCCATTATTTGAGTTCCAGAGATGGATGGCTTTCCAATCCACTCTCCTTTGTTGTATTGCATCTGTGATTACCCTGGAGATTAAAAATAATGAAAAAGTGGCTCTCCTGTCTTTCTTCTTTATTACTCCAGGCAAAGAGTATCATTATCAGCCTTGGACTTGATGTAAGAGGAGCCCTCAGGTTAGCGAAAGTACAAGTAGTGAAATGGTAGCTTAGATTCCTTTTGGATCTTCCCTTCCCACATGATAGCACTTCTGTAGAATCCTTTCAATCATGTTCTCTGTCTAGAAGTCAATCAGAATTCAACAACCTGGAGTATATAAAAACAAATTCTTAATAATCATCAAACCTTTGCCTCCTATAATGATACTTAAACACCCTAATATTTTCTGTTTTCCTTTTATAAATCAGCATATTACCCCACTCCATCCTCCTCCTTACAAGCCTTCTTTTCTTCTACATTTCTAATAAAACATAATTCTACACCCTTATAGATTATACACTCCACATTTCCACCCTTCCTTTCTGCTGTTTGTTACATTCGTCCCCTGTATCCCCAAGTATGGGTAAGGCAAATATGAGCTGTATCCCGGGTAATATTTTTAATGGATAGTCAAACTTTTGAGGAATAATTCTGTGGCAAAATTACAGTTTTCATCCTGTCTTTCAGCCCTCCCACTCAGTGGGAGAAATTTATCCACCTCTGCTGCATCCTATTTACTAACAATTTTTTAAAAATGGTCTCTGTTCAAGTGGTTTACCATTGCTTGGTTAATGTGGCCAGAATTTGGACATAATATTCTGTACATGCAAAAGCATCACAGATTAGAATTATAGGAAAAATATCAGAAAAATGTAAGACCTTTTTAGAGTTGCAAGATGGGACCTGCAAGAGACAGCAGGGAAAAGGAGCTTTGCAGGTTGGACATAATGCTGGGAATAGTAGGAGCATTGCTGATATTGAAGAGATGTCACATTGATTGTAGAGTAGGGAATCAGTTTTTCATTTATTCCTTTAACATGATTTTTGGTCAATATGGCAGACTCCATATCACATATATAAGAGTCTACATGGAATAAGCTCTATTCATGCAGTAACTGAAGCAATAAATTCAAGTTCTGTACCTGTTGGTTTTGGAGTTGTTTTTATTCAGTATGAGTACAAAAGACAAAAAATTAAAAGAGCAAGAGGTTAGATCTCATGATTTTTCTTTAATTTAAATAATTTTATTTTAAAGGGGTTTTTTGGTTGTTTAGTGAAATATGGAAAACTTCTCAGTTCTCTTAGAAACATCCTAGGTATTTAGAATTTTTCTGCATACGTTTATGCTGATGGAGATGGTAAAAGCCTTCTTTAATTTTTTTATTCTCACAACCTTAAATAAGCACGTTGTTCAAAATGTTCCGATGTTCCAAAATTGGAACAAGAGTCTAGAATGTGATTTCACTGACACCAAACAATATTTTGGAGCAATAGCAAACAGAAAAATAGTGCTCCGATTCACTGCTCCATGATTTTGGCACAGGACTTGATAGGTCAACAGAAAGGTTTCCAGGGGATAGTTACTTGTCTTGAACCAAAATGCAATTTTTCCTTTGTTTTTCATAAAGATACTCCCCTCCATTTCTCAGTGGCATCCCAAATCCCTTTAATTTTTTTTTGAACTGATGTAAGAATTTTAGCTGAATTTTTAGAAGTTATAACAGCTTATGAAGAAAAACTCCATATTTGGAGCAAAAAGTGGAACAGTTTCACTCTGAAGGATAGAAGAATACTGGAAACCTGTAATCATCCTTGGTTATATACTGAATTCAATCCATTTTCTGTTCCAAAACTATAACCTTGAGAGGTTTCCTATTTGTCACTGAAATATTACCATTTCCACCTTAAATATCCAAGGGAGCATTAATCACCGACTATTAGGAAATTAGTAATTAAAACACTCAGTTGAACTAAGAAATATGTAAGTCACAACAATCCTTATCTGAGCCTTTCCACTTCATGGGAACTGTCATCAACAGCCTCAGTGGAAGGGAATACAATCCTGAATTTTTTCTTCCATCTTTGGCTGAACAGCTTTGTTGAAAAAAGTGCTTATTCTGCAGTCATGTCTTGGAGGCAGAGGGAAGCCAGGATTTAGAGACTGGGACCTTCCAAGAGCATTATACACTGTGTTTGCTTTCTGCATACTCCTGCATCTTTTTTTTTTCCCTTTTAATGAACCTATCAATTAGGCAGATGAAGCAAAAATAGCATAATAGAAATAGCGGAGTTTTCCAATTCTTTAGTAAGGAATATACTTCCTTAGGGACTTGGCATAAAACCTTTCTCATTTTCAGGAAGATTATTAACTGTTTCTTGCCTCCATGTAGCAATGTAAGTTTTTCCATGTGCAAGAGCCAGAGTAGTAAAGTCACGGAATCACAGCTGGCCAAGGATAAATATTTTAAGGTGCTGACCTGTGATGGTTCTGTTCTTGTGACTGACAGCTCCATAGTAACCGTGGCCAGAAAAATATGAGTGCACGTCCTTTTCTGCTGAGTGCTTTCATAGAAGTGCATGAAGACAGAACTGAGTAGGAATGACATAGTGATCCACTGAATATTAAAACTAATTTGAAAATCTGTGGGGAAATCTGGATATAAGTGAAGGTATTTATAACAGTTCCTCCGTGACATAATGGAGCCAGGATTTCATCTTGTAGAAGGCAGAGGAGACTATTTCCTTGTTATAAATGTTTTATTTTAGTCTATAAATTGAACTGTAAAGACACACATTTTCCCTTCAATTCCAAAGCAGAAACTATCCAAGAACTATAGAAAAATAATTTTCTTTTTTTCTTTTTACTTTTATTTTCTGTTTTTATCTTAGACTTGGCAATGCTGAACACAAAAATCAAATATAAAGAAACTGGACATTTTGATGACCAGAGAATATAAAAATATTAACAATCTAAATCTGAGGCCTGTAATTTTCTTCTGGTTTTTGTCAATGTACTTATTTCAAGGCCTTACAGCATTGCTGTGGTCATCAGGACCCAGATCCTCTGCACTACCCTCATTGTTCCATTTTATACAGCATGTCCTTCACTGGAAGAAAATGTTCTGTTAAACCTCTTTTATTCTATGGCTGAATTCTTGTGTAAGTAACACTTTCTGAGTGACACCTTAGGACTGGAATTAAGTAATATGACCCACTTCAAGTAGCATCAAGTACTCTTAAGTTTATTGAGATCCGTAGGGGTTTTATTAGTTTTAACCACCATATTGTCATAATACTGCCACAAATAGCTAAGTACACAAAAAAAAAGAACTGTAGGCAATGTGGAATTTTCTACTTGGTAGTGACTGGGGCCTTAATCAAGATTTTCATACTTAGTTACTGTTCCCAAAACTTTTACATGCGTTTCAATAAAGCTAATTGAACTGGTTTTATCCTTACACAGTTTGTTTTATATCTTCCAGAGGAAAGAAAAAGTAGGATGCAATTCACAACTGAAAGTGTTTAAATCACTGAAGCTGAAGATATACAAGCTCTGAATCTCACTTTTCTTCCTTCAGAGTCCCTGGTTCCATACCATCTATTAGGTTCAGCATTTACCAGTCTGAATTAAAGAAACACACTACTGAAAACATTTTACTAAAATATTGATTAATGTGGCATGTGGTTTGGATAATTGAGACTTAAAAGGCATGTGTTTGCTTCAGGTCATAGAACAGAGAACATTTTCTAGTGAGAGAAAAAAAGCTTATTCTATCATGCCTGATAGTTAAATAAATAAATTTACTTTAGAATGTACCAATATAAAAATAGGAGACCAGAATTAGACCTCTTTTGCAGAGTATACTCATTCATAGATGTACAGCATGCTGGTCCAGCATGCAGCATACTAGAATCAATTCTGCTTGAATTAACCTGGCAAAAGGGAAGTTTCCTCAATGTCTTTTGAGTTTGTGTTAGTTCAAACATGTCTTTTAGATATAATGTAATGCCCAGGTTTCAGATGTAAAACATATGAATATATATATTTCTATATATGTATACCCGTTTCTAAATATCCAAAATAAATATTTTAAATTGCAGCCACTTTCATTAATGTAAAAATCGGTTATACACAGATAGTAGTTATTGAAGCACTTTTTTTTTGGGGTGACAAATTAGTGGGCTTTTTTTTGTTTTGTTTTGGTTTTTTTTTGTTGTTATTTTAAAGAAGACTGTATTTTGATGGATTATAGGAAAGTGTCAGTCTCTTCTTCCCAGTAACTTGTGGTGAGACAAAAGGAAATGGCCTCAAGTTTGTACCAGAGAAGGTTTGGACGAGATATAAGGGAAAATTTCTTCACAGAAAGGGTTGCAAACATTGGAAAAGGCTGCCCAGGGAAGCGGTTGAATTGCTGTCTCCAGAGGTGTTTAAAACCTGTAAATGTGACGCTTCGGAAAAGGGTGTAGTGGTACACTTGGCAGTGCTGGGTTAATGACTGGGCTGAATGATCTATTCCAACCTACAAGATTCTATGATTAAAACTAATATTTCTTATATGTTAAGTGAACAGTTCTATTATAGAGCTTGTGAAATAAATATTAACACTGAAGTTAATTATTTTTTTCAGTGCTTAAGCTGAAGAGGAATGTCTCTAGCTTTTAGATGAAGAGAGCAATGGTTGCTTTCTTTGAAACTGACCAAATAATTTTTTTTTCTGAACATGCTGAACAGGTAAAACTGTTTGTTTCCATGGTAACAAAGGTTAATTAAAAGATCTCTTAAAGTCATCACATTGAGTGCATATAACAAGCAAAACTGAAAAAACCCAGGAGTGAAAAATTATTCAAAATTAAGTGTGAAGTGAGTAACATGAAAATTTGATCCACCTTTACCAAAACTACCATTTCGTGGAACCAATTTAAATTAAATTCCCTTGTCCTTGTTTAAATTCTAATAAACTCTGGTGATAAACATATTTCAGGAACATATGCATGTTCTCATGTGCAACTGCATCAGCTTTCTTCATATATACTTAACATATTAATACCCAGGAATTCTGTACAATTGGACATCTCTTTTGTCTATGATATGTCAGGTATGTATTTTCTTGGTAGGGGTTGCACACAATCAAATGAGTGGTTTTGGATGCAAGATTTGTTAGGGATTTATCTTTTCAGGCTGCTCTGGAAGTTCTAAAAATGTACAGTATCTTATAGCTTTTCTGTAGAAAAACCTTCAATCTACAATTTGGCTTAACAGACCTTCAAAAAGAAAGAAAATACAGAGATCAGATAACGTTGCTTTTCCTGTAAAAACTGGATTTTAAATTTTGCTGACTTACACTGCTTTTAAAGAATTTCTATCACCCTTTTTTTACTACAGCCATTAAGACGGATTTTGTCGTTGTGCTAGAATGACAGCTGAGCACAAATGATTTGTCTGAAGATCTCTCTATTTCACCTTCAGAAAGATTAGCAAAACCTTCCCCCTACAACACCTGCAGTAAAAACCCACTCTTTTAAAGGGGCATTAGCAGAGCTGATGGGGAAGAATACTTTCTTTCCCCAAATTAACATGCTTCCATAATATGCATTCAACTACCTTGGCTCCTAGGTGAAGAATAGCTGAGTAAGAAGAGCTGTTCTCACATGCCTCAGACTGAGAAGATTGCTTCTAAGAAACTACATAGTTCAGCATCTTGTAAGGGCAGATATCCTGCAAGGAGAAAGTTTGAACTCAAGTAACACTTAAGGACTTTTATCAGTACCATAAAATCACAGAATCATAGAATATCTTAAATTGGAAGGGACTCACAAGGATCATCAAGTGCAACTCCTGGCCCTGCACAGTACGCCCCAAGAATCACATCATGTGCCTGAGAGCATTTTCCAAACACTTGTTGAACTCTGTGAGCTTTGGTGCTGTGACCACTTCTGTGGTAAGCCTGTTCCAGTGCCCAACCACCCTCTGGGTGAAGAACCTCTTCCTGATATCCAAGCTAAACTTCCCCTGACACAGCTTCAGGCCATTCCCTCGGGTCCTGTCACTGGGCACGAGAGTGAAGGGATTGGTACTTGCCCCTCTACTTCCCCTTGTAATGATACTGGAGACCACAATGAGGTGAGTCCTCAGACTTTTCTTTAGGCTGAAAAGAAATGGCATTAGGGCTCCTCATAAGGCTTCCCCTCTAGACCTCTCTCCATCCTCCAGGTCCTCATTTGGGTAACTCATTTTAATAGCTCATTTTAATAGCTTAGTGTCTTTTCTATATTGTGGTTTAAAAAGTTAACTTTGATAATATTTGGAATGTTTTTCATATCCTACACTCATGGGAAATACTAGCTAACACATAAATCTCAATAAGAGTGATTTTAATTGCCTGGATTGAAAACAGTAATTTAAAAGTGCATTAACTTGCTCTTGCTTTGCTCAGTTGCTATGCATATCTGTAACCCTGTGGTATGTGTGTCTCTATATTACACCACCAGTCTCACTGCACTTCAGTTTAAGATGCAAAAACATGGGTGATGTTTTCATATAAACCTCTGTGAGGAATATTGTCACTGAGATATTAAAGCAGCAAATTTATAGATATGCTATTTCTTTTTCGAGTAGATGCTTCCTGGTTAACCAGAAGTTTTGGTATACTCTGCATCATCATTCTTGTCACATTCTTTTCTGACTCCCTAAATAATTTTTTTGTGCTCTTGCTCATGTTAAGAGGTAAGCAGTTCAAACTCTCCAGTGCAGTCACTCAGAACCCAAAACTGTTTCTAGAGCAGAGAGCTGGACCACATGAAAGTGCACGTACGTGACACGTATGCTGACTGTCTCTGGAGAGACGCTGGTGAGGGGAGCTGCATGGGCTCTGTCAGGAGAGGCAGGCTGGCTCCAGCTGGCTCCAGCAGCCCCATCTCAGGAGATAACTGGGCTAAACGTGGGGTGCGCCTGTGAAAACATATTTAAGAAATGGAAAAATAATCTGGAAAAGAAGAGGCGTGACGGGTGAAAAGTGAGAATCAGCAGTGTAAGCACCAAGGAGAGAGCAGGGTGAGGGGGAGGAGGTGCTCCAGGTGCTGGAACAGGCACTGCCTGGCAGCCCACAGAGAGGCCATGTTGAAGCACAAATTCACACTGCAGCCATTGTTAAGGACACACACTGGAGCAGTTGCCAGTGGACTACAGGAGCATGGGAAGGACCAGTAGAGTCACAGTTCCTTAGTGACCATAAGTCCCATCCCTCACCCCCCTACACCATGTGGGGTTGGGAATATTAAGGGACTAAGGAGTGAAGTTGAAGCTGGGAAAGGGGAAGATGTAGTTTTAATTTTGGCCTCAGTTTCTTACTGCCAAAATCTATTTCAATTGTCAATATATTAAATTAATTTTCTCTAAGCCATTTTGCGCATGATAGTAACCATTCAGCCACCTCCATGGCTTTATCTCAAGCAACAATGGTTTTTCATCCACTTTTCTCACTGTCCCATTGAGGAGAAGCAGAGAGTGAACACTGTGGTGGGACTGTGGCCCTTAGCCAAAGTTAACCCACCACAACCATGAGTGTAGCTCCCTGCTTCTACACCTGGTTCATGACTACTGTGGTCACACTGGGCCTTGCAATAATAAAATAAATCTTATACAGTGCAGTTCTTTTTACACCCTCACCAGCACCTGGTGACACAGCCCTTGTCCATGCTCTGCCCGCTGTGACAGAGCTGCTATCATATAAAAGGGCGAGAGAGAGTGGAGCCCCCCCAGCCCTCAGCTTCCCAAGAAAAGCTTTTGTTGTTTGTCATATTTGCTTGAATGCAGAGGAGCAAATGATAACTCCAGGCATATGAGGACAGTGACCAACATGGACAACCTGTTGTCACTCCTGTCTGTGTGGGGACAGCTTGACACCCAGGGCTGTGTTCACATCTCAGACCCTCATCACCCCCAGCCCACCCCACCTCCCCTGGGCCTCACTGTCAGGGCTGGGGCAGAGGGAGGTGGAGCCCAGCATGAGGGTGCAGACAAATAAATGTGGTGTTTAAACACTGGGGAGCTGTTCAAGGGTTTGACAAACTGACCCAGTGCCTCTCTGGCTGTCTGAAAGCTCAGTATCCTGTGATCCTAGTATTCTCTAATACCCTCTTGTGTAGTTTGTAAAAGGATACATGAGCACTCTCTCAGAATATTAATCAATCGGCAGTTAAGCTGGAGAAATTGTTTCTAGGCTTTTAATGAGGATTAAGTGTATGTTTAAAAAGTAGTCCAATACTTCTAATGAGAAATTAAGAAAATCCCAATTACAACCATGTGAAATCCACCTGGTAATCCACTTCAAACAGGAATCTGCAAGAAGAACGCATTCAAACTTTCCTAATAATTTGTTGTTTTTATTAACGTGCTTAAGCTTGGAATTCTTGGATGAAAAAGCATTTTAAAAATTATAACATTCTAATACTCTTACTAAACTTTTAATGAAAATTCATATTCTTATCCTACAACATTATAAAAATCTGAGTGGTGCAATACACACACACAATTTTTTAATCTGTTCTAGAAATATAGAATAATTACACAAGTTCACAAGTACCGTTCACATTGTTTAATTACAGACATTTAAGGCTGGGGAGTCATGATCAATGCAATACCATACAATCACTAGTCCTGGCTCCATGACCCTTTCCTTTTACAAATCTGCTGGCTCACACTATGACTATCTGCCTTGTAACCTGATTTCAGCTGCATTATTTGTATTAGGGGAAGGGAAATGAAGTTCTGTATCACTGAGACTCATCTCGCTCATCTCATGAAAATGCAACACCAGCAGTGTACGCTGGTTTCCGAGAAATGTTCTCAGTCTCGCAATTTCAATGTAACTTTCAATTCCTTACATGGCAAACAGAATACATCAGTGTTCTGGGTAAATTTTGGAAAACTGTAAGGTTTTCTGTTACCTACGGGGGGTGTTAATTGCTGGCTAAAATATTTGCCCATCATTAGTACAACTACTGCAAAAAGACCTTGACAAATTAGAGATGGAAAATTACCAGCTTTATGAAGTTTAACAAGGGGAACTGCCAGAATCTGCCCCTGGGATGGGGCAACCCTGGATATGTTTACAGAGAGGCTGGAAAGCAGAGCTTTGGAATGGGACCTGGTTGATGACAAGTTGAACATGAGCCAGCAGTGCCCTGGCAGCCAGGAGGGCCAGCCCTGTCCTGGGGTGCATCTGACACAGCATGGCCAACTGGGCAAGGGAGGGGATTGCCCTGCTGTGATCTGCACTGGAGTGGGCTCACCTCCAGTGCTGGGGGCAGTTTTGGGTGCCACAAAAGAAAAGGACATTAAACTATGGGAGAGTGTCCAAAGGAGAGCAATGATGATGGTGAAGGGCCTTTGAGGGAAAACCCCCACTTGGGGCATTCATATTCTCCGAAAAGAGAGAGACATAATTTTCTCTCACAGGATGTGTCCTGGAGAATCACAGAGAAGAACAGAAAACAATTCTTATCTCTATTCTCTGCTCCTGTTGTTTTTGCACGTGTAGAATTTGTTATGAAGATTGTTTACCTGAAGTGATTTGTTAATTGGATTCTGCTGAGGATTGTTTTGTTTCCTTGGCCAATTGGCTCAAAGCTGTGTCCTGTCTGTGGCAGTTACAGGTTTTCTTTAGTATGTATTTTTGTATAGTATAGTATCTCTTTAGTATAGTTATAACACAGTATTAATGTAATATAGTATAGTTTTATTAAAGCAATTGTTCAGCATTCTGAAACAATGGAGTCATATGCCAATCATTCCCAGTACTCTGTATCTGATACCCACTCACAGCTGAGGGCACTTGGTCTGTTCAGCCTGCAGGAGACTGAGGAGAGACCTCACTGCAGTCTGCAACTTCCTTACGAGGGGAAGAGGAGGGGCAGGCACTGATCTCTTTGATGACCAGCGACAGGACCTCAAGGAAACTCAGCATGAAGCTGAGCTGGGGAGGTTTAGGCTGGATATTAGGAAAAGGTTCTTCACCCAGAGGGTGTTTGGGCAGTGGAACATGTCCCCCAGGGAAATGGTCACAGTACTATACCTAACAAAGGTTAAGAAACATCATAACAACACTGTCAAACACGTGTAGTGACTGTGGGCGATGTGCTATGCAGGGCTGAGTTGGACGTGATGATACTGGAAAGTCCATGCCAACTCAGCTGATTCTATTATTCTACTGAAGGCATTATTATACATCAGCTTTTACTAGCATTATTTATAGGAAAATTAAATGTTTTTGCATTAGGTACAAGGCAAACTGTAATTTAATTTGGAAAAAAAAATGAAATATTTCTGAAATTATTTAAGTGCTTGTATCTGCTGTGTATTTCCATCATATTTGAAAATAGAGAAGAGGTATAGAACACTTCAGATTTCCACTTTCTAGAATGTCACTGAAGTTTAAATTAAGATGGTATCCGTAGGCCATCTGTCATTGCTTCTTATGGATAACACATGACACCCCATTGCATTTTATTGAATTACCCCTTTATTAAGCATAATAAATTATGATTTATTTATGTCTTGTATTTTAGTAATTGCTTTGGTCTATTTGGGATAGACCCTTTATTTCAATTACTCTGATACAGACCAAAATATCTGTCTGAGAAGCAGTTTAATCAATTTAACTAAAACTGATGAACACTCTCTTTCATGATTATGTTGCTTTTTAGTCTCCAGATAGTCTCTCGTACTATTCCATGCTCCATCTGTAATTCAGATAAATAAATAACTGCATTTTTCCATCTTTTAGGAAAACAATATTCACACACTGAACTTTTCCTGCTACTTTAGTCTGTACAGCAGACAGAAAAAAAACTTGTTCTGCTAATTCCTCATTACAGAAGTATTCATTTGAACACTGATACAAAGAATTCCAGCCTTTACCCAAAGAGAACATTTTATTTATTTATTTATCATTATTTGCAAATAGTACAGATAGAAAGAAAACCTGTATTGCTAATGACTTCAGCACTTAGCTGTCATTGCCTCTTTCCCTGTTCTAACAATCCTAGAACGTAGAAAAACATCTTACCTACAGAGTTGTTACCGGGGAGGAGAAAAAATAACTGATGTTCATGAATACTTGCTAATCATAGATCTATTAATCTGCATGGGATAACAACTAAATAGAAAGCCATGATTTTAGGTTTGCATTAATTAATTTATTCACGTTTTTGCTGAACTATAGCTTGGTGAGTGCAATGATTATTTATGCCCATATTCATTAGTATTCTTTCTTGTGCAGTGTGAGAAGCAGGCAACTGAATTACAATATAATACACATGACATATTTATACCCACATTTTCCTTGCTTAAAATAGTTTTGCCAGATGATTTCTTTGCTTCTGCACCAGCCTCAGATATAGTGCTCAAATCTTAATAGCATAGTTACTTTAACTTCTGTGATATAAACACATAACACAAAAATTCCTTACTGTGCTTTTTGAAAATAATGCAGGTATTTGTCCCAGAAGAGAGATTTCTGCAAAGAAGCCCAGCTCAACATACTCAGGCATGGCATGAGTTGTTCAGCCTGTAGGAGAGCTCTGGGGAATCCTTAGGTGGCCTTTCAGTGTTAAGAGGGGGCTATAGGAAAAATCATAGAACCATAAAATGGTTGATGTTAGAAGAGATCTTAAACATCAATTAAGTTCAATCCACCCTCTATGGACAGGGCCACCTTGCACAAGACCAGGTTACCCAGAGTCCTATCCACCCTGGGCTTGAGCACCTCCGGGGATAGGGAGTCCAGAGCTTCCCTTGGCAGCCTGTTCCACTCTCACAGTAAAAATTTTTATTCCTAGGACCTAATTGAAATCTACCCTCCTTCAGCGTAAGGCCATTCTCCTTTGTCCTACCCCTGCATACCCTTATGAAAATTCTCTAGCTCTCTTGTAAGCTCTCTTAATTTGCTGGAAGGCTGCTAGAAGGTGTCCCTGGAGCCTTCTCTTCTCCAGGCTGAGCAGCCACAGCTCTGTCAGCCTGTATTCATTGAGTAGGGGCTCCAGACCTGTGAAAAACTTAGTGACCCTCGGCTGGACTCATTCCAACAGGTACGTGTCTCTCTTGTGCTGGGCCTGCTGTGACAGGACAAGGGGTAGGGGTTTAAAACTATGAGAAGGTCCATTTAGATAAGAAATAAGGGAGAAGATTTTTATGGTGATGGTGGTCAGACACTGGCAGAGCTTGGTGAGAGAAGTGGTAGATGCCCCATTTCTAGAAACGGTCAAGGTCAGGTTGGATTGGGCTCTGACAAACTTGATCTAGTTGAAAATGTGGGATGTTGGACTAGAGGAGTTTTACCCATTTTTTTTGAACCCAAACTATTCTGTTCTGTCCTTAGTGTAAAGAAACAGAACAGCAATCTTCCTGCCTTTACACAGTCCTGCAAAAAGGGATAAAAAGCATGCAAATTGTGAAAAGTAGGAACTGCTCTTTCCTCTGGCTTTATCTTTACAAAATGACAGACTAATGATTTGAATATATTTCAGTTAAAATATACACATTTGAAAATAAAGTTATTTTCAAAATCCACATTTGAATAGTAGCATAATAAGCCATTAAAAAAAGAGAGAAAGAAAAAAGAAATTAATTTAACAAGTATATGGTCATTTAAAAGAAAGATGAATTGCAAAATTCACAAGTCAAGGTTTTCATGTGTTCTTTTCAAAGGATGATAATAATAAATGGAAAGACCACAAATGTAACAGAATTTAAGAATGCAGAAATTTGCCTCTCAGTAAAAGCTTAAATCATCTATACTTCCTATGTTTCTCATCCTTTTTGATACCCCAGATCTTCTTTGTATCAAGACTTTCAGTACTTTTTTCCTGTCCAAACTTCCTGAAAGTATTAGCAGTAAGGCAAAGGTCACAATTCTCAGACTATGAACCCATGACATCTGAATGAAGTTGGGTGGACTTAGTATTTAAATTCATTGAATCATTTTGACATCTAGATGCCCAAACTCCAAAATGGCTAAATTAATTCCTCAGAAGCATCTTGCTCTCTCAAAGCTGGTATTAGCAGGGCTCTCATGGCAGCATGAGTACAACCTTACATATTAGAGATGCATCAGGTGGTCATAAAGCCCTCAACATGTCATGCTCTCCTCATTATTCCTTGAAGAACTCTTATGGTGTGAACATATGAAACCATAAAAATAACAAAGAAAGTCCTGCTCCCATGTTTTACTGTAACTACTAGGTCAATGTAACTATGCCTCCTCACCCAAATCCACCATCTAGTACTCTAAACTTTGTGAGCATCATGAAACTAAGTGATTCAAAAGCTTTAAGCAAGCCTAAGTGGATTAAAATTCCACATTTTTCTGTAGCAAAGTATTTTAGTTTCTCCAACTTATATGGTCAGGAACGCTGTACTTGCATCCTTTTACTTTTCTGAATACTACACTTAATTCTGCACATTATGAATTAACTGGAGGTATAGATGAATTCCATGGATCTATCCAGCTTGTCTTTTCCAGAAATTTAAATTCATATGAAGATAAGTGCCAAAATTAAAGAAGACAGTGAAGGAAAATGAATGACCATATTTTGATATGTATTACTTGATATTAACCACCGGCTGCTGCCATTAATTTAACTTGTTATTTTTCTTAGCCACTCTAGCTCTTTGTGATGTGCGCTGGTGCAAACAGAAGCATTTTTTTTTCCCTTACTCTCTACAAGTGGGATTAATTCTTCTACATGTCACAGTTCTCTTGAGCTGTTTGCTAGAATTAAGGCCAAAATATATCTGATGAGAAAGCAGCACATTCTAATGTACAACTGTAGAATAAGTTGTACTACTTTATTATGTTACCTTAGCAATAATTCTTAATTTTCTTTTTTTGTTAGCTATTAATTTTTAAGCATATTATCTGAATAAAGAGTTTTGAGTCTCTCAAAAAGAAAGAAAATTTTACATAATCACATGTAACATTTTAAAACCTGTAATACATTAGCATTTGTTGAAATTTCCAAAGCTATAGTCTTTTTCCAAAGAAAGCTTTGATTATTTACTGGTGTTTCTATGAGTCATATGGTCTGATTTTCCTGCTGATTCTAAGGAGAAGAAAGTATCTTTGAATTGTGAAGCTCATGGAAATCTCCCACATATAGATATATATATTAGAATTCTTTGCATTTTCCAGATTATTTGGTCATTGCAATGTCATTCTGAGAGTCAGTGTGCACTGGGAAAAAGTGTAACAGAAACAGCTCCATGACCTACAGGGCTTTCTTGATTCTTTCTCATTCTGAATAAGGAAGAATAAATAAGTGAAAGTGAATAAAGCCAAAGCAATTTATGAAATTTGAAACAACATTCTATATGCATTGTATTTCTCCATTTAAAGAGACTTATTTTATCTTGTTTTAAGACTTGTATCTGTAACAGTCAACAAGACCAATTTTTTTTTTCCTAAACCCAACTTCCATAAAGCTAGCAAATACTATCCCATTTTATATAGAAATCAGTAGAGAGTAGGTACATTAAATGGCATGACAACACAGCATAGGACACCACAGATCAACCAAACCTAGAATGTTTCCACTGGTGACATCTCTGTCTTGCTCCTTTGCAAAAATCTTCTCTTGCCTCTTTTTCCATGCAGGCTCTTATGCGCATAAGTTATCTATCACACATAAATGGCTGTTAAGCCACACCTGTGATTCTAAGAGTTCAGCTTTTTAATGGTAGCCCCTCTTGGTTGGGAGTACCCTGCTGCAGTCACCTTATCCATTTGCTGCATCTGACCTGGCTCATATTTTATACAAATTGCAAATGATGTGGGAGGGCTGTAGGAACATATGGTTAATTTTTTTTGCCAGGTACCCTTTATCTTTTCTCATAGAGTCATTCTTCACCTACAGAGGGAACAGAAGGACTCTTATTACTGTGTTTTGTCATATGTGACATTCATCAGTTCTGCATTTTATTTTCTAACCAATACATTTGTGGGTTCTTAAAAATTCTGCACGAATTCCACTTCTACTTATTTTATTTCAGAACCTGCAATTCTATGGCTGAAAGAAATTTAGAGGTGTCACAACAGCATTGAATCTGCCTCTTTGCAACTAGATGTGATTCATTAGACCTATCCAATGCATGACACAGTCTTCCAGATGGCATAGACATGACTGGGACATGTGAGTAGGATTAGAAAGAAGTGGCCAGAACTTCCTCAAACTGGAATTTGAACTTCTCATAGTCTGGGATTAAAACTATTATTGAATTCTTCCTTACTAATATTCCTTGTTTAATTTCTTTTACTTATTTGTTACTTTTTTTTTCACTGATAAAAATTATGTACTTTAGTTCTACACACTGCTAAAGACCTATGATGCCATCAACTATATCATGTACCCATGGGGAAAAGAAACAAATTTTCACGAAAATATTGGAGCCTTATGTTCAGTCCTCCCAGACAACCTCCTTAACATAGCAGATATTTCTCTTTGGAGAATCTGTGCCTTCTGCCTTCCCCTTTCTTTCGTGGCCTAACTATTTTTAAATTTTCACATTGGAATGCAGTCAACCAATGCAGACTACATTAACTATCTTACTTAGTACACATCTGCTGGTTGGAAATTTTTCATTTTTATAATTTATTACAGAAATGGTTTACAGAAAAAACACAGAACACAACTTTTACATTACTTTCTATCAGCCTGTCAATTTAGAATATTTTGAAATTTTTTCTGTTAATTGTTTTCAAAAAGAGAATTAAACTGAATTTCCCTATCAACCTGTTGGCTTTTTAAAATATTACATTTGGATACCTTTTTTTTCAGAAAAGGGTGAGGGGAACAAAGCCATTCAAGATGGTTTCTAGATATATTCAGTCAGACAGCCATAAAGCTCTAATGTTTTGGGGCAGTATTGCAAATACATAATTATTTGCTGAATTTAACAGAAAATGAAACGAAGTGAAGACAGCTAATTAAAACAACTGATTTTTTCTTCATTTTCTATTTGCAAACGCCAAAACATATAATTTCAACTTTTTCTAAACCTCCATCCATTATGGATCAATTAATCAAAAGTTTTAAAAGAAATTTATTAAAGGAAAAAAAGAGATAAATTTATATTATTTCATTAAAAATTTTGAATAATTAATAAATTATTCAGGATTAAATTTTCTCCTTTTTGCCTCTGTTATGTCTGAATCCCTTCTACAATTTCATCTTAAAACCTACAGATATATCCTTTTTAACCCTCACAGGATAAAGATCCCATCAACAGTGTTTCAGTTCTTACATTGATTGAGGCAGGAGTCCTCTATGTTTGATGCTTCAATAATTTGAAAATAGGGAAAATGATAACTTTGGAGTTCATCTTAATTCAGGTAATTCTGACTTTTGTATTAAGAAAAAATATAGAGCTACTTCAGATGAGTTCTATTCTCTCTACCTCATTCACCATGAATGTTTGAGATAGGGTGTACTGATAATAACTTTTTTGAAGTTACCTCTTGAGTCCAGATGTTGCCAAGTTCTTCTTCTCTTTCCTGAACACCAGTAAATCTTGGAAGTGTTTGGCAGGGACATGAAACAACTGTGAAATAGCAGAATGACTGCAAAGCAGTGATGGAGGAGGTATCTGTGCATCATAATACAGATGCCATATGACACTTTTCAGAGTTTTATGATACCTATTTTACTGTTTGTCTCTTTTTTGTGATGTCAGAAACTTTTGTTTACAATTTCTTGTCTTAAATGTTTTACACAATCAAATTTAAGGTGTATTCTTAGATGGATTGCTGTCCTTAATTGAAATATTACACCTTCCTAGGGGATTAATCCAAAGTGATGGATTCTACCTTACACAATCCTTTCTCCTGCAGCTTTTGGATTCTTTTGAGGGCTTTTTTGTTTGTCCTTAGATGCCAATTTAATAGATGAGACTTTTTGTCAAAGAACATCCAAAAACCAAAAAAAACAAAAAATACACCACTCACATAGCATAAAAATTATGAGACTTTAATTTTACTTCTCAGCCTTAGAAAAAGATCTGTTTATTTGGGAATTATTCAGTGAATTGGCTTGAGTTCGATACTTTCTAATAAGATTTTTCAGACCTCTCATTTCACCCACAAACTCCTCCCAGGACTAGTAATCCTTCTGCCAATTACTCTTCTGGTTTTAGCCACTGGTGGGTACCAGGCATGACCCTTGACCAACCTCCACCTAATTTCAGTCTCTTTAGTCACAATCTTTTTTGACTTTTGTGTATCCTGATCCAACCAGTAAAATTTTATCTTTGTTGCCAAAATTCTCTTGAGCTCTGAAGAGTAAATGCTGGAAGAATGGAAAAAGAAGGGTTTCTTACTCTCATACAGTGCAGACTCAGCACTGCTGACTTTTTAAGCTTACCTGGGACTAAGGTTTTAATAATAAAATATGAATAGAAACTTCGGCTATCATAAGTAAAAATCATACTTTTAACAGAAAAGATGGATCTGCTCTACAGACTGCCAGTCCCAAGCTTCTGTGAATTATAATTTCGCAAACAAAAAGTTTGGTTGTTTGACTCAGCATAGGCAAAATGATTGTAAATGTGAGGCTGAATATCTGCTTTGACTTACCTCTTTTAGAAAAGCTTAGCTTCTCTCAGGCACGCGTTGCGGAATGTTTCTATCCAAAGATTTGACTAAGTAGTGGGCTAATACACAGGTTATCTTAGAATGGCATCCTCAGCAATGGCTGGTGTTAGGAGGTTGTGTACACTAAATTTGATGCCTTCCTTTTGCTATAAAATGCTTAAGGCATTTCTCTCCTTTTTTGCTCAGAGGGCTTTGTAATGAAATTTAAATCAACATTGAAAATGACTATTACTATAGTTCGCCAGAAAGGAGTTTGATCATCAGTAACTCCAGCAAAATAAAGGATTCTCTACAGTTATCAGCATTTAACCACCAATATATTCAGCAATATATTAAACAGAAAAACAGTTCTTAAACTGGAGTGTGAAGACAATTCTTTTTTCAAAAGTAACTTTTTTTTTGTTGTGTGTGATGAGGTTCTAAATTGTAATTTGAATACATCAGACAAAAGATACACTGTCTACTGACTCGGTTGGGTTAGGATTTTAGGATAAGAACTAAAATGCTTGGTGAAAAATACTGGTTTCCTAAGGACTTTTGACTCTGGAAATAGAACCAACTAATGGGGAAAATAACGATCCCAGTTGTTGCATTTTAATGGTGCATTTGAATATTCCACAATGTTGTATTTGACTCATTTCTATTTTCTTGCACTTTGCTAAAACACCTGAGAAGGAGACAAAGAACTACAAAATTTGACTTAGAGTTGGATAAACTCCATCTATGCTGCTGAATTGTAAACAGGTGGGTGAGGGCAATAAGGTAAGACCTCTGGGCTGAGGCGTGGAGGCAAGTGAGAAGCTGTGTGAAGTTTAGCTGGAGCCAGGGCAAACCCACTAGAAGAATGTAAAACTTTTATGAAATAACTATCTATACATGCATTGGTAGATATATCTTTGATCTCTGCCTCCCAGGACTCCCAAATTACATAGCCTAAAGGGAGAATTTAGAAATTACCCTTAATTTTTTTTTCTCAACAATTAATACTTTGGGCATATCCTAAGTGTTTTGAAAATGATAGGAAACAAAAAGAAATACCAGTTCCAAAGTGACAAATTCTACCTGTCTTTCTGCACAGCTGCCCCATGTTTTTGTGTGCCATACAACCTTTCCATTTGAATAGTGTGCTGCGAGTTTAATCATAACAGAAGATGTATTTTGTTCTTACCCTTGCCACAGGTACAATCTCTGTATTCCAATAGGTCACAAACATAATTGATTTTTTTCCATCTGTGGATTATTCAACCTTTCACACATCTGCCATTTTTGTCCTTTCCCCTTCTCTATTCTTATCATATACCTAGCACATCCTGAAAGAGGTAGAAAAAAATTAATAACAGAATAAACTGGGTTTAGTAGAAAAGTTACTTTTCTGAAGATGTCTATGAATTGCAATATTTTTTAATGTATGACTTTAAAAAAAAAGAAAAGGAGAAGTGTTCTTTGATTTTAAGTATAAACCTTCAGATTTTGAAAGGACTACATATCACCTCTGTGATAAAACTGTCTTGTGTCTATTAAAACAAATGTAATGTTTGTGTGTACAAATGGCTCATTTTTCTTCCTTTTCCATTCATTTTAGCTCTTCTAATCATCCCTTCAGTCTCCTGGCTGCTTGTGTGTTGTGTCCTGCTTTTCTTTCCCTTAGGGTGATATATAGTCCTAGCAAGACAAAGGTCAAATTGTGATCAGGAGAGGGATAATAACTTCACATATCAATGTACATTTCTTCTTTCTTGACAAATGATCACCATTCCTCCTGAAAATTCCCTGCACCACATGGTCCCCTTTGATCTTTTGGTCAGTAAATAATGCATTCTCTCTAAAGTGATTGAACTACCTTATTTGGCTGCAGAATCCTGGTTCCAGAAAATGTTGTACATAGGACAACAAAATATTACATAGTGGAAAGACTGCAGCTTTAGTTTAGCTTTTGCATGAAGACAGATTCTTTTGCATTCTGACCTTTTTTCCCTCACTACCCCATAACTTGATCTAAACTGAAGTAAAATGCCCAACATATCATAAATCAAATGAGACTTTGTTTTTTGGGATTTTTTTTGTAATTGGAGATGTGTTTAAAATAAAAACGGTTTTAAATCTAAACATATTTGGGAGTGGAGAGCTAGGAGGAGGGGAGGTGTCTGCTTTATTACTGCAAAATGACTTGGGAGCTGTACATTCACAATTTATTGTGTTCATCAGTAGCAATTTGTCATCTGCTCACCTCCCACACACAAGCCCCTCAAAATGGAGTTCACCATTAGACCTGACTTACAAGTTCACAACAACACTGACAAGACCTGTTCATATGCAACATTCTGTGTACAAAATAGAACATTGCATAGGGTTTAGGACCCATTTTTAGGTATGAGAAAAGATTTCAGGAGACTGTGGAGGTTGTAGGACTTAGAAGCTTTATAAGAACTTATAACTTTTATAAGAACAAAATATTCTACACTTTAAATTCCAACGTGAAATGAATCTAAGCTGAGCTAAGTGACACTGTGGGATTTCTGCCTGCTTTCAAAGAACTTGTTCCACCAAATAAATTATCTTTTAGATTTATTTGAAGAACAGGATCAAGACCACAATAAATAAACTGTAAAGGCTGAGCTGTTTTGTACTAGTACTTTGAGTTATTTTAGTATTTTGTTACTCAGAAGCCTTATTTTAAATCCCAGACTTTCTCCTGGATGTATTTCAATGTTTTGAAAAGAGATCCTTGATCAAATGTATACTAGTTATTTTGTATCTTACTTGCAGGTTAACAAAGTGTTTTATTCTGGAATTAATGTATTATATTTCCTATAGCATGGTACTGAGTAGTTTGGGAAAACATAAATCATACTAAAACAGATTGTGATGCAATCAAAAAGTATTGTTTCATGATAGACTGTTGGGTTATAACCTACCATTTCCTGGTGAAAAAGTACCATTTTTCTCTGCTTTCCAGTCTTTTTATTCCTTTTTTTTTTTTTCCCCTAAGAAAAACTGTACCTGAAGTGCTAAAGCTTAAAGCTATAAGGAAATTGCCCTGAAACTGAAAACCTTCAGGAAATTGAATGGACATACTACACACAACATCCAAGATATTATGTCTTGGTTTTGTTTCTTGGGATGTAATGTTGGAAATTTTTATTATAGCCAGCCACAGATACATTTCTCTGAACAGAATTTTGACCAGCCTTGAAGACAATAAACCCATTAAACATATCAGGGGGAGCTCTCATGCTAGGCAAGAGGTCAGTTGCTCTCCCCAGAATCCCTACTTTTGAAAAACATCTTCTAAAGAAAATCATTACAAAGGTCTTCTCTGTGATGCCTGTGGAGGAAACATCTATAAATATCTCAGCGATATACTGTTAAGAAGTGGAACTTGAAGAGAGATATTTTTTCTTCCATCCACTTAATTCAGGGCATAATCTTTCATCCAACAAAGCTCCCAGTGCCTTGATCAATAATAATGTTAATTATGGGAATAAGATTTTAAAAAACACTTCGAAATATGTATTATAGATTCTGAGACTAGCCAATGTTGTAGTGAAATTTTTCTTTACTGCACAATCTTTCAGTTGATCCCCTGCCAAACTTCTGTAGAGATACAAAGACTCAAAACAAGCTTATAGTTCAAGTATTTAACGTTTTTCTTGCAGTGAATCAGTTGAATATTTCTGCAAAAACCTTAGAGGTCAGACATGGTCAGGCCCTGATGGCTCTCCAGCTTTTAGTAGTTTCTGGGTTATAATCCATTCCAGATGGAATACATTTCACCACTTCTTTACAGTTGGTCATAAAAGCTTTGGCTTTGTACCACATGCTTCTGCTTTTGCAATCTGCTTGCCCTCGTTACTGTACATGGTGTGCAAAGCTTCTCTTATAACAATCACCAGATCTTTCTTCTCTGAATGTTGTAGAAAGGTTTACATACAGAGATTGCCTTATTTAGTCATTATGAAAATAACATTTTATCCATATCTGAAACAAATGTGAAAAGTTCACAGATATTCTGTGCTTGTTCTCAGGAGTGCCCTTCTGAGAAGACAGAAGTTACTCTGCAGGAGTAACTTGTACACATTACCCATCTCTTTCCCATGTGACTCCTTGTAAAAAAAGAGTCTTCATTTCTTTGGAGCCACCTTTTAAATACTGGAACATGGTGACAAGGCCTTCCCGAAGCCTTCTTTTCTCAAGAGGGATTACATCCTGTTCTCTCAGCTTTTTCTCATGCAGCAGGCTTCCCATTCTCTATTTTCAGTTTCAACCCTACAGCCAATTAAATTTTTGATAGTTTTAGGGATATTCTTCTTCAGTACATGCAGAGAGATAAGTGATTTTTCAGTTTGGCAAGAGCAATTTTAAGGGTAAAGTTAAACCTTTCAAGCTTTATCAAGTATCCAGAAAATCACAGCCATCATGGCCCTTCTCTGGACCCTCTCCAGCCTGTCCACATATCTCTTCTATAGCAGGGAACAAAACTGAACACAGTATTTCAGGTGTGGTCTGCCAAAGGACAAGTAGAACATGATAATTCATTCAAAATTTGAAACTGAGATGTCATTGTTTCAGGAGGAAAATAACATTTTATAAAACACTTCATAACATGTATTCTGAATTCTGAAAGTAGTCATTCTTGTAGTGGTTTTCCTCCATTAATGGTTCACAGCACTTTCCCATTTACTAAGTCCTTTTCCTCATTGTAAATGTAGAAAAAAGATAATGCTACACAAAGAGAAGGAAAAGACTTCTGAAAACATATAGGTTAACAGAGGAAATTGAATTTACCACCATAGATGGGCAGAGAAAAAGACATGGGATCCTGGCCTCATGGCTTAATCATGCATTATCCCACAGTAACGAGGGCATCAATAAAAGAAGAATGGTACCATGAAGCCAATTCCCTGTCTTTAATAAAATGTGCTTTTGCAAGTTATAAGGATATCTAAGCAGGGCCCTGGGGTTTCAGGCCCATACATTTTTCATTTTTTATTTTTTAAAATGAGGCAAACCTTTTCTCAGAAGTTATTTGCACTCAAGAATGATGACAAAACAGATGATTATGTTTGCTTAAATGTTGTCAGCCTGACAAGAACAAAGCCTGTTTGAAAAATGCAAGTCCTTTTTTCCCTCACCACATGAACAGTTTGAGCAAAAGAATCTGGCACTGGAAAGAATGTGCCAAGACCCACTCACAGAAGCTATTATTTATATAGTACAATATGCTCATATCATCAAGACCTTGCTCTCTGAAATATATACCTCAGCTTGAAAACTGTCAGTACCTACAAGAAATGAGATGTTAAAAAAAAGAAAAAGTGATACCTACTGTTCAAGCATTGCTGTTTCGTTAATAAATCTTCACTGAGGAGAATTATTAATTTATACCTAGGAAATAGTTGGCATCTTCCAGACATACTTTTACTGTCATCATGCTATAGAAGTATACTTTTGTTCACATGTGCTCTTAATCTATTCAAAGTAAATGGCAGTGTCTACTGATGTCTTCAAACAGGCAGCTGTCACTGCTCTCTTGAGACTATTAGGACAGGAAGCTGCTGTTTAAACAATAGTGACATTAAACCTACAGCATTTTCTTGATATGCTTGTCCTTATCTTTACCATTGTCTTTTCTATTATTCATTTAGATTGTGTTCCAAAGGTGTAACAGTAAACCATGAAATATAGCACAAAATGAAAATTAAATGTAATTCAAGTTCATTTTCAGTCTCAAGATATGATGGCTTGCTAGAATTGCTTTTCTCAAAGGAAGAAAAGAAAATATTTAGAAAAAACCCTGGCCAATCAGCGAGAAAATAAAATTCTACTGACACGTACACCTATACCTCTCTCCATCCATACAATTTTTTAAATTAAATGAAAGTGGGCTTTTTCTAAGTCTTTCTAAATAGTTAGAGCTCCACTGACAAATATAGTCATTTGTCAATGCCAACAGCTGTTATGGTGCCATCTTCTGTTAAGTGTATAGACTTATACATGCATATATTTATTAATTTATTTATTGATAAAAATATAGAAATGGATAAAATAAACTGCAATTATGGTAGAATATCATTCCTTAGAGAGATTTCTAGAATTACCTTGGAAAAGGCTGCAGATTGCAGGAATGGAGAGGGAGAGGAGCACATCACAAGATGGATAAAAGGGTAAGTAAGAAGCCAGAGCCTCAGCTGTGGCATATTACTGTGGCTTCGTTGATTTCTGTAACCCTCCAGCCTTTCTACAGCAATATCTTTTATCTCAATAATCAAGCAAGGCACAACAGCAAGGAATACAGTTCTGTGAGAATGGAGTCTGAGAAAGCAAGAAAAGGAGTGAACTACAGCTTTTAAATTCCATGACCCTTCCCCCAGCTTCAGGACTATAGTGAGGACTAAGACAGCTTCATGAACGGATGGAGATGTAACATTCCATTTTTTTTTGGAATCTGTATTCAGATAGTAGTAGAAATAGTTTTTTTTTAATGAGTCATGTTCAGCAGTATTGTCTACTTTGAGAATCACAGAACGTGACACCTCTCCAGCGCAAACCTAAATTTGTAGTTTTGAACTAAGAGTCGCCTTTTATGCCTCCCTTTACATAAATTTCATTACTACTTTTTTCTTTGAAAGTAGAAGTATTTAAAGAATTTCACCCTTCCACTGCGTGGAATACTTTGTAAATAACGATCAGGTTAAACAAATGTTGCAACATAAGCCTAAATTAGTTTTCAGAGATTTTAATATAGTTCAGAAAAAGCATTCCATTAATACCCTTCACACTTTACAGTGTGGATGAAGCAGAGTTAAATATTCTGTGAAGGTGCAGTCCAAAAATATTCCAAGGGAAGAGAAAGCCAAATGACAGAACAAACCAAGAAATGCAGCAGCTGCACAGTAAAATACTATGATCTTTATGTTTCCAGAGGGTTCAAAGCAACAGAACCAGTTCAGCTGGATAGGATTCAGCCTTGTTCTGCCTTACCTGAATAATAAGGAGACCCCTCACCTTCACATATTTATGTTTGGAAACACACATGGGTTCTTCAAGGTAAAAAACTATCCTTGATGTAGCCACCAAAGCTTTCTCTTCCTTTTGCTTTTCCTTTTCTTACACCAAGTGAACCTCCCCCATCTTGAAAACTCCATCACCCTGGAATTTATAGTATTTGCTATTTTAAGATCATTATTTGAATAAAATTAAAAATTTATCACTATAATACAGTAAGACAAACCAAGCAGGTTACATTATGTAAAAGAACAAGAGTCCTTTAACATACACCAAAGAAAAAAGAAAGAAAGAAATTATTTGTTCTTCCACTAGTCTTGATCTTTGTTGTAGGCTATGGCATTGTTTTCTTTAAAGATTTTTTCAAGAGAAGGCTATCAACCTGCTTGCAGTGACTGGACCAGACCTGGTCAGTGAGGGAGGATGCGAGTTGCAATTAACTGTTCTGTAATTGTAGCTGTTCACTAGCAGCAGGTGTAAGCAAATGGGAGATGGAGGTATGGAAAGAGGGCCCAGAGAGAGAACAACAAAGCAGGAAGGAGACAGTCCAGGACCTCAGACTGAGATGCCCAGGTTTATTGCTCCTTCATACCTTTTAAAATAGATGTGTGTTTATATAAATTGAAATGAGAAGATTCAAAAGAAGTTCAATGAAAACTTTGTTGAACATTTATTTATTATGCACATGAAAATACTGGCCATATCTACATGATTATTTTAGAATTAGATATCTAGTTTCAAAATCTTACCTTTTAACAGTGTAGTGATAGTGGATGTAGAGTCATGTAGTAATATCTAATACTTGTCTAAAGTTTGCTGACCTCTGTAACTTAGGTTTAATCAAAAGCTCTTTTTAAAAGACAATTAAAACTATTTATTAGTTTTATTTACACCTGACCTGGATATTGTGCTTCCACATCTAGACTGGGCCAGAATCAGAATCCTTTTTTTTCCTTTGATCGTTTCTGACACCTTTGCTGCACTGAGACACAGCATCCAGTTGATGGCAAATAATTCTTCAAAGCACTCAACTGGGGGAAGATGTATATCAACTGGGTGAAGATGCAACAGTGTCTGAAACAAGCAAAGAACCCTTTTCTGCTGTGCTAAGGTAATGCTTTGTCGTGCTCTGGCATGATGCTCTGGCATCGTAGTCATGCACTGGCACAGAGTCACTCATATCAAGTAATTCTTGCCATACTCTGGGGTACCTCTTAGGTGTGCAATCACCAAGCAAACAGTCTTGACATTACTGAGGGGGATAGTCCTGCCATTGGCCAAGGACCTTTCACAGTAGTTAGTGAAGAGGATTGAAAGTGTAGATGAAGAAGACCTTTTGGGGTTTTTTAACAGTATAGAAACTTGTGTGTATGGCTCTTTTGTTTTCTTTGTTAGCCTCTGACTTCAGTAGTAGGTAGTGAGACCCAACAGAGAGATCTGTAGAGTGAAGGCATTGGTGCTGAGGACCTGGTGTAAACACTGTGTTTTTTTGGGTTATTAACTTTTCCTTGAACTGACCACCTTTTGGAGATGAGAATGCAATAGGTGTACTTCTGGAGCACATTTTGTTAACTCTGACCAAAAAGGTGCCTTGGGACTGCTCTGTGTCATGAAGCAACACACAAAAAATGATGGCTACTAAAAGATTAAATCTAGAAATATGTGTCAGATGAGAATCAGAAAGCTAAAGAAAATGCAACCACAGCCTGCACAACTGATGTGCAAGGGCAGCAGATCACAGGCACAGTCTGAGCTTTTCTTGGTTACCTGACTAAGCCTTTACTAAGCTTAACTTCAAAGCTACAACTTGCCTATTACAGGGAAGAAACAACTATGCCTAAGTCAGGAAATAGGGTAGGTGGTCTGAATTTGGGCTCATCCTTGACCAGAGCACAGCCCTGGAAAACTCAGTATTCTTCAGTTGTTCAGGTAGCTTTAGAACATGCTGGGAGGAAATGGTAGTAAGAATAACCCTGAGAAGGGATTTTTCTTCTAATAAAATATTTAGCTGATAGTAGATGTAAAGTCAGTGAGCCTCTAGTTGAAAGAAAACACCTCCTCCCCCTTGGACTTTCTCCAGCTCACAAATCTCCATCTGCTAATTGGCCTTAATCCACAGAAAAGAAAGCCTTCATAGAACATGGAAAATGCTGAAATGATGCATCGATCCATTTTCGTGTTGTAAGCCAAAAAATGCATTTCTTTAACCTGGAAAACTAGGTAATTGAACAAGTAGCTTTAAAACTAAAACCAGAAGTTAGTGGGAGGAATTTAAAAAAAAAATGGGGTGGGGAGTCAAGTTAAGAAACATGATTATTAAGTAATAAATTTTTTTTTGCTCAGCAAATGTACACACTTTAAATTAATCAAAATCAGCCCTCCCTCAACAATTGGAACTGGTAAAAGAATTACACACTTAATATGTTTTCCATGCCTTCTCATTCTGCAATTAATGCCCCTTTTTTGCTATGTTAGAGCAGGTCCTTCTGCATGAACACAAGTTGTTCTTTGAACCAAACCAAATCCCTCAGGTTTTCAGTTATAGAAAAAGTTCTGATAAGAATAAAATATAAAAAAGCTCTTTAGGGACTTTTAAGCCAGAATGGAAACTGTAGCTTGCCTTGTCTCAGAATTTTCCACTCATTTTCTTTTCATACAAAGCCTGAGCTTCATCAATAAAACTAAATGATAATAACAGATTAGTCAAGACATTTCTTGACAAAACCTCTCCCATTAACACACTAAACTCCACTCCCACAGAATTGAAAGATTAAAAAAAATCTAATTACCCTTTACTTTAGCATCCTTAGTAACTGGTTCCAACCACCTGGCTCACAGCTGCTATGGAAACTGTTCAATTAATCAAAATAAGGTTGCTTTTTTCCCTGATTATTTAAAGAAAAAAGAGAAAGGAATGAAAACCCCTACACAGTTGGAAAAACCTCACCCTTCTAAAATATTCCAGACAGATTTTAATCAGTCCAAAATATTAACATATGAGTACTACTATTGCAGAGACATTAGCATTTATAATAAGATGGTGAGAAACTTTTACTCTCTTCTCTGGCCTCCTAACATCATGATATGAACATCTGGTACAAGAGTTTATCCTTTGTTTAGTATTTGGTGAAAAGCAGAGTGAAGGAATGATAGCTTCTCTCATCTGTCTCTTGCTCCATTTCCATTATGTTAGTGAAGACAAATGTGCACTGCATCTTTTACAAATATAATAACCTCTGTGTTAAAGGTTCTGCACAGACAAATTGTAAGTTTGTTGATTCATAGTCGCATGATACGTGTGAGGAGGAGGAAATGGCATGTGTAGAAACATGTTTTGCCCTCACCTGTGACTTGTAAACACATTTCTGGGAGATTAGGATTAAAATGCTAATTTAGTATGGTCCAGCATTTTCACAAGACATTAAGAAAATTCAGTAGTAAACCCCTCACAGGGCCCTTGAAAAGCTGAATTGGCATTGCCTTTAATTATACAAATTCAATTACTTATTGTAAGGATGATCTGTCAAGCCTTACCCTTGGTTTCAATGAAGAATAAGATTATTCTAATGTAGGAAAAAAAACCCCAAAACATGAAATAAACAAGAAATTGGTAACTAGTGTAGTCTAAATTTAAATATCAATAATTAATCAAATGGAAATATTTCTCCCTTTGTCCTGCAGTCCTGTGGATTAGGTTAAACTATTTTTTGAAATTATTTAATCTCTGCTGAGAGACTCTCATTGCAAGTTCATGTAGGAATAGGACAAGGGAGAATGGTTTCTAACTGAAAAAGAGTAAGTTTTTATTAGATATTAGGAAAAATTCGTTTCTTTGAGAGTGGTGAGGCATGGGCACAGGTTGCACAGGGAAGTGTTCAAGGCTAGGGTGGATGAAGCAATGTTGAAGGTGGAAGGTGTCCTTGCTCATGGAAGGGGGATTAGAACTAGAATATTTTTAAAACCTCTTTCAAGCCAATGATTCTATGATTGCATGAACTAAGAATATGATATGATATCAGTACTTTTAACTTCGGCAAGTAGCAAAAAATATAGGAAATTTTTTTCAGTTAACAAGATAGCCCTACAGACATATACTTGGTAGACTGAAATTGTTAAAATAAATTGTTCTTTAATGCATCCAAGTACAAAATGCATATTCAGGGCCAAAAAAAAAAAAAAGAGGAAGATATGTTTACAGAATTTTCAGAGAAGAAGCATGTGAAGGCACATGCCTGACACAGAATAATGTCACCAAAATTTAACTATCTGAAAACGTAGTAGCTCTCTATTAAACAAGGGAAAGAGATTTATCTTTGGGGCCAATTCACATATCTCTTTTACAAACCTGTCCCTTAAAAGAATGGATCAACTTTTGAAAACATCTGTTTTGTACTCTTCCCAATAGAAAGGAATTTAAACTTCAAAATAGCAGTCTTTTGCTGGGCTAAGCATGCAATCAGTGTGGGTTCAGACCTATGAGAAGGACCTGCCTTACACTGCTACGTCTGTGTCCTTCCAGTTCCCTCCATTTTTGCCATTTTCTGAACTTTATGTTCTTTTTTTACGTTCTTGTAAAAACAGATCCTGAAGAGCTTGGAGCATCACAGTGAGCTAACAACTAAATACAGATTCTCATGTGAAACTAGGGCAAAAAAGACAGTGGGATTCATAATTCCTAAGCCAAAAGACAATGAATAGAAGTGGTATATACAAGGATCTCTTTGCTCCTGTATAAATAATTTTTACCATTTTCAGAAGAAAGCTAAAAAATCAGAGTTGATACAGAGAGTAGCAATGTTCTGATCCAAATACTAGAGGAAACATCTTCTAGCAAAAGATGCAGAGATCAACACAACCTAGTAAAAAGACAGCTGAAAATGAGTAAAATGTGTAGCATGTTTCTGTGATGGAGATATCATATATTAAAAGGGCCCTGTAATGCACTAGTTTCATTTGTTCTTTAACTCTGCTGAATACATATATGCAGCACAGCCCTGCTATGTAGAAATGCTGTAATGTAGTAATAAATAAGATAAAAAGTGTGTGATTACATTGATCTTGAGAAAAGTGGTATTATGTGTGCCTTGTGCATTGTGGGAAGTTCTGGGAAAAAAGATCAACATGCTTCTGATTGGGAAATAATGAGTATGCGAGTTAATCTGACTGGATTCCTTTGCATATAATAAAAATTGAAACAAAGATATCTAAATGGAAAAAAACAAATAGTCCATTTCACACTGATGTATTCACTTCAGTTTCTGTGAACTGTTTGATCTAACCATGTATTTTATAAATGTTATGATGAGAAGTGTTCAGGAACACATAGAGAACAGTAGCAGATTTTCAAATATTTATGTTTTCATCTTCTTTTTTTTTTTCTTTTTCAAACTATCAAATAGCATGAGTCTGCTTTAAAAAGAGATTTTCATGTCAGCAAAAATGTTTAAATCTTTCAAACTGGAAATTTAAATGTGTTCTCCTTTTGGATTATTTTTGTAGTTTTCATAACTGGCATTCCACTGAGACTGGTATGTCCCCTGGCTGTGGGTGGGTAATGGTCCCACAAGGGTATGCTTTGCTTTTTTCAAATAAATATAGGCATACATTAGCTGGAAAAGCATCCTGGGAGAAATTTGCTTCTCAGTTTGTCAACATTGCATGCAACCAGGCATTATTATTGCTTATTTGTGTTACAGTCATGTGTAGGGAGAGTGAGGCTGTCGTTATTGTAGGCAGTTGAAGATCATACAGCAAAATAAAGACTCTCCAACAGGAAGTCTTTCATTAAACTTTTATGTATAGGAAAGGAATTAACAGTTGAGGGTAGTGAAGTAACTTGCAGAGAGTCACACAGCAGATCAGAATCAGAGCTTCTGAGGAAATCCAGGATTGCTGATTCCTTTTGTATCATGCTGCTGAACCAGTCCAAGGAAAGATTACTTTCTATCCCCATTGGGTATAAATATAGATAATCTATCCAGAAGTCAACCAAACCTCACTGTAGACAAGAGAGATTAATTTTTTCACACCACTGAAAATTTGCTGTAGGGTTCTTCATCAGAATTTATTAATTGAAATTAAGGAAATTGGAATTTAAGAAGAACAGAAAAATCATAATGCAATACAAGTATAATAACAATAAAAAAAGAAAAATATTCTGAGAAAGCATTGATCAAGTGGTAGATCTGATTTAAGATAAGACTAATGGGATGAGCTCAAAGGGGGTCTCCAGAGCCTCCAGAGGCCCTCTTTTTTCATTTAGTACCCACTTAAGTTTTCTCTCTTTCTTACTTATCCCTTTTTCAAATACTGCTAAATCAACTCTGCCTGACACCATTAATCACATGGGAACCTTAAATACTGATTTTTTTTTTTTTTTAGATGTTTGATACCGTCACAGAGCAAGAATCTTTATTTTCTCATAGTTCTATGATCTCCTTGCACTGAGCTGCAACTTCTCCACTATATTATCGGCTTAAATTATACACATTGTTTTACTCTCACTATTCTCTGTGTTTTTCTTAGGATAAAAGTACAAACTACAGGACTGTAAGCCAACAACCTGAGAGCCTCCAGTTTACAAGTTTTCAGCAGGCATTCCAGCTCACCTTCTTCATGTTGGTGGGAAGTTCTGTGGCAGATTTTTATGCTGGAAACTCTTTCTTGCTCAGGTTTGGACCAGGCAGAGCTCTGAAAGATAACTGGATTTAGCTGAGAGGTGTTTTTCTTTTCCTTACATATATCCTGATTTGTAACCTTAGACAAAACCCAAACCAAAACAAACTCCCAAAACTCAACCAAGCAACCAAGCAACCAAACCTCCCCAAAACCCAAAAGAACGCCAGTAACTGAAAAAGATTGCTTTCATTCTCACTAATCCAGCTCGACAAGACACACCTAGGTACTTGTAGACTAAGGAAGCTCATGGAGAAGCTCTAATATTTCTGAACTCAAGCTATACATAGTACATCACTTCTAGCTGTTGGTCCAAAAAAAGTAGGTCTACAAAACCTAGTGCCTGTAGTGTGTGTTTAATGGAGAAATTGCTTGTATATACAAACACCTATGCATCTCCCTGCTCATAGTGAACCAGTCCTTGTAGATCAATGAACCAAAACCTCCAGGAGTCCCCAGGTTATTTATTCTTGTGCTTGTTGCAGCATGAAGCTGCTGGTCTTCTAATATTTTCCCTTTCAGTTTTATCCACTCTTCAACAGATTTCACAGTCCAGACCAGCATGGCATGAGGTGATGCCTGCAAATTGACCAGACATTGCATCATAATAGTGTCCGTAAAAGTTGGCACAGCACAATAAACAAAAGGAGAGGAAAATGTCAGGATAAAGTAGCACCTTGATTCCCAGGCTGCTTATCCCACATATAAGGAGCTAAAAGAAAAATTCCCTGGAAATTCTGTTCCCAGTCTAACTTTTGGGAGGTAAAAAACTTATGGTCTCCTGCCAGCTCTGCCTAATTTGTAGTATCAGACCCTGAGAGAAGATGACAGCTGCAGACGGTGTGGAAGAAAAGCCACCTTGCAACATATTTTTGTCAAGTTGCAGTCTCTGGCACTGGCCCAGAGCCGGTATTGCTGGAGACATGATGAAGTGTGAAAAGTCCTGGCAGGCATTTTAGACAAATAAAAGATGGGAGGCAAGGGAAAATCAGGACCAAAAGAGATTAATATTTGTGAGGTTTATAGCAGAAGAGGGAAAACAATAGGAAGTAAGAAAACCTCCACAGGGGATTTATTGCGACAGCAACAGATTAAAACCAGGATGGACCTGAAGAGGAAGCTTATTTTTTCCAGCTGGACATTCACCTGAGAGCAGAGATCAGGTTATGAACAGCAGTCTGAGAAAACTAAATGGGCAATAATGAGAGAATTTGCAGCCTGAAAATGTCAGAAAGGTCAATGAGACATGTGTGTCTGTATACCGAGAGGGAACAATTGTGGAAGAGCGCAGGATTTTCAGGGCTGGGAATGGTAATGGTACCATGAAGCTGTCCATTTATGATGGGAGATAACTGCAGTCTTGCTTTTGTGTGTATGGGTTGATGATGTCCCAGCTACACGTGAAGGTGGGAATTTCTTGTCACTCCTTTCCCTGAGTTCTTGTTCCCTCAGAAAGAAAGACCTGAAGAGAGAGGGGAAACTTCAGATGGAGCTTTATCTGGAGGATCAGGGGCAGTCATGAGGACATGCTATGTGACAGAACAAAGGTGGAGCCACTGCCTGGCTCAATTGGTCACACCTGCTGGGTGGTGGGGTCAGTTTGATCTGCTGGAGATCCCCTGTGTCCACATGGAAGTAGGACAAATAAACCACATCATCCAGGGAAAAGACAAAACCTTTTGGAATAAGTTTAAAAAAACCCCAAAACCAGCAAAATATGAAGTGAAGCTGGAGAGAAGACCCCTTAGGTGGAATACAATGTACAAAGTGCAAATTTCACAAGAAAACAAAAAAGGTGTTCATGTTTCCTGGTACATGTGAAATGTCTGGATTCCCTTCCCATGACAATTCTGGCAACTTTGTCTGTTCAGTTTATCATATCAAAGTTTGAAGCTTTGGGTGAATTTTGCTACTCATGGGCCACCAGTAGTTATGAGAGGAAATGTAATGTTATTTTTGGCAGTAAAATACCATGTCTAGCAAAATCAATGACTTTTTTTTTATAGTTTTCTCAGGAAAAGTATATCCATTTCCTAACTGTGCAACGCATCACTGGTAGACCACAGAGTAGCTATTTTGAGGTGATGAAACAGAAGTAACCAATGAAACACAATTCTCTCTAGTGAGGTACAGACATAATGCAACAAGGGTAACCTGGAGAAACCAAACTACCCCCTGCTCCTATCATGGAGGACCAAGTTTAGAGTACCAGGACGTGGCTCTGACAAAAGAGAAGGGAGAATAAAGATAGCTACATCGCAAAGTCAGAAAGAGTTGGCTAACTGGTTGTCCAAGTTGCAGAGCTGGTGTCCTGAAATCAGCAGCACAAAAAATGATGAGGCACAGGCAGCCCTTTGATGGGAGGAAAGGTAGAGAGTGGTAAGCATCTATGGTGCATGGTAGCTCTTCTGGCTCTTCCTGTTGACTTCTAGCTTACGGAATCCTAACCAACTGTTTCCTCTAAAAAGAAGAAAAAAAAAATCTTCATTCTGATTCTCTTCTTCTCATGAGTCATCTCTATTTGTGTCTTTTACCCTGCAACTTTTAAGTCCCTGATTAAAGTATGATTTGATTTCATCAATTTCTCCCATGGAGGAATTTTGTCTCAACTTTGTCTATCTGCTACTGACAGAGAGTTGTGATATCCAACCAAGTTTGAAGGGTAGAAAAAACAGCCTTCTAAGATGGAAAATTAAATCCTAGTTCTTGTCTTGGAAATACATATATATATTTTTCTCTTCTTTCTCCTCTAGCAGAATTTGCAGGGAGCCTGAAGTAATCAGCCTGGCTGGAAAAATTTGATTCCACCCATAAAAACGGGGGCTTTTCAGGAGCTCTGTGTGAAAAGACTTAAGCTCTCCTGATCTTGGATGATCTCAGTAATACCTTCCTAGAAATGCAGAAAACTTTTGGTTTTGGACTTTCTCTAAGCTATACTACATCTGTAGCTTGTTGCTGGGGATTTGAGTGAATAATGGGATGCATTTTTATACAGAGATGGAAGATTTATCATGTCTTCAGATATACTGAATGGCTACAAAGTCTCCTTCAATACACTTTTCCTGGTATTTTAATTGCCATGTTTTGGAATTCATTTCAGTTTCAAGTGCCACTGGCATGAAAAGGCCCTTCATTTCTAGCATATTGTTGAAGCACTATAAAGATGAGAACTCTCCACTTCTGCCAGGAAAGCTTGCTGATGGGTTGAATGTCTTGAGGATCAAAAGGTACAACCTTCCCTTTATTTAAGACTTCAATGAAGAAATTAATGCTAAGTCAAGATGGGTTTATGAAATTTAATAAGTGCATGAAAGAAAGATTGAAGCAATTTTTTGTGATAACAATGTACATTTTCAGGTAGGAAAAGGCTTGACTATTCTGTTTGTCACTGCTGTTTACTCTAAGTTAACATAATACCTTGAAGATGTTATTTATATATATACACATACATACCTATATATAGTAATTAATACTTTATATATATCAAGAAAATAATGGATCACGAAAGTTTCCCTCAGACATACTGACTTACAACATATATATATATGCTTGAGGAGATAGGAAATATCATATTTTGTTACCACCCTCATCTTCTTGACTTGATTGTCCCATATCAAATAATTTAGAAAAGGAAGAAATTAATTTTCCTAGAGCAGTGAAGAGGAGCAAGTGTAATGGGGCAGGCAAAGTGAACCAGTAAAACCAAGATGTGATCACAAAACCATGTCTGATTTGCTGTTACTCTATTTGATATATACCTGACATTTCTTAACTCCTTTGCCACGCAGATATTTATGTCTACTCCTCATCTTCAGCAAAAGTTTGTCCCTCATGTCTGTGCAGACCTGCCTGAAGTCAAAAAGTACCTCAAACCTGTAGTTCTACCCACATAGATCTTCTAGCAGGATCCTGTCCTGGATTTCTCATGTCATGCCATGAGAGATGCAATGATGTTGTAACAGTCATGCCTGTGAGAATTACTGAAAATCGAGAGTCCAGTGGAGCAAAAAGATATTTAGTAGCTAGAGGCTTCCCTAGGGATTAGAGACATGCTTACACACACCTTACATTTATCCTATATGCTTTCCTTGGCAAATAATTTTAATTTTTTGTATGTGCACCATTCCACTGTATATGAAAACACATTAATTTCCTTTATTAAGCATTCTGTGAACATAAAGTTATTGAAAGTCTGAGAGGTTCCTACTGTGATAGGGACCATATGTAAACCTCATTGTAAGTCCATACAGACTGTGGTCTGTGGCTATCATTGAGTTCAATTGCAGTCATAATCTGCAAAAGAAAAGGAAAACTTTTTCTCTTCTGCTGTTTCAGCCTTGTTTGTATATTATGCATATCCATAGCTGTACAAGTCCCTTTACAGCGTAGATTTAGATTTCTATGGTTTTTTCTTACAGAGCTCTCTGCAGCATAGAAAGGGTTTGTCCCTATCAATGACACAGAAAAGATGGCACAGTGAGATAGAAAACAGGACTTAAGGACTTGGAGTCAGTCTTGATGAGTGGAGCTGGATCAAACAGTAGGATCTCAAGAAACAACTCAGAAAAGAATTCCCACAAGACAGGAGAGATAGAGAGTAACAACTTCTGTGCATTTTGAATACTTCTTTAAGCAATGAAAAGTTTAGGGAGGAGGGTAGAGCAAACTTGGAAGTGCCTGTGAGCCCTCCACCTGCTTCATTTTCCCATGGCAGCTTCTCAGATAACCTGCAATTGCAGTGCCTCCTTTTGCATTTGGACATGCCTACCATTACACCAGCCTGTTTACTGACATGGTGCTGACATAGGAATTGGAGCACAGAGGATTTCTCATGTATCAGAGAATAGGACTCAGTGGTTTTTTATTAAAGTCAATTGGTCTTTGGTTGTTCTGCAGGTTGCCCTGTGCGATACCATGCATCAGTGGTATGATAAGCACATCAAGCAGGTACTCACACTATTGCAATATTACCTTATTGTTGTTATTGGCTTTTTTCCCATCTCAGATTCCTCTGTTCAATGAACATATCCAATGCTTCCATGTATGTAAGAGAAAATGAGAATGTGTTCTTTTTTTTCAGATTTTTTTGATGCATGCATAGGCACACCAAAATTGGTGTGGACTCTCACTTTGCTTCTTGTGAGCTTTTCTTTGATTTAATATATTTTCAAGACTAAATACTGTTGAACTAAAAATAAGTACTATAGGCACCTGAACACCTATTTGAGAATGAGAGATGGCATTATAGGATGGACATTTTTCTTCCTGGCTTTTTGTTCCTTTTTCACAGACTCTCCTGCTAATACTAACTTAAGTAGCTCACAAGGGTGTTGTGCAGATTAATTAAGTGCTAAGTATTATTAAGCAGACTGCAAACCTAATAAAGTTTAAGTTGAACTTTTGAACCTTTGCTGTTCATGTGGGTGCTAAATTAGCTAAACGAGCTTACATAATATTGCAGTATCCAGATGAAACAACCATGGTGAATTTAGGTATGTAAATGTAATTACTTGGCTTGGAATTTGGCCAAAACACCTTAGACAGAGTACTGACCATGCTCCTATAAAAGCAGCTGCAGTTTTTTAACTAGTAAAATAGTACATATCTTACTTTAGATGGATTCTTATGGCACAGATGATTGGACTAGAAATGACAGAAATAATATTTTCTGGATTTTCACAAATAAATCTCAAGGAAACCCCAAAATATTCTGATTAGAAGCCACGTTTGGTGTTTTTTTTTTTTTTTTTTTTTAATGAACAATCATAAAAATTGGGGCAAAAGTGAGGTTTTAGTTACGAGGTTTTTAATCCTGAAACAAAAATCATGTCAAACTATATTTTTAATTGAAGGGGGAAAAAAAGTAAAGGGCAGTTCCACAACAGAAGTTAATCTATTTTGAATGTCATTGAATAGAGAATACCATGTCCCAGAGGATGATTTAGTGGGTGATTGTTTCATCCTGTGCTCTTTAACTAAAAAAGATGGTAGAGGTTCTTTCATCTCATTTATATTAACTATCCAAGTTATCTAAGTCTTGATGAGAATAATAAATTCTTTCTAAGTTCAAGAGAGCAAGATGTGACCAGAAATGACTCAGTTTATCAGTTTTAGATGCTGGTCTAGAATGGGATAAATCTCCTAGAGGTGTCTACCTTCACCAGTTGTACACATCATGATCAAGTGTCAAGCTTTCAGGTGACTAAAGGCAGGTGAGAAGTGAGAAGTGAGAAGTGAGATTCTCCTTAAAATGACCATACTGCTAGTTTATGCCTCTCACTGGATGTGCTCAGCAAGGTTAAATGAATCTGCTCTTTGGTGCAGATGCTATGGAAAGTTGCTAGCATAAATTAAATGCATTCCAGTACTTGAAGGAGCAGAAACTTCAGGCATGTAAAACATGACAGTTACTGGGACATGAGCACGCCTTGGACAGAAGTATTTTTGCAATGGAAGAACTAAGTCAAAGTCTACTGTTGAACTTGGTAGATTTCAGGGGTAACTCCCAGATTTGAATATTTTTTTAAAATTTCCTAATTTTTTTGTTTTTAAAATTTAATCCCTATATGCTGAAATGTTACAATTTTATATAGAGGCTTAGTTTTTATGTCAACCTGTACATGATCTTCTAGCAGCATGTACAAGGGCAGGTCTCACATCTCATTTTACTGACTCTTATAACTTGAACCCTGGTCATGGCATTGCCAAGCCACCTGAAGGTTGTGACCTTCAGGGTGCAGAAGCCATGAGCTGCGTCTGTAATTTATGAGATCATCTGTACCATGATGCTATTAAAAACTGGAGCCTTTTATTAAGGTTTATAGGTCTTCAAAGCTGCTGAGGACTTTGCATGTGGTTATTGTAAAACCCAAATAAACCTGCCTTCTCCTGTGTGAGCACGCAGATCTTTGCTAGGAAGTGCATACAAACAGTGGCCATTTTAGCATTTATTATCAGCTGCTTTGAATATAGCACACTCTAGGTATGAGTTTGACCACCCATTTGGTATTCATCTCCAGGGCCTTCATTCAAAACATGCAATAAATCTGAAATATGTCATAGCCTTCAAAAGTCTGTTTGTTCTTGTGCGCATATCTTTTTCCAAAATCTCAATTTTAAAGAAAATTAAAGCATGGATTGCCCGCATGAAATGCTATTATGTAACAGCAAAGGGTTTGAAAGTGTTCACTGTGCAGATAACCACCGTTTTACTAAAAATAATGGTTCCAGTGACACAAAAAAATTGCAAGCATTATTTATAAAGTTAATTCAAGGTAAGCAACCCCATCCAGATATTTTTATAATTGTCATAAAATTAATTCAAGGTAATTAGTCCCATTCAGACTTTTTAGTAATTGTGTCATTGTCCTGAGGAATAGAAGAAGTTTATGGGTTTTATTTCTTTTTAAATTGCTCATATATGGTCTTTGGAAGACTTTGCAAACACTGACTTGAAAACATTAAATTTTTCAGTATTTCAGGAAATTATTGTACCATTTTATATATGAAGAAATGAAAAAGAGTGGAATCAAGTGAGCCAAAGTGAAAAAAAAAGGTTTTGTAACTGAGGTAAAAATAGATAAGCAATTTTCATTATTCTGGGGTACTCTTCAGTCTACCATTCTTCAGTTTGAAATTTCTTTTCTAAGGAAATGGATTTATTAAATATTTCTTTCACTCTTTGATGGTCTTAAGAAGAAGTAATGGTCAACTGAAAACACCTGATCCTAACCAGTTTCAAATCAAGGACTTTCAAAAGCAATTTATGTTATGTATTTGAAGACATGTTTAATCTTATGAGAAACAAAAATAAAGTCAAAAGGGAAAAGTGTGTGTGGGGAGCAAGACTTTTCTCATTCATAAAACTTCTGACTCTTGAAGAAGTGTGAAAATTAGTGATATTTGAGCAGGCTATTGGTAAAACTAACCTAGCAGGTAGACTTCTTGTGTGGCAATGTTTGCTTTCCTCTTTCTACGTGATAATTCATATATCTAACTTCTCCTTAGCAAGCTGAAGATAAGGCTCAGCTAAACATCAGTTAAGGCTTTGGGCTTTGCATATCTTTCCACTGTGACTACATAAAGCAGATTTCTTTCAGCCTGATAGTAGCTGGTGTTCAAATACTTAAAGACATAGAATAAGAACCAAGATAGATGTTCCATAAACTTTCCTGGATTGTGTCTTTTGTTGTTTTAAGGTCTTCCTGAACTGGGAGGTTTCCTGTGGTCCATTCTCTTAAATTGGAACTCTTCCTCATCACTGTGAAGAATAGGGTCTTGAATCTATTGGCTTTTCTGAATTGTGTCAATGAGTTTCACAGTTTAATTCTTCTAGCACAAAAAATGGGTTTCCATTTTCTCCCCTCTTTAACCTGCTTCCTGATCATCTGATGCAGTGGCAGCTGTTTCTTTATTCTTCGTTACATTTGAGCACTATATCATGCCACAGATGTTGCTTCTTGTCCAGAGATTTATGCATAGTTTATAGAACTAATTTCCAGACTCCTCCAATTCCACAACACCACGGAAACCTAGAGCTGTTCAAAATTTAAATTTCAATTCTGCTGAAAATGTTAGTTGTGATTCAAAAAAAGCAAAATGATGTCTCTCTAGTTTTTAACTGGGGAGATTCTTGTCATATTCACTTCTGTTTCTAGGAAGAAAGCAAAATTCATCTGAGTCTGCCAAAAAAAGGAGAGTAAGTAAAGCAGAGCTGCTACATAGACAGCATGACTCCCTAAGTGCCCTAGCCCTGAAGCCCAGCTGGAGGGAAAATTGTCAAATTCTGCTTCTGCCAGAAAGTCAGTTTCTGCTGGATATGGAATTTGACAGAGCTTTTCTGCTTGTGGCTGGCAGTTGACAGCTACATCTGAAATGGGTTTTTCCCACTCCCCTTGAGATACCTTCACAAGGTATACCTCACTTGTGAATTTTCCTTAAAATCATGAGCTTTTCCTTTTCCTTTTTCTCCTTCATGTCTTTCTATACTTTTTTATCCCAGCTGCAAGATCTGGTGAGTCCTATAAACTCTGGAGGTGCCTTAGAGCAGAATTTCTGTCAGCTGTGTTTTAGACCATCATTTGTCAAGTTAAATTTTAAAGTGCCAAGTGATGGGGATTTATTTAATGGCATTTTCCTTTACAGAGTGACTTTGGTGGTTTTTTTTTTTAAGTTCACTTTCACCGTCTCCTGCTATTTAAGATCTTTTGAGAGGAATATAAAAATTAAGCTTCCACTGATATCTCATTCTTTGTGAAACTCTCTGACAAGGCTCACTGCCTTTACATAAAATGTGATTCTTCTCTGAAATTGAGTGTACAAATTAATATAAGAGATTCATTTTTACTTCCCTTATTGCTCTACTTCTGGATGTCTTGCTACCTTCAAGCAGTACCAGTCTATTACAAGAGACTCAATAACAAATTTTTGAACTTGAGTGACTTTCTAAATTGTTCCTGCCAAAATTAGCAGCTGTCATTATACCAGTTAATTACTGAGACTTGCTGTGTATTTTCTTATGATCTAATGTCTTACATAACTGAGTGTGCTAATTTTTCTAATTTATCTCAAAAATTATGGAATTTGAAGAAGGAATCTCTCATTGCTAGAAGGAAAATGAGTGATGATAAAAAAGGCCCAAATGCATGGCTGATGTATTAGGGACACCTCTGCAAAGCCTCTGAGCCTGGTTCTCTGTCAATCCTGATGTTTCCTCCAGTAGATTAAGGTTATTTGGTGCAGAGGTGAAATCTGCACCAGGTGAGCTAAATTCATTGAGAAATGTTCTTTCTGCTGGCTTAGTGTGAGTTAAGCTGAGGTCAATTCTAGGTGCAAGTGTAAGGAAAAGCACAAAAGGATTATTTCCCATGCAGTGCTTGCCTCCAGGCATTCAGCAGGCTTGCTCATTCTTCCTGAGGAGGGTAGTGAAGCAAGGAGCTCTTATGTCAGACAGGCAGTTGCACATATTTTTAGCTTTTTACATCAGAATAGCATCAAAGGGCGTGTAATAGCTGCTTAAACAGGGTTTATTATGTTCAAATTAAAACTGAAGCAACATCCTTATAAAAAGGGGTTTGAGCTTGCAAGCTGAACAGGGTTGAAGGGGGGAGTCATCTACTTGCTGATTTCTGAAGTCAGCAGAACAGTCTCAGTGTCCTTCCAGGGGATAAGATGTGACCATATTTACACAGACTCCTTTGCAAAAGATTATTGTTCTCTGAGATGTCATTATTTAAAGAAAAGTCATTTATACAGTCTATTGTCTATATAAAAGAAATATCCAAAATTTCAGATTCAGATCTTGAGGATATTATGTATTACAATGTAATAATATGCTGCTGATTTTTTCAGGATATTTTCACTGGCACGAAGTTGTTCCAGGGTAATTTTCTTAATGATAACAGATGCTGCTCTTACACTACCTACTTAGGGCATGCTCTTTCCTTCGGATCTCCAGTTGGCCTGGGCATTTATCAGTCAGCATTTTCAATAGGAAATTATAACTTGGGGCCAAATTAACTTGTGTCCAGGAACTCTGGTGTTATTGAATTATTAGATAAAATGGCATTGTTAATGAGAGCCCTTGCTGTTGTGTGCTGTGTTGTGTGAGGTTTATGTTATGATTTGATTTGAATAGTTACCAAATGCTTGTGATAAGGTTGCAAGCTATACAGCATCACATGGGAAAACATTCTTGTTTGGATCTAAGCATGTTTTTGATTATATGAATTCTGAGTTCTGGACCACTTTCCACACCATCTGCAGCCAATCTGCATAGCCTGGGAAATTCAATCAGACATCTTGCCCATCTGTAAAACCAGAACTGTTCTGTTACTCTTTCACCTTAATTAATGGAATTTATTTCATTTGCTTCTTTATTTACTGATAGCCTTGCACTCTGAGTCCCATTAAGATGAGTACAGGCTAGCTTCAACATCTGATTAAAACACTTCTAGAAGTAATATCCAGATTATCTAAAAAATAATTTTAGTGATCACTTAAATATGTCAAATTGTGTGAACATAGCAGATATGGGAATATACATATTTTGTATTTCCAGTCTTAAATAGGTGACTGCTATCAAAATCTCTTTTTGAATTACTGCAGTTTGGTATTGCAAATAGTTTTAGGAAATAAGATAATATTTCTCAAAACAGGTGTATTAAAATCAGTGTTATAGAAAAACAGGGCAGGGGAATAGTAGAAGGTTAGAGAACCACTGACAAATTTAAAACTGTGAAAAATGAATACAAAGATTTAGGCCTTGTGCTGTTGTTTCATATAAACTGAAAATAACAATTAAAAAACCCCAAAGCTCTTCAATCTGTCTCAGATAAACCACATTTTCTAGGCTGCAAATTTATTTTAAGAACAGCTAAGACACAGAAAGAAGAAGAGTGAAAGGAAGGACTTGACACATTGCTATTACTACATCACAAAACTGCTTTGGGGGACAAGAGCTTGCTCAAAAGTACCATTTGTTTTCTGAGCTGTTGCATAAACAGAATCAAATCCCAGCTGCTTCTAGGCTAATAGAAACTATGTTAATCAAATAACAGAAAATGTTAAATAAAACCCTCAAACAATCTATGTTGTCCCTTGGTTTGAATTTCTGCTATGAATTGCTTGCCAGGTAGAATTACAACTTCTAATGAAAGCTCAGTTACTCACTTCATTGTTTCATCCTTAGGCTGAAGAAAATTCTGGTTGAGATTTTTTGTAGCAGTACTGAATTGATAAATTTTTAAAGCTAGAGAAACATCCCTCTAGCTAATTCAGAATCATAAAATACCACCCACACACATGTGCACACACCTTTCTAGCTCTTGATGATCTCAAAAGTTTGCGTTTGAGGGGATACAGTCTCTAGAGGCAGAAGGTCAGGTGTGGGCAGCTGATATTTAAGAAGTGTATTATGCAGGGATTTCATTATACCCACATAAAGCCAGAAAAAAATGCCTTCATAGGTCAGACATCTGCCCCAGTTACAGGATGTGATTATTTTTGTGCTCTTTCAAACAAAGCCACAGCTCAAGCACCCGTAGCTTTGGAAAGGGCCCCTGGGGACCAGCAGCAGGCAAATGTTCCCTGTGACACAAGGACAGCACCTTTCTCCTATGAAGAAGGTGTACTGCACTTCCTTTGTGTACTTCACCTTAGCCAAACAGAAAATTGGGAATTTAAGCATGAGGGGCTGCAGCGAATTTCTCAGCACATGTGCATATACTCACTCTTGCTTTATAGGCTCATTTCCTAACTAAGCCCCATATTGCATTTTCTGCAGAGCAAAACCTTTAAATCAAAAGATGAATGGGTCTAATACAGATTTTCAATAAGTCCAAAAAATTAAATACTCTTTTATTGAGCTCTTTTTTGGACTCTCATCTACTTAGGACAGTTATTCTCCCTTCTGAATGTCTGGAAATTGCTGAGTATTTTGTGGTCACTACCATCAGCTACTAATGAATAAAAATGATGGTGATTATATCACAAGAACCAGAACTCTGAAAAGCTTTAATCACAACAATGTAACAGATTAATTAGGATGTCCAAAAAACAGAAACAATGCATCTGATTTTGAGATGCTTGAGTGGGAATTTTTACAAGTGTACAGAGAATTTTAATAACATGGAAAATCAATTATATTTGTAAGAGGTATAATAATCATAAATACATAGTAAATGTTAGTGCCAAGTCTGATATAGTGCCTTGTGTCATTAGATCTCAAAGTATTTTATAAAAGAAGTATTCATTAACATCATAATGAATACCAGATTCGTTTTGTTAATTTGCATTATGTGCAGAGCTGCATCATCAGGGTAGAAAAGTAGACAGATAGCTGTGTGTGCAGGTAAGTCAGTAATTTAGCTTATTTATTGGGGTGTAGAGAGTTTTAATGGAAGCTGAAAGGTTTTGCAAGCCTAACAAAGAAAGGAAAAGAAGTAAAAAAGAATATTATCTGATTTGATCTAGATATGGTAAACTGCAATAAAAAAAAAAAAACAAACCAAGGAGCAGTTGGCCTTTGCTGTTTGAAATTGCCTATAATGTATTTATGAAGCTATGAGGTTCATATGATTAAAGAATGGACTTCACACCTGCGGAATGGAATATTCTTCCCTGCTTTCAGTAGTTTAATCACCTGGGGCCCACAGAGTCCTGGTAAATCCATTTGCAAGACATCACGGAAGCAGCATTGGAGAAAAATCTTGGGAATGGCAATACAGAAGGACTGCTTATTTTCTGTTTCCTGAAATGTACTTAGATTTTTTTTCAGTTTGACCTAAGATTTCCTTTGTTTACCCACAGAGAAATGGTGTATGTCTAGAGAACACGTACTGCAGAAAGTTCCTCTGAAGCACTATAATCATAGAAACAAACTCCATCACAGACATTCTGTGGAGAGCTGCCTTGTATTCTGGTCACACCCTTTCCTAAGGAACATTTTTCTGCTGGGAAATGCTATGTCACCTCAAGAGTATCAGGACACCTTTGCATTTGTAAATAGAGTTTACTAGCTATTCTTTTTAAAAAGCATTTCAGTTTACAAAGTTGGAGTTTTTTCTTTATCCTAATCTGATTTTATTACGGGTAATTTAATTGGGAAACTCAAACAGCTGAAAATAAAACAACAACAAAAAAAGATTGTGTTGTAACTATGTATTCCAGTAAGTCAAAAATTACATCTTGCTCTTTCAAATCACCTTTTGCAGTGCATTATAGATTTATATTTTGTTGGTGGTTTTTTTCATTTCCTTTGTTTGTTTGTTTCCCCAGTCTGGAAGAAAATTGCACAGGAGATTTGTGGAATTTTCCATGAAGTTCAAATTTCAGCTTATTAGCTCCCTGGTATAGGCATCTGAGTGAGAAATTTGAAGTAAATGTATTCAGACAATTAAACTTCATTTTCTTATCCCTGATGTCACACACAGAGAGGGATTTAATTTAAACATGAGCTCCTTTGGTGCTAGCAATTGTTTGGCCTGTTGTTTGACCTATGTTTTTATTGAACAGATCCTTGCTTAGGACTTTTTTGTGAATTGTTCATCTGAGATTTTTGTAACAAACTTTCTGCCTGACTGCATTCACTGGTACCAAATTTAAAACTACCCCCTTCTTAACCTGAGTTTTCTGTATGACACCTGCTGTAAAGATGTTGAGGAGCATCTCTTTCCAAGCCCCTTTGCTTGAAGACATTGTCAGCTGTAACTCTTAGTCACTTCATATAACCTGGAGAAATGTATAACTGAATGCATTTTAGGGATGCATAAGGGCTGTGACCAAAAGAATATATTATAAATGCATTTAGTAAGTAACATGGAACCTAGCTTGTAATGACAGAGTATTTTTTCCCCCAGCAGCTATGTGTTTTACTCTCTAGTGCCATATGCTGTTATGTAGAAATTATGATTAAAAATTCTGTCCAAAAAGAATAATGTCCTTTTTCATAAGTTTTTGACCAGTCTCCGTGTGGTGGTCTCAGGGAGACCTTCAGCATCTCCATCTGGTCCCATGTTGTACCTCCTTAATAAACACAGATGGAAGAGGAAAAATAGTTTCTACTGAACAAACTTATTTACAGGCTGAGGAAGCAAGAGATTCAAAAGTGTTTTGATAGTAAGGAGTACTTCAAGAAAGATTAGAGAAATTCTTCAGACATTCATCACAAACAATCCTCCAGATGCTCACTACAATCTATCAGCATCCTCTGTTAACTCAAGCCAAATCCCTTTCATCAAAATACTGCCTTGGCTAACTCTTAGGAAACCAAAGAAAAACAAATGGGTGAAGCCTTTGAGTCAAACAGGGATGTGTGATTTTCCCTATTATTTAAATGCTTGAGCATTTGTGGTGCAGTTTTGCCTGTGCCCACTACCAGTGTATCAGATTGTGTCTGGAGAGGCAGGAATTTTACCAGATAGACAGTTTAGCCAAACCTGCCTTTTTTCAAGCAAAAAACCCTCAATCTGAATGGACATCAGCTGCTCCTGCTGCTTGCTCTCAGGGTCAATGATCAAGCCCTAGCCTGCTTTCTGACTCTAGGCACAGCCAGGGAAACCACATGGCCTCTGGTGAAGAGGCTAAGTTGCAATGTAATGAGATATTTTGGATACCCTTTCAAAGGCTCTGTGCCAAACTCCCTGTTCCACAGGGATTCAGAAGGTCATTTGGAGGTGGGACAGAATCTACTGTGGGTTGTAAAATGCAAAAAGTGTGGATGTAGATTCTTTGAGGTATTCTCATTTCTTCTGCATGACTTCAAACTATCCAAAACTATCCAGAATCAGTGTCTCCCAGGGCTTTTAAAAGCCAGAAGTGTCCTGGAGATTTTCTACCTGAAGCAATTCTGGGTCTGCTCAGGCCAGATTCCCACTGTGTGCAGGCTAATGTCATATATATCTCCTTCATACATGCCTTCATTGCTGCTCTCCTTAAGTATGGAGAGGTAAGGCTAGCCCAGATGAAAATAACCCATGTGGTACTTTAGGATTTTAGCTTGTACATTTTTTAAATCCAGTACCACATTAGTGCATAACTCCAGACTCCACATAAAGTGTTAGTTACTGTCTTCCCATTTTGGTCAGACAAAACAATCCCTCCAAGGCTGAAATTCAAGGACACCCTACTGCCTCAGGCCCCAAAAAGCATAAAAAAAAAGTGAACTGGGGGGAGAAAATTGGGGGTATATGACTTCATTACCTGAAGCTGTAATTGGAGGATTAACCCCTGACATGTAAATAGACCAAACTTATATCTGCCTGAAAAACTTGTGGCCATTGCCCATTTTGGATGTAGCCCCTCGGGGAGGTTTTGTCTGCCTTTAATTTACCTGAAGGCTCTTCATTAAATATATCTGTTTTATTCTTTTTTCTGGCCTCTCTTTTTAGGTGAGCCCAAAAAAGGCATCACATGAATGTGGCTTATTTTTAGCAGTTTTTTCAGGATTCCATGGCTATCAACAGCACTGGAGTGAACTGACATATGCGACACCCATTTCTTTGCCAGGGCATGGATCTAGAGTGGTGCTGGGTGCCTCCTGATGAGGAGCAGACATGCTCTGAGGTGTCAGCAGGAAGTGAAATACCTCAGCATCTCTAAGACTGGACCCAGCATGGTGCACAAAAACCACTGCTTCCTGCTAGCATGTACCTAATTGTATTGAATTGTAGTACTATTTCTACAGTGAGATAAGTTAATGAACCTCAGCTGATTATGCCCTAGTTTACTTAATAGTTCACATTATTATTTAAATGTGAAGCAGTAAGTATGCCAGCCTGTAATTGCTTCCACTATTTCTCTTTTTTATTATAGTGCATCTGTAGCATGTGATTTAATTATGTTTTACTCTATACTCTACATGTAAATGAAGAAAATGGTCTCTTTTTTTTATCTTACATTCAACAATGGTATTAGGGAAGGGCAAGGTGCTGGGAGGGTTAGGTCTAGGAGTGGGAGGAGATGCAGCAAGCAATCTGTGAGCAACTTTGACCAAGCCATATGGGTTTCATTTTACAAAGCAGAACACCAGAGATCAGTGCACTGAGCAGCCACCTGCCTTTCTCTTATGTGTGAGAGGCTCTTCTCTGCTGCTGTCAAAAACTGAGCAGCATCGTGTAAAACAGAGATACAGCTGTAAAATGGCTGTAGATTCAGAAGTTAATGGGTAGTTTTTCAATCCTACTGAGTGCCCAGAGCTCCTGTTCCCTCCAGGGGAGTAGAAGCTGTAGAAAATCAGGCCACTGCTTGGGTTGCCTAAATAAAGATTTGGTTTCCTAGCTGTTATGAGTCTCAGTTCCAGCATACACATAAAAAGGGTAACAGTCCTTTGGCAAAATACTGCTGCTTAAAAACATCACAGTTGTTTCTTTACCACGAATCACATCCACCTGGAAACTATTTGGGATGAACAGGGACAGCATGGAAACCTGCATGCCATCAAAGCCCAGGCCTCTGCCACTAACCCTGAAGTGACATACTTAGCACTAACACCTCTTTTTGTTGATTTCTGGCTCTGGAACTCCCAGGTTGCAGCTTTCTGTGTGTGTTCTCATCTGTTGGTTTGGGACCACTGCTGTCCTATCTCTGACCAACGAGTGTTTTTTTGCAGCAGGCAAGTTTCTGAAGGTAACAGATTTTTACCTGGCAGTGTAGGCAGAAGACAAGTAGTCATAATCCTGTGACTGGCGTAAGGCAGAAGGAGTGCCTGGGAGCAGGAGGGGAGGACAACACAGAGACTTGCAGAACAGGTGGAGAATGAAGCCCTCAGGACCATCAGTGAAAAATACCCCAGGCTCTCCATTAGTAGCTTTTCTGCTGGGTTTCAGGTGATTTAATTCCAGAAAAGCTCTGAAATTTGGCTAAAAAGTTCTTATATTATTGCCCCACATAGGTAAATGTGAGGAAATATAGTCGGCATTGATTTCATTTTGCAGTTAATATACTGTGTGTCCCACAATTAGTGGTTGTACTGTAATGCACTTATGCAAGTGGGGAAAATAAAAGCAGACAGAATATTTGGCCTTAATTAGTGCTCCTTAAATGCTAGGTGCTTATATATGCAGCCATACAGTAGCACTGGCGTACGTGATGATTATTGCCGCTATCTGACAAAGTATATTTCTCCTCCTGGAGATGAAATCTATCTAACGAGTCTAAAATGGTATAAACATGAGCAGTGTAATAAGGCACTCTGCATTTTAGTTGTTTTACAGTGTTCACAACATGGGGGAGCTGATTAATTTTGCACAAACATTTTCACTCTCTGACACATCAATTGCAATCCCTGGTTTTAAAAAAGACATAAACAAAACCAGAAGCTAATAGGATGATAATTGTTTTGCCTTTCTTCTGATCTAACCAACTATCCACTGGGCCTCAGTGAATATTATTGCAATTCATTTTGTCATTATAAGTTGTCCAGTTCAAAGCTAATATTTTTACCCTATAGAGAGAATGACAGTGCCAAAATATGAAACATTTCTTCTGTGTTATTGATATGATTCCTGCACTAGAAGTGTGACCTTTGGCTGGAACTGCCATCTCCTGCTTCTCTGTGTCAGTGACCGGTGTCATCTGCCCCTTTCTGCTGTATCAAATCTGACTGCATACATGGAATTTCAATGGACACAACAGCTACTGCCAAAATCCAGGCTCGATTGTGAATGGATTTTATGAAGTCTGATATGAGGGCTCATGCTGTCCTACTGTCCCCCAGCTTGTTAGAGCAGGCAGCAGGCATTTTTCTCTAGTTTACAAGAGAGCAGTAAATTCCAACCTAGCAGTAGGTGCGGCCGGCACTATGTGCTGCACAAAGCAGATTGTTTTCAGCTAAGAATTGTTTTGGAGGAGAAAAACCACAACTGTATTCCAAGGCTTATGTGGAGGAGGAAGAAGGGGGGAAAGAGTCCTGAGGATTAAGATTACTAGGGATTATTGCCCTTAAGGACACAGATTGGTGTGTTACACTGAAGGCCCAAGAGTGGTCCTTGCTTTGTAGGGTCATGGTAAAATATAAAGATCTATTAAACAGACTTCTGATTTTGGATAGCCCCCATTTTTGATTTCTGCAACTCAGATGACCCGAGGAATATGGAGTTTTTAAGGCTGGTTTTACAGCTTTGAAGTGGATATCCATTTGAACTTGTGAAAATGAAGCTCTGGAGAGACGAGGAGAGATGATTTTTGGGAAATTTGACTGATATCCTTGGAAAAAAGCTAAAAGCACCTGATGAAATATAGCAAAAAAAAAAGCAAATCTTTCCATTCTTATTTCCATTGCAGCACAGTTATATAGTCTGGATACAATAGAAGCTCTTGAGAAAAGGTGCCCTCTGATTATTACTTCAGGGTTTTAAAGTGACAAGCCATAAAGGGTGAATGCTGACTCTTTGATCTTAAAGAGCTTGAAAAGAGGAAGATTTACTCTGCTCCAATGATTCCAGGTAATTGTAAGTAATCCAAATTGAGTCTCCAGGCTGCAGGGTTTTACATAAGTGATTCACATTTTAAAAATTTCTGAATAAACATTGATTGAAATTTCATAAGTCTCTTTTTTAAACTTTGGTTAACCCACTCAGGCTGAGGCCCACTGTGCAAGAGGCCATGGGAGAAATGATGACAGAGGCAAGAAGGATGGAGGAAAAGGCTGTGGTTATGCTGTGTGTTAGTGCAAACCAGATCTGCAAAAGATGCTGCCCTTTCTTTCACACCTGGGTAATGAGCAAGTAAAGGAATGTTATCAAATTAGCTGGTGTCAGCAGGAAGCACGAGCTCAGGGATGTTGGAGGGCCTTGTCCTACTGAGATTTTAGAGACAGAAAGTGTCTCAATGCCTCCCTTACAGAGAGAGATGTCCATGATCTGTCCATGATCCTGGTGTTCTGCGCTGAATGTCTTGTGCACATAGCCGGTCTGCAACTCTGCAGCACTGGCCTCACATGGATCCAGTCTTCAAATAGCCAGCTGCAAACTGAGAGATGGTAGAATTAGACCAGTATTGGGAAGAAATTCTTCCCTGTTGGGCTGGTGAGATCTACAACTTCTCTGGACAACCTGGTGGAACAGGTTGCCCAGAGAACTTGTAGATGCCCCATTCCTGGGGCAAGTGCTCAAGGACAGTTTGAATGGGATTTTGAGCAACCTGGAATACTGGAAAAGAGCCCTGTCCCTGGCAGAAGGGGCTGTAGAATACAATAGGCTGTACGTCATCTCTTGTGTAAGGTATTCAGTCTCATTAATGCATTTTTATTCTTGAGAGCTGCAACAGGGCCTAATTTCATTCTTAAATAGCTTTATTTTTAGAGCATTTTCTCTATTTATCTATTTATTTATGTATTTTGCAAAGATTTTCGTCTCCTTAAGTTGTCTAGAGATGACAAACACTTCGAAATCAGATGAAGCACACATCAGGGACTCCCAGCACAGCAGTTGCTTTAATTCAGTTCTACACTTGAAGATAATTAAAATAACTGCTGACTTGGAAGTTGACTCTGGTTGTATGGTTTTCAAGGAAGACAAGCTTGTTTAGTGCCTGGAGGAGACATTCCAAACTCTCTCTATTGAGTTCAAGAGAAAAAAAATATTTTTATTCAGGCTGTCCCTAAAGGATATTGATATTGAGGGGGTGGATTTTTTTTTTAATATGACTTTGGTCTTTTGCACAGAAATATTTTTACTGTTCAAATTTTAAAGTAAACAGACCAGATCTGATCTAATATTTTTTTGGGATGTTCAGAAAAGTGTAGATTACCAGAGGTTAGATGTGGGTATGATTTTTGGTAGCAAATATGGAGAAAAAAATTGTCACTAATATTTATCTATACCTGCCCTCCTAGTTCAATGCAATATGAAGCTGAAGATTTTAATGTGAATCACTACTCATATAGACCCAGAGAAACATTAAAGTGTTTTAAATGAAACCAAGTATTTAGAGAATACTCAATAATACCACCTCAGTTTAAGAGGCATTAATTTACTAAGATTGCATTAACTCAAGCTCTTGCAGCTGGCCATAATCTAATGTTTCTCCCTATTTGCAGTCTTTAAATCAAATCTAGACAAATAAAAAATGCATTGAAGGCTCACTGAACAATATTTCTGGGTGGCTGCAAATTCTGCAATTACTACAACATGAATCATATGGGAAGACAGAGTGAAAACCAGTCCCTATGAGTAGGGCAGAGCACTTTCCACTGGTCTGCCTTTCTGTGGAACAGCATACGCTGGATAATAATTGGAGAATATCTGATTTATATGAGGAAATAAAACCAAGAGGAGTTTGTGAAGCATGAATGGAAATCTGAGGAGGTGAGAAAACTGCAAGACCATAGTCATTATTTGAAGAGGGATGATTTGGAAGCTGGGCTTAACGCATGAGTCAGTCCATGCACAGCTACTTCAAAGTGAACATGCAGGAGGATGAAATGAGCACATGGAAGAGACATGGCTTGGGAATCACTGAATCAAAGACACCATATGTATGGGGTTTTTCCAGAAGAAGTGAAGACAAACTAGCGGAGCGGAGGCAGATTGTTGCTCAGCATGTGTGTTTTGCTCTTCAACTCACCTGTTTATGTATCTCTTAAAATATTATAATTCTATGCTAAGCTAATTATCAGCCTACAGCTTGATGATATTCCAGTGTCATTCAGTGGATCAGAAAAAGGCACATCTGTTTTCTTAAAATATTTCACACTTCATTTCAGAAGTTGCCAGTTTTTTATGTGCTCTCAAGGGCATACCCAATGCATTCATTTTTTTGTCTGTAATGTCAAGAAACAGGAAACTTCTTTAGGATTCAAATGATGTTTATAAGGTGATTCGTATGTTTTACTGAATGTAAAATTTTATTTATGGTATTTTTCTTGCAGAACTATCAAACAATGATTGTCATGTTAGCCATCAAATAAACCCAGGGCTTTTTTAAGGATAAAGAGTAGGAAAAGTACCTACAGCATGGAGTTACTGTTTTCCTTTTGGCATTTAGGCTGAGAGTTATTAAATCTTAGGGTGGGTCACTTCTGTTATTATAACATGCCTTAAAACTCTGGAAGGTCTTAATACTTCAGGCTGTTAATGCAGGGAGGGCAAGTCCATGTAATGCAATACTTAAAACTTTTAAGTAAAGTTGCACCTTTCTGAGTATTAAAGCTCATTCTTAGAAGAAAAAAGTGTTTGCCTCATGGCCTATTCAAAATACAGCTAAACTAATGTGCACTAGGGCTACTTTACTGAATTGGCTGGAAATGCATTTGTTTCCGCTGTACATGCAAAGGTGCTGTTCCAAGTGTGCGTGTGTTGTCTGTCTGTGTGTTATGCAGCACCATTGTGCAGGACATACATTTTCATGTGAGAAAGTGAAAGCTAGACTGGGAATAGCTGCATAGCTTGTTGCTTAGAGGTGTATAGGCATTAGGAGGCTATATTGAAATGAAGGACTTGTACCAATTTATATTCCTCATACAAAGAGAGGACTTTACCTTAGGTACCTGCCATGCCCACGATCCCTTCCTTGTCTCAGGTCTGTGAATTGCCTTTAAATTTCAATGGGAATCTAGGCTGTAGAGCTGATGGTCTCCTCTCTCTCTCAATGAACTCTTACGATATTTTAAACTTTTTTGTTCTTGCCAACTGAAGCATATTGCTTGGCTTCTGTTACTTGGTGGTTTTCCACTCCTTTGAGTTAGCTGTCAGTATGTTAGGACTTTTCAAGTGTTAAAATTGACTTTTGGGTGACTGCACCTGATGCAATTTTAAAACTTTTTGTGCCATAACAGGCACCTGTGTGAATGTAACATTCTGTCTGAAAACACTGGATGAAATTTCATATCCAAGGTTATTTGGTGTTTGGATTAAATCACACTGTTGATTCTTCCTGACTTTAATTTGTTACAAACTATGAACTATATAAATTACATTATTAAATACTACAAGAACAAAAAACTATGAAATATGCTATGATGCAAAGTTGTTTAAAATACTTTATGAGTTATTTAATGATAAATAAAGTAAAAGTCTTACTTTCAGAGAATGAAGGAATTTGAAGGAGAAAATTTTATTCTTTGGGAGAAATATTCTCTTCCACTTTAATAAATTCTGATTGCATCAATACATATTTTGGCAGCTTTATAAATAACATCTGTTTGTTTTACATGCATGCTCTTAAAAGTTTGTGGATTTGTATATAAATAGCTATTTAAGCACACATAATGTAAGTAGGTATTTCAAGTTAATTTTCCACACAAGTATATATCTTTAAAAGGTCTTCCTCTTAATTTCTTGTTCTGTTCAAAGTACAAGTACTGCACAATCATTGACAATTTACTGGAAATCTTTAATCAATTTCCATGCATGTTCTGTGACAGTGGAACTTTGGCAGGTCCTTTGCAGGTTAAATATGGAGAGCACTGCATATGAAAAAGACATATTAAAACTCTAAAAAGCAGCCAAATTAAAACAAGTTTATTTAGGGTTACATGAAACCATGGCAAGAAGTTATGCTTCACTGTCCAATTTTCAAGTTAGTCTTCTCTTCCCAATCCATCAGAAATATTTTAGAACATTTACAAAAATTCTGTAACAATAAGACACAGATTTTTCACCCTCAAATGTAACAACTGTTTACATTTAGGTTTTTGAAAGCCATTTGACAGCTGTCTGAGAACACATTATTTCATTTTAAAAGGTTAAATTTATAAGCTTGCAGTAATGTGCTTTAGGAATGGAAATGTAGGCACAATGTTAACTTCAGGCATCAGTATAGACCATATATAAAAATGAAATTCCAGATGGAGGTCCATTCAAAATGCCAACTTTCCACACAAGATAATGGTACAATATTTTATTAGTGTAAGACACATGAACTGATGAATCAGGACCTATAAATTTTTATTAGGAGGAAATTGGATTAAAATTTTTTGTTTATTATGTGTTTCCACTCCATTGGCTAGGGTAAGACACAGCTAAGGACAAAGAATACAGGCCTTTTCCATAGATATTAAAGCCTATGGATGAGAAAAGGGCAGGTGCCCATGGCAAACAACACCAAGGAGAGAAATGATACTTGCCATCATGATCAGGACATGGAAAATTATTAAGGAAAAAATACTGTGGCAGAACACTGACATTTTGTGGACACCACAGAAAGTAAAGTATTACAAAGATTTTTAGGAGAAAAAGGAAATGGGTTTATAGATGTTTAAGGTAAGTTTCTCCTAAGCAACAGTAGTTAAAGAGGACAAAGGACACTGTGGTTCCTTTGAAGTCTGATGCTACAGATCTCTCCCAAACTTTCAATTCTAAATGAGTGGTAAAAATCAGGAGAGCGACAAAGGCTATTTGGGGCACTAGGAGCAGAGATGGATGAATGACAGCATGATGCCTCAGCTAAGGGATTCATGTACTGGGGCTCTGGGAAAACAGTAAATTATGGAATAATCATTGTAGCAGCTTTTTGGACGGATACTGACAGGCAAAGTGACCTGAACCCTGCGAGAACAACTGCTGTGTTAGGTCTGATGAGAAAGACAAACTCTTGCAAGAGTCAGAGAATCAGATTACACTGACTCCAGAGTTATCCTCTAATGGCACTGGAGGTAAAGGAAACTTGATTTATTTTGTCTTGTTTCATTTTCTTCTAACTTTTACATAGTCATCAATATTACTCTTGTACTGTGTTGGGTTTTTTATATTTGAGAGTATGCATGGCAAGTATTTAGTGAATGAGTGCTAGAACAGGAATATTTAGACTTGAATACTTAGACTTCTAAACTTGCAGCAGTCAATGCAATGAAGAGTGAGCTTTTCCTTTCGAGACAGGCCTATGACCTTGACAGAGCTTCTAGACAGTCTTCTTTCTCTCAGGTGATGAAAGAGAGTTCAGAATGTCTGGCTGATAGACATTCCATTTGTCAACACTAAACTCACGTGAGATGCAATAATTCATAGTTTTCTTAATTAATTTCTTTTAGACCTCTTGTGCTGTGTTGGAATTTTTATATTTTCATCTTGATTCGGGATTATTCCCCTTGTTTTTTTGTTTTTTTTTTTTTTTTTTTAATTTTAGCTTCCCCTAAATGGCAATCTCTCACAAGTGAGAAATCCTATTTTCTGGACTTCCTCCTGAGAAAATAAAAAGAAAGTTCTGCTTATAGCACATCAAAAAGTCAAACAAGAGCTCTGCTAAGCTGAAAGGCCTTCAGGAAGGGGATTATCTGTTGTCTACTTTCTAATTGTTTTTTCCTCACTGCTTAGTGGTCTGCAGTTGCTTGTGAGTTGTATTTTTCCTGTGTTCTTACATAGAAGGAAAAAAATACTAATTCTGTCCTACTGAGAAGAAGTTGTCACTAGGGAGACATGGTCTGTAGCCTGATGAATGTTTCAAACTGATATGAAGGAGCAGTTCTCTCCAAAGTGCTGTTTCCTTCTGCTTTTGGTCTTCAGCTGTTGACCTCTACTGTTTCCCATTAGAGCTGTAACTGGAGTTGGTCCAGCTGACCTGTGGAAAACTAACCTACTAACACACAAATGAACCAAAAAGATTTCCATGAAATCTCCTTGTTTAACTAAATCGTGAAGGGGATTATTCAATTTCACATGTTAAAGGAGACATAATGCCCAGTGGATGGGGTGGAGTGGGGAGAGAGGAGAGGAGATGGTGACTGTCTCTTTGTCAATGACCCGAGGAGCTGCTGGATTAGGCGCAGTGTAAAATAGCACAGATATCAGCTGGCTGAATCAAAACTCAGTCACACTTCCTACAAATTCTATATCTACAGTTAGTCTTTGCAAGTTTTGGCTGGAGATGAAGGGCCTTTCAATGATCAGAGTGTTTTCTGAAGACAAGGCAGTATTGTTTGATTTCCCTGCACTAAAATGACCTCTCCCTGAGTTTGCCTCTTTCTCTGTGCTCCTGCTGCTACAAGACAATGCTTTCCTGCCTTGTGGAGCAGTTCTAAAGACATTTTCAGTAAATACTGGTGCTCTGGATATTTGTACATGGGTATGTGGGTCAGACACCCACATTTAATCTTCATTGTGACTTATTTGTCAGTATCAGGGATCAGATTCAAATTTTAGGGCATCACTTGCAAATCCCTAGCCCAAGGGTCACCACCTAATCTCAGGCTGATATTTTCCTTCCCACATACTTTTCTCCTGCTCTTGGAGGTTATTAAGCCTTTCCAGGGAGCAAGGCCACAACTCATCATTTGGTGAGGACCCAGCAGCCTTGGCCTCACACAGTTCCTTGCTGGTTTAGGCTGTCCTCTTTGTTGCAAACTCTGTCTTGCACCATTCCTTGCCTTACTTTTGTACCTGCTCTGACTCACTCTTGTTATTTAATAAAAAAAAAAAAACAACTGTGAATTAAGACAGTCTCTCATGCCACAGATTCCAAGTGGAGTTTGTCTTCTCCCTTCTCAGAGAGGACTCTTCTTCATCTTAGGATCCCATATATTTTTCTTACAAGTACTGGAGGTTGTTATTCTCCTCTGTGGGTCACCACTCAATCCATGCATATCCAGGCAGAGAAACCTGTCTGACCCAGACTGTTGCTGCTATCTTATTTTCTCCAATTTTTAAATCCCTTCTTAAAAGAAAAGCACCTTACCCACACTGACCCACTAGGTGTCCAGGCCTTTTATATTTCTCTCCCTATAGCTTCACCAGCAGCTGATTGAATGTATTTCAATATTTAGACTTGCCTGCCCTTTTCTTGGGGGAAAAAGGGATGTTCCAATGGTTCGTTTTACCTTCTGGCCTTGGCTATCTGGCTATGCATGCATCAAACATCATTATTACTGTACCTCACATTTTTCCTTATCTTCTCTTTCTGCTCCTGTCTCTTCCTGGTATCTTACTTTCACTGTATCTTATGTAGTATATTTTGATCAAGGAGACCTGTGGCTGGGCACTCAACACATCTTTTATATCTGAAAGATGAGACATAAAAATTGTGGGAGACAGTGAAGAGATTTCTTGATTGTCATTAATACTCTATCAGGCTTTTCTGCTCTAAAATAATTCAGGGCACATGCATGATTAACATTTGTTAAACAAAATCTAGCTAGTCACATGAGTCATACATTGTCTGGCCTGTAGATAATAATTGTCAAAAATTACAAAAAGACAGGTTGGAAAAATGCAGATACAGTAGGTATTTATTTGTGTAACTTTCAGTGGATAATAAAATTAAATAATTTTGAATATGTAATTTTTCTAATCACCAAATATATTTACATAATCCCTTTTTCTTACAGTGATTATAGGATTTGTGTGGCAAGACTTACTTTGAAGCCACATATTATTTATCTCTCCATTTGGTATTCCATTTTTCAGCATAGATAAGTTTTATTTCTGATTTTCTCTTGCATGTGCAATCACTTCTTTTCCTAAGCAGCACTGTTCAAAGCTGAGAGGTACTCTGGGGATTTAGCTTACTGTATGTACTAGAATTTTAAGCTTTATGCAAAACTATTTGCTATCAGGGCTGAGTATCCCTGCATACCTGTAAAACAAATTGACAGTTTCTAAAAGCTTCTGCAGACTGGAGGATCTGACAGAGTAAAGAAACACAGTTTAAATGGTTGTGTTATGTTCTCCTTCATACCCATGTTTGAAGTGTCAACACATTGTCTTTGAGCTCTTGAAGAGGCTTGGGCAAATAGTTTTTTAGTGCTTCACCCCATAAATTTTGCTTAATGTTATTGTTTGCAGGTAGGCTGCAGAGCTCTGGTCTCTTCAATCAAGTGTTCGCATGCTCTGTAAAACTCTGCCTTTGATAAAATGAATCCCAAATTCAAAATTAACCATTAATTTAATGCACCAAACTATTTTTGAGGTAGGTCACTAGTCCCCATCCAGAGCATGCAGAAGCCCCTTATGTTGACTCTGACTAAATGAAGGCATAGCAGCATGGCAACGAGCATCCTGCATTTTGTCTGTGCAAAGATCCTGGAATGACATGATGAGAACTGCATAATTCAATCCATAGGTCAAGAATGCAGCTTTAAAGGTATCTGCCAGCTGGGAAATTTTTTTTTTGCTTTCTGCTAGCCTGTGCCTTTGAAGCATAGCATGTTTTCTCTCTTCAAAACCTTTATCTTCAATATTGTAATAACTAGTAGCTGGGGTTACCCAGTAAGGTTTTTGTGAGTCTTTCCCTTACTTCTGTCCTCAAAGTCATTATGCAGCAAGGAGTTTCACTGATGTACCTCAGCACCAAAGATTTAGAGATCATATTAACCAACTCCCCTGCTCGAACAGGTCTCCTAGAGTCAGCTGCCCACAACAAAAATGGTCATATAGCCCCTAAAAGCACAGCTGTTTCCCCACACTACAGCATTAATGGGGGTCTAGTGTGAGCCAAAGCTCTTTAAACACTTCCTACCTGATGATTTTCCCAGAAGTCACAAGAATGTATATTTACTTAGAAGAAAAAACGCTTCTTGTTGTAGTGTAATTTTTAGTTTTGGACAGTTTTTTCTAACAACTTCTGTAAATGCATTGGAAGACAAACTAACCACGGCTCCCACTGTATGTGTGTCTGGGCTTTTTCCAGCTCAAGTGTTAGATTTTTACTAATGACTTCCAATGGGATAGATATAAACTGTGTCTAGGTAATTGATATCACTAAACTCTGATTCTGTTTTCATTTATATAGGTTTGCTCTCATCATGGGAACAATTCCATTTTACCCTATGGTAACTTTAATCAGAATTTATCCCTCAGTATTTCATAAATTTTTGTTTTGCAAAACTACTTCAACAATTAGTGTGAATGAAGATGTCCTGGACTGGGATTTTTGCTTGCCTGTCTATATCGAGCTTGGTTTTTTATTTATTTCATTTTTTCTCAGAAAAAACAATGGTAAACTTCTGAGGGCGTAAGTGACCTTTTCTGTTTAGATGTCTGAAAAGCAAATGTAATGAACTAGAGATCTCACAATTTAGAATTTCTGCTTAAAATATGTATAGTTTTAATAGGTTTTCAGCCTGCATATAGGACAAATCTCAGTCTGAAGTCTCCTCCACCAGTCCTGCTCCTGCTGTTACACTCTTTTCTATTATGATTAATAACGTCTGAAATCTGAAACCAAGTCAGCTGCACTATAATAAACTTGGTATCAATTTTACAGGTCACAAATAACCATGTAATTCAATAACCCTCTATGTGTTCCAGACCAACGTGGGACCACATGCTTGTAGGGAGCAACGAATGGGTAATTTGATAAAGAATGAAGACCATATTCAGGGAAAAGACTGAAAGCATTTTCTGCAGGAGGGCAGGAGGCAGAGTCAGAAAAGGAAAGCATGTTTCCCAGAGATGGTTACTTTTAATGGCATGAAGTATCTCCAGTCTTTTAAAAGTGTCTATGCAATCTGGAGTGTGTCCGAATGATGAATAATTCATCCTGAAGAAAAAGAATGTGAGCAGTTAAAAGAACATGACATCAGACTAGGAATGGACAGTCAGAAATTTGGTGAGGCAGATTAAAACTTTGCTTTGAAGGTGAGATTTGGGATCAATATAAGGTGATCTCACTCAATTGCAGTCTATGTTACAGGAGATTGCATTAAGAATCAGAACCATTCCCTGAAAGCCTATGAAAATACTTAGAAGGAAAGGATTATGTGTTCCATATCTAGCTTGCAAAATGATGTGGTTAAATATGATTCTCAGCTTTCTTTTATATTTAAGAAAATTAAATTTCTTTGGTCACAGGTGTACAGAAAATCCTGACAATGTGGAGCAAGTAAACCCTACAAGCTTGGAAATCAAAAGACAAATTGTGCCCTTTTCCTCGTTTTAACTCAATCTCTTGGTTGCACAGCCAGCTGCGGAGCTTTGCTTGGTCTGCCTTCCAATTGTTCTGCTCTGTTCTTCTAACAAAAATGTGCATGAGAAAGATATTCTTTTTTTCACCTCTTAGGGATTAAATGTACCTGAAGGAGACTCATGACCGCAACTGACATCTGTTAGTATGCACAGATCCTTTCCTGTGTCCACCTTCTACCTGTAGCATTTAATCCCATCAGGACATAAGTTTCTGACACTGATCACTGATAGAATGTACAGCATCTGAGAAGATCAGTCACTAAAATACAAAGTGATAACTGAATCTCAGACATATTCTTCCCTGTCATATTTGTATGGCCTAACCAAGCAGATTTTTACATATATACAGCAGATCACCTTTGTTGTCAGAAAACCAGAATATATGAGAAGAGATGCAGGTATATTTTCTTTGCTAATTTAGGCAGCTTCTAAACACAAGAATTGTGTTGTGTTTTTAGTAGCCTAGTTCCATTATGACCATTTTTGGCTCCTGAAACATTATTAAATACATCTATATATTAAAAATATATTATACTTATTTACAAATATATGTGAGGACCACATGAGGGTTGCTGTAATGTTACATAAAACACCAGTTCATCAGGTGATTAACCTCCAGAATATTGGAGGACAGAACACTACCATGTGAAAATTTTGTTTAAGAATTTGTGTTAGTCTAAGCTACAGAAAAAATTGCATTATGATGCCCCTTGTATGAAACTTCAATATATTAAGATATTCACATTAATTTTTCAATTTTGGTTGGTATTAGTAATATTAAAATCATAATTCTGTTTATATTAAATTTAAAAAGCTTAAAAATATGTTAATTCAAATTAAATATTTACTTTTAAAAATATTTAGCTTGTTTGGTTAGGTTTTTTTAAATATCTCAAAAATACAATGTATATTTAGGAAGAGAAAACTTCTCTAAAACCTTAAATTAAAGAAGACTTTTTTTTTTAAGAATTTGTTTTTTGTTTCATTCACTTTAGCAGAACTCTTTGATAAACTTAACTTAATCTTTATATATTTCATTTTTTTCCTATTCCAGTTTTCAGTCACTAAAACATGCAGCTAAAATATCTCATTTAGTTGTAGAAAAAACCCTTAGAACTGTGGAATGGTCTGGGTTGAAAAGGACCTTAAATATCTTCTAAATTCAACCCCTAATATATTATAGAATATACTATTTAAGCCATGCTTTTCCCAAAGTCCTCATTGGCCAAGAGTCTAGTGAAGAAAATAAGGGACTGGAGATCATATTCAGGTCATTGCAGTAATGGATGAAGGATGAGATTGTATTTTGCATCCTGTGTACAGAGGAATTCAGACTGGCTCTTCCTGCCAGGGGATACAACAGTCTGGAAAGCATGATGCTGAGCTATCAAAACACTATTTTCCCGCCCATATTGTTCCTTGGCTCTGGCAGCATGATTATACCACTTCTGAAGAGGAGGTGTTAAGTGAGAGGTTTTCCTGTGGGAACATCTTCATGCACATGGGCTGCTGCTGATAGCTGGAGGATCTCTGGATCACACTCCATGGCTTAAAGAGGACCACAGAGCCTTCACGAGAAGCAAAGAAATTCAGCCAGCATCTTCTATCTTGAATATCTTTGGCTTCAATTCCAAACATAAACATAAAAAATTTAATGCCCAATGCCAGCATTTCCTACTGGTGGTCGTGGGGTGTGTGATATGACATTTGCACAGTCATCCAGAGCTCAGATTGTTTTACTGCCAATCAAAGGAGAGAAATAGGCATTTCACTCCTTTAGGTACAATTAAACTCATCCTGGTGTAGACAACTAGAACAGGTCAGAGAAACACATCCTAGAAATGTCTTCTTCTGTAAAAACAAGAGAAACCCTGGATGTCAAGAATGGACCCTTATACTGGAGATGCCAAAACAGCTTGTCTTAGGCCTGTGCAAATGCTGACTTCCTGAGCTGATGAATGGCCTCCTTCACTTCCTCCAATATTTCAGCAAGATTTTCCAAAATATTCCTCAGCTTCTTGTTTGCTGAAAGATGAATATATCTTTTTATAATTAATTCTTCATGAAGACCCAGTAGAGCACTGTGCCTGAAGGTGAGTTTCCACAGTGCCCTTGTTGCCTGCCACCTGAGAGTAACTGTTTTCCACAGAGGCTCTTTAAAAAAGATGATGAAAACCTGATTTATGCTTTCCATGAATAGCACTGGGCAGAAATGATGGTAACTGGCCTCCCCTCTTCCTTCCATTAATCATCAACAGATTGTCCATAATATGCAGCTGCTCAGGTGCTGATCTGGATTCCTCCCAAGCAGGATAGCATGTTCAATAATATTTTCCTATACTGTGGCCCTTTGTTCTATCAGTTTCTTGTATCTTCTTCATTTGTCTTTTGAAATGCAGATCAAATACTCTTTTTCTGCTTTCTGGTGTTTTAGTTTACTGAGCACTTATAGGTGTATCTTCAGCTTGTTACAAAAGCTTCTTTCAGGGAAGCCTCTGCTACAAAAGCTTGGGTGTTTTTCTGCTTGGAAACCTAGCTGAACTTATTTATGGAAAAACACTTTCTTCTGACTCGTCCTCTTGAACTGAAGCCTGGTTTATTTGTACAACTCCTCCTTAGTCTGAAGTTGGAATCTTCTGACTCAGTAGAGCCTTAAATATAGTCTCAAATATAGGATATTTAATTAAGTAAATATACCAGAAGGTGTAATCAATGTAACTGACCACTCAGGAAGGTTAAAGGCCTTCAAGATACATGTGGGAATGTGATTCAAGGCAGTCTGGATTCTGCTTCTTGTTTCCTGCTTTGCTGCTTAATCTTGCTCATCTGGTGTAAATTAGTCTAATTTTATTACAGCCGATGTGAATCCGCTGGCTGGGATTCACACCTCTGAAAATATCCACAGAAACCACATTGGTTAAATTCTTAGATGGATCAGAGAAAACTTGTTGATACTCATAGACAGAAGACAGCTATTCCTCTGGATTCAGTAAAAATTTGAAGCTAGTATACTCTAGGAAGTGTTATTCCTGCTGCTTTCATTGTCCCATTTCCATGTATATTTTCATTTCCACATATATGTTCGCCTTTCCAGCAAGATATGAGACACCATTTATGCTTAAGATAAAACCGAGCAAAAGCTGTACCCTGTGCTTCTGCCACATTATGCCTGGCATCTAATCCAGGAAACAGAGAGGGAAGAGTACTGTGTGGCTGAGTCAGTCACTAGTGTTTAAAAATACTCTCAGAAGAGTCCTTGTCTGGGGTCCCTAACGAGGAAAACATGGGCCTGTTGGAGTGATTTCAGAGGAGGGTCACCAAGATGATCAGAAGTCTGAAGTATCTCACTTAAAAGACAGGCTGAAAGAGTTGAGCTTGTTCAGATTGTAGGAGAGAAAGCTCTGGAGACAGCTCATAGCAGCCTTCCTGTACCTAAAGGGGGCTACAAGAGAACTCGATAGGGACTTTTCACATAGGCATATGGAAAGGAACATGTAAAAGGACAACTGAAAGAGGGCTGGTTTCAATTAGACATTAGGAAAAAATTCTTCATTGTGAGGGTGCTGAGGCACTGGAACAGGTTGTTCAGAGAAGTTGTGGCTGCCCTATCCCTGTAGATATTCAAGGCCAGACTGAGTGGGGTTTTGGGCAGCTCTACATGCATGTAGAAGTCATGCAAATGTCTGAATTGATTCCAAAACAACTCGGAACAGGAGCCAGCTGTAGTTTTGCTAGAAGAGGCCCTACCACCGGTGAACATTTTCAAAAGTGGTAAGAAAATCTCTTGGAGCTTTAGAACGAGGGACCTCGTTGAAGCATCAAATAGCTAACTCCTCAAGGGTGATTCTTCTAAGACTACTATGTTGGTGAGTCTTAGATATCTTCACCCAGAGCTGTTTGAGAACACAGTGGTTGCAGTCTTCCCTGAGGAACTGGCAGCATGTCATTACACTTGTTTGGCAGCAGAGCAGGAATTTAGGGAGCAGCCTGGGGACAGAAGTGGCACTTTTCTCTCCTATGACCTGTGCTTTGGTGCACACAAGGGAATGTGAGTAATTGGAAAAGCGCAGGAGCCTAGAGGCAGCTGCTCTTATGCCCTGTGGTTTTATACAGGGTGGGCAGCCAAAGCAGAGAAATACAGAAGTACATAGCAGCAATTTCTTGTCCTGTATGTCCCAAGAAGAAGATTTTTGGCCAGTCTTCAAATGCCTAAAATCCAGAAGTTGTCACCAATTGGTCTCAAACCCTTCAGCACCAGTTGCACATCCCATTCTCCACCTGGAAAATCAGAGACATGAAGAAGAAATGAATATGCATGTACTGGTGCTGGGGATACTGTCAACATATAAGGCTGTGAAGGCCCAAAACATTTCTCCAGTATGGGCATGCAGATTGTTCTCTTAGATGGGGCATGACTCAATGCCAAGTGAAATCAACACTACATGCTTCCATTGGCTTCAGTGGTAGCAGATTATGTCCTTAATGGGTATGTGGATTATAGAAGAGTGAGACGTACAGGCTTTGAGGGATGGTTTTATTCTCTTCTTTTCCAAAGGCTTTTATTTTATCAGAAAATGGAAGAATTGGTGGGCTGGGTATTTTAAATACAGCTTTTAACTTGTCATCAATATGTTTTAAAAGAGAGCTGTGAGTTGAAATTTTTATTCTTCTCTCCTCTAGCCTCTTTTTTCCTTTTTTTTTTCTTCCTTATAAAGAAAGTTGTAAAGTATACTTGAGTAGAGGTAGTTTGAGGGGGATTTTTTTTCTATATATATTCTTGATGTATATGGTTCTGACCATTATTTTTGATTACCTGTTCTGGCATGACCGAGATTTCCTGTATTATTTCTAATACTTCTTTTTCCTCCCTGGGGAAATTTCATGTCTGCTTTTAACATTTGTCCTTTATTTTTACTTCGTGAAAACTGAGGGAGGGAATTAACTTTGTGTCACTGCCATATCTATTTTTTAGTTAATAATATCTTACATTTACAATATCCTCCTCTGTAATCTCCTTGGATGACCTTCCTGCCCTAACACATTTCTATCGCTTCTATTGTCTCCTCACGTGTTACTCTTTTCTCCTCACTTTCTCATCTCTCTCTTCCATAATCCCCATTTATCTCTCACATTTGGTCCCTTTGTAACCTTGATTACTTTGTACAGAGCATTTTTCATTCACATTGGCACACCTTTTCCTTGACAGTATATTTACTGGGTAGGTAGCATGCACATACACAACATTCCCTGAGGCAAACGTGAATTTTACTTTGAATGCTTTCCAATTTCACTCACTTGCTCCTTCCTTTCATGATTCTCTTTCACTTTTACCCAACGGTGTCAGTTCTAACAAAGCTTGCTTCACTGAAATTGAACACCCATATTTTTTCTTCTGTATAGAAGAATACTCCTTTGTTTACTTCCTTGGTAGAAATGTAATTATATTATTGCTCTATTTGCCGTGCTTCATGTCTTTGTGTGTTGTCTAGATCAACTAACCAAAAGGACATTATTGAAAACTTATTTTTTGCCTCTATTCTTCTATATTATATATATAAAAAAACCACCTTACATTTTTGCTTTTTGTTCTCTCAAGAGTCTTTCTCTTTTCTTTCCAACATGTATTTTTCCCTTCCTTTGTCTGCTCTCTCCATGTGCCTTTTGTCCATTCTCCATTTCCACTCAGTTGTTCTCTTTTGAGAGTTTTGACGCCGGCTTCAATATAACTTGTGTTTGAACTCATATGTCTTTCTCCCTCTGTTCCTTAGATTGCTGCTAACACTGAGAACCAAAGGTTGTAAGCCTGTACTCTGTCGCTTGCAGTAAACTTGCTGGGGTCACAAGAAGCTCAAAAAATTTCCTGTCTTCTCAGGAGAACCCTGGATCACTTCTGCATATCCCTCTCCATCCCACTCCTCAGAATGAATCTAGGTGACCTCTGGTGCATGGCTGCTGTTAAGGCTTGTTTTCTATTTGGTGTATCCATAGGCAGTTTAAAATGGGCTTGTGTGTTGCATACCTAAATTTGAGGTTGGCCACCTGCAGATATTTTTGACTAATTAAAAATAGACTGGTTAGAGCAAAAATTCCCTGGGAGGTGTCTCATGGCTCTCTGCACCCACACCCCACCAATCTTAAATCTGGCTGGGTATATCCATTCTTTGGAGATTTTGGCAGGTTTCCTTTGGGTTTTTTCCAAAAGGACATGATTACAGAAAATAGTTTAGGTGATAAATAGCTGTGCCAAGATAGATGCCAGCATGTTCTACTTCAGTGCCTCTACACTAGAAAGGAGCAGAAAAAAGGACTAAGCCTCGTGCTCATGGGCAACATAGTTGAGCCAGTGAGTATCAGACATCAGTCCCCCATGTAGGTGCCTCAGGAGTGAACAGGCAGTTTATTCCATTGCTAGAGGAAAGCTGGTTATTCAGAGTTTTTTGGGCAGGAAATACAGGAGCAGATTTTGATCTGAAGCTGAATTAGAACACCTGGCATTAGTTGCAGCTTAAGAATGTTCACGAGGGAGCAGTCATGCAAACTGCCTGGTAACTTTATATTCGTGGTCAAAAAGGCAATATGGGAGCTCTCCTGACTGGACAGACTGTCTTGACTTCACCTCTGGGCAAGAAGTTGTCTGCACCTTCTCTTGCTTTACTGCAGGCTATTTATCAGCATTTCTTACCACCCTGCCACCAAGGAGAAAAGTCCTTTGTATCCCTAGCTTCTGGGAAGCTAATGCACTTGGCTGGACTGGTTGTTCCAATGCCAGCTCTCAGCCAGTGCTCCACCCTGCCCAGACAAAGGCACTTACCTGCTGCAGGGCTCTTCCTGGACCAGAAGAAACTTATTGCCTCAAGCTAGTAAAAATGTAGAGCCCTACAATAAATTGGCTCTCAAAGAGAGCAGTCTGGCTTTCCCAGCACTCAACAAGTCAGCACCCTCTATGCATGTAATTCTCTCCCTAGATATTTTCATTTACAAAATATTACATCTTGTCTTGCTTGCAAATTATAGATTTATTCTCACAGAGGTATCTAATCCTCAGTCTCCTGAAAGTTAATCCTGTAGTCTACCTTTTCCCCAAAAATACTCAACAAAGAACATAAAATAAAATATAAAGACAGCTAGGATCATGTACCTTTTAAAACTTCAAATTAGTCCCATCTGTGGCATGGCTGAACACAGAAATGTAATATAAAATATTATACCCATACTTATCACTTGAAAGATTTCGGGGCTTAACAGAACACTTTCTTTTTTATGTGAAGATTTAAACCCACATTTATCTGAAATTAAAAAAAATAAAACAAAGTATTTTTCTTTCCAATTAGTAATACAAATGAAATATCTATAATGAGAGGGCAAATGTATTGAAATTTTATTCCAATTTTCTAAAGCGTTTAATATTTCTGAGATTTAAGTCAAAAAAATGGAGCATAATAGCCTAGTAGGGTAAAAGTCTTCTTTTTCAATTTTGATACCTTAATCAACAGTTTGGACTTGAGTCTGTTGTGACGTCCAGACTTACCAGATGTTGCTCTCCTACAGCCAACTGTTTTACATGGTGTAATACCAGAATGATATCAGTTTCTCACTGAGATCCTGCTCTTCTTCAAGTCAGGGTAAAACTCAAGGAAAAACAAGGAAGTCAAAGAATATATTATAACTTTATAAAAGTACTGGTAAGGAAAGAATCAGTCTGAATAATCAGTCAAAGTCATACAGTTCAAACCTTACCATTTGTTTTAAGGCATTATATTTTTTCTGATGTGAAGGAAGTTAGATTTGTGCATCCTTGCAGGAAAAAGTCAAGACATTTTGCAATTGATTTCCATAGATCAAGAAATCATACAAAACTGAGGAGGGGGGAAGGGGTGCTGGGTGTTTGCCACAGACATTATCCAATTTTTCATGAGGTCTAAGTGTGGAAATGAGAGAATAAATTTGTATGGGGCTCTCACATTTCTTTGCTTATATTTAATGGGAAAAACAGATGGGAATTACTAGCTTTTTAGCTAGAAGGAATAATTTTTCTGAGTGTTGTGACTGTCTGCAGGAAGAGACATTTTGTAGGTTTTGTTCATTACGTGGTGTCAGGTGATTATTATTCTGGTACTAGAAGTGAAGGGATAGGGTCCTTTGTTTCTAGATTAGTAGATGTAAGGATCATTTATCTTTGGCTCTTGAAAGAAAAGTCTCTTATAGTGAGTGCATATTTGGCACCTATGACACTCAGCCCCCGGATCAGCTAATGGGCAGAATTTTGTCACAGTATTAGAGAGGTGTTTTTAGAAAAGTTTAGCCCACTTTTAGGCATGTGACTGAAAAATATTCTCAGGAAAGGGAAGAACATGGTGGGGTCATGGCAAGGGTAGGGAGATTGTCCCTTGCATTTCTTTCTTTCTTTTTGAGGAGCAAAAGGAGCATTTAGATTTAATGCATTCTCAGTTTTCAAAGCTTTCTCTTTTGCCTGAAAGCATCCAAACCTATGCTTGCACATGCATATGTGTAGCTCTGCACAGAATCCCAAAAGGTGGAACTGTCTTACATTTCTAACATTCTCATCTTTTTGATGAGCTGATAGCAACTGAGATCTTTCCTGATTCATCACTTTTAGTCTGGGAAAGCTACTAAATACAGAGGAAAATAAATGAAAGAGGACATAGCTGTCTTGAGGGTTGATTCCCTGCAGAGTACAGAATCCTGCCTTCTCTTTCCATCAAAGACATAAAATTTACAGCAGAGTTTAGTGACACCTGAAATTATAAAACAAATCAAAACAAGATTTGAAAAAAACCAAAGGCAGCAACAGGTAAAAGAGAGACAGAGAGATGAAAAAAACCCCCAAACCCAACCCGTTTTTTCTATATCTAAGAAGGAAACTAGACTAAGGTAATAAAAAAAAAAGTAGAAAGAGATACAAAGAGCTAGACCATGACATCATTATTTATGTTGGTCTTGCAGCTTATTCAACAAATGTTCTTTTCTTTTTGATGCAGAGCAATCTTCTTTTTATTGTCATTTTTACTGCTGTAGCACAAAAGAGGCCCCTTTATGGGCCAAGATTCACAAGTTCCTTATATTGTGAATAATGAAAAACGATTGTTATTTTCTGAGGAGTCCCTTGTGATATGGGTATTTTCCCCACTATGCTGCTGTAAGGCAAGGATAGAGAGGCAGAGCCTGCCCTGAGGGATGACTCACCATCACCAAGTCTGAAAAATTCCTTCCCCTCACAACTTTGTGGAGAGGCACCCTGCTACTCCTTGGGCCTCCTGATCACAGTGTGGGAACAGCAGGTGTGTTTAATATCACCAGTCCTGGAGGATAGAGATGCCACTGTGATCAACATGAATTCACTCCCTTATTATGAGATAGAGAGAGAGAAGGTAAAAGCAAATTAATTTTATGCTAAACTATCAGGTGTAAGTAACTAGTTATTGTATTTGATAAATCAAACAATACAAAGCTATAATTAGCTTTGGTTTTGATTTTCTATCTGGATCCCTTCCAGCTTCCCCAGCTGAGCTCTGGAAATCCCCAAATGAAGATCCCACAGCCTCTCTGGACAACCTGTTCCAATGTTTGACAAATTTCATTGTGACTTGCTTTAGCTTTATTCCTAGCTGATATTTCCCTTGCTGCAGCTTTGGATTCCTGCCTCTTCTTTTTTTCCCGGACATGTCTTGGAAGAATCTGGGTATCCTTTAACTCTTCCATGAGGTAGTTGAAGACAGCAGCTAGGTATCCACTCAACTTTCTCCTCTTCAGGCTGAAAAAGTCCTGATCCCTCAGCCTCTCCTTGACTGTCTCATGCTGTACCCATGAGATTTGTCCTTCACCGGGAAAATTAATGAAATTTATAATTTCAATGTTGTTTTTTTTTTTTTCTGCAATACCAAAGAATTAAAACTTGGGCACAGTATACCCAACATCAATGCACAAATGCTGAAGAGATGAGACCTGTTGGTTGTGACAGTGTTAACAGCCAGGAGTCTGAGGGAGATTACTTTTTTTGCTGTCTTACTCTACCTTCAGAAGACTCCACTCAGACTGCTGTGTCCAGCTCTGGGATCCTCAACTTAAGAAGGACATGGACCTGTTTGAACAAGGTCAAAAGGTCAGAAGAGGTCAAAAAGATGATCAGAGGGCTGGAGAATACTTTCTGTATAAACTGTCTGAGTTGTGATTGTACAGCATGGAGAATAGACTTCAACAGGAACTTATTGAAGCCTTCCAGTACTTAAAGAGTGATTATGAAAAAGAGTGACTTTTTGTACAGAGACATAATGATAGGACAAGGCAGAATGTTTTAAACTGAAAGATTTAGATTAGACGTTATTAAGAAATTCTTTACCCAAGGAACTGAGTAATGAGTCACTGGAAGAGGTTGCCCAGAGAACCAGTGCATGACCCATCCCTGGAAGTGTTCAAGGACAGGCTGGATGGTATACTGTGCAACCTGGTCTAGTGGGTGGTATCTCTTCCCACAGCAGGGGAATTTGAAATTTATGATCTTTAAACTCCTTGTCAACCCAAACCAATGTATAATTCTTTGATAATGAAGCCCATGGTGCTGTTAAGCTTCTTGGCTGCAAGAGCACAAGGCTAACTGCTCCAATCACATTTCAGTTCAGTGTAAATTCTTCAACCTCATATTCTTGATTACTGTTTAATTAAGAAAATACCTAACTTCTTAATTCCTTTCATCTAAACCAGTAATTGCTTGACACAGCTTTCATAAAAATAATATCATCTCCAGCTGAATTGCATCTGCTTCTTAATGTTCTGCAGGTTATGAACAAATACATGCCACACACAAGTTCATGAGCTTGCCTCTTCCTGGCATACCAATTTGCATATTATTTTTCTTAATTTCTGAGCATATATGAGTTTGTATGCATAGATTTTCATAAAATTTAATTTACATTAACACTTAAGTGAAAACAAGAACTGTGTTTCTTTAAGTAATTAATTGCTCATGGAGTGGAAATTCAACAACAGGAAAGTTAAACAGCACTGAGATAATATTTTTCCTGTTTTAGATAACCCCTAAAAAGGCTTTTTGGGATTGGGAACTCAATGACAACACTGCAAAAGATGCCATCTATCTGTAGTATACTGCATGAAGAGTGAAAGAGAATAAGTATAGTGGGACATGTAGAAGTGGGGCATCCACGTCCTAGATCCATGTCCTAGAGGAATAAGCATTGCCAAGTTTGGTATTATAAGTGACTCTTAAGGAAAATGGGAAGGAAGACAAAGAAGACATATGATAACTGTTACCAAGTATATAGCACTTGAGGAACAGAATGAAGAAAGCAAAAATTTCATGCTTATATACACAGAAACTGAGCAAAATAGAGGCAGAGTTCTAAATATGAAACAGGGAAAGTGGTGTTGTGACAGCTTTGTCAAACTAATGTAACTTTGGTTTGAGGTGCCAGAGAAGAGGCAGGTGGGAAAGGATTTAAGTAAGAGGTGTGCCCATGGCCAAAGTAGAAATTTCTTTGGTGGCAAGTTGAAGGTGGAAAGATGAAGGCAAGATAATATGATTGGATGAAATTTTATATCAAAATCTGATGGATAAAAGCCTGGATTAGATCATATGTTAGTTACCTGCAGAGGTTGTGAAGCATTAGCCAGGAGCAGCTGTCTGCATGTGGTGCCACAGCAGAGTTCTCCAGGCTCAGCCTCCGACCATTGCAAAGGTTTGCCAGTCTGCTCAAGAGCATGGGAGGTTTCTCTGGACTGTACTCTACAAGAAGTGTTGCTATAAACATTGCCATAAGGAGGAAAATCAAACCCATGAGGTCTTTCAAGATGACATCATAAAATATTGAGAACATTAAAAAAAGAAAAAGACAATTTAAGCTGATCATTTTCTTTAAGAACTAGAGCTAGAACAATGTGTTTGCATTAAAAAAAGAAGAAGGAAAAAAGAAAGTGCTTAACTCTCTAAAAGGAAAATTGATGGAGATTTCCTTTGAGAATTTTGATTCTGTGGCATCAAGAGTCAGGGAAAAACTTGAACAAAAAGTAAACCACTTAGGTACTGGAAAGAATAGTGAGTTCTGATAATGCCGTTGCAACAAATAAAGGAACTTGAAATAGCAGTAATTTTAAAAGTCATTAATGAAAAAGAAAAGGAGAAATCGAAGACTTAATAGCCCTTTAAATGAATGGCATAAGGCCTATTTGGAACGCAAAGGATCTGAATGACCTTATTAAAGATTGACAAAAATAGGAATTTACCTGAACCCACAAAAAGTGGAGGGAGTTGTATTACAAGACATACACCAAGAAACCAGAGGCTGTTAAATTAAAATAGGACAGAAAAATCACTTACTGCAAAGTTTTTCAAATAAAGCACAAAATCTAAAACAGACAGCAACTTTAGAGGGGAAAATATTTATTTTATGTTATAGGATATGCCAGAGATCCTGAAATATGCAAGGTCAGACAGTAGTAAGTGGAATGGTACATATTAAAAGCAGTATTTCTGGAACAAATCTCTTGAGAAATTACTTGTATGGGTTTTGTCCATCTGCTGGAAAAAGCTTATGAGGTTGCTGTTTCAGAAACATTACTATGCAGATGGTGGTGGTTCAGACCCATTGTGTACTTCTCCTTCTGTCCTGATTTAGCCACAGCTCCCACTAAAATTGATCAGCGAATGGATTACTTGCAGAATAACCCATTTACTTCAGTCCCTGGCTGAACAGTTTTCTCATGCTTGCTTTCTCCCTTTTATGTGGTTTACAGGATAACGATATTCCCTGATGAGTTTTAAATTGGATTTCTCAGCTGAAGAAACGAAGTGCTCATTCACTAAAACAGTGATAGAACAGAAGATTTTTGGTGTCTGTGGGAACTGAAGCTGAGAAAAACTACTGTGGTCAGAGAGTTCCTTGGATTTTCAGATGTTTTGATGTCCCATGCAGTAGGGCACTAAACCTGCCCCGCGGGCGTGATGGATTTTCAGTTGGAGTCCTTCCAAGTACCACTGCTCCCAAGTGCAATGCAGAGACTGATGGCTAGGCTGGAACAACCCATTCTACCCTGTGCAATCAGGAAGCATTTGAGGAACAGAAAATTTAGCAGTAAGATGGTTTTGGAGAGAGAGTAGGTGGAAATGAATGTAATCATAATAATTCCAACTTAGAAATAAAGAGGGAGGGAAATGAAAATGCCTAATCATTTAATTTTGACATTTTTCAAGTATCTAACATTAAGTGATGTATTTTATCATGGAAACATGAGAATGCTACTTTCCACACACTTTTTGAGAAAATCTGCCAATTCTTTGATATCAAACCAATGTTTTTGGCTTTAAAAGACTGAAATGCCTTTTTAAAGACAAAGAATGAAATGATTGACGTTAAATAATATGTGAAATTTTATTTTTTAACAAAATAAAATTTATATTGAATTTCTCTTTTAATTGAAAAAACAAGGAATATTTTCTCAGACCTACCCAAAATAGGGATTTTTATTCTCTTTGCATTTTCTCCCCTGTGGCTATACTGGCCCCAGTATCCAATTTTTACTATGAAGTAGAAGACTAAAGAGGTTGATTATTATAATTAAATGTCAATCAGCATGTTGGTTTGCCAATCCACTTGCAGGGATCCATTACATCTGCAAACTTTAAAAATTACTGAAGTATAAGAAATGTGTGAGGAAAAGGACTGTCTTTTGAAGAGGGCATACCACACTACAGATAGGAAAATGAGACACAGGGTAGCCAAAGCTGACTAGTCTCTCAGTCAAGAGCACAATTTAGTTCTTTGTCCAGCAGAGTTATTCATTGTACTGTCCAGGGTATGAAAAAACAAACTTATTTTTTCTTTCCTGTTGGTTGGGAAGTTCTCTGCATATTTACAGAATGGCGATGACATTTGTTGAGCTTCCTTAGGCATCTCCATTTATTGGAGGCATTTTGGGGTTTAAAAAATGCCCAGAGAAATAGATTTTTTTTTGTCTTTCTCTAGGAAAAAAATATTCAGAAATAATGACATGAAGGTTGATTATAGGGTTTGTCCTTTTCTCAGAAATTGCTTTTGGGTTATGCCTCCAGTGGAAGATACTTAATTTAGCTTTGAATGCAGGGCACAGTGCTCTGGAGAAGTTAATATATCCTGAGCCTTGGCACAGCCACCTGGCACAAAGAAGGAACATATGAATATATCTGTTTTTCTCCTGATTTTCAGGTGGCCCTGTGCCATCCTGGGTGGGAGCTCGAATGGTCTCCAGGAGACTGTGTTTAGCTGGTCAGGTATGATGGCTTCTTTCTTGCAGGTGAGCACAAGTCTGTAACTGGCGCTGAGGGAGATACACCAGAAGTCTATAAAATGATGAGAGTCAAGGAACAGGCCAAAAGGGAATCATTATTTACTGTCTTTTCCAATACAAAAATGAAGGAGATTTAAATGGAACTAACAGGTGGCATGTCTGGAAAATCAAAACTAGAGTGGTACTTCACATAACTTGTGAAACTCAGAATATCATACATTTTAAATTAGGTATGAGTTAAAAATGAAAGGGTCAAATGCATGGAAGAAAATCCTCAGGCAAAAAAAAAATAAATTAAAATTAGCAACCACACCAAATCAAAACCTAAAATCAAACAGAAAAAAGGCTGCCATGAGGAGAAGATTTCTACTGGCTTGTAAATGCTGGAGAAATCTCTCGTAGCCTTCTGTTCTTTTCATTACTAGAGACAGCTACTTACCTAGTCTTGGTTTACAGATGTTCTTGTGGCTTCATGGTCTTTGCTGGTGGAAAGAATCAGATGCTGAAAGCAGAAGAGCTTGCAAGAATGATTAAGAAATTATTAAGAAATAAATACTATCCAAGGCAAACTCAAAATTAATATAAGATATATTTTTCTCAAGGGAACAGACTATGCAGTATTGTCAAAATAAACTATTGAGACAAAGAATTTCACAAGTTTCAAAAATATTTTGAAGATATACTTGGAGGACAAGAATAAGCAGAACAAAAAATTATGCTAAATCTTGTTAGTCAGTGTTTAAAATAACCAAGTATTATTAGAGTGTGATATAAATGTGAACCAGATTATCCCATTTTGTAAAATGTAAGTTGTTTAAAATCTTCTCTGAATCTTCTGGTTCTGGCCAGCTCTGGTTAGAAGCTGGGAATGGAACTGGTGGGTTTGGCATAGTGAGTTCTTTGATCCTGTGGGTATTTCTGTGACATAGTGTGCACCTGAAAAAATTGAATGGAAAGGAATTGAAATTAAAAGAAGCAGAGTGCACTGAACTCTAAACAATGCATAAAGATATGAACCCCTCTCCCCCAATAGTATCTGGTGGAGTTTTCATTTATCTCTGTATTCTCTCTCTAGTCTTTGTAGACTTATGGTAGTGGTTACATGAGTACCAGTCTGTACAGAGGCCCTTCAGCATCAACTTCCCATCTTGGTTAAACCACACCAGCTGGGTGAGGCTGACTCATGGTGCAGGATGAGGTGCAAGGACATCTTGGGAGAGCCTTCACCAAAGAGTGGCAGCCTCTTTTTACCTGTGCACTAGGAAAATACAGGTTTCCTTTTTAAAACAGGACAAATAAAAAAAACCAAAAAAAAAACAAAAACAAAAAAAAAAAAACCAGAAAAAAGAAAAAACCCACAAAAAACAAACCAAAAAAACCACCCAAAAAACCTCCAATATTCAAAATGGATTAAACAGGAAAATAAAGTTAAATAACAGGCTTGTTAATGAAACATGTCAGATCTCTCCTCTATGACATCAAATAAGACATGAAACTGGTCATATCAAGTTTGTTTAAAGGTCCATCTAACCCTCTATCTTTTCAGTTTAAGCAACTAGTAGTGGATATTTAGAGAACCATTTAAGAATATGGCCTGCATGAAGTAACACTGTCATAATGTCTTACTTGATGGATTCACGTTCCTTTTTTTTTTTTAAATCTTACTTCCCCTTTGGATAAGCAAAGCCTTTCACAAAAAGCAAAAAAAACACCACCACACAAAAAAAACCAAAACATAACCAACAAAACAAACCCAAATAAACTTCTATAGCTGAGCTGATAATAAGAACTTGCCTGCAAATTACCTGTTGTTAAACATATAAGATTTGTTAAACATTATTCTCTTTTCAATCTTTTCTTTTCTCTCTTTCTTTTTTTTCTGTAGGAACTGACCCAGTTTTTAAATCCCTGTCAGAGATCTGATGGTTTGTAAAAGAATCCATGCAGTGTATTATAAATCAATTCAGGCCTTCTGTAGCTGATGAAGACAGATAGTGCTACATCAGTATCATCTCACCATTGAAGTAGTTAACCTGATACAGATCTTCCTAAAGCACGTTTTTTCATGTGTTAGCAATGGAATGAGAAATCCAAGCCTTTGATGATGGTTGGTGCTCTTTCTTTTCATATCTGTGCATCCCTTATTAAAAGCTTGAGGCTTCGGCTCTGTGACATGCTAGGGAGGAATTAAAGTGTATCCCTACTCAGCAAAGCCTGTATCCATGTATTCCTGAGGTCAGAGCAGGGCAGGCACATGCTTAAACATCTGCCTCATAGTGAACTGCACATGATTTTAAAGTTAAATCTGTTCTTAGGAAATATCTTGCTGGATGTGAATGGAACTATAGGTGAGATCCGATGGAAGCAATCGTTGCACACACTGCTCCCTCCTGTGGGCACCACTATGCACCAATTCAGCAGTGCTTGTGTCTGTGAATTGGGAAATTATTTTGAGAATCAAAATCAGCAATGACAGATTTCTGAAGTGCTGAGAAGTCCCATTTTGGTGTTTTTAAAGAAATGTTTTGATTTTTAACTTCAAAATGTCTTAGGAGAACAAAATCAAAAGAGAAATGTTTTGATTAGCACCTAAAGATTTTCTGAAATATTTTGTCACATGAAATTAGGGGTTTTTTAAATCTACCTCTAATGAAAAGAAAAAAAATCAGAATTTTTAAAACTAAAGAAAAATAAAATTCTCTAATATCTCTGTTAAAGATGGCAGAGCATGGGTTTAAGGAAAAAGTTGGTTTTCTTAGAAAGTTATTAATAGTGAGAAGGAATATATTTTTTCTAATTACTTTTTTTGGTGTGTTGTACTAGAGGAATTCCAATATCTTAATTTTAAACTTCAGTTTAGTTTATTTGGATCAATGAAATAAATATCTTTTTTCTGCCCTTAAAAGTCATGATGGAAACAAAATTTTAAAAAGTATTTTTCTTTAATGCAAGTAAAATGTAAAAAAAAAAAAAGAACAGTGTTAAAACTGTAGCTGTAACATTTACAGACTACTAAAAGAAAACCACATAAAAATCTTAACTTTATAAAAAGAATATAATGACAAAAAAAAAAAAACCAAAAAAAAATACAAATATTTCCAGCCAACACACAAACATCCCAAAGGGAACTGAAGTTGTGCTTGACTGTGCTATTATTTTATAGATGCGGGGGAAAAATCTCTCCCTTGGAGGACTTAAACCTAAAGAAAACAGGAAAAAGGGAAGATATGAAACCCAGCTTGACAGAAGGAGGGAAACATTGATTGCTATTTTTTAATTTTATTATTATGGTTATTAGGTACGTATTATTGTATAATTGCCTCAGATTACCAACTTAGTTCTGTCTACGTTACAGTTTGTACCATGTGATCTTGATTAAAGACAAAAGGTTGTACAAGAATATAAAAACTGATGTTTTTGCGGTACAATGGTTAAAATTTTTGTTCTAATAAATCCCTCTGAGCTTCCTCCGTGTTTTGGTTTTTTTTTCAGATAGTTCTGTCAAGTGGAACACTTATTTAAATACTGCCTATAAAAATTCACAGCTAAGTGAGCTAGAGAAAAATAATAAATGGTTATCACAGAGTGTCTACATAAACCTTCATTTCTGACAGGGCTATTGGGAGCACTAATTGTAATTACATGATTCACTTGGCTTATTGGGTGCAGCATGTTCCAAAAGGTACAACATAAAAATAAAGGACTGAAAGACAAATCCCATTTCACTTAACAGTTTTTCTTATATCCACCTTTAAATAAAAAAAAATTTGTCAAATTAATATTTTCATGTTTTACAGACCCCAGAAAAGACCTTGATAGATGTCTGGAGAGGACACTGTGGGTTTTTGCCAGGGAGGAGGTGTCCTGCCAAGCTGTATAAAGATGAAACAGAAAGAATGAAAGAATGAAAAGAATGAAAGTTTTGGGCCAAATATTTATTTCAGAGTCAGTGGATTAAGGACGCATTCTGCTTGCTGATCATCTGAGTTCCTCTTCATAGCTATATGTGAGTTCTAGAGATGAAAAGTTCAGATTTGAGTAAAGACAGTATCATAGTCACTAATAAACAAATCCAAAGAAAAGGGATAAACCAACTCATTCTCATTTCTGGGAGAAATGCTCTGAGGCAGTTCAGGCTGTGTCTGTGTGTTGCAATACATGCAAGTTTAATATAAACTTTATTTTCACTGTGGCACATCGAGGGAAATTACGTCCTCTTGTTGCATCTAAGGGCTGATATAGCAGTGGAATGTACGACACAAAACATGGCATTTACAATTGATTAAATGCTGGAGTAAAGTCCACCAATGCTCAAAAATTCCATTCTTCCTAGAGATTGGACTGAATCAGAAGCTGAAATGTCTAAAGAAGCATGTTTTTGAGAGTTTATAGTTGAAATTGAAAAATCTAAACTCAGCCATTAGTTTGGGGCACAAAAGATTGGATCAGCAGGCTGCTAGTTTTAGACACAGTAATCTCTTTATTTCTTCTATAACACAACTTAAAAATGAAATAAGAAGACTAAACTGGCCATAAGGAAATGGGAAAAAAATTTGGTTTTACAGGTTTTTCTTGTTTTCCTGAGGAGTTGTGAGAGGGGGAACCTAACATTTGAAAACTTGCTACAGATGCATAATTTTAGGATTCCCTTTCTGATGCACAACTCATAAACTAAAGAAGGGAAAAGGATACAAGGTTAGAGGGGTGACCAAATTGTAATAATCCCATGCAGAAGTCTATGTTTGGAAGTTATTTGCAGGTTTGATATTCACAAACTTATCTAGGTTGGGTCTTGTGTCCCACAAGCTAAATAATTTAAATCAGTAAATATCGATTGTCAGTTGTGGTAAGGAGGAATTAATGCATCTTTCTAGATAGTGGAAGTCACAGTATTTGTGAAAAAGAAAAAAAATTAACTTTTCTCAAGTTCTCTACTCTATGTAGTGGAAAGCTATATAAAACTTTCCTGGAAAGTCATATGTGGAATTGATTCTCAAATTTCATGGACAATACAAAAAGAAATTTGGAAATCATTCATGGAAGTGCAGTAAGAATCATTTGATATTTGGGAAACCGACTTCTAACATGCTTGAACTGTTGCTTACCCATGGGGGACTAAAATTTTTTTTCTATTTAAATTCTATAGCCACCTATATTAATTTCTAAGACTGAAGGTTCTTATATCAACAGAATGAGAAGATAATACAAAATTATAACAATGGAAGGTGAAGCTAAATTCTAAGAAACAACTACAGAAACACTAAGAATTTCAAGATTTTTTTGTCATGAAGGATTATAAGATTTTTTTGTCATGAAGGATTATAAATATCAATATGTTGTATTTTCCAGCGTCTCAATTCTTTAACAATGCTTTGTATGCTTTACTTGGAATTTACTGAAATTTGAAAACATGGCATAGGCTAAATATAGTAATTTCAGAGCAAAACTCTATGTTTTGAGATATGTAAAACCATCTTTCTTTGAGATTCTTGCAGAATTTAGAATCACCAAGTCTTAATTCTTAGTTCAGAACTGCATTTTCTGGTTTTAAATATCATGACTAGAATGTGGGCTAAGAAATCCTTATTGTGTTGTGCCAGCAGATTGGATCATAGGAAACCAAAAGACTTTTCGTTTGCATGCTGCATTTAATACACTGTTCTCTTTTGCCAGACATTTAAAGAATTGCACTTTGACTCTGAACTTTATTAACTCTATTACCATATTTTCTGAGTCAGTGTTTTTGCTTTGTTTCAGCAATTTCCATCCCTTTCATCCATCTGAGAGATTTGTGGAGCAAACAAATCAATTTTCTGGGCTGTTGCTCAAGTTTTTACAGGGAGACATATCTGCACTTGTGGACACTGAGAGCTGAGGGATTTGAAGGGAGACACTCGAACGCACTAGTTTCTTCCATTTTTGGTGAAAAAAATTACTTTGTGCTGTTTTACTTTCCTGGTTATTTGAAGCTCTGAACTCACTATAACTTTTGTCAATTAAGTGTTCATCAGTAGATGGACAAATACTGAGCATAGATGCAGAAACAAACCTTAAATATTGGCTTCACTCTACTCCTCCATAATATTTCTAATTGGATTAGAAATATTTTCTGGAAATATTTTCCATGATTCACTTACAGTTAACAAAGTTTGCTATAATTTCTGTTACTGTATAATTTGCTGAAAAAATCATGGCAGTGGATAAAAAAACATGAGAACAACACAAGGTTTGGATTCATCCATGCACCAAAAACCTCTCTCCTGGTGATAATTTTCAGTTGACAGAAGGGCACTATTTTGTTGCACTTTGTAACAGGCCAGGAAAGTAGAGAATATAATTGCATTATTAACACACTTAGGGAACTAAGCCAAGGATTTTGTGCCAGTGCTGTTCATTTAAAAAATCAAGTGGTTCATAGTTGACAGAAGTTAAAATGTCAGTATAAAACAAGACACGAGAAAGAAAGAAGGCTGATGAAACAATAAAGCAGTTTAATTGATTTTTTTGTCAACCCTTGTCAGGTGCTTGATGACCCACAGCACCATAAGAAGGAATTGGTGAAAGTAACTTCAGTTTGAGGTAACTAAATTGAGGCATCTGCATGAAGGTGTCACCAGTGAACTGATGGTGCATTCTGTCATTATAGCTAGGGATGTGGAGCATGTCCCAAATGGGTTCCAGCTGCCTTTGTGGATGTCGATGATCCTTAGCACAGGTAGAGACAGGGGACACAGCTCACCTTTCCCTGACACTGTAGTACCTTGCTGAGGTTGGAAGAAACACATCACTGTGAAACAGATAATGAGGAAACAAAAGTCAAACCTACAAGACAAATTGCAGATTTCTGATTTATTGTTATAAATGGCATCTTTACAAATTTACAATACATTTATGACTACTCAGAAATGCTCTTTTAGAATGTAAAATGGGAAGCAAATGGAGAAATGTTATCTTGTACAGAATACATGACTCACTTTGGAACTGACAAAGAAGATTGCTTCCAGACTTTCTGCAAAGCATCAATTACCTCAGACAATTTTCTGCCAGGGGCAGCAACAGCTATACCTCTGGATTTTTTAAGATAAAGGAAATATGTCATGCTGTCCACTGTTGTAATGTAATGGGCTTGTTAGATGTTGCAAGGTTTTCCTAGGGAAAAGAAGCAAACCAAAAGAGGCACAAAATGAAAAGAGCAAATGAGGGCCTTCTTTTTGTAGAGCATTTTATATGATTTTAGGATGCATCTTTCAAAGGATCAGAAAGAGCTTATTTTTGAAATAAGATCCCAATAAAAAGAATTGAAGATATTTTTCTACAACTTCACTGAAGTGTCTCCCACTTTTTCAGCATCAAACTAGCAACAGAAGTGTTGAGAATGAAGGTGGAAATAATTTTGCAATTGCTGGTATATAAAATGTCTGTGAATCATCAAATAAGAATTATTTTTCTGCATTAGGATTCTGCTAGTTAGAGGTGGAAACAATTAGTGAAATTATAGAGAGAAAGATGGCAAAGAATCATTAAAAATTTTAGTTTTCAAATATAAGGTGTACTTTCAGTTCATCTGTACTTATATTTCTTAATTTTTTTTAGCTCAATAAAAAAAGTAATAAAATTCTTGAGTACCAGGATCAGAATCTGCCTATCCCCATTTCTAACCTCTTCATTCATCATCTGGGGAAAAAAAAAAAAAAAAAAGAAGAAAAAAGAAAAGCACGATGGAAATCAAGTCTAGCTTCATTGATTTCACAAATAACAAGTTTGATTCCATGGTGATCTGTAGAAAACACTGGTAGGGGAAAGGAAACTGCAACAAAAATGTGAGAGAAGCTAAAGGATCTGCATTTAGAAATTTGGCCATGCTATGCTTGACATAATGACTAGTAAAAATCTGAAATAAAGACCTAAGAAGCAATCTACCATTGCAGGGCACATTACAGCTGGAACGGGATTGTACAGATACTTAATTAAAGAGTGAAATGCAGCCAAAGATCCACAAAACCCAGAAAAATGTTTGCATTGAAAGCATCAGTACCTCTTGATGCTGCTTCTCATATTTCCTATCTTAAAATTGTGTCAAGTTTTCTGAGCTCAATGAAATTTGAATTACAGAAACTTCAAAATACATTTTTTAATAGTTGGTTTTGATAAGGGCTTACATCAAACACCAAGTGCAAAGGGTTTCATAATGAAAGATTTTGTACCCTTGAAAAGCTAGAGGTTAATCACTTCAGTTTGGTTGTTGTTTTTTTTTAAAGCATCTAGGGAATATTTTGAATTAACAAAAGGAATATAGCTGAAATTGTGGTAAAAAAATGACATAGGAGAGGTATTTTATTAAAAGCCTTTCAAAATGCAGTTTATAAATGTTCTAGTACTGCAGTATACTTGTATACCTTAACACATTAAGTGAATTTGGTGCTCACAGGATAGCTTTGATTTACAGACTAGAGATCAGCATGGTCTGTGACATAGTAAAATCTTCCATATTCTCATTCTAACACTTCTAGATCATGGTGGCCTGTAATTTATGGGCTCTCAGCTGATGCACATTGCTATTGCATTCACATGCCCGTGACTAATTGCACAAAGCTTTGTTGCACACAGGAAGGTTACACAGATCCACATGCATGAAGATGTGTGAGCAAGGTTCTAGGCTCATGCCACACATCAAATCCAATGCTGGAAGTTACATTTAGGGGAAAGGAGGAAGAGGGAGAGTAGGGAACATGAAATGCAGTGAGAAATGGAAGAGGGAAGGGAATAGGAAAGGAGGAACTCTCCACTGCCAGGGAGGAGGAACAGTGATGCATGCCCAGAATGAGTGTCCTTGGGTGGGGGCTCTCTCCAGTGCAGCAAGAGGCAACAGCAAAGATGACTGATCAGGAGAAGAATGATGAACTTTCATGATGCTTTTACCCCAGCATCATAATACTTTTAATCAGGGATGGCTGAAGCTTCCTATTCCTTTTTTTGACCTGTGAAACTATTAGCCCTGGCTGGAGCATGCTAATTGGGCACAGATATTGCACATCCATTGGCTGCTGAGACTCTTCACATTTAGCCCTGGATAGTACTTATCAAATATACAACTGGCTATTATCTACTGTGCTGTTTTTCTTGTTTCTCTTTTGTGTGAACTGAAAACTGCAGAGCAAGAAGTGAAGCTGAGTGTTTCTTACGCTGGCAACAGTTGCTCCCCATGAGAACCCATGAGAACAGCAATGTCAGGGTTTGGCAGGCACAAGGTTGTGAGGGCAACAGCATCTGAACTTAAGCAAGGGAGAAACAAGGGGAAAGTGCCACAGGGACTTTGGAAAACCGCTGTTATGACACGTTCAGGGAAAGAGTACAAAGCTGCAAACTCCAGGCCCTGAGTACTACTGATGTTAAGGCAAAAAGGCATCTCTACCACTGGGCTTCACTGCTGACCCAAGAATTCTATATTTTCACCACTTTGTGTAATTCAAATAGCCAGATACTCCTCCAGGCACTGCTCCATAAAGCTGCTTTTACCTCAATTCAGTGTCAATGCTGGAGAACTCAGTCATTTCTCCTTATTCTGCAGGTGGAGGTGCCAGCCCCAAGAGCTGAGATATGACAGATGTTTGTAGGAACATGTGTGATCTACTCCAGTGCAAACATAAACTAGGTCAGCAAACCATCTTCTCCTGAGGAGTTGTGATTAGCAGCCCAGGGCAATGTTTTCCAGCTGTCCCACCACAGTTCTTATGAGCAGGTCTGTCAGTCTCACAGATGTAGCGCGAGAGAAGTAGAAGAAAGGAGAACTGAGCTGTTTTCAGAGTGCCTACTGCAGGTGCCTGTCCCTCCAGGGAATCCAAGGGAGATCTGACACTTCTCTATCAAACTCTGTCTCTCTGCTATTACACAGTTTAGAAAGAAGCATGAACTACTGAAATTTGGGAACAGGAAAGGGCCCTAAGCTTAGATATCTAGTGGTCTTGTTAACCCAAAATGATTAGATGATATTTGCTGCTCTTAGAGGTTATAAGTGTGTTGTATAATTTATGGTTAGGTTTCTTTGTTTATTTAGATAGAATACAAAAGAACTTTAATTAACCTAATGTTGTAATATATTCTTGACAGCATGCATCTCAAGAAATGTATAAATAAACATCCTGAAGAAACTAAGATTGGGTAATACTACCCATTCATTCTGGTTTTAGGGAACTGATTCCTGAAAAGATGCCTCAGTTGAAGAAATTTCTTCTAAACACAGAATTATTTCTATACAGTTCTTTATATAACTTCATTCTTATGTGACATCAAAAGAAAATAAATGATGCCACTTAGACTGTATCTTTCTCCTGGAAAGTGTTTTGTTGAGGGATGACAATGGGGAGAGCTGTCCACATAGGAGCATGTGATACACTTAAGTCAGCTTTCATCTCCATGGAGTGTCCTGTTTTACAGCCAGCTTATAAAAGGGGAGTGAAAGGCAAAAATCTGGCACTGTGATGTGGTTCTAGGTGCAGAATACTTCAAGCACACTGCATCTATTATCTTGGAGGGAAACCAGGCTTCTCTGGATCCAGAGGACACTTCAAGAGCCTTTGTTATAAGAATCCAGTGGAAACTGTAGGAAAATCCATATCTCATTGCAAACTATAAAGAGAAGTTGGATGCATTAAGCATAACATTAGAATTTGATCTGATGGCAAAGACACACTTTTAATAAACATCATTATATATTGGCTTTACCAGGTAAACTGTCAGCATATTAGAAACTGACTGAGCTATGAAACACTGAGAAATTAAAGCAGTACAGTAGGAAGCAGATGGCATTTTCAGTATATTAAAAATAGCATTTCTTGCAGTATAAACTATTTGAAAATTCCAGTTATTGAGATGTTCTCTGTGTGTTTGTTCATGAGAACTCTTCCCAAAATAAGCAGAAGTGGGAAAATAGATGTTTTTGGCATAGAAAGAAAGCAAAATTTCTGAAAAGAGTGAAAGTGTGTAATCCTAGCAGATTAAGCTCTGCCTCCAGTCTGCATTATTAATTATGTTTATATTTTATAATATCCAAAATATTAATTTTATCTCATCTTTCAAAATTTTATTTCTATTATTACATAGTAAATCACACACTTGATAGGAAAACTAATTTGAAAGACAAAATAAAAATATTGAATTAAAAATTTTTGAAAAACCAGATTTTTCTCAAAAGAAGATATTAAAAACCAAACTCTCAACTGAAATTTTTTCATTTGACAAACAAGATGTCTTAGTGAAATCATATAAACAATTTTGAATTAGCTTCTCCAGTGAATGTCAAATTCTGAGTCAAAGGGTAGTTGAAACATGCAATACCTTTAAATTCCTGTTACAAATACAGCCCTTCAGGAAAATTCCCTTTGCAATTTGCTGTGTAGTGGTTCATCATTTAAAACCTGTGTATGAAGGGTTAAGCAGAGAAAAGTGATTGTTTAAGGATTATTTTAGTTTCTAGGCTGGCAACAGTCTCTTGGCACATAAAGTGACAGGGTGAAGTAGATTAATTTATCTATGTATACCTTTGCTTGGATGATTTTCTAGGTATGAACCAACATCTATCATTCTGCCCTGTATCATCCTTTGGTAAGCAAAATTTGTGGCTCCAGAACTCAAACAGGCAAAAAGACTACTTGCAAACTGAGATATTCGGCTGCTTTAGAGTTCTGAATGTGCTTTAGAATTTAGTGGATTCAGGACTGAGCCTAATCCTAATGTTTATGGGGCTAAACTAACCATAATTATCAGCTTTTACTGAGCAGCTGTATTCACATTCACATATGGCGTTGCACTGCACAAAATTGGGATACTCTGCTAAGTGTTTTGAAAACTGAAACAGGAAGTATTACATGAAAACAAGAAGTATTAAGTGAAAAGTAACTCTATTTCTTGCAGCTGTACCGGACCACAAAGCCTCATCTAATAGATTGTTTCAACCATGAAAACTAAAGATAAGAAAGTTATTGCCTCATCCTAACATGCTGAGATGGTTGGATTAGAGTTATAAAATCTCAGCAGGACATTTCCCAGACATGAAACATGACATGTCCTCTTCAGAAATAGAAAGGACAATAATAAAGCTGGAATGGTTTAAATCTGTGATGCCAATAATTTTAAATGGTTCAGACATCATACTTACCAGGATCTTCCAGGTCAGATCAACGAAAAGCTTATGGGTCAGGATTAAAAGGAGGACAGGGACAGGTGACATTATAGTGGGGGCCTGCTAGAAGCCACCCAGCCAAGACAATTGAGTGAATGAGGCCCTCTCTGGACAGATTAGGAGCAGCCTCATACTCACAAACCCTGCTTCCCCATGAGGGACTTCCAGCACCTCAATGTCTGCTGAAGGGACAGCACAGCAGGGCACTGGCAATCCACAAGGTTCCTGGAATGCTTTATGATAACTTCTTTCTCCAAGAAATAGAGGAGCCAACAAGGAGAGGTGTTGTCATAGACCTTGTTCCCTCGTACTACGCTGGACCTTATTCTCACCAACAGGGGTGGGGAATGTGAAGCTAAAGAGTAGTCTGGGCTACAATGACTATGAAATCGTGGAGATCCTTAGGGCAGTGAGAAGGACACACAGCAAGCTGACTGCCCTGTACTTCAGGAGAGTAGACTTTGAATTCTTCAGAGATTTGACTAGTAAAGTAGCAGGGGATAAAGTCCTGTAGGGGAAAAAAAATCTTAAATGACCTGATATGCAGAACCAGAAACTGAAAGTTGTTACTTTTCTTTAAAACGTTGTTACTTTTTTTTGTTTTGTTTGCTTCACTGAATATTTGAAAGTGCCTCGGATTAATTTTCCACTGACTTGGCCAGAGGAAGACAGTGATGCATTTTATCATGAAAGATATCTTGGTAGTCTGTATACTGTGGAAGAGAGGAAACTCTGTGTATTGCATTAAACACAATAGCTAGTCTCATTTCTACAATGCTTACAGAGCATCACACACACCGAAATGTTTTGCTCAAAGAAAAGTTGGATCTGGAGCTGGGAGATCAGCCTCTGAAAATGGAGGTCAGCTTGAACAAGAAGGAACATTTCAGCCTTGCACAGCTGTTTTTCACCAAGGCACACAACAGCAATATTTGTCTTGGTCCCTCTGGCTACACAATGGGTGATCCAGGCCAGGATGCCATTGGCCTTCTTGGCCCCCTCGGCACTTGCTGGCTCATGCTCATCCACTCTTGACTAGCACTCCCAGGACCTTTTCCACCACACAATTTTCCAGCCATTCTTCCTCCAGCTTATAGCACTCCTGGGGTTGTGATCCAAGTCCAGGACCTGGCACTTGGCCTTTTTGAACCTCACACAATAATGAGGTGATCAACCCAGATGGTTTAAAAGTGTTCCAGGAGAAGGACAGAGAATTCCACATCAGTTTAGCAGACATTCCCCAGAACTCAATGAAATTGTACTTATTAATACAGTACTTCTACAATTGGCTTACATAGCTCAGTAGACTTCTGCTGCTGCTTCAGCTACTTCAGAGAAAACTTGGAGAAAAGTCATATACCTGAGGGAACAGAAAGTTTTTGTTACATCCCATCATTAATTTCTTCATTGTCATGGTAGCCAATAAAAGTAATATGCATCCATGAAAGAGAATGGGGAGACTAAATAATTAAGCCTCTTTGGAAAGAAAAATTACTCATCAGCAAGTTTGCTATTTCACATTAAAAATGAGTGTTTGAAGTCACACGGAAATGTGACTGCATTCCAGTAATTGATCTTACTGAAAAACTCTCCAGAAACAGGGCTCAATTCATAGCCCTCAATGGCAAATCAAGGGAAATATGGCAAACACTCGAGAAATTCTGTATGTGGACAAGCTGAGATGTATGTGATGCTGCCTTGCTCCCCAGGGACACTGGTGTCTGCAGCTACAAAATTTTATCATACTTAAAAGAAATAAAGATAATAATTTGTTTTTTAATCTTTGGAATTTTTCACCTCTTTGTGTTACACCAAATTTTAAAACTAATTTGCTATTACTGAACACTTGACTAACACTTGCCTTACAGCTTTGGGCTTCTTTTTGAAGTGCTCTGAGTGGCTCACTGACGTCCAAACACCCCCTTTTATTGACCTTCCCTCTGTATCATGCTCTTCTAATGATAGACTGCATTAGATAAGCAAGTCTTCTTGAGTCCTATTGGAGGTATAGTCCTTCAATCCACAACGTAGTAGTATTTTAAGCATCCATTTGAGATTGATTGTGAGTCATTTGCAAAGAAATACTGGTAGGAATAACTACAGAGAAGAAAGTATTTATTCATGGATAGCAAATACTGTCCAAAAATGTTTTGCCGTGGCACAATTTTGCTCCCCACCTTCCTGTTCACTGACCTCTTATTGTGCTGTATGCTATAAAGATTGTGATAGCCACTGTGGAAAAGTGAATGACCCAAAAAGTTTTTCTAAATCAAGAAAAATGAAGGAAGATGTCCAGATAATGGATTAAAAATACTATGGTGTAAAGTCCAGAGTCATCCATGACCCATACTGAGATTCACATGGCAGTGACACAGATTTTCCATTTTCTCACAACACTGAACTCCAGTTTCTCACATATGGTCTCCCTTATGTGATTCATTTACCAGTATTTATAGTTTTTCTGCAGAAATAAAAATTAAAAAAGGTTTATATGTTGTTTCTTTGGAATTAGAGCATGTTCCTACTAAACCATGATCAAATACCTCACAGGAGAGTCAGTAGCCCATTCTGGAGTTTCAGCACCTGTTTTTTGTCTTAGTGGCTTGTAGTGACACATGAGTAAAGCAAGCTTTCCCCAGATTTATTGTTGACATTCACCCATCTACAGATTCCTCAGAAAAGAGTATTACTCTGAGTACCCACATAACTGTTTATAAATAATTTACCAACTGTTTAAATATGGGTAATTACAGTAGTCAGAAAATTACTGACATGAAATTATCCCTTTTGGCTTCTGAAATAATTCCAAATAAGTGGGTAAGCCATTTTCTACATTTTCACTTTTACTGTACTGACTTGATTGCCTGAAATTAAAGACTGACATCCTTGGAGGCCCAGTTATTGTTAAACACACTGTGGAAAGCTTCAGAGAAATGTGGCCTTTATTGTTTTTCCCTCTACATCATTCTCTTCTCAAACAAGCTTTTCTAACCAAGAGAACAGCCTGAAAGCTTTTAAAGTGATTTTTGGAATTTTGGTCCTCAGGTATTGTTCAGTATTCCCAGACTGCTCCAAGATCAAGTGCTAATTTCATCTGGATCCCTTCATTTTAGCTCTATTGCTAAATTAATAATATTTTATCATTTTTAAGCAGTATCTTACAATCAGAGGTATTTCTAGTTGTCGTTACCTTATATGGACTCACTTTACAGAAAAAAATTTGGATCATGGGGTTTTCTTCTTTTTTTCCCATGTTCAGAACAATTTAGTGACTGCAGTAAATAATCCCAATATTTTTTGGTTTTTGACTTCACTAAATTTTCAGTTGAGGTGTTAATGGCATATTCACAGTTGTACTTGCCATTAAATTGCACTGGTAGTGGAATTAGGGTGGTACTGGAGAGAGAATTTTTTTTAGGTATTCAGAATTACAATACACTGGACAAGCTGAAACTGAGCATGCAATAGACTCCCAGAGCCAAGACATCTTTCTGTTGTGCACATTTCAAATGCCTATCAATTATTTGTCATAGACCAGGCTTTATCAGCAGTCTGGTTGCAAAGAAAGAAATCAAGATTTTGATTTCATAAAAATCTCCTTGCAACTTCTATTACACATTGAAATGTTATTAGAAACAATATATATATTTTTTTAAAAATTGCCCTTTCCTGTTACTTGAAGGTATCTTTTCAAAACAGAATTAAATATATAATTTAACTTTTTCATTATTATAACTAGTGTTGCCTGACTTTTTTAATAAATTAAAAGGAATGAAGATATTTTTTGATTTCCCATAGAGAAAACTTGAGAAAAACTACTCTACAGTCCAAGCAGTTATATTTTTAGAGTTATCTTAATATCACAGAAAAACAAAGCTATGAAAATTATACTTCAGCCAACTTTCCCCCAGCCTGAATTCCACTTAAATCTCTGAGCCTGGTATTTCCCATTGACTGCTTGCCTCTTAAAGCCCTGAGCCAACAAAGATATACCAAAGCTTATGTGGAATTTAGGCTGAATAAAGGTCTCCAGGGCTAGGTGTTGGTCATAAATTAGAGTAAAAACAAGCTTTACTTGCTTTCTGTTCATTTTACACCTCAGGGCTGTTGTACTTGTGTACATGCCTGAGAACTGAATCAAGTGTTCTTACTGCTGTCCTTTGCAAAACAAATGTCTCTGTTTTAAATGTCTTGTGGTTGGGGTTTTTTTGTTGTCATTGTTTGTTTTTTGGTTTGTTTTTTGTGTTGTTTAAATTATCCATTAGGTTTTCAAAATACTTCTATTTCAGGAGTAGTAGACGTGACAAGTTTCAAAACTTCCCTCTGATTTATGAAATTAACTATCCTCGTCCTCTACACAAGGCATATGATGCTCCATATCCTGCAAGCTATGCCAATTCCTAAATGAGATGCAGGGGGTGGGAATTAGGAATCATTAACACAGGCTCTGGCAGACTGACTAACTTTACCCTGCTGAGAAGTGGGTGGAAAGGAATCACAGCTGGAGTTGCTTGAGTACTCTGAAGTTTTATTTTCTGTGCTTTGCTATACATCATTCCATGCCTTCCTGTTGCCTCCCTTCTCTTGCTACCTGTACTTTATCTGGTTTTCTTGTTGAGGGAAGTGTTGATGTACCATAAGAATGGTACATAGCAAGACAGGGGTGGAATATGAGAATGGGGTGGTGGGCTGACCCTGACTGGAGAGTAGGTGACCACCAAAGCTGCTTTATCTCTCCCCTCCTCAGCTGGACAGGGGACAGAAAATGTAATGAAAGGTTCATGAGTTAAAGACAGGGAGAGATCACTTATCAGTTACTGCCATGGAAAAAACAGATTTGATGTGGGGCACTTAGTTTATTAATTACCAATCAGAATTAGAGCAGGATAATGAGAAAATAAAAACCAAACCTTAAAAAGTTTCCTCCACGCAGGCTTAACAGCGTGTACATCTTGGAGCCAGTTGGCCTTGGCTCTGTTGGACGTGGGGGAAAATTCCAGCAGCTTCTCATAGAAGACACTGCAAGCCCTTTGCTAACAAAATCTTGCCATGCAAACCCAATAAACCAGGTAACTGAGAGGGTGAAAATAAGTGGGGAGATGCAGGAGATGGGGGTATAGTGACTCCCTAATGAGAGGCATTCCCCATAATAATGGGGAAATAGTGACTCCCTAAGTGTATGTGAAGCCTGTCATGGAGGTGGGAAATGCTGCTATTTACATCAAGAGCAATGGAAACATCTTCTTTGAAGAGTGTTAGTGGTTGAACTTCTCAAATCCAGCCTAGAATTTTTAATAGTGGTGATTGTGAAAAGAAGCATCCAGGTATTGCATATCCTTATGAATGTGGATTGATGTAGGTCCTTTATAAATTTCAAAATAACACATAGGTCCTCTATTTTGATTACTTCATACGCCACTGTAGTTACTCCTCACACTCTGTCAGTGATCTGTTAGCATCCTAATTTTTTTTTTTTTATTCTTCAGTTTCCTTTGTTCATTTTGGAGAAAATAAGAGCAACCATTCTTCTGGAAACAGGACCACTTCTTTAAGAAAAATCTCTTCCAACTTTTCCCTACCTAGTAAGTAATCTAGGCAGAAATAATTGTTTCTTTCCTATTTAGGATCACTGTTTTTATAATTACCTTTTTAGCAAGATATTAATTAGATGAAATCTGTATTTTTAGCTTAACTAAAATTTCCAACCATCACACCCACCATACAAAGAACCTTGTCTAGGTTTTTTATAAGATGCATGGTAAAGGAGATATAATCCCCCAGGCCAGGGAGTGATGAAACACAGTAACAAGCTTCACAGCTCTTATTATTAACAGTTCAAGGTCAGACAGAGCAGCAACTTCCAATCCTCTGTTATTTCATAGAAACATACAATTATTATGAAAAGAAGAATTTTCAGCTCAATTTCACAATTTTTGATGCCTGTGTAACCAGTTTACCACATAAGCATTAGTGGGCAGAATTCATTGGAAGACCTAACTGAACTGGAGATGGAGACTCTTGATTAAAAGGAGCATTGCTGTTCAATACCAAAAATGTGCTGCAAATTTCATTGTATCTAGCAGATAAATAGAGTACTTAAATGCCTGTTATTTTTCCATGGAAAAGCCATTTTAAAAGATCAGAGTAAAGCTTCATCTCTGACATAATAAATCAGTCATCACCTGGTGCCATTACTCCACAGCAACGATCACTTCCTTTTTTCCTTCACCATAATTTAAATGATGCTAGATATAGCAGAAATGAGATCCCAGTCCTAAGCATCAGCATTCTGCAAATGATACGAAACAATCTTTCATAGCACATCAGTTGGGAATTCTCAGTCATGAATAACATTCTGGGTATCTGATAAGTTCCCTAAAATGCATATTACTTAGTATGACTGACTTTCCCTATCACAAAGAGTGTAAATTACATTTTCATAAACATTATTTTCATCATACCATAGTTTCTTACTAGTGAATATAGAGGAGAATTATATGTATAATCTAGTAGACAAAGCAGGCTCACCAATAAATACGAAAGAATGAAAATATGATTATTATTGCAAATGATTCAAAGAAACTCTATTAGCATTTGAGTTGATGAGAAGGTACAGTGCATGCAAATAAATTCAAAGACAATAAATAAACCAGTGAATTTTTTTAAATATATGAATAAGTGAACAGGAGCTATAATTATTTATGGGGGAAAACATGAGGATGACAAGAAATATGCATTATAATTCCATACTTTTTACCTCTGACAGTAAAAGAGAGATTCTCTTCTACCATATTGGGCTTTGATCTCCTAATCATTGTCACATCCTGGTGCTAATAGAGACTCAGATGGAAAACATGGTTGAACCATCACACCTTGGGGCAGATCACTATCAAGTTGCAAGGCAGTATGTCTGAATATTCTATTGATCTTCAGGCATAAAGGAAAGATAATGGGGGGGGGGGGGGAAGAAATTACAACAGTGATGAAGTTGGGGGTTTTAAGCAACACAGAAACCCCTGATTAGGCATCTTACACTGTGCAACATGTGCTGGCAAGGCAGCAGGTGCAGGGACTGCCTGGTTGTGAGAAGGGAGCAAGCTGAGATTGTTTGGGTTGGCATAATTGGCTGGCTCCATCAGGCTTGCCTACACTGTCAAGATAAAATGTCAAGATCCCTGCAGATGGGCAGTCATTTCCAATTTGTGACGTACTCCCAGACCACGCCATATTTCACCTCTGTGGTTATGTGGCATTTATGTCTTTGTGGCACATGAGGTGAGATGTTCAACATACAGGTCCTGGAGCCAGCAGAGCTGCCCATCTCTGAAACACAAATCTGTTCAGGATAGCAGAAGTACAGCTGGAGATGGACTGTTGCTGGTTTAATTTTAGAGAAGGTTGTCAATTAGTGTGGCACTAATTAATGTTTTATATATAATTATCTAGATGTATGCATGAATTTGCTGTCACTCATTAGAGAGAGCATAGCAGCTTAGAACATAGTTCCCCAATTGAGATGTGTGAAAAATCACTTTAAGTATGTTAGTTGAATGTGAATATCATTTAAAGTGTTTTCAGTCAGAAGTTTGATGCTAAAGTTTCACAGCCAACTGTGAGAAATGCATTCCACCACTGATATAAAGAGTCTGATAACTTGTGGCTTAAGTCCTTCCTCTATGTTTTTGTGTATCTTTTATCCTAAAACATAAGATTTTGCTATGGATGGTATGAACTTCTCTTGGATTGAGTTACTGCTTCATCAATGACAGGATGAAAGGAGTTTATCAGTGAAGGATAGATTTAGACTTACACCCTGAATTATGATGCTACCATAATAAATTGGAGCTGCTGCTGTTATTTTCATAACCATAACTACCATTAGATTTTAGTTCAGGTTTTTAAAATTACATGCATGCACTTAAGGCATAAAAACTTATGCAAACCATAGCAGGGAGTCATACAGTTTATCTAACCTTGTAGTCAATGAGCTGCTGTCAGTTCCAACTACTCTTTCTCTACCATCTGACAGAAAAATCAAATTAATCCTACAGCAGCTACCTAACTTTTTTATACCTCACTTAAATGTAAGTACTTGAACCTTAGAGATGCTGCCCATTGGGTATTTGCACTTTATGGGCCTACAGAATAGAAGCCTCTGATGAGCTCTAGAGATGACAAATTTTCCTAATCTGCAAGACCAGTACTTCCCTCTGGAAACTGTAGAATGGTTCCAGCCTATTAGTCAGTCTTTAACCTGTGAGAGGTGATTCTAGATACCCAGGTGTCATATGCTTTTTATTATTACTATTAATGAATGCTTTAATTTTCAGAGACTTGGATTTGTACCTCCATTTCTAATCTGTTTTTCAACAGAACACCCTAGCTGCTGAGTTGTAGACAGTCCTTTACTAAGAAAAGTTATCTGTATTAGACCTATTAAGGTTTTGATTAAGAAATATTCTAGAGTCTTCTTTACTGGTACCGTTTGCCCTAGTGCAAGCCATGCTTGAAAAGGAAAGTTTTGCATTGCGGGAAATTTTTATGGTGCAGTGTAGAATGTGTGGCTTGTGCAGCTTCCTGTAAATGGCACATCATAGGAGAGCAATCAGCAAACAAAACAAATTTAGGAACTTTAATCTTCAGTGGCATAGTTTACAATATCCTTTCTGTAGAACATATGTAGTCATTGTCTTTTTCCATAATGGAAACTCTTTGCGGTCCCATTAATTACTCTATACTTCCTTTAATGGTTGGTATATCAATTATCATACTGCAGATTTTTATAAAATGTTTCTAAATGTATTCTACCATTAACAGTAGTCAAATACTCATTTTGGGATTATTTTCTCTATTTGTTTCAAGAATTACTGAATGTTTGCAAGAGCAGGGTTTGGGAATATGACAGGATGCTCTGCTATTATGTTTGTAAGGAAATCAGAAGGACCATATAATTTTCAAGCCCTTGTGAAGCCAGTCCGATAGTAGGTGTCAATTGTTTTACATGGGCTTTATGATGTTCAGCAGACTACTTGGTTGCCTATAAAGACAGCATTAATTATATTGTCTAAATTCACCACGTTTCTCTCCTAATCACACTGCGAACAGAGGTTTGTTTTGAATTCTGTTTATAAACATGCATGAGTTTATATCAGCATTATGTGAAGAACACTGAATACCTGGTGTTCAGATGATACTTCTGGGATACTGTGGGCTTTGAAGATAAGGATAGAGACCATGAATCTAAACTGACAGCTTTAGGCAAGCAATATACTGTTTCAAGAACATGGAGTCATGCTTCGGTGCTCTGGGCCAGATGGCATTTGCCAAGTCTGGAACATTTCCTTCCTGTTTATTCTTCTATATTCCAAAGTAGATGGTACAAATGTATTAAATACTAAGGGATTGCTTGTCAAGATAAACCAGTTTCTTCTAACCAGCTGATATTGGAAATTGTTGAGATTGTTTCACAATATTTTCTTACCAGAGAGCAAATAATATTTTACTCTGTATCTGCTTCAACTCTTCTCATGAGTTGAATAGGATCAAGCTTTAAGCTGCAGAGTTGTTGATGATTTGGTCAGGTATAGTGAGGGGCAGTAGCAATGTATAGTTAACACTTAAGTAAGGGACTTTTCCCCTTGTAGCTCCTTATGGATTCTGATTAAGGATGTAAAGATAAAAGGTTGTTGCATGATTACAGGCAGGCAGTCAAAGAATTGAGGTTTCTTATTGCTGTCATTAAATCTGTGTATTTTAGGAAAGGCTACTTTGGCACATTCCTTTAGAACATGTGCACATTGCTTTGTAACACCACTTAAGGTGAGACTGTAGCATGCTGTGGCTCTTATGAACTGAAATGAAAGAGAAATACAGAAAACTTAGAACATCTGTCTGTCACTCACAGAAGGGCATAAAATAGTTCAGGTTGGAAGGGACCTCATACCCTATCAAGTCCAGCCCCCTGCAATGATCATGGATTTCTTCAATTAGATCAGGCTGCTCATAGCCCCAACCAACCCCAACATTCCCCATGCCTGGAATGTTTCCAGGAATGGGGCATCTCCCACCTCTATAGGCAATCTGTTTTATTCATATACAAATGAGTCCCATGTGACATTGCAGTTTCTGAGATTTCTTTTAAACTACTGGTTATATCAAGGATATTATTTGGCTCATATTTACTACTAGCTGATCTTTGCGTAACTCCATATTATTTTGCTCAGCAATGTAACTACAGATAATGACTTCAGAACAGCTATAATCAGCTTGGTCAGGGTAAGTTTTCTTATATTTGGCAACAGTGTTATAAGGGGATATTTTTTCCCACAAAACACTTCCCACTAATCACAGCCCATTTTTTATTATGCTAGAATATTTAGACAATTGTTCAAATCTATGGATTTCTTCGTTGTTATAACAAATTCTAGTTTTGCTTTCTACCAAAATTAATATAATTTCATATTCCCTTAAGGCATGCATTCATGACTTTTTTCTTGTCCTATTCCTTAGCCAATACTATTCTGTTAGTATTAACAGAATAGTAATCTGGGAATAATGTTTGGTGGCTTTGGAACAACTGTTTACTTGTCTTTCAGTTGTTAAGCATTTTTGTTAAGATCAAGAGCCTTACAGACTAAATCATTACCTGAAGCGTTTTGAACTTATGTAAAAGAATCATAAAATATAGTAGGAACTTAACCCTCTTTAAAGATCTGTCTCTTTCTCCTTTTTGTCCATAAACATCTGTGTCAGATATTTGCTGTAACTGATACTTTCTTGCCTGGTTATAGTTCCCTGATACAGTCAATTTGACCTAAACATTTACCACCCCTGTTAGATCATTAAAGTAAGGATTGCCTGTTATAAAATTTATAAAACTTAAACCAAAACCATAAAAATGAACAATAATAAAACATGTGGTTTTAATAGTGTACATGGTGGAATAATTACAAGTTGTGGGGTGAGACCAGGCTAGGGGAAAAAAAGATACATTCTGGTTGTACCTGCCTTCTATTTAGACACGTCAAAATTCTTTTAACTGCTCATTAGCTTGACTTCCCAATCTCAGGAAAATAATATCTTATAGTATCTAAGCTTTATATTTACATGAGAACCTTTTTAAACCTGAAGGCCTGTGTGAAAACAGACTTCACAAACAATTGTAACCCACTTCTAAGAACAACAGCAATGGAGATTGTGGTGAAGTTCCCAGGTTATCATTGTCATGTCCAGTCTGGTGATAATGATAATGATAATGACAATGATAATAATAAAGACTTTAACTTCTTATGAACTAAAAATATGTAGTTGAAGTCATCAGCTGGTGAAAATCAATACTACATTACTGGAGCTATTGTATAAGACTGTCAGCTACCAGAAAGTGATGCACCTCTGCTGACAGCAGTGCTTGCTTAAGACCAACTGGAAATGTGAGTCACAGAAGGCCAGATGGATATTTCACTTAAAACCTTTATTCTTGCTTTGCACATACTGATAATGTGCTGCAAATTGCTATTTTTCAGTTACTTTGGTTTACAATAACTGAAGTTCTTTGCTAGTGTCCTGAGCCCTTGAGCTAAAGGAGATTATTCTCCCTTACCTCTGCTGTTACAGAGGGCACAAACTGTAGACTAGCTCTGAATAAAGGGATTCAAGAACTTTTTTCAAGGTCATTTAGAAACATCAAATTTCTTCATGACAATCTGGATATTTTCCCATCCCTGTCTGGGATATAAACTTACCCACATCTCTAGGTGGGCCTCTTAAGCACTGCTTCAGCAGCAAAGGATTATCTGGTCCAGGAAAGATATTAAACTATTCTTTGTTCACCTCTAACCTGCTTTCAAGATGTTTGTGGACAAAACAAATCACATAAGACATTGACATTTCTCATGGGTGACAGATAGCCAACCGTTGCTACCCTGTTCTGGAGGTTGTTCTTTCTGCTGCAGTAGTATTTGAATCAGCCAATCCGTATTTAATCAGATTGCTGATAAAAGGGTCTGGGTGGGAATCTTGTCAGTGCAATGGACACATGTGGTTTTCCCCAAGGATATTGGTAGTGGATTCATCTGCGCCATCAGCCTCCACCATCTCACATTCCTGGTGTTTAAGTCTTACTGTGGGGTACACTGTATCTTTCCTCTCACAAGGAATCTCCTCCGTCAGTGGAAAATAAAGGAGCGAAAAATGCGAGACCGGTCAGAAGAGCATGTTTGAAAAATTTGAAGTGCTCTGGAGCTGTTGTATGAAAGTGAAATATCCCTGGATAATAAAACCAGTGAAGCAAGTGATTAGCAAGTGAAGCTGATGAATTTTTCCTGTCTCAGATCTGGAGACAGCCTGATATAGTGCTACTAAAGGGAGTTTGTCTGTCCTCTTCAGCTTACCTTTGCACAAGGTCCAGCTCCTTGTGATGCAATCCAGAACGGTAGCTTACAAAATTGTGTTTCCCATCATCTTATTTTTATAGAACTGAGGAGAGACTTCTATCTTAAGGGCAGAAGAAGGCTGTGAAAATACAAGGGATTGAACTTCAAAAGGCATTTTTGGATTTAAGAGTATGTACTCTCTGAACCAAAGTTGCATATTGTTATCATGTACATTCAGACTGGCTTATGAGCTTGCCTTATTTTACAGAGAGATGACATAAAATACCAGCTTTACATATTTTATTTAAATTATGATACACGAAAAGCCTAAAAGAAGCATTTAATTCTTGAAAACGTGAATACTTTACAACTTTTAGAGAATACTATCCTTATAAATATAGCATTTTTAATATTTATCCATAAACATTTTCATTACATTTTAATAATTTTTTTTTCCATAGTGATGCCTTTTTTATCTTCAATTGAAGATTTAGAGTATTGGAACAAGTCTAATGCTAAACAATAAGCAAAATCACATGTCCCCTTTAAAGGGCAAGCCATCTCTAAAACTTACAACAATGTACTGAGCAAAGTTTTTCCCTATGTGCTTCCAGAATAATCTTTGCTGGGACTACTGGGAAATGATGTCTTTAATACAGAGAGCACAAAATCCATACATTAATTAAAATGCTGGGTTGTTGTGCACCATCATTGCCATACCAGAACTGCCTAACAAAATTTAAAGTGCAGGACAAAAAAAACAGCACCTGTAAAACCTTACCAAAAAGTTGGGAATGTGTGAGGCAGGGTTGATAACTCGCCCAGGAAACTTCTACATCAGTGATGAGATTTAAAAAAGCATAACTCAAGTTAGCAGTTGGGATTCAGGTTGAATTAGCAGAGCTGCCAGTTAAGAATACAAAGTATTTCTTCTCCTCTCTCCTCTTTAGGTTTCACTAACACTTGGTCTTTTTAATGTTTGAGTAAAAGCAAGTTCCCTTGAATAGGGAAATTGGACAAGGTGAACCTACTGTGGTCCCTTCCAATCTCACCCATTCTGTGATTCTGTGATATGAAAAGGCACATTGCATTTCTGACCAGATTTTTTTTGGGGGGGGTGGAAGTTTCCTAGGCATATTCCCCCCTGTAATTTGCTTCCATATCATAATATAGTACAGTACAGACCTTGATGAAGAGAGAATGATGCTCAACACATCTTACTGTCATAGCTCTGAGCCATGCTGATACAGAAAACCATAACTGCTGCAAGACCAAGCTTCCTATGCTAAATGGAAGGAAAAGAATTGGGCAGAATTACCTCCCTATTTGCATGTTAATTTTACCATTAATTAATTACTCAATTACCCGTTTCCTTAATCTCACAGGCAAAGATGGTGTTTACATATGTAACTTAATTGGTAACTCATAATAATGTGTAACTTTAGAAAAAAAAGATAAAATTTGACTTTCACATTTTATTGCCTGTTCTCCAAATGTGATTTACATAAAGAGAAAGAGTTGCAAAATACGTGCACAGTTTAACTTTCAACTTTGTAAAGCTAACTGTAAGCATAAACAGTGGCATGAGCAAATATGCACAATATTTTCCCTCCATTCCCACATTTTCTAAGCTAAGATCATCTGACAACAGCCTAGAGGTATATAATAACCCTGAATAGCATGAAAATGTGATAATTAATGCCTCAGAATTCAGATTTACCTTTAAGTGTAAAAGGTAATTTGAATTCTGGAGCAAGGCAGTAAAGAAAAGTGTTTGGAAAATATTTACCCATGTGACTGTGTTTTAAGATACTGATCTTATTAAAAATGCTAAACATTATGTTTAGGTATTTAAAGATAAAAAAATGACACGGAGGAAAATTCCATATAAGATCAAATTGGAACAGGTGGCAAAGCAACATCTGGCCATGCAAAGGCTTCATGCTAAGAAAAATCTGCACCAGGTGGATTCCCAGGGGCTTAGCCCTGCCTGAGCAATGTAAAGCAAGCAGTAGAAGGTGACAATAATTTAGTCTTCTGTATTGAAAAATATCAATTTGGACAACAATTGGGACAGCTCTCAAGAGAAAACTGCACAGAAGCTGGCAAATCTCAGTGTGAATCCAGTTTCACAATGTGCTTTCAAGTGAGTCAGCACATGTGTTTGAATAATGCTCATTTCCTTCTGTCTCTTGGAAAGGGGGTTTGAATTCAGTTCACATGCATATGTGACAAGTAAACAATTCAAAATGTCTGAAAAATAATATCCTGAGTTGCTTGATAGAGATCTGTCAATTTATTACACAACAATATATAGTGTATGTTAAAATTGAATCTTTCTTGGAATTTCAAATGAGGGCTGCTGTAAAGGTCTCTTCCAAATTTTGTTTTCAGTATTTCTTCCTCCTTACTGTAATTCACAGTCAGTATTTGGATAAAAGACAATTTAAAAGTTTCAGTAAAAAAACAGAAAAATTAAATTATGGAGTAAATTTATAAAAGAAAAAAAAAAGAAGCCACAGATGTTCCTCTAAAAATTCATAACTTTAAATTAGCATTTTCCACAAATAAAAATGATTCATCTTCCGATCCAGGTCTTCGACAAATTGTGTCATTTCTTACATGGTAATCATTCACAACTTTAATTAGAAGTTGTCATTCACCCCTACAAACCACATCTCTGGCAGAGATCAAGTACGATTTTGTACAGCTGCTATCCTGATTCTCCTGTCATCTTTGGCCTGACTTTGAATTGCTTCCTCTTTTTTCTCTCTTTTTTAGATAATCCTGCTTCTTCTTCTCACCCCCACTGAGCTGTCAAGGGTTTCACTGCTGTGATATGGAATCATTGCCTCTGTAAAACTGAAAAAAAAAGCCCTGCTTGCACTGGATTCTGATCAAAGAGAATCATTTATAGAAGAGATGCAGCAGGAACCTCAGGGAAATTTTTTTAGCAGCAGGACCATGATAAATGGGAAAGACAAAACAACAGATTTTCAAATACTTTTTAAAACTTATAACTACATGATTAGGGTTTCTATTGTATAATGTTTGTATTTTTTTATTTTCCTTTTTTTTCTTTTTTAAAATTTCCTCTAACATTGATGTCAGGCTTTTCAGTGCCACAGTGAAATGGGGTCAGACATGTTCATGTAGCTCCTGTGGAAAGAGAATAGCTTAGAAAACCTAGGAACTGCAGAACTGCCAAGGAAAGGGAAGGGAAGGGAAGGGAAGGGAAGGGAAGGGAAGGGAAGGGAAGGGAAGGGAAGGGAAGGGAAGGGAAGGGAAGGGAAGGGAAGGGAAGGGAAGGGAAGGGAAGGGAAGGGAAGGGGAACTGGGAATATTTCACAGGAAATCGAAGGCACATGAGGAGAGAACGGAGATTATCCTTTTGAGGATGCAATGAGAATAGGTGATACCTATTACACTCATACCACATCTGTGTTGTGAACCTTCCTGTTGCCATCCTTGTCATGACTGAGTTAAAAGGTGATGTTAATCCTGAGCTTGCAAAATGCACTCTCCTGTTGTTCTGTCTCAGATTTTCTGTAGGTTGTTTTGCTCAAGGCTGTTGGTGTCATTCCTTCCTACAGATTGGTTGCTATTAATGGGACCCTCCAGCAGTTAAAAAGAATAAATACTGTCAAAAATGGAAATTTTTTGATTTTTGATCCATTATTATATTTTTTCTCTCAACCCAATATACACTTTAAAATAGATCTGTCTTGTGCTGAGCATTGTGGTAAATGCAGAAAGTGATTTGCTAGCAATCATTTCTTCAGCCAGGAATAAAAGAGAATGAAAATAGAAAAAAAATTCTAGGCAACTTCATTTCAAATTTTACAAAACACTTCTGACATTTTTAAGGATGCTGCAATGCCCAAGATCCAAATATGTTAACTCTGCTAAAATCAAAGAGTTACAGAGCTCTATTTTTTTCTTCTTGTATTTAATCTTTTCAGGATGATTATACAATAGAAGATACTGGTACATGCTGATACTCTGTCCTATTTTTTTAACTGGTTCTAATGAAATGGACACAGAAACATCAGAATTGGGACTCCTATTGTTTCTAGTGACTACTTCTTACTTACCATTCATTTACAAAACACAACTTAAAGCAGATACATGTTTCCCATCAAGCCCAGAAAACCGATTGCTTTCCAAGGTTTGAAGTGCATGATCCACCTGCCTATACCATTAAAAAAAAAGTCTTCTACTTTAACAAAAAATCTCTGAAGCTTTGTTTTGGGTGCATTTGGGCTGGTGTTTCCCTTGGGGCTGAATTGCCTCATGCTTAGCTGAAGCATGAAGTACTTTACACACTTAGAGGAAAAGTGTGTAAATTTCTCTGAGATTGATATAGGGGAAGGTTTATGGCTTTGATTTCCTATGAGCAAATGAAGCTAAATAATCAACAAATATTTTCCTAAGTCTAAGAGTGAAAACTGCTATACATGAGCCTGAGTTTCAGGAACAGACCATTTAAATTCTTAGATCATAACTCCAAAAATAGTTCATGCAGTAAAAATAGTGCTGGTAGACCTTTTGTTCCAGTACTTAGAGCAGTCATCTACTGCAGATGAACAAAAGGTGAGCCCATAGCTCTGGTTTCTCACATAAGTATCCAGGACAGCAGGCTACAGAAAACTTACAGCCTGCACAACTTGAATGAGTGCATAGCAAGGGTGGGAGGATGCTGTAGCCTGATGGCTGGCTACGCGGAGGGGAGAAGTTTGTTGTGTTTATGTATTTTTCTTTAGAAAGACCATCCAGAACTTAGAAATGACACAAGGAGTCAATGACCCAATGAGGAGGTCACCTTTATTCTACCCATCTCCTATACCGACTGTGTTCTTGTGCTCTAAGTCACTAAATAAAAGGTTTTGATGTGCAGAATCCCACATATGGGAATGCCTCTGCAGCCACAACCTGGTGTCTCTCTCAACTGTTTTCCATGTCCCAACACTCATCATGACTTCTGATAACCCCAGGCTTGGAGGCAAACTCTCTTTCTCTCCCCATGCTTACAAAATAAACAACGCAGCAAAGTGAGCGGTCTGTACCAGCGGTGGATGCTTGTATTGTGGGTCATTCCTAAGTTGAACATCACATGATATGCAATGTGTAGGATCTGCCTCAGACATGTAGCACTTATCTGACCCTTAAGATATTCAAAGCCAGGTCAGACAGGGTTTTGAAAAATCTGGTCTAGTGGAAGATGTCCCTCATGACAGAGGGATTGGAACTACACATATTTAAGGTGCCTTCAAACCCAAATCATTCTCTGAGGCCATGAGGATGTGAGCCTCCTTTATCATTAACATCTTTGTTCCATTGATGTGACTGAATTATGTGTTTTGGGGTATTTTTTTTTCCTGGCTATTCCCTGTCCTTTGAGAACATGACTGAATTCAGCCAATAATTTCCCTCTGGACAAGGAACGCATGAACTGCAGCAGTATCTTTCACTTTTCCTTGATCAATGTCTCTCTAAATCTGTATGAACCTTCCAGAGTCCCTTCAAAACAGCTGTAGTATATATGTTTTTGACCAGCAGTAAATTATATTTCTTTGACTTTTGATAGAAAAAAACCCAACTTTACTGACACTTTGTAAAATTTACTATATGGCTCAACTTAGCATATGAACCTGCTTCTATTTTCATGTATTTCAATGTATGATTTTTGTATTTTCCAATGTTCAGATAGTTAAAAACTTTATAGAGATCATGCAAAAATTAGAGGCAAACCCTGCATTTTCATGATGCATAGCTGACCCAAAATAAGGTACTTGAAATACAGGAAAAAAAAGTGGATAGTGCAATGAAAGCAAGAGGAACAAAACACAGTGGTAATATTTAATAAAGCTAATGTGTCTAGGCAACTCTGAATATGATATGCAAACCAGAACTTTGGACTCTAGCCCTTGAAGACGCATTTCATCTCATTTGCTGAGTACATGTTTAATTTTAGGTATATGCAAACATGCCTTGGAAATTAAATGTAAGTATGTGCATATTTTCCTTCACTGGGAACTAATTTCTCAACCAAGATGCAAAAAAGATGACAAACTGCTACTATGACTGCTCCCAGACTGGCAATTAGGCTTTATTTTTTTTTTTTTTTTTGGGGGGGGGCAGGAGGGGTGGGGTTTGAATTAAGATCAAGACCTTTTTACAGGTGGTCTAAAATTATTATCTCTTTGACTGTCATCTTTATTTAATTAAGCAAAAATATGACTATCTTTTACAAGGTATTCTATTTTGCACAGTAGCCTTTTGTGTTCAATTAAGCTGTTAAGGACTCTCAGGTAAATATTTGTCTTGTGAGTATTATTATAATTGGATTACTAACCTGATCACAAGATTAGGTATTTAGAGCCTTTCTAAATAAATTCAAATGTCTGTCAATTTACGAATTCATGTTATTTTAATAAAATATGGGAAGATTATAATAGATTTTTTTATACTTTATTTTTATTTTCAAAGTGTTTTTATGCATACTGAGAATACTAAAAATTCCTTACCTGGACTGCTGAGGCCCTGAACTGGACAGCATAATAAAATTTTATCTGATTTAATTGCATTCGCTCTGCCTTGGCTGGCATACAAATTTTCCAAGGAAGAAACAGATGCATAATTTCACAAAATGTCTCACACTTTAGGATACTATTCATTTCAAACCACTTTCATCATTTTGTAGTGTCATAAACAACCTGAATGCTAATGACTTGGATTTCAATCATTCCAAATCTCACAAGAAAAGAAGAAAAAGACTGCTTTGGGTGTCCTTTTTAGAGATGAAAATCTGACAGTCATTGTACTTTACTTGAGTCTGGCATTGTACATTGCACTAGTTTGATAAAATCCATTAACAGAAAGATTTTGGCATTATGAAAATATTTAACAGAGCATATTGAATAGGTCCTAAAAGATCTAAATAATAATGACCTGAAATATCTTTCTAGTCAAATATGGTACCTGATGCTTTTGTAGAATTTCCATTAGAGTCTGTATCTGAGTCTCCAGAGATGGAGAAACAATACATGTATTACTCCATTCAGATTTCTATTTTGTCCTCAGTGAACTACTTTTCAGGGATATGTTAAGCAACTTGATGAAAACAAATACATAAATACTTAAAATATCCTCAGTGTAAAATGGCAACTATGTTAAAGATATTTCTGAGGAAATTATGAGTCTATATTACAGTTTTCTTATCTATAAGAAATTAGTTACAATTTTAGAAATGGGTAAGAATGGTGATCAAAGTCATAACTCTCATACATTTGGGGTTTTTTTTCCCTCCTCACACCCCCTTTTACTTCAAGTAGACTTTTTGACACTGAAATTTTCTCCACATGGTTCTGTTTATTGGGTAGAGCTGTGGTAGTGGTGGCACTGTACTCTCAAGAAGAGACTCCTGCATTTGAGGGGCACTTTAGGGCTCTTGATTATTTTGTCTCTTACAAGATCTTTTTGTGAGATCCTTTCACAGATCCTTTCTTAGATACAGCCAGCTCATGAGCAAGTTTCTCTCCTGCGTTCTTGAGGATGTTGGACACAGCTACTTTCTGCTTCACAAACAGAACTGTAGTTTTACACAACTTCTTGCCATTTTCAACATGCAGTGCTTCATTACTTCTTGGCATGCCTATTGATTAACATGATCAACTAGTTTTGTTACATTTGTGACTAAAAATAATTTTCTTGTTTTGTTTTCTACTGCGTCTTACATATCTGCTTTTTAAAACATCCTCCATTACTACTATTAATATTTTTTCCCCTATGAGCACAGGAGGAAGAGAAGAGCTGTGGTGTGCCCCTGTGAGAGCTGTGAAAGCACTGGGCCTCAAATCTGTGCTAGCTTGGATTTGGCTTAGTACATTTTTTTGGACACTTTTTTCCTTCCTGTTTTGGTAGGTGTAGCCAATGACTAGAATAGTGATGAAGCCAGAAATATGAAGCTTAGTTGAGTTCTGTGTAAAATTAACCTCTAATGTAGTTAAGAAGACTGTCTTCAGTCATAGGTAAAAGTTTCATGTGGAAAAACATAAGATGATGCATTTTAAATGCTATCATGCCTTCTGTGCTCTTAAAAAGATTTGTGAAGCCTGTTACCATGCAAACTATATTCTAACTTTTATTTTTCATCAGAAAAAATTACTTGGTGCACTCAAAAATAGTCCCAGAGAAGAAAAAAGAAATATACAGGAATTATAAGAAGACCAATCCAAGTACATAACTGAAGAACCACCCACTGACAACTGGCACAGAAGTATGATTTACAGCAAATATTTCCACCAAATTTTAATGTCTTTCATTATAGCATTTACTTTATACAACTTTTACAACTTTTACAAGTTTTACAACTTCACCCTTATTTTCAAATTCCCTCCTATTTCATATATTTCTTTAGTCATGCCCTTATTCTCCAGATGAACTAGGAAAAAATCAGCAGTCTTGTACATAGTTTTCACTGCTGCTTTTATTTCTTCTCTTTGCAAAGGTACTTCCTCCTCTGATTTATCCACTGAGCATCTAACCTACACAATTAGCCTCAAGTTAATAATCTATAATGATCAACTTAGTATTTGCTCTGCAAGAAAAAAAATCAGACTCTCTTCTAAGAATAATCATCTTCCTCAAATTCATTCAAGAGGATCACATTTACTGCCAGTCATTTTGGTAAACAGCAAACTTGGTTTCTTTTCAGAGTAGGAATAAGAGGGCAGCCTGCACATTGCCTTTATTTCATCCCTCAAAGACCATTTTTGTGCTGTTATGAACTGCTAGTATTCCTTAGCAGAAGAAATGAGAGGAAGTTCATCCCAGCCAAATCGGTGCTCTAAATTATGCTTCACATTTTTAACATTGCACTGACACCTGTGCAAAGAAGAACTGTAGAAACAAATTACCACTTCCCACTTTGTTTCTGCTTCTTGCTTCAAGGCAGTGGGGGGTGTAGGGAAGGAGATAGCAGTTCACATTTTTGACACAAGGAGGGAGGTTTATTCATTCAGATTTACATGTCTCCTCTGTAAATCCCTTCACCTTAGTGGGTCTTCCCAGATGCCCTTTGCAATTCCAGAGTGACTGAATCATTGCCAGGGCAATTCAGTTTAGCCTACGGCAGATGTCTACAAGAGATAAGATGAATCATGCTCTAAAACAACCTTATTTTTCCTTGTTGTCAGAATGGGCAGCTGAGAATACATGCTCAGATGTAGATATTTACAGTGTGAAGTCAGGCAGAATGAATCTAAGGCTAGAAACCTCCTCAAGATGCTGTTGATGTCCAACAGAGAAACTAATGTGAAATCTGTCTACATCTTTTTAATTTAGTGGTTGTACTAAAGATTGTATGTTTTGGGAGAGTTTTTCACTCTCAGTGGGGAAAAAAACTTAATTTCCATCTCAAGATCTTGCTGTTGGAAATTTCTAGCATGTGTTTTGTGTATTTAAGCTGAAATCTGGCTTGGTCAAGATGTTTCTCACTGTATTTGCTCAGTATCCATCTTTTGGCTGCAGTCTGTGAGTTCTGCTTTGCAACAGATATGAACAAAGAAATATATAATGGTTTATATGATTGAAACAAGGGCACAAAATCCAGCACTTTATGGTGCATTCAGCACTTCATGCAGTATTGACATAATTTGTAAACCCACAAATGCACAGTGTTCTTGCTTCTCAGAGTTTTGCTTTGAAGTCTTTCATTACACAGGATGAGGTGATACCGTTCTTCTATCACTCATTTTTAATTTAGGTATATTGAAATGCCAGGCAGCCATACTTAAAAATCCTTTTTTTTTTTTTTTTTGCTATGTAGCCCTTAATTTAGATTCTTATTTTTGTTTTTTTGTTTTTCTTTTAATATGTATAAATGAACCCTAGTGAAGACAAAGAGCCTTGCTAAATATTCTGGGTTTATGACAAAATTCTAATTTATACGTCTCAAGCAAAGTCCTATCATGCAATCATTCCATGCTGTGGGTAGCTGCAAAATTATTGTGTCAGTGAAGATATTTGCTCATAAATTATTGGAGAATAAAATACTGCTGCTTTTTGTTTATACATGATAAAAAGAAAATAATTTCTGTACCCAGAAGTGTATGTATTATATTTTTCCTCTCTCTGTCAGGCTGGTAATACCCAAGACACCAAGTCAGCAAGAAAATAATTTCAGTGACATTCATTAATTTCAGGAAGTTGTCAGAACTAAATTGATAAAACCAGCATATTATAGGTGGAATAAATTTTCCTTAAAGTTATTCCTCTTTTATTCTGAGATTCAGAATGAAAAGAGTTGTTTGGGGAGTTTTATTGTTATTATCAGATTTCACATTATCATGTGGTTCTAGAAGACTTGTAATTATGAATGTTTTTTCTATAAAGCAAATGAAATACAAGATTTGACAAGAATGTCCTGTCCTGTGATTATGAGTTCATTTCTGGACCTCAGAAAATGTCTCTGTGCTTTAGGTAGCTTCCCGTCTAAGCCATCCATGAACCATTACTGTCTCATTGCTGCCAAATCTAAGAGAATCACTGTTTTGTGCTGGGAGGTGACCCTTAATGCTAAATTAATTGATGTTGATTTGAAAAATTAGTGGGGAAAAAAAGCAGACAACTTCTAGGCAAGAAACTGCTCTTCAAGGTTCTGTGGGACTCAAAACCTTTCTATTTCATTGGTTTTTTTCCAAGTGTATTAGTTTGCCTTATAAAAGTCTTGCTTCTTTTGACAGATTTTGCTTTGTTCATACATTTTGAATGCCAGCGCTGTGACAGCATGTGTGCTTCCCTCTCAAGGATATCTATGTGAACTGGGGGCATAGAGCACAGAAAGGTATCCAGACTCTCCAGGGGAAGGAATTTGTACCTAAAGAGTCTGTTTCTGCAGCAGAGATGTTCCTGCTGGTGAAGCCCCTGGTAGCTGGTTGGACCTATGCTCCCCTGGGTAGCCAGATACATCCTTGCTCTCCACCTCTCTCTCTCTCTGGCTTTTCCCTCTCCTCTTTAGCACAATAAGTGTATTACCAGCTGCATGTGCCTGTGTTAAGAGAGTGAGGGTGTGTGTGTGTGTGCCGTGCTTCCAGCTGGGCCCGCACACCTTTCTGGGAAGGATCTGAGTGCACTCAGAATCCTTTCAAGTTGAAGAGCCCAGCGACTTAGCTCAGAGCCTTGTTCTTCTACAGACTGTGTGAGCAATAAATCCCTGGCTCAGTTGGTTTCAGCCCTTTTTATATTAGTGGTCCAAGTATTCTCTGTACAATCACAGATGAAAAAACAAAGTAAGGGAAAAAATGAGAGAGAGAAGTCTGGCCATTCATTTAGTAAAGTTTACTGTCAAAATTAGTGATATTACGTTTCCCTGTTAATTGTGCTGAATTTTGGCACCAAAATGTTTTTCTGAAGTGCGACTCTCCTCGGGATGAAAAGTTTTAATGATGGAGGAAACAAAATTCTAAATGGATAACCAGCAAGGATGCAGCTGGTCTTCGGATTAGAGGTACACCAGGTGAGCTCACACCAGGCACTGAAGGGAAGGACAGAATAGTGTCAGCTCAGTAGCCTCATCTTCATGGTCTCTAATTACACAGAACTTTAATTAACACGGAGGCCTTCTCTCTTCTGTTGTGCCCTTTTTTTTCACAATACTCTTTTTGCTTATGTCAGTAAGGCAGAGTGTAAACATGGCACTGAGCCCAAAACCAACATGTAAACACAGTACCAACAGGAACCTGTCCATGGTGCTCCTGGCTTAATCACCAGTTAGCAGTTAGCTGTGTGCTTCAGTTGTTACTAGAAGGCTTTAACTACTTCTGACTGCTGCATTAAATGCCTTGACTGCCCCTCTTCCAAAAAAAAAAAAAAAAAAAAAAAAACTCAAAAAAACCCCAGAGGTTTTTTGTTTAAATACATTGAGTGAATTACTTTTTTTTGTTGCCTAGTACCTGGGGAACATTAAAATAAGACTGTCTCACAATACTTCAGTGGGAATTCCTGCATTCTGACCTTTGCACTGGGCAATATGTATCTGGCTAAATTTAGGTCAGGAAATGCACTCTTGAATTCCAAGCAAGGTGATAATATTTGTTAGAGGACTTTGTTTTTTCAATTTCCACTTATATGTTAGGAGAATATTTCTTTTCTGTCTCTCAGCTCTGTGATCTTACTTCCCTATAAAGGAAAGAAAAAAAAAGATATCAAGGGCATAAAACTCCTAACTCTTGTTCCATACCCTCGGGACACTTTAAAAGATGTCAATGTACAATTTCTCATGTCTAGACATTACTTAGTTGTTCAAGCTTAATTCTTTATAAAGTGTCAGTGAGACCTGCCAGACTGATCATCTTGGAAGACAGAATCTTTCTCTCAGCTCCAGAGCACTAAATATTTGAAAAAGGAACATAATTTTCTCCATGCTTTTCCAAGATTTGATCTTGGTACGAGCAATCTAGGATACAAAGAAAGACTCCCTGCTCATCCTGAGCAGATCTCAATAGTACCATGTCTTCTCATGTTCCAGTTAGATATGTTTCCTATTTGGGAGTGCAAACAATACACTGGAAGAATTATCCACGTCCATATGCAGGTGCGAGATTAATTGCTAGTTTTCAATAACATGAGGGCTGCATTGTACTAACTGTTCCTGCTGTTGATTCCTACTGCCTGATGGTTTGGGGATGCATAGCAACATTCAGCATGAAATAATCATCAGAATTCAGTTTCTCTATGTAGACAGGACCAACCAGAGCCTGTGGCCTCAAAAAAGAAAAAAAAAAATGTTTTACAGCTTGGTGCAATCCCCTGTGACATCCAGACATAGCAAAAGAAAACCTAGTTCCTGTTCCCTACCCTACTGCTCTGGTGAGCTCATCTGCTCTGGATTGTCACATGGTTTCATTTCCGTGCCATAGGCACCTGGGATCTCTGATTAGTCTTTGGCAGAAACTGGAAGAAACTGGGTACACACTCCAATGCTTAATGGATCTGCAAAACCTAATTTCCCAGAGCTTGGCAGCTGCAAAAGAGAACCATTGTTTCACAACCCTTTGAGATAAATATAAATGTTGACCTCTTCAACCTAAGTTTGATTGTTAGATACCTGTTGGAATGAAGCAAACTACAATAAAATATATTTTTGTGTGTCCACAAAAATCATGAGTAGACAGAGACCATTTTATTTTTTATAAACATTTTGAGACTTTGTGTGTCCTATTTTGAGACAATATTTAAATCCATTCATTTGCTTTTTGCAAGGTTTCCTATGTCTCCTCTGGTTTTCATCTAATGGAATCAAAGCGTCGTGCCAGATTTCTGACTCACTGAAAAGCCTTTCACACAGGCTGCCATGTAGTTAAGAACCTGCATTGTGTAACTTTGAGAAGCTGCATTGTATTTAGAACACTCTGTTTATTAGACAGTCTTGTACCAGTTAGGATCTAATCATCAGGATGACTTGTTGACACTAAGTTTGGGATGAAATTTGAGGTTTACTGTAGCCAAGTGCTTTGCCATGCCAACAGTACAGGCTCCCCTTCTTTATCTAATTTTATTTTTTAAATCTGGGTTTCTCTGTCCAACAAAACAAACAGAGCTGAGCTATGCATGTTATTTAAAATGGAAATTAGCACTGTTCTGGTTTCACAGCATGATCAAGACATAATTTAGTCATACTAGCATTTTTACATTGCTTATCTAATTGGCTGTGCTTTTACTCTGGATTCTGGGCTGCAAATTTCCAGCATAATTCCCTAGGAATTTGCCAAGCAGCCAGAGCAAAATAAAGGAGTTTAACTCTGAAGTTTCCCTTCAGTCCTTTGTCACTAGCCATTTGAGTTTGGATGAATTGCATAGTCCTCAGTCTTAATAAATGTCTAACTATCTTTGGAAGTGCTTCTTTTAGTTCCCACCATAAAGCAAGTTTCTTTTGAGTCATGGAAGCATTAGTGCTCACTAGACCACTCAGTATTGTTTGCACTTCTTTCCTATTTTGTCCCTGTTTTAGTTCCAGTGCTCAGAAAAAGGCATTTCATTAAGTTTTCATGGCTCAAACACTTCCTTTTTCTCACTACCTTGACACTATTATGAAGAACAATATGTGGATCAAAGAAAATGAAGCACATAAATTTTCTCTGAATAAAACTCCCTTATCTTTCCGTGTATTTAACCCTCAAGATGACAAACACAAATACTAATTTGATTCTATCAAGATAGCTTAATACCATGGGACAATTTAATGTATTTTTTTTCCTCACAGACAAATAAGGCAATCGTAAAAAGTGAGGATCATCGAATGAGAATCAGTTAATGAAAAACTTAAACAGATACTAAGTTCAAAAAATGTTGCATATCTTGCACATAGGGAGTATTCCACACATTTTCTTTCACTGAGAGCACAACCTCAGGCACAACAGTCTGCTGATCTTCTCCTTAGGATATGATTCTAACTAGTGGGAACTGTGTTTCTTAAAGAAGTTGTTCAGAAAGTATAACTTCTGGCTGATCACAGAAGAGAGGATAAATCTGATGAGGGGGAAAAAAAACCCCAGATTTTTTTAAAAATCAGATTTTAATAGAAAAAGAAAGTAATGCTAATTCAGATTGCATAAATGAACAACTTTAACCTAATGTTTCAGATGGAGAGATGCTACTGTCATTCTCCCCAAGGATTGTGCCTACCATGCAAAAAGAGTGATACTTTTTATCTCATAGGAAAAAATCCAGTAAACAAGCTTGTGCCCATAAAAAAGAATAGGAATGCAACCAGTGATTTAGGTAGTATTTTACCTAAACGTTACCATCTTTTAAAGGGGCAATATTCAGACAAAGGTTCTCAAGGATTCAGAAAGGTCTGTGCAATGTTTTACTACCAGGTAATGTTTTTTTAATGGAAATTTTATTCAGGTTACATTATAAACTTCAGCATGAAGAGTTTTGTGGTTATAATCATGCCCTCATTCTCCACATCTGTGCCATTACATCTAGATTATGCTGACTGAACATCATATGGTTGCATCTCTTTCTGAAATAAAAATAGTTTCTTATATCAAAATCAAGGTAATTTTACTTAGTTTTAGGAACTGTCTTTTCTGTTGGGATAGTGGTAAATGTAAATATATTGTTTTAAAACTGTGCATTTGGAGCTTTTTGCCTTGTAACAGAGCTATGCCCTTATTGACTGTGTGGTAAACATAATGTAACAACTTCAAAACACAGTCACCTCGTAACCTGAAATCATTATCATAAGTATGCTCTTAGGAAAAGGCACAAGAACAAAGTTATTTTCCAGGATCTTTATTTGTGACATACTTCTTAAGTATTTTTTTTCTTCTGTACATGAGATATGAAGATCTCTGTTCACATTTCCATAACAATGAGTTTCACAGAAGTGTGATGGAGTGTGTTCTGCCATGCACCTGAATTTTATTAGTTAATTGGATCCCTCCAACTGCATGCATACTCGTATGAGACTTTGTGACATAATGGTCTTGCATTCCTAAGACTTGTCAGATTAAATTTTATAGGAATTGATCAGTCCAGAAATAATCAGACAAAACCTACATGAATGCAGGGCTAGATTCACTTCTCCTAAGTCAGATGGCCAAAGGGTAATAAATCAGCTCCTGAAGGGCAGCAGACCAGTTTTTGTTTTTCTTCCCCAGCCCAAACAGCCAATTCCCTTCTTTAGCCACTTCGATATTTTGGATCAGAAGGTTTTGTACTGAATGAGGCATCTGGCTTTTTGTCTGACCTGTGCAGATGGCAGCTTAAGATCAGCAAAAAGATTTTTGTGATTGCAAATGTTCTTCTCTTCTTTGGCAAAGACATCGCAAACAAAGACCCATCTCTCACACAGAATCTTCCTTGTTTTAGACTGGGCATTAAAAAAGACAAGTCACAAATTACTCATCATACTCTATCACTAGATGATGGAATAGTACCAAAGTTAAATGAGTACTGGAATTTTACACTACCAGTGTCAAAATGCAGTAATCTCAAGGCCCATAAAAGGATTAGGAATTCATAGAATGGTTTGGATTGGCAGAGATCTTAAAGATCATCTATTTTCAATCTCTCTGCCATGGGCAGCACAGAGCTTCTCTGGACAACTTATGTCAGTGTCATATCATGTGAAAAAAAAAGAAGTTAATCAAAATACAAAGGTCATCTAATCTACCTACTGCAGACACAGTTGGCCAGAGAAGGTTTTTTTCCTAGGGGAAAAAAAAAATCCCTCTATTGACTCACTACCTCTTCTGCCTCTCTGATTTTACAGCCTATTAACTCCAAGGTCAAGAGGATAGGAGGAGGTCAGGGTTGAGTACAACACGGTGAGTGGCTCTGTCTGAGACCCTCCCTTACTGGGTATTTATGTCGGTCTGAAGTTCAGCAAGAATTAAAAGCTATCTCACATTTAGGGTGTTTTAGGATTTTGACAGCTGCCCTTAAGGGGATTAATCAGAACTGGACTTGAATAAAGGCTGGGTGTCTAATTTGGGAAGAGGTGGAAAGGTTCTGCAGATGAGCAAAGTAAGGAGCTTAAGCATCTATGGTGCAAACTTTCATTTGCCTAAATCTGGATGAAGAGCAGATGCTGATGTTGACTGAGGGCTGAGGATAGGCAGTGTGAATCATGGATTGGTACTTAATCATTTAAAACATCCAGATGGCTAGTTTATGGTAGATGAATTCTGGTTTCAGAGGGTAATCACATCACCTTGTTTTAGGTATATAAATTAGATGCCAAAAATAGAAAACTGGTCTTTCTATGTTCCCTCTGTACCCAACAGGGAGACACTGGTCTTCTAGAAAATTAATCAAAATTAAAGTTTAACTCTGAACTCTAGAGAAGCCTGCTGGTTTTAGATGATGTGTTGAAGATTTTTCCTCCATATACAGTGATTCTATCTCTATAGACTATACAAAATCACTGTTTTCCCAAATTGAAAAATCTTGATTATGCATGAGCACAGCCTCAGGACTGAGATTCCAGAAGGCCGAAATCAATTAATTCAAAAGCTGGTCTGAAGGTGCATGATTACAATGTATAAGCCAGCAAAAATAAATATTCTTTAAATTTTGAGATGCAGTAGACACAGGAAACTTTCGCTTCGTAAGCTGCTGAGAGATGAACAGAAAAGGAAATTGTTAATAAAAGTCAAGCAAAATGCATCAATTCATGGTTACAACGCAAAGAAATCTGCTTTTCTGTCAGGTGTACAGGCTAAAGCTGCCTACAGGCAGTTTTAATTGACAAGCACAGCATTCATGAAATAGATAAACCATACGAATTCTGACCTTGCCCATATCAAACAGGGCAATATTAACATAAGGATTCCCTTCATCCATTTTATTATGATTTATACTTGAGAAAATTATGATGAAAAAATATTATGTGCCCATGTACCTATTCAACATTCTGCATGTCCTTTACTGGGGGAAATACATGTTATTATAGCTCATGAAAGGAAAATAATACTCCTTAGTTTTACAATATGGGAGTAAAAAGGGAATATAGGATTGCCTAGCATAAAGAACAAATCTTTCACTAGAATTTTCACTTACACTGTCAAAAATCCAAATGATAATGATAATTTATTCATACCTTTTGTTTTAGCTTTTTGGGATGGAAACTGATTTCCTTCATCGTGTTTTGAAGTCCAGTGTGTGACCCTTCTCTCCTAAGTGTCTCCAGCACCACGAAGACATGGCACAATGTGTAACGCATAAGATCAATTATTGAAAGGGTGACTGAGGTCTCACTATTTCTTTAATGAGCTAAATTTAATAATTATATAAAGACATATGAGGACAGTGTGAAGTTAATATAAAATTTCTACTTATTACAACCATTATCTTGAAGTGATGATGCAACATGTGTGAAGTTGATCTGAAGACTGCACACAATAAATCTATCAATATCATGAAGGTGAAGACTAACTCTGTCAGTGATTCTATCTAAGTAATTATGATCTTTATGCATAGTTTGTAGTTACAAGCAAAATAGCTGCAATGGTTGTGACAACTAATGCAACTAATGTCTGTATATTTCCAGTTTTGTCTGTTGCTGTAGCTGCCTGATCAATCAACCACAATACCAAAAGAGACAGAGTAGTTTTTCATCTGAATTGCATCCCAAAGCAAGGGCACATAACTACAAAATTTAGACAACAACAATTTGATGACAATCCACGTAAAAAATATATAACAAAATAATTTATTTGGGAAGCATGGCTATATCTTAAGCACAGATCTTCAAACTTTCACCTTCAAGCTATCATAACTCCAGATGACTGCAGTCACTACTAATTTTTTCAGCCTTCCAAGGTGCAGTCATTAGCAGTTTCACAATATCTATAATTGTCTTTTTATAGTTATAAAGCTGCAGCAATGGAAGAAGACAGCTTGTGCTGCTTAAATGGAACCCTGCAGTGCTGTTTCCTGATAACACAGAAGATTATGTATGGCACCTGCACAACCTTGGGATTATGAAGGGCTGGATAAGAAAACACGAGGAAAAGCTTGGGGAAAGGAGGATGATCTTTAGTCAGCTTGACAGGAGTAACAGAAACTCTGCTGGAAAGAGCAGGATAGGACCTCAGGCAAGCTTACTCTTTACAGCTAATTTTATGTAGCACATCACAGTTTGATAACCTTGGTATGGGAACAAGCCCAGAGGTGAAGTGTTTCCTTCAGATTTGTTGAAGTCCTTGTGCTAATTAAGCTGTATGTAAACAACTCCACTGAGTGATAGCTCAGGTCTTCTCCCTCATCATTTTGCCGTCCTCTGACATGAAACATGTCTAATAACCCTTGCAACTTGACTGCCCTGTCTTGCATACTGTGTCAGATCTTAGCTCTCCTGTTCTCTTTGAGCATCCCACTAGATTTCACCACTGTTTTCCCATATGGCATCACTCATTCCATCCTAACCACCTTGCAAGAGCCACAAGCATGCCTTTGGCTCTGCTCTGTGTTTTCCCAGACACTTGTCTAGACCACTATCTTAATATCATCGTCTAAATGTTCCAACAGTTTCTAAAATTTCTTCCTCTGGCTCTCTATCTCTTATTCTGCCAAATATAAGTTCTTAATTCTCTCCTTGAGGTAGTGTATAATTTGTTGCTGCAGATTTTATTTTGTTTGTTCTGGTTTTTTTTTTATTTGTGCTTCAGTTGCATTTTCTATAAACCCAGAGCTACATTGTTTTCTTGACCTTGGCTTTGAAAGGACTTCTACCACACAGCAACATACGTGTATCTACTTTCATGCGTGAGTTCAGTCATTGTCATTGTTAAGACATTGATTAGAATTAAATTTTCAAAGTTTAAATAAAAATTTTCATAAATAAGAATGAAAAATACTCAGGAACATAATGTATGCATTATTTTCATTTAGCTGTTGTGTGTTAAATAATGTATACTATCTCACCTTCTCTGTTAAAATACAGAAAAATATCTGCCTTCTGCCTACTTTCTGAGTTCTTCAGTAGCAACAATCACTTGGATTCTGCAACATCTTAAGAAACAAAGGAAAAATTAGGTTTTTTTACACTGAGAAGAAGTCCGTGACTTCTTGTCCTGGATCTAGAATGCTACTCAGATTTTCCAATACAATTTTACAGGGAATTTCTTCAGCCATGACTTGAAAGTTAGGGATATTCAGATGCCTTCACATGCCTATTTCTAGAGTTTACCATTAAACATCTCTCCTTTTAGGCAGTCTTTACAGATGTGTCTTCTGAAACATTAAGGCCTGGATTTATCTCATTTCATTTATATGGCTGATGAAGATGATGAGTCTGTGAGAGCAGTTGTTCTGCGTTCACTGGAGAGTAGTTTGAACAAGATGTTTGCATATTACAGAAACCAAATTCCATATGTGCACTCAGGAAAAAACTCAGGACTTAGGAGGAATGATCCACCCTCTGAAGGTACCAGATTCTTGACATTGTCTGTCATGATACCTACCATGTCTATGATATTTGTACAAATTACAGTGCCTTTGATATCTTATTCTTATGGTTTGCTTAGGTATTTAAAATTTGTGTTATGAATCTAAGCCTGGTCTATTTCTAAAGAGGAAACAGCATATACAAGTCAACTGCTTTTAACTTTTTATGCCCTGTTTTAGGGCTGCTCCATTGTAAATTATAGAAACAATAAACTCATTAGAAGTCTTGCTGGGAAGGGCCATCATGCTTTCCATTAGTAGCCAGAGAGGGAGTGAAATGAGAGCAGAGAAGAAATGAATAAAAGTGACAGTGTGATAAAAAAACCCCCTGTTTTTCTGAAGTCTTTGTGTAGGAACTCTGGAATAAGACGCAGACAGACAAGTTTTTCAAAACAGGCAAGTCTTTAAATAGTCTCTTTATACATGAAAATATAAATCTAAGTGAAAAAATTCAAATATTTTTAATAACATTGATCAGATTATATTAGCCCAATATCATGTATTGATGACAGTTCTGCTCTGAAAATTATCTTATAATTTAATATCTCTTACTATTTTTCTTCACTACATGGAATTTCTTTAAATTTTTATCTTTTTTTAGATCCACATATAAATTTGTCTAAGAGAAGGAAGCTAAGTTATTATTTTTTAATGTTTTTCCCAGATGGAAATTGCTCACGTATTTTCATACACTTTTTTAATGAGAAAATATTCTATTCTCATCCTCTGTTAGGCATTGGGTATTTCTTTTCATTTTTGATTTTTTAAAATAAGAGAATATATTGCAATCAAAAGCACTAAACTCCTTTTGCTAGGTAAGAGGTATACACTAGAGAGAGCTTTCAAAAAATCAAATCAAGTGTATGAAGTACTATAGAGATTATGTCCTTGTACTCTTGGAGGAGAAGAAATAAGAAATCAATTTTCTTTGCAATATTTATTTTTCAAATAACAATTCTAAAGCAGACTGGTAGTTTATGAGCAGAACCAGATCATTCTTTCCATATCAAGTAGAACAATTTTGTCAGACTCACTTTGCTGCTAACATGGATGTCATGCAGTTAAATATAAGCTGACAGAATGTATGACATAACTAGAGTAGATCTTATCCATAACGATCAATTTTTTCCTCAAAAAAATAAAAGCTCTGTCTTTGGAGTGGTTTTGAACTGCCAAGGGAAGATAGTACCCTGACAGAGGATATTCCCTTAGACAGTTTGAGAGTTTTCAGTGGAGGTCATCAATTAAATGGATACTACTGTCCATGTACATCTCTGTAGAGTCCAAATACTTCCTCAGCAGGCTTGGAGTTTAATGCCAACTCAGCCCCACTGAGAGAGTGAGAAAGTGAGAAAGCTTATGATTTCAGATAAAGACAGTGCATGGTACCCCAAGGTATGCAAATGCATGGTACCCCAAGGTCATCTGTCCCATTTGTGTCTCCTTCCAACTTCCCATGTCCCCCAGCCACCTTGCCAGTGTGACAGTGTGAGAAGGCCTTGACATTCTGCAAAAGCTGCTCAGCAATGACAAAACCTTTTCTGTATTACCACCACCATTTTCAGCACAAATCCCAAACACAGTCTCATCCTGGCTTCTATGGAGAAAATGAACTCTGCCACAGCCAAAATCAGCAGAGCCACCTATATTAAGTGTCCCTGAAATTTTTTAGGGTGAGAAAGTATAATTTTCTACACAGACAAAACATTTTTCATTCCCAAAGTTTAATTTCTGAAATTATCTCTTCTTGTGTATGTCACTAAAGCAAGGGTAGAACATGGAGTGTAAAGGTCTTTTTGTGTCAAACACTGTGCCCATGCAGGCAGCTGAAACAGGTGTGCACATGCACACATGTACTGTTGCTTAATGATTGTGTCGAAGTGTTAATGAATAGAAGCAGCTGAAAACACCTCTTTTTTTTTTTTTTTCTTTTTAAATCACCACAGTAACACCTCCCTTGAGGATGGGGAAGAAAAGTGAAGAACAATAGTTACCCTAAGTGGCATAGTTAAGTAGCACAGGGACAAGGAGGTCAACACAGAATGGTCTCAATTCAGAGCCAACAAAAATTGCTGTAATTCCTCAACAAGGGACCTAATTGGAATCATGCACATTGACAGTTTCACCAATTTTACTTCATGCTCTGGAGCAATATAAAAACCACCTTGATTGTTTGTCTGTCCCAAGTGCCCATGATAGCAAACACTAAATCCCAGAAATGGCCATTGATGCACATGAAGTCTCTGGCACAAGCGACAGAGCCACCTTGTTCAGTGGGATCTATAGTTAAGGGTCTAGCCAAAGACATCTGATTCTAGACACAGATTTACCATGGCTATTTCCTGTTACAGCCCACATAAGTCTGTGCATCTGACATGGGAACAAATGTTCAGCTGCTCAGTCTATCCTTTTATTAGGTGAAGATGAAGCCTACCCTTGCAACTACAAACACAAGATCTGAGCACCCTTGCAAGTTCATTTGGCATTGGTACATGATCTGAAAGGAAAGCCAGTGGGAGCTGCTTAGGTTTCAGCAACTTTAAGGACTGTCATAGAATTTTTCAGAAGGTTAAAAGACTTCACATGATTTGAAGTTAGTCTCAGCACTAAAAAAAATAGCACCAGCCAGACTAAATAAGATGACCATGGTCTGATTCTTATAAATGCTGTAACATCTGAGGAAAAAGGTTTGAAGCACTTCTGCTCTTCCTCCTTCCCTTTTCCATCTGACAACGAATATCTTCTGATTTGAGGCCCAGTGCATAGGGAGCACAAAAATAGCACGTGCCTGAAGATATGAAACATAGAAACCACAGAGCTTTAACTATCCCTTGTTGACAGATTTATGCAAGGCTACAGACCACCTCTAGTGTGCTCAAATTCACAAAGCTACAGAGACTGGGAAGCCTTGCTGAGAAACCTTCATGTTACTGGCTCTAAAATTAACTGTAATTTACAAGTCAGCATAGTCACAGAGTAGAGAACTATAGCATATAACCAGTGAGGACAGGAAAGAGGACGGGTAATTAGATATAATTGGTCTTTCCCTATCTAATTGGTATTGACTGTGTCGTCAAAGCTTTAATCTTCTCTATTTTCCTATCACCATCTCTTTTTAATCTTGTTTCCTTTATGGATGAAAAACCATTTAAACAACATATAAGGACTACAGACATCATTATATTGATTGAATGAATGAATATTTCTTCAGAAGCAAAGACTCCTGTGATTCTTTTCTAAGGAAAGTTCACAAATTTTTTTTGGGTAGTCAAAATCCTGCAGCTTTGTCTTTCTCTCTAGAGTCCTGCAGCAGTAGGTTATATGAGACTGATCACTGGGCAAAAGCATATTAAAGAGTACAGCTGCGTCTTGAGACTGAGAGTATTTGAGTTGGGGTAGAAATATATGCAGGGGAGGAGTTCATTCTGCTGTAAGCCTCAATAGACTCTGGAAACAAGCATGTAAACACCTGTTTCCAACACTGTTTATGAGGATACTTGTTTAAAAAGGGTAAATCAGTCTAGTTCTATGAGAAAATCATCATTATGCAAATTGTCTCTCAGGGAGCTTAAAATAAGTAAGTTCCTTCTTTCTGAAGAAACATGACTGAACTGTCAAATATTACTTAGTAAGAGGATTATACTGGATTTGATTTTACTTAAGACTGTTTCATAGAGTAAAGTTTCTCTCTCTTCACTTTTAGTGAGCCACTTGCTTTTGAGATATTGGTTTGGATTCAACATTAGTCTTAATTGACATAGGTTTAGTTATTTCACTTGAGTCCTTTATCATAAAGCTCCATATATTATATAATTATATATAAATAGAAGGATCCATGCATGCTATAATCCATGCACTGGAAGGGAAGGCAGAGAAGTAAATAGAAAAGCCTGGTTTGTGACTTTGTGCCCATGAAATATATAGGATAAAACAAAGCATTATGCAGCAGCAGACTTACATGATTGATGTGTGTGATTAATTTTTAGTTTAATTCTCTTTCTAATATGATTTCCAAAATATATCAGTATGTGATCCACAAAATAGACACTTGGAAAATCAATCAGTTGCAAGAAGTAGGGTGAATTTAACATTAAGAAAAAAGAAAGATAAGTAAAATCATGAACACAAGAAGAAGAGAAATTGGGGGGGAGAAGAAGAGTTTCAGTCACATAATTCAATCTCATGCAGCCAGCTTTTTGCTATGGTCATCAACAGAGATACTTAATTTGGATGAAATGTTATATCAGATCATTGAAGAACCTAGCTTCGGAAAAATGGACACATTGGACTTTCCTCAGGGTGTTTTAGGGTGGGACAACCAAGAATATGTAATTAATTAATTTGCTTCTGCAGTTTGGATCAATTGCACTTATATCTGGCTGATGAAGAGGCAGGTAGGGAAGGAGATACAGTTAGATGGTCTAGAACACACCCAGGAGGGAAGCAGAATGGGTCTGAGGTAATAAATAACTTGTCCCTGGGAAAATATTTTTTAACTACAGTGAGAGAGAACCCAGAAAAGACCAAATAAGTCATTACCTACTCTATTCCTTTATCCTTTCTGTGTTAGTACGAGAGCCTGCTGTATGTTTCACTGGGCTAAAAGGATGAGTGAAGAAAAGAAGAAAACTGTCTGCTTGCGAAATCTGTTTGCTTACCACAGTAATACTGAGGTACCATTCAGACTATCATGGAAATACTTCACATATTTCCTAACAGCAGCCATTTAGCTAAAACCCAAGAACACAACAAGTTAAAAAGAAGTTCTAAGAAATCAACTAGAAGAAAGTATTCAATGTTTATTTTGACTGATTTTGTAGCATCGTGCTTTGCTTGTCTGACTTTTACTTGCCTGAACTTCAAAGAATTTCATGCAGCATTAGAACAAATTCATCCCTGTTACTCAGCAATTTCATCCTTCATACATGTCTTTAAAAGTCTGCGCTTCAGATCCAAAGAAATAGATGTTATGCAAATTAAAACACTGTAATTCCTTTGGAATTGCCACATACATTCAGTTTAAACCGTCAGGAGCTGCACAGAGACAGAAGGGATAAAACTCCTACCCCTTTGATCCCGGGGGCATTATCCCCCTCTGCCTGAGCTAGAGAAGTGCTTGTGCTATGCATACCAGCCCTGTGGCCCTGTCCACAAAGGTCCTGCTAATAGGGAGCAGAGGCTGTGCCCCTGGCACAGCCCTGCATTAACCTTCAGACAGGTGGCCGTGTGAGGGATGGAAATGAACTGCAAGGATGGACTAGGTGCACAGGAGGGTAAGAACAGGGCAGAGGTGAGGCCGGGCAAGAGAATTTATTGTTAAACCATTATGTAATATAAAATAACCCAGCTTACATGTCTGCAGTGTCAAAGCAAGGCTTCCACTTCTCCCTTTCAGTCATCCCCAGGTAATTGTATCCATACTGACAGGACAGGAGTATGCTGGGTTCAGATATGTCTCTACTCTTTTGGGACACAACTGTCCAACTCCAAGCTTAAACCAATGTATGAGCTGGTCCAAATGCGTGATAGATGATCAGGGACTTTGTCATAAAGAATGAGATCCAGCTTTGAGCTGACACAACATCAAAACCACATTACAGCTCTTGGAAGAAATAAACCCTTCTCAGTTCAGAACAGACTCTGTATAACTCATACTAGGAAGTCAATCTTTTTCTCAGTCATATGGCTGTTTTTGATAATGCATGACTTCAGCATTGAGAAATGCCCCAGTGAACAGTTACTTTTTGGTTTTTAAGAGCAATGTAGATCTTGCTGGTACAATGGACAATAAAGAAATACTAATTTAGCCCCTGTTTGTAGAAGAAAGTCCCACACTCACCATTGGCTGCAAGAACACCGATCTGCAAAATATGAATAACTGTTTGTATGGAATCAGTATTTCCCAACAGGATTTTACACACTGGGAGACATGATGTAGAAAAAGACAGCTCAGGCACTGACATCTCTAGTGTTAATGCTCTGGTCATGCTAAAATATCTGTTAACAGAATAAGAGACAAGAATTTTTTACTAGTATAATTGAAGTCTTAACAGTCTATTATGGAATTTAGCATTGTTAGTTGTGATGTAAATATATACATAGAGAAGAAAATACAGAAAATGTTACTACAATAACAAAAACAACAATGATAATAATAACAATAAACAAATACAGTAATTTCTAATTGCTATACACACCCTTTTCCTGGTGTTCTTTCTGTTGTTCCTCCAAGCCCTAAGCTCAGTGATTCCATTTGGGAGTGAGGTGAGGGAGTTGTCAGCACCTGTATTTTTTCACCAGGAGGAAATATTTCCTGTTTGTGCTTTTTCACTCTACAATCCATTTTTGACTTCTTTTTTCTTAAAACATACTTTTATACCTGTTTTTTTATATTATTTTGTAATTCCTCATCATATCTGAATTTACAGTAGACCTTGGTTTGCCTTTTACATGCATAGAGATTATGCCTCTATTTTTTATCCCTAACGCCTATTTTTGACCATCCCAAGGACTGCACTTTTTAAACTGGTATTTTGTGTGGTTTTTGTAACTATGGGGTCACAAAGCTAGAGTCAGGCTGCACCCCATCTCTTATTACCCCACATCTGCATCCCTCTGTGCCATCCCTAATCTCTTCTTCACAAGATGTCCCCTTTCACAGCAATCCTATATTTCTCTAAGAGCATCTTTGATAATTGCTTCTTTCTGCTATTTGTATAAAACTATTGTTATACATTACAAAGATAAAAAAGCCAAAGGAAATTAGCCCCAGACATCACTAAATTAAACAAATTTCTGTCACAGCTAAACTAATGGAGTTGCAGGCTGGCCAGGTTCAGGTAGAGCAAGTCTGGTAGCCCTCGCTGCTGAGGCCTTTCAAACTCAGTAAAAAACCTATAACTTGTTACTGGCAGTAGCAATTGTGTAGGATGGGACTACACAGACACATATCACACATGGTTTTATCTGGAGTGACCTTAATATAGGCTACTAAAACTGGAATCTGGAATACACAAAGGGAGTAGCCAAATCATTCCAGTTTCCACCAATCCCATGATTTCCTCTGAGCGTCATTTCTTATCTCCCTGTCTACAGACATGTTCCCATCTCATTTGAGGACCTGGCTTTATGTAATGAAATGTGTCAATAAACCCCACTCAGGATAATTAGGACGCCCTCTTTGCAGAGGCCCAATGCACACCAAATACCTGCGATGGAAATCAAGCAACATCTGAGCCTTTAGAGATTACAAATCCTTGCTTTCAACATAGGAAATTGTGTGACAGCAGTATTTTAAGGCAGAAGAGTTCAAGACAGTGCAATACAGATGCTACTGACCCACATGCCTTTCCCTTCATGCTGGTAGTTGACAGTGTGCATTATAGTGACTTAATGGTGTATTTATCACAAACAGCATTGTCTAATGAATGAATACCTAATGAGCCTCCATTAAGCTTAGAAGAGCCCTGTTTTAAACCATTAGCTCATTACAGTAATAAGGTATTTTCTGCTGCAGAGGAGTTAAAGCAAACACAGCAGTTCTTTGAAGCCAGATGACTGCTTAAGGCAAAATAAAAGAGAAAAGCAGAATTATTAATTCAAAGAAATAAAACCGAAATCTACTATACATGGGAAAAAAAGCAGCTTTGAAATTTTTTTTTCTTTCTCTTTCTTGGTAGCATTTTAGCATTTTCTGGTTTGGAAAAAAGGCAATTTATATTGGCAAGATAAGAGCTCTGACTTTCACTATTGGGGGTAGAATAGTATTTCAGTCATGAATTGTCTGTTCTATTAGTCTTTTTGCCTTGACTTTGGATTGGAATCAGTTAAATCATAGTGTATGAGACTTTTAATAAGGAATTTCCCTTACTTGTCCTGAATTGCTTGTTCTCTTATTGCAGGCCTTTTAATACCTTAGTTTGGGAACAAAACTTATTCCAGTGCCTCAGGCAAGAGAAGCTGAGAGCTAGTGAAATATGTATAGTGTGATAGGATTTAGAGTTATTTGAAGAATTCTGTAAGAGAGATATTTAGATGCCTAAATAGATAAAAAATGGCCTGATGGCATCATTAAAAGCACTTGAGTCATATAAAGTTAAATGTGAGGCTGGATGCCCACAGTATATCTGTTTCCCTAGGTGCATATCCATTTCCCTAGGTGCATATCCAAACAAAGCAATGAAAGATTTCCAGTCAGAAGAATTAGAAAATTATGACTGCAGGTACTTTTATTGAACTGCTGATTTATCTACAGACTAATAATTGTAGGTCTAATCTAGAGTTCATAGAATTCAATTAGATACTTTATACTGATTTAATATATTTTATATCAGGTTTCTGTAATAATAGTAAGTTACACTGAATGAGGAATTAATCTCAGAGAATTAAAATGTATTTGTAGATAATATGCAAGTAGAAAGTGGGCACAAATTTTAAATTATTTGCTATAAATTATTCACCCAATTATTTTGCATGTAGATAGATAAGGAATTACTCATTAATGATTGTGTATTCTGCATAAATATTGGCAACATGATGAAAAAGATTTATCATGAAGGATCTGTCCATCAGTAGAAAGATTCACTGTAAAATATTTCAAAGACTCCCATTTGACTCCTAATCACCAGCTATTAAACAAAGAATGGCTGGAAGCTGCCACTGTTCAGAAGTAAGATTGGTGGGGGAAATGCTGTGTGGCAGGAGCAGTATTTTTAGTACATTTCTCTTCTCCTAGCTCCTGTTGGAGAGGCTGTGTCAGTGTGATTATTCTTATAGGAAACAGAATGGGAAGAGATGAGTGGAGAATATGTAGGCATAGGACTCAGCCTTCAGCTATTCTATTCTCATAATTTCCTGTAGGAAAATTTTAAACCTAACCAGGTCACATATTAAATCCTTGTTGAAATTACTGAGTTTAATATTTCATCATTTCATCCATCTCCATATCTTCAGTGTGAGCTTAGGACACTTGCAATTTCCCTCCATCTGGCTCAACCTCAGTGTGAAAAAAAAAAAAAAAGAGTAGAAATAGTTATGTCCAACACATAAAATGAGTTCCTACTAGATTTAAAAGAGCAAGCAATGAATTCTAAATTTAGGAGTGCCTGCTACCCTTCTTTTAATTTCACGCTTTGCTGTGCCTGCAGTCCGCTGTGTGTGCACGGCTGGGTGCAGGACACACCTCTGTATCATGACTCTGTGTGTGTGCACAGGGGTATCCATGCATTCCTGTGCCAATTGAGATCACAGCTCCATGCATTCCTGGCTCTGTGCAATGCTGTGGCTCCGTGTGTGCTCACTGGTGTGTCTCTCTGTGTGTACAGAATCATAGAATTAGAGAGTATCCTGACAGGGAAGATTCCCACAGAGACCCTTGACAAAGTCCAACTCCTGACCCTCTCCAAGAGTCACACCATGATCCTGAAAGCATGATCCAAACACTGAGCTCTGTCAGCCTTGTACTGTGAGCCCTTCCCTGGGGAGCCTGCTCCCATGCCCAGCCATGCTCTGGGTGCATGTGTTTTAAGGTGAAGGAAGAAATGGTCTTCTTGCTGTCGACATATGCCCAAAATACAAACATTCTGTTTGTCCTTTCCAAGCTAGATTATGGTGCAGCTATTTTTCATTGTGGCTTAGCCCATTTCAGTGACCTAAAGAGTTATCTTTGAATGGACATGAGATAATTCAATCTTCATGCTGCATTAGCTCTCAGCAGAAATGCAAGGAAATTTCAGTTACAGGATTTAATAGCGTGGTAAGGAGGCAATTAGAGTGCATTGTATGGACTGTTTTATTGAAGTGATTTCACATAACACCATGAAAATAACTCCAAATCATCACCTCCAGGATTGTACAGCTTGTCACTGTCATTTTCAATCTTGGATAATGCCACCACGCAATGTGTGAGTGTATATCTGCAGAGATAAAAATAATTAAAATGAAAATTCAGAACTTTCAGTGTGGATATACAGAATGTGGCAGAGAAAAAAACAAACAAACAAACAAAAAACTCCCCACATTCTCTTGGTTCTCTTCTGCTCCATTTTCCTGCCTGTGTCATTTGGCATGTGTGCTTGTCTGAAGGTATTCACAGCCATGTCAGAAACAAGGCTAGTGAGCCAGGCAGAAAAGGTGTAATTCTCACAGCAGATCTGAAGGACATAAGGAAATTGGCTCTGTTAGCAGTGAGCCTGCCTTTCACCCAGATCCATGTTTCACTGTAAACAAATTTGTGGACCCTTATCTCACAGAGAGCTATGAACCAAATCTTTACATTTATTAAAAATCCAGAGGAAGGAATCAATTGCACCCTCAGTCAGTTTGCTGAAGACATCAAGTTGGTCTGGAGTGCTGTTCTACTGGAGGGCACAAAGGCTCTACAAAGAGATTGGGACAGTCTGGATTGATAAGTTGAAGCCAACTGCATGAGTTTCAACAAAGCCAATTGCTGGGTCCTCCCCTTAGGTGGTAATAGCCCCATGCAGCAGCACAGGCTGGTGGGGAATGGCTGGAAAACTGCCTGGTGGAAAATGACATGGGCATGCTAGACAACAGTGGCTGAACATGAGCCAGCAGTGCTCAGGTGGCCAAGCAGGCCGGTGGCATCCTGGCCTGGATCAGCAATGGTGTGGCCAGCAGGAGCAGGGCAGGGATTGTCCCCCTGTACTCAGCACTGGTGAGGCCACAGCTCCAATCCTGTGTCCAGTTCTGGGGCCCTCACTGCAAGAAGGACATTGAGGGGCTGGAGTGAGTCCAGAGAAGGGCAACAGAGCTGGGGAAGGGTCTGGAGAACAAATCTGGTAAGGAGCAGATGAGAGAGCTGAGGATGCTTAACCTGGAAAAAAAGAGGATCTGAGTTGACCTTCTCGCACTCTACAGCAACCTGAAAGGGGGTTTTATCAAGGTGGGTGTTGATTTCTTTTCTGAGTAACAAGTGACAGAACAAGAGGAAACAGCCTTAAGTTGTGCCAGGGTAGATTTAGATTGGATACTAGAAAGAATTTCTTCATAGAAAGCATTGTCAAAAATTGGAACAGGCTGCTCACAGAAGTGGTTGAGTAGCCATTTCTTGAGGAATTTAAAAGACATGCAGACGTGGCATTTAGGGACATAATTTAGTAGTGGACCTGGCTGTGCTGGGTTGAGTTGGGCCTGTTGACTTTAAAGGTCTTTTTCAACATAAGTGATTCTCTGAATCTATGATTCTAAACTTATTTTATGCAGAGAGACACTGCCAATAGATTCACAGACTCACTACATGCAAACATAGTGTCCACACCTTTTCAGGATTAGCGAGTTAGTTCATTAACTTCTCAATGCTAGAAACAGAGAGCTGTGCCTTAGTGTAGCTTCTTACCAGTCTCAGAATAACAGAGCTACAATGTTGAATGAAATTTTTAGCTGCTTCTAGGGATATTGAGGATGAAAATAGGGAAGGACACAGAAGCAGTGCTTAGAAAGTGGTATTAATTAAATACTATGCTAATGGCATTCCCTGCCTCCTCAGTCTGCAAAGATTGTCCTGGGAAGAGATGGCATCGCTTTTTTCCATAGATCCATGTTTGCTTGTCCTGCCATATCTCACCTGTGTGAGGAAGGAAAGCAGCTTTTAGCTAACAGTTGCTCTCTTCCCTCTGAGAGATCTGGCAGTGAGGGCAGTCCACACGGGAGAATAATGAGACTTCTCACGGACCATTACTCCCAGAGCAGGCATGTGGAAGGACTTACAGCTGAGCCTGTAATTAATAAAGTGGAAGCTGAGACTGACTGGCAGGAGATAAGGAATCATTTCTGGGAAAGGAGCAGAAGGCCTGTGGTTGGATCCAGCACAGTGATGGAGCAACCCTGATGCTGTTCACTAATGGGTAACAATTGCAGCTGGAGGAGCTGCTGTGAACTGTGCTCCTCAACTGCTGCTGCACACCTGCTCAGCTGGGTGGCCTCAAACCTTTTCCCCAAGGCTCTCACAAGTGCCAGGAAGTCAAACTTTGTCACCTGAACACTGCGAGGCAAGACACACGTGTTTGTTTCTGTTTCTCCATTTACCAAGGACGCTGGAGAGGTGAGAATGATCTGACAGCTGTTACTAGTTAAAAAGACAGGGAAAGGAAACAAGAAAAAGGTAAATGATAGGCACAAGTGATCAATACTCACTGCTGAGTGTGTACTATTGGAGAACAGTGGGTGTCAGCTTGTTCTTAGCTGCAAACCTCTGTACTGCCCAGATTACTGTCTTGTAAAGACATGACCTGGAATAAACTGCAAAGCCTCAGCTCTGAAGTGTTCTCAGTTTCCTCATACAGTAGTCAGCTTTTGTTTGGACCTTGCCTTGTTTGAAACAAGACTAGTTGGTAAGAAAGAGGTGGCAGTGACTTTCCCAAACTCACCATCAGAATGCAATTCCCTGAACTTTGCACCAAGAATTACCAACCAGCCATAAAAAGAAAACCTACTACCATATTGTTTGCATGTGTGTATGTTGCCACCGAGGCTCTCATAAGGATAGAAGGAGATTAAAAATGAAGTTGAAAAAAAAAAGTGTATAGTTCTGAATACAACAGGAAATCAAATGGTGGGTTTTTTTTTTTTTTCTTTGAGGATAAAACTTCAATTTAAGGAGAATAACACTCTCAAATTTCCCATCATCTCTGTATGTAACTTATGGAAAGAAAAACTAGACCTGGAGTGGAAGGCAGGGATAAAAGGGAAATCCCAACTTTGCTACAGATGAGAAGACTATTAAAAATGTATAGCCCCCATCTTAATTACAAATGACATAATCTGCATGTTGATTAATTCTACTGGTGACTTGCTTTAAGCAGTACCTCCACAGTGACTCCATTGTCTTTTGAAGGTCTTTCTGTATTTCCACAAAATCTCAGCTGTGACATAAATTATTAAAGTCAGAAATTGCTGTTTCTATTGCCGTCTCTTAGACGCTTCTTTTTTTATTAGAACCCAATATACTTCCCAGGAAAAAATTCAGGTGCATCAAAGAAACTGGTGTAAATGAATTTTAAGTTGACTAGAATTCACTTCCTCAGAGTGCAAAGAAACTGAAAGAATATTTATAGGGCAGGGAGAGTAATTCTTGGCTTTTAGGTCTATCGGGGTGAACCAGCACTGCTAGGCAGACTGATATCAGGCTTGGATCAGAGTAGGGTAGGAAATGCTTCATAGGAAAGTTGTCAGCTAAAATCACCAAACTGAAAAAAGACTAATAAAATGTCAATGCAGAAGATCCCTGCAGAGTGTTATTGATCAAACGTAGTGGATACTGTGCCTTCATCTCCTAATTATCAGTTAATTTGTTTTTGCAGTTACTAGGTACAGATCAGTTGTATGAAGTGTGGCCCCTCTCATGATGACAGCTGGATTTCCATTTTCTCTCAACACAACAGATTTGAGTTACTTGGTATTACAGAGTGATTTCCACTCCACACTCACAAAAATATTTTATTAGATTGTAGATGAAGTTGTCTTGTTCTCTGAGGTTATTTTCTACAGCAGTTTCATTTCTTCTTTTTCTCTTATTTTGTTTTTATTGGATGCTAAGGGCAAAAAAGTAAAACAGCATCAGTAAAAGGAACTAAAAAAACCAAAAACCTTTAATGTACTTGGAGAGAAGAATTAAATTGTACTTCCAACTCCTCAGTCTAATAACTTATACAATATGAAATGGAACAGAGTAAGCTCTTTTACTATTTCAGCTTCCAGCAGTGTAGTTATAGGTAAAGATGTTTCATGCTTCCCATTATAAATACTCATTTACACAGCTTTACAGAACATCACAAAAATTCACTCTTGATTGAAACTTACTCAATGAGGTCATAACCTAAGAACAATTTCAGAGAAATGTTGAGTGAAATTGGGTTGATGGAGAGTCAGGCATCTCATTTAAGCACACTGAGTTACCTGGGAATCTAATACCAAGAATTTTATCGATGCTCAAAATACTGAGGTGTAAAAAGGTAACCTGCTGTGGCTGATGGAATCAGCACAATCACAGGGCTCATCTGAGCCAATTAAAGCATCAGTAATGCATTGTCAATAGGTCACATTAAATGCACCAGCTGTTTTTAGGACACTGAGCTAAGAAATGGTGGCAGTATATATAGAAAGATGGATGACAAAAAGCTAGAAATGAGCAGTCAATGAGTGTGACTGCTGGTCTCAGCTAGCTGCTGCTTTCAAGACATCTTTGTGTTTCAGGCTGGAGCCTGTCTACACACCTTTTCCTGACACCAATAGTTTTTCTTAGGGTATTTTTCAAAAGTTTTTTTGTTTGTTTGTTTGTTTGTTTGTTTGTTTTAGTTAAAAGAAGTAGTCGCATCATGGGCAAAACTCATCTAGGGATCTTCACCTGCTTCCACTTTAAGGAAATTGTGCTGCAAAACAGAATCATGGTGCAATATAAAGACACATACACACACACACAGACATATATATACAAACATATGCACACATACTCAGATGTACGTACTTATATCATGGGAATTTTTCTGTCCTATTAAAATCCTTTTAGAATGGTGGATTTTACCCTCGGAACCAGAATTTCTGAAGCTCCACCTCTCCCATCTACCCCCTTTGTAGTTAAAATCCCTAAAATAGTGATGCAAAACTTTAGTGATGCACAACATATCTCTGCTCTCATTCAAGGAGATTCTAGCTTAGTACCTTGGTAAGTCAGGTCTGTATCTAGCTATTGGGCTCTGGCATCAGTTCTTTGTCTCGGGAAATAATCATTTGATTGTACATTGTGGAGTGGGTAAAAAGAAGAGACTGAGGATATACATCATGATTAAGTGATTAAGGAGCTAAATTAGGGCATGGCAGGATCAAGTTTAATGATGATGAAGTCGAAACTGAGAACCACCACAGTTCTTGTGCTTCCTTACTTTTGCACTCTCTGTGTTAGCAGGCATACAGTAGGTGTCTTCCTCATAGCTTGATGGTTTATAGCCTAAGCCAAATATGACCTTAAGAAGTATAGCACATTTCTTTTTTCATTTTTTTCTATAAGTCCCTAGTAAAGCACATACAGAGGCCAGTGATCATTGGTTTTATACCTGCCTGAATCTGTGGTCAAAGCAGATCAAAGACATTTCATTCAAAAATATCTAACTTGGTAATCTGAATTCTGTTTTCACAAAGGCCTTAGCATGCAGTAGCTGAAAGAGGGGACTTTTTAGGTCTTCAGTGATACATCCTTATGTGTCATTTAGTCATCGATCTTTACCCTGATGCAATGTTTTATTATGTTTCATCTGACTTCTGGTAATTACCACTAACAGCTGCACGTTGAAATGGACTTCCACTGGTTCCCACTCTTTGCAGTTGCTGCGGAAAGAGGCTGCATCCAGACAGCCCCTTCTATCTGGACAACTTACAGCAGCTTGAAATACAATGCTTTTATCATAGATGAAATAATCTGAGAGAGTAAACCTGAGGAAAAGATGCAAAATTAAGGTGTCCATTTGCTAGTCTGATTTCAGGTATCCTGAGGAAGAATTAAGTCCACTCTGCTGGCTTTGCTTCAGGATTCCTCTGCCCATATTATCTTTCTTACTTTTTCTTTTGTGGTTTAATTGATAAAATAACAAGTGAAAATATCACCACGGGGGTTATGGAAAAGAAAAAGAATACTCAGTGACTGATGTCTTCTTGAGTTCAGTGATTTCACTGAAGGCCCCCATAGCCTATTTATTTTTCCAGGCAAGGTAATTTTCTCTAAATTGTATACACAAATAGCAGCTTCAAAATTCCTTCTTTCCAATAATACCCATTGACTTCTTACACGAAAATGAAGTATACCAGCCTGTAAAGAGCACAGACTGTAAAAATAATTGCATTCATTCTTATTAAAATGTCCAGTCTTTTGCTGCAAAAGTACAATTTGTGGTGGCAGGAGAAAGTAATTTTTAAAATAAGTTATTCATCCAACTATTCATAATATTATTTAATCAGTAGATTGTATGCAGACTTTAAATGTAAAATGTCCAAAATCATCATAGTGAATTATTAACAGTTGATATCTCTGGGAAAGGAGAATTATACTCCTTATTTGCAACGCTGGGAGAAAGGGAAAGAGGAAAAGATGAATTAGATCAACCAATGTGTCACATTTTTCATTCTCTAAAAATTTTCATCTTCCTGCTGAGCTTGGAGAATGTTGTCCTAACAACTGTAATGTTTAATTCTCACTAATTCCCCAGGAAGCTAGGACCTTAAAACTTATCAGCTTTTAGTAAAGCATCATATTTTGGTGCTTTTGAAGATGTCATTTGAACATAGTTGTTATTCTAATCAATAGCACATATGTTTTCCAGAAGCTTGGCCAAGGCCTACCAAATTTCATACATATTGCATTAAAGCATATTTTCTGCCCTGTGGTTCCCTCATTTGTTCTTATAGCCCTTAGTCTGCAAAAACACATGCTTTCCTTCTCTGTATTGGACAAATTTGCTGGAGGCTACTCACTCAATCCCATTGGCCTACGAGATAAAAAATTCATGTATGATGCATTTACCTCCTTTCAAAATCTGGCACTTTTAATGTGTGTGCGAGAAGATTACCTGAAGCATATTTGGCAGTTTTGCAGAGTTCTAATACGTGCTACCTGTGTATGTAAGCAATTTTCTAACAACATATGGTGGGCAGAAGGAAACCTTTAGAAGCACTTTGTTTTTCACTCTAGATGATTTTAATAGCCTGTAGAAATCTCCAGATTTTTTAGGAAAGAAAATCTGTAACAGACAATATATAATTTTGTTGAACAAAAAGCAATGACAAACAGCCATTACACGTTGCTGCTATATTTTTGTATGGTGTCTGGCATTTCCAGTCTGTAATTCTCAGGATTACAGGTTTATGATATGTCTTGTTCACTGAGATTCTTAGGTAGCTTCAAAAAAAAAAATTGCAAATTTAATTCTGTGCTTGTTTAAAAATAGCACAAATAAGGAGAAGCTATTATAATATGAGACAAGAAATACATCAATTGCATTTACTAATCTTTTATGCCTCAAAGCATGTCCCTTACACAAAGAAATCCTTTCATTCCTGTGGATCTGATTCTCCAGGGCATGACACCCATTTTAACCTAAGGTAATTTTATCTCTTCTGATAGCATTGTACTTCAATGACACTGGTGTGATGAGGTAGAAAATTAGTGCTGTTTCTATAAGGTAGCTTACAGTTAAGGTAGCTGTTTCTATTGCTCTTGTTCTGCAGTCAGAGACAGGTGCTGGAAATCACCAACCTGCTCCTCTCCTACCTGAGATGGACTCTCTGGCCTCTCCTTTGTGCTCTTTGGCCCCTCCTGAGCACAGCGGTCACACAATCATTTAGCTCTGGGCTTAGTGCTGCTTGGTGGCAGCTGCTTAGGGCACAGACACAGCAGGACTGCCAGCCCCTGAGCACTCCTTCCTGCTCTGCATGTCCTTGGGAAACACCCTCTGAGTCAAAGGATCGGCACTGAACCTCCTCGGTTTCCATGGCCATTTCTGGCAGTAGTGAGCAAAGAAATAATGAGCACAGTGTACAAGGCACAGTTCTCCTGCCTTCAGCAACCTACACCACTCTCCACAGTCTCATTTACTGGCACCAGAGAAATGTGTTTATTAAATAATAAGAGGAAAGCAGTGTTTTGCCATTCCTTTTGCCATTACTTAGAAGTGGATTATTTGTGGCAGAGAATAAAATAGACTGAAAGGACAGTGTGTTTTTGTGGCAGACCATTGGTTTCCTGAATTAAAAATCACTGAAAGACACCAGAATGCAGTGATGTCACTGAATATAGTAGAACTTTCCTTCTATGGAAATTCTCCAGAATCAATATTGTATGTAATTCTGCTAAATCAGATATACAAGCAACATGCTAATCTCCTAAATGCAGATTATAATTAAGTTTCTTCTAGGCTTTCATGAATTGATAATCAAAAGACAGCATTAATTTATTTGGCAGAGGACAATGGCAAAGATCTCATACAGACAAAATGACAAGACACCCAGAGAGTAGCCCAGACAATTGCTCAGTTTATTAGTGCTGGGATCTTGGTGTTTAACTTGAATTAGTTAAATATTCAAAATGCTTGTGTATGTTATCACAGAGTGGAGCAGTCTGAAGTTATTTATGCTGGCATGTCTGGTATTCCTAACAGCTATAAAAATACAGCTTTTGGGTTAGATTTACTTACATTTTGTATCAGCCTGGATATTAACTTAAGTAGTAGTGATTTTACTCATATGATATGAATGTTTTAAGAAGTTAAATAAATATTTTCTTGTTTGTTTTAAAAAGCACTGGCTACATCTAATAATTTAGATAGACCGTTTTTTACTCAAGATTTTCTTTATTCTGTATTTAAAAACAAACCTCAGGAGTATTCAGGCTATTGGTTATAATTGTGAAAGGTGTTTATCCTCACAAAAGAACAAAAAGACTGATGATAAGATGCTCGATTTCTAACTTGAATCCTGAATTTCATTGTAATTTTTGTTAAGAAAAGTTTTATTCTGGCATTGAAATTTATGTCTAAATAACAGTAAAGGCTACAGTTTCCAGGATTTGGGTGCTAGCAAATCCACTTTTTAAGGTGAACAGTGTTTCTGTTTTCCCGGGTTGCTAAATGGTATAATTAAACTGTTTAAGACTTTTGGGACAACCTCTGTAATTTTCAGCCTACATTTGCCGGTATCTGTATCATACCTGTGTATTTGCACATAGGTATGATACAGGGCTTTCTCCTGACAACTGTCTGACTCTTCTTCCTCCTGCTGTTCATTATCCAGAAACATTTTCAGAGGAAGATCTTATCATCTTTTGAGGTTTTATTGTATGGATTTGATCAAACAAAACTCTTTCATTCTTCCATTTCTTGAACATTTATGAAGGCGTCTTCTACTTCTTTTTCACTTTGAATTAACATGATCTGAACATCAGAGAGAGAGATGTCACTGGAGGAGGTCTCCATTTCTTGAGATACTTTAATAATAAACTTTTCTCTATGTGAAAAAATCCTTGGTGTTTCATTGTCATCCTACAATCATTTAACACAACGACTTTCTCCTCTTCCTCAGCTATTTATAGCTGACAATCACCCCATTGATAATAATTTGCACTAGTTTCCTTCTTATGTTGTTTGTGTTCTTTTTCTAGTCTTGGAGTTGCCCTGCATGTTTTGATGTGATATTCTGACATCTCTATATATTGATAATACACTATGAAACTGAGTCATGAGCAAATTTCATTAATAGACAAATTTCCATTTAGTTGAATGGTGCCTGGTTATTTCTTCTAATATGCCTTGCAAAGATGAGCACCTTTGGAAAATTCTCTATTTTATTCTTCTTGATATCTAGGATATCATAACAAAAGGTTATAACCTTTTCTTATGAAGACTTTCATTTTCTATCTTGTATATGTAGCTTCCTTACTTGCTAGCATCTTTTTTGATTGAAAAGTCATCAATTTAGAAGTGAAGTCCCTTTCAACAAGATTTCCCCTTTTTAGAGACATACTCTTGACAATACAGTCCTTTGAAAAAAAAGCACTGAAAAAATGCAGAAGTTGCTGTCTTCTAGAAACCCAGTTTTCTTTCTGTTCAATTCTGAGCTAGCTTCAAGAGCAGCATCCTCCAATGCAGTTGTTATTTATTCATTTCTACAGATAACTGAAAAAAACCATGATTTGGGGGGGAAGAAAAAAACCAAGAAGAAAAAAGAGAATATTATAGTATTCTCATTTCCTTTCAAAACTCTGTCTAAAGCAATAGTATACTGTGTATTTATCTTTTCATTTCCTGGAAAACACTATTGACTACCATCTCCAAAAATAGTAGCCTAGTCATTGCATAATGTCTTATCTCCTGGCAGGAAAAAAAAAAAAAAAAAAAGGCTTCCTAATGATGTTTTTATGTAGTGTTTGCTTTCCAAATAATATGAAGGAAATCTCTGACCTTATCCAAACCCAAGCCTCTAGGAGCTCAAGTTCTCCCCTTTTGTTTCACAGCAGCAGTAGACAAATCACTAAACATTTCTGTTAAAAAGAGGAATAGTCCTTCTTCCTAATCACTTCGGCAGCCTGGCTACAGTCTTGACTTATATTGATTTTTGCTTCATTTCAGGCACCTAGGCTCATAGTCCTCCTTTATCCATTACAGTTGCAGCTGCACTTGTCTATTTTCCCTAGGATCAAGTGTGAAAATACCTCATCTCCCAATTTTCTTTCTTAACTCCTACTCTAAAGCTTTTTTGATGGGTCTCAATGGCCTTAGCCAGATAATTCTCTACTCTAACATGAAGCTGAAGCATGTTCTTTTTATTTATACCTCTATAAAGTTGAATATCCCTCAACTGTCATCATTTAATCAATTAATTAGTCATCTTTCCATCTTCATTATCCTCTCCTCTCACTTTCTTTGTCAGTTATCTGAAAAAAAAATAATGTTGATGATCAACTGCGCCTTAGCACTGCCAGGCATCTTTCTGTGGACTGGCACAGAGATCCTTGAGTTAGGATGCTTTTTAATATGTGAGATCTATGAGAAATTGAAGAAATCAAGCTGCCAAAAGATCTGGACTGTTGTGGTGGTTTCATAGGAAATATGATTTCTGGGATATGCTGTGGTCACCAATAGGTGTTCAGATTTTAATATTGGTGCCTGGTTTGGCCACTGGGGCATTGGATCCACCTCTGAGAACACGGGGTTAAAAGCAGAGCTTTCCCCCTCAGAGGTCTCTTTGAATTTCTGGTGGGAAGTGTTGGATCTCTCCCCTGTCCAGCTGCTGCTGCTGGGCGGTGGAGGGGTACCCATGTGGCCGGGTGAGGTAGGCCAGGGCTTGGGCAGAGTTGGGAGGTGAAGAGGCCCCAGCATGTAAGGGTGGGAGAAGCACCAGGAGGTATCGGGCAGCCACCCCCCCAAGGAGAGAGAGAGAGAGAGAGAGAGACAGAGAGACAGAGAGACAGAGAGACAGAGAGAATATAGCCTGTGCCTGTGACTGCTACCTTGAAACTTGATAACACGTGCTGGCAGCACAGCCCAGAAGGAGAAGAAGGGTAGCAGCGGGGGGTGGGGGGCGTGCAGCGAGAAGGTCTCCTGCTGCTGTGGGAGTCTCTGGGCCGTCAGAGCCCAAGTTTTTAACCCTTTGTGGGCAATGAAAACCTTACAGAACATTTACCCTTCCTAGAAGAGAGATAAGAGTAGAGGATGAAGAAGGAAATGGGCCAGTGATGAGGGTCTGGACAAGTGAGAGAGAGATGTGGCATTTTTGCTGGACTCTTTTTTGTATAGCCATGGACTGTTTCCTTGTGATACAGAGACTGCATCCGGGGGAGGCAAGGGCTCAGAGCCAAGAGAGTTCAGTGTTGAGACCCCTCGGCCCCAGGGAGTGTAAAAGAAATGGGGGGGACAGAGGTCCCAGAGGTGAGACTGTGCTCTGTTTGGAACAGGACAATGCATCCTTAAAAAGACCACCCTAGAAGCAGGCCTGGCCCATGCCAGTGGTGAGAGCACTGGGCATGGAAGGAAGATGTCACAACGGCAAAAGGATCTCTGGGTGGTGCTGCGTGTGACAAGAAGCCCATGGCACAAGGCAGGACTCCTTCTACTCTTGATGAACTGAGGATTTGATCATCCAAAGGGTGGTTCTGGACCAAGAGTTGGTGATTTGGGAAATGTAAATGTATTGGGAATTTGCTGGGGAGGAGGAGGGGGAGATGTCTCTGTGCAGTTTTCATTTTCCTTGTGTGTTTTTCTTTTTTTCCCTTTTTTGTAGTTTAGTTTTTGTAGTTTAGTTAATAAAGTTTTTCTTTCCCCTAAGTAGGAGCCTGCTTTGCTTATTTCTGGTCACATCTCACAGCAGATGCCAGGGAGAGGGTATTCTCATGGGGGCACTGGCATTGTGCCAGTGTCAAACCATGACGACTGGTATGGGAAATTTCAGATGAAAATATTGAGAATGGTTCCAGATCAGGATAGTAAAATACCTGGATTGAAATTTCCATTGCAATAAAGATATGATACAGAGGTTGCAAAAGGTTGACTAGAAAATATTACCAGAATAAGCAAGTCCTTTTTGCTGAAATGTTCTAAATGTGGTCTGAAAAAAACCCTCTTATGGTGTCCTGATTTCCAGTTGGAAATAAAGGTTCACAAAGGCAGCAATACAAAAGGTAAGAAAGGTTTTGAAACTATTGTTTCTTCTAACAAAATCCTCATGTTTGTAAAATACCACTGCATTTTACAGTTTAGAAATACAATCAGGCAGACTTTTTTTTCCCATATATAGCAAACACTTTGTTCATTTTCAATAGTAATGAACAAAGTCTGAAAAATCAAAACAGAAGTTTCCATTTGTGCAATAATAAAAGTTTGCTGTCATTTAGAGATACATAGAATGATCATATATATTTTAAAAATCAGTATAAAAGAAATTTTTATTATGCTTTTGATTGTATATAAAATATCACATCATTACATGATCAATTTTGTTAGTGTTGTGCTGTAGAATTCAATGAACTGCTGCTGAGATTGATTAATAACCAAAACAAAGATGAAATATTGAATTAGTCTCAAAGTCCTTTGTTTTATACAGAAACAACTGATAAGTCCTACCATGTGCTATAAACTAAGAGGTAATGAAAGAAACAAAGGAAGCTGGGATGGAGTCTACTTTCAGTTCTACAAAGTTGGATCTGAAGACATCTCTCCTCTACACAGAGTTAATGGAAAGAGCCAGGCTCTTTGAAAAGGTAATTTATTCACTATTTCATGAACACCTGTCATTAAACAAATCATCCTCTGGAGATGTCAATCTCCCTCATTGATTTGAGAGTGTAGCTGAGTCAAATGAGCTCACACCACACTTCTGAATGGAGAGGGTAGGATGCTGAAACACCCCGTTCATTTCAAGCCTGTGAGTGAATTCCTAGCCCACTGAGATCATGAGACTTCAGTGCTGACAGACCATGACCTAGGCCTTATAAGGAGTGGCTGAGGATACCAGGGTTGTTCAATCTGTACAAAAGAAGGCTTGAGGGAGACCTTATTTCCCTCTAATACTATGTAAAAGGAGGTTGTAGCAAAGTAGGGATCAGCCTCTTCTCCCACGCAGCTAGAGACAGGACAAGGGGAAAATGGCTTCAACTTGTGCCAGGGGAGGCTCAGGTTGGTTATCAGAAAATTTCCTTCTTGAAAGAATGTTAAAGCACAGGAACAGTCTTCATCCATTGAAGAAAATTCAGTTCCGAAAACTGGGTGGACATGACACTGCCCAATGGGGTTTAGTGTGTGTGGTGGTATTCAGCCAGAGGTTGGATTTGGTGAGCTTGGAGGTCATTCCAACCTTAGTGATTCTATGATCTCTATCACTATCTTCTTCAAGGTAGGATTTTAGTTATGTATGTAAAAGTTGATTAAAATATCAAATCATCTTTCCCACTTAGTCATCCTGCTATGTTTTTATACTGACTTATTTCAGTGAAAATTCACTACTTCATAAGGTACTGCAAGAGCTGCTGTTCATCCCCAAAGAAGAAACTGAAACTATTTTTGTGAAACTATTTTTTTTTGGAAAATCTTGTGCACAAATTCTTATTCCTCATGACTTTCTAGTCTACTGATTCCCTCTGAACTAGAGGGTGGATCCAAACCAGGGTTCAAAACTGTCTTTTGTTTGGTCAATATTATACAGATGCATAAGGATAAAGGCAGTCCCAGGGATTTGTTCCTTATTATCTTCTAAAGGTGTCATGGCTGCAGATTTTGAAAGGTAGATACTAAAGCATACATGAAGGGAGGGCTAAGAACGGCATAAGCATGAAGTGAGCGATCCTTTTCCAAATCTTTAATGTGTAATCTGAATCAGTTAATCAGAGCAAATTAATTGAATCACTATATAGAACATGACCAAGCACCCACATTTTTTACTAGAATTCTAGTGGAATTATGTACCGTGGGGCGAAGAGATTCTTGAAATTAGGTATGCAATACGCACTTCAAACACATGCCACCCCCATCCCTGCATCATTGTCATGTTATACCCAGCACATTTACTAAAGGTCATGAGAGCCCTTCAAAATGCACAGAATCAAGAAGAAAGAATTCATATCTGCAAAACCTTCTGAGGTTAATAACTCAAAGAAAATAAGTAAAAACTTTAACAGCTGATGGAGTCAATTTTATGGAGGTGCAGGGACATTTCTGCATTTTTCCTAGTATTAGCCCAAGACCAATCTCCAGTGCAGATACACTGGACCAAAATAAAACCAGACTTAAAAAAATATGAAGACTAGAATAAATCAAATTCTGTGGAAGTTTTGACAGAGCAGATTCACATCAGAGATTTATTCTGGTATAGCTCCCATGAAATCCATCATTTTACTGAACCTGGAAATATCATATTGTCTAGAAAAGTCACTGGAAAATTGACAGATTCCCTGTTGTATAATAGTGTATATATTGGTATAGCCTTACTTCTGTGAGCCTACAGGTCTTTATACCAATGACTGATCAACAACATGTAAAAGATTTTCGTGGACTTTACTGTAATTTCCTGTGGCAGTGCCAAAACTGCAGGGAAAAAAGACTGCTTGTTAAGGTGTAGAAATCCCTATTTAAAAAGGATGAATGCATGCATGATACTGAAAGAGCAGACCTGAATTTGACAACAGGAACATTGTACATTTCAGATACTGCTCCTCACCAGCAAAACTCCTCTGCTTCTACACTTCTTGAAAGGCAGTGATTACAACTTTTGCAAATAAGAAGGGACTGTTGAAACAGGAAGCTTTTGTATAATAACTTTAATTTGATCATCAAATCAATATTTCTACCCATCATCATTCCTGTGGTGATAAGTGGTCTATCTGCTAAAGCTGGGCACTGGATTTTGTCCAAGTGACTCCCTCTGAACTGAAAAACTTCTCTGTTCTGCTTTGGCAGCTCAGTGCCCAAAGAAGTCTGCTAATGGACAAGCAACCTGGACTTTCTGGGGGTTGTGGAGGTCATTTAATCATATAAGATACAGGTACATGTATGAACACTCCATAGTTATGTGGGAAGTGGCACAATACTGCTTGGATTGGAACTTTCCTGTAATTGCTTGCTTGGGGCATTAATAAGAAATAACGTCCTACAAAATTATCACCTTGAAGAGCTGAATGTTGTAGCAGTGTAACATTCTGTGGTTAATCTTAGAGCAAAAACTATCAGTAAATATCACACTCTAGTTCAGAGATCTTCAGTGGTAATTTTTAACTATTTCACCATTGTGCCTATTTTTGAGTTCTCTGCAGCAGGTGCAGCAAAGAGAGAGAATAAAAGCCTCTTTCTGCCTTTGGTTGAACTAGAAGCCAGAATAGATGCTCACCCAAATACAAGGTAGAAGTTATCACAAAGAAGGCTAACAAGTGTGTAATCGGATTTAACCTTTGTTGAGATTAGGATTATTATTCTCCTTTTTCAAAATACTAGTTTCTGAAGTATGTTTTATTTCTTGTCTCTGCTCTTGGAAATTGCTCCCCCAGCACCTCTTCAGTAGAGAGTTCAGCTAGATGCTAAAAAGTTCCTGGCACTTTCATCTTGTCCAGGCTGATGTTATCTTTCTGCTTTGCCCTCTTATATAAGCAGGCATTTCTTACATTCTTTCTGTTCAAGCAAAAATTCTGCTGAAACTAACAGGGGAAACAGTGAGGCATGATTTTGGAATACCTATTGTCACAGACACATTCTGTGAAAAATCCTTTCTTAGGATTTTTCCTGCTGGAGCTGAGAAGTTTCGGCAACAAATGTAAACAATTATTATCTGCTGCTGTGGAATGCAACAGGTCCACCTGTGATTGGCCCCTCTTGAATGTTTATAATTAATGGCCAATCAAGATGGAGCTTTCTCTGACTCTGCCTTTGTTATCATGCTTTCTATTCCATTCTTAGAATAGCCAGCTTCTGAATGAAGCCCTTTCCTTTCTGTTTCTATTTAGTATAGTTATAATATTATATATATATATATATATATATATATATATATATATATATATAAAATAAGATAATAAATCAAGCCTTCTGATCATGGAATCAAGATTCTCATCTCTTGCTTCCTCTGAAAACCCCTATGACCACCATCACAACCTATTTCTCTTCTCAGTAGAGGAGCTTAGAATTCAAGTTACTAATTATATCTTTAGAGAAGAGTCTAACCAATTATGCATATTTCACTGTGGTGAAGCAATATGCTTTTGTGTGGGAAGCCTTAGAGGCCAAGACTATAGGGGTATTATCTTTTCTTTCCAGTAACTCAGAAGAATAAAGGATCAAAACTGAATGCTTTATCTAATTGTAACTCAGATGGTGAATTCAATTTAGTGTCATCTGGTAAAGGCCAGCTATTAGCCTAACTAGGGATGTGGAGCCTGAAGGAGCAATGGAAATGAGACAAAAATGTATAGTCAATCAAAATGCATATTAGCAAAGTTTGAATCTATTTTTATAAAAGTATTGTAAATTTTAAATGGCTGGATTATAGTAGTTTTTCTTTCCTTGATCTACTTAATACATATTCTAGTGCCAGAACCTTTAGCTGTTCCATTTCAATAAAGATGAATCTTTGTGTCCTAGTTTTCCTGTACTCCTCTATACCTTTTTTTTTAGCAGACAAAGAGTTGACTGTTCTTTTCTTCATGTATGCATTTGTGGACATGTGCACAAATGAATGAGGTTGCACAAAATCATCCCTGCATGCTTCTGTCTATTTAAAGAATGTATGCTCAACTGCAGAAATATTCCTTTATTTCGCAATCTTGGTTCTTCAACTATTCAGTGGTTTTCAGTTTTAATGCACCATCTTTCAAGGAGTAAAAGATGTGCATGACCTTTGTCCACAAATCATTGATTCTATTTTTCCTAGATATTGCTTTATTTCAGCTGAATCCACTCCCCAGATCTCTCCCCACTACTGAAGCTTAACAGTTTCACAAAAAGTTTCTTCCCTGGAAGAACTATGACCCTGGCAAATAATGATGAATTCCCTATAAACTGATGTATCACACCAGCTAGAAGCTCTGCACAGTCAAGATTCTCCTGGATGCACATAGCTGGAAGCATAGCTTGACAAGGAGATTTGAAATACTACGATGGCTCAAGAGACCAAGTATTCTGGGACTGGTGGCATGGTCAGTCACTTTCTTCAAGCCTATCAAACTAGCCTTGCACCAAACATTCAGTGTTTAAATCCCAGAGATGTTTCAGATATAAAATCAGTGAGTTATTGGCAGGGATTGTTAGTTTAAGCCTTTCACGATACACCACTTATTTTCCTTACAGGCCAAGATCACATATTGCTCAAACCATGTGAAATTGTCTACAAGAGATGGCACAACTATGAATATCCCATTTTACACAGTAGCTAGCAGCTGGGAGCACGAAATCCCTTACCTTAAGAAACTTGAAGCAACATTTCCAGTTCTGTTCATTTGAGCTCTCTGATTTTTGAAGTGCTACATAAATACGTGAAGTTCTAGGAAATGAAGTCATGAGCTGCCTAAGCATCCACCTTCTGACCTTAGGCTAGACTTTTTTTAGTCCTCTTCAGGATGCTACTGTCATCTCTTTTCTTTTGTCAACTACTTTAGCTGCACCGTACAGATAACATTTTTAGTTATGAGAAAACACACTTCTGCAACAAAAAATTGACATGTTCAAAAAAAAAAAAAAAAGAAAAAAAAAAAAGAAAGCCAGGCCTCTTTTTAAAAGTAATGGGGAGCAGATCCTTTTGGATTTTCAGAAAAATCAGGTTTTATTGTGAACCTGTAGTTTTCAGAAATTCTCAGCTGTGAAAGCAGCATTAGCTTGCTTTGGAAGAAATGCTCTTGATGTTCATGACTCTTTGGTCCAATATGTTCCCTCTCCTGCCCTCACTCAACATCTTTAACTTAGGTATCAGAACTTACATAGTCACCCTTTGCTTCTGTAGCAAGCAAGCTCCTCTGGATGACAATTCATCTAATCTTTAAACAGGCATGTATAGTAAACCAGACAACAGCCCTCTCCTGTCTGGGTTTTCAGTGCAGTGTGCATCCAGCTCAGCATTTTGCCACTTTGTGATGAATCATATTGTGTCAAACCTTTCAGCGTGTTTGCCACAGTTCATTAGAGTTAGAAGGGGCTGTCTGCTCAGCATTGCTGGTATGTCTGTGGAACTGCTGTGCTGTGAGACTGACACAATGCTGAAAAATCCCTGCTCATCAAAGGTGGAAGAGTTCAACCTCAGAGATATGTGACATACTTTAGGGACATTATGGGCATAGATATTTTCAGCCTCTTACTCCAAAGAACATCAGAGCAAGGCTGCTAGAAGATTCTTTGGGGTCTCTTTTCCTCACGGAAAATACTTCTTAGCCAGACATGTGAATATCATCCTGCCTGTTCTATTCTAAGCTGCTTATGCTCAAGGAAGCATTTTTCTTCTGCTTAATTAAACAGCATCATGATTGCTGTGACAATGAGTGTCTTTAAAATCACCATTTTTATGTTCTTACCTTTCTCTGTACCTTCCAAGTCACATCTATTCACATGATGTAAATGTCCGAATTTGTATTTCAGTGTTGTCAACTTTTATAGGCTCATGTCTTCCTAAACTAGCAACGTAATTATAACTGTCTACCTCCTGGTATTTATTATTAATATGAATATAATTAAGTGGGTGATTAAGCAGTCACTGGTTACTCCTGTAATCACCAGACCAACCCCCTAAGGAAACTGGGTTCAATAACATGTCACTGGAATGATAAAATCTTAATGAGTCATCAATGAGATGCAGAATTGTGAGGCTCAGCAGAGTTCAAGTCCTGTTTATCATAAAAATGAGAGGAGTTGAGGCTGGGAGAGGAGGAGAAGTAGCACAACATGGAGGGATAGATACTCAGTGTGATTTGCATTACCTCTGTTGGATCTCTGACAAATAAAACCTGCTGCAGATCTGCCCTTCATCATTAGCACAGTAGTTGCAAAACCTTTGTTTGGATATAGAGTTCTACTTCTCCATGCTCAGCTGCTGCTTGACATCTGCATTAATTCAGGGCATGTCAGAGATGGGACCACCTCCTCCCCATCTGCCCCCTATGCTCACCTCCCCATCTCCCTTTCAGAAAGAGTATCTATGATAGGAAGTGATTTACAGAAAAAGAGTTTCTAAACCCTCTGGCATCTTGGATCTGCTTATACAAGTGTGCCCTGATTAATTCAAAATTCTTCTTGTTCTAATAATGCTCTCATTTCAAAGCATCTTTGTAGTTCCTTCACTATCTTTTGTTGGCATGCAAACGAGCAACCTCAGGTATGGATGTTTAACTTTTTTTGTTCTCCCTTTTTTCAAATTCTTATTGGCTTGCAGAGATGTGATATACTCTGGGGTTTTTTTTCCTCCCTCAATGTACTCTTCATGTTATTAATAATTCATATTCTTGAGAAGGGAGGTAAAAAACCAAATTACTCACAGCCCTGTTAGACAAAAAGAAGTGACAGTGCCTCCGCAAGAAAGACTGCAGGTCAAGTTCAGATTTGGGAGAAGAGGCTGCAACTCTATTGAACTACTTCCAGATTATTCATAACATCAAGGCAATATGTCAACTGCTCAATAATGTATCCTACTCCAACCTTCAATTAACCTTTTTATTCTTAAGCATTTAACTTGGTAAATGACACAAATTAATTTACTGAGAAGCTAATAAATGATGAGTCAAAAGAATCAGGAGCTGGATGATTAGGTGTTTAGTTATATGGTTTATTATTTATTTAAACTGAATTTTGATGAATTATTGAAGCCTTAACATTATTCTTTTTTTTTCTTTATTCAAAGTGTGTTGCTTCCAAGTGCAGAGATGATTTTTTAAGAGCCCCATATGACATGATCTAAGGCACAAACATTTGCTTCAGTAATTTGATATTTCAGTATTTTGTGCCCTTGAGGCACAACTGTTATTCCAACTATATGCAAGGAGTTGATGCAAAAATAAAAACAAACATAAAAATACATACTAAAAGAAAAAGAGCAATTCAAGTACATATATCTACAAGTCTAATACCTTCTCAAACATCATCTGTCCAAAGTATCAACACACCAGATATCATGACACAGGATCTACAGGAGAGACACATCTTTCTGCAAGTAGATAAGGTACAGTATAATCTCTGGATTGGCACAATACCCCAGTGTTTAAATACATTTCTTGCTCTCTCACAGTCAAATGGCCATATTTATACCAGCTGACACAGAGTGACCGTGTGTGCCTGAGGACTCTGCCCTTGCAGCAGGGGAAGGCATTTCAGCTTAACTAATGGGAGAAGCCAATCTGCGTGAAAACTTCCCAGAGAAATAGCCAGGACTGGGGTAACCAGCTCCCCCTTTGTAGGTAATGACAGAGAGAAGTTAATAAGAGTAGAACTTCAGATTTAAATGAAACTCTTCCCCCTAAAACTGATATATGCCTCCATCCTGCCAAAAAACCCCAAATGGCTTCTGATGACAATAGCAAACACTAATTTATGGCATAGAACAAACATTTCATCATTTAGTTCAGCTCAATTAGAGCTTTCTTTTTATTTTAAGGGACAAAAAGCTTTAATTTTTGTATTTCAAACCTGGCAGCTGAAAGCAGAAAGAAACCTACTGATTCATGGTGGTAGACAGTAGATTTTACAGATCCAAAGTGCCTGGGTGAACTGACAAATTCCTCTCTTTGTTTCCCATCTTCCAGTTATTCCCCATAGCTCAGGATACATATGGTCTTGTGTCACAGACACCTTTTGTGAAAAATCCTTTCTTAGGATTTTTCCTGCTGGAGCTGAGAGGTTTCAGCAACAAATGTAAACAGTGGTTACCTGCTGCTGTGGAATGCAACAGGTGGATCTGTGATTGGTCCCCTGTGGATGTTTGGATCTACTGACCACTCACAGCAGGGCTGCTCTTGCTCTCTGCCAAGAGACAGATCTTTGTTATGATTCTTCCTATTCTATTCTTAGCTTAGCCAGCTTCTGAAGAAGCTCCTCTCTTTTCTATTTCTTTTTAGTATAGTTATAATGTTATATATATATATCATTAGATAATAAATCAAGCCTTCTGATCATGGAATCAAGATTCTCGTCTCTTCCTTCCTCTGAAAACCCCTGTGACCACTGTCACAGTCTTGGAAAATAATACATCCGTAATATACTTTTGCATATATAGTTTTTCCAATGGGTTTGGGAAACTATCTGCCCTACTATTTATGAATAAAGATGAGTGCCTGTGCAATTTCCTTTTATAAAATGTAAGTCCACTAAAAAAGTGGGAAAAATAAGTAGTTACTGTTCCCTATGAATATTGTTGATCAGTGTCATGAATTATGCATGTTATTCCTCCTGGGTCCAGTGTCCTCTGGCATTTCTTAAGCAGTAGCTCAATATTTTCTACCACTCTGATAAATCATTCAATAGAGAAAGGGTAAGTCCTGGTTCTTGAGCCACTGTTCAGAGGCACTGACTGATGTGGTTTGTCAAACAGCTTAGTTTTACATTCCGCAGCTGAAAGTCTGACATCCAAGTCTTTACAGTCCACCAAGGTCACAGGGACACAAGAGTTGTGAAGTCTGCTTTCAGTTTCTTGGATGCTGAAAAATGGCTTGAAATTCAGCAGGAAAATTTCTGCTTCTGTAGAGGCAAGGGTTTCTCTGATGTTTTTTATCTTTTTCATTACAGAGATATGAGATAACAATGGTGTCCCAAGGAGATGGTATTTCTTTCTTTAAGGAGAATTAGAGGTCAGATATTTCTATAACGTTCACAATATCTACGATAAAAACTATTCAATGAAAATAACCTGGGGTTTCCTTTTTAGAACTTAATTTATTCTATGCAGCTCTTCCATGAATGTCATGAAAAAGACTGTGTAAAACTGATGGAAGACTTCCACTCTTCACAGATTATGGGTTAACTAAATAATGCTTTAAAGAAAAATAGTGTGGTTTCATTTCAAAATGAGTGGTTGCAACTGAACTCTAAGCAATAACAGTTTATTCCCACTGCTGTACAGTACAACTTCTATTAAATTCCCAAAGCTAAGTGAAATAACAAAGTAACCATGTTAAACACGTCTTTTCCCCTTAAATGATTTTTTCCTCCATGCTCAGCAAGATCATGTAGCAGATCATAATGGAAACCATGCAAAGGCATATGGAAAGTAAGGAGGTGATTTGTGACAGCCAATATGGCTTCATGAAGAGCAAATTATGCCTGAAGAATGTGTTGGTTTTCTAAAAAGGACCTGCAGCATGGTGAATGAGGGAAGAGCAACTTATGTTATCTGCCTGTTCTTGCGCAAAGCATTCAACACTGTTCAGCATAACCTCTTCATCTCTAAGCTGGAGAGATGTGGATCTGACAGAAGGACCACTCGATGGAAAAGGAACTGGCTGAAGGTTGCACTTAAAGGGCTGTGGTCAGTGACCCAGTGTCTGAGTGGAGAGCAGTGACAAATGGCATTTTTCAGAGGCTGGAGTTCTTACAGGTGCTGTTTACTGTCTTTGTCAGCGACATGCATTGAGGCATTCAGCACACTCTTAGAGAGCTTGTGGGTGATATGCAGCTCTGGGGTGCATCCAGAGGTTGGAGGGAAGGAGTGCTATGCAGAAAGATCAGGACACACTTGAGAGGAGGGCCCATGAAAAATATCATGAAGGGCAACAAGACCAAGTTCAAGGTCCTGCATCTGACTGGAAAAATCACAAGCACAAATACAGAATGGGCAATGAGAGGATTGAAAGAAACTCTGTGGAGAAGGACTTGAGGATACTGGTGAATTAAATAATGAATATGACTGAGCAATGTGCACTTGCAGTCCATAAAGTCAGCTGTGTCCTGGGTTGCACTCAAAGCAGTGTTGCCAGGAGGGTCAGAGAGGAGATTTTGCTCCCCTGCTCTGCTCTCATGAGACCCCATCGGTAATGTGTCACGGACATATTTTATGAAAAATCATTTTCCTAGGATTTTTCTCCTGAGAGGCTGAGAGGCCTCAGAAATGAAAAGTAAACAATAATTATCTGCTGCTGTTAAATGTAACAGGTGCATCTTGGATTGGTCTGATGTGGTTGTTTTTAATGGCCAATCACAGTCCAGCTGTCTCGGACTCTCTGGACAGTCACAAGACTTTATTATCTTTCCTTTCCTTTCCTTTCCTTTCCTTTCCTTTCCTTTCCTTTCCTTTCCTTTCCTTTCCTTTCCTTTCCTTTCCTTTCCTTTCCTTTCCTTTCCTTTCCTTTCCTTTCCTTTCCTTTCCTTTCCTTTCCTTTCCTTTCCTTTCCTTTCCTTTCCTTTCCTTTCCTTTCCTTTCCTTTCCTTTCCTTTCCTTTCCTTTCCTTTCCTTTCCTTTCCTTTCCTTTCCTTTTTTCTGATGAAATCCTTTCTTCTATTATTTTAGTATAGTTCTAATATATCACTTTCTTTTAATATAATATATATCATAAAATAATAAATCAGCCTTCTGAAACATGGAGTCAAGATTCTCATCTCTTCCCTCATCCTGTGATTCCTGCAAACACCACCACATTAGTGCTGTGTCCAGCCCTGCAGTCCCCAGGACAGGAAGGACAAGGATTTGCTGGAGCAAGTCAAGACAAGGAACACAAAAACGATCAGAGGGCAGGAACACCTCTCCTATGAAGACAGACAAGAGAGTTCAACCTGGAGAGGCTTCTTCTGAAGCCTCCAGGGTGAACTTATGGCAACCTTTCAGTACCTAAAGGGGCTATATGAGGGCAGGAGAGGGACTTTTGACAAGAGCATGTAGTGATAGGACAAGGAAAAGGCTTTAAACTGAAAGAGGGCAGTTTCAAATTAGATATTAGGGGTAAATTCTTTACTGTGAAGCACTGTCACAGGTTGCCCAGAGAGGTTGTATGTGCCCCATCCCTGGAAGTGTTCAAGGTCAGGTTGGATGGGTATTTGAACCACCTGGTCCAGTGGATGGTGTAACGAGGCCATCTTTAAAGTCCCTTCTGAATCAAAGCATTCTATGATTATACAATTCTATTATATAGAAAGCCATTATGTTCTGTATTTTATTTGAGGTACAGAGAGATGATATGTAGGATATTCAAAACACACAATTCAAATGCAGAATCATGAGCATTCATGGCAGATAGAAATGGAAGTTTTACCTTTTTTCTGTCAGGGACCAAAGATGAGTCCTGTGCCCTGTATATCTACCCAACTGAATGCCACAAAGAACATTTAACAGATGTGGTTAAAATGCTCATGAAAGCTCTCTAAAAAATGCATCTGACTAATACAAAATCTTTATTTCCAGGTCTCAAAGAGCATAAAACACATTCCATTCTTAGAAAAATTAATGCAGATGGAAAAAAATTCAAAACGCACGAATCAATGTCAGAACTAAAATCTTAATCCTTGGAGCATTCTGATAAATGCAAACAGATCCAAGGATCCTGCAAGAAGATAAAATTAGCAAACAGAAATTATAATTTATGGCTGCAAGTAATGTGGAATATGTGTCAGCTCTTTCTTGCCTAAAATAATTGAATAAGAAACGAGGGAAAATACTTGTCTTTTTAATGTTGGAAGAGTAATAGGTGAGAAGTTAAATCTCTCCATAAGGCCATCACTTCATTTCCAATACCTTGCATGCAATAGTAGATTTACTTCAAGAGAGCAAGAGCTTCCACAGCTACCTAAAGCAGAGTAGTCCCGCAAGCATCATGTATAAAACACATTTGACAAAACCATTCTATGCCACTGTTACTGATATCTTTGTTAGGCCTTTGTCTTGGCGCTTATTTCCTATTTTTATATCCAGCTGGGCAAGGAGCTTGACACACTAACACCTTCTCAATATATTACATGGCTGCTTGTTAGTACTCAGTAGGAAGCTGATCATAAAGAATCCCAATTCTATTCTTGGCTCTCTGAGAGATGCATGCTGTGTGCTGCCTGGGGAACTGAATAGTCCAAACTGATGTAGTTACCCTAACAAGCAAGACAGAAAAGGAAATAAATTGGGGTCTGACATATTGGCATGTTGGCCCTGAATTCTTAGTCTGACTATGTGAATCCCCTTTTATATCATCTGTAGTTCAAAAGCTTCCTTCTAAACTGCCATCTATGTTAGGTTCATGACCTTGTTTAGTAATAATAGCAGAAAAATAGACAGGGATTTTAACAGCAGTTAGGAGTGATATTTGTTTTCTTCTTATCTATTTCTAGACAATATAGGAATTTTTTGCTGAAAGTCTCTCTTTTCCCCTTAGATTTTTGTCTTCACTGGTTTTTTTTAATATGAAATTTGTCCTCGTAATTGGATGGTATCATTCACACAGCAACAGACCTGTCATAAAATAAAGTTCTATGTATGTGTGTTGTCTGGGAATACATTTTCCTCTGTATCTTAATGGTGCTGAAGACTCTCTCAAGAGTTATCTCCAGACACTGTCACCCTAGGACTGAGTAGAAAAGAAGCAATGAAGACCAAGAACATTTATTTCCCTTCCAGAAGGATACAAAGAGAAACAGTCCCAGGGAAAGCCTGTCAAAAGACCATTATTATATTCTTTTTATTCCCCTGTCCATTTCTCAAGCCACTTTAACACATTTTGTTCATGCTCAAAGTTTTCAAACAGGAGATTTGGGCTTTGTTATTGCATGAGTTCTCAAAGACATAGCTGAAGTTAAACCAAGCTCTGCAGCATGACCAGACATGAAACAGACATGTGGCACTGCACCAATGCACAGATAATTTTTGCTCACACAAAAGGATTGCAGGGCTGGAGGTAAGTCTAGCTCACACATCAGCAATTAGCTTTCACAGCATTTAGAAGGTACCTTACTCACAGAACAAGTAAACCAACACAGCTATATTCAAGTCAGTTTTGTGACAGGTTGATGCAGAAAGTAGTTAACATGTGGATGTAATATCAATAAAACAGTAATATCACTAAAACAAGGGATAAAGTATCCCAGAAAAAGGGATTGTATATCCAGAAAAAGGCATCAGATTGATGAAGGCTGATTTCATGGCTATATGAGCTCCTCTGCTCCTATTAGCATATGAGCTGCTTAGCAGAAACACCTGACAGTTTCCTAGTTTAGTTCAGTGTATGTAGTAAAGAGATTTTAAAAAGATCTCATGTGAGTGATGGATTAGTTACATTTCTTTTGCCATCTAAGACCACATGTTTGGTTAAGATCTACCAGCAGAGAAGATAGAAAGGAACAGACAGATACTCCTACCCCATCTGTCGCACTATCCAAGAACTACTTGCTTGGGTTTGCTTTAATTTATTTAATCCATTGATTAATATAATTTCATAACTGAAAAAAAAACCAAAAAAAAAACAGCCTTGACTTTCATGGAAGGATATTAGCCAACACTTTTGTGTTCATTTGTAGTTTTTTGCTGAGATTGAAGGGAAGAATATCCACTCTCTATTACCAGCAACTATTTTAAATCTCCTATGGTACCTCTTCAGAGCAAAATCATCTAATAGCCCATGACTTGACTGATAGACAATTAGACCAACAATGTGGGCAAATTTTACTGTTGAAATAATTTTTTTCTCTTGAAAATAGATCAGCTTTTTTTTCTCTGTCAAAGCACTTATTGGTATAATAAAGAAAAATAAATGCCCCTTACTTTCAGAGCAAACATAACCCTATATGGTATTTTTACTGACACTCAACTTCAAGTAAAATTTACTCTTAGTAAAGAAAATTGGAAGCAGGACATTAAGTTGAAGGTACTTGTAAAAGTACAGACAGAAAAGAATGTTTAATGATACTATCCCTGGTGTCAGAGCAAGCAACCAGTGAATCATATTTTCAGTTTAATCTTTCCATGTAGTGGACATGCATCAATACTGAAGATAGCCCCTTGCAATCCAGATATGGGGACAAGGCTTCCCTTGTCACCTTCTGGATCTTTTGTCAGTATGTGTCTCTGCGTTGAAAATTGATCAAACCATTTACCATTTACAAGGCATTTTCTAAACAAAACACATCACAAAGTCCTACAGAATGAAAGAAAGAGAACAGAAATGTTAGTTACAGATTAAATCATCAGAGGACTGTTGAATAGTGTGAAAAAGCACTGGAAGAGTGAGATGAAGGCCTTAATTCAGCTACTTGGAGACACGTAACAGGGAAAAAAGGAGGACACTGAGTAGATCAGGTGTACTTCTGGGGTTAGGAAACCAGCCTGCAAACATAGGGAAGGAACTTGCTATGATTTGGACATTCACAAGAAGGGCACTGAAGACACAGCTAGAGAAGTAGTTCTGATTTCAGTTTTGATTTGATTGTGGTTTGAGCACAAATGCACAGAAGGAGATCACAGCCACTTCCTGAGTAATTGGGCTGTTTTGAAACAGCAATTGAGGAGGTATCCCAAACCATTTAGAGTGGAAGTATCCATGGAAGAGGAGAACACAGTGTTTTTAAAATGTCCTCTTCAAGTTCATCATCTGACAATCTCTTCAGTCAGACTGGATGTTTGGTATTCATGTATGGTAAGATGGCACCATGTGCTTTGCTTGTTTCAGAGCCCTGAAATGTGGCATGAATTGGTGCTGCTGAGAGATGGACAACTGTGTAGTTACTCTTGAGGAAGAAGAGATGAGGAAAGGGCATCTTTCATCTAAGATCTGTTGTCTTTTCATGACAACTTGTTCAGGTAGCAAAATTAACAGCAAGGCTACCTACCCTCAGAGACCTGTAACTCTCTCAGTCCATTTTCTCTGCTTTCCACCTTCTGTGGGACAACCAGTTCTAAAGAGAATTGAACCAGCTCTGCTTAATCTAAAACATCCCTTCCCTAGCTGCCTTATTTTGATGCAATGCTAGCACATCTTTCTCTTTCCCCTCCTGCTTTGCAGGAAACCCTGAGCACTCTTGCTAATTAAATACTCTGCAGGAAACATGCAGAGAAGAAACAGACTGGAGCAACAGGCAAGCAATCTGGCACAGCTTCAAAGCCACCAACTTGATGGATGTGTGCATCAGCAATTTGAGCAGCCTGTTCCTTGTCTAAGTGATGGTGACCCATGAAAGAAGGTTGCAGGAGTCAGCTATTGCCCCATGTGCTGTGTGGCATCTGGGGGAAACTGCCTGAACTCAATTTGGAATCTTGTATAACCTAAGAATCAATACTATTCTCTTTTCTTTCTTTCCCATCCTTTTTATTTTTCCCAAATGTCATTTTCACCACGGCTTTCTGAAGTAAACAGTAAGTGTACAGACATTCTAGGAAAGATATGTGTGGATTCAGATCATTTGGGTCATGATCACATTAAGATTCATACAAAATCCATTAGCAGAAACTAGTTCACAAAATTCTGTTTCTCATCTGACTAAGGTTTTGGTTTAAAGTTTTTTAGTGCTGTAGCTCATAATTCCTTCATTAAATGAGTCCAGAAGATTGGGGGGGGGGATACTATTTTCCCTCCATCTTACACATTTCAGCAGATAAATAAGGGAGTTTGATGTCAAACCCCACTAAAATGGGTTTATGTAACTGAAATACCTATCATGACTGAATTGAAAACTTGTTTTCTACTTCACTTTAAAATGAAATATGGTGTCTTAACTGATTGTGTAGAAGACTCAGTTGGAAAGATCATATTTTAAAATTTATTTTACTTTCCTTGTAGTCATGTGTCCTTCTCTCTCCTTTTATCAACCTTAGCTTGTTTCATTTTGTTTTTTCCTTTCTGGAACTGTAAAATTCAAAAACCTTTCTTGTCACAACTATTGCTAAAATCAATATACCTTCATACAATATTTTGGACAGTTAGAGTATTGCAGAAATACTCATACTTTTCAGTCTCAATAGGGCGCTATGGCTGCTGTTTCTCCTAAAAGGAGCCTAACCACATCATTAGGAAATTTATCATAAAATAACTATTAATTGTTTGGCAGTGCTTCAAAGTGTCATATCACTCACACAACACATCCTTAGCACATTCTTGCTTAGTACTGAAATGAAACCTCACAATTTTCAATATTTCCTTGCAGGGCTATGCTACTTTAGTCCTACATGCAGCAAATGCAGTGTTAATATTTTATGCATGGCTGGGTGCAGGCAGGCTTTAACCAGGGAATTCTTCCCTCCAGGTATTTCATAACTCCAGTGGGGAAATACTTTTGTCTAAAATCTCTCCTCCTCTATCATGGAAAACACACAGCCACTGTGCAGCCACCTCTGCACTCACATAGCCTGAGCCCTAGGCATGTCACCCTTCTGTGTTACTGCTGTTATCAACAATTTGATACAATAGAGATTATCTATTTCTGCATGAGTAGTTAATCAAAAAGAAGAAAATTATTCAGATTATACTTTTATGAGAAAGTTTTGAAACAGGACTTCTTAACACGTTCATACTGTTGAAATATTGAACCCAAACCACTCCTTCCTGTGAGCATATGCAGTTTCAACAATTTGTCAAAAAAAATCCAAATGAACCAGGAAAGCATTGAAAATTTGCTTAGAAAGCTCCAACTCTAGACCCAAACACAGATTTTAATGACAGAATCAGTGAATTAGGCCTCAAACTGCAGTTCCTTGGAGGTCTGACTGGCACTTCTAGAGCAGAATCATGAGGAAGCTATTTTCTTCTTATAATTATCTTTCAGGCTGACACATTATATATTTGGATGATTTGATTCTTGGATAAATATCAATAATTCATGCATCTTCTTTTAAATATATCTCAGGTGAGTGTTCTCATTTTGTTGTTTTGGTCCAAAAATGATATACTTGGGGATCAAAGTGGGAACTCTTAAGGCAGCAGTTTTCATCTGCACATGGCAGTTGTGTCCCAGTTCAGGCATTTCATGCTTAAATTGATTTTAAAAATGGACAATGAGTTGGCTTGACAGGGAAGCATCCTCTTGCAGAACAATCTGTGGCACAGGACCACGCCATTATCACCCACCTGTCACATGTGGCAGCTTCTCCTTGGAGCACTCACACTGTGGAAAAATTATCAGCTGAGCCAGCTCTGGCAACTTCCACTGGCTGCTTGAGATGAACCAAAGCTGTGGTTGAAAGAGGTTAATGAGGATTTTTGTAAAGCCTGTCTTTAACCTACAATCTGAGCAAAACTTCCTGACTGTTCAGACACACACAGAGGAGGGTATCTCTCTGAGGCTTACTGTACATATGTGTTTGGGGATGAGCTTTGAAACCACTTTCAATTTCTCTTTTCTCACTGGATTTAGCCTCTGAAGGGCATCTACTCAGCAGGGCACAACATTGGCAGAGCCCTTTCCTGTAGAAGCTGTGTGATTCCGCCAAATCTTTTCCATCAGTGCCCTCATATCACAGTTGGAAACAGCATGAGCCAGCAAAAGCAGGTGTCTGTCAACATGCATCCAGGGTTTTGCCAGGATAACTAAAAGGGGTTTAGCCTGCAGGGCTTCTTCTATACCTCTCTTTCGTGGCCATGCAGGTGCTGATGGATTGGACAGCGGGTCTTGGCAGGGAAAGATTACAGGATCTTCATACCCACCCCCGAGGTTGCCCACAGGATCCATCCTCCAGCTTGTGTCTCAGCTGTTCCTGCAGCAGCTGCTGAGCTACTACATGGTTTGCAGTGCAGCATGCAGAGAAAACTCTCAATCAGCTCTGTGAATTATGATGATTAAGCAGTTGCAGTGTGAAACGGCTGAACTTCCTCTATTGTAAGGATGGAGGGGGAGTCAGTCTCCTTCAAGACAGGGACAAGACCACCAATTCTCAGAGTAAACATCTGGGATGTAGATACTTAATTCATATGGGCACATTTGAACCTTTTAACCTGCATACCCACATCTTCTCCCAGTAGAGAGAATGGATTTCAATAGAGCTAAAAAACAACCTGTGTAAGAGAAGCATCCAATTGGTTTTTGTGCATTTGCCTGCTTAAATACAAAGGATTTCTGATAAATGTTTGAAATCAATGCACCAGCAAGAACCAAGCAGCCTTTGTACCAATGCAGCTGTGAAGCCCTGAGACAGCATGGAAGCAGGCTGACCTCTCTCTCCTTTTGAGCTGGTCCCTCGATGTGCAGCAGCTGCCCTGGCACTATTCAGCTCTGCACTGACATTTTTTTCCCAAGATGTGTCAGTTCCATGAGTAGAGAAATTCAGCAAAATGAGGGCAAGTGTGACCTGTACTTAGCATTATCAATGCAGGGGGGAAAAAACCACAGTAAAAATCTATATTCCAGCACAGAGCAACAAAAGTAGACAGCTGATCTATAGCTGCCATGTGGTTATCATACTGATTAGTCAAACAGAGTGTTCACAGCACTAATACACCCTTAGTTGAAAACATCAGGAGAGATCCAGAGCTTTAGTTTAGAATTAAGTCTTACATGTTATGATAGACAGAACAAGGACAAGCTGCTACAGACTCGACTACATCTTAATCAAGCTCTGAATTAAACACAAGGCTCCATCTTATTACTGTAGTCATCTATTTGTAATTTCAGCAGAGAAGGGAAAGCCACAGAGAGATTTTAAATAACCTTTCTCTTGTTCCTCAAGAGCAAAAGTACTTCCAGCAACGCCGAGGTCTTTGTACAGGTTGTGTTTGCTGTGCACATTTTACAAACAAATGGGCTTGGAAGCCAGTGGAATCTGGGTCAGCTGGGATGCTGTGATCCTTGAAGTAGCTTGTTTGTGCAAACGACTTGTAAAATCTGCATTCTCAAAAGTCAGCCACATTTTCTCATTTACACGCTCTTATTTTTATTTCCTTTTTTTTTTGTTTGTTTGTTTTTTAAGCAACATTTATTTCTACCCTCCTCTGGAGGTTTGTTAAGAGAGAGGCAAAAGTATTTTATTCTTCAGAAAAATATGTTGGAAAATTCAACAGTGCTTCATGTCTCTTGCCAAGCACAGTAATTACACAATCTACAGCAAATATTTAAAGAAAAAGAAACACTTTTTTTCTCACTGCCACCTTTGTTGATGATAATAAAAGAGTGAGACAATATTAAAGAGCTTGAAATGAGAAATACATATGGAGAAATTGAAAAATGAATTAGCACAAAATTGTCTGCCCACAGGATATCTCATTTATTTAAGGGAGAAAATCTCCCATTTTGGAGGAAATGTTTTTAGGAATAATTATGGATTAAAGCTGTTTTATTGTTTTTCTCTTGTTATATTTAAAGCTGTTTTATTATTTTTATCTTGTTATCTAAAAAAACTCACCCTAAAATAGGCAGGTGGAATTGATGGAATGTCTTGGTTGTCTTTTTTTTGGATTAATTCCCAAGGAATATAAATACCTTTAATGCGTCACACTTTTGATTATTTCTCTAACAATATTTCCCAGTCAACAGAAGAAATTTATCCAGCATTTTGGAAAGGGAGAACACAATTGATCATACTGGGGATAGTTTTGTATATTTTTTTATTCCTTGGTAAGACATTGTCTATTTTTCCTCAAAGAATACCCCTTTGCTGGATGGCTGTGTAATGAAAGTTATATTTATTAGTCCCTTAAGGCATTAGGTCAGAAAAAAGCCTAAATCCAGAGCCCTCTCTGACACATCCCTGCATTTCCAGACTACTGCTGTCTCTGAGTTGCCAGTGACTGAATTACCCACCGACCCCTTAGAAACTGACCTCAAATGCTGTCCTCATCTGCGCAGGACAAGGCTGAGACCTGCTGCAAGGGTCAGTGGAACAGATGGAGGCAGAAAAGGCTGGCTGTCATTCCCTGTCCTACAGCTGTCCCCACAGGTGACAGTCATAGTACGGTCATTTCTGCTGGAGTTCCTTCAATTGTCCTAAAGCCTCGAGGGTGCCTAAGTTTCATTCAAGTAAAGTCCTCAAGTGAAGGCAATAATATACAGATGTTACTATATCCATTTTTCTTTCTGCCTCATTGTTTTTCAAGGTTGGTGAGGAGGAATATACTTATTCTAGGAATTCTACTTATTTGATTAACTAGAGGAGTAATCCAGGGGTGTGCTAGTCCTTTTTGCAATGTATAGGGACTATGTGAGTCCTATGAACATCCACCTTCTCTTTCAACATCTTCATAGTGCTTCACTGACCTCACTTAACATCCTCCCAAATTCGTATGGATGTTAAAACATATCTTGAATTTTCATTTTTAATTTCTTTCTTTTCCTCATTTTAGATCATTACTCCTAGTTTAACCACCTTAGGTTTTTTCACCCACTCTATCATATTATTTCCTCTAAATATGTTTTCTTTCTGGCAGTTATCAGAAACCTTCATAACCGTGTGATTTTCTCTGAGCAGCATTAGTATTCCAATAGAAAAGGATAATCAGAGACTGTCTGTGTCAGTGCAATTTACATCTACTTAAAAATAGCCTTATTTAATCTCTGGTAAAATGCACTTTATTTTCTTTCAGTATGGAACTTCTTAAATGGAAATCATGATTTCCACAAGTGAAGGTTTTGTGCTTTATAAAAATTTGTGGTGTGTCAATTAAAAGATAATCAAGAAATCCAATCTGTGGCAGTGCAGTTTCAAGTCTAAATGAAGGAAAGAGTGACAATTAACAAAAACAGACACATAATAGAGCTCTGCTCTTCAATGAGCTACCACATGCCAACTGAGCGTCAGTCAAGGTAGGAAGCTGTCCAAATCTATCAACAGGTGGGATCACTTATGCAAACCTCAGCAAGGAGAGATATGAATTTCAGGAATCTCAGGTACCAGACTATTTCTCTCCATGACACTGTAAGTCTCTACTAGACATCAGGCTCTGCCTCAGGAGTCACAGGTGTCTGTGTTGGCAGAGACAGATTCCCTTCCTGCAGGTAACAGCCAGCTGAGGATGGATGTATTTACCAAAGCTATCAGGGATATTGCTCCTTTCCATTCCATTTCTCTCTGACATTACCAAACTAGATAAAACCTTTTAGTGTATATGTCCGAATATTCTGGAGCTTCATGCATACTGATAGGACAAGGGGAAACAAAATTAAACTAAAAAAGCTGAGATTTAGACTACATGTAAGGAAGAATTTTTTACTGGGAGGGTAGTGAGGCACTGGAACAGGGTGCCCAGAGAAGCTGTGAAAGCCCAATCTCTGGAAGTGTTCAAGGCCAGGTTGGATGGGGCTCAGAGTAATCTGGTCTAGTGCAAATTGTCCCTGCCCATGGCAGAGTGATTGGAATTGGATGATTTTTAAGATCCCTTCCAACCAAAACATTATATGATTCTGTGATCACATGGATAAATGAATGAACCTAAGTTTGGCCAAAAAACTATCGTTCATTCAGTGAAATTTCTACATGTAGCTAAGGATTTTTGTTTGCCATTCCTTCAAGGCAATTTCTGGGGTTAGGGTCATGACTCACAGCAAAGCAAATAACCCTGAATGGAGCTTATATTTCTCTGGAAATAAAATACTTTTGTCTTCCTACAAAATGTAGAACTCTAAAATGGTATGCTTCTCTCCTTGTCTGGATATTGCTTGTCCAGAACAACTACCATTTTAAACTTGGAAACAGAATGCTCACAAGATTGTAATTATCAGTTACATGGCTTATCAATTGCTGCTTTTCTCTTTTTTTTCCTTTTCCTAATCTTCCAAAACTGATTAAAGCCTTTCATTTCTGTTTGTTTTCCATCAACATTTTGATGAGGTCGTAGCAGATGAAAAAATTCTTTAATTATTATAACTTTTGCATCAACACAAAGGAAAAGATGGGAGGCTCTGTCTTTTTTTTTTTCTGAGGGTGGAGCTGAGATTTGTAGGAAGGAATTTCCTGCCCATAGTCCCGATACACCATCTCACATCATATGTAAGTACTATCTTGCATTCAAGGTATTTAAGGGTTGTTTTTCAGTCTCTGTTTTCTTCCTCAATACGGGATTCAGCACATCAGGATGAACATCAGTGAGAACAGGATGCTGCTCCTAAAACCCTGCTCTATTTATTTTGCCAGCTCTACTTTTCTTCCCTACAAGGCTTTGGGAGTGTTGCTGGGTGAGTGCACACAGCACTGGCTGTTTGCCTGGTCCTTGGCCACCTCCAGACTGGGTCAAGGCACCATGCCACAGGACCAAAACCAAGGTGTGCAGACACTGTGATGGGTATCAGTGGGAATGAGAGGGGGATCAGGACAGACACGCTGGGTGGCTCCCAGGTGCCATCGGATTAATCTCTGTACTATCGATCACTGATTGCCAGACTGTGTCATCCATCTTCCTCTTCTCACCCTTGAGGGGAAATCATTCAAAGGAGACTTATTAAGGCCAAAGAAAATGTATGTTGACTCAAGGAGAGGCAACACAGAATAATTGCTCAGGACCTGACATTTTAAATGCTTCTTCTTACTCTGTTTTTAATGCTCCTTCATTTGGGGGAGAAGTTGTTATAAAGTAGTTGCTTGTGACAGTAATTGGAACTGCATACAGTGTTCATTAAGGCCTAAACAAGGATGAAGAGGATGATCATGAGGACATATATAATTGATGGTGCTGCATTAAGTGTTATAGAGCAATTCTAATTAGAAAACATCCCAGGTCTTCTATCAATCATTCGTCTCTCATTCACCTTTTCTATTTTGATCCCCACACACATTACTCACACAGCCTGAAGCAGGTCCCTTGCTGCATTTTCTGCACAGCCCTGATGGTGGTTGTTGGGAATATGCCTCAAGAGGAAAAAAACCTCAACAAGAGGTGCAGCACAGGCTGCAATACCAAATATCTTGGTTCTGCAAGGCTCACTACACACACTCATCATTTGAATAACTAATGTGTATGGTTCTACTACATTTGCCCATTAATGAATGGGAGAAATGCATTTCAAAAACAACATTTTCCAATTATATCTCAAGTTACTGTTGGGAATGGGGCTTTAGGTAGCTTTTGAGGTATGACCTTTGCATGTGCTGGTGTGCATAACAATAAGCAGACTTGCAAGGAATTCAGAAATTTTCCAATGTCTTTTGCTACAAAATTTTTAAAAAATGAAAATTCAGTTTTGGGGGGAAGAAAAGATAAAAAGGGAATTTTTATGGGTTTTTTTTCCACAATGGAAGCAAAATATTTTATACTTTAAGTTTTTAAAAGCTGATTTAAAAATAAAAATACAAAAATCCATATTAATAAAATGATTTTTTTATTTTCATAATAAATGTTTTATTGTCACTTTATTAACAACTTGTCAACATTTATAAGAAACAACCCTAAAGCAAGCAGGCATAATAAAAAAATTATTGAGAGTTTTGATGAAGTTTTTCTGTCTAGCTGTGCTTCTGTCATCCTCTGCTATCAAGCAGCTAGAGCTGCCTGAGAAACAATACAAGCTTTGAGAAAGGCCTGAGAGCAGCCCAGCACTTTGTAGTGGCTGCTGAGCAGTCACTGAACATCAGGGGATCTCAGCAGATCCAGACCCTGCTGAAGGATATGAAAAGTTCCCCAGTAATTGTATCTGGCTTTGATCAAAAGGCAATGCTAAACAGGCATAAAATTAAATAACAATATTTAAAAAAAATTAAAAAAAATGAAAGCCAGATTTGTCAAAGTCATCACTCTTAAATAATTTCCATAATCCATCATTAAATAAGTCACACTTTGGCACTGAAGCACCATTATAAAGGAAGACTCATCAAATAAATTTTTCTATGATGATTGTCAAAAAATAGAAGATTGATGTTACTGTAATCCAAATAAAAATCTGTAGTTTGCAGTCATCTTAGCCACCTACTGAACCTACTTGTGTAGATCTGATTCCTGATTTCCTCATTCATCCCTGTGCTTCCAGATGGACTCTTTCCTAAGAAATTTACATGATACACTGTGGATGTGTTATGAGCCATGGCAAAAGGTGAGGGTAATCCAGGTTTTTGTTAATAAATCCTTTGGGGTGGATTAGACTCAAACAATACTAAATCATCAATGTTTGTACATGTTACACATTTAGAGTTTATTGTAGAGTGAATTGGTTGCACAGGCAAACAGGTATTGTTATCCATAGTAGCATAACAATATGAAAGCATTAAAATATCACTTAGGAAAACATATGTGAAAGGGAAAGAAAGAATAAGAGCAGAAAGATCTCACCACCCATAGGCCTTGCAGTGAGACTTGGTTGTTGCAACAGAGTCAATACCAGCCTCACAGGATTTTCCTCTTCCCTTATCTTTTCCAGCACCCAGATGTAGCCTGAGGTGGGGTGTGCTCATCCTCAGCACCTGGGCAGTTATTTCCAGTTTGCCCCTTAAATGTTTGAGCCTCAGCACCCCAGTCTCTCTTCTGGTGTGGCCTGTGGATACATTCTTCTCTCCAGACCTGGGACTACTAGACAATAGCATCCCCTTTATCTTGTCTCAAGTTCCTGTCACAGTCCAAATTCCAGTCTGGGGAGTGGTGAACTTCCCTGGTCACAAAGGAACAGTTGTTTCTTTGCAGTTGGCAACAGTGGGCAAAAGCCCTCCCATGATTTTAGAAATGTCTAAGCCATTAATCATTTCAGTCTTTCATGGGATGCCACTGGATTTGAGATGTAGCATGGAACAACAGCTGAATCTGCATCTCAGAATGGGACCATGAGATATCCATACTGCATCACCTGTGAAGCTCCAGTGTGCTAGGGGAGCTAGAGTTTTATTTTTTTACTAATTAAGATAAAATCATCACAGTTCCATTCAAAAAATTCCAACATACTGCTTTGATTTTTCCAAAATCGAAATCTCATGAAAAAGAGGTAGATGAGAAGTTTTTTAAACAGGCAATAGTGAAAAAAGTTTTGTGCATTTTCTTGTTGAAAAAAGGATTAAAATTAATGCATGTTCAATACTGTATTTTTTATTATTATTAGTTTATTTATAATAATGGTCATAGAACATGGGACTGGAATGAAATTCCATGTAGTGTAGTGGCTTGCTTTTTTAGTCACTACGTGAGATGATCCCTGTTATTCAAATCCTCAGCCATCCCAGTTCATTTCTCTTACTCCTCTTAGAAGTGCTTTACTACACTAAACCCCATTATGTTCCCTCTGAGAGGAGGAGACCCCTCTGGGATTATCTACATAAATCATGAAAACTCTTGAAGCTGGTGGCACATGGGGCTAAGGTAGATAAAATTTATGTCTAGGGACATCTAGCTCTAAACTGAAGAAGCAGGATTTCTTCTCTTTGCAGCTCAAGCCACTGCCAGTACAGTGGTGAAAATTGAGAATACAACCTGGACTTTACTACCTGAGGCTGATACCTTAACCGTTTTAGAAAAATATTGTTTTCACTGAAGGATGACTACTATTTTATTTCCCTTAAAGAATGAGGAATTGAACCCTTTTTAGTGTTCTGGGAACCTCTACTGAGTTTATATGGGTTTCACTATTCTGATTGTGCTGTAATGAGATGGCTGGTGATGCCTTCCTTTCCCTGACATGCAATGGCATTCTAGTATTATGGGAAGCCATAATCCTGGCAGTGTGGAAATGTTTGATGAGTCATCAGGGTCCAGTAATGCATTTTCCAGCTGTCTCTCTTGCTGTCTTTCCATCTTTGTTTCTCTTGTTTTATTTTCAGCTTCTAAAGAAAGGGGAATGAGACTTTCAGAATACTGTGTATGACACACTTTGCTTCAAAAAGCTTACAGAGATATATAAAGTCTCTTTACTGACAGATGTTACTATCCTGCCCCAGGCTGCCCTGCAGAAATGGGGGAAATGGGATAGCACGAGGCCTGCTTTTATCCCAAACTGCAGCTGGGAAGCAGTGTTGTTTCAAAGGGAGCTTGCCAGCCACTGAGACATGGTCTGTTTCCAGGCAAGCTTGAAAACAAGCTGGATAATCAAAACTAATCACTGTGGATACTGTTTGGCTCTTTACCCTACCTGTGTGCTCTGCACACACCTGCCCCTGTCCCCTTCTATGGGACAGGATGCCACGTTCCGTGACCATGGGGTCATTGTGACTGTGATGTAACTTCCCCATATCTGAAGGCAGGCAACAACCCAAGATAAAAGCTGTAGGTAGACCAAAAGCCTGATTAGAGACTTCCTAAGCTGCAATACATGATCAGACCATTGGGTGTTTGATAGCTACTGATGGATCTGTAAAAAGATCTAAACCTTTCTGATTTAGATTAATTTTATGATGCTGTGCAGTGGTATCTTCTGGGTATCTTTATTCTGCAGCAGTGAAATATGTTTTTTCTTGGCTCCATCTTTGTGTTCTACTTTTTAGTGAGAGGATGGGAAATTGCTTCTCCCTCCACTTCCTAGGATGGAAGAAAACCCAGAATTGGCAACAAAGGAGAACAGGGAGTGAGAGACCTAGGAAACTCCTGCTGCACCCATATCAGGTCGAGTGGTCCTCACACAAAAATGGATTTTAAACATTCCTTATTTCTGAATGCTTTGAGGAAAGTTGAACTTAAACTCAGTAGTACAAGATTGGAGACAAATTTTGAGTTCCAAGACAAGCCTGTGAAATAGTGGCTTACAGGACTGTGCTGCATAACTAATGAGCAATAAGATATCCTAGGATATTTATGGGACCAAGTCACTTCATGAGATATTCCGTAAATGTCATGTTCCCCTCTAATAGGATTTTCTCTAATCAAAATAATTTCCAGTCTAAACAGAAGCTGAGACTGGGGACCTGGTGGAAGCCACATATGAACAAGAACTAAACACAAAAGGAATAATTAAAGACAAACAGCCTCAGTCACTAAGGTGAGAAGCTCTGGTGCCAGCACAAGTGTTTCAGAATGTTCTAGCATGGTGTACAGGGGGGGTCCAGAACCAGGGGTACCTCACATGGAGCCAAGAGCTGTCAGGAGCCTGTAGCTCACGTGGCAGTGTCCAATGGGAGATGGGCAGGGCCAGAATCAATGGTGGCCAAGGCTCCTGCTCCTATAAAAGCAGCTCCTGGGGAGCAGGGGTAACCTGGAGCACTGCCAGTGGGATGGGCAAACAGGCCGTGGCAGCTCATGCAGGAAGGGCACCATATCCCTGACAGCTCAGCCAGGGAGCCATGGCATCCACTCAGCAGAAATGGTTGGATTTGATGATCTCAGGAGTCTTTTCTACTTTAAAAGATGCTAAGATTCTGTAATTTATTCATTTCACAGTCTAAAAAGAAGTTTTGATTCATTTTACATTTTATATACTCAATTTACTTAGTATTTCTTTTATTCTTTTAAAGGTAACTTCATTAAGAAATAGGAATTATTCTTATATGCTTTCAATTTGCAATAATCACTGAGCTGACTGAGCCCCAACAATAGAATTTGCAAATCAGCCTGTGTCTTACACAGTGGTGAACTTGGGTGTGGGAGGAAAAAATGACACCTGCTTATTTATATTTAACAAATTTTCTGCTTTTTCACCAGCCTACCAAGGATTTTAAAATGCTGGTCCATGGAGACATCATGTGGAAAATAGCAGATGAAGGAGGGGAAAAGTAGTTTAGTTGTTTTGATGACACAGATGGGTTAAATCCTGAACTCAAGGCCAAGGTTTAAATCAAGGTTATAACTGAGTGTATTATAATTACCTAAACTTATTTTCTGTTGGTTTTTGTTTATTGAGTGTTTTTAACCTCTTTCCTTTTATATCTTTAAGCATTTCTTTAGCATTTCAGGACTAACTTCTGATTAAAAGACTAGGTTGACTAGTGGCAAAGGTTCTAGACAAATGAAACAACTTCTTTTTTCTTTTCTTTTCTTTTCTTTTCTTTTCTTTTCTTTTCTTTTCTTTTCTTTTCTTTTCTTTTCTTTTCTTTTCTTTTCTTTTCTTTTCTTTTCTTTTTTTCTTTTCTTTTCTCTTCTCTTCTTTTCTTTTTTTTTTCCCTCTTTTTTTTTTTTTTCATGGAAACCCATGAGTAATTTTCTATTTACCTAACCAGCTCATGTTTCTGGCAGCTAATTAGTGAATTTAATAAAACAATTAATTCTTCTTTCTAAAGATAAATTATATTTCAGAGTCAGGGAAAGCAAAAGTATTTGAGCAGTGAAATGGGACCTGCTGTTTTTAAAACACTAGACTCAAATCCACTTGAAGATACTGCAAAACCAATTCTTGGACATTCCACTGCAATATCACTCTAGACAACAAGTAGGTTATATTTATCTGTATAGACAGCTTAATTTTCTTGACAGAAAATGATTTGACTTCCACTACTTATTAGCCCACCGCTCATTTTGAGAATAGTAATTTCTGTGTGAGCACAGGTAACATAAGTGCTTTTGAAAATGCTGTTGTGTGTATTAGTTTTGTTATTTCAGGGAATATGAATTTTAAATGCAAGTTCCTTAGATTCTATGGCTTTAGTTAAGTTTAGACACCCAAAGAATGGCAACAAAGCTGGTGAAGGATGGAACAAGTCATATGGGGAGTGGGTGAGGGAGCTGAAGTTGTTTAGTCTTGAGAAAAGGAAGCTCAGGGGTGACCTTATCACTCTCTACAATGACCTGAAAGGAGGCTGGAGCCAAGTCAGGGTTGTTGCTTCTCCCAAGTATCAAGTAGTAGTACAAAAGTAAATTGTCTCAAGTTGCTCCAGGGGAGGTTCAGGTAAGAAAAATCTGTTCACTGAAAGAATGATTAAACATTGCTGCTTAGGATGCTTAGGGAAGTGGTTTAGTGGCCATCCCTGGGGATATTTAAGAGATGTGTAGATGTGGCACTTAAGGATGTTGGTTTGTTGGTGGACTTGGCAGCGCTGGTTTAATGGCTGGACTCAATGACCTTAGAGATTTTTCAAACTACCATAAAAATTTCTATGATTGTATAACATACATCTGGTTATCTTTTAATTCAAATGAGAAATAAACTGCCTAAACTCAGTTTTCTTTGCTTTTCTGCATGTTTTGTCTGTCTCCTGAAGGACAGAGTACAACATCTCAAGATCCAGGTAGTATCAGTTCATCACTTAAAATTGTTTTCATCACATTGGCTTATTGCAAAAATCTGACTATCTTAATAGAATGAATTTTAATGAACTTGCCTCAATTTGAAGTAGGCATGTCTGCAGACAACATTTCTGTATCTATATTTTTCATGAAATCATAAAAAATGTGGGGTTTGTTTAGCCATCTGCTAAAATTTCTTTAATTTAAATTGTACGAGCTGTTTTGCATTAAAATCATAAAGGATAGGGAAAAATAATGAAGACATCCTAAAGCTCTGTTAGCATATGCACACTAAACTTCACCTCGTGCTAATGGTCACAACTTTGTTATTTAGTATGCAAATATCATTCAATCAGTGCATAATGGGGTATTTTTTTGGTCAGTTACTTGTCATAGTTCATTGTTTTGATGTGTTGCAATGTCATGCACAGTGAATTAAACTTCAAGAAAGCCAGCGTAGGCCAAATTACAGTGCTGTCCTCTCTCCACACATTTTTCAGCTAATAAAACACAGTCACATTAAAAGAAGGAAAATTATAGAACAAAAATGAAGGAAGAAATTTCCTCTTCTTTCCTTCTTATCACAGTTTTTTCTTCAATAGGGAAAATTGATTAGAGGCTAAGATATATTGGTTTTGCATTGTCATCAAAACAATTGGAAGGTTTATGTTCAGAGCCTGCCAGAGGCCATTTTTGTGCTCTTTAATCCCTCCTTCACTGGGCCATGAAAAAAAGTTCATTACGTACAATTTCTCAGGTTAGAAACTTGCAAATTTTTCTCATATGACGCTTTACGTGTTTGGGAAGAATGTTTGAAGCATCTGCACAGGTGCTTCATTACTGAGTTTCAAGTACTTCCTTATTTTGTTCTTTGTTGTGTAACCTACAAACTACATCCAAACAGGACAAGAATTGGTCCTCAGGTGCACCAAGCCTTACTATTTATGACATTGGCCTTATTGGAATTTCCTTTTCCTGAGTACCTCCTCTAATCTCCATTTCTTATCTAGTCCAATCTTTGTTGGCCCCTATTTTTAGAATGGGATTTTTTTTTTAAGTTTGCACTTGAAAAAGTATTTTGCAGCTACGACTGAATGAGATTCATGTAGACAAGCACTGCTGTGGAGACATCTGCATCCAGTGAAGTCAGTTGGGCTACCCTTGCATTTACTACAAATAAAATCCCTTGGGATTTATAAGTTGAGAATGTATGTTTTGTAATCAATTAAAGTTACAATCAGCTATGGTACACAGTGCAGACACTCACTTGAAATGAACTCTGAGTTTCAGGGTCAGCCAGTGCAGTTGATCTATCACTGGAGGTCCCTCTTATCCTGGCTTTCTTATCCTGGATTTCTATAGGTGTCACTACCCTTTAGTATCCACCAGATGCAACTCTGTGACTGAATTATAATGACCTAGGATGCCTTGTTTCATAATGTACAGGCTGAATCAGAGCACCTAAAGTGGCATGTTGCCCTGGATTTACCCTTCAATATCCTTTTCTGTATTCCACCTACTTAGTCTAAGTAGTAAAAATATTTCAGCAATGCGTTGGTTTTAAGCTGTTGTCTACCATGGCAATATTTCAGTTACCTTAAAAATTCTCCATGCCAGACAATTTTGTTTTTAAAGCTATGTTTTTCATATAATTAAAGTAAAATAATAAAATTACCTAAACCTTTGAGCTCTTCTTGTATGAGACTGGACTTCTCATGTAAGGGTCTGAGATCCCCAGTGGGACTGGATGTGAGATACATTAAGAAAGTTCAGACAAATTTACTGTCTGGAGGAACCCTTTCTTACAATAACTAGTGTGAAGGAAGGGAATCCAGCTCCCCTAACTTCAGAGACTAAAATGAGTTAGGATTGTGGGTGCTTTCATGTCTTTCTGAATTCATCAAGAGATTGTTTATCCAGGAAGTAGGAAATTCCCTAGGATAGCTGAGATCTTTATGGCTGAGATCTCTAAAAATGCATAATATCTTCCACTGACTAAGAGATGAGATCCCAAATTAGGCAATTCTGTTCAGCACCTGAACTGGGGCAGCATAAATCTGGTAAAGATGCAAGCATCATAAATACTTTAAAATTATTTAATCTTTAATTCAGCAAATTCAGACCTGACATATGGAGTTGCAAGGGAAGTCTTATTTCCCTTTAGAAAGCACACTTATTTCTGGAATGTTAAGTACCATGCTTTTCAGAAAGCTCCCCCTTCATTATTGCTCCCTGATTACTTTAATTTATAATTATAATAATGCAATTTTCCTATTAACAGCTCTTTTGATAATAACATCCGTACCAGATGCTGCTTTATCTTCTCCCTGCTTTGTGGAGCTTTCCTTTGTGCTCTAGCACCTTCTATAGATTGTAGATACATTCTTCTGTAGCCTGAATGTTAAGTATAAAAGCCTCATACACTGTTCTTCTCACTGGAATTAACATCAATTCCACAAACATTTCTTTCCAGTTCAGTCAAACTGATACTTCTTACACACATTATGTTTCCTTTTAAGGCTCTTTTGTGAGATTCTCTCCTTGTTACTCAGCATCACAGTAAGGCTGATACCTTTCACACACAAAATGACCTGTCAGGATGTCTTCCTCCTGGGAGGTTTATTTGCTCCTGGAATTCTGTTCTTTCAATTTTGTCTAAACCAAACCAAGTCTGCATTTGTAATTTCTGCCTCAAAAAGAAATGAGTGAGCTCTTCCAGAAGCACTTCTCAAAACAGAAACAATTTAATCCTTGGGTTTTCACCATTTTCTCATCATTCTCACTGGGACAGAGGGGAAAGAGCCTATTTACAAGGTATAGGCTGATAGGCTGATTTTCACTGTAAATATTTTACCATGATGAAGGAAGCAGCTGCCTCTACTATTCAGAAAGCCAGGAGTGCTTATGTTACATCCTGTCTTGCTTTTAAGTGAGTTGTTTCATCATAAAATACACGTGTTTCATCATTTTCCCCCTCTCATGTTATTTTTTGGGGGCTTCCTGACTGCTACTGTAATACAAATAAAGTTATGTGACTAAACCGTAAGTGCCTCTATTTCAATACAGGTCATTCAGAAATGTTGCACTTTATTCCAAAAGCAATTGTGGGGATGTAAACTCCTAATGCAATCAAACATTTTATGAAGCCGTGGGGGGGTCTCAATAGCAGAGCGTTGGTTTGAGACCTCTATCCCAGGAAAGGACAGAGTCCCGGAGTCCAGCTCGCTTGGACCCAAGCAATGGGGGAGCCTTCCAGCCAGCAGAGTGATAACAGCTCTGTATAGTGATAATCAGCTCTTTAGGATTTCAGCTGCTGCTAGGCTTGGCTTCCCCGGGCATAGGCTTCAGGCAGATGGAGAGAGAGGAGAAGGGAGACGCCGGCTGTTCCACAGAGATGGTTTATTCGGGAGGACGTGAAAGGACCCGGTTCTTCTTCTTCTGAGTTAGTAGGGTACAATAAGCTACTTTTATACCCTTGGCCAGGCTCCAAACTTGACCAATGGGCAAAGGTTAGAAGGTTTACAAGTGACCAATTACTATTGGGTTAACCCCTACTGGGTTAACAAGACTTTTTCCTTATAAGGGTACAAAGATACGTTGCGAGTCTGGGGTCAGAACACGTCTCTGCTGCTGTGTCAGCATTCTTATTGTTAAAGCCTCCACGGTGCTTTGGGAAGTCTTGTGGCATTTACTACAAACATTCAAGAGGGGTCTTCATCCTCTGGAGGAGTTTGAAGCTGTTGTTTTGTTTCTCACTAGCAGTAGACAGATTGCATTTATTTTAGAAGCTGGATTTCTTCCATTCCATTACTCTACATGTCTCTCTGGATCTGGCTCCAGAAATCTTTGTAAGGTCCAAGTACCTGCTGTTGTGTTTATAGACACTAACAGAATTTGGAGTACAGACAGTGAGAAACACCAGGTGAAAATTAAACCAACTCTCACGTCCTAAGGGATTCTTCATTATAAAATGTAATATCTTTCTAGCTAAATTAACCAGATAAAGCACATTCCTTCAACTCAATTTTATTTCAAAGAGGAATTGTGAAAAGATTGGTTTGCTAACATGTGGATATCAGACCAGCTTGGAATTGTAATGAACGAAAAGCAAAGCAGCCTAGCTGAGAAAGGTCACTGGACTTCAGAGCTGGGGCTTTAGATGAACAGCATATGAATTTGGAAATTTAGCAGTGTTCCCTGCTTGCTGGAATCAGGTTAAAATGTTTTTACTGCAACTTGCATCACCAGCCACTGGCATGTTGCACCCTGGAAAGCATGTCTTCCCATTTCATAGAGCCTGCTGTGAGAATTCCCTGTTCCTTCAGTACTATTATGCAATGTTCTGTTGCTCTTGGTCATGGCAAAATGATTTCTAGGAGAAAAAGAAGGAAAATCTTTAATTACATATGTCTACTGTGCAATTTCACAGTATTTTTCCATGCTGAAATATAATAGCTAAAGACCAAGTGATAAATCATAGTGGAATCATATGCTTAGAAATGTGTGGTACCATTGAAACCCTAGAAACATGATGTCAGCTCATTTTGCCCAATCTCTTTTTTAAAAATCCCTCAATGGAGATTTTCATGGAGGCAGAACAGTCAGGACATCCAAATTAAGTTTTCATTTGGGTCTTTCATTTTGAAATGACTGCCTTGTTTTGCCTTTGTTTTATTATTTGAGGTGATCATGTATTGCAGTAAGAAGTAAATTTTCAGAGTCCCTCTCAACACAAAAACCCTTCAGTTTTGTTGACATGAAATATTTCAAAACAGAAGGAAAAGATTCCTGTCAGTTTTTTTTTCCCTTGGAGAACCTTCAAATATGTTCCAGTTCAGAAGAAAGCCAAGTATCAAAATCCTAAAATTTTTTAGAAAGTCCAAAGGTATTGTCTGAAATCTGTACTGCTACTCAGGACCACATTTCTGCAGCCAGCACAGGCTCAGCACCTAGGACTAGTCTCTGGGTCTAAGATATCTGGCATTAGCTATGTCATTGATTTCCTTGGTAAGTGAGACTAGTCATTTGCTCTCTCTCTATTTCACTGTCCTTATCTACAGAAAGGGAAAAAATTATACTGACCTTTTTTGTCAAGTGTTTTGAAAAGTGTTGAGGAGAAGGGCACGGCATTCATCTGCTCTCGGCCTCTCCAGAGATTTTGCAGCACAAATGGAATGCATTCAAAGGGCCTCAGTCAGGAGCAAGGTTTGCCAAAGCAGAGAAAGCTGTCTGGAAAACAGAAACTGAAGGGAATAATAAGAGTACATCAAAAAAGAAGTACATGATCCCAAGTAGAAAAGATTTCAAGATGTCCACAGACATTTTAAAAGTTTCATAGAGGGTTTTCAAAGGCCTCCTAGGAAATCTACTTACATTTAGAAAGGTGAATATCATAAGAATAGTGAAAGGGAAAAGCCAAGTGTCTGAAAGACCTATATGAGGATTACAGCCTGGAACTCTTTATCTGGAGTTCAGGGTGAAAAGCTTTGACCCAAATGATAGCTGGTCCTTTTTGCTGAATGGGAAACTACAAGTCTTTTCTAACTCTGCATTTCATACTGGCTGTGCTAGTTGAGGTGCTGTATATCAAACTTTTTATAAGGACCCCCAAATTGCCCTGCATGCTAAAGGTTTCTCCTTGCCCAACTGAGAACACTAATGGATATCTGAAAACCCCTAATGATAAAAGAAATAGCAGTAATATCAATAGTAGTAGCAGTAATAAGACCTTGAGCACAATGAGAGACAAATTAGACAATAAGAATGAAGTAATATTTTTAGGACATTAAAAAATGAGTTCTCCAGAGCAGATATACTCCCTATACTCCCTACCTCTAACTATCTATAGATATGAATTAAGTATCTCCTTCTGTAGAAAAAGTAACTGCCCTGGCACCCTTAAGCAATAAAGAGGGTTTATTGCTGGTTCTTGTTATACAAGAACTAGGAAGGTCCCAGCAAAATTGTTAGAAAACATGCTAAAACTAAATCAGAACTCTCTTCCTCATCCCACCAATCACAAAATTAAATGTGAAACTCATTGCCACAGGATGTTATAAAGATAAGAGGTTATAAAGAGGCTTTAAAAAGCACAGGAATCTTCCTGAAGGATGAGTCCAGCAGGGACAATTAAATAGGATGGTCCAGAAGCAGGCTTCAGCTCAAAGAGTCGGCAAATTTCAAAAAATCTCATTATCCATTTTAAAGTAATTTCTTACTAAACCATTACTGTCTGATCCATTTTAAGCTATTTGCATGTTGAATCTGATGCAGTACCTGAGCTGCAACTGAAAGTGAATATAAGTTTGGACTGTTTTTTATTTTAGACCTTATGAAGCAGTATGATCAGCAACAAAAGAGAAAATCACACTTGGAAAAGACCCAGGAGTTGCTCAAGGTAGACACTGGCACAGTATGTTATGTTGTGCAGTACCTATGAATAGCTTCTTATTTTTATAGTCACAGTAAGGTGCAGTATGTGTCACCTCTGATATTTAATGAACCCAGAATTCCAGGAAATGGAAGTAAAAAGCTAGACCTTGTAAATGTATCTTTAAAGATGACTCAGGCAATTAATCTTTTCTATTACGGAAATCACCTTTTCTCAGCTTTTATGCTCACTAACAATATATCCATAATATTATGCTACATAACAGGTTGTCTTAAATAGTGGAATATCCTCACATAGGTAGAGGGAGCTGATATTTAATCTTCAGGGAAAGAAAAGGAGAAACTCTTAGGGGGGACAAATGGTTGTGCCTGTAGGTTAGGCAAACAAGGAAGAGTTCTTCAAGTGTGCAACCTCTGTGGATGAGGAACGTAACTGATCTCTATTTTTGGTGAGGGGGCAGGGGTATGGTTCTGTACTGTTTTATTTTACTCCTGCTTGGCAGAAACCTTGCTGAAATTTCACTACTCTCTTGCCTTCCTTTTGTCCCTTCCTTGCACATCTTTCTTACACTACTTGTGGGCCTTAGGGGAGGTTGGATGACAGTAATGCCCCTTCACTTAAATCCAGGGCTCATGAGCCTAGCTTACTCAAGTCTTAGCATCAACTGCAAGCTGACCCAAGTGCTAATGGGATCCAATACCCAGCCACCTGCTCCTGGGTGTGTGCCAGCCATTGTACACTTGGAGGTACTGTGCATTTAAATGGGTTTCCTTCCTTCATTTTCCACTTTGAGCAAATTGACAATGTTTGCATGCAACTACATGTATATGGATGGCAATAAGGTCCCAGTTTCAAAAACTATTTGAGTTTGAATATTTGAACCCCATGGAGGTCTATAAAGAGCAGGGAAGAGTTTTTGGTTGGTTGCGTTGGTTTTCTGCCTGCTCCTTTGGGTAGAGTACCTTAACCATCACCAGGGAGAGGGAATTTCACACCAACATATCCCAGGCTCTAGTGTGCAGTTGGATAGGCATTAGTCCTTCTGTTAGCCAGATACACTCCCTGAAATGACACAGTTTGCTCATTTTCATCTTTAACCCCACTCACCTTCAGTCCTGAAGGAGACAAGATCAGTAATAAAATAAACCAACTTTAACAAGCAAGATTCATGGTCAGATTGTTACCTGCAAAACTGCAAATGTTACAATCAATAGAATGTAACTGCAATCTTCAAGTAAATTTTACAGTTGAATATTTTTCCACTTGCTTAGTTTTTATTAGATTTTATTACCTTTGAATTCCTAAGTTTTTATTATGAATCCATTATGCAGTTGCAGAAGTATTCTGCTTTCAGGCTTCCCCAGGTCTGCACATTCATCTTAGCACTGGACTCAATTACATCAGCTGGGTTTGTAACTTATTTTAAAGGCAAATCAGGTATTGAGTCGTGAAAACAGCATAAACAGTTCCTAATTTGCTGGTTAAAACATTCTTCAAACATTGTACTTCTACTGGATATCTTAAAGTGGTTTGGTGGTGTATTTTTTTTGTTTGTTTGGGTTTTGGGGTTTGGTTTGGTTTGCTTTGTTTTGGTTTTGTTTGGTTTTTAAATTTTATTTTATTTTTTATTTTGTTTTAGTTTTGGGGTTTTTTTTTTGGGGAGGGTGTTGATGGTTTGGTTTTTGCTTTTGTTGTTTTTTTTTTAATCCTACCTACCCTACAGTTGGAGTTATAAAAAAAATAGCATGTACAGCACATGTAAGAAAACATTCCACTCTTTCAATGATCAGACTATGTTCATAAAGCCTTTTATGCCTTTATCATGTTTCATAAGTTTCTTCCATTAAAATTGCTGTTCAGCTATTTTGCTAAGCAAGTATGGAGTGCCTGCATGTTATATCAACAGTGCAGAGACAGATTTAGTAACACAGCTTTGTCTATAGACCTCTTCCGTCCTACACACTAACTCTTCATTTTAGAGCCTTTAGTGTTACAGGTGATTTATGCCAACCTCGTGATTCCAGAAACCTAGAGTTAAAAGGATGGACAAAACAAGCAGTAATCCATCAATTACTAAGGAATTGATTCACATCACTTGCAATTATCTAACCATAGGCTATTTAATTGTAGCTTTTCATGACCAAGTCTGCCCTTTTGGTTTGCATCCTCTCCAGCTCAATTTCTGGCTTCTCAGCCAAGCTTCCAAGTCAGATCCCAACTGCCACACAAGAAGCAACTAGTCACCTGAGTTCCAAGGCTGTTACTAAATCAATAAGAGCAGTAAACCGGTGCTTGAAAATGCTGTTTCTGGAAAGGGACATTTCTCCTCTGTCATTGCCTCTTTTATATAATATCTGTTTCACAGATGAAAACCAGAGATGCCCACTGAGGTCAATCTTTGTGTTGTGGAAAAATGCCCGAAGATAAAAAGAAAAATTAATTAACCCACTATTTTTTATTTTTTTTTGTAAAGTACAACTAGACAGAAATGAAATTTTCTTCAGCACTTAAAAAAATGTAATTGTTTTAAAGCTTGTCTAAACTTGCAGTTTGGCTTAAAGATATCTCTCACCAGAAGGGCAGTCTCTGTGGTTTTTTACCTCTTAAATTCAGCCACAGAAACAGAAAACCACTCACAGAATTGTCCATGAATGATGAACAATTGTGAAAACCTTGAAGGTCAGAGAGATTTGAATGCATTTGGAAGCACTTCCACGAACCCAACTTCCACAGAATTCTCCTTGCAAGTTAGTGGGCTGTCTTCTTTAAAAAAAAAACCACAGTGAAGAGTTGAACTTCTTGTTCAAACTTACAAATCAGGTGTGAGAAACTAGTAATTGGAGAGATCTTGCACTTAGAAAACTGAAAGTTATCTGCAAGTATTATTTCCAGCAGTTGAACACCCCCTAATTATTCACATCATCTTAGAGCAGGTGGAGTGTGTTATTGCTTTAGTATAGTCTGACTGCTACCAAGGAAACAAAGTAAATCACACTCACTCTTTACTCCGAGATGTAAGAGAGGGGTGATTTCTGCACAGCTATGAGGGTACCTCAAAACTCCTTTTGAGCTGCTGTATTCAGCACTGGTTTTGACCATTTGTCAGTTACTGTCAGGAATATTGAGTCATTCAGTGAACTCTTAAAGAAAGCTTTCTTTGCTCAAAGCTACAAAGTGGATGAAATGCATTATTCAAGGTCATTCTGAAGGAAAAGGTTGGCTCTAAAGAGAGAGACCACAACTCATGGCCATAGGACACACCCTTTCCTAGGTCACAGGTTTCCCAGTGCTATCAAGTGAGGCATCTTGGCATTATATATTGCAAGACATCCCTGTTGTGGGTTCTGCTGTGATTATAAAACTGTTCTGTTATACTCACACAGTAAATCTCCTTCTACAGTAGGAAGAGATAATATGTTGTTTGGTAGACACAATTCTGCTGCTATCACCTGGGTTAGTGTGGTTTTTTGGCCACCCTTCTCCACCTTCAGACCTCCTCAAGCTCTCAGTGACAATGAGAAAGACAACCCTAAAACACAGTGCTATATTCAGGGACTTCAGTCTGATCAGCTCAGCAAAGAGAAGGTGGTGAGCAACTAGTTTCTCTCAGACTCTACATGGAGAAATGTGGCAATAGGGACCTCTTCAGCTTAGCAGGAAGAGATGCAGCACTGCAGTGCTTAAAAGGTGTAAAGTAAACAAATTTAGAAATAATGGCAAGAAAGTTATTTCCAATACTATTTAACTGGAGAAAAACTTGTTGCATGCTAAAGACTTCTCTAACCAAAAAGAGATACTACTTTAAAATGTACACTAATATTTCAGTGATTAATTCAAAGATAAAATACATGTGTGTTACAAAAATTGCCAAATTTGTACAAAATATAAAATTTATACAAAATATTACATTTGAAGAGTCTTGTTCTAAAGCCTAGGAACTACTGGAAATAATAAGAATTCTCATCAAGAGATAGTGGCCTAAGGAGAAATGGAGTTAGTGCAGAATGATACCTCATTAGAAATCCATGAGGAAGAATTTAATCTGTCTCTAGGATTTGACTGAAGTGAGAATCTACTGCAGTGTGAAAAAAACTAAGATTGTGTGGGCCTGGTGCTCCCACACTGTGGCTCTGCCTGCAGTGAAAAGTGAATTCCCAGATGAGATCCTTGCAAGGGGCTCTCTGAGGTGTGTCTGACCATGCCATGCCTGTATTTACCTGGCAGGTGTTACCTGGGCACTGGCATGCTGCACTGATCAGGCAGCTGTCTTCTCTGATACACCTTCTGCCCTGACCAAGAAAAATTCATATTCCTGGCCAAGCAACAGTGAGTTTGCTCTTACTGATGCTCCTGCTTAGATACAAGGAGGTTCTGCACCAGTTTCTCAAAGCAGAATTCAACAGCATCTTTCCTGCTCCTCTGGTCTCACTTTCACTGTACAGTGTTTTGGCCAAGCTTATATTTACCCTTATATTCATCCCTTTTCTGCCCAGAAATATTTATACCTCTCACATCTGCACAAGGACAGATAGCTTCAACAGAATCTGAGACAGATCTTAACCCTTGCCCTGTGTTGTTCTTATCCATGATAAGAGGGTGCACCCAAGGAGTTGCTCTCCCTTCATCTGCCTGCGCCATTCCTACGGCACCTCAGGGTTTCCAGAAAGAGAATGACATGTAACACAAATAGTTGCCATTGATAACAAGTAAAATCTAATCTAACCAAATCTGGCCTATTCTATTGTAACTGCCATTACATATTAATGTGTGGTTTAATAAATGCAGTTATATATATAACATTATAGTTCTATATCTCTATGCTGGGTTGTAATATAATTATAGATTCATTGCACCAGGAGGTCTTCTGATTTGAGGATGGGGGAAAAAAGAGATTGGAGTTGAATAAATTATAGATTAGAAGGGAAATAAAAAATGGACTGCAATGGCTCAGAGAGCATGGGAATTTGAATTTTTATAAGGATTTATTATGTTTACTGTATCTGCATTAGTAAAAACTGCAACTGGCTCTGAGCAAAACTTTTTTCAGCTGACATAGCACACAGCATTTATTTTTCTGCTTTTTGCTAGAGAAAGGAGATGCTTTTTTATGAATTAGTGTACTGCAATACGAAGTTTTATATTATCTATAAACTAAGGTAATAAAAAAAGTCACATCATTTTAACCTTGGAATCCAAAAGGGAATGTGGTGGATGTGTAAAAATTTAATGCTCTCTAGTGTCTGGTTAAGTGGTCAGTGCTGATGAGTGGGAGTTTTAATTTGTCTCACAGTAGTATATTTTCTCGTCATTTTCTTCCCAAAGGTTCTCTGAAGTTTGGGCTGCATTTCCAAAGCAGCTAGGCCATGCAATCAATCTGCTGGTGAGGAAATGAGGAGATCTTGACTGGAGCCTTTTTTGGTAATTTGAAGATCAGCTAAATACTAAGCTCTTGTCTCATATCAGAGTTGTTTTCATTGTGCTGTGTGTCTTGCAACTAAGCTGTTTCAGTCTAAAAAAAAAAGGCATTTATGAGTGGTTATTGGCATGTGCTACATTTCTCCCTCAGATCTCAGACCAGGGGTTGCTCAGGTGCATTTGATGCCTGTATAGATAAAGCTGGTGTCATGAGTTGCAGTTGCATGATAGGCATATAATGTCCTTAGTCTACAAAGGCTTGTGGCTTTTACAGTATCTCTCTTGGCTGCTGCATTCTGGAAAAACAAAGTATAAATTATTCATCACTAAACTACGCTAATATAAATTTTGATGTATTTTAGCAAACTCCCAATTCAGCCAGTGACAGTTCTGGATGAAAAGCTGAACTGGTCCAAATGAACCCAAAAATTTTCCCTTCTTTTTATCTTCTTGTCTTAGATCAAAGCAAACGAAAAGCAAACACAAGCTCTCTGGTTGAAAGAAATAAACAAGGCAGTTTCATAAGCATGGGTTTTCAAGAGAGTTATGCAGATATTTTACTGTTTTAACTGTTTACTTATATGTAAATCCAAGCTAAATGTAACTGACTGGGTTGTTTTGGATACTGATGTATTTGCTATTTTTCAAAAATGTCTATTTTCCTCTGAGTTCCTCCTTGTGTTTGTGTAAAATATTGTCTTGTCTTCTCTCTGACAATCCTGACAACAAAAGATGATGCAGTAAAATCTTTGGACTACATGTTTGTGTGGTTGTGCCTAGTGCTTGCAAATCCTATGGGATAAGAGCTGCCATATAAATGTAAAGATAAATCACAGTGTTCTTTGAACTGATGACCCTTTGCTGCTGTCATATTTGACAAGATAAGCAGCATGAATAGCAATTCTCAGAATAAAATGCCTCAATAAATCCTGTTCCTTTCTAATTTTTCAAAATCTAGGCTATCTTCACATATTTAAGGACTTATTGTTGAGTATTTTCTTCGAAGAAAAAAGAAATAAAAGTCAAAGTTTAGGCTAGAATAAACTTTCAAAACAGCTCTAAACTTGTGGGTTTGATTTGTAGTTCCAGAAATGAAATATGTACCTCCACCTGTAACTCTTGCTGAAAGGTAAGAAAATTGGGCTACTTTTTATCTTTTTATTTCTTAGATCTACTATTTTTCTTTCTTTCTTTTTTTTTCCCTGCTGGATGTTTTCCATAAGCCAAAAGTCCATTACCCACAAAAAAGGTTCAACTGATGTATTTGAAACTTTATGAATTCTCAAACATTGCCTCAAATAGTGTGTTTTTTCAGTGTCTGGGCTTACATTTCTAACCCAATGTTTACATGAGATAAAACTGGTCTTGTTTGTCTATGAAATGTCATAGCATTTCATCAAAATACTAAATACATTTTTATATCTATGAAGTACATATGCAAAGAATCTTTGTTACCATGCTGCTTTCTTTGTAATTCTTACAAATTAGTTCATTCAAATTTACTGATCCTTTTTGTAAAACTTTTATTTTCATTGACAAAAATAGCATTTACTTTACAATTGTCTGAACTTTAAACATACATTATTTGGAATTTTGGACACTGCCAAACCTTACAGATATCAGTGCAGCATTAAAGCAACTAGAATGAACTGGCTCTGATAATACTTGTGCTAGCAATCTTAGAGTTTGCAAATTCAGAAGCTTTGCTAAGGTCACGTTGAAATGGAAGGTGCCACTAATCTGCTAATTAGTTAGTCAAATTGTTGTAAGACGTGCTATGGGTTTTATTATATTTTGTGAACTGAGTCACTGTATTTCTTTCTGACTCCCTTTTTTTGACCCATGATTTACTGGACCTGAACCAGAAACTCGCACTGGTTGAGAACACAGAGGGTTCCCTAAACTCATTAGTGGCATGGAAATTTGCCATCCTCATTGTGTACCACTAGCTTGGCAAGCTGATATGATGACACAACCTATTCGCAGTGTAATCCATCCAGTTGTCTTTTTCCAAAGGGAAGCATCACTTTTATTAGAGGCCAAAAGTGATAGATGACACTGGGATTACAAGATCTTTTTTTCTTCTTTGCCAGAAAAAGACTAAGCAGTGCCATGAGTTAAAATGTTTCTCAGGTAAGTGGTTGTCACCATGGTTATGCATGAAAGTCAATATCCACTTTTAGCTTTTGACCTTTTCATTCAAACTTCGAATTTTAATAACAAAAATCCTGAGTGTTTAGAAGGGAATGTGACTCCTATCAAAGAACAAATATTATTGCATAATTCAATTAATATCTAATGACTCACAATTCATTAAATAAATGGCTTTTGTATTTTTCTATTCTCTGTTCTGAAGAAGGAAATGCAGTGAATATAACACGCGCTTATTGCAACTTGCTAAAGAGAAGAAGTCAGGCTACCCTAAACAAAAACTTAACAGAGAATCAGAAACACCGTATTTTAGAGGAAATAATATTGTTTCAGAGGCATCTTGCATGCTGCACCTCTTCACCCAGTAAAGCTAAGGAAAGCTCAGGAAAACTTTGCTAAAAGCAGAAATATTAACTCAATAGGCATTGCATCATCTGAAAGAGATTGAGCTAGTCTGTGAAGCAGATGATAATATTGTCTTTTAAAACGTAAAATTCTAGCATTGACATAAGAGCACACAGGACTGGTGCTGTCTCTCTGTCAAGAGACAGGAGACAGACTGTGCAAGTCAAAGGACCAAATCCATAACAATATCTGCCCATGACCACCATGTCCCAAATTCCATCGAATTTGCAGCTCAGATTTTCAGCTGTCTGCATATTATCACACTCATCTTTCATCTGTGCCATCTATCTTATTTTTGCTGTCTCGACTAGATGAGAATTACTTCCTGTGCCTATGAGTTTCCTTAAGAAGAAAGAGAAGGCAAAAAGAATATAAGTTTTATAATTATTTCTGTGAACTTCCTTGCCAGTGTGGCTTTTGTGTGTTTATTTCAATTGAATTTTTCTCTGAAGCCGTGAACAGAAGCCATCTCATGACAACACTGATGTCTGAATCTGAGCCACCACTGCCCAGCGTGGGCACCTTCAGGGAGCAGGTCAACTCATCTGTCAATTTTAGACATTGACTATAGCATAAGGCTACTCACATCCTAATATACTCTCTTCCTTCTTTGGGTTCTGGAGAGAATTTTTGGAGTTGTGAAAAGAGTTCAAGATATATGTGTGGTATATGTGTGTGTATCTGAATTTGAAGAGAAATCCTGCGCCATGAACACATCAAAGGAGAATGGTTCCTGAGTTTAGAATGATATGACAGAAGGTGTTGTCTAAACAATTTCACCCTTTGGTTTTTTTTCATTCTTCTCCTTTCTTTTAAAAACAATTATTTCTTTAATAAAACAAGAATTTCATTTTTTCACAAAAGTTTTAACTTTTTTTTGACAGTCAAAATTAAAATATTTCAACCAGTAACTAAAAGGAAATCAAATTGTTTCATCAGAGACAGAGTTTTCTCTGTCTCCTACAGATTTTCTGTTTCCTACAGATCCATACCAACTATAGCCTCTACATGGCATTACCAGTTCTTTCTTAAGGGCGGAAGAGGAGACAACACTGAAATATTCCCTGAAAAGGCAATGGAAATTAATTTCAAAGAATTTGTTCCCTGAGAGTTTTATTCAAGGTAACTCAAACTGCTGAAACGACTTCTGACAGTTAATTGCAGATTTTACAGTTGGTGAACATGTAAAGTAGCTCTGAGCCTTATACGTTGATCTTTGCATTCCTACTGTGTTCAGATATCCTTCAGGCACTCATACAGAAAGATCAGTGCTGTTTTTTAATATTTTTTTTCCAGTTGCACAGGATGTGTCTGAATCCTTGTACCTTGTGTAAACAGAGATCTTGACTGCAAGATTTGATTTCTGCATGCGCTCCTTACTGTTGCTGTACACTGAGAGGAGAGCTTCATCTGCCTCAGAAAAAACTCCTGTTCTGTTTGATATGGTATGGGGTCACTCAAAACACAACTGGGAGCTTTGAAAGTTTTCTGCTGAGGCTGCCACCATCTACATGGCACCAAGGTCTTTGAGAATAACTACTGAGTGTGTAGCACTTCTATACACAGTAACCTAAAAAGGAAATCAATCCTGATGCACCTAGGGCATAAATGTTTAATACCTTTTATCTTATCTCTTAAAAGTACTTTTAATTAAAAACTGGGACATTTTTCTTTTTCCTCCTTGTAGAAACCTGCAGAGGGCAGGAGCTACAATAATGCAGTGTAAAACGCTATCTTTGGCATTTTTAGAACAGCATCATATATTGCTTGCTAATTGCAGCAGAATATTTTCAGAGCATCTTAAATTTGTTCTTCTTTCATAATACTCCCCAAAGAAATGTAACAGAGGAAAAGGTAAAAACCAAGATGTACTTCAAGATTAAGAGTCCTTTGGTTCTTCCATAGATGTTACCATTAAAGGCTAAGACCTTTCATTTTTTAAAGCAATATACAGTCATCTGCTGATCTTGCCTAAACAGCAGTTAAAATGATTTTGTAGATGATACCAGATTTTAATTTTTAATGAGGCTTCAAACTGCTGCCATAATTTTTTCATATTTATACCAGCAGGCAATTCTATAACTGAGACAGATTTTATTAAACTTGTTCTGTGCTTAACAAAACAAAAAAGCAACTGAAAATAACAGCAAAAACTTCAGCTCCTTCAATGCCAGATGCTAACAGATTTTTCTTCCAGGAAATGATTGTGTCAAAATGAAAAAGAAATGGGATTATGTGAAAATCCATGTTTATATATGTTAAGAGTTTTTGTTGCCATATGAAGACAGTTTAAACTGTAAAATCCTAAGGAATAATCAGGATATACTTTTGCCTCACTCTGTTCCTATCTCATTGATGGGAAAGCCAATTGTAGATCGAATTTGCTTTGTATAACTTTTTGATAGATTAAACGTGTCTTTGGAGCTATTCTTCCAGGTAATATCTGAATTTTCAAGGATCCATATGCCTTCTGTTGGCAGCAGGTGTTTCAAAAAGATGTTTAGGAACACATTTTTGGGCTGCTTTGCAATGCAGACTCATGGGGCTTCAGGCTACAAACCAGTGTGTGAAATGCTCTTCCTTTTTGTTATTTCCTTTTTGCTGTAATGCAGCACAACTTCACCGAATGAGGTCTTTATATCTGTATTGATCTTGAAATAGCTCATATAGGAAGCTGATTATTCAATCACAATAAAAACCTATGTATTTGATTGCTTTGCTATGTTTTTTTTTTCTTTACTTTGCTTTCCATGCAGAAAAACCTTTTTTTCCCCTAAACTTTCTCAATATTTTACAGCTATTCTGAGCTCTTTTCCCATCCCCCTACACCTGTTTCTCTCACTTTGTTATCCCCCCTTTGATTTTAAATTTTTAACTAGAATACAAATGCTTCCTCTACTGTTGAAATGCATTATTAAAAAAAAAAAAAAAGTGTCTGTTCCAATTACCTTCCTATTCATGGGACTGTGATTGACTTAAAACAGTTTCCCCAGAGAAAAAGATGCCTTGATTGAGCTGAAACTGTTACTTGTGATAGAAATACTTGCAAAAGAACCTCAGTGTTTAAGTCTTACAATTTCTTTAAATGCTTTATTTGTTACCTGAGGTTCGTTCCTCATTGTCAGGCAGAAATGTGGTATATAAAGCTTTTTCAAATATAGGTAACAAGAATTAGGGCAAAACACTGCTGCAGAACAGCAGGAACCACATAACAGTAACAGAGAAAGATGCAAAAAAACTTCTTTGTTTAATTATAAGGTATCCACTGCAGTCTGATAAATTATTAATTCTCATTATTGTTGCTTTATAACATATCCAAATGGATTCCAAAATTCCAGGAGTGGAACTAGGTCTTCTCATGACAAATGCTTTAAAGATGTGTAATAAATATTTATCTAATCTTCAAAACCTCCCAAAGGCAATTCATCCCATGTACTACAAACACTCATCTATTAAAAAAACTCCATTTGTTGCACTCTGGAGATGCTTGATCTTCTCCGTCAACTTTGCAGAGAATCCCTTTGACTAGGTTGCAAACACTTTTATAATTAAAATGAGGTGAGATAAGTCCCACATGAAATAAATGAAGATAAATGGGCCATATTCAAATCAAAATATTATGTGCCTAATTAAGCTATAAAATCTATGATGGAGTTTACTATCAAAACAGTGGTGAATAATTCAAGTCATCTACTGTCCCAGTGGAGGCAAGAGAAGTGCTACAACTGGAAAGTGCATGGCAGATGTTTATGAATAGGGACTAATATTAAATATGTTCTCTCAGTGTCACAAAGAAGACAAGGAATAATTACTGAAAGAATCTTAGGACACTGAAAGAAGTTTTCAGTCACTCTGTGCTTTAAAGTTGGAGAGAGGCAGTCATGAAAGCTAAATCCAGTCTCACATCTTCCTTAGTCCTTAGTCCTTGGTTTCATTCCACTTTAGTCAATGGAATGAAATAGGATCCTCCAGAGACTATTACTAAGATGTTGATTTAGGTGCCTGCTCTAAATTGCTCTCTCTATCAACTGCAGCAGAAGCTTGCAAGGGATTAGTCTCAGTCACCTAAGTGCAACCTTCTGCACAGCTGTTGTGCAAAAGGCAGGATAAAGCCTTCACCTCAGACAGGAAAATGTGTAGTGGCATCATCATTTTGTTGTCAGCTGCACAGAAATCTGTGTTTCACTGGACACTGATATTAAGCAAGTTCTCCTAGCTCTCCACTCCTTTTTCTCAAGGAATATGAATCTTGGGATAGCTGCCATACTTGTATGAAGCACATGTTCCTTCACAGGTAAAATGCCCTGGGATGAGCCCATGTTGGTGACTGTACTTTTTGCAGTGTAATTATAACATTGATTTCTCCTTGTAGAGCATTGTGGGCAATCTGAATTCTGCCCAAAGTTCCATAAGCAGAAAAACATTGTTTTGCTGCTTTGGCTGCAGGAGATGCACAAAGATGTGAAGAGCAGTTCTTTGACAATACAGCAGTGGAGGTAACACAAGAAAAGAAAGAAATGCCATCCAGGGAAAAACTCAAGAAATGGGTCCTTGAGACCCTGATACTGTTCAACAAGTCCAGCTGGAAGGTGTTGCACCTGGGTTAGGACAATCTGAGATATGAGTAAAGACTGGGAGAAGAATATACTGAAAGCCCTGTGGTGAAGGACTTGGAGACACTCATGGATGAAAATCTTAACATGAAACAAGAGTGTTCTCACAGCCCAGACAGCCAACCTCATCTTGGGTAGCACCAGAAGCAGTGTGGGCAGCAGGGCCAGGGAGAGGATTCTCCTCCTCTGCTCTGCCCTTGTGAGACCCCACCAGCAGGGCTGTGTCCAGCTCTGGAGTCCTCAGCAAAAGGAAAATGTGGACATGTTGAGGTGTGTCCAGAAGATGATCACAGGGCTGAAGCACCTCTCTTATGAAGACAGGCTGAGACACTTGGGGTTGTTAGTACAGGAAAAGAGGAGGGTCTGGGCAGAACCCTTAGAAACCTTGCACTACTTAAAACAGCCTTATAAAAAAGAGGTAGTATAACTCTTTAAATGAGCAGATAGTGACAGGACAACAGGGAATGCTTTATAACTAGAAGAGTAGAGGTTTAGATTACTTGTTAGGATTAAATTCTTTACTGTGAGAGCAGTGAAGCACTGGATCCTGTTACTCAGAGAAGTTTTAGATGCTCCATCCCTGGACGTGTTCAAGACCATGATGGATGGGGCTCTGAACAACCTGATCTACCAGGTGGCATCCTTGTCCATGGAAGAGGGGTTGCAGTAAAATTATTATTAAGGTCTCTTCCAACCCAAGCCATTCCTTGGCTCTGTGAATAAATATGCTCCTGTTTGCAAGGTTAGCTTACACAAGAAGGAGATTCTGCTGAAGTTGCACCTTTCAATATTATTTATAGCCAGTGTGGAGTTCAATGAATGACATCTGAAGAAAGGACAATTAATTAGTCCTTTTAAAAATGCTTTTATAAGAAGGCAAATCTGAACCATACGTATGATCTCCATGAACCCCAGACTATTTTATTCCATCTTCATGCAAGTCAGTTGGAAAGTAATTTCTGCTCTCTGCCACCTCTGATTTCCCTGTCAGCATTCAAGGTCCAGGATCACTGGGAGATATCAAACTATTTAGCCCAAATGGCATATAAATGGCCTTGCTTCAGTTTTCTCAGTTTAGAATTATTACTCCAATTTGGAAATACCTTAGAACATCTAAGCATCTCCATATCACAAGGTTTTGCAAGTTTACAGAATACGGTTAGAAATCTTTCTGAAATTGCTTTTTCTCAATGAATTCTGACTGTTCCTTTAAATGGCTTACTGGTAAGCACAATCTTAATGCAGAGGGGTGCTTGATCACTTCTAATCACTTTTGCTCAATAAGGATTTTTCCCACTTCAGCTCATACAAAGGCTACCATCATTGCTAGAGAAGGAAGAGAATTGATTTCTACCCTTCTACGGAATGTGAACTATGTAAGAGAAAGGAATTGATGGAAATCTGGCTATGGACCTTTCAGCTTGCCAGCATGCTTGTTTAGCTGAGGCAGAGGGAGGAAGAATGTGCTCCAGAACACCTACTGGTCAAAACTTTTACCACCTATCAGCTTGCAACCAAGTCTGAGCTTCAGACAACATTTCTAAATATTGCTCATTAATCCATCAGGATTGATGCCTCAGAGCAGACCATCAGTAGTGAGTATAAATTACTGCAGGAATGTTATACTATGCTAAAAGAGTGCTAAATAGCAAAATGAAACAGCCAAACCCAAAAAATGTTGCCAAGGCTGTATGTCCAAATGAAACTGAAACTAAATGCCCATGTGAATGCTCATTATAAAGTCACAAGTAGTGACACGTTCAGCAACTCTTTCACACAAAGAAAATAGCTTATCATTCTGCTTTTCCTACAACTTTTAATTCTATATATAGCATCTTGAAGTTGTGCACACTGTTTCTGTGCCTTACTGAAAAGCTAATTTGATTGGAACAGAAGCTTCCATAAATAACAATTGTAACTAGGTTACCATGCTATGGCCCATTTATCCTCTTTAGCAAAGCAATCCAATAAGCCAGAACTCAAGAATTTCCTTACTCTTTCTAAACAGTCACGTTACTGATTTTTTTTTAAATGGGTAGGAACTAGAAGAAGAAAATTAAGGAACTGAACAATGAAAACTATCCAGTTTAGAACATTGACTAACTTCAAGAATCTTAATTTATTTCTGATTCATTTTCAACTTACTATATTTTTTTCCAATCATTTCAGGAGATGATAAAAGAAATGATAGATCAAACTTTGAAATTTCCCTTTGCCTTTGGGGCATTTTGTACTAGGCCCAGAGCACACAGATGGCTATTCTAAAATATTCTCTTAGTATCTTCATTTATGCTCAGATAACCTTTTCTGCTATAGTGTTCTTGGATTTTGCAGCTGATGATATCAGAAAGTTTAAGCAAGTTTAGGAGAATTTGCATCTTCTCTTCTCCTCTGACTCTCAATAAGACCAAACCTCTGAAGCAGAGAGTAAAGGTGAATTAAATGAAATGAGGAGACCTGATCCCCGTTGTGAAAACCAAAATGAATCTAAACTCCAGTGTTCATGTATTTTGTACTGTAAGACTGAAACCTATCATCTGAATTTAGACATCTAAATCTTTGTCCCTCTATAATCATATAATCAGAATACAGAAGCACATTTAGCATACAGTCTGTCTGTATCTCACAGAGATGTTAGAAGTAGGTGAATCATGACCTCAAAATATCTATTTCTTTTCACTGGTTTATAAAGAAAACCTAAAGAGCTACTGAAGATGGATATACCTATGATTCTATATAATATAACATATGATTTTAGGAGAATAGGACCAATGTTTTGAAGGAAATCAAATTAAGATATTCTACAACATCCCTCTCAGCCCAAGAATGTAATTCTTGAAGATGTCAAAACTTATATCCAAACTTTCAGATAACACAAATACTTCCTTTGTGTCTCAGGTCTTTGAAAACTTGATAAGTTTCTTGCTTCATAGATAGAGAAGATCATGGGATGGTTTGGATTGGTAGGGACCCAAAAGATCTTCTAGTTCTTACCCCACTGCGATGAGCAGAGACACCTTCCACTTGACCAGGTTGCTCAGAGCTCCATCCAGCTTGGCCTTAAACACTTTCAGGGATGGGGTATCCACAGCTTCTCTGATCAACCATCAAATCTAAGTCTCCTTCAGTTTGAAGCCATTCTCCCTTGTCCTATCAGTACATGCTGTTGCAAAAATTTCTTTCTTCTAGGCTTACTTCCAGTATTGGAAGGTCACACAGGCTACCATAAAGCCTTTTCTTTCCAGGCAGAACAAACCTAATTCTCTCAGTCTTTCCTCAGTGGAGAGGTGCTCCATCCATCCAGTCATCTTGACTCACTCCAGCAAGTCCATCCCCTTCCTGTGCTGGAGATCCCAGAGCTGGATGCAATATCCAGGTGGGGTATCACAAGGACACAGTAGAAGGGCAGATTCACCTGCATCTCAATAGAATCACTGCTTTTGAGTCCAATCGAAGTATCTGCATGAATCTTCTCCCTTACACATGCCATGGAATTAAATCCACTAATTCCTGTAATGGTCCAGGCAATTTCTGCTTGACATGAAACATATGTCTTAGAAAGACTCTAATGCTTTACTTGGGTCAGAGGTTTCAGGCGATGGAAAATACATTCTAGGCATGTTGTCCTGACCCCTGTCACTAAACTTGTACAGTGCATTTCTAGTTTAATTTTGTTGAACTTCCACTTTCAGTCACCCCATCGTACCATCTACTGGCAGATTAAAGAGACTTGCACTGTTAGAAGTTGTCTCTCTGTGTAGATATTTTTAAATGTGGTCAAGTTACCTCTTAACCTCTTTTTCTCAAATTATTTTTACAACATTAAAGGAGGTAAAAAAAAAAGAAGGATGAAAGAAAGTCACATTTAGCAAGTAGGTTCATCTGGACATGTTCAGTTGAAAATCAATGTTGCGGTTGTGTGGAACTGAAAAAGGAGCATGTCTATTAATGATTTGCAGGGTATAGTTTCCAGGAAATTCTGTGAACATCAAATGATCATCCTACTGGTTTTGTTGATGCTAGTTGAGTGGTTATCACCCGCCCTCTACTGAGGGCAGGGTTACTGCTGGCTGAATCAAATATAGAGCAGCAGCTGCAGCTTTTCTAGTCAAAGGAAGAGTGCAATCTGCATTGATTTTTAAAGATAAAGGACTAACACTGGGATTAACAAAGTCCACTTTATCTTTTATTTTAAAAACTAAATTTTAGCACCTCTTTTAAGTAATTTAAGAGTTCTTTACTTGCTTGCTCTATGATTAATCTGGGTCAAAAATCTTCCACTTCCTTTTTTTAAAATGGCATCATAGTAAGAAATCAGGCTTTCTCTGCCACTGATTAAAAAATATTGCTTGGATAGCAAGTATCCCAGGAAGACTGTAGCACTTTTAACTTACTGCTGTAAGTGTTCTTCTAATTAATTAAATCAAAGCAGTTATTCACTACTGGAACTGCAATACACATGTCCAGTTATCCCAATCTATTTGTTTTTAGGAATGGTCCTGATCGTTTGTGGCAGCCACAATTCTACTCAGCTTGCCCTGAATATGAGATCACTCAAAACTCAGGTTAGTTCAGAACCATTTTCCATCCTAATCAGCATTTCTCATGGACCTGCTTCCAGCACAGCCCTCTGACTCCAAGGAACTTGCTGCTTTTTTTAAATGGCCTGAACTGATCAAAACAAATGAGCTTCAGAAGAGTGTTAAAGTAGTTATTTATGTATTGTCTCATTCACTGCTCATGGTAGAGCTGCTACAAGCTCGCAGCTCAAACAGAGCACATCCTAGCCCATGTTAGTCAGAGATATGTAATTTAAAGTGCCTGTTGTATTGGTCATTTCCCCTGATACAATTCTTCCTCTAAGTGCCTTGCAGCCATTTGAAAAGAGCTCTGCATTTATTTTAAGTGTGTAAACTGCTAAACCAAGAAAAAACAAACAGGGGCAAATTATAAAGATGGCAAAGTTTATGAGCCAGACATAATGAAATAAGATTTTGGAGGGGGTCCCAAAAGTGACTTGGATATATCAGAGAATTTCCACATGGGCAGGATGGGCAGATCTTTTCTGCCCCCACAGAGATGGGAAGGTGTGGGCAAGTTACAATCCAAAGCCATTAGTGTGCTAGCTTTCCTCACAAATTTCTACTTCTTTTCCCAACTCTACTCTGTCCCTTTCTATTTCACAAAAAAAATTGTGCATAATTCCTCCTCCAAACCCCCTGTTTGTACATTCATTTTCTCTAAGAAAAGATGTCTCTTTCCTGTGTTACAGACCAAGATCTAAAATCATACTGATACCTGCAATGCTGTTCTCACCAATTTAAAAAAGCGGTGTGTCATTTTTATGTTATAGTGAGCAGAATAGCAATGAGAAAGAATTGAAAAATGTTATTGAAGAAATTCCATATGTTTCAAGATCCCCTGAGATTCACAGAGTTGAAATGGGAAGCACTCTGAATTTCTCCCCACCAGACTCTTCCCCTAGAAGAGGTAGCCAAGACTTTTCAAACTTTCCAGTCTCTTGGGGTGCTTTTGTTCTTGATGTCACATTGAAATGCTAGGGAATGGCAAGCGACTTAAGATGACTGGAAAATGAAATTTTCTTCCTGAAAATTTATTTATTACTTGGGTTACATGGGGAGTTTCAAGAAATAAAATGAGCTTCTGAAAATCAGGAACAAATCTTTCCTGAAAGCAAATATTCACAGGAGTTCCGTTTTCTGGGAATTAAGAGGTAATTTTCCAGAGTATCCTGTCTGTCTGAATCTGCTAACTCTCTACCTGAAACTCTATGGAGCAGATGTCTGAGGAGCCAAGGGAGCCAAGCTGATGAGAAATATTAGGCTGCATCAGCTCCCAGTTGATCATCTAATAGAATCCAGCCCTAATATTTCCAGTGTGTGCAAAACTGTGAAGACAAAGTCTTGGCTTGCATGATTGTTTTACCACGGAAACATCTTTTTTTCTCATTTGAAGTAAATTTTTAGGTATGTTAGGTTCAAATGCATTTCCTGAGGAAGTAGGGATCATTTAAAACTGTGGCTGTTGTGGTCTAACAAGAAGCTTGCTAGTGCAGGTTTATACAGCTGCACAAGTTATCGCTGATAAAACTAAGCAGCATTTCAAATGCTCATGGGATAAGCACATGAGCATTGCTTGGAGTGAATATGCAGGAGAAAAATCCTTTTCACACACAAAACTTCACTTTCATCCAGAGGTTCTGGATCTATGGCACCAAAAGACAAGAAAAGACTGATAGCACCCTGGACATACAATGGGTTTGGTGCTTGTCTATGCTGATTCTTTGTTTTATGCACATGAATTAGGCAATTCCCCAGACAGGGATGTATTAAGGACCTGAACACTGAGGAGGGCCCACCCATATGTGTTTATATCTGTCAGTGACTTTCTGTGACTGGAGAGGCTTGCTCAGTGGAACAAGACAGTTTTTTCCATCTCCCTTTTAGGTGGTTTTTCTACATGTATGAATACATAGATTTGCACACGTGTATTTAACTGTATTCCCATACATATCTTTGTGTATATTCATGTATCTTTGTGCATATGTAAATATTTTTTGTATAAAAGCTCATGAGACATCAAGGTGATCAAATATCTCACTCTTCACGTGTTACAGTCAGAGTGTGAAAGCAATCATTAAAAAAAAAGGAAAAAAAAGAAAAAAAAAGTAGGGGAAACAGATAGAATGAAGTAATTCCTGTTCTTTCTCCTTTGTTTCACAGCTGGCACTCTCAACGTCTGTTACCCAGCTCCTGCGGCTCTCTGTGTGACCAGAGGGAGCTGGAAGGAAATGCAGGAGTAATGGATCATTTGAGCAGCCCATCTGGGTTAGGGAATATGGGAAATATGCTCTACCCACAAGATTTTGTTGCTCATGATTCTATAGTGAGCTGGACCCATACTCTCACAGGATACCTGCTTGTATAAGCTAGGCTGTTGTGGAGTAGCTCATAGATTATGGTTAGAAACTGCACATTACCTCATTCCCTACTTGCAAGTTAAAAGGAAGGCTCATCCTTGTTCTTAACCTGCCTACAGCTTCCATGCAAATCCTTTTCACTTGGGCCTTGTGAATGAGGGTAGTGTTGGGCACTAAAAACCCCTACTCTGATATCTTTCTGCACAAATCATGTGAGATCTGGAAAACTCAAAAATCTTAAGTCAATTATGAAGCCTATGTATCAGTTTTTCATAAGCCACTGAACTGGATAAAGCAATTGACTGTAATGTGGAATGCTGAGCTTTACCCTCCAAGTGATAATTTTTTTTTCCATCAAGATATCAAGCAATTTTCCAATCTGCTCTTTGGACTTTGAGCACAAGTATATTTTTTCTAATATACCATCTAGCCCACATCAGAGATGAGATTTCTCTATTTTCTGCCCCTGAGAAGATCTCAACTTTTATAATATTTTTTGTCCATAAAATCCAGGCTACCAGTACTATGAATGCTAAAAAATGTCATTTTTCACCTCTGCTACCTGTTAAAATGCTGAGTGCACCATTCATCAAGGTGCTTCATTTATGTAACTATGCTAATTTTCTTCTGTCATTCTCCTGTTCATGTTGAAATGCAAAAAGCTAAATTCATTAAGGCTTGTAAGGGTTTTTAATTTTTGCTGGCTGGCACAAATTATAGAAATGTAGTAAATTTATCTCCAGTAAAATTTGCAAAGGTGGAGTTTGAATGAAAAATGTTCTTTGGAAAAAATATTCTTTGTATTTTAACACATGCTATATAATTCTTGCTCACAAAGAATAATGAGAAAACTACTGGCACTCTCTTACTCCAATTAGTTTTTCCCTTTGCCTCAGCCTCCCTGGGGCCAATACAGCTCTATCTGTTCTAAAGATAAACTGTGTCATTCAGTCCTCAGTGTTTTCAGGTGGACCTTAAGCCAGTATTCCCTTTGAACCTTTATGTGATGAATAAGCAAGAATTTTGTGTTGATAAAAGCTGGAACTGATGGATTGCAGCTCCATCTATAGTCCCCAACCCGGGGTGACTGTGGTTCCCAGGGGCTGGCAGGGCATCTGTCAGGGAAGGACCACTACACTTTTCCCCAGGTTTTAAGTACTGAAAAGACAGGTGTGGAGGGCTGAGGTGTTTGCTACCCTGCCCTCCTGGAGCTGCAGAGTACTTGAAAAGTGTTACAGCCAGATGAAATCACTCATTTCTTTATATCACTGTTCCGGGCTGTACACAACCAGTTCAGGAGCAGCTCCACAGAATTACTCTATGACATATCGATAAGACAGCTTCAGACATTTCAATTTAATGAATTATTGTCCTTATACTGTTCCCCTAAGCTTCCATTGCTCACCACTGTCTGAGACAAGATACAGCTAGAAAATTTTCTTAACTCAGTATGAAAGCTCTGAATAATCTGATCTCATGAAAAGTTGATCTGAAATCCTTCAGTAGTTCTGCATGAAAATTGAACACTAGAATCTGATGCCAATTTTGTCTGTTTGAAGTTGTTTAACTTTTAGATGCCCTAACAACCATACTATTGTGTTGGCATTATATGCTGGAAACTTAAATATGTCCTGCCAAGTACGAGGGCTAAAATCAGACAACTGAAGCCTAATTGAAGTAATGCAATTGTGTTCTAAAAATAAAAATAAATCAATAAAAAGGGGATGTATTGAATTTCTCTGCTATTTTCTTCCAGATAGCAGAAGAGAAGAGCAATTTCAATGCCAATGTGGATTGCTCAGGCTCATGTGGCTGTTATGCTTTAGCCTGATGCTACTAGAATTCTGGGAGTCTGTCAGGCTTTTCCTGAGCATTCACCATTGGCAAAATGAAGTCAAATCACTCATTACAAAGAAAAAAACTAAAAGACCAATGTTACTTTTTTAATGCAGCTACTATCTGACTCCAAATAAGTTGTAAAATACAGTACAGTAATAGCCCATTATCTCTTTGAGTTGTAGAGGTGTAAATACAGAGGTTTTAAGTATCTCCACAGACAGTAAAATCTTTGGTCCACTCTAGCAAAGGGCACTACCCTATCAATTTAATATCACCTACACAGAAGAACTCTCCAAGAGAGGTTTTCAACTAAAGCTAAAGCTGCAAACTCTTTCAAAAGCAAGCATATCAGGGGCTCCTAGTTTCAGTGACTTTCTGCAGGTATAGTTATTTTTTTGGGGGAAAGGGTAAAGACAAGGAGGTAAAGCCTCTAGCTTCACAAAAGGATTCCTTCTAAAGGCAAAGCTCATAGAAATGGGAGCAGTAAATGTCTGCCTCTTGAGTGACTGCGTTAACATCGACTCTTACAATTAGAAGAATTTTAATGACCAGAATAGGATCTGTTCACAGCTTATACATGAACAAAGAATTTGACATTTTGCTACCATAATATCAGGATTTCCAATATGAATAAATCTCAAAAAAACCCTTGGGCTATCCTGTATTAGAGTACCTGCTGTGCCTGAGTCCTGCATATATTGCAAGCATAGGGAATATGAACAATCTTAGAAGTGTTAGATTTCTCATGTACCCACGGAACACCTACATCTGTATGTTTTGTGCACAGTAGCCATTTTTCCTGATGCTTTATTCTTCAGGCCATATTATAGACCCAAAACATTAATCTACTGACCTCATTATTCTTTACATTTATGAGAAAAAAGAATCACAAGATCATCTACGCTAGACAGAACTTTTAAGATCAACTCAGCTAAGTTAACCTAACACAGTCAAGTCAACCATTAAACATTTTCTTAAGTGACACATTCACACATTTCTTAAATACATCCAGGGATGGTGACTCAGCTGCTTTCCTGTGCAGCCTGTTCCAATGCTTGAAAACCCTTTCTGTGAAGAAATTAGAATAATAGCAGCATAATTTATCTCTGTTGTACTGCCAATTTCCAAACAGTGGCATGGCTCTATTTGAACCCCAACAAGATCATGTAGATAAGTCAGGGAGTGCTTCCAGCATCCATTGCAAGGGAAGGGAAGAGATCCCTTTTACCTCCACTGCAGGAACAGGATAGGTGATGCTTGAATATGAGGTTAACTAAAACTATAAATCTGGTCAGAGGATGAATCTCAGAGGGAGATACAAAGCAAGGTAGATTAGTCACAGGAGATCAGGACATTTTGTTTAACGTTATATGATTGAAGTAGTAAATAAAAGCTGTTATCTGATGGGCCTGGTGGTGTATGTGAAAACAATCAGTTTCCCCATACTGAACACTCTCATAAACATTTATGGTCAATAAGCCATGGCTTTGGTGAAAAAGACAATGCAGCTCTCATTATATGAGATAATCTTTTCAGGAAAACATCTATGATGCATAGAGATCTTGTTTCTGATATCATACCAAACTTTCAGACAAAGGCCCCTGGCAGTATTTCTGCCCAAATCTTTTTTGATTGGAACTTCTTCCTCCCATCTTAGAATTTCTTACAAAAAATGTATCCTCATATTAGAGGGAAATTTGTTTTCATTTATTGAAATATGTAGAAAAATTCTAAGAGAATAAAGATATAGGTTACTGGGAGGAACCTAATTTATGTTTTGACTGTAAGTCAAGTTGCTGTGACATCCTGCAACTATTTTTTACAGCCAGGACCTCATTTTTTTCCTGAAAAACACTCTCTTTGCCAAAATTAAACTCCACACTCTCTGCATTGCTCAGTTGCATTGCAAACCAGGAAAGAGGCAGATATATGAGGCTAATGCCTTCTCCACCAGTTACCTACTCTGAAAATTGGTTTGATCACTTGAAACCCCCTCAAGTGCACACAGAAAAGCCTGTGCACTCTGTGTCAGTGAGATGGACAGCACTGCAGCAGCTATTGAAATATGGGGGATTAAATGTTCCTGATGTAGGAATGGAATTTGGCCAGGGGTTCTGACATTTCCTGGACTCTCTCCCCTCTTTGAACTCTGACGCTCAGCAACAAAATTCATTACAGATCACTGAGCCACTCAGTCTCTGCTCCCTGGAAAGGTATTCCAGTATTTTGTTCTGTTCTCATTTCTGAAGGGATATAGAACAGAATTGGACCCCTCATTCATACACATATCCATAAATTCCAAGGGCTGTAGCAAAACAAGTGTGAAGATGTCATGACAAACAAGGGCAGATACACCAGGCAGAGGGTCACTAAGGTGATATTGAGCCAGTATTTCTCTCTGCACTGTCAGTTCCCTCAGACAACATGAAATTACTTCTTCCAAAATAGATTGGATCAGCTGTCCTCTCTCTTCGGGCTCTTCTAAACATTTGTATTTGCATTCCCTCTGGACACACACGTCAAAACAGATCATCACATGTTTGCAAGCTAGATGCTTGGAAGATTGTCACACATCTGTGCTAAATTCCCTAAGAACAGAACTGACAAGATACCTGTTAGAAATCATTATCCGTGAGCCAAGGAGGAGATTTCTGTATAGTTCTGAGTGAAGGCTTAGGGCAGTGTATAAGACTACAGGGAAACTAACAATTTTGTAGAATTGTGCTTCTAATCTGATTCTGGGGAATTATAGTTTGACATTGCTTTGTCTTTTTATCCTCACAAAGGCCTTTTTTCCCTTGTCACAGTGAGGTCTTTCTACTATTCACATTAGAGACTTTACATGAGCCTTCATAATTGTTCCGTATAAAATACATTGATTTCTATCATCTTGTTTAATGATGTGGTACATTGTTTATAAGATAATGCAATGAACCCACTTTGAACTCATTCTATTATCCCATAAGTGATGCAATAAACTGCTTAACAGGGCAATTAAATCAAGTGATTTCAGGTTAATGTTATTAGACAGTGTTCAAGAACATGCAACTTTTGTTTTGAGGACTGGCTTCCCTCTTAAATATTGGAAAATGTACTTTGCTAATGTTTTTGTTTGCATTCCCTCAGGTACTAATCATATTATTCATTGCTCAAGACCAGAAATATTATAGCAGCTTTCCAAACAGAGGAGAGTGTTAGTGTAGCCTCTAGTAGCTTGCAGCTAAGCAATGGATCTAATAACCTTGGAGAACTCCCTAGGGTATTATGCAGAGTGTTCAAAGCTCAGGAGGAAAAAACATTTCATTATACAGACAGGAGAAAATCAAATACATGAACAAAACATAAAGGTTAAATATATTATGTGCTGAAAAAAAATCAGGCTGCCCAACCCACATATCATATGTGATTTAAATTTTTGAAATGGATCCTAATGACCCTTTTTTAGACAGTATCACTTTTTTTTCCATATATCTTTTTTGGCCCATCCAAAATCCTAGTTCAAATAATCTGCGCGACATAGAATTACATTAGGAACTGTTCCAGTGAAATTAAATCTCTATTGTGCATCTCGAGTCTGCTCTAATGATTACTGCTCCACTGAGTATGTAATTTAAAGTCTCTTGTTAATAGATGAGGTGCTGAACACCAACAGCTAGCACTTCCGAACTTCACAATTGAAAAGCTATCTTGCTTACAGCTGTAGAAATCTACTTCCAACTGGACTTTCATGAAAAAATACTGACATCTAACAGCAGGAATAATACTAATTAAATATTATTCTATGATTTCAAAAGGAGTCGCTTTGCTGATATTTTTTCTCTCTTAAGGTTTTCAGAAAGAGTATTCCAAAATTAAGTGCAACTGTGCACTTCTTACCTGGGTTCAGATTTTCAAAATATGGCTAAAAAGAGATCCTGATAAGCAAACAGGTAAAAAAACCCAGAAACAAGAAAGCAAAACAATGGCGAAAACCACTATGCTCTTTTTTTTTTTAATTAATTACACAAATAAATAATTAAATAAGGATAAAATAATAAATATTGGAATTTTCTGCCCTTCTTTGGTCTGAACGGTCTCAACTCTCTCAGCCTGTTCTCATAAGAAGGTTGGTCTAGTCCCTTAGCCATCTTAATCGCTCTGCACTGCAATGTCTCTAGTATGTTCTAGTCTCTTTCCTACTGGGAAACACCACAGACATGGTAGCATCAGCTCTGCTGAATAGAGAGAGAGGATCACCTCCTTCAATCAGCTGACAATACTTCACCTAAAGAAGCCCCGGATTCTCTTTACTTTCTTTGTGGGAAGGACCAACTGCTGCCTCATGTTGGACTTGGTGTCCATCAGGACAAAGTGCTTTCCACAGCTTTCCAAACTTCTACCACACATTAGTGACTGGAGTAGTTTCTCCCCAGGCGCAAGAGATTTCACTTCTCCTTGTTGGACTTCATGAGGTTCTAGTCAGCCCATGCCTACAGCCTCTAGTGGTCCCTCTGGATGGCCACTCCTAGATTTTGTCATCAGCAAACTTGGAGAAGAGAGTTTGTGCCAGCACCCAGATCATTAATGAAGATCTTAAAAGGGGTTGGATCCAATATGAACTCCTGGTGTACTCTGCTAGCTCCTGGTCTCCAAGGGGATGTATTGAATGTGCTACTCATCATTGTTCTCTGGTTGGTTTTCAGGCAGTTTTCAGTCCCCCTCAGTCTTCCTAACCAGCCATTTGTGAACACCTAAATCTATGAGGATCTAATGGGAGGTAGTCTCAGAGGCCTTACTGAAGTCCAGCTAGACTATGTCCACTGCCTTTCCTTCATCTACCAGGCCAGATATTTTACCACACAAGTTTATCAAGTTGGTCAAGCATAACTTCCCCTTGATAATTGAATGCTGATTATTCCTAATGATTTTCTTTTTCCTCTTGCACATGGAAATGGTTTTCCAGCCTTCACCTTCCCAAGGGTAGAGGTGATGTTGATTGTCCTACAGTTCTCTGGGTCCTTTTTCTTACCTTTTTAAAATTTAACAGTGATACTTTTCTCTAGACTTCATCTCTTTCAGACGTCATGGTTGATCAAAGGTTGTTGAGAGTGACTTTTCAGGGGCATCTGACAGCTCTCATGGGTTCATCCTATCAAGGTCTATGAATTTATGTATGTCCAAGTTGCTTAAACACTCTCTAACCTTCTTCTTCTCCACAGAGCAATTTCCTCACTCCACCCTTTATGTCTGGCCTTTGGGACCTGAAGCTCCTAGAGTGTGCCATTGCTTGAGAAACCCATGACAATGAAGGTAGGCAGCCATGTCCTGTCAAACAGGTCCCTTCTCTTCCTGAACAATGGGCCCACAGATTTCTTATTGTTTCTTTTGCCTGCTATGCATTTGTAGAAGGTCTTCTTGTCTTTGACATCCCTGGCTAAGGCAAACGGGCTTTAGCTTGCCTAATTTTGCCTCTGGATGACCAGATAATACTATCCTTCCAGGCTACCTGTCCTTCCTTTCACCATGTGTATGCCTCCACCCTCTATATGCATTCATAACTTCATGCCAAGCTCTTTTAGAATTCCATCCCATAATCTTGGGATGGAAAAAAGGTAGTCTGATTTTTCAACAGTGCTGAGCACTCAACACCTTCTACTGATACATTTGGGAAATTGGGTGATACACCACTTATAAGGAAAAATTCTTAAGTCCTAAACCATTGATCAGCCCTGCTGAGGAAATCAGGAATTTAATTTTTTGTGGGTTTTTTTGACATAATCCTTAACTGAATTTCACTATGTCTAAATAACAGCTTTTCTCATCCATACCAGCTAAACATTCACTGTTTTTGAGTCCAACTGTTGCCACTTGAACCATTTGTCTCACATGCATATTTTGTGATTTCTATTTCTATTGCAGTGTGTAAATTGTTTGAAAAAATTATTCACATCCAAGCAACTGATCCCTTCTTAATAAATCTTTGCTATATGGTTCTCATAAATTCCTTTCAATCTGGTGCATAGATGTTTTATGAACAGTAAGAATTCTTCACATTTAAACATATTTTTAAAAAGCACTGAACAGACATTAATTAAGCAGAACAGAATTTTCAGAACTGTCTAAAGAAGTTAAATCCTGAGGTCCCCTTGAAGTCAGCCAGAGTAAACATTTAAACTTCTTGTGGGAGCGTAGAAATCTCATGTGCAACCATAATGGCCTCAGTGATGGTAACTAGCACACATCCTTTTAGACACAAACTGCTTGAAATACACAGCTAAGGAAATGCCCTAGGACTGCAGATTCTCTTAGGGGCACTGTTAGCTTGGAAGGCTTCTGTCTAGCTGCAAGCATGACAGCCAGGTTACATATGCTGCTTGGGCACTCGTGTCGCAGACACCTTTTGTGAAAAATCCTTTCTTAAGATTTTTCCTGCTGGAGCTGAGAGGTTTCAGTAGCCAATGTAAACAATGGTTATCTGCTGCTGTGGAATGTAACAGGTGGATCCGTGATTGGTCCCCTGTGGATGTTTGGATCTACTGACCACTCACGGCAGGGCTGCTCTTGCTCTCTGCCCGGAGACAGACCTTTGTTATTATTCTTTCTATTCTATTCTTAGCATAACCAGCTTCAGAAGAAGCTCTTTTCCTTTCTATTTCTATGTAGTATATTTATAATGTTATATATATATCATAATATAATCAATCAAGCCTACTGATCATGGAATCAAGATCCCTGACTCTTCCATCCATCTGAAAACCCCTGTGACCACCATCACACTCATGTTCATCAGGAGATACAGAAAATTATTTGACTAGGCTGAGATGAACCACACTTGGATGCTGTAATCTGCTTCTCACCTCAAAAAGAGGTAAAGAGGAGGCACTCCTTGTTGGCCATGTGAATTTTCTAGACCTTCAGAAAAATAGATCTCCTGAAATTAAAAGAAAATTGAAGTTAGACAAAGAGATTAAATTAAAAGAAAATTGAGGTTAGACAAAGAGATTTGAAATTCCAAGCAAAGCATAGCATGTCAGGTTCACCTAACAGCACAACATTTTTTTCATTTATTTTGTTTAGCAGAATGTTGCTAAACATTCTGAATTTTTTTTTTACTCTGCTGTACACACATTGTATTTACACGCTTCAATTTTTCATTTCACGAAACCTGAAAAATGTTATTTCCCTCTGCTTTATTTGACATAAAACTAAGCTATACCAGAAGGGGTGACTTTATTATTAAAGATTGCTTAAAAATTAGAGGTTCTTTTTAATACAGGGACTACATTCTATTGAATCCAATATGTTACTTTTCCTCCATCCTTTTTCTTTTTTGAGATATCTATCTCTAGCATAATTAACTAGCTAGTCCTAAAATGTAATTTATATCAGTTAAATGCGTCTGAATTACGTTGTACTTTGAGAGGAAGACTGAAATGGGAAATGCAAATTTGAGTTCACGTAAGTTTTTAAAAAGTGAGCACTAACCCTTCAGGGACTCAGGATTTGACAAAAGAATTATGTGAATGATGTATGCTCAGAGAGAGCATTGCTGATAAAGAGCTAAATCCTGATCATTCTCAAGTGTGTGAACTGAGAGAGCCAGAATTTTATTTATTCTCTCACTCCTGTTCTCACAAGAATGGCTGGAAAACTGGAGAGGATGACTCTAGATCACTTTTTTCACTCCTTATCTTTCAAGCCCACATGTTGTGAAATTCACATGGAAACAGCATCTATCCAGCCATCATTTCCATAAACATTTTCTGATTCTTCAACATCTCTTACTGAGTTTCTGATCTTTGGACGCAGCTGTATATTTCACGTACCAAGGTAATACAGGGCCCCCATATGGCCATGGTCCCAGTCAGACCCCCATGCTGGAATCCCATCCTCCATCTCTCCTCAGTTGTGTATGACAGAGATATTCTTCACCCAGAACCTCACATTCAGGGTTTTTCACTCTGTTTTAAGGCTCCTATCAGTTATAGAAATGAACTTTGTGCAGTTAAAGGTGAGGCTTGCCAACACTAAAGTCATTATAAACAGATGGTAATGAGTGGAAATTATATTAGATCACTATTTTCAGAAACTGTTAAAGCAAATCAACAAGGCTCTAAAAAAATTCCTGCTGGGATGCTGGACAAAATTTTCATCCCTCTATATTCAACATGGACTGGAAGAGAAATCAAAGCACTCAGAAAGAACCAAACTGCAAGATGAAGACAGCTTACCTTGGTCAGTAGAGAAAAATAGAAGCTTAGAGCATTTTGATTGCTTTCCTCCCAAAAATAAGTCATGAAAGTAAAAGAGGATTTTTTATGCTAAATGAAATTGTCCACATGATTGGAACCAACTTTTGCCAAAAATTGTGAAGATGTGCAGTATGAATAATTTATGAGAAACTTTTCAGAAAAAGACATGAAAGCAAAAGATTAGTCTCCACCAGTCTGCAGAAAACGAATATGTGATATGGCAGCAGCCTATTATCATGAGAAGAGACCAGCTGATCCAAGAGATCTGCTCTTTTCTGTCACTAAATTTAAGAGAACTTTAACACACCTTTCTTTGGTTTTATTTTTTTTTAGGAAGGTAACTGAATGTATCATCTGGAGTTGTTCCCTCCTAGTTATACAAAACATGCTATATTTTTGTGCTTTGCAAGTCAAAAGCTATCACATAGAATAGGAACATCTCACACATTGTCAGTGCTGGGATTTGCATATATTATTACCATACTTCCTAATTATTTCTGGTTCTATTTGCATAATGAAAAAGGGAATAGTTTTTTCTCAATAACAGTAAATATAAAACTGTGCCTGCCACTCCTCCATAGGGAAGGAGCTTTATTTGTTTTGATCTAAGGCCTTAAAGTTGAAAATTCAGAGAAAGCTAAATAAAAAAAACAATATAAAAAACAAATAAGATCCTCTTCCAGGTCATCCAGGATTTACATTGAAACAAATGTATCATTACCAATACTTGTAGCTCTAATTTACTGATAAATGATTCCTGTATTTTCTCAGGCAAAGTGTCTAAATTACTAAATTAACTTAGTTTTCTAGCTAAGCAGATGAGAAACAAGAATACAAATAGAGAAAGAGAGCAGAAGTGTAGAAAAGAAAGAATAGAAGAAGAGTAATATTTATAGTTAAAAAACCATCTTGGTGATCTTTTAAGAAAGTAGATGCTTCAGTTCTATTTGCTTTTGTTTTACTATTAATGGGGCATGTCTAGCTGAAAAGGTTGTGAAGATTTGTGCATTGGGTGACGCTTTATCCTAACCTCACTTAGAGAGAAGAAACATTTTATTGATTGCATATCTGTCTTTTTTCAGAGGCTATCAGCCAGAACATCAGACACACTCACTTGCTTTAATGGCAGAAAGTTAATTTGTAATTGTTTGGTAGATATTGGAATAAAAAAAATATCAATTATTTAAAACCTCCTGATATATTTGATCCTTTTTCATACTTAGCAGCTAAAAATATGGAATGGATAAATTCTTGCTTACAGTACTGTGGTGGGATCCACAGACTGTGAGCTCAGTTCCCATCCCAGGCAGAGCATTTTTACGTGACAGAGAGAAAATCACTCCAGGAATATTAAGGAACCCCAGCACACTTTTGTGCTATATGTGAAGGAGCCAGCTCTGAACAATATGTCTGGACCAACTCCATGCAAAGGCAGGAGGTTGAGTGGGAAAAGAACAGCCAAGACAGTACACTTCAATCAATTAATCTGAACTCTCAGGGAAGCAGCCCAAGTGGACTGCTTTACTAACATCATGATGCACCTTCCAAATTAAGGAAAAAGCATGATAAACTGCAGAGAGGGGGAGCCTTATGGTTTTTTCACTTGCCACCTGCAGCCTCCTTCACAGGGTGGTTTTGCAGGTGTCCTTTTGCATATTGTGCAATGATTGACTACCATGATATAAAAAGTTAATTTCAATAGACAGAAGTGCTGATCAGCAGGACTTCAAAACACACAAAAGTCTCTAAATATAATTTACTGTCCATTATTTCCTGTCTTTCATTATCACTGGTACAACAATTTGCTTCCCCTTTAAAACAAAAAGGCTAACAAACCAGCTGACTGTGGGAGACAGCAGGAACATGAAGGCACAACTGGGGATCAGAAAGCCATTTGAAATATCTGAAAAAGGTAGTAATAGGAAGAGGAATGACCAAAACTGTCCCATCTATATTAAGCAAATGTGAAATCTGCCATCGAAATAATCCTGATACAAGCAGCAGGGTAGTGCCAGGGGTAACAAAGGCAGGAGATCTTCCTGGAGATTACTAGTAAGGAGATTTTGCTGAGTTGTCACATAAAGAAGGATACAGGTATGTATTGGTGTTAGTTGGTACCTTCCAAGGATGGCCTGAAGCTTACCCCGTCACACTAACGCAGAGAAAGAGGTGGTGAGAGTTTTGCTCAATCACATGATTAAATTATGAGCTGCTTCTCAGTGAAAAACTAAAATTTTCTGTCAGTCAGAGGCTCAAGGATTGCCATTACAGCTGTGTGATATTCTGGATTATGGACAGGTGTAGAAATTTGAATAGATTCCTCCTCTTGGTTCTGTAGAGGAAAGTGTATTTAAAAGGGGCTCTAGTCAGAATGTACCGTATTGTGATTTCTTTAGGTTTTCTAGCTAAGTAGATGAGAAACAAGAATACAAATAAAGAAAGAGAGCAGAAGTGTAAAAAAGAAAGAACAGAAGAAGAGTAATATTTATAGTTAAAAAGGAAATGTGAGGAGAGAGATGGGAGACAACAGAAGCCCTGAACAATCTAGCCTCAAAACTGGAAGTGACAGACAGAGAAATCATGCTACCTATTAAAACATAATCATAATTTCCATACATGTGCTTTCCTAAAACAAACTCTTCTTATTTAGTGCAAGGCCTATGACAAACAGAAATAACTAATGATAATAATAATAATGATAAATGTATAAGTATCAGTGATAATATTATTACCTGTTGAATGCTATTCTACTCATGTATGCAAAAGAGCAAATTCAAATGAAAAATAGCTGAAATTGTGAATCTGCAGGAAAATGTGAGAGAACATAAATATTTTCTTATTCATTGCTACACCAATAGGACCTGTATAATTATTATGTATAGTTAAACACCATCTTATAATCCTAAAATATATAGGATTTATATTATAGGATATATATATATATATCCTTTGTATAAAAGCATTTTTGATTTTTAAAAGAAATTCCTTTGAGATAAGCTGAGGACAGTCAAAACCAATTTTTAAAAATGCTATGTCTATGATAAATTCATTGTTACTATGGAGGAACACATATTTTTAATGCCTCTCTCTTATGTACAAATCAACAGAAGAATCACAGAATCACCTGGTATAAATTACTATTCACAATAACCATAGTTGTATCAGCCAAGAAATTATCCCATGGTCTGGTTTTAATTAGAAAAGAAAGGTTGAATTTTTATTCAAAGCATTACTACTCTCTTTGTATTATTTTGTTCAAGCAAATTAGCTTGGAGCATCATAATATGCTTTCTCATGAAATTTTTAATACTTTCTTCACTTTCAGTGTGGTTAAGAACAAATATGGAGAAAAGTGGATGGGTTTTTTATTAGATTGACAATTAGAATTGCAAGCAAGGCTGCAGAGGAGGGAAAGAAAAGCATAACTTGGGAGAAATTGCCTGCCTGACAATCCAACAATCAAGTACAGATGCATTTTACATTTCTTCTGTAAAATTAATGTACTTTACATGAAAACCAGTAAGACAATACATTCAATTGCTTTGTCCAGTCACACATATACTACTAAAAAAAAGCAATACATAGAAAAATACTAGAACTCACCTAGAACAGAACTTCACAGTAAAGCATTTGTAAAATATTGTATATATTTGCTTTAAAATATTGTATATATTTTATCTTACATATACAGTGTATATGCATAAATTGTACATGTATATCATGTACATGTGTGTATATGTATATGATATACATCTGCATATATCACCCACCACTGGACAAAGTTCTCCAATAATTTTCCTCTTTGCATTTAAATAGTGCAATAGGGGAGCAACATAATTTAACCCATTTCCAGGTAGCAAAACAGAAGACAGCCTGGGAAAAGCAATTTATCGAACTTATTGAATTGTTAGGATTTAAGTCCCCAGTGTCCTAACGTGTTATTGTATTCCCCAAACAGGGTCATACTTTTGTCTGAGGACTGTCCAAACAAGCCCAAAAAGGATTGAAGAGGGCAGGGATTTATTGTAGCACCTTTCTCTCAGGTAGATAGGACTGTGCTTGTTGCAACAGATGTAGGAGTCACTCCTGAGAGAGAAACTTCTCTTCTGTTTTCCCAAGCGCAGAGCACAGCTCTGTTCTGTTTCAAAGCACAGGAGTCAGGGGTGACCAGAGCACCCCCTTTTAATGTAGCAGCCAACAGTCAGAGAACATATTCTGAAAATAGAAAATTTAGGCCTGAGATTCTTGAAGTCATCACCCAGGAGAGAACCAGGAATCTTGATCTACCAGCCAGGTTGCTGCTCTCAAGACTCTTTTGGTGATTCAGTCAGTAACACTTACTGTACAGTGAGAAACTCGAGCCAAAAGCCCAGTGTCTATCCCATGAGTGCCTTATCCAGATTTTAGGGAGTCATTTACCTGCCTGAGACCCTTTGATGTGACTCAGGGTACATAGAGGGACGTTAGAATTGGAGCCCTCCAGAGTTCAGTTGCTAACGTCAGTAGGCAGTTGAAAGGGCTTTCCAAAATTGAAATTTTGAGCATAAACAGCTGAAAACTTCATGGAAGCCTTATTTCTGGCACTTAAATTGTGCTTTGAATCTGACCTTTTGTTTAACAGGTATGACATCATTCATCTCTGTTCTGTCAGGAGGAATTAATTGCAATCCGTATGCTAAAGTTCGCTTCTACAGAACCAAAATCTAATTATAACCTTGAAATTCTCTTCGTTCCATTTTCAGAGAATAGAGGTCTTATAGACCCAATGAAAGAGGAACATATATTCAGCAAATCCTTTTTCTCTTGACAGTTAGGAATGGAAGGTAGCTCTGATTTGAGGATTTCCTGAAGTATCTCTGAGTTTCGTCTACTGTGAACATTATAATAAAAGGGCGTCTTTTGGAATGAGTTGTTATCGATTAATTTTTCATTCTAGACTTGTGTTAATAAAACCTTTTAGCTGCTGCTGCTCCAAGTGTCTCAAATGACAGTAAAATAGCTACAAGACAGATCTTCACCATAGGGTTTGATGTAGCCTCGTGGTAGCACCTAGTAATACCATGCACTTCTCCAGCACCATTTCTTCTTCAATAACTTCAAAGCACCAGCTGGCTCTGACCAGTCCTGTGAGATCAGGGGGGGATTTACATAGAAGATCCTTCTCAAAGTGTAAGCACATGCTGGGACAAAGTGCTGAACATGAAAGAACAGTGAAACGTCACACAACTGTTTGCAACAGGGTTTAAAAAGAGTAGGTTATCCTTTAGAATCCTGCACAAGTCTGCGGAGAGAATGTGTGCAACTCAGCCTTTGAGCCTTCCCATGAAAGGCAAGGGATTTGCACTCCCCAAGGTAAATTAGTATAATGCCCTAGAATTCCAGTTATTTCAGTGAAACAGTAGCAGCAGACCAGCTGTCTTCCTCAGATCTAAACAAAGGCTGAATTTTTTTCACAATTAAATAATACAGGTGCAGCTGGGGGAAGAGTATGACCTGTAATTGCTGTTATTGATTCATGAGCCAGGAAGATCATATTTTGGCTTTTAGCTTCCACAGCAGCAGTGGTTAGAAAAATGATCATTTTGCTTGTCTTTTGACCATATCTGACATAACATCAATAAGACAAAGCAAGCAGGGCACCCTGCAGTGCTGTTCTTCTCTCTGCAGACTCACTTCTCAGCACATGCATTTTAGAAATGCTTTGTTGTTTTGTTCATACAGATCAGCTGTAGCATCCCAAACTACAAACTGTGCTTTGTATTTTCCAAGTAAGTGCAGGAAACCAGAATCATAGTAATGAAAATCTGTATAGACTTGTTTTGGTTTAATTGAATTACATTTAAATACTTATCTTAAAACTCAAAAAGTTGTAGTACTGGTGTCTGAATAACTGCCCAACCTGTTTGGACATCAGACCAAAGGATCTGGTTTCAACAGCTAACACTTAACCTGAATAAATACAAAAAATCAAAACTCCTCTAGAAGATAGGGAGGAAAGTTCAAGCACAGAAATTAAATGGGACATACCTTTATCTCAGTGTGATGTCACAAGATAGAATGCATTCCACCTGCAGACTCAACTCCATAGTGTGATTTCATCCAATATTTTTGATTTCTCAAGATTTCCAGTCTGCATGCATTTGTGAAAGACATAAAGTTACTCCAGAAAGTATATGACCATGATTTCCCCAAGGGAGAACAGACCAAAAAGCATGTCCTGTGAAATCTTATTTATGAAATGAAATGCTTTGAATTCTATCCACCTTTTTCTCCACATTCATTGAAGGACTCACCACAACCTATTCCCTATTGAACTCAAGAGAAGAGCAACACTGACCTTGCAGGGCCTGCACTTGCTCACTTAATCAAAATTTTGGCTCACTCTCTGTGGAAAATTGTATTACTCAAAGAGAAGGAAAAATTTCTTTCCATTTGACTTCATGTGTAGTGAACACACTACGCATGAAGTAATGATATTCATTTCATAGCATGGCCTATATTATTGTCAGCAGCTTTACCCATCACAGAACAATCAAAAGTACCACTAAATAAAATCAAAAATAGTCATCATCAAATGTAAAAAAAAAAAAAAAAAATAATGAGGGATCATTTCATTCTTTTAAACCATCAGAGAAGGAAAAATAGTAGTAGAAACAAACTCAACCTCCTGACAGGAAAATATAATTTTTTTATTTCAGTATAGAAACAGAAAAATATTGTGAAGTGCTAAAACAGACAAAATAGACAAAGTTTTTCATATGGATATTTTATTTTCATGGGATTTTCTGAAGAAAATTACCATGAATAACTTAGCAAGTGTGCTGAAAGAGGATAAAATCTGTAAAGCCAAAAAAGTCAGCTGTGCTAAAAGGCTAAAAGGCATTGAGGAATAGTATACTTCTGTAGTCCTTAATCCAAATGAAGTTGCTCAACACTAGGAAAAACATACCTGAAATTACAAAATCATCATGGGGCAAAATAAATGGCAATACAGAGAGCATAAATAGAGGTGTCCCAAAGGTTGGAATCACTTAGCTGCATAAGGAGAAATTAGGGGACATTCTGCGAAAATATGAAAGATATGGTGCACAGAAAAAAATCATTGTTAAATTAAATTGGAAGTGAGTTTAGAATGAAAAAAAGAGATACACATCTGTATACAATCTGTATTCAGCAATTTGGGTTTTATAGTTGAAGGAGGTATTTGATTTAAATACTGTGGCAGAAATTCTAACGGGTTGGATAACTTTATGATCACAAATAACATTTGTCATTATGTATGTTGCCATTATGATAAGGATAATCAACTCTCATGCTATAGAGCATAAAGTTATCACCAGTGGGATCTGGGATTTTCTTTCCCAGCCTATTAGGTGTCTAGTTAGATTTTTCTTGTTCACATTTGGTAGTCAGTTCAGTGATGTATCCTCCAACGCACACAAGTCAATTCTTGCTGCTCCAAAGAAACCTTATTTAGGCTGTGCAGGGGTGATTTTTATCCTACTAGGCTGAAACCCCTCCTTTTGGAGGTGAAGGAATTTCTTTTACTGCAAAACAAAAGATGAATACAGGGCTGTCATCAGAATTAACTAATAGCTAATACCTTGTCTGTATGCATTCATTTACTAGATCAAATGGCTCTTGGAGTCTAAATGAGGCTGGAGGGGGTCTATTCATAGACAATATTGATCAGTTCATGTTCCTCCAGGAGAATAATCTTAATTGGGCAGGAGAAATTTTTCTTGAATCAATATCTTGTTGACAATAGCAGTTTGATGGTGGAAAGACAATTTGAACTGAAAAAATTTAAGAGATTATATTTTATAGCACACTTGATAGCAGTACCTCACAAACTGTGAAGAAATAAAAACAGGGAAATAAAGGAAGAAGTGCTGTTAAATGCTTAATGACCCTTTCTGAACCTGTCCCACTTTATAATAGATGAAGTTTCACTTCAAGACCTTGCTTTATCCCTGATGAATCAACGTAACCTGTGTTTATGAGAATTCTGGCCCCAGCACTCCTTGGAAATAAGGCTAATGTGAAAGTTGTAAAAATGTTTAAATTTTCTTGAAGCTTCTTATACTTTTAGATGGAAGTCTATTTTTTGAAGTTTTTAAATTTGAGAACGAAGTAATTGGGTACCAAAAATTCAAATTTTTCTAAAAGTTAAAAACTTAAAACTAAATTAAACTAACCTAAAGGTTACGGTGAATTTATAAGAACAAAAGACTATTTTACTATTCCCTTTTAAAAGTGTTTATGATGACAGAAATTAATTTAAATTAATTTAAAAAAACCCAAGAAAAATGTCTAACTGTAGATATTCAGGGTGCCTTCAACATAAAGTAAACTTTTCTCTAGTCTATAGAGAAAATTCCAACTTTTCTGAGTATTCCTTAGTTGCAGCAGTAAAACTCTCTATACAGGTCTTGCTTCTGATATTTCTGTTATGCATCTGTTTAAAGATTAAATTCAACTCCAGGTTCAAATTATAACTAAGCAGAACCTGGAACATATATACCTTATCCCTCATCATATTACAGATAGACTCAGTAGGCTGGAGGCCAACATTTGGTAGGACACATTTGGTTTGTGATTATTTCATCTTGAGATGAATATTCAAATAATTATTTGCTCATTTTACGTGGATCCATTTTGCAGGGGGAATTTGATTTGTTTGCCTACATTCAGCACAGCCAGCTCAATCTTCAGCTGTCATACAGCTGTCCCTGTAGGTGCTGTGTTACCCCAGTCAACCCCATGGCACTGCCAAGGGGTAGCCCACAGATTCCCAAATCACTACAGAGACCCAACGCAGAGAGAGAGAGAGAAAAGGCTCAATGTCCTTTTTTTATTTCATTTTTTATGAATTAAAATGGTTGTCAGTCCTAGGACAGCTGCTACATCCAGAAAGCCCACAGTACCAGAGTGGAAAAGTGGATATGCCCCTTGCAACCAGCTCTGCAAGAGAGACTCCTTCAATATGGACAGGAGAAGGACACAAGCCCCTTGAACAAAGATTTACTTATGGAAAATAATAAAAGCTAACACAAATCCAAGGTTAACTGAAACATATAATTAAACTTCACATTTATTTTAATAAAATACAATATTGACTTTGCTCTTTAAAGTAGATTAGGTTGTTGACATTACAGCAGTACAATAAACAAGCACTAAGCTTTTTACTAGCTGAACTGAAAATTAAAGCTGGTTATGACAAGACAAAAATGAGTTTATTCAGGACTGTGTAAATCATCAATAAGAATTCTTAATCACTTGCCTCCAAAAAGCTAGATTATTTGATCTGCAACAAAACTGGGGCTATGTCAGCAAGTTGGATGCAAATCAAACAACATTCAGACATCTCAAAAATTCTGAAAGTATGTGTCTGGAATACAGATGGAGATCAGAAATTTAGTGAGGCCTTCTTAGGGTAGTAAAAATATAAAGTAGAGACCTTTTTTTACGCTGAGATGTGGTTATTGAAATTAGTCTCTCAATAGCATGGTGTTTCACAGATAAAACACTATCCCTGGTTTTCTAACCTTATTTTTAATGTATGTTTTTACAAAGATTTCTCCTTTTTTATATGCATGCATTTTATACAGGCTGGAAGCTATAAAATACTAAGCTGTTCATTTTGATGCTTTATCATATTGTATTACCTTTCACTAAAGAGCCACACAGTTTCTGAAAAAGTTTACTATAATTTAAGGCTTGCAAGGCACAATAGCACACTTTGATTTATGTGTTTTATATGCAAAGTCTTGTTGTAATGTTTCTGATCAATAAAGATGTTCTCTCTGGCATGGAGAAAATTTGTCTACTATTAATATTTTACTATCTGTTTACCCAAAACATAGTCTGCTCCCTCAATAAAATACTTGTTCCTGATCTTTTCATACCATATAAATAAGGATTAAAAGCAAAATAAAAATAACTATAAATTAAGTAATAAGAAGTTTATAACTTCAAAATCTATAATGCAGAATTCAGATGTAGCAAGAACTTCACATTTACCTTAATATGTTTCTGGTTCATAATTCATGGTAAAAGCTGAGAATTTAATCTGTTTGGTAAATGGTCAATCCTATTTTGCTTGCTTAAAGCTTTCTTTATTTCAGAATGGATTTTAACATTTCCTTGTGGGTTACTGATAAAAAAACTCTTGAAGGAGGAAAAATCGTGAAGATATTGTGCTGCCATAGTCTTCCTCTTACCAGCACTCCTTTGAATCTGATTAGGATAAAAATGAAGGACATATGAAGGGGGCTAAAACTTCATAGCCTTCTCTTGCTTATTGACCCCTTTCCATATTATTGTGGCAGAGTAGTAATAAAGCAGAAAATAAAGCAGAAGTTTGGCCATATGATCTCTTTACTACAAAATACAGAAGATATTGACCAAGTGTTGGACAAACAACAAAAATAAGGCATGGAGGTAACATGGAAGATTAAACATTTCTAAAGGAAGGTTGTGCCAGGTTAGACTGCTAGACTAGTTTCTTTCTCTAAATGAAAAGAAAAAATAGTACATTGGAAGATTTGTACTTTGGTGAACCTTTTGATTCAATACAGCAGAAAAAATTATATTAGCTGGAGAAGGTAGAAATCATAAAGTTAGAGAAGAGGTGAAAGTGCAAATAACAATTTGTTGTGTAAATGAAAATTGCTTTTCCATGAAAGAGGAACTGTTCATCTAAAGAAATATTATCCATAGAATTCATCACAGTTTGGATTTGAGCCCTCCTTCAAATTATCATTATTGAGAAAAATACAAAAGTGTGGATTCAATAATAGCTCAGAGTTGGAAGATACCTTTTGTTCAGAGAAAAAGCATAATATCTCACAGAAAGAAAGAAAATCTGGATGCTTCAAAGAAGTGAACTAATCATAACTATTGCTGTGAACTGAAGGGTCATCACACAGGGCGAACAACACAGCAGGGACAGTGAATTGCTGGCACAATGTTACCACTCAAACAGAGAGGGCATCCAGGGGTGAATCACCTGGAGAAGTGCCTCTAGAGAAAGTATGTTTATACCATTGTAAAAGTGCTTGCTGAGAGCTAACCCAGCATCCCAGAAAATGCAATTATTTTTGACCATACGAGATCACGGCTAATAAATTCATTGAACTAGGGAGACTTCCCTATCATGACAGGAGACTAGAGAAGCTCATTTTCTTCGCCTTAGAAGACAAAGCTGGCCAGGATGCAAACATCAGTGAAGATAGAGATTCATCAGTTCATGAGAAAGCATAAACAGGCCGTGAATACACTTATGCCTGAAAATGGAATGATGCTAAAGCATCGTGTTCACTGAGAGAGTTTTGGCAGAGCAAGGGAGACACAGGAGTCCATGAATGCAAACAGGGCCTGCCCAGAGATCAAATTCTGTGTCTGCTCACCACATCTTGGACGTGGTGTGGATGGTTCAGGAGAGCTTTCTGTGTGTTCTTAGCTATTACAAAAAAAGTAGAGGAAAGGTTTGTCAGGATAAAATGTCAGCAATCAAGGTACTACAGTGGTAGGAGGTAAATTGAAAAAAGCCAATCTACTCCCTCCAGTAAAACAAACAAACAAACCTAAGGGTTTTCTTAGTTTACTCTTGGAATAAGGCAGAAGAGTTGAACACACATTGTAGACAATATGTGTTCTTGCTTGTATTATATCTTATATATATATGTATACACTTGTATATACAAGTGTATACAAGATATACATATACAAGATATATGTATATCTTGTATACACTTGCTTATTCTTGTATTTCATTCTCTTTGCCAAGCACAATTGAAAGATTAAATATAGGCTTCTCTGGGACCAAGGTTTTTGTGACCCTAAAGATTTTAAGTTCTCTCTCTGAAGAGATTCCCATTCAGTCTAACTCAATATGCAGTCTTATCTTTTAGCTTCTGGCTTGAAAGGGCTTAAGTTAGAATTCAGGTACTGATTTGAATATAGAAATATAGAAAACCAGTAGGAATTTTACTATTAAAACCCAACAAAAAAGTTAGCGCAATGACTTTGCTGAAATAATTACCTAAATATATAAATTCAGAGAAACTGGATTGTTTAGTCCTTGAAATACATAGTAGTCCAATCTCTTTGAAAACATTTTTAGTGGTGTAGCAGATCCTACACACAAAATGTTACAGAATATATTTAAAGCCAAAAATGTCCAGGACAACCTACTGTGAGTGAAATATGATTCTGTCATTCAGTACTGCTGTTTTCTTGAAATGTTGTTGGGTCTGATGTGGAGACTGACATCAAAATGCAAGTCAAAATATGTAGAGGTTCCAGATATATGTTAGATATTGTTTGGGCTGATTTCTTTTGACATCCAGCTGTGTTTGTGTTTGGGAGCAGTATTTGAAATCAAGGGTCATCTCTGCAGGCAAGTATGCTGAGAAAAATTAACTGGCACAGTAAACAGAAAGGGTTTGAGTGAAATATCACTCACAGCTGAATGGGAATACTTCAGACTGGTTACAGCAGTGGGGAGATTGTCATAGGAAAGAATATTTCTTGACAGACTATGTGACAAAGGTACTGTTTTCCTTAGGAAATTAGTGAGTAATAGTTTCACATGCTTCCCTCACTCTCCTATTTCAACAAAATCCGGGTATATCAGGGTGCTGGCTGAGCAGAATTATTCTAAAAATATTAATTTCTTCCCTTAATTCCCCCAGAGCTCCAAAGACTCATCAGCTCGATTTTTCTCACTGTTCCTAGAATTGATCAAATGCTAGGAATTTAGATGATTATTTGGAGCACAAAAGAGTAGATTTTGTATAGAGTTCAGATATGAATAATAAAAACTCTGGAAATTAGCAGATTAAATTCAATACCCCAAACAAATTAAAGAATTTGCAAACTGATGGGAATTGTCTGTTTGCAGCTGTCTTGTGTGAACAAGGATGTTATGGTGGGTTTGTTTTCTATGTATTACAATGAACAGGAAGGTGTGTTTCTTCTGTTGTGCTTATATTAAGAAGTCATGCTTTGTACTTTCCTTATTAGGAGTTAGGTAATGACAAACCAGAGGTCATTTGTCTTCACACACCTAATAATACAGCAAGTCATACCCAAGACCTGTTTACTTTCAGTGCCTGCTTCCTGAAGAGAAAGTGTTTTAAGAAATGCATAAAATCATACTGAGATTAAGTGAGGGAGAACCTGGTACATGTAACAGTCTCTTAGTCATTGAAGACTGATGAGATGCTGAGATCTGCACTTAGAGTTCTCTTCATTGTTGGATATTAGTAACTACAATTAGAATTCTTTACATATTTGCATATAAATTTCCCTCCCCTCACTGCTTCCTGTGCAAGCCATATTACAATGAGGGTGAGATGTATTTGAGAGTCACCCTGGCACCCTTTTAACCTCAAAGTGAGTAACAGATTCATTAGAGTAAAACGCTTCTGCTCCTCTTTGAGCATATAGACCAGGGTAAGGCAAATTGTTCTGCAGAATTGTCCTTTTCCACATTGATTAAAATTACTTGAAATAATAAGTGAATATGTAGATCCTTGCTCTCTAAATATCTAAATTTGCTCAGATGAATCTCATTTCCTTGGACAATGAAGTTTGTCTACTATATATATGCTTGCATAACACCAGTATATAAAAAAATGGGTGAATGGTGGATTGGATCCCTCAGCCCAGTCACTTGAAGATGTTTATTGAAACATAGCAATTCCACTTGAGAACTGGAGTCCTTGAGAATTAAAACAGCTCTCTGACTTCAGCACTAGCCAGGTCCAGGTGCTTCTGGGAAACAAACAAAACAATCAAGCCAACTGTAAAAGATGAATAAATAATTTCCTAATCATAGTTTGGTTTAATTTCACCTTGAAATTGAAGCTTCTCCCTGGTTCAAAAGCTTGTTAACTAGTTCTAAAAAAATCTTATCATATATGTGAATATTCTTTTGTGCCCCATAAATGTACATTTTGTCTTATATTCCAGGTAAATGCAAAGCTTTGGTTAACAGCTTTCTACTACTAGTCCTTGGGTGTTTCACACAGAAATGAACATGTCTAGCCCATGTCTTAGAGCACACATATGTTTATAGAAACAGTGCAAATAACAAGTGTCACTGTATCTGTTTTTGGCAGACGAGGGTTAATTCATCAAGATGCTAAGCAAATTGATTGCATCACAGAAAATCCTCTACACAAGTTCTTAACTCAGTGATTTCCAGCCTTTGTCATTTGCAGTGTTTTTTAGAAATCCCACCTCTGACACAAATACAAATAGCATCTATGGTCTCATATTCCTTTCCTGTACTCTGAAGTCATTTTAGAAATCAAACCAGTTTCCATAAGTGTCAGGTAACAAAGGTTCAAAGTCATTGTCTTAAATGAGGCAATCCTGTTTACCTAACCATATGGCTGTGTGTTTAAGTAGGACAGCTCTTCTAGTACAAAACATTCAGAGCATTTATAATATGCACAGTGCACAGTGTCAGATACAACAAAGCCCCACTGTGTTTAGTGTGTATAGGAATTTCTCTAAATCTGTGTCATTTCTTCCCTATGATATTTTACAAATGAATAAGTATAGTCTCTGGTTCATGGATTTAATATTTTTCTTCATGTCAGCATTGGAAAAGCAGTCTAAACCAGTACAACATTTCCAGAGAAGAAATAGAAATGAGATTTAAATGTATTTTGTGGGTTGTATTTTTTTTAAACCTGAGGTGGCTGATGCCTATTGTCTGTGTAGTTTTCCTACTCATTAACATGTCAATTGAATTTCATTTATTGATTGCTAAGGAAGAATCTGGAGGGTTTAATTTTCCTATATTCATTTTAATTAACCTTCCTTCTTAAATGCTAAATTCATACCTCTGCAGTGCATAAACAATTTAACATGTCCTCAATGTATCCAGATTTTTATGGCTATAGAATACTGGGAAACTCCATTGTTTGTTGGCTACACTAAAACAGTGTCAGTCTATTCTTCCTGCTCCCAGATGAGGGTCTGTGTATGGAGGGGAGGATACAACAGAAATATAACAGAAAAGTTACTCATTTTATTCAAAACATAAACAACTGGGGGGGGGGGGGGGGGGGTGTGGATTTTGAAATGCCCAGTATTGGTCTAAAACATTTTCAGTTCTACAGAAATGAGTGATAAGCCTCCTGCTGACTTCAACAATGCATGGTTAAAAACCAGCATCATTGGCTTTCTTTGTAATAAGACAGTTACAGCTAATTCACAGTACAGACAGTCTCCCAGGTTTGTGGCTTTTTGAAATCATATTGCAATACAAAGGCCAAAAGCACAGCTACATTCCAAGCAAACAGCATTTTTCTTTCTATATTTAGAGGTGGTCATGCTGTTTTTTTTAACTGCTTCATAATATGACTGTGCAGCTCTGGTTTTGGCCTCCATGTTTCCCAAAAGTCTCTGCATTATAGCAATTATGCATCTCTAGCAGGCAGTCTTATTAAACTGTTCCTCTCTGTTTCTATCCCACTGCTTCTTCCAAGTGTTTGACACACAGTTTTTCATGCTGTAGAGCACCTGGATAAAATGACCCTATCTTCACTTCTTCATCCACTTAGACAGACTTTCTGGATAAAGAAACAAAATATCATAGTTTTTGCCCCCAGAGACACTGCACATAATGTACCAGAGTGCATCATTTTCCATTTGGAACACTGACACTAGAATATTAATGATAGCAGTCAAAAAGGTGAAAACCTGTGGTTTCATTAATTACTTTATTTACATCTAGAAATCTTTAGTTTCAGCTGCTAATCTGTACCTGTACATGTGATATCTGGGTCATAAAAATTAAAGTCAGTGTATTGTCCTTGACATAATTCACATCAGTTATGCACAGATCCTTTAATAGTTCAACGGCTTTTGAGTTTATATAATTTTTAAGTGAAAATGAAACAATTGTTTACATTTAGTCAGATTCCACTATGTTTGAAAAATATAACTAGTAATAAAAATAAACTGAATTTCCTTCCACTCTGAATTGGTAAACCTCCTGATAGAGAAGCACAGCACACTTAGTGTCAAGGGGCTTGAAATTTCTGAAAAACAAACCTAACATGCACCTAAATACAAAGATTAGCTTGAATATAAGGAGAATGATGGTTTTGGAGTGCCTTTCCAAATAGGGAGTGCTATTCAGGGGACGATTCTCTCAAAAGTTTAAATGTAGGTGTTTCAAATCACCCTAGAGAAACACAGTCTTTTGACTCCAAGGAGACCAACACTCCTGAAGTTGGAAGTACCACTTCAAAGGCATTTTTAGCCTTGTTCGGTGTAGGGAATAATCTATTACTGTCTGGATTCATCCATTAGAATGTTGGACCCAGTGGCTACAGTCAGCCAATGCAGTTGCTGTGCAGGACCTGCCACTTCAGAGCAGCTTTACCTAGAGGTGACAACACTCACCTGCCCTGAGAAAAATCAGCCGCAGGAGTTAAACCAACACTGGCAATGAGTGGACAGTAAGAAGTATATAGAAGAACTGCCTTCTCTCAAGAGTTTTGGTTTGTCTAAGGAGGTAGGGACATCTCTCACTAGGGAACTTCAGACATCTCTTGGGTGACTCTTTGGTGATACAGAATCTTTACAAATCTTTGAAAGCAGAAGAGAGACTTCAGCACTTTGATCACAAAGATGTTGGTAAGGGCCTTTGACAAGTGGGAGGCTCAGCAGAGGACAAAGACAAGATACTGCACCTGGAGGCAAGCCATGCAGGCAGACACTGCTTCTGATACTGTCTAGGTTTCAGCACTTTCAAGAGAGGTTTCAAAGGTTTTAGATGCTTATCAGGGTCATCAAGCATCAAATTCTTTTTGGATCTCTGTCTTTCATAGGAGAACCTCAGTGTAATTTCACTAAGTGGAAATTTTTTGATAACTTGTATCAGTAGACAAATTAGCACAAATCTGAGGTAATGTCTCAGGAACACAAAACAGACTGCAGTTTTCACATGCCTTAAGTAGTCATAAAATTCTTATGGGGGTTACCTCACCTGATGAACTGCATTCAAACTTCTCACATGCCTTGTTGTCATTAAGGCCATATTTTGCATAAATTGACACTTGGAGCTAAGACAAGGCATGAACCCTCCTGTCTACTTCAACAGAGAGGGCAGGGTACGGAGGGTATGTAAGAAGCAGAATAATTTATTTTAATTAATGTATTATCAATAACAGTAATAGTAATAATATTAATAGTAATACTACTACTACTACTACTACTACTACTACTACTACTACTACTAATAATAATAATAATAATAATTTAAGTATATTTATTTCATAATTAACAATTGAAAAAGTCCAATACACTTCCAGTACTTCCAGTATGCTTCTGTCTGCGCCACTGGGTGCCTCAACAATTTTGAAGTATGGCACTTTTGGAACTTATACATCAAGAAAATTCTGAAGTACAAGCACTGATTCTCTTGGTGATTTAAAACTAATGCTGGCCACTGTTTATTTTCAGCTAATGTTTCTAATGTGGCACTTACCCTATTTTTTGTGATATTTTCTCTCTTACAAACTTAACTGCAACTAGATTCACTTAGTGATCTCACTTCCATCAATTTTGCCTCTATTAAGGATAATTTGAGAGCAAATTTCCACAACAAAAAACAGGGGGGAAAAAAGTATTTTTGTTACTTCTAAATATGGCAGTCTCATCACTTTGACTTGCTTTTCTCTGTGAAGATCCTATAACAGCAGTGCTTTAAGACAACACTGGAATGGTGAGACTTTGGTCTCATCAAGTCAGATGTCTTTACAACTACAGTTCCAAAAACAGTGATAGGCCAAGGAGCATTTCTTTCATCATATTTGGAACAGTGGGCTGCTGACTGGCAACACACAGCCAATGTTGCTATGGTTTTGGATGGCCTGAGCAGATGAATTCACCATGAATTCATCCCAGTGGAATAATCAGGGAGACAAAATAATCTGTGTCATCATGGCCAAAAGTGTTGGATGCTTTTGAAATATCCACATTTTGAGATTGATGTAAAATAACCCTCAGGTAACACACTAATGTGCCTCAGATTGCTAAAGCCCAACAGTAGGCAACAACAAGTATTTATAGGCCATTGTGATGGCAGCTGTGAAAAATATTGGTGTGATAGCATTGCATTACGGATCCTGCAGAGATTTCTCACATAATTCTCCCAAGTTCTCAGTGTATTCCTTTTGTTCGGTAAATAGTTTTAGTTCAAGAACTTTTTTAACTCTCCAGGCAATAAATTTAGCCCTTTTGTGAAATTTTGCAAATACTCTGTGAAGTTAGCATTAGAATGAGCAATGAACTGTGTATTCAAGCTCAATAACTGTGTCATGGGAAATTAAAATTATGAGCACCTTTACAGTGATTCATTTTATCTCAGTGACTTCCCATAAGAACCTTAGGGGAGGAGTTGCATTTTCAAGTATTATGGCTCAATATCTCCCCTCTGCTAACATAAAAGGGAAGAAAGAATCATGAACAGGCCATACTAAGCACTTTTTAAAATCCCAGCTTTTGACCAGTACTCAGTTTCCAACCTTGGCTATTGTCAGAGCCCAAGAAGAATTTGCTGTTTATCTGGCCAACTCAAAGAGATTTTGCTATGTTGGTATCACACAATGCAGTTTTGGTTATGTCATGCCAGGACAGAATGAATACACTACAATTTAAAAACAAAAAATTAAGAGAAATTATTAAATTATAGTCTTTATTAGAATAGAATTTTGAAGATAACTAGGGAGTGGTTATTGTTTATTTCCTTGAGTAGAAGAAGAGAATCATCCAAAGAAGTGGTGAGACAACACTTTTAAACAAAATGTGATTTTTTTTTTCTGCATGAAGTGCAATTAAAATGCCAATATCATTGCCATGGGATATTTTGAAAGCCAAAACAAAATTAATTAACAATTTCTCATAAAAGAGTTTCAAGAATGGTGTTTTTAAAAGATAAATAATGCTGAATTTACTGGAGCAGGATTATCCCCTACCTGTTATTTTTGTATTTTTCCCTACTGTATCCACATTGAGGCACTCTTAATAGACCTATTAGCAGAAAAAAAATATACAATCCAGATGAGTCTTTGTTCTTACCCAATATGACTACTTTGTATGCTTATGGCACATGAAGCTTTTGCTACTTACAAAAGGTTTCCTTAACATCCCATGGCTTCTCAGACGCAGATGGAGAAAAGCAACAAAAATGCTTTAAAACTGCTTTGAATACACTTGTGAGGTAGAAACACAAGTCCTTTTTGAGAAACAAGCTTAACTGTTAGTGACATGTAGATCAATGCCTGCATTATTTATAATGTTCATTTCCTCACTGCAAGTATGAGCCTTGAATTTGACCTCATAGGCTCTTCTCTTCTAGAATTCCTATGTACTCCTCTCTTTGAAGTTTTTCAGGCTAACAAAAATCTCCGCAAATTTGTTTTGATTTTCTCCCAGACTGCCAGAAATTGGTGAAAACATGAGAAGATATTTTTCAATAAAAACCTGAGGCTTAGGCAGGGTTTGGTTTTTAGACACCTTATTTTTGACTTTTCAGAAAGACTGACTTTTCTGTAAAGGTTAGTGCTCCCTAGTGACACACATGCTGATGAGTGGGCTACAGGAGCCTGGATCTGTCCTTTGAGCTGAAGAGAAAGATTACCATAATTGAAAGCTCTTCATTTAGCCCCAGCCAAGACAGTGTCAAAAAAAGACAAAAATCATTTGGACTCCTGCACTTATGGACAGTATGTTGTGTCCATGCAAATCCAGAAAAAAACATCCTGCAATTTCTGTTACTTTTTAAGTATTTGAGCTTCTAATGTTTTTATAATTATACAGCCTGGGAGTTGATTTCTTCTCCCAGTGTTTGTGATCCTAATTAAGCCTCACATTTTTTATTAACATTTCATCCTATTTTGTATGGGGAAGCAACCTCTGGAGACGCTGTTCTGTTGTGCTGTGACACCCGAGGCCTTGCATCTCTCTAATTACTGAGGCCTGCCTCTGCTCCATTAGGATACTGTCCTGTTTAATCCTCTCTTGCTTTTACAGTCTGGGAATGGTTTCTTTTCCTAGTATTTGAAGTTCAAATTAAGTCTCATGTTTATTAGTAAGTGTATCATTCCATGGGAGAAATACAAGCCCTGTGAGAAAGATCAGAGAGTGCTGTGCCACTTAGGGATTCCCGCAGTACGGAGGGGGTCGGGTCAGCAGCACAGCACAGGCAGAATTAGCTTTGTAGGGAACAAACAAACAAAACCCCTCACATCTTCAAATCCTATCTGAAGGCCACAACAAAAGCCTGAAGCTTAGGGAGGCGATTTCAGTTAGCTTTGATAAGGGTGCAGAGAAACTAGGAAGGTCTGAACACATGATTTGCATAAATCATGGCCTTGTGGTCTGGGCTTCCAAACAGGAGAGCATGGGGCAGTAGGGTGAGTGTCAATGACTAAGGAGGGAAAGCTTTCTATGCTGTTCTGCTCTGTCCAAGAAAGTATCACTCCCTCTTGCCACCATGACCACTGACACAGACCTGTGCAAAGGCCTCAGGATATGTCATTGCAAGGTGTACAAATCAGGACATCTGCTCTGACAGCCCCACTTTTATACATACCTTGCTGTCCTACCTCTGCCCATCATAAGTTTTAACCAAGACTGATGTAACAGACTCAAAAGAAGCAGTACTGTGAGGTGGTGAGCATGAAATTGTGTTGGCACCCCAATCTCTGTTGATGGTTCTGACATTAACCTGCTTTATGTCATATATAGAATTAAATCAATGGTTTCTTATCCAAATTTTGCTTGCCGTTTTTCTCTCCAATGCCTTTTCCCTGATGTTTTATCATGTTCTAATCAACATCACTCTGCTGCTGACTGTATCTGTCTCTGATATACAGCTGACTCTGTATCTGTTTGCAGCTCAAAGACATGTAATAATGAGATGTGACAGCAAAAGAAGCACAATTTCTGTGAGGAGTCTTCGCCCTGCAGTTATCAAGGTTTCAGATTTTTTTAACTCACTAGAATATCATCCTCAGCCCTGTGAACTCCTGCTTGCTTTGCAGATCTGGATTCACTTATCTGTAATGAAACTGGAACAAATGGTGCAAAATTTTCTACTGCCTCAAGAATAAAAGGACAGCAATCCTAAAAGGTTGCAGCCGTCTGCAATCTGCATTGGTAGAGATTCAGACAATTTTGTGGTGGCACCAAAACTGAATTGCTTCAATTTTCAATAAAGATAATGAAACAATAATGGTCTTGAATGCAGAGAACAAAGGCAGGATGACCAGTGATGCTATGGAAATAATAAATAAATTATAGAAGAAACACTTAAAAAGTGCAATGCTATCACAATCTTGAAGGACCAGATAACAAACATCTGGCCCAGTGTTACAAGTCTAGCAGCAGGGAATTTTAACGAGACTTGTGAAATCTAAGGAACATTTTTTATGACTTGAAAAAAACAGGTATAGTTCACAAACCATGTGGATAAATACTGGACTGCTGAGCTAAGGACTACAATGCTCTTAAATGCTAGCAAACAAAAAACAGTTAAATGAAGAAAAGTGAAAAATAAGGAAAATGGGACAGTTTAGCAAACATTGTCTGTGCCTCACTAGTACGATGGCTCTTCCTGATAAATTAACTGATCTTATAAACAAAAGGTCTAATCTACCTGGGATTCAGTAAATCATTTAATATAGTCCCACATGGAACATTATTAGTTAGGCTAGGTAAAATGTGGATCAGTACAAGATCCACAGTAGAAGTACAAGATTCAAGTAGAAGGGGGGGAATAGCTAAAATAAAGAAGACAAGTGAAGTAGTTGTTTCAAGAGGGAATTACCAGTCTGCAGAAAAGCTACCTGTGGACTCCCACAGACATTGCTTTTGCAATCAACTGCACAGGTCAAATTTGCTGATGTTACAAACCTAATCATCACAGAGTCTGTCTGAATCAGCTTTTTACAGCAAAAGGAGAGTTTGCCCTGTCCTCAGTCCAGGGTGATGGGCTATAAGCCACATCTGGTCCAAAGCTATATAACCAAACAACTTTAGGTTTGATTTACTAAATGTGGAAAGGAGAAACTCTCACACATAAGCAGAACCCCAAGGCATTTGCAAAGGATCTAGTTCCCATTGTTGGGTTAGAGGCTGTGGTTAGATCAAGTCCACAAAGGGTTATGCTTTCATGCCCCAAAAGAATAACCAAGATGCAGGACATAAAGAGGAAGAAGACCTGTAGATTAGAGTAAACAAGGCAGGGCACAAGGAACCCAAGGTCTAGAAAAATAACATTTTGACAGAAGTTCATTGTTATCAGGAAAAAATATGAAATAGGAAAAGCTGGATACATTATCTAATTCCAGGATGAAAGTGATTCGCAAATGTAATACACTGAGGAAAACACCCTTCTAATTTCAAACACAGCTATGTTATTGTGGAATGTTGTAGTAAGACTACTTTTTATATTTTAGCAGAATCACAGTGAGTTAGATGGGAAGGAACCACAGGGGGTCATCTGGTCCAACCTCCCTTCACAAGCAGGGCCATCCTAGAGCACAAGGCACAGGATTGCATCAAGATGGTTTTTGATTATCTCCAGCGAGGGAGACTCGAGAGCCTCTCTGGGCAACCTATTCCAGTGCTTGGTCACTGCACAGCAAAGTTCTTCCTGATACTCAAGTGGAACTCCTCAGGCATAGGTTTCTGCTCATTGTCTCTTGTCCTATTGCTTGGCACTGAGCAGAGCCTGGCTCCATCCTCTTGGCACCCTTCCTTTAGAGGCTGATGGTTATGGATGGGGTCAGTCATCAATCACTCTCTCAGTCATCTTTCCTTAAGGCTAAACTGGCCCAGCTCACTCAGCCTGTCCTTGTAAGAGAGATGGTCCAGTCCCTTAATCCTCTTCGTTGCTTTCTGCTGGACCTGCTCCAGGAACTCCATGTCTCTCTTGTCCTGAGAAGCCCAGAACAGGACACACCACTCCAGATATGGATAGAGGTGGTGCCTCCACACCTTGCCAGGGATTAAGGTGAATGGGACTAGATGGTAACTCCCTATGCTTAATCACATTCACAGGGACAAGAAAGGTGAGCACAGAAGGCTGCAGACAATATGAGCACCTCAGAGCCTTTCTTCTGGGACGATTTTTTTCTTTGTTTGTTTCACTGCATACAGTGCTATGTCCTTATTCCTCATTTGCTTCCTATGAATGTGTTTTTACAGTGGGATTCTGTATGGGTAGAGCTGTGCTTTGCTTCCTTCTGGCTAATACTAGCTGATAACATGGGCATTTTATTTTTGTTTCAGGACAAAGTCACTAGAGTTAATTTAGGCCATAACAGTAAGAGAGAACTGCTCATTGAATCAGATGCTGATCTCAGCAGGGAGGAGGTAAATGATTTCCATGTGGTAATTTAAAAATCTGTGCCTTATTGTTTCTCATCTGTTAGCTGCTCCCTCCCAACTGGGCCTGTGCTTGACTGTGTGCTAATTGGACCCAAAAAGCATTGGTAAGAAGGGTCAAAGAGCCAAAGCCTTGGTTTGGATCTTGGCTTAGGATACAGGGAAGCCATGCTCTGCTCAGCACCTGGAAAATGAAATGCTTATATGAAACAGAAAACAAAGTTAACAAAAGAACAAATTGCTTTAACCTGATCATAAATACATTTTGGCTGAAATTCTTTCTGAAATACTTCACCTGATCATAGCAGCAGCATTCTGGAAAATCCATTTTTGGAAAGCATTGCATGATACCCCATCCAGTCAACATCAGAGAACAAGCTCAGCAGCTGTGGGCACCCTTCAAGTTCTTTGTTCTTACCTTTGAGAGAATTGCTAAGAAAACTCTGTCCTAATCTATATCTTAGGTCATAATGCATGGGCCAGAAAAAAAGATGCTTGACTTTTTGTTCACTGGTGGAGTTAGCAGAATTGGCATTTATGATGACCCTCTGAACTCATTAGGCATAGAAGGCATCAAGAGATGATAAATGTGTAATCCCATAGCACCATTTTTACAGTTACATTTTAAGAGCTGAGCAGTATGTAATGGCAAGCTGAATAAAAAGGTTCTATTTTAAATATTGCTGTCCTCATCTGTTGACTTAAGGAAAGGTGTGTGGGTGGAACACACTCCCCCCAGGCCATGAGTCAGGCAGACCTAATGTTATCTCATTAGCAGGTATAGGGACACAAAGGGTGAATTAAAAGATGGAATTTAGAAAAGACAATGGGCTTAAGGCTCAGCTGTGTAGCAGCCAGTGACAGGATGACACTGTGTATATGTACAGATTCCAAAAAGCACTTGGTGCATGCTAACTACTCTGCGAATTCATATGATCCAATATGTTTGTTCAGCCAGCTTCTTTCTGCCTGCCAGGTGGGTTTGTCTGTAGTGTCTGATTTCTCTTCAACAATCTGGTTTTGTGCATGTGTTCCCTCTTAAAAATATGGCTTAAAAAAAGTTATTTTCTAATTAGATTTTGAAAAGACAAAATGCTGATACAAAACAGCTTTCAACATTTTCACACATCACCATAAAAGTAAGCACAGGAAAGGTGAGCAGATAAGATTTACTGTGCTACCTTAATTTGTATTTAATAAATACCACTCATAAAAGATAATGCTCACATTACTATAATAAAATAATTGATTGAACGAGAGGGTAAAATAAGAAGGACGATTAATTATGATCACAGTAAAGTTTTACATTAGTACTTCTCTGGAATTTATGGAACAAGGAATAGCTGCATGGTACACTGCTTGAAATCAGAGAGAGGTGCTTGGTTTTGAACTGTGTTGGGACCAGAGAATGAACTACGTAGTTGATTCCTATCATGTTCTTATCATGTTCATGTTCTATCATGTTTATGTTCTTTAAAAAATCTGGCTGAGGCAGGAATTGCCACTGATTTGTCATTTTGGTTTTTTTTAAAGTAATTTACTTCATTCCAGTGAGCAATAGGTAAAGCTGCTAAAATAAGTGGATGTCACCAGACATATAAATGGATGCCTTGTCTAATGAGCCCTCTGTGTCTCAAGGAATTGAGATATGTTTTATCATCTCAGCTACTGAAGTGGACACAGGTGAAGAGCTGCAATATAAGCTACAGCAACCAGGAGAACAAGAGGGTAGACATATTACTTTCAGCTTGTTCTTTGAGGTGAAACTTGGGGTACATAATACATAAAATACAAATAAATTTCATGGTGGTACAGACATATGATTATATATCTATAAATAGATATATGATTATATATCTATAAATCTATAAATATTATATATCTATAAATATATATCTATAAATAGTTTTATCAAGTCGAATATCTCCTTATATATATTTTAAGATCTTACTGGATCATTAGATCATCTGTTTGGCCTTCAGGATATCAAAGGACACATCATTTCAATCTGTTCTCCTTTACTGACTCCAATAAATTAACTTGGCATATCAGTCCAGAAGATATCCAGCCAATATCAATAGCATTTGAAACTCATATAAGTGGTTTTAAAATTTGCGTTGATGTATTTTTATTGATCTTCTTTTCTACATTCCCTCTCTCTGTCACAAGATCAGTAATTTTCTCCTATGGAATCAATTCCCCAGCTGTAAGAGAGCTGGGGAATCATCTAATAGATGCAAGGGATAAGTTCCACTAAAGCAAACAAATTAAACAATACCAGATGGGAAGGTAATCTTGGGGATCAGAACAACCAAAAATCATCCTGAAAGGCATTTTCAACGGACTTTCTTGGGATCATCCACTCAGAGCAGACTCTAGGAAACAAGAAGAAAAGGTAACCCTTCTTACCAATGAAAGATATGAAAAAGAAAAAAAGATAAGATGCTTCATACAAGGTGACAATTAAGGTATACTGAATATGGGCGACAGCTAATAGACTGGAGGAGCCCTAAAAAAGCCTGGAAAACCTTTGAGACTTCATGAAAATTTATGTGGACATGTAATGCCTTTAAGCCAAAAGGGCTGTCTGAAGGTGACATAGTCAGAAGATTTTGAATAATATCCTGTGGAAGTTAATCACACTCCAAAGGCAAATAGCATAGAGAAACAATGCAGGTATTCACTGTTTGATGTGAGAGGGAAGGTTGAGTGAGACAACACACAACCTCTTAGCAACACAAGGTAATTCTTCACTGTGTTCCTTAATTATATACCATAAATGTCAGTCACAGTTCATGTTACCTGCAGTTAACTCTAATCCACTACGTAAACCCAACATAAATTAGCCAGTTTGTACAGGGTGATGTTAAATATGCTTCAGAATAGGGTACATCTGATTACCAGTAGAGATGGGGGGAAACATCTGTAATATCAATCCATAAATCTCACTTTCCTAACCTGGAGCACTCTTAACCACACTTCTTAGCAAAAGATCTGCATCAACGTAAATTTTTGTTCCTGTCTGCCTGTTGAATCTTCTAAATCTGCCTTGCTTGTATGGGGTGAAAAGAATTCCTCTTGAGGCTATGGCAGGTCTCTGCTTGTAAAAATGTCAGACTATTAGAAATGCAATCCATTGTGTGGCAAGGGAACAGAACTTTTATTCTAGGTTTCCTTATAAATGAATATATTAGAAAATGTGGTTATCAGCAGGCTGTTTATAACCAGAAATATTTTCTTATACCTTAGTGTTCCTTATATCTTTAGATTAGACACTTGTAAAATAGGCCATTATGTGTAATAAAAAGCATTTAATGAAACTTTCATTTGGAGGACATTGAATTCAACAGATTTAACTTTGACACTGACAAATTTCTCACAAGAGATGATTTGCATGGAAACCACTGGGGTCTCATTTTAGTTCCTGTAATACACCAGAACAGTGATTTTATCATTTCAAAGTCATTTATAAGAGCCTAGAGCTAAATGACACAATGGCAATTCTTAGGATTGCAGCAGTACATCATCTGCATAAGTGGCATAACTTTCACTGCTGTGATAATCATTCCCAGAGCCTATATCATACATATAAACATGTTTCAATCAGGGGGGAATAAAAAGGTCTAATTGATCAATTATTTCCCAAAATGTCTTATCATTATGCAGCACATGTTTATCTAAATTTTAAAAAGGACTGAAAGGTATTGTATACTGATTAGGTTATAATTTTCATAGTTTTAAGTAGATCAGATGCTATACTACTACAATTTTTCACAGTTATGTAAAACACAGAGGTAAAAAATAAATACAATTTACTAAGAAATTTGTGCCAGGTAATCCCCTTGACTGCAAGAAAAAAAACCATAGAATCTAATTAATACTCTAAAATGAGCACTCTATGGTTCTTGGACAGACCCTGGACTGAAGTTTTTATTTTAAAGCTGTTAAATGATAGTCAAACAGACCCACCTAGCAAGAGTCACAAGTGCATAAACAAAAAGGGCAAAAAGGAAAATCAATGCAAATGTATAGCCTCCAAAGTAGAAGGATCAATATCCTCTGATGTTAATACCACAGTTAGATTTATTATCCACCTAGGCATCTGAGAAAGAATTTTTATAAATACTTATCCCCTCTATTATAAGGATTTATATTTGAAGTTCATCTTTGCAAAAGTCTGTTATAGTAGGCAGCCTCTTTACTTAAAAATACTCCCTACAGCACTGACATTTCTTGTATAAATCACTCCCTAACTGCTATAGAAACTGAAATGGGATTTTAAGCTCCTGATGACAGTCCTTCAAAAACATCCAAATTCTTTTTTTTGAGGACAATTTAGGTGAGATTTTTTAAAACTTATTTGAGGACCTAAATGTCCCTGATTTCACAGGAGCCAAGAGTTTCCTGTTGTAGGCCATGGTCTTTTCATTCTGCACTGGGAAAATGAGAGATCTTCCCAGCAAAACCCAAAGTTTTTTGGTTGGTTGGAGACCACAGCAGTGGGCAACAGAACAGGACAGGTTGTAACTCACTTATTTCAGGCCCTTCTGCATGTGGCATGTATTCACAATGCCATCACAGGGAGAAATTCAAGGAAGTGCTTTTTTAGGTAGTACTCTCAGTATCTGGGTAAATACAAAAACACCAGCCTTCAAAAGTAACTTGAAGTGCAGAATTGCATGTGGCCCAAAGATGAAATGTGGCGACCAGAGGAAAACCCAGTTCTTGTAATGGTTTCCCTCAGGCTAAATTCTTCACTGGCTGGGCAACCTCATATCACAGGGTTTAAGTACAGCTTTCATTTATACCGACTGTGATAAATAAATAGGAAGACTGAGATAAGTAAGAGCTAGCCCACATTCCCAGCCTACAATGAAAACAAGCACAGTTATATATAAACATATATAAAGACAAGCACCAGGCACCTGAGATACAGCCTGGGTTGTTTTGAGAAGAGAAAGCAAAGAGAAGAGAATGATTGTTCCAACTACTTTGATTTCCTGTTATTAACTCCACTGTTAAGTTCTCTCTATTGCATTTATATACTTTCAAAGGTACCTGGCTGTTAATGTATTAATTCTTCCTAGTACCTGAGTCTCCCAAGTACTGGTGCATGTCTCCGTGCTCTTAAATAGTGGCTATAATCAGTACAATTGTGGTTTTAACAGTTCTGGTTTCACTACATTAAGGCAATAAAAATCATTGAAAGGATTCTTCAAAATTATTATCCTGCCTTGGTGCATGAACATACGTGTGAGCAGGTTTGCCACTTACAACAGCCTCTGCTTGAAAGAGGCGACACAGAGGAGGGAACGACTTGTTAGCAGTGCTATCAGGGGAATGTTCCCCCTCTACCCATGTGTGTAATCTGCTTGCTCTAGCTATCAGTCATTTTTCCTATGCACCACTCCATGGTATTTACTTGGAATGAAATCCTGCTTTTTGAACCTGTTATTGTCAGTCACTGCTCCTCTGCAAACTGACTTCAGGGATTTTTTTTTTTTTTTTTTTTGAGATTTCAGATTCATGTTTTCTTCTAGAAACTAGTGCCTCATTTGATATAGCACAAACTTATCATCACAGTTTCTCCTACATATTTTCGTATGAGAGATTTCCTGCCTAGTAGTAGCCCCATAGCAGATTGGCAACTGTGCAAAGGATGCATGGCGTACCAGGGAGTCAGAGTATTTCTAACTGTGATGTTATCTTGACTAGGACATAGGAAGAACTGACGCCATAGGAACCCCTGACTCTGTGGGGGAAGAACAACTGCCTCTCAGACCCACACCAGACTGCAAAGCTTAGCTTGAGACTGTGCATGTTTAAGCATTAACACTATTTGTGTTTGTGTTGTGTTATTCAGCAGCTGCAACAACCTTTGGGGGTACCTTGCTATGCTTGCTGAGACAAAGCTGTTTGTGAAGCCAAATGGCATTGTGCCTGAATAAGACCCAAATTTGGACAGATACTTATATTCCTGCAATTCCTTCATTTTTGCCTTGAGTGCCCCATGCTATGTGGTTCAGTACTTATATTAAAGATGCTTCATTTTGTCAAGGTGAAGGGTGTTCAGCCTGCTGAATATTTTGCTTAAGAAGGGATTTGCTTTCTCTCTCCTTTCCTGCAGTTTCCCCCCTGCTGATGGATGATCTTTCCTCAGCGACCCTAGAGAAGATATTTTTCTCCAAGTGTGAAATTGATTCCAGCTGACAACAGAGTGTGTCAATCACATCCCACTTTTGTCATCTTCAAAGACTCCTTTTCCCCTTATTTAAATTGTATTTTCATAATTGAAAATTGCTTTCAGATGACTTAATAAATTCCTCCACTATATTAAAGGCTGAAAGAAGATGAAATGCTGCATCTTTCAGATTAAGTGCATTTTTATAGAGAAGCTTTAGCAGAAGCTTCAGCAACAAGAGCAGCATTTTTTTTTGTATTGAGATATGCCCACTAAAGAAGTAAATCAGAGTTGTAGAAATGGCATTTTCCACTAGCACCACTGCAAGAAAACAAGTCCTAAATTGTATTTTGACCTTATGGATATACTTGTGAAGCTTCTGAATAGCTGGAGCTGACATCAATCTCCAAACAACTAAAGTGACCCATTGATCAACTGAGATTTGCATTCTTTCCTGTTGATATAGTGCTGCATTTTCCATTGTGATATCTCTTTAGAATGATAAGGATGACCCTGGAAAGCATAAATGCTGATGGCAAAACATGCTGTGCAACCTCTATTAGCTATCCACAGTTCATCTTATGATAGCAAGTAGAGAGAGACATAAACTGTTTTCTTATGATGATACCCATGATCACTGGGGCTTAAAATGCAGACTTGCACAACAAAGTAGTAGTTGATAAACACAGCTGAACTGTTAAACCATCTGAAGCTATGCTTTGAGACACTGTAGTGCAAATATATGCTGATATTTATGTGTCAATTATTCATGCAGTTTATTTAAAAGCAGCTTAACTTTTAAGACCTTTTTTGTACAGAAGTGTGAACTAGCATTTGTTTATATTCTAAAAATAAATAGCAGTATCTATATTTGGATATCAGACTTTTTAAATTCTTAATACTGTTTCTTTTGATGGTTTGGGTTTTTTCAAAAAGCTGGACAGTGAGTTGGTATATGCTGGTGGGCTTCAACACATGATTAAAAGCCAGCTTCTCCTGGATTAGAATGAGTCAGACTGATTTTCCAGGCCCATTTATCTACATACTCATTCAAATGCAAATTTAGAGTAACTCCTGCAAAACAATGAAGTTGCCTCAGTTTTGTCTGGGTATGCACAGCATCAGAAACAGGACTGCTGTGTTTGTATGCATAAATCCCTCTGCCCTCTTACCCACTTGGACTTTATCTCACTTCCACCTTTTATGGTAGTAGTGGTACTAGTAGTAGTAGTATGGACAGAGCAAATTCAGTTCAGTCCCTTTGCACAGTAGACATCCATAGTGCAAAAAGCTCCAAAAGAAGGAGAGGGGGAAATGAAGTGTGTAGGTGAGCAGGTAAGATATAATATGATATAATATGTAAGGCCTAAACAGGACATAATTTTGCACAGAACTCTCCACTTGAGATTATCTCACAAACCTGACTCAACAGAATTGCATCTTGGTTTGTAACCTACACTTTGGTAAATGTTGCTTTAAACACCATGGCCTTCCCAATACTTATCTCTGGTTCAAATTATCTGACCTGAAATTGCAGTCAGGCATAAAACACCAGCTCTGTGTAACAGGGAACAGTTGTAGTTATTTATTTCACATTTTTCATGAATAATAATGTGGTAAAAATAGTCTAGGTGCTGCAATGCAAAGAAACTCAGCATTATCTGCAATAGGTTTTAGGGGGAAAAAATTGATTAATTTTTCATATAATGTAATGCATATCTGAGCCAGGGCACCCCTTGTATATGACACGATATGTGTGAGTGATTTATGGACCAAACTGAGGCTGATGAGTGATGACACGTTGGCTCTGTATTATTGCCTAGTTTATTGTAGAAAAGGTCTAACATGGAAAAAAACCTTTTCCTTTTCTATTAGCTTTTTCTAAAGACATATCACAATTGTAAGTCTTAGAGGTATAGCACAAATCTCACAGCTGAGAAAGCTCTAGTAGCTCCAGGCCATCTTTCAGAACATGACTTCTAAGTTGCATAGTAGTATAATTTAAGGCTATCCTTCAGTACCCAGCACATCAAAACATATTTTTAAGAGAATGTTGGAGCTGACTGCATTGACAGAATCCTTTTCTTTCCTGCAAGGTCTAGAATTTGTAGCATTAGCAACACTTGAGATAAGTAATGATATCCTGTTGTAGATTCGGCTTACCCAGCTCCTGATGAGATTTGTACTTCAAGTGCTTCTCTTAAGGAAAACTGAATTTTGATTTCATGTTTGTGAGGAAAGCTGTAGGGTATTCAGGCCTCCCATTCAAGCTATGCCATAATTGTATGAACAAGAACTTGTCAGGCATGTTAAAGCTCTTCCCTGACAAGAGTTTCACAGCTCAAAGGCTCGTCCTGATTATGTCTTTCTCATAAATAACATTGATGGTTTTCAAAGGCAGATTTCAGAATCTACTAAGACCCACATGTAGAATCTTATAGGTTAAAAAAAGCCTTTGAGATCATCATGTCCAACTGTTATACTGGCCCTGCCAAGGCCGCTACTAAACCATCACTAAACACTATATCTACATCCTTTAAATACCTATGGATGGCAACCCGACCACTTTCCTAGGGAGCCTGTTCCAATGTTTGACAGTGGACATTATTGACATTATGTATGTGAACATTTTTTTTCTTCTTTACAGTCTAAACCTCCTCTGGCACAACTGAAGGTATTTTCACTTATTCCATCACTTGTTACTTGGAAAAGAGATTGACTCCCACCTGGCTGCAACCTCCTTTCAGGCAGTTGTAGAGATCAATAAGGTCCCCTCTGAGCCTTCTTTTCTCCAGACTAAACACTCCCAGCTCCCTCAGCAGTTCCTCATCAGCTCTGTGATCCAGACACCTCTCCAGCCCTGTTTGCCTTCTCTGGACACGCTCCAGCCCCTCAATGTCTTTCTTGCCGTGAGGGGCCCAGAACTGGACATATGACTTGAGGTGTGGCGTCACCAGTGCTGAGTACGAGGGGATGGTCACTGCCCTGCTCCTGCTGGCCACACCATTGCTGATCCAGGCCAGGATGCCACCGGCCTTCTTGGCCACCTGGGCACTGCTGGCTCATGTTCAGCTGCTGTCACCAGAAGCCCCAGGTCCTTTTCCACTGGGCAGCTTTCCAGACACTCTGCCCAAAGCCTGGAGTGTACACAAGGTGTTATGACACAAGTGCAGGACCCAGCACTTTGCCTTGTTGAACTTCTTACAATTGGCCTCAGCTCATCAATCCAGCCTGTGTAGATCCCCCTGCAGAGCCTTCCAGCCCTCCAGCAGATCAACATTCCAGCGTAGCTCAGTGTTGTCTGTGAACTTACTGGGAGTGCCCTTCTGAGAAGCTCCTCTTATTGCTCTGAAGAAAAGACATTTAACTTGTCTGCCATGATGATAACATCAAGCCCCATTCAGCGACACACCTGATGTGTGCTGTACTGTGAAGTAAAAAACTGATATAGGAATAATTTTTGCTAATCCAATCCTCTGGTTGTGGTGCCCTGAACTACACATTTAAGCTTCCTTAACTGAGAAGTGAGAGACACATTTTGATATTTTAAGGCTTTACACTTAACAGCATGATTGTATGAGCAGCCCATTTCTGCAGAAAGAGCATCATGGAATAATCATAGAAGAGTTTGCGTTGGAAGGGTTTTAAAAGAACAGCTAGTTCTCAACCCCTGAAATGGCCAGGGACACCTTCCACTAGACCAGGTTGCTCAAAGCCACATCCAGCCTGGCTTTGAACACTTCCATGGATAGAGCATGCACACCTTCTCTTAGCAACCAATTCCAGTGCCTCACCACCCTCACAGTGAAGAATTTCTTCCCAATATCCAATCTAAACCTGCTCTCTTTCAGTTTAAAGCCATTTGCTCTTCTCTGATCTCCACAATTTCTTCTAAAAAGTCCTCTCCAGTTCTCTCATAATTCCCTTGTAACAACTAAAGGTGTTGTAAAGTCTCCTGGAGTCTTCTCTTCTCCAGGGTGAACAGCCACAATTCTCTTAGCCTTTCATCATGGGAGGCAATATTCCCATTGCTTTTCATTTCCACACCAGGAGCACATTTGTGCCTTTTTCCTTGCAGTGTTTTTGTACTTTAAAGAATTTTATTTTTTCACCAAATTGGAAATGAATGGCAAGTACTGGATCTGCTGCTGAGACGTTTTCATTGGGGAGAAAATAAGATTAGCTGTTAAGACAGGTTCAACTCCCTGTGAAGCCAGTGTCTTTAAGTACTTATTTTAGGATGAATTATCCACTGGAAGGATTTGCCACTCTCCACAGGCTCTGAATCTAACTTACCCTGAGTCATTGCTAACACAAAGAAAGCTGCATCAAAGTTAGCCAAATCCCCCAGTATTTCACGAGCACATGACAGTACTAGGCATGCGTGCTAGTGGTTGCATGGATCTCGTTCCAAAGCAACAAAATCATGGGGGATTTTTTGCATTTCACTGTGTTCTTATCAGTTTTTCACATGCACATTATGTTGGGAAACAAAAAAGCAGAGAGGAAACATTAATCAGATATTCTAGAATAGAATCTGGTATATACAGTTCCTGACCCCACATATGTTGTCACTGCAGAAATAATTTTCCTGTATCTTGAGTATTTTGTGCCCAAAATTGTAATACTGAAAAGTTATTTTCAGGAAGGAAACACTCAAGTTGTGAAGCAAAGAAATCAAGTGGTATGAAATGCCATGTTATTGGGGCTGTGTTGCTAAGATGAAATAGGGACTATGCACATTTTGATCTTTTAACTGGAAGTTGTTGCTTAAGAAAAGTAGTCTCATTTGCAAGGCTATTTAGAAAAAAATTACTGTAAGCATTTTTGTAAGTCATGCTCCATGTTGAAGCTTCAACAAAACTGTAAAAAACTAATGCATTTAACAGAATCCCTGGAAAAAAAGAGAAAAAGAAGATACTTTCCTCTTCAATTCATATATAATTTTCATTATCATTGTACCTTTGGTATTATGTTCTCCTACTCCAAAAGTATTATTTTGAACTTTAAGAACATTAGAAGTTAAATAATACTGTGAAAATGAAAGCTAATTATAATATTTTTCACATTCTTTCTTTTTTTTTTCCATTCAAAATGGATAATGCCTAACTGACTTACTTAGTTCCTGGAAGACTTTTTTATTCTACAGAAGAGATAAATTGTGCAAAAATAGAGCTTCTCTAGCAGTTTCATTTTATTTAAAGACTACCTTCTGGCACCACAAAAAGAAATTTATAAAGGCATGGATGGTCACTTGCTACAGACATGAATATGAAGCTGGAGAGGGAAAGAAAGATTATGATGAGAAAAATCTTTTGAAATAAATGAGTGTGGAAAACTGGGGCAGTCACAAGTCATGGATTTTCTTTCAGATTGATGAGCACTGATTTGTATATTATAAAATATTGCTTGCACCTCTGGAGAAGAACAATTTAATATGAGTCACAATGGATGTAGCTTAATTAGAGAAATATAGATTGGATTTTTTTTCTAGTCAGAAGCTTAAGGGAGCTCAGGATGGTATAAGGAAATATTTATTAATATCATTAAAGTTTTTCATAATCACTTCTAGATGACTAAAAGTCTCTGGGTGGAATGAAATTTGGGGTCTTCCTACCACATAGGAAATGACATTGTGATTAACATTAACACTTATTTCCCATATTTTATCCTGAGCCAATGTCTAGTTCATGTACCTTGAATATGAAGATAAATTAGACCCATCCATGGGAAGTTTCTTCCAAACCCCGAAGTAATTACTGGTAGCTATAATTTTAAAATCATATCACTTTACACATTTACCCCACAATTACCAGATAAACCTTATGGATTTACATGACTTATTAGATTCCATTAGATCTTTTTACCTAATCTTTTCTTGGCTATTACTTCATTTTCCTTTTATTCTATATTACATGTACTCCTTGGATGATAAAAAAACATGGGAGACGTTTTCAAAGTGTTCAACAATTTTCAACCTACATAGCATTTAAACAGCTTTCATCTACTGCCAGGATATCAACGATTATGTTTACTAATGAAATATATATGTTGAAATACATATATGCACTAATCATATAGATAAAAGTACATACTATACTGTGTATGTGCTATACATACTGTGTATATATAGCATCATTTTTTAAAGAAATCTAACTTGGAATTGAAAGGTTCATGATTGAAAATTTTGCATTTACTCGAATTTCTTGCCTTATATATGGAGCATAAAGCTACTGAGCTGATCAAATTATTTGATTATTGTCTTTTCTTAAATGAAAAATAATGGTAAAACAATGGAAAATAATTATCCATGATACAATAAAATTTCATTGACTTTTAATCTGCATCTTTTCTTCCAAGAAATGCATTCCACTTTCTAAATCAGCAGAATAAAAGAGGACATATCTTAACTGCTATCTAATTTTAAGGCTATGCTTAGATGAAGATAACATTGTTTTAGTATCCTTGTATGCATCATCAGCAAACTCCCAGTAAGGGCCTCTAGGCATTTGGAGACAGATTCTCTTCTCATTTACATCACAGCAAACACCACTCATGAAAATTAATTGAAAGGAGAATTTAGCCCAGTGAGCATAAATCCAGTTTATGAAAGGTTGTTAAACCTGACGATATGAGTTTACTTCAGGATGAAATTCATTAGATGTTATTTCAACCTTATATAGACTTTATATAAATTAGGTTTTATCTCTTTGTGTTTTATTGCTTATTTTAGAAAATTTCTCTTTAATATGAACAGCTACTCTAAAAACTAAGGTCATGTCTGTATACTGTCGCACTCTAGCAAAGGATTCTCTGCAAATTTTAAGAAAAACCAAGAAGTGGCAAAAATGCTCACCCATTCTCTGAGAATATGGTGTTAAATGCAAAATTATTCCAATCTATTCATCATAAAATCTTGTATTAAATCACTCTATCTTTGAATAAGCTTGTTTGCAATTTGTATGCATTGTATCAAACTTTAGACAAGGACTGTAAGTTCTATACACCTAAGGTTTAGACTGCCTTCCTTTAACAGAGAGAGAGGGACAGGTATTCCTAGAGGTCCTGGCTAGTCTTGCCATAAATGGGTTGGGTTTTTTAGCAGGGGCTGCATTGCCTTGTAGAAGTGCCTGTTTGTCTCTACTATTTGCCTATGCAGCTGACTTAGAGCTAACTAAACTCAACTGCTAATATTTTTGTCCCCTGAACTTCCACTATGCAGCAGTTGGAGATTACATCAGAAATACAAAATTAATATAAAAGAAAAACCTAAATGAACTCTACTTTAAGTGAAATGAATGTGATTGCAAAGATCAGATAGCAGAGAACAAATTAAAGGGTCTTTTAAAATACTCTCAAGATGTCTAAGTTAGTGTTACAGCTAATTTGGTTTTGCTCTCTGGGGCTTGATTTTCAAAAGAGGATTTTTGATAGGATTAAAATGTGGGATGTACAGGATAACAACTTCCAACCAAAATATTTCTCATAACTAGACACTGGGGGATTTACCCAAACTTTCTCTTTTGTTTTGTTTTGCTGGAATACTACAAAAAAGAATGAGAAAGTGAGGTTGTGTTGGGTAATTAACATTGGCACCTAGGAGCTTCAAAAAGACTAGGAATCCTCTGTCTATTAACTTTATCACCATCTGAAATCATTGACTTAACCCAAAGCTTGTTTGTTTGTACACTTGCTTATTTTCCCTATAGTCAATTAATTTGTTGCTAATAACAGGCAGACTACAAGAACTGATAGAAAAGAGTAAGAAAGAGGATTTATATGTCTGTAATTCATGCCACTGAAAGCCCACTAGAGGCTCAAGAGCTTCTTTTAGGAACAGATGCAATTGTATGTGTAGTATTTTAATTGACCACACATTTACCCTTGTTTAATAAAATGTGGACGTACACAGAATAACATATTTGACTGAATGTATGTGGTGGAGTTATTACACTGAAGAGAGTAATTGTAAGCCAGAACTGGAAAGAAATGAATACAGAACATTTAATTATAATGTAAACAAACACACTGCCAAGAATATGAAGGTGAATACTGGGATTCAGTAAGACAATAAAATTGATAATAGAAAGTGTAGAGGATGTGCAGCTTTTTGACAGTGCAAAAGTAGGACTTACCAATAAAACTCTTGGAATCAAAACTGTGCATCAGATGAACCTATGGATAAATTATTTATTTCTCATCTGTTCATAGTCTTGCTAATTAAAAACCTGGTCTCTGACATTACTTGGAAATGGAATAGTTTTCTGTTTGCCACTTAGTCAAATGATATTGTTTTCAAGATAGTGCTGCTCTGTCATGTTTGCATTTTGCTTAGTCGATATTCATCCAGTCTTAATTCCAGGAATCCTGCAACTGAGTCACTCCTTCTTAATGCTTAACACTATGGACTACTTTTGTTCCCTCTCATGCAACAGCAGACAAGAAGTCTAGATGTCTGTGTCTTTAGAGAGCATGAATGCCAGGAACTTTTTATTGCCTTAAGTTATCCTCTGCTCTCCCTAACAGTTTTCAGTTATGAATCTGAATGATAGCCTTTTCTCATTTTAAGGCCAAGTAAAAAAGTTAAAGAGATGAAGGAGGAAGGGTAAAGGTACAGCTGCAGGTGATGGGTCTTCTGGGAAATAAGAATAACCTACCCAGAAAGAAAAAAATGAGAAAGACTGGTAAGACATAAGTAAAGAAAATTTCTGTGGATTAAGTACTGAATGAGATCAGGGTTCAGCCACAACCTTACCTTTGGGAAAATCTTTAATTTGTCTCTCACTCTTGCCCTGCTAACCAAGATAAATCTGTCTGCAATAATCTATTTTCTATTTCCCAAAATCTTTTTTTCTCTACTCTTCATATCAAAATTCTGCTTGTTCCTTAGATTTAAACCTAATGTTTACTGCTATTGGATCCAAAATAATACTGATAATTTTTTATATATACTTTGTTGGTTGTAGAAATGTTTGGGGGGAAAAAAGTGGAAAGAGGAAGAAATCTATTCATCAACAAAGTTGGTTTCCCAAGAGGCTCCATAATCTCCTCTAGTTTTCTGAGATGTTGGATTATGAAAATCCATAGGTTCTTTGAATAACAGCAGATGGGCCTGGCCAGAGTAACATCCAGGAAATTTATGGGAATCTTGTGGTTAAATGAAAAGCGGCACAAAATCAATCTTCTCACTTCTTAGATAGCCATGAAATCACTGAAGTCATTATTATTTCATGAATAACCCAAACTCAGAAGAACTCAATAGACACTTCTCAAAGACAATTTTCTCCTGAAATATCTTTCACACAAAATGTAATGCTAAATCACATATTCTCCTCTTTTAGACATGGGACAACACATCAGACCTGAGCCCTGATCCCCAATCCTGCCACTATTAAACTGTGAATCTTCATCACCTCATATCTCTGAACCTCTTTTTCATTTTTATCAGTTTGTCTTCTCTATATACTGTGTAAAGGCTGTTTGTAACAGTGACCAACTGGAAATGCCTTATGAATGTAGGCAATGTTCTCTAGTGGGCACCTCTGTGTCACATAATGAAATAATGAAAAGTGTTCCTCAGATTTCTCGTTCCTGGGAGCTCTTGAACACTCATTTTCAGCACACATTTCCCTGTGAATCTTGGATTAATGGGATAGAGTAATTAATTACTTAGTCACATATAAACGTTCTATATCTAAACAATGACATCTTGGTGCATTCTTCTGAGCTGGCCTCTATCAGTGACATTGTAAACAATATTCTGTGCAAGTTAAACCAATTGTCTTCAGATTAATCCTGTTTGGGTTATGTTTCACTGCAGAGTATTTTCTTCAGAAATAAAAAGTTATTCCTCTAGCTGCAAATACCTGGCTGGAGAAAACAGGCTCTTTGAATCAAGTCAGTGGTGGAATGTCTAATTTTATCCTAAGGATAAAAACCATCAAATGTGTTGCTTTCTTCTAGTAATTAATTTTATTATTATTGCAAAATGTTTAGTCAGATTTATGAAATTGTATACTTTGCAAGGAGGTTTAATAGTTGAAGAGGTACTTTCTGGAGGTTATTGTAAATACACAGTCAATAACATTCATGCCCATATAAACAATATTGATTTCAGCCTCTCACTGAGGTAAACTATTTTAAATCCTCTTTTTTTTTTTTTTTAATACAGTAACATAATAACTCTTAAGACTTCCATAAAAGCAAATAGAAGCCAAACATAACTCTACTTAAAAAATGGATGCCTTTACATATACATAGCAGTCCGGAGCATAATGTTTGGATATTGTGAGAGGAATAAGCATTGGGAAAGAACTATGTCATTAAAAGGATAATTATGGAATGAAGACCACATATTTAGAGGATAATTATGGAATGAGAACCACATATTTTTGTAAACCTAACCATTCTGATCCTGGAGCGCCTCTGCGATTCCTTCACAGCCAGAGATGCAGTAGACAGTGAAAGACACAACACACAATGAATTCCAGTTATCTCTTCGTAGGATTATCTAGATTGCAGTCAGTTGCTTACAGATATTATGGTGCAGACACAATCCATAATAATGGGTAATTAATGGATAATTAATGATGTTACTATCTCAAGGACAATGGTTAACCATGGCTAAGTTTGTGCATTGTTTGGAGGAAGTGGCAAAGCCAACTTGTAACAAGTTTAGTACAGGCCAGAGATCAAATGAAAATCTGATGTGTTTTTCTAAGAACAAGGTGGGAGTGGCAGAAACCTTGCAAGACTTCAGGGATTTTTTTTTCTGCCCTGTGAAGTAATGTTATTTCATCTAACTCCACATCTGATGGAATGGTTCAAATAACAGCTAAGGGTTAGAGCCTGACGTGTCAGAAGTGAAGTACAGGACCATCGCAGACAAAATTTCCCTGAACATATGTGGGCAGTGGGAGAGGTAGGAGAGGGGAGGCTGTCAGTTCATGAAAAATTACAAGCCAAGGGTACACAAGTTAGTTTATTGAGAAACTCAATGTATATCTGTCTCTTGTATAGCTCAGAAGGCAAGGATGGGGGTTGTGTTTCCCAAGAGTCAACAATCCACATTTGCACAATATTCCTTTGACAACCAACTTTGAGATTTAGAATTAAAGATAGGAAAATCAGTACCACTTTCTAGTGACTTCTGAAGTGCCATCATAAGTCCAGCCCACAACTCAAAATTTTTGTTATTGATTTTATAGTCACCTGAAAGTGGTATTAAACATAAAGCAGAGTTTACTTGCCAACATGTTATGGGTTTGTTGTTTCTCTTGGCTACTGTGCAGCCCACCAGATGAGACTGCAGATTGATTTCTGCTGAGGTCCATAATTTATACAAGCTTTTTTAATAGGTATTGGACACCTGTCTGTGGTTAATAGTAGAGTTAAATCTTATAAGAAAAGGAACTGGGTTGCCAATTTAGGCCTGAATCCGATATTTCCAGCAGAGAACAGAGTGAGCTTTGTGTCATGAAAGTGCAGGCCTTGCAAAAGTAGTTGTAGTTAGAACTTTTAAAGGTCAGTGTTTGAGTAAGACTTTAAAGAAGAAATAATGAAGGGTTGACTCTATTGCATGTAGAATCTAGGTTAAAAATACCCATACCCTAGCAAAAAATAAACCTGGAATAAGGGCTTTTTTAGGATTTGGGAAAAAAGATTGAAGATGAATGTATTTGCATAGGTGAAACTAATTTCACAGGCCTTGACATTATCTGATAGATCAGAAATCTAATATGCTGAGGTCCAACTGATTCTGAAACAGTCTAGTGCTAGGAGCATTGCTTCACTGAAATTTTAAGCTACAGCTATATGGTGAATGGGGAAATTGGCATTGGTGGTAAAGTTTTATCCACAAAAGGCAAACATTCCTTTGCTTTAAAACTGTATTTTGAATTACCCCAGGGAACCTATTCATATTTCGAGCTAATTGCAGTGTCCTGAATGTTAAAAAGTCCAGCTCAATAAGACTTACGGCTGAGCAGAATTGGCTGCAATACTCTTTGAATATTTTTTGAAGAAATAGTCTGAAATCAGGGTGGCTTCTTTCAGTCTGAAACCTAGATAATGCTTAGTGTATTGTGAAGGTTATGTATATGAGGCCATGCAAAATTATCAGCACATTCTTTACATTGCAATAACAGCTAGTTCTATTTTTTAAGCCACAGAAGGAATTTCTTTTACTTCCAGGGATACTTTAATTCCCCCATCCATTTTCTATATCTCCAAGCTGAAGTCTGTTGCAAAGAAAAAACACAGAGCAAAAACAGCACCACTACTCACAGTGGAAACAGGGAGAAAACAAGAAACTGATATGTTCAGAAAGCAAAAGTAATCTGACATTGTCATGTATTGGTTGTTATAAAAATTCTAACATTTATCACATCTCACACCACTGTATTTCAGCTGGATTCAAAGAAAAACCTCTTGTGGAAGAACTGAAGGTGGCATGTCTCAAGTTCATTTCTGTCGAATAACTGAAATGTTGATGTACTCTGCTGCAGCCTGAGTGTATATCCTGAATTTATATTCAGATCTCTGACAGAAGAAATTTTGTATAACCAGTCACGGGCTAGGGTAAGGCTTCATATATTCAAAGATTACTCATGTTGCATCCTTATAGAAAATTCAGTTCTGCAAGGGGCTAATAATTCAAAATAAAGATATGCAAAGGTAACTTAAAAAATCACTGGCTAATTTTAAAATTCTTGCCTGTGCATTTATGAACATTATCTCACTTATTGAATACTTTCCCATTTACACTGTAAAGGCAGCTGTACTGGCTCATATCAGGAGTTCATCAACAGTGCCCATAAAGGATAACTATCTCCATAAATCAGTGTGTAGACGAGTGATAGCAGAATGGGCCATGGGATTACAATGGGATTGCCTTACATCTGTTTTACACACATAAATATTGAGGTTTTTAGGCTACAGTACATTTCAAAGCTTCTCCAAAATCTCTTGATGTTCTCACTGTACATTGCCCTTCACCTTTCATACAAAGCTCTGTTTAATCTCTGTCATTTCCCACCCTTCTATACCTTACTCAAGCCAGACACCTATTGCACCAGGAAGACAGGCATGTGGTGCATTTCTCTTCTTCTATCTTGACATATTGCCAGGCAGAATATGACCAGGAACCTTCTACCAGCTTCTTGGATACCTTTGGAAACATGGAGATGATGTCGGGTTGTCTGACACCCAGTAACTTTGTCTTCACAATCTACGGGGGGTTTTGAGACTATGATCTTCTTTTGAGCTCATGATCTTCACCACCATCATTCACAGATCCTCAAATTTATTTTGTTTTGCTCAGATTCTTTTTAAGTAGATTTTTTCTTTTTGTTTTTAAGGCAGGAGCTAATGACTTTCCAGAAGAAATTAACCAGATGGAGCCATGGCCCTAAGTCAGTGCATTGAGATCTGCAAGAAAACAGTGTGTAGCTGATTGCTTCTCTAATTCTATTACATCTTCCAACTATTTTCTGCTAAGGGGAGTTTCTGAACTGGCTGTTATCCTGCATATTTTGAAATCTTTTGAAATTTCAGTTTCATGTGCTTATCTAGTGAGATTTTCAACCAATGTCAAATTTGGCTGTACACAGCATTCTTTTGCAGGAAAACTTACAATGATTGTACATGTTCTGTGTAAAACCACTGCTTTTGTTGTTTATATGAAAATTGCTTTTACTGTAATTATTTGGCAATCAATAGTTCTTGTCTTAAAAGAATGAAGAATAATTGAGTCCTACCTATACCTTCCATGCCACACATAATTTTATAGAAGTTTATCATATCTCCTCTGAAATATTTGCTTTGAGGAAAAAAAATCTTCACCTACTCAGCTGCTCCCTGAAGAAAAAGCCTCAATATCTTTTAACCCTTGTTATCTTTTTTCTCAGCTCTTTTGTATGCCCTTTTAGAATAAGAAGGAAAAGCACAACACACAATGTTCCAATGGCTTGCAAAACAGACTTGAGTTATCTGTACCATCTTGTTATGTTTTTGTGACCTGCAGTGAAAGGCAGAGATCATCTCACATGGAAACTACTTTTTGTCTCAATTTTCTTGCTTTTTCCTACCTTTTGTTTTACACCATGGCCAAAAATGTCATTGTTAATGGCCAAAGCTGCTGTAGAAGCAGTGACAGACCTCCAAACACGGGAAGACAAGCCCTGAGATTCAAGTGGAAGTCAAGTGTAAAACCCATATGTGCAAACTGCATCAGTTATGACCTCACCTTGGGAACTACCATATTACAGGAAAATCAAAAACCCACACTGAAGATTCTCTGGGTTTTACACATGGAAATTAAACGGATGTAACTGCTATCATCAAAATGAAGTGCAAGTGGAAAGAATACGTGTGAAGACAAAAGGAAAAAACTCAGTGGGGGTGAGTTGTGAGTTTATAGTTTGACATTAAAATTGCTTGAGTATTCTTCATAAGGTAAAGAGCAATAAAATCTCAAGACACCTACAGTCCATTAGCAGTAACCTAAAACCAGTCCAAGGAACTAGGCATATCAAGAAACATATTTTTCAAGTAGAAAAATAATGAGAGCTACTCAGAAGTTTTAACTTTCTGGTCAGAAAATATTTTCAGCTGTTTGACTGAATAAATAATTGTTTTTCAACTACTGCATCCTGCTTTAGAAGCCATCTCTTCACATCTCCATATATGCAGCTTCCACAGTAATGTAAAAGTTAAGTGAGAGATTTTCCACAGAACTCAGAACATCATTCAGTTTTGACCCTTGTGGGTATATCAGACACTCTAAATATGTACTGGAAGCTTTAACCTAAGAAAACTTACCCTCTTTTACTGATGATACAAACACATGGTATCTAGCACGACCACACTTATATGAGAATTAACAGATTCAACAATATGCATATAATCCCCTTAACTACTGTAATTATTCAAATGTGCAAACTAATGTATGAGTAAACACATGTGCAGAGCGAAGACAGCTGTCATTTATTTTTTTAATTTTAAAGTCATAGCCCAAATACTGGGAACAGGGCTTTTAGAAGCTCAGTTTTCACATTTTGAATTGTTCTATATTTTCATAGTCTGGAAAGGAATAAAGCAAATATTTTAGTTTGGGGGAGGGGAGCTGGAATCCATCTGTGACTGGGAAATATAATTGCACTGCCTCACCATTACAGTAGCATCCCCAGAGTCTGTTGTTGGAACTGACAGCAGAGTTGAGCTGATGGTACTTGAAGCACATAGAATGACAAAGCACCACTTGCTTAGCAACTCTACAGCCCATTTATTAATGAATAAGGCTGAAGCAAAGCCTAATTCTCACTTTTCCACCTCTGCAGCAAGTATGCACTTCACTCAGTGTCTGACCTGTAAAGATATGAATCTCTCTTGCCAGTTTTTTATCATGCCAGATTTCCTGCCACAGCCTCTATCCCACATCCTGCCTCATGAAAATGAAACAGACAAGATGCAGAAACAAAAGTGATGTTTGGGTCTCATGTGAAAAAGGACTGAGGATCACTAAGATATAGAATTTCCACTACCAGGGGTTATGTTAAACTCTCAAATGGGATATGTAACTTTTCATAACAGGATTGAATGCCCCTGATGGAAGTGATGAACTAACTCAACTATAGCAGTGATGTATCCCAGTGTACACCCGAAACATAATCACAGAGTCAGTTGTGTGAAAGGCATGAAGCTAAGTGAAACCTCAGACATGTGGAATGCAAATTGCTCACCTCTGATGATCACTGTATTCACTTGATTGATTTTAAATGGCTGTATAAGTGTTCTCATACATGTTGAACCTGCGTAAAAAAATTAAATAACTCCCAGTGGAATTTTTCAAGTATTACACTCCGAAATTGAGCTTAACTTGAAAACAGAGTTTAAATGCCTTGGGATGTAGTTCATCATAGCATGATTTTAATTTTAATTCAGAACCATAAAAATGTAGGTGACACAGTCATTTTGAAAAGTGTCTCATTGAAGGTATAAGCCAAATTCATTATTTCCAGTAGTATTCCAATGATTTCCATCAGATATAAAACTGGTATGGTGTTTTCAAGTGACTCTAGTACATGTAATTTTTGATTTTAGATTTCTGACAAAAATGCATAACCAAGCTACTGTTTTGAATCTCTTGGCAGAATAGATATTTTTCAACATACCTATTCTAAAAACCTTCAAAAGAGGAATGCCTTGGACTTTCTTGATTGCCACTCTCTGTATTTGCTTTTTCTCAGTGTCTGGATTCAAACATTAAGCTCTTAAATACAAGATTACTGCCACTTTCTCCTCATTTATAATCTGATGTGTCTATGTGTGATTGAGCTCACTAAGCCACTGAACCTTTGGTCTTTCTATTACTGAACTCCATCAAAATACCTCTTGGTATACTGCATCTCTGGAAAGATGCTCATCTCCACTTGATCTAAAGCTTATTCCAATTCAAGCAGAACTTGTTATTCAGTTGCTCATTTAAACAACAAATTGATTTCTTGGAAATTTCATTTAACTTTCATGCTTCAATTCTTATTATCTAGGACACAAATGAAACTGAGCTTTATAAATCAGAAGTCAATACAATCAGGTAAAGTTCAGAAGTTACCAAACAAATCTGTGATTTGATGCTTGTGAAATTAGAAGCCTGGAAAGAACAAGTTAAATCAAAGGCATTTCCTGTACACAGAAACACAGGAGTGTCTGGGCTTCCCTCACTCACTTCCACTCACTTCCTTCATTGATATGTCAATACCTTAATTCAAACCCAGCAGAGCTGATGACAGACCAGACCCACATGGTAGTTTCTTCAGCTTTTAAGATATAAATCACTTTGTTTTGCTCCCTGCAATCATCCACATGTTTTCACAATGTTGTATCAATTAATACTAGAGGTAGGGGGAAAACAAAACAAAACAACAACAACAAAATTGAAAAACCAAACAAAAAAAAAAAAAAAAAAACCCAAAAAAACAATAGGAGGAAGGTTGCAAGTGAGTTGGAATACCTTGAACCAGATTGTAATTACTGTCTCAGATTTTCTAACTTTGCTAACCTGAGCAAAAAAAGGTTGTAAAGATCTCAGCTTTGCCTCTGAGCCTATCTTTCTCAAAGCTGGGGATATACAAAGAACTTTCTGCTGTGACCCTACACGAAAAGTAGAAGAGGGAGGTCAGTGTGTGAGTGAGTGCAATTTTAAAACCTTTCAGGGGAGAACATATATTGAATTTCTAGTCAAAAAGTCATCATTTAACAAGCATTAAACTCAAAGTAAGTATTGCCAGCTGTAGGAAGAACTTAACGCAGTGGTATTCTCTGTCTTGGACAATTAAGTTTTCCCTCTTCAGCCATCTCTGAGGAAGCTGGCACTGCCTGGTTTGGGTGCAGGAACTGGATTTCCTCCATTACTTAGCTAACTTTCTGAGACAGCTTTAAGAATACAGTCTAAGGTACCTCATTATTTCCTTGAGCTGCCAACTGAAATATCAATAAGTAAATGTCAGTCTCTGCCATTAATCACAGAATAACACTGATCATTTAGAAAGTGTTTAAATTTGTTGAGACACTATTTAAGACTCTGTATACATAGAACATACTGTTTGACGTATGGAGACTTGGATCATTGTTAATTTTTAAGTGAATAAAAAGTAAAAAGAAACAAACTGTGTTGTTGAGTTTCAGAGCATTTGTAGATTTACTTAGGAGGGTTTGAGATCATAACTTAATAAAAGGCTTTGCATGTTACATGCAACCTTTAATTTAGGAATTTATCAATGGCAACAGATGAGCCATTTTTCCCCTACTGTTTTAGTGGCATCCCAGGACCATCACCACTTTGATAAAGAAGAAGCAATTAATCCCTCTTCCTTCAGCTGGGAGAGAAGCTGAAGAATTTAGGATTGGAAACAAAGTAAAACTTCCAATGTATGACAAGAGGTTTCAGTGTGTGACTTTATTCAATGGGGCAATAGGCATACAACAATTTCTGTCACTTTACGTGTTGTGAGAAGTCTCACCTGGCCTGTAGATGCTACCTCAGAGCTGGACAGGACTTACACAAACACTGCCCTGTACCTATTTGCTCTGCCTAGAAGTCTTGGATATTGCACAAGCTCCCAAATGGCACTGGCTGTGTTTCTGTTAAAAAACGAACAATCTCAGTGCAGAATAATTGAAATGTCTGAAGTTAGTTGTCTAGCACACTTTAGAGTGTATTGCCGGATCCCAAGAGTGCTCCTGTGTTGCATATGGCAGCTTTGCCATAGAGGAACTGGGAGAAATTAAGCTGGAAATACAGGGTGCAATGTGGGAGAAGATGTTTTCATTTTTGTCTTTGTTTCTCACTACCCTAGACTACTTAAGTTTGGAATAAATTAAATTACTTTTCCTTGAGTCTAGTCTGCTTTGCCTTTGATGGCAATATCCAAGGGATGTTCCTGTCTTTATCTCATCAGCCCATGAGTTTTTCATCTTATTTCCTGCTTCTGCTCTGTTGTGGAGGAGGAGTGGCTGAGTGGAGGTATGGGAGCCAGCCAAGGTCAGCCCAGCAGAGAGGGGCTGCCTTCCTCGATAGTGAGACCACTTTCCAGCTGTCAGGAGTGTGACAGGGCTCTGCAGAGCTGTTTTGTGTTGTTGATCAGAACCACAGAGCCCTGGGACTGCTGAAAGGGCAATTCTGTTGTGGGAGCAACAGGGCCTGATGTGTCTGTTCTGGTGCACTGGTCTGACACAGCAACAGAGGAATCTGCTAATGAAGGACGGAGTAAAGCTGGAAGAGATGCTTCACCTGTGCAGAGCTATCCAAGTTGGAACACTAAAGACATCTCATATTCTTTTATCTGACCCAGTTTTCACTGAAGAAAACCTAAGGCAAATGATCCCCACTGCTTATGAGGGCTGGGTTATCTGGTTACCTATCTCAATCACATGGATGATGGCCTACAGTTTCAGCAATATTTAAGCCTCTTTGAAAATATTTTTACTGTCTTTACGAGCAGAAATACACACAATATTAGTAAAATTACTGCCTAGCTTGTCTCCTTTCATGATCCCACTACAACAGGATGGGTAGGTGTTGAAATTGCTTAACCAATACTGGGGTTTTTTTCCCCAACAGTCTACTTACTTGTGGATTTTATGTATTTTAGCACTGTTACAATTCCATTAATTGCTGAAATAAAACTTAAGGAGAAATTTCATTGTCACTGCTGGTGCACAGACATCTAATCAAATAGCATTTGATTTTTTAAATGTTTATTAAACAATAATTGGTCCTTTAAAAGCATATCTTATTTGTGGCAACCCATTTTCTTGCTATATGTGCACAGTGGAAGATACCCCCCCGGGCAGGGAGAGAGTATCAAGTCTCTCAAGCCTTTGTGCAATGCTGCAGTGAGCATGGAGAGTCACTACTGAACTTATGAAGAATGAATAAGTATTTTGATTTTCAAGGCAGGAAAGATATTGTTGCATTCACAGGTCATGTGTGCAAACTAATCCTACCACATACCCTGAGACAGATATTTTCAGTGACCTTGGGTAAATTTCTTGAGAATCTAAGTGTATAGATACTTCATTACGCACATAGACACTAAATTTAACCTCAAAAATAATATTTCATCTTCATCTGCCTCCTTAGGCTTCTAAATGGCTTTTAAAATCTGATCCTAATGTTTTGTGCCACTATTCACCATCTGGTAAATTATGATAAACACTTTTCTCCCAACTTTTTGGGTTGATAAGGCTATAATCAAGTCAAATCTCCTGTTTTGTATTCAAGGTTGATCTGAGACAAGTGGATAAATTCTGCATAATGCAAATTGATGTGCATCTCCCTTTACCTGCCATCACCTTAAGCTACATTACTGTTTTTTAGAAACTTGTCTTTTAGTGTCTCTTTGTTCAATGGCAGTTCAGTAGTCTGAACTGAGGCTTCAGGAAACTGTAAATTAATCAAAGAAGTATGGTGATTGAATTAATTCATGTGTATCCTGTGGGCAGGGATGGGAAATTCTATAATATCTTGGTGTCAGGTAGTAATAACAATAGTAATAGCAACTAAACAGATTCCATCAGAATGAGTGGTGCTGGTAAATTCCTGAATTTGCAATGCTTGAACAGGGTCTTTCAGCTGATCTAGTGCATCAGAGCACAGGATTTTCATTTTCTTAAGGAGGCATAGAAAGAATTTTTTCCTTCTTTTGAAAATGTTTGGTATAGAATTCTCTCAGAGATATACCTGGAGCGTTGTTGTGAAAGAATCATAGAATCATGGAATGGTTTAGGTTGAAAGGAACCTTAAAAGATCATCTAGCTCCAACCCCCATGTCACAGGTGAGGACACCCTTCACTAAGTCAGGTTTCTCAGAGTTTCAATGAACCTGGGAATTAAAAGGAAAAAAAATATATCTCCTTAGTTGAGATAGTTCAAAGAGCAGTATGGCATACCTCTAACACAGTACTGTACTATGATAAGGGTCTCAGATAAATTCAATATACATTTGCATCCAATCTGGAACCTCACACAGAAATTGCTGGAAATTACAACTAAACACTCTGTTTTATAGTAAATTACACCCATTTTTTGCAGGTCAGAACAACATCTGACAAGGCAATGACAACTTCTGTGCAAAGCAACAAAGAGTCAGGCTGATGGTGTTAAACTGTTTCAGCAGGTTGGTCTCTAGTGTGGCTGAATTGTGAGCAGAGTGTGACTGGAAAGAATCAAAGAGCATGTCTGTACTTTGCAAAATGGATAGGTGAGAAGATCCCCAAGGAACTGCCCCAGACACCAGCTCCTAGCAAACACATTTTGGCTGCACATTGCCTCGCTAGCAAAGTTAAGAAGCAGACCTAACTATATTAAGCCCTGTCCCTGGCCAGTGTTTCTAGAAACTTTGATTTTTGTGGTACAATGCACATCCCTTTCTGTGGGATCAAAAAGCATGGAGACATCAAACGATGGTGTTTTACATCATTTGTAAGGAATAAGAGTGAGAGTCTATGTAAGCTATGAATCCAGCAGGAAATTTCTATCCTGTGTACAGTGCTGAGTGTTGTCTGTGGTTTAATTTCATCCTATTTGGAATAAATGCAAAAATTTTTAAGGATTTCTGAGAAAGTCTTCTTTAGCAAGAACTAACAGCTTAATCTTTAGGCTGCTGACTTGAAGGGGAAGCCAGAAAGAGATTATCTGTGATTTTTTAAATGGAAAATGGAAAATTAGGATAATATTTTTAAAGCCTAGAAAGCCTCTCTGACAGCTTCTACCTTCCAACAATTTCTCACTTCTCTAAGACTTTAGAGAAGTCCTAAAAATAATTCCACTTGTTCAGTAAGACAGAACTTTCATTCTAAATATAAGCACATTCTAAATACGAGCAAAACTTTTACTTTAATGAAATCAGAATTACAAAGCCAGAGGAAAATATTTTTTCTTGCTTCTTTAATCACACTGAATATTTGACTTAAAGGAACCTTGTCACTGATACACCCAAAAAATTAAACAGGAGGATAAAAATATATTATTTTTTTTAATGTTCATAACTGGTTTTAGTTCATACAGTTCAATTTTGCCTTGAAGTTGTCATTGCTACGTGTTAGAACTATGGAGGAAAACTGTACTGGTTTTGTGAACATCATTGGAAACCTCAGTAGAAAGATGCTACAACTTCTAAATTTTTAAATAAACAGCATAAGCCAATCTCCATGGCCAGCCCTAATTTGTAAATTCTATATTTTATCATATTGTATGCTGTAAATTTTTTTTTTGAAGCACAAACACCCTGAAATGGATTGATACTGGGAATTGACCCCAGGTGCAAGATCCTGCAAGGCTGGGGTGATCACTGGTACCAACAAAGGCTGGGGGATGAACAGATGAGAGCAGCCCGGCCCAGAAGGACTTGGGGGTTTCTAAGAGATGAGAAAGTCAACGTGACCCAGCCATGGGCACTCACAGCTAGAAAGCCAACCTCATCCTGGGCTGCACCCAAAGCAGTGTGGGCAGCAGGGGGAGGGAGAGGATTCTGCCCCTCTGCTCTGCTCTGCTCTGCTCTGGTGAGACCCTACCTGGAGTGCTGCATCCAGCTGAAGAACCCCCAACACAAGGACATGGACCTGTTAGAGCAGCTCCAGGAGAGAGCCACAAAGATGATCAGAAGGGTGGAGCACCTCTCCTACGAGAAAAAGCTGAGAGAGTCATGGCTGAACAGTCTGGAGAAGAGAAGGCTCAAGGGAAACCTTATTATGGTCTTTCAATACTTAAAGGGCCTCTAGGAGGGAAGGGACTTTTAACAAAGGTATGTTGCCAAAGGATAAGGGATTATAGCTGTAAACTGAAAGAGGCTCAATTTAGAATAGCTACAAAGATGAAATTTATTAACAGCGAGAGTGGTGAAACACTGGCACAAGTTTTCCAGGGATGTGGTGGATGGTTCATCCCTGGAAACATTCAAGGTCAGGCTGGAAATGGCTCAGAGCCACCTGATCCAGGTGAAGATGTCCCTGCTCACTGCAGGAGGGCAGATAGACTAGATGACCTTTAGAGGTCACTTCCAAACCAAGCTGTTCTGTGACTATATGACCCTATGAAGATGCTAGAAGTATTTCCATGAATTCCTCTATGTCTTGGTTTGAGGTGGGTTTTTTGAGAAATGTAGGACTCCTAATCCTCTATTTCCTCACACATATTCACCTTCAGTTTACAAACTGTATGGAAAAAAGCCAACGTGACCATTTGACAGGTCTAACAACTCAAATGGCCTACTTTTTCATGTGATGTCAGTGTTTACTTTCAAGAGAAAAATATATACATTACCAAAACTATCTTATTTGATCAATAATGCTTGAAAATTTACTGCAAATTTTTCAGCTAAAGCTGCTAGCTTTATCAACCTGATAGCATTAACACGGACATAAAGCTGAAGAAAAGATTAAAAAACTGAGCTACAAGTGTAATTAAGGCAGTGTTGCTGTTGTAACATACAAATACATATTTACAGATGGAAAATTAACTGCTTTCATGTAATTTTTAAGTCAGAATTTATAAGGACTTGTGTGAGTCCCCTTGTATCTCTCACAATTGCTCAGAGAGCAATTTCTCAGATGTATAAATCTATGTGAACAGAAGGTCTACTTCTCAGCAAGTTCTGGTGTCTTTTTTGGGGGGGGAAGGGGCTGAGTGTTGATGTGTGTATTGAAACTGAAGAGTGAAAAATCACTGGTAAGGAATGTTATCAAATCCATTCCTAAGGACTTTGTAGCAAAGGTGGCAAACTTGAAATTTTTGACCATAAACTTTAATGAAATAAAGGTCCATAGTTGCAAACTCTTATTTTTTGTTATCTTTTTAATGTTAAAAACATGCTAAATAAAGATTTAACTATGTTTCCCTTATTGTTAAATCTTCATTTTTATATAATATTTCATACAAAATACTCAACACTTTCGACTAGTATTTGATAGCTTCCTTAAAGTTTCTTTTACTGCTCTTAATAACACTGTTCAGTAGTGAATCAGAGAGTCTTGACTATTCAAAGGAAAAGGTTTCTGAGAATTTACCCAAACTACTGAAAAAATGAAGCTTTAGTCTTTCATTAAAAGCTGTGCAAAACCAAGATTTTTTGTTTGTGTTTTTTTTTTTAGTACATATGGACTGAACAAGCATGGTTCTCTGCTGTTTTGGGACACTTAGTGAGCTGGCTGGCATAATATAAATACTAGGGAAGCTACAAATAATCCAAGTCCATGCTCAGTCTGCAGAAAATAGTAGAGGAAAAGACATCATTCCAGATTGTTCTGATACCATATGGCAAATAGCATTTTCTGCTGGTATGCAGCACATTTTAACTCCAAGGAATTTGCAATTATGTTCAACTAATTAACATCATTTATTTTTTTACCAAGCTGTCTTTCCTTTTAAAAGGAAAGGGAATTCAATCTCCACCTCCTGTGACTACTGTTTTTATTAGGTGTGTAACTGTTGAAAGAGGAAAAGGAATTTTAAGGGCTACCTAGTATATATGTGCACAGCATATATCAAGAGAGAAGATGGATAAAGACTGCCAAACAAACTTTTATTTAAATTCTCAGTTTCTGATAGATACAGATTTCCTTTTAGGGTCATCAGAAAAGGTTTTTAAAAAGACAAAACTTCCTCAAAGAACGCCAGAGTATGAATGTACCTGTTAGCAGCCCCCCTTCCCATCTGCTGCTGTTGACAACACCCAGAATCAGCACTGTGAATGTGAATATGTTTGATGTCAATTGCTCCTTTCAGTGGTTTTCCTCTTGCAAGAGAAAAAAATAAAACTGGCAAGAGAAACTCCTCTTCCTCAAAAATATTAATGAGAAAACAACACTCCTGACTCTCGTGTTTTCCTTGTCCAAGTGATGTGTCAGATATTTCAGCTGTATTTATGAGCCTAATATTGTTCTGGTGTTGTCATTTCAAACCATACTATTAAAAAAATATTTATGACTAGGATGAATCTTATTGTGGGATTCTGTGTACCATCTCCATGGTCTTGCTAAGATGAAGGTAAGGTAATAAAAGGTAATAAAACCATGGGAGAAGGACCTCCACCAAGCCAGGGTGTAGGAATAAGCTTTATGTCCCACTCAAGTCTCTGTTTCCTAGATTTGAACAGATCTTAAGTGAGGAAAAGAGTCCTGCAGTAGTCATACAGGACTGGGTACTGGGCACAGTTGAGGACTGTGTAACACCACTGTGGTAGAGAAGGTAGAATACTTCCCAACCCCTTGCCCATAGGAGTTGTTTGACATAATGCATCAATTTTTCCCACTTCCTAATTATCCACAGCGAGGTAAAGAATAGACTGTCAATTCTGGGACTGTGATATCTGTTTTTTATCTTTATATTTCTATATATAAAGATAAAAAACAGATATCACAGTCCCAGAATTATATATCATAATATAGTCCCAGAATTATATAACATATATCTATATATTTCTATATCTTCTATATTTATCTGAAGAATAAATACAGAATCTGGAATGTTAAGCTTCATTGGCAAGTACATTCATTTTTGTTCCCTTATTCCTCTTTATTATTAATTCTCACATACAAAATGCCATGTGCCTCCTATTTTCAGAAACAATCCGTTTTGAGAGATGAAGCCTCCAGTTTGGGCAGCTCTCCTGAAAGAAGACTGCCAAGGTCATTGACCCATCATGTCTCACCTAATTAAGGCACTTCGAAGTCAGATGTCTGTTGATAAGATCGATGTCCTGGGTTCTCTTTATATTCAAGGTAGAGACATAGGCAGCTCCAGAGAAAAATTCATCTGCATTAAATTTGAAGCTTATTTTAGGAAGAAAAAATTCATACTCTGAAATTGTCTACTTCTGTTCATTGAATTTAAAGCTAGAGTGATAAACTCCAACATAAAAGTCTACTTGAGTACATTTGCATAATATCCCCTATGTTTGGGATTAGTAAAGCTTTTTCAGACTACTGAGTCCTTTGTGCTCTTTATATGGCTGCCTTACAATGCCTAATTTTCCTTGATCTTTCTGCATTCTCTAGGAACTTGAGAGCATGCCTTATAAGGAAGAGACAAGAATGACTGAGCCAAATTAATTAGGTACCTCTGCCTGTGGCTAGAACTGAGAGAGATTGCTGTAGCAGGATCTTGGGAACATGTCAAGAGGAATGAAGATTTCTAAAACCCAGGACTGAGGACTTCAGGCATGTCATTGAACAGCAGTTTCTTCTCACTTTCTGACCTATGTAACACAGGTGATACCACCCAATAGTGTGACAGATGGTGAGATCAGTACACAGTCCCCCTCAGAGGATCTGTGCTGGGATATAGCACTTGAATAATTTGCTTCAAGGCCCAGATCAAAGTTTGATGAAACTTTGGCCCATGTGAACAAACTTACTTAACAGTTTGTGCAACAGGTTTATGTCAAGTGTCAATGTGCTCAAGAATGAGCACAGGGAGGACTGTGCAATGATAAACTGAAGAGCCTGAATTTTCAGCTTGCTCCACTCTCAAATACCAAGTCACTGAGGAAGGAAAAGAAAACCTAGGGTCATGTAATAAAACTGGAAAAGTGCAGTCTGATTTTTGTACTGTTCAAATACATCTGCATACGTATTAATACAAATTTTCAAGTGGATTGCAAGAGTTCCTGTACTTCAGTCTAATGAAAATCTCCACTCTGCCATGAGCTACAAAGTGCTTTGGGCATCAACCTGTCACATAGCCCTGCCAGGAGAGAAGTGTTCCTTGGGGGATAATGATGTCCATTGGATAATGGACACTGGATGTGATTTTGTATGCTTACTTAGCATGCTGGGTACTGAAAAAGGAGTCTGCACACAGCTTGCTTAAACAATTTAGCTGTCTTCATTTGACTCATTAAAATCTCCACAGACTGGCCTAAATCATAATATCATTAAGGTTGGTGGCAAAATGTTCATGGATCTCACTTTCTCCTTTCCAATTTCACTCTCCATCACTCTTTCTTGGTCTTACCTCTGTCAGCACTTCTGCATTCATGGAAACAGAGCTGAAAGCAGCAGGATCTTTCTCCCCTGTTTCTCCACTTGATGTGATGCACAGATGGCTTTTCCTTTCACTCCCTGCCTCCTCCTCACACAATTCCAACAGAGTAGTAGGAGGAGGGCTCTATGCAGCCTGCATGTTACAACGCTTAAGATGGACTAAGGATGGTCACAGTACCTAAATTTAAAATGTGCAATTCAGATTTTTTGCTGTGCTGGGACTGTCAGGTCCTAATTCCCTGTAGCATCACAGGAAAGAAAGTCACAATGGTTAACTTATGCAGCTCTTGCTGGTGGTCTAAATATTGCTCCTACCTTGCTCCACAGGCAGTAAGGGATGCCAGTCCTTAATAGCCAGAGGTTTGAATTGCTTATTTCTCTTCTGAATTTAGACACTGTAATTGGAGTTTCATTTCATATAGAAGCCAGAATAGGCAGCCAGACCACAGCTCTAAATCACAGTCTGAGCTGTTCATTGCTCTCATGAGGTTATTAGATGCCATAGCAGATGGCCTGAGGTACCAGAGGAGGAACTCCAATTATACCCTCAGGGCCTTTGATAAAACTGACCTCTCATACATTTCATGAGACCCTCACATTAGAGTGTGTAACCTCAGGACTCTTTCAGATATATCTGCACACAATTTATTTTTTACAATGCAGTTTTGCCTTGAATCACATTGGGCAGATAACAATGTTCCCTCAAATAATAGTAAACTTGTTTCCACTCCAAGTTGACAAAATTTGCTTTCACTTAAATAAAACCAAGAATTTTAAAAAAATAAATATAGAAACAGTGAATCCAATATGTGGAAATATTAAATAGTCTGCTTTCATCAGATGTGGAGCTAGTGGGGCCAAGAAGGAAAAAGAGAGGCCATCAGTGCTGGCCAGAATGGTGCATTCACCATATGCTACTGCTGAACGTCCATGCTATCCTGAAAATTAGGCTGGGGAGTTAACCATGAGTGGATCCAGCAGAACGACAGCTGACACAGCTTCATCAGTCTTATTTGTGTGACTCTTGAGATACCTATTTTCTTATAGACTTGTGCTGCCCTTCATGCCATAAACCTTATGCATATTTAAAAGCTTACTTTCACAGAAGTTAATTTAATAAAGGGGGCAGATAGCTGCTAATTCCTCTTTAAGGAGAGGGTAACTGCTGAATAATATCAAAGCCATTTCCCAGTTCCCCCAGTTTAGATGTAGCTGTGATGGCCTTTATATGTAATGAAATATTACATTGGAATATGGTTCCTTCTTTTCCTGAAGGAATACATAATAGACTCCTCAGTACAATAATTTTCAAACTGTTACCTGATCTCTCTTAGGATGCAGCAAACTTGAGTAAAACCATCTCCAAAAAAGTTAGTACTCTTGCCTGGTCCACAGAAGAAGAAACTTTAACAGAAGATCCATCAAAACATATGCACTGCTTTGTCTACTGTCGCTTAAGTGCAAACATAAAACATCTTTGAAAAATGCCTATATTCTTCTAATATTTCTGGTAAGCAGTTTCTAGTACGTATGATCAATACGTAGGTGTTTTTAATTGTTAAGACACTACCTCTAGATTAAATTACTCAAGTAATAGTTTAAACCTGCAATAAAACTCAGTAAACTCAGTAATAACTAAGCTCAGTAATAAACATCACACAAAATATCATAGGAAAGAGGCAGACAAAGAGACAGATATCATCTCAAAAAAAAGCTATGACTCTTGAACAAAGTAAATATTACACATGGAAACAAATAGTACCTGCTTAAAAACACCATTTTTTCTTTGTTTTTTTGGGGGTTTTTTTACCACTGGAATGATTGACCTCAACAAAACTATTTGGATTTGGTCTCAATGGCTTCACAGTTCTTCAGTGTTCTGTTGGAAGCTGACTGAAGCACACAGAAAAGTGTATATTAAGCAAATAATTAAGTCTAACTGGGGAATAGCTTTTTTATGGCTGATTCCTCAGGCAAACCACCAAGAAGATTTATGCTGGTTTTACGTAACAGCTGCATGGAGGAATTATCGGCTTGAACAGAGATGATTATTAACCTTAACTGATAAGACCTTGAGCTCAGCTAGCTGTTGTCATCAGAGTACATTTGAGTACAGCCATAGTCAGGCCATGTTTGATAGGGATTCACCTTTCTGCTTCCTTTTTATCCAATATTCTAACTCTGCTACTGGCCAATGCAGGATGCTTAGAGGAAGAGGCAAATAACAAAAAGCTTTTTAGACAATGGTTGAGTTTATGGTACACAGAGCTCTGGCATCAGCAGTGTTCTTCCTGCTCAAAGCAAGCACCACTGAGACTGTGGCTTTTCAGGCTGTGTATACCAGGAAATGATGATTTCTTGACAAAGCCCAGGTTCCAGACCTGTAGACACATCCTCATTGATTGTTTGCTTGAGATGTGGGAGAGCTGCAGGGGTGGTAAGTTGGACCAACAAGGACAAAGGCATACATCAGATTCTACTGACCTTTGGAACTACAAGGATGAGAAGCAGCAGCAGAGAGACAGGATAGACAACTTGAGACAGCAATATTTGTAACTATATAGGTAGAATTTTCCATACCATTTCTGTCCATATCTTAAGACAAACATATGACTCAACAGAACTTTTAGAAATACTATTTTCTTTTTATCTAGTAGAATAAATCCAAGGAACAAGCAAAAACCAGTCAAACTTACAATTGCTATCAAATTCAACTTTTGGGCTCAGGTCAAGGTCATCTGGATTTTCCTTGTTCTGCCTTTCAGAGGTTTCTTTGAAGTCCAGCTAGCCCACTATTACCATAAACACTCTTCCCATCTCATATCCAAAAGGAACGTCCTTTGTAATCTGTCTTTCCCTATGTCTTTGGGAGCCTCCCCTTCTTTTTAAACCTCCAGCTCAATAGCTAGATTCATTATACTCGGGAATTTGCCGTGCAACAGACCCTTGCCTCCTGCACACATTTGGAACACACTGGCTCTACAAAGTTTTAAAAAGCCATAATAAAACGTATCTAAGATGCACATGTCAAAATACAGTCATTAGGATTAATCACTCTACATATCCCTTCAGGGCAATTAGATGAGGAAGACTCCTGCACAAAAATATTCAGGATGATTGCAATACTAGAGACAGAGCAGTAAGCTGCATGCAATCCTGGCATATATAAATACTTTAAATCAAGTAGGCACATGCTGGAAGCCTTTTCAACAAAGACAGAGCTGCATAAAGACATTTCTTGTAAAATCACTGCTCACACCAGCAATCAGAATTCCCTCAATTCTTAAGGTGTTAAAATTTTTCACTTTACAGTTTATCTCAATTGTTAAAGTTAAGAATTATACCACAATTCCTTGAGCTGATTTTAACACAAAGATATCTTTCCTTTTGGGCAAAGCCCCAAAACAGTATATATATATATTCTTAGAATGTAGAAGTCTTTGCTCCCAAGACCGAATAATTTTTGCTATATATACAACCAAAATTCCTCCAACTGCCCTGAGATAACAATATATATGGCTTACAGAGAATCAAGTTTATGAATAAAAAAAGATTAGGCTGGCTGGCTCCCAGGATTATTAACTAAAATATGGTTGCTTATCTTGAACTGCAAAGTAGCAGTGTATCCCACCATAGCCCATTTCCAGAAGCTATAAACATTTTTCCTACTAGAGTTGCAGTAGCGTTTTCAGGCATCTATTGATAGTTGAAATGTAAAAATATCATTAATTTTCCAGTTAATGTGTTCAACCTCTTCCACATGAAGAGTGCTTAAATAAAATAAAATCAGTGGAATGACCTACAACTGGTCAAGATCTCAAATTAATGTCATTTACCATTAATATTCTGGCAGTAAAACTGGACTGCAATTATTAAGATCTCCAGTTAGAAACAACAAATACTTTGAATTTTGTATGCCTTTATCATTTTAAGGGCTTTTATATACAGGAAAAAAAAAAAACCAGCATGTGGTAAATGCCAGATCTATCCAAGTTATATATGCATATTAACTCTGGAAATCGGAGTCAGTATATCCCTAACTGTAATCTATTTATCTATCTAGAACTGCATATACACATACCAAAGCAAAAGCGTAATACTTTCCACTTAAGAAAAAAGTTCTCCTGTCTATTTTCATGGAGTGAAACAGAGCTTGGCAGAACAATTTTTCACCTTATTTTGCTTCAAAATACTATTTTAGTAGTGTAGACGGTTTTACAAAGATTCATCCATAGGTTTTTCTATCTCTCCAATGACATTTTGTCTTGATTTATGGAGAAGTTAAATCTCTTCCTAAGGAGTATATACAGGGTCAACCACAAACTTTGAAAGCAAATCTTGCACCTCTTTTGGCTATTAATGAGAGCTGAAGTCAATACCTCATGAGTGTTGATGAGAAAATGCTCTGGTGACATGATACATTCTTCCTCCTTAGTCCACCTGAGTGCTCCTAAACTTTCTAAATGTAGGACTCAGGAATTAATGTGAGAATTGCACTCCACTAATAATTGCTAATTAATTGAATCATGGAATGATTTAGAACAGAAAGGTCCTGCGAAGGTCTGACAGTATGATCCCTGCTCTAACCAGGACCATCACTGATTGCATTGCTCAGAGCCTTGTCCCATTGAGCTTTGACAGTCTCTAAGAATGGAGAATCCAAAAGTGTTTTAGCCAACCTGTTTTAAGTTCTTGTGGGTTTTTTTTAATGTCCAGTGAGACATTATATTCATCTTATTATAACTTGTGGCTGTTGTACCTCATCCACTCTACCTGCAAGCACTTTAGTTTTAACTTACCACAGTTACCAAAGAAATCTAACCTGGATTAAAAGAAGACTGAATTGTTTTACATGGTACCTGTATCAGAGATGAAACTGGTGCATTGTAAAGGCCTTTGTTTGGACAGAGTCAGGACATGACATGAGGTAAAACATGCCCTTAGACATTCACTGTAAACAGCACCTCTCTTATAATAGCAGCATAGAATCCTGAAGGTTGGAAAAGACTTCAAAGATCATCAAGTCCAACCATCGACCAAATAAAACCACATCCACTAAACCATACTGCAAAGTGAAATGTCCCCATAAAACTTGGTACTGTGGTCCAGCAACAGGATGGAAAAAGATGGTGCAGCCCATTTGAAGTAGTTGATCCTTCCAAAGTACAACCATGTACAGACATAAAAGGTACTGAAAAATCAGAATTAAGCATTGTCAGAAAAAAATAAATGTTTAGTCATATGAATTTTTATTAGGAGTAATTGCATCTCCTCTGACTTGGTAGATGCCAATTACTAGGATTACTAAGATACAGACGGTGCTGTGCAACCTCAAGAGGGTTGGAGTAAAATACACTAAGAAACATATTAAGTGACTTGTCCAGACCTATAGTTGGAAACATTTCATTCAGTTAAGAGCCAGCTCTTTGGGTCCTACCTATGGATGTGGGAACAGGTTAAGGGAGCTGATGATGATGAAGAGAAATGGTGATGTTTTAACCTAACACTTATCTTTAAAGATGAGAAGATAAGGAAAGGGCTCAGCATTTCCCACTGGACAGCTCTCCAACATTGCACAAGATTTTAGCAGGGTAGTATGGGAGTTGAGTTAATGGGCTAAGAATGCCAGATCCTTAGATAGAAAGGAGGTCTGTGCATCCTAGGAGACCACACACAAAGCCTGCATAAGTGAGTGCAGGAAAACGACACTGCTAATGAATCCTGCAGACAGGAGGAATTTTAAGACTGCAATATGAAACAATTAATGGAGAAGGCAGTTCTAAAAATACACTAAAGAATAACCTCATGAAATGGAGTCTTGCAGTGTTTAACAGGCTCTAATGATAGCTGAGACTTAGAATGTGTTACTACCTTCAGGAATCACCACCTCCCCTGGATCAAAGAACTAGTTTTAGCTCTGTGCTAATTGCAGGATATCTTCTCACTCCAGAGTGAAGGTGATTATCTCTAAACACAGAATAAGTTGACTAACCCCAGATAAACAATAAGACATTATCCTTCTTTTCCAGGCAACTAATTAAAGCGTTCCAAGCTGTAGTAATGTGTGTACATAACTTCCACAGTATTGCAGAAACAAAAATTAATGTCAGGTACCAAAATGGGCAGGAATAAGGTATAGATTGTTGAAAGATGATTAGGTAATTATTACCAAAATATCTAGAAAAGCATATTACGTTTGCATTGTAAAAATGCTGATGCAGATTAACTTTTCCTCCCACAAAGTTTTGTCATCTCTCTTTTTTTTCTCTGACTTGCTTTATGTCATTGTGCAATACTTGGACCCCACACCTTTCCCCAAGTTAGAAAGACCAACTCAGAGGGTGCTTTGTCAAATGAATTTAAATTCTTTTTCACACATTCCTTCACAAAGAAGGAATGTAAAGTTTGGGGTTTAATGTGTTTGATTTGAAATTTACTACTCAAAATACCCCTGGAATCCTGGAATACATTTCTAGGATTCCTCAGCATACAACAGTGGATACATCCATCCTTAAAAGGAGAATGAAGTTAAAGAATGAATAAATATCAAAAATTACTAAATTAACAAATCTAAGCATTCAAAGGCACCCTGGGTTATGCTCCAACTCATTCTTTCATCAACAGATAGAATGGCCTCTTGAAGGTATCTCTGACTTGTATTTAAAATGAGTCTGAGGCAGGGGAAGCTTAGTCACTGCTTTATAGTGTCTGACTGCACTTGTTTCAGAAACCATCACTTCCTTTTGTCCTCTCTAAATTTGAACCAACACCTGGCAAACAGGAAGCTGTTCAAAGAACAGAGATCCACAGTAATGATGAAAACATTCGAAACATAGACATACAAACTCTTTTGTAGGAGAAATACCAGTATCCACTTTCCCCATACAACATATAGTCATGTTCAGAAGCCCATCTCTGCAGTGTTTTGAAAAAGAAGTAAAGATTTTTCTATGTAATTACTGTATGTCCTCTCTTTTTCAAGATTGTGGCATTCAGTGCACTCAGCAGAAGTCAGTCACTGCAAACAGCTGGACATTACCTTTACACTGCAAATGCCTCACACCAAGAACTGGACAGCAGGCTTGCCGACATCTACCTAAGAAGTCGCTGGCTTGAGACAAGAAAAATCAGCTTTCAGATTGTTTCTATAATTACAGGAGTTCCCATATTAAAGTGGCCTAGTGCTAAAGTTTTCAGACTAGCTGATGGAAAGTTTCGGATGCTTGTTGTGACCATCCTCAATCTTTCCAACAATGCAATTCTCCTGCACTTAGTATTTTGCTCCAGGAGCTGTAATGTGTACCAACACATTGTGAACACTTTCTTCTCATTTTGTCCACTTCACAACCATTCTAAATTTCAGAAATAGCTCAGAGAGCCTGTCAGAGAGCCTAGTCTGATGCATGGGATTTTCCTATGAATGACACTGTAAATGCAGGAAACAAGTGTGCCAGGTGTAAGATTTTTAGAAAACAGTAATTTTCTACAATAGGTGTGAGCATATGCTGATGACATAGCTGCAGAGATAGAAGCACTTTCCCAGTTTGATTCAATATACTTCCATCACCTTTGATGGAATTATGTTAGGCTATCAGTAGAAAGCAAATATGTTTCATTTTAGCACAAAAGCATCACCATCTTTTATGTCTTGGAGACTGCAAGTGTAACTTAGCACATTAAACGGATGATTGTGACCAAGAAAATCAACAATCAGTATTGAAAATGCATTTTTTACAGTAATCATTCCCAGAGCATTAATGACTTAATTTCTCATTTTCCCCTCACCATGTTAAGTCATTAAGTTCTCAGTTCACTTGAATAAGATAATTCTATTTGGAAAAAAAATTTGTTTGAAATTTCATCTTGATGCACAGAAGCAGCTTCTCATTTCATGGTTTTGCCAATTAAATAAATATAATGTCAATACTGATAAAACTAATGAGGGAACATGTTTAATGTCTACTTCAAGCTGAGACTCCAAACTATTTGAATATCTGTAGGTTTTGTCAGCATTGCAAAAGTGGAAATTGGTGCAGAAGTTACCAAGGGTATAAAAACTAATCCAAATGACCTTCTTAGAGGGTGGTTTCCAAGCCAACCTTCAACTTTTATTATAGGACAGTTTGGCTGCATAACTGTTAAAAATATACGAGATCTAAATTTTTATAATAGCAAAGTAGTTTTTCTCCTCATATTGTAAAATAGCAATTTTACAATATGACCCATTATTGAGTATATTTTCAGCGATAAGGCTGCTCTTGGACAAAGCCTCAGCAATTTCAGCTTCAGAAAGTTTTGCAATAGAAACTATTACACAATCTGTGCTACAATAAGCATCATTATTCCCTCTAAATCTGCCTCTTAACTAGTTTTGTTGTGGCCAGTAGGGGTTAGGTATTGGTAGGAGGTATTGGTACCTGTGAGCAAGGAGATTTAGAATGAGGAAGGGAAACTAGCTACGACTTTATGTCCCAAATCCACAAAGGCTATATGGTACCCACCTCTCAGTGCAGTTGCTGGGAATTAGATGGCTAAATTATTTTTGGTCAGATGTACTTAAACACAAATTTAGATCAGAAGTCCAATGTAATCCTCGACGTCTCTACATTTATATAATTCTAACAAGTGTCCAGTTAGAGGAAGAATTCAAAACCAGATTTGTCTCATTAGTTTTTTGCCAAGAAATAAGATTCTCTAGGGGATCTCCCTTCATGTTTCTTGCTAAAAGTACTGTGAATTGTATATGTATGTAGAGCAGAGGAAATTAAGTCTTCCACACCACAGCAGAATGAACAAACCACTGGATCATTGGACTTTATGGGAGTCAGAGGGAAGGAAATCATTTGGCTTGAGAACCAAAGCACGGAAAAAAAGTTTCCAGTGTATCAGAAACTCCTAAAGGCTGTGAGATATTTGGTGAGGAGCAATACAAGATTACTGCATTGCCAGGACTTCATCAGTCTTCTGATTGTGACGGGCCGTGGACAATTTATCAATTTCATGTTTTCTCTGTCAGTACAGTTTTTGAAGGAGAATTTCTTGTTCAAAAACTAGGAAACTTTCTTCAGGAATAAATATACTAACATGGAAGAAATTTCTGCTGACACAATGAGAAAGACAGCTCTACCAGTCCTGATAAGGAGCTAGCCTAGGGTTTGAGGCACTCATCCAATATAAAGCAAGGTATGCTTTGATATTTCAAAACATTTCTGAAGCAGAGGGGAAATTCCACTTCTCCAGCTAGATATCATGGAAAATGCATGTAAAATGGACCCTTCTAAAACTTGCAGTAAGCTTTTCTTTGCACTTAAAGTGATAAAATTATCTAAGCTTGAACTTTATTATTCTTTTTGCTTTCTTCTCTTCACACCCTCAGCATCACATTCTCAACCCACCAGTGTCTGATCATCATTGCAGCAGGCCTCTCATTTTGTCCCAAGCTTCACTTCTTGGAAAGTCATGTTATTTTTCTCTAGGACACTGGTTCCTTTTCAAATTTAAATCATGTGTTAAATTTCCTTTCTCTTTATGATCTAATCTCTCATTCATGTCCTGATATGGCCTCCCCTTTTATTGGGACAACTTTTTTTCTCAGAATTACTTAATTGGTTATTGACTGTTGTGGAAACACTGAAGCTTTGTGATTAATTGATCACACCATGTACCCCATATTGGCAAGTTCTCTTCTGCCACACAAACCAGGATTTCTGTTATCATAATTTAAAAAGATGATCAATGGAACCAGAACCACTCAGTGGTCCTGTTTAACTTATCCATTGATGTTATTTCAAATAACGTGTTTTGCATGCATAAGACAACATTTCAAGAGATACTTGATATTCTTCAGTCTCATTCCTCCGTGACAGTCTTGTATGTACATTGATAGCTGTAAAAAGCTCTCAGCAATTTAGAGTCCTATGGCAACAGTGTGGAAATCCTATAACAAAAATTAAAAGGATTCTTCCAAAGAAATGGTGCTTGAAGCACTCGGCATCTTGCCTGTGTGCAGCCATTCACGGTTGGCGCTCCTTGCCCCAAAAAGCTGGCGTGCCCCTGTGTGTGCCGGCATCGTGCCATCCCAGCAGATGGGCTCCAGTATAGGCAGCCAAGAGACCATCTATGAACATCAAATGTGTTCCCTGAGATCATAGTTCACAGCCAAGAATATTTCAATGGTTAGCTATTTTGTCAGTGTAGGCAAGGAGAAAAGCAAGACAAGGAGAGGTATGCTCCCTCAAAAAAGTCACCCATTTTGAAAATGGCAAAACTCACAGTTTGCAGCAGCCAAAGTGAGCCTCTCCCAAAAATTTCTTGTATTCTGATACAAAATTTGCATACAAGGAGTTGAACAGGAGTCTCACTGTAGCAAACCTTTTGGAATTCAGCAAATTTTCCACTAAATTGCAATAGGATCCTCCAAGACACTTAACTCAGAGATCATCAGCTCAGAGAACACGCAGCTGAACATCAACACCAGCTTTAGTTAAAACACAACCAACACTGTAGGACCAAGCTTGTGGAAAAGTCTCAAATTTTCAGTACTTTCAATTGCATTTATTTTCCAAGCCTATATTATAGGAATACACATTTTATGATAAATGCAGTTGTTACCCCATTAGAATTGTAGCAATTTACTGAGGAGATCTGCTTTTCTCATGTGGGGAATACTTCAAATCAGGAAAAGAAGAAAGGGATATGGTTTGAGGATCACACTAAACAAGGCTTAAACATGTCTTCATGATTTAAAGTGCTTGGCTGAATTACTACTTGAATGTATATGATCAGTATCACTGCTCAAAGGAGTATTGTAAAGATATAAAAGGATGGAATGTATACTGAATGTGTTCTGAGTGGGAAAGAGGAACAAGAACTGTGACAAGAGCTTTTCTTCAGTGATCACATTTGCTGGCTTAAGTTGGACTGTAGCAGACAAACGTCTGAGGTAGAATGTGTACTGTGCACCCGTTCTTGAAATACTTATTTTGTGTTGCTTTAGGTAATACACAGCTATGTCAGGAAACATTACTGTTCTTTTGAGTCTATTTTGTCCACTCCATGGCTCCTGGTATGGCATGTGAATTCCTCTCAGTATGCTATTTGGGTATGTGTGGGAAAGAATTTTTAAAAAGCCCTATCAGGCTACTCATCTCACTTTTGACAATTAAGTACAGAATTCAACTTAAACATCTCAAATATATTACCAGGTTTATATACAATAGTTTTTTTCTTTTGTTGTTTAAAATTAATTTAAAATGTACTGTAAGTGAATTTTGTTTGTATTTTGTAATCAAGCACTCCAAATCACTTCAAAGAAAATTGAAGACTACAGAAGTGATCTCTATCCCACATTTCTAAAGCACTCCAACAGAAAAGCAATCCTGCTGTATTGGTTGAATGTGCTCGCTCTTATCCCAGCTGATCAGATATTAGGCCCATTCTATTACACATACACATCACAACTAGGGCCTGCAGTCTGCATTATTTCAGTTCATGATATTACAAAATAAAATCACCTACCATCAAAATCTCCTATTAGTTTAAACCACAGCTCTTTCTCGTAGCAATAGCAATCAAATACTGCCCTTGGAATAAAATACTGCCCTTGTTTCAACTGGGATACAGGTAAAATCTGTGTTTCAGATTTAGGATGACAATCACGATGTTGTTTCTGAGCAATGCTTATTCTAAGTAAAGGACCTTTCAGCTTCTCACCCCAAACTACCAGTGAGGAGGCTGGAGAGGCACAAGGGGCTGTGAGGGGACACAGCCAGAAGAGCTGACTGCAGCTGGCCAAAGCGATAATCCATAATATATAGTGTCATGCTCAGTTTGTAAACCAGGGGAAAACCTTGCTAGGGGCAACTGTTCAAGATCTGGTTCATCATCACTCAGCAGGTGGTGAGTAACTGCATTGTGCATCACTTGCTTTGTATTATATTATTATTATTGTTGTTGTTTGTTGTTGTTGTGGTTACTTACTGCTGTTTTCCTTTTCTGTCCAATAAACTGCCTTTATCTCAACAAATGGTTTTGACTCTTTTTTTTTTCCTTCCACTTTTCTCCCCTACTCCACCTGGGGGGAGTAAGCAGCTGTGTGGTGTTTAGCTACCTGCCAGGATAAACCATAGCAAGTACATTGCTGATTCACCCTTCTGCACCAATTTCTAAGTTTTCAGGGATCTCATGTAACTTGTGACTCAACCTCTTCCTTATCTTCACACCATGATTGCCCAAAATGCCCATGTTCCAATGAAACACTGCAAATTACTAACAGCAGCAAAAGACTTACAAGAAAACCATTTTCTTGTGGAGGACTTCTTAAGTAGAAAATAATGTTCCCTCTATTTTTCAAAGAAAATTTAAATGGAGCATCTCAACCAAATCAAACCATTACATTTCAGCATTTTAGGGTAAATATTAACAAGGCTGTATTTATAGATTTTTGTGATTTGTACTACATTTTGCATTCACCTGTTGGTGAGCAGCTAGCAGTATTCTTTAGGGAACAATACCAGAATCATCACTGTTTGATGCCTGTATTAATGACCTGAATGATGAGAGAAAGTATACTCTTATTAAATTTGTGTTTGATACCAAACTGGGGAGAGCATCAGGACTGGACTGCTACTGCTAAGGACCTGGACAGCCAAGAGAAATGGAATAGGAGGAACCTCATGCTGTTAAAACAGAAAAAAGTGAAGGATCTTGCATCCAGGAAGGAATACACTGGTGAAACATTATGGACTGGGATCCAGCCTTCTAGGAAGGAACTCCACAGAGCTTCTCCAAGTAGGGGTCCTGGTGGATGGGGCCCCTGAATGGGGGCCAGCAGTGCACCATAGTGCAGAGCAAGCCAATAGACTCTAATCCAGGCGAGTGATCCTGTGCTCCTTACCTGGGCATTTGAAGCAATGTGCTCATTTGTGGACTTCCCAGTACAATAAAAACTGGTAATACTGGAAGAAGAGCAGCTGTTGCCCTCCACCACCAAGCTCGGGAGGAGCTGGGGAACAGAACATACAGGGACAAGCTAAGATTGATGTTCTTGCTCAGCCTGGAGAGAAGGAAGATCAAGAAATCATTATGAATTCCAGTTGCATACTAGGAAAAATATTTTTCGTAAAAATGGTCAAATACCAGAATCCTTGGAGGCATTCCAGCTCAACAGGACACGGTCCTTGAGACCCTCATCTAATTTGACTGCCTTTGGACAAGAGATTGGATTAGATGTCCTCCAGAGCTTCTCTTCCAACCTAAAATATTCTGCCATTCTTTGATAAAAATCTCCAGTTTACAGCAGCTACCTTCTTTGCCTTCATACTGACTCCATACTTAAATTTAGGACAGGTGACACATACCATTTAAACCTTTCGAAGACTAAGTAAAGAGGAAGCAAGTGCAGTTTAACTAAAATTAACACTGGTAGAAATGAAAGCTGTACTATTCCAGACCTATTCTCAAACTGTATTTCAATAACTACTTCGAAAAGTAGAGAAATAAGGAGATCTGGAACTTTATTCACTAAATAGCTTAAAAATACTATTTAAGAAAATCCCAAACAAACCTGTAGTTCAGTAACTCCTTTGATGACAGTATCAAGAATGAAAGGTGGTTTTAGCAAGTTGTATTTGTGAGCTTTAAAAATAAATTTTAATAGGACAGGAAAAGACCAAAAGGCTCCAAGTAAATGTTCAAAAGAGTAACAAAGTTCTCTTATTTTGACAACTGATCTTAAAAAATTACATGTTGTTGTTCTTGATGTTTAACTGAAAATGGAGAATGGGGCATCAAGAACTAAATTATCTTAGGTGGGTTTTTTCTTGCTTTTCAGAGATTTTATTACATGAACATGGGTTTGCCCTTTTAATCAGGTGTAAGATTTGTCTAATATCTTGTCTTCTATATCAGCAGCAGATAAATGAGCAAAAATTAAACTTTCAGGCAGTGTAGAATAAAGCACCCTTCATGTTAGATAGCATATTCCCCTTGTGTTAGTAACTGGCTGAAGCCAGCCTTGTAACCTGGAATGTTAATTATTTTAGCTGTGCTGTTAATTAGGATAACTCTGTCTGTAATTGCAACCCTAGTACACCCCTTCTTCTACAGTGGAGATGTAATTTCCTGTGGCAATGAGTTCTTCAGGCTAATTGTACATTTTGTAGATAATTATAATTGCAGATAATTTTGTATTTTATCAGTTTTGACTGCTCTCCATTATAATTTTGTTAGATGCCCTCTTATTCAAATATTTGAGAAAGTCAGAGAAACAGCTCTTAAATTTACTTAAACAAGCCCATGCTCATTCTCATAATTATTGCAAGTTCTTTTTTGTTCTTCCATTTTACACAAGATATTCACACAAATGTCTGCCTGACTCATCCCAGGCAACAATAGATGTACTTCATCATTCTGTGGTTAACTTTCTGAGTTAATTAGATATAATTCAGCTCTAGTTGAGAAGTAATAGGTCTTTTGCATGACCTGGCCTACCGTGTCTTGCAGCTAATTAGCAAAGTCTGCAACGAATGGGCAGACACAACCCAAAGTGATGAAGTCATAGAAGCAACAGAAATAAATTAGACTGAGTCCACTCACATTTACAAAATCAGTCCAAGTTCAGAGTCAGGACCATCCCTTACAAACTCCTCAACATCAAATCCCATATTCAAATTAACCTAATAATATGACATCTACTAGTAACAATTCACACCTGCTGGACAATTCAGTTTAGAAGAGAAGCCCTGACACTATGCAACAAATTTTCCTCCCAAATTATTTCTTTTTGACAGAACACTTAATATTTAGCAAAGCAAAATACTTGTATTTGCCTTCCATGGCAAATATCTTTTAATGAACAAAATCCACATGTGGTCACTTGAATTTTGTATTTAGAAATATTGCTGCTAAATCCCTTTGGAGCTGTAAGGGAGATTCCATACCCTTCATCACTCAGGAGGTTCTTTCCAAGCAGCACATCAAAGTTGTTGATCAAGGTCATGATGTTGCAGTTCAGAAGTGAAAACACTTGGATTAGACTCACAGCTTCATTTGATCAGCAATTGTCCTCAACATCAGTTTAGAACACTGTTTATCCTAAACTAGTATACATGTATACATGTATAAAATAAAAACATAATATAAATATATCAATTATATATTGATATGCTAAAACAAAATAAGATAAAGGCAATAGTGATAAAATTCTAGAACTGAGACCTTCAGAACTCCAGATTAGGATATGAGCCTTCATATGAGTTTCCTTCTATAATTATTAAAGCATTTATATGAAGACCATGAGCGCACAAATTCCTTGGTCATTTTAAGGCAGCATCTCCACAGGTCATTCTAAAAAGCAGGTTAACACTTTGCTGAAAGTCTGTGATAGCTCAGTTTTCAACAAGATCTTTTCTTAGAAATATGTTTAAAAAAAAGTTATATCATTAAATGTGAAAAACTTTATACTGACATCTGTGTATTACCATGGCAGAGATTTTGATAAAGAGCAGCCATGCTACTATTACAATCAGTAGATGATTATGTGCTCCATTTGAGCAGAAATATCTCACACTGCACTGAACACAGCTAAACTACACTGACCAGTGAATACGACAGACAGAATGAGGCATACAGTTACTGTGTGTGCTAGAGGTTGAGAAACTGGGTTATTAGTGTAGTTTATTTCACCACATTCTGACTGAAGACTAGCTAGATCAGGCAGGAACAGAAGGGAGAATATTACTTCTCATGATTTAGGATAGTTTTTGTTACCATCCAGTCTACGGCAATTTTTACTAATATTTTTTGAGATTAATAAATCACAAGGAAAGACAAGATTTTTTTAATATCTCCTAGAAGGCCATAAACTGAAAGGTTAAATCATTTGAATGATTTAGCCAAGTGCTAGAGAGGAGTCAAGAATAAAGGGCTGTATTTGTCAGTGTGCAACAAACAAGTGAAATATTATTGGGCTGTTTAGCCAATTGTTCCCATGGGATAGTCTCTGGGAAAATGGGTTCCATGGGTTTTTATTCCACCAAGTTCCTGTGGGAGAGGAAATGTTGCATGAGGGCAGCTGCTCCCTGGTCCCAGTCCCCAAATTTCATGGGCTGCATTTACACCACATGGTGGAATGGCCAATTCCCAGTGGTTGCCACATACCATGCATTTCCTATTATTTGAAAGTTTTCCAGAGTAATGTGATTTTTCTATCAGTTGTTTCATTCTTGTCCTGAGGACTGTAGCAGCCAAAGATTACAATGGAGATAAGAGCATTATTTGCAAGGACACAAGAAGGGAATGTTTACTCTTCCCAGCAGGAAAATAAAACTTGTTTAAGCTACTAGACAAGGTTATGAAAGACCCTGGGATGCCATCATGGCTCTGCAGATACCATTATGAGCTAATTCATTTATAGACAGAATATCCACCAGGGCTTTCTATCGACCTGGAAAGGCCATGGGATGCACAGCAGTGAAGGAAAAACCTCCTGGGGCTCTCCCAGATGCCTCTATCAGCAGCAAATCAGCCCTTCCACATTCACTGGTTTAAGTTAATCTCTCTCTGGTGCACATTGTGGCGGGTCAGCTGCACACCCATGACTGATTATCACATTTCAGCTGGGAAGGGTGTCCTCTCAAACTATTCTTTTGTTAATTTGATTATGCTCTTGCATTTTTCCTGCATTCAACAAAATCACATTAGAACACATCCAAGGAAAAAGTCTGATTTTCTCAGTGGTAAGAGAGTCGAGCACTGAGATTCAGTTTTTAAAGCAATAATTTTTTTAATGCTGGTAATACAAACTGGAATTACACATGTTAAGGTAATTAAATCTCATGCTTCCAGGAAAAAAATGTCTCTGTCCTACTGGTTGTCCTGGATATATGATTTATTGAACAGATGTATCTGTATCAAACACTGCTGAGCACAGAGCAGTGGTTTGATGAATCTATTACGTCCCCTGAAGGGGAAATCACCACTCTTTTGGTTTGTGCTACTCACAAGCTACATTAGCATAACAGATCAGACAGAGCAGAAGGCAACTACTGCTTTGGGAATAGAAGGCCAGGATCACATCCAAACTACAAGGCTTATTAGTGGAACAAGCAAACATCAAATCAGCATCTGCCAGGCCTGATGGGATTCACCATGGGATGCAAAACTGGGAGTCAACATATTCCTTGGCATAGATCAAAACCTCATTAAAATCAGAGATGTCACCAAAAGACCAGAGGAAATCTAAGTGCGATGCCAATGTTAAAGTATGAAGAGATGAGAGTAATAGACAAGAAAATTTGGCTTCTGTTGCCGTAAACATGTTGGAATGAATCTTTCAGTAGAGATGAGGTGGTCATTAAAACCAATCCAATGGGGCAAAATGATGCAGTGGCAGCAGCTCAATGTCTGCCATGTCAATAACAAAGAAGCATCTATGACCCTCTGTTTTCATTTTGCTCCATGGAGTTGTCTAAAGACACTGACTTTACTTTGGTCTTTGCCACAAATAACAAAGAAGAGCACAGGAACAATGATTTTCAGAAGAGGGGAGACATGATAAGAGAAAAGCAGCAAATTTTGGAGGGATTATTTTAAATAATAACATGTATGTATCACATATACATATGAATTTAGCACATGCATATATGTAAATACTGAATAATATCTATTATTTATCACAGAAAATAACAGATAAAGTGTCTAAACAACTGGAGGACACAGATGGCATTCAGCATAGCAAGCAAGAGACAGAGCTTATAGGAGTAAAACTATAAGACAATAAAAGAGCCTTTATTTAGGTTTTTCTTTCTTACTTATACTTTTCTACATATTAGAAAGCAAAGCTGGAACCTACAATATCAATGAGTGCACTCTTTTTTTACAGTAAATATTATTCTTGAACTTTCAGTATTTTCTGTATTCACAATGGATAGAATTATCAGGGGGGCAGGGAATCAACCAGTATTCATTTATATCCTCCATTTTTTCTGACAATTATTATTAAAGGGGACACACTGGAAAATATATATGTGCACTAAGACCTGATTGCAAATGGAACAAGCAAGTTTTATTACATTACATGGATACATTCCTAATAGGAATCCATACTTGAAGAAAAATTAACTGAGCTAGTGAGTGAATCAGTATCAATCTTCTCCATTCTGTAATATTAATAGAAATTACAAAAGGCTCATGCTAGAAATCACTTTCAGAGACAGAAATAGATATTGCCTTGCTTAAATGGATGTTCCAGGCAAACAGACTATTTTAATCATGGTGTGAACTGACTCTTTGAAAAACTCAGTGTAAACCTTGAGGGCATCCTTGTCACTAGGACATATGGCTTATGGTTCTGCATCACCATCTTCTAAAAACACACCATGAGAGGTCCTTTTTGGTTTCAAGCATTCATTTTTTTATTATTACTGGAAAAGAATAAGGATGCTTTATTTTCCTATGCATAATTTTATTCAGCATCTGGATATAACTGCTTCAAAGAAGTCTGCACCACAAAAGGTAATGCCAGTCAGAGATACCGAAATAAAAGATGACAAAATTTGCCTATAGACACTAGGTGGGTAGAAGCAGAGGGCTTGAGAGTGTGTCTTGAAGAGGCAAGTCAAGGTGCAAGAGGGTTTCAGCTAGAATTTATTCAGGACATCTAAGGTATTAGAAATTTAGAATTTATTCAGGACATCAAAGATATTAGAAATTTTTCCTTATATAATACTTGAAGACATTAGGATAACACAGCTGATTTGTTGTCACAAAAGGCAGGCATCTACTGGCTTTGAAGCTCAGCTGCAAACTGAATCTATCTCAAGCAAACTTACACAAGGTAACTTACGGTAAATGTCTAGGAAACAGAAAAGATCCAAAATACTTGTGAGAGAAATTGGATCAGCTTCCATACCTCTGAATTTGCAGTGATATTTAGCACCAAGACCTTCTTCAACTTACATGATATCTTTTGAGAAGAGAAATCTCTCCGGATGTTTTCCCCTTTCATAATACCAGAGCAGGCAAAGTAATTTCACTTCTGATTCTGGAGGAGGGTGAGCTGGTAGGTAGAAGACTTGGGATCACAGAAATTTCATATTTACTGTTTAGAAAATACTTATGCTCCCCAAGCATGAGTCTTTAGATCCTGATCAAACATCACCCAAGGAAGGTTTTTTTCCTCCCACTAAATGTTCCTCAGTCCTTTTGGGTCCTGATGGATCATTCATGTTTTAGGGCTGGGGAGATGAACTAACATGAAAATATCTGAAATATTATAATCTTAGGTAACACCTGGATCATGCCAGTGTAATGAGGCTTAGACATTCACCTCCAGTATAAAAATGCTTTTTTCCCCGCTTTATGTTTGTCTTCTTTAATTAAGAAAGGGATTTTTTAATACTCACTACATTCATGCAACTATAAGCCAAGAAGAGTTTTTAGGATGTGTTTAAGTTGAAGCATCTTAGAAAATAGAAGGGCAAAAGGGTGGGGGGCAGGAGAATGGAGACAGAGGAATTCCAATTACTCAAACTCATTTTTCTTCTTGGGATAAAACATCATTTCACGACCACTATGCTGGGGGGTCAGTCACTCATTTGACCTGGTCTGAAGGGAGACTATGAATGGAGAACAGGTTGAAATTAATGCCTGGTTAACTAATGTGTTATGTTTATGTGATTATTGCACAATTATGAATAGCTCAGTTAAGACATTACCTGCAAATGAATATTTATTGCTATGGGATCATCATTAATGTCTTACTGTAAGTTGAATTGAAGCTTGGAGGTTTTTTCTGGGGTGCTTTTATTGTTTAAGTCTAAATAGTCATTGTTGGCACCTGCAAAGGTTTTGAACTATACTAACCTAGTGAATTCAAAACTTTGAACTATTACAAGTCTGCAGCATCCATGAAGGAAGAATCTTTATCTAGGAAAAAGAGAACACACAGACTGGGAGACATTAGGATTGGTATACCTATAAAGGTAATCAAAACAGCAACAGCAGAGGATGTTTTTAAAATTGTAGCTAGTTTTAAACATCATTTAGCAGAAAACAGGCATGGCTGGGTAAGAAAAAAGTATAAACCAGTATAAATCCCTCGACCTGGAGGGATTTCACCCAGCATGTTTTTTCTCTCACATTTGCAGGCTCTTAAAAACATTCATGCTGATTTGCATAGCTTCTACTGTCCCAGCCCTTACCCAATGCATTGCATTTGCCATGGCAAGGAAGGGAGACAAAAAAGTTTAGCTCAGTTTCTTTAAAAGAGGCTGTCATGATCACAGTACTATTTTCTTTGATTGCCATGTCCTTCTCTCGTCACACTCCAATGTGTTGTTTAAATGTGGCAAAGAGTGTTTCAAATAACTAAATTAGTGTACTTTTTTGACTTTTAACTGCTCACATGAAAGGAAGTTTCACATCTTTGCAAAACAAGAAGATACAGGGGAAAACACAACCAAATACCACAATTATGAGTTGCTTCAGACACAACTCACAAACAGCAAATTCAGAGGCAATCAAGCTTCATTAGCTCTCATTCCTACAGAACTGCTTCTTTATTGCTTCTCTTTTTACTAGGTACTTTTTTTTACAGATACTAAGGTGTGCTGCATTTCACAAGACTGACTGAAGCCTGCTGGAGACAGCATGAGTGCGTCCATTGGCTCCAAAGGTTTTCAGACAAAGCCCTAATGCAGCAGGGGATGACAGATTCCAGGAGCCAGAGATGTATCTCTGTGAAATATATAGTTTGTTTCTGCTACTGCTCTTTTATTTTAACATTACAGAAGATATATATATATCACAGTTGCAGTCAATAGAAACGGCAATCAAAAGGTAATGATGTATTTCCTAGGAGCTGGAATGTGGGGCTTTCACACTGTCTGCCTTCAGGGCTTCTAACTTAACAGTTCAGTCTTGCTGAGTTTTATATTCCCCCATTGTTAAACATCATTGTTGCCCTCTCCAGAGAGAATACTAATAGAAACCCCTCTACGAACTAACACTTCAAATGGATTTCTTCCTCTTCACAGACTACATGAAAGTTACATGGCATTTAAAAATAGTGTGAACTTTGCCTTGGAGAAGCTGGCATAACTCCTGAAGGTGATGTGAAAGAACAGCCTCCATAAGTTACCCTTGCATGGCCTCCCTTAGTAAGCTTATAGGACTCAGGCAGGTTGATTTTTAATACGCCACCTTTTTATGTGCTTGCTGCTGGGTATTCAGCATGGACACAAATATAACAACCATCCATAAATCCACTCTTCTGTTTCCCACAGCCAGTTCTAAGTTTTGGTTCACTGAACTCCTGGCACAGAGTATTCCAAAGCCAAAATATGTGCTTTCACTTCTTTTCTTCTAAGAGTTGGCAGTCCATATATTTACAGAAGTCCAAACAGCTCTCTAACACTTCGACAACTCCCATGTTAGCATATGTCTTCATGATAACCATCCAAAAGACATGGCCATCAGTTACAAGGAATGAAGCTTTAGGCAACACAAGTCCCTGATTACCAGTTCTCACTGTACCCTATCATAAATGCTGCCATGATTCCTTATTTCTGTTATACAGACTAAAACAGAAATGAAGGGCTGCTAAGTTTTGTTTCCACTGTTTAAATCCAAGGTACCTATCAGAAGTTCATTGCTACTTTTTCTGCTCATAGCTATTGCTGGTCTTCCACTGCGGAAGAGGCCATCCAGGTCTCCTTCCACTGACGGCCTGTAAGACTGACACTACCCTGTCTCCTCAAGATAAGCATACTTTTCTACTACTGAAAAGCCTAAACCTACCTCTTTATAATTCAGACTTATTATTTCTTCTTGTAAGTATGTAGGAAGTAAACTGTCATCAGAAATCGAACACTTACTTAAATCACTAGCAGCTATACAGGTGCAAAATTCCTCAAAAAAGAAAAAATTTAAGCGTTTTCCTACATAAGAAAATTCAAAATATTATACTGCTTGCACACTGGACTTGCTATTTTTTTATATCCCTGTCAGTGAGGCTAGGACTGGGTCGGCAATGGCTGATGGTAGAACTGAGAAGATTTATTCACATGACTGTTACTTATTTCAGTGACTCTAGCTGAGGCTAGTCCTGCAGGAAAATAAAACTTGTACAGAATTGACATATTTTGCCCTCAGGTACATAGCCACAAGCTACACTTCAGTTTCCCTGCATGGAAAAATTACAAAAAAGGCAGGAAATAGTCTGTAGAGGCTCCCTAGTCAAGCCTCAAGTTCCATCAGAACTATTTACACCTGTGTTATCCGTTCCTAATAACTTCTCTTGATAAAAACCCCTCAAATTCCCTAAGTAATATATTCCCTGTACCTCTTTTACTAGCTCTTTCCTACAAAATTCATGGCATAAGTCTTACTAATTCTATATAAAGGAACAAAGACTTCTTACGTGACCTGGGTCATCTGTCAAATAAAATAAGAATGCAGTCATCTGCCAATTTGAGCTGTGGGTAACCATCAAGGTTCTGAGTAATCTGTACTCTGACCAAAGCCAGAGGCTGTTAGGAGTCTTATACTTTGCAAAACTTGTTTCCCAGGGAAATAAAATAAAACCATTTGGCGTGGCTCAGCCAAGGACTACATCTACACTGCCTGTACACAGCCAGCAAGGAAGCAGAATCCTGACAGATTACTGTGGAATTCCTTGCAGCACCTGCCAAAATATAAAAAATCATAGAGAACTGAGGTAAGAACACACCTCTGAAGGTCACCTTGTCCAACACTCCTTGTCTAGTATAAGTTCAAGCACAGCAAATTGTGCAGGGCCATGTCCATTTGGCTTTTGAATATTGCTGGGGTGGGTGAGTCCACAATATCTGCCAGCAATCTGTTCCTGTCTTCAATCATGCTTACAGTAAATTTTTTTTTTCTTATTTTGGCAACATCCAAGAAATTGGATAAACGATTGATCTGAATTATTAAAGGGATTGGTTATAAAAATGTCTATGAAAATAAACTAAAATAAAGGAGTGTTTCTGCCAGTATATTAGCAGGATAAATCACAGCTAAAAACCGAGTCAGAGCTGCAGGGTGTCAGTGAACTCAGATTTATGCACTATCAGAAGCAAACAGCCTGGAAATCTATGGCAAAAATAATTCTCTAATACACATGGTGACCCCAAAGACATCTCCTTCTGCTATGCTCAAAACTTTGTTCATGGGCAAAGAAAAACACACTTAAGGACAAAATTTTATTCTTAATATAAATGAAGCCTTACGAGTCTTATTCAAGAATCATTATTACTCTAGATATAATTTACACAGGAAAATAAAGAACACATAGAAATCTAGTTAAAAACCTCAGCAATGGCAATATTTCTATTTAAAGTGTAATGAACACTCTTAAATTTTTTCTCCCTGGAGAAGAGAAAGATGTCTCTTCTCCAGGGAAGCTAGTAACAGGACAAGAGGACACAGTCTGAAGTTTTTCTTCCCTGGAGAAGAGAAAGATGTCTCTTCTCCAGGGAAGCTAGTAACAGGACAAGAGGACACAGTCTGAAGTTGCACCAGGGAAGGTTCAGGTTGGCCATCAGGAAAAATCTATTCATGAAAGGGTTGTCAAGCACTGGAATGGACTGCCCAGGGAGGTGGTAGAGTCACCATCACTGGAGGTCCTCAAGAAATGACTGGATATGGCACTCAGTGCCAGGTACTATTTGATAATTTAGTGATCAGTCAAAGGTTGTACTCCATGATCTATGGGGTCTTTTTCAATCCAAATGATTCTATTCTTCTGTGACTCCTTAATTTACACAATTTTGCACTTTTACATGCAAGATACTATTTCTTTATACTTTTTCTTATCCCTAAAGTCTTCTTTTTTCAGCTGTAGGTCTGAGTTTCATTAACTACTACTACTGAATTGTTTATAGGGTCAGCCTGTTCCCATCTCTAATAATCCCATGCCTGTACTTCTCTGCACCACACACCTTGCCTCCACTTCTCCAGGCTTGTGTTTCTCTACAAAACATAGTTATGCTAAGGCCATAAGTATTTCACTTTACGTGAAATATTTCTTGACATTTTGTTTCTGCTATCTACCTAAAAGTCAGGGGATATCATAGAAAGATAAGGAAGTGATGCAATTTAGCCATTTACACCTGGTCATTAAAAGGAATTTATGTCAAGACTAAATAAAGTCAAACAAAGATGCAAGCAGGTTAAACAAATTCACGTAGAGGAAGCCTGACAAACCTCCCTCTGAGAACTTGAAAACTCTTTAGGAACTCTGTGTCTCCAAGCAGCAGTGGTGCAATACAGAGCTATGCAGGCACACCAGGGAGGGTATGATTGTGCTCCTAAGGTGAAAGCACATCAGGTTCAGAGCTGTAGAAGGTCCTCTTTGGACTTCATACCAGGGCAAGATATCATTATCTACCTCTTTAACTTGCCCAACATGCTAGTAATGGATCTTCTGACATTTAAGCTCCAATACTTTTACATATCAAACTTACTCACACATAATTATACACAGGTTTGAAATACAGTCCTGAAACACCATCCATTCCCACTTGTATTGTCTGTGCAGATTATGCTACAACGAGATGCATTTTGAGCAATAACACACTGCTTCTGTCTGGTCTGTCTGGGCTAAATCTGTCTTGATCCAGATATCTTTCCTATAGAATAATGAGAAGCAACACCTGCACTTTTGGGTGTTTTTCCATAAAGACTGAATGGCATTTCAACAGATAAGACAAGAAAATCAAAATATCCTCCTGTGACAGTGCAAAATTTCATTGTGTGATTATGTTGGAGTGCATAATAAAAAGAGTACTGACCTGCATGAGGACACACAGCTCCACAAAGCTCAGTAGCATTATACCCCTTGACTTAATTCCACCTTCCTGGAGAAGTGCTGCAGCATGCTCTGAAATTAACTGATAAAAAGTAATATAAAATTTCTTAACATGATCTTGCATAGATCTTTTTCTTTGTAATTGGCTCCTCACTGGAAGAACCTCAAGTGTTAGGACCAAAGGTGATCCGTAAAAGCTATTCATCAAAAAACCAACACAAAACAAAAAACAAACAAACAAACAAACAGACAAACCCCCAAAACACCAAAACCAGCCAAACAAACAACAACAAAAAAACCCAGAAAAAGCTAATACTTTGTTTTTATTCGCAGATTCCTATTCCCGGTAAATATTGTTTAAAGAATATAAAAGATATATCTCTTCAGAAGGAGAATAGGCAGTTTCAGAATACTGGTGTGTGTACTAGGCTCTCTAATTAGTTAGCATTGTGATCACAGAAATATTTTTATAACACCATAAGAAAAAAGGTTTCCCCATAACAGCATGTCAAAATAATAAAATATGATCAAAACATCTCGCAAAAGCATGATTTTCCATCTGAAAATGCTGACTCCATGCAATAAAAACATTTAAAGATCAAACAGTGATTTTCCTAATTTTCACACTTTGATATAATTAAAAAGTTTTGAGTGGTATTATTCTGACATTGAAGATTTATTACAGAACATATGATGGAAGTTAAAACAATGTAGATGAGTATCAATGAAATATCTTCTGAAGTGAACTGTAAGGAAAGAAAGCACAAAAAAACCAACAGCCCTTAATTTGAGATGAAATAAATTCATAAAAGTCACATAAATTACTGTGGAACAGAATTTTATTTTCAAGCTCATACTAACTAAGCATTCTATTAGTTTGTCAAATAATTTTTGAATCTTGGACAGTTAGAATAGGTAAAGTAAATCCAAATATTCTCATAATAGTATTAGGATTGGTCTCAAAGTATACCACTTTCCCTGGATACCTAATTTCCTTGGAAGAATAATTATTCTTTCATAGTGATGAAACTCCTCCATTTATTAACTGCAACCTCCAAAGACATTTCAATTTTTCTCAACCAATATTAATTTGAAAAGATATATTGGCAGTGATTTTCAGGGACTGAATAAAACCAACCAGAAACTCTCTGAATAAGAGATATGAAACATTTTGGTTAAGATATGATATGAAATTCCTCGTTAGATCTGTTCATTTTCTTGGCTTGGTTCATAGTGAACTTCCAACCTGTCAAAGGAATCTATGGAATAGGAGAGTTTCTCTAGGTTTTTCTTATCTATTTTTAAATAAAACAATATTTATCAAAAGTTTTTAAATAAAAAGGTTGGACTTCTAACAAGAAAAACTATTTCTGGCACTGTCTACTGAGACAAAGAAGATCATTCTGGATCTTGCATGCATTGTGACCACAATACCCTATTTTTAGAAGGTATCTTGTACTGAAAATTGGCAATGCTGTTGTTTGTGTACTAAAAATGTGATTTTCAAAGGTAATTTTGCCTAAATCCCACTGAAATCAAAAGAGCCTATAGATTTCAAGTACTTCCCTGTACTATAGGGAGGCACACGGTCCATCTGACCTCACCCATTCTGAGAAGTAAATATACCTCCTGTATTCAGTGCAGCCAGGGGATCAGTAGCCCTCCTAACTCAGGTGCTTAAGATTCCTTGATGTAAGGGTTTAGACACCTTGCGGTTTTATGGGAAATTTGCTCAGAGCTGAATACCCATACTTTCAAATGAAAAATCTCTAAGCGAGACTAAGCTATAAGCAAGCAAAAGTACATTCTACTTGGTTGTTTTAAACCACAAATTATGAACTTTAATCAATTAGAAATTATTATAACTGCTATTGCCATTATGATATTTGAGTATGGTCTAACAGCACTATTTGCATTTTAAAAAGGTGATTTTTCACAGAAACTGAAGCAGGTGATATGCATCTCCCTACCTTTCCCTATCCTGCCAAGTACCTACATGGTACATGGAGACACATGTGCACATTTGACCCAAGAACTGAGGTTCCAAATCCATTGTCAATATCAAAATAAGGGCTTAAAATTACATATTTGATGACCTTTTTTTTTTTGCCTACATTGCAATGGAAGATGTATTGAGAACAACCCACAGAGAATAAAAGTACCAAGCATAATAAAAATTACAACTTTACTGGTATAAACAGTGGAATTAGTGATGTAGCTAAAAATATTAATATGGAAAATTACCTCTCAAGAGGAATAAACCACAAAAATCTGAAGAGTTTTTCTTTATAAAAGATATTTGTACTTGTTCTGTATTCAGTAGATAAAGAGAATAAACTGACTGAAAGGGTCTGAATAATGATGAGAAATTTAATTATATGACTGTATCCTACAGTGTCTTAGTCTTTCAATACACTTTAGACTACCAAGCCAGAAAGATCAAGAGCAAAGGTTTAGTTAGAGCAAACAGAACAACTATCAGAGCTGGGTGTAATGGAGATGTCAGCTAATACAGCAGAACACAGACTATCTAATACTTGAAATAAACTGGAGATGGGAAGCTTACGGAATAGTCTTCTACACTGTACTACAAAACCAGGGAATTGATGGTGTGAAAGTTGGAGGAAGGGAAAAGTAGCACTGACCATTGAACAATGGCATTCTTGTCTCAGGAAATAAGAGGAATAGAGACAATGGACCTAAAGAAAATAACAAACTCAATTCATAACTGTAGAAAATATGTCAGAGTCTACAGTGGAAGAACTGAAGCCACAAATATTTAGGTTAGGTGTCATTGAGGGCTGATGGTGTCCTGGGAGGCATCAGGCACAGCATGGCCAGCCAGGAAAGGGAGGGGATTGTCCTGCTCTGATCTGCACTGGGGCAGCCTCACCTCCACGGCTGGGGGCAGTTTTGGGTGCCACAACAGAAGACACTGGAGAATAGCCAAAGGAGAGAAACAAGGATGGTGAGGGGACTCGAGGAGAAGCCATATGAGGAGTGGCTGAGGTCATTTGGTCTGTTCAGTTTGGAGGAGACTGAGATAAATTCTCATCACATTCTACAACTTCCTCATGAGGGAAAGAGGAGAGGCAGGCACTGATCTCTTCTCTGGTGACCAGTGGCAGGACCAAAGGGCGGTTTCGGTTGGATATCAGGAAAAGGTTCTTCACTCAAAGGGTGGTTGGAAACTGGAACAAGGTCCTCAGGGAAATGGTCACAGCATCAGCCTGACAGAGTTCAGGAAGCATTGAACTCTGGACAATGGTCTCAGGCACAACTTAGAATATTCTATGATTTTGAAATCTTTTTTACTATAAGGTTATGTAAACATGAGGACAGATCACCTAGGGAGATTTTAGTCTCTCTGTCACTGGAGATTTTCAAAAGCAGCTCAGAGAATCATCTGTCAGGAAAGAGAGATATGGCTGATCCTTTCTCTGAAGTGGCCATGCCAGCCTTCCTAAATTCTCTCTCTCTGATTTCTTTGCTTTTTATGATCTGTGTTAATTAGCTTCACAAATCCTTCTTTGCCCTCTTTTTGCTGTGTTCTCCTTAGGGAATATATGTCACATGAAATAAAAATGCATTTCTTTACTGGAGCTTCTTTTACTCTAAATTCAGCAGTTACAAAATCAATACCAGTTAGACAGCAATGAAAACTTTCTGCCTTTCTTACTCCAATCAACTCTGTTTAAAGAAAAAGGAGGGCTATTACACTACATATAAAATATTGATCTAAAAGATACTAAAAGTGCATAATGCATGAGAAAAAGCTGAGATTTCTGTTTTGAAAAAGTCTAGCAAGACTCTTTTTTATTTTGTTATATAACAGTCCTGTTTATTGTCATTTTATTTTCCACTTGGAATATGGATGAGCAACCCTCAAATGATTCCCCATAAAGAAATATGGGAAATATTTAAAATGCATATTGAGCTGCTAGGCTATGTCTCTTTGCAAACACCTAGCTCTCATTCCTCAAACCATTTCCCTCAGTTTCAGCAACTCTCACTAGAACTGGGATTTAGGTCACAAGTGCCATTCCAGTCAGGGGGTGATTTTATTTGATCAGGAGGAAAAGCTGATAAGGAAGACTGTCAAATGTATCCTGGTAGGCCTAGTAGTATTGGTGGCAGGCAGTCTCACCTAGCAGGAAAAGGTATTCAGTGGGACAATTCCCTCCCACAAAACTCTGTGTTTTCAAATGAATTATTGTACATAAATGTCTTCAATGAGCTAAAACAAGGTTTCAAACACATTTTATTTAGTGCTAGCTCTCAAAATAAACTTAGTCAATGACTTTTCAGACATCTCAATTTTGTGTGCTTGGCTCTAGAGTGGAATTTAACACTGCACAAAAATTTGGAAGAATGTTAGAATAATTATTGGAGAATTTCCAAATTTCTCCTACCCTGAAAAACTGCCCTACTTAATAAACTACATAGACATATTCAGTATCATTTGCTTCACCAAGGCAATGAGTCTTGAATTTTTCAGCAAAGCAGTGAGAAGAACAATTGAATCCTCTTCCTGATTTCTCTCCAGCTCCTATGCACACTTGCATAGGTAAAGAGTAATGACAAGTAAGAAGTTAATGCTTCAAATTGCTCTTGTTTAAAAGCAATCAAACACTCCTTTTCAAATGACTTTTAGAGGACAGCAGCAAACATAATTCCTCCATGAATGAGAACTATTCTTACAGAAGTGTGGCAGACTTCTGTTCCTGAGAAAATCCCTCATGTGAGAGAGTATCTGGTCTTGGGATCACAGTCAAACTTCAGAATGGCAGAGAGGTCAAGTTGCCCTGCCACTGTCTGAGGTACATCAAAGTTTAAAAACTGTGACAGATGCTGGGTTTGCTCACATTAAGAACTGGGTGGCAACAGTACTAGTTTTTGGGGTTGAATTCTATTTCAAACCTACTTCAGGAACGGACACAGATCCTTAACCTGTAACCATGACAGGACAGATAACTGCAGACACACAATCTTGACTTTTCTGGATTCTGATCAATTGAAATGTTTATCTTACAGAAGTCAACTTTTCAGCTTTTGAGAACTGAAATAACTAGATGTTATTTGTTTATTTGTTTATTTGTTTATTTGTATGGTCTAGATGTTACATGTTTGGGAAAAGTCTACACTGTTTTGTGGGCATAGATGGGAGCAGGTCTCTTCAACATTTTCATTAATGACTTGGATGCCGGATACTAATCAAGTTTGCAAATGACACAAAAGGAGGAGTTGTTGACTCCCTTGAAGGCAGGGAGGCTCTGCAAAGGGACATTGATAAATTAGATGACTGGGCAATACCAACTGTATGAAGTTCAACAAGAGGAAATGCCCAAATCTGCACCTGGAACAGGGTAACTGTCAGTGGATGTACAAACTGGGGAGCAAGAAGTTGGAAAGCAATGCTGCAGAAAGGGACCTGGGGGTCCTGGTCAATGGCAAGGTGAATACGAGTCAGTAGTGCCCTGGCCAGGAGGGCCAGCCCTGTCCTGGGGTGCATCAGGCACAGCATGGCCAGCTGGGCAAGGGAGGGGATTGTCCTGCTCTGCTCTGCTCTGGGGCAGCCTCATCTTGAGGGCTGGGAGAAGTTTTGGGTGCTACAACAGAAGAAAAACATTAAACTATTAGAGAGCATCCCAAGGAGGACAATGAGGATGGTGAGGGGCCTTGAGGAGAAGCCATATGAGGAGTGGCTGAAGGCACTTTGTCTGTTCAGCCTGGAGAAGAGGACACTGAGGGAAGACATTGCAGTCTGCAGCTTCTTCGTGAGAGGAAGAGGAAGGTCAGGTACAGATCTCCTCCCTCTGGTGACCAGTGACAGGACCCAAGGGCCTGGAACTGTGTCAAGGCAGGTTTAGGTGGGATATCAGGAAAAGGTTCTTCACCCAGAGAGCGGCTGGGCTCTTCACCCAGAGAGTGGCTGGGCATTGGAACAGCTCCCCAGGGAAGTACTCACTGCACCAAGCCTGATAAGAGTGCAAGGGTTTGAATAATGCTCTCAGGCACGTGGTGTGACTCTTGGAGATGGTCCTGTGCAGGGCCAGGAGTTGGGTTTCGATGCACACTGTAAGTGCCCTTCCAACTCAGAATATTCTGTGATTCTGTGAATTCACAGCTTCACTATTGTCTTCACAATTTTGCCATTGGCTTTCAAGGAGTGATTAAACCTTGGGCTTACTTTTAGAGGAGTGATTTAGTTTCTACCTCTCTAATAACAGGGATGTTACTTAAAAATCTCTATGCTAAACAGAGCTCTTGGTAGGGTAGATCATAGTTGAAGTTTAGTTTCTAATCCTACAAAGATATATAATATGCTTAAATATAAGGATGTGAAGCATTACAGAGGTGCTGCTCACTTTGGACTAAGTTTTCCACTCTCTTCCATGCTGCTAATTGCAATAATCTGGTGTCTTGAAATCTTCATTATTCAGTTTGCTCTTTATAAAGTGTCAACTGAATTTGTGAACTTCATAGCTATTTTATCAGGGTAACTAAATTTCATTTCAGGATAAACTTGTACTGAGATCTTGGCCTGCAAATCATCATATAAGAAAGGGTTTTCAGAGTTTTAAGTATTAAAGTACATAACTGGACTTCTAGAGGTGATTTGCATTAGCACTCAAAACATGAGGCCACCAGAAATTCTCTTCATCTGAAAAATACATTAAAAAGTTTAGGTCTTTGATTACCCCTCCTTGCACATGGATTTGCATTTCTATATGTAGACAGTCAGATATATTGCTTATGCATGTTCACAATCTTGAAGATTTTTTTTTTTTAAGGCTTACAGAGATGTGTGTTTGAGCACTGACGAGCAGCACTGAGTCTTGGTAGAAAATCAGCTTAATTTTCTTCTTCATCTGTTTTCATTTTCCCAGTTTCACTTGAGGGATTCATCCCTCATCTAATTATAACTTTGTGGCAATTTATTGCAAAGTTTTGGTAGAGTTCCTTAGCAGAATTCAGTTCTTTCAAGTTGTAAACTGATGTTTTCACACCCACATTGTGACACTGACTTTTACAAAGCCATCTAAATGACCATTGCTTTCAAACTAAGCTGGAAAAAATATACTACAAGACCAGACTTTAGTTCTGGTTGAGAAAATTCTTTGACAGAGACAGAATGATTCCATTGTCTAGGGACTAAGTCCTCACCTGGGTAGAAAATCACCTCCTTCTTGTAATTTAATAGAAGTGACTGGCAGACAGCCTTCTGGCCCCTCCACTCTCAGTGGTGTATGCTGTCAGAAGAATCAAGCTGAGAACTTGTGGAGCACATCTTGCTCTTAAATATTAACACATCTCTAAATATTTCATGTATAATGGCATAGCTTCCATGGGAAATACTGAAAGCTATCCCACCAATTTGCTGATAAGCTGGGTGTCAAGGCAGTTCCCAAGACAGCAAAAGTTTGGACATCGCCAAAAAATTCAGAAATGGAATATGTATCTGCCATATCCTGTAGAAAAAAACCCAAGCTGCCAAGTATCAGATGAAAAAGGGGCTGCACATCTGCTGCTGCTTTTTTTTAGGACCAAACCCAGCAATTATGGTTTGGAAATTCCTTACTGATGCCTCCTGCAGAAAGCCCGAGGGAATGCTGCACTTCTGAGCTGAATACCAGTTGTATAAATCACATCACAGTAGATGAAAACACCTACAGTTTTTAAAAATGTCTAGGCACATAAAGGTGAAGATAGACATGTCTGTGGGATCTTCACAAGTCCGTATATATCTAAATACGATTTGGAGATTGTATAACTAGGAGTTTGCGCTTAGTGTATTTGAAAATATCACTGGGCTTTACACATTTTACCCCAAAACCAGCTTTTAACTGACCTTTCAGCAAGCAGGGTTGTTTCTTCCCCTCTTCACTGCTGTTTTATACTGTCATTAGCAGTGTTGTATTCTTCATTTGTACTGGAGCACAGAAGAGAAGAGTCATGTCCAAGGAATGTCTCTTTGGATGCACATTTAGCTTCTGCTTTCAGTTTGGGATGAATGCCAGCAGTGCTGGTGTCACTGAGATCTCTCAGACCTCACTCTGCGCACAATTGCTGCTCAATATTTATAGAATCAACTCTTGATTCACCAGGCAGCAAATAGACAAAATATATGTACACATCTACTGAGGCAGAGTAACCCAACAGACTCAGCTTCTCTGCAGACCCTTTAATTTTAAAAAACACCAAAGATATGCAGTTTTGCAGTGATCCATTTGGGAGCTCACATGTGCTAAGATATATAGATCTAATATTTCATTTTGGAGAAATCGTTTCTTTCCAGCAGTAAATATGTTGTTTTTGTAATGAGAATAGGCTATTTCAAGCTGTTATAAGGCCACTGAATAATTGAATTATTACTCATCAGGGGGCAGTGTAATTTGTTACCTGTGTGATTCCAACACTCTGAATCAAAGTAATTACATTCATGGTGTCATTTAGTGAAATAATGCCATGAAGGCCTCTATGAAGAGAAAGACAATTGCTGAAAGGATTTTGTTGAAATAATAGCGCCAACTCAATTGGTCCTCTTGCTTCATTCATTTATTATATGGCTAAATAGCTCCTTCAGCTCTGCTTTGTTAGAGTGACAAATAGAAGCTTTGCAAATAGTATCTATGAAGGGCAAAAAAACCACAGCTTCTAAGGAGAAAGTACCAAACAGGCCTTTTCAGAATCACAAATGTGCAAATGACAAATGGTAGAATAAAATTATAAAAAAAAAAAAGAGCAAGAACACAAAAGCAGATTTTAATATCCTTTGAAAGTTCAGAGGGAAGATTCCACTAGAGGTTTGTCTGGTGTAAAGAACTGTTGGGGGATATCTGGATATCTGAAGATTGCTTCAAACCACAGAGCAATCACTTCTAAATCTCATGAACTAGGCTTCAGAAAGCTATGAAATTGTTATTAAAAAAAAAAAAAAAAAGAGTCACTTTAAAGACTAAATATTTTGGAGTTTTTATTTTATGTTTATCTACAAACTATAAGAATGAAATAATTCATGTATCAAGTATGAAGTGTTTTCTGTTTTGCTACTTCATCCACATCTTACACCTGAATGCATTTATTACCAAGACCAGTGTGTGAAGTGCACTCAGTGTTTTGAGAAATCAAAGAGAAAGAGCTGAAAGCACACAATGGAAGCTGAATGCATGGCTTTCAACCACTTCCTCCAAAGACTTATTTTAGTTTTTTCTTTAAAATTAGGTGTACATTGTTGAAGATGATCACAACCATCCTTGGCTATCTTTATGCATTTGTCTCCAGTGTGACTTAGAGAAGCACATGTAAGAGCCAGAAAAATAGGTGTCACTGAGTGGTCATCTGAAACATCTTTTTTCAGATATGTAAATCAGTCTTACAAAAAGAGATTACTAATGATGATGGCCATGATGATTCTGGTGGAGGTGGGGGGGGAGGGAGGAGGGGTAGGTTTTTTTGAGATATTTCACAAGATGTTCACGCACTCTGTGAACACAGGTGGTGAACTTTTGAAACTGTAATTGGGCTTTCCTAGGAAGATTCAACACTGACCTGGAGAAACCACAGACTACCTGCTGTTCTGGAGTTACTTCCAGTGGATTACACAGAACAATATTAATAATCACAACAACTGGCACTAGTGATCCAAGATGACAGAAGAACAGTAAAATCTGCTTGTTCCTTGCAATGTCAGCACAGATGCAGTGCATGGAAAGGGAGGAACAGCAATTCATGAACAGTTTCCTCCACTGAGATGAATTCAGGAGGAATTGTTGGCATTTTCTTGAAGCTGAACTGAAAAGTATGACTTTAAGCTAAACGGCTGTCTGCTTGAGGAACACAACTAGGAGCTATTTAGGTGCTGTAAGCCTTGTGTGTAGACTTGATAACACTTGAGAACCATTAGGATATGAAAATATTTCAGGCAGGCCACTTTTTTCCTATGAACCACGGCTTCCCTCCATGAGGTCTAATATTTTTACTTAACCCTGAGGTGGAATCTCTTCTGCTGACACCACTGCTAGCAGCAGAGACATCCCAAAACTGATGAGTTCAGGCAATGGGAGAGGTCTTCCTGGTCTTCCCCGCATTTGAGAGGGATTTGTATTTAGTTAACAAAAGACATGCCAGTTCCAACAAGCTGTTGAGTACCTCAGTCCTGTAATGTTTTTAATTCCCAGCCAAAGGTTGAGACCCTGATAACTGAAAAATTTTTGCTCTAAAAATATATTTCTTCACATTGCTGAATTCATGTAGCATTTTATACAATTACAGCCCTTAGAAAATTTATCTTCTGTAGATCTGGGTAATAAATCCTCAACTTTACAGTACTGGTGTGGCTGTGTTTTAAGCCCTTACTGCTGAGTTTAACATTTATTACTGGGTAAAAAGATGGAAACAAATCCACACTGCTGAAAGTGTTCCACAGTAGCACAGTGTTTTAGCAAATTCCGAACTGCTATTTTCATCTGTGGATGTATCATGGGGATTTATCATGGTGCTTACACACAGAAATAGCAGGCCAATATGAATTTATTTTTTGGAATGAGAAACAAAATTGTGATTTTTTAATAGGAGCATGGTTTTCTGATGTGTGTAATCATTTGAGGAAGCAGTCTTTCAGTTGAGTAATTTAAAAACAAGAGTGGTTTTTGCTGAGGGAATGTTTTCAACCCTTTTTGAGAAACCTGTCTCATATTATCTTGAGGTGATCTTCAGGAGCCTGACAGTGCAGTTTCACATTCTGGTATCTCAGGGCATAATTTTATGCTGAGCTATCCCTATAAGGCAAAACCAGCATAAAAGATGTTTGCCTTTCCCTATTCCTGGGTGCCTGTTCCTTGTACTCTGATGAGATACACTGTAATACATATCAGTGAAATTATCTATTTTGCAAAGCAAACACCTTCCACTGCTTTTGTACTAAAACAATATCTATTAACACTCTGTGAACCCTAAATCAAGAAGATCATCAGGCCATTTTCCTGCACTTATAATCATAGAGATTTGCAGTTTTCTCCTAATCTCACCGTGAGACCTTACAGTCAACTGTATCTGTGGCACAGCAGCTCTGCAAAGTGCACACAGCCTCCTTCCAGCAAGGCTGGGACTAGCAGGCACACAGGACCATGGTCATGGGATGGTTGGGAGGGACCTCTGAAGCTCATTCACTGTGACCCCCCTGCAGTGAGCAGGGACATCTCCAGCTACATCAGATTGCTCAGAGTCCTGTCCAATCTGACTTTGAACATTCCTGAAGCAACCTTAAGACTCGCAAAGGAAAGCTCTGAGTCAGGTTGAAGACTAGTAAAAAGTGCTGTCCACACCATTTTTTTAGGGGCCTTTTTTTTTTCCCCTTTGGGAATGCAGGTGCTAGCAATCTGAGCAAGGTTCCAAGATATGATTGCATTCTATCATGTTACATTCTCCTTGCAATTGATATTTACAGCTGTGACACAATAAGAGACCATGGACAGTCTTGCAAGTACACAGTAGCAGTACTATATTATTTAAGGCCTTAAACACTGGAATTAAAATGCTACAGTGCATGTGTGCTATATGAAAAGGAAAAAATGAGGCATTTACATAGGGAACAATGGGAAGAGCTGAAAAGAAAATAAATCAATCAAATAGGGAGGAAATGTGACAGAGTTAGTAAGGCAAAAATTACAGCCTTTCAGTGTTCTTATTAAGGAGGACACAGGAGTCTGAGTCCCTGGCCTGATTGGCATCCCCTGTGAGTTTATAGCAGATGGTGAAGTCCCCCTCAGGAATGCTGTGTGCAGGAGTTCTGAGGAGTTATCAGTGGGAACAGCTGTCGGGTGCCATGGTTTAACAACTACCACTTCCAAAGTGCAAGGTCATCTCCACTTCAGCCTGGTTAATGAAAACTTTAGGTTCTTGGAGAAAGGCACATTCTGAAAACATCTTCTTTTTCTGCCAGGACTGTGTGACCAAAAGCATGAAATCAGGAATCCTCCCTGCAACATGGTTTGACTATGCTCCATTTGGGACCCTGGCATTCACATGCTGGTGCTGCAGGAAAATGGTGCTTTCTGAATAAAGCCTAGCTGAGAAAAGTTCTTGTTTGAGCATAAATCCCTGATTGACTCCAAACAAATGGAAAACTTGTAGTTCAATACATATTAAGTGTGGGTAATTTCCAAATATCCACAGCTCTCTGTTTGATGGAATGAAACATGTCTGCCAGAAACAGTTAACAGCTTCTTCTAGTCTTCTTACTGATAATATTTTCTTTCTTTCTTTCTTTCTTTCTTTCTTTCTTTCTTTCTTTCTTTCTTTCTTTCTTTCTTTCTTTCTTTCTTTCTTTCTTTCTTTCTTTCTTTCTTTCTTTCTTTCTTTCTTTCTTTCTTTCTTTCTTTCTTTCTTTCTTTCTTTCTTTCTTTCTTTCTTTTTCTTTTCCTTCCTTCCTTCCTTCCTTCCTTCCTTCCTTCCTTCCTTCCTTCCTTCCTTCCTTCCTTCCTTCCTTCCTTCCTTCTGCCACTTCCGCCACTTCCGCCACTTCCCCTTTGTCCTTTTTCTTTTCCGTTTTTTACTGGTGAAGTTATAACACTTCAATCCTCCTAGATTAAAATCATACCATTGCCCCTTGAGCTAAATAAGCATCCCTGCCTGTGTGGTTCTACTGAGTCCAATGGGCCTGTGCCAATTTTATGGTCTTGGAGGAATTTACTTATTCACTTGTGCCTAGACTCAACATGTAACACATTGGGGAGCACAGGGTGTTTTCTTGCGGGGGAAATTCTGAGCTTCATTCATTTGCACAAATAATTCAGTTTTGTACATCTTACCAACTTGACAGCTTCTGAGCTTTGTTTTTCTGGTGGTTGCAAGATCTAGTTTCATTTTCAAGAGAAGTTTGGAAAGAAAAGGGGGAGAAAGAAGATCACCAGTTAATCAGTTATAGTAAGGACTAGATCTGCCCAGCCCACTATGCATTTTAGGAGAGGAATGAATACCAAAATCAAGATTCCAGACATAAAATTAAACAGTTTTACTAGTGTAAAAATGTGCAGCCTCTGCAGACTGGTTGTCTGAGCTGAAAACAAGTCTGACCCATTGCAGAACATTAATTGTGGGTTTGGATTATCCTGGAAGCACACTGGTAGAATATGGTGTTGAACTTGCCCCTTAAATCCATTGATACTGGGAACTTCACCACAATACAATATCACTACTGGGAACTTCACTACATTTAGACTGTATTCACACAATAACTGGCAAATTCTCTACTTGAGCATGAGATTCTGCTCATCAGCTCACTCACTGCACTGACCATGATCACAACCCCAAAGTGAGTGCAATTGCATCATGGAAGCTGACACGCTTCACTCAGTCTTTGGAGAGAATGCCTAGGAGGTAAAAGACAGTAATTCAATTTCTTGACATATATCTGCTGAGAGTAGCAGTGTAAGACTATGCTTCTAAAAAGGCACTAAAGTGTTATGCTTTCAGTTATCACTTGGATTTGGATGATGTGATTTTTAAGGGCATACAGAAAATTTCAGGTAAAAAGAACACCAGGAAGAATCTTAACTGCTAGCTTCAAAACCATGACATTTCTAGTTTTGAGGAGACACACAGAGCTTTTAGTGTAGGAGATCTGAACTATCTTACAAGACCCAAAACCTTTCTAAGATGCCATTTAATGCAGATTCATTCCTATTTAACCCTCCTCTGGACACTGTTCCTAAAGTCTGCAGATATATTAGGCTTTAAGATATGATAATAAAGCAGGCTAAAAATGTAGAGCTGTTAATCAGCAACTCATTTATTTGATCCAGTATTTATTAGCTCATTTAAAATGGCTGTTTAAACTGATATTTATTGCTATTTCAATAGGATGAAATGCCTTGAATTTAATGAAGTTAGCTCTGTTTGAAATCACTGATAATAAATGCCTTTCTCTGCAGTGGGGTTGGGTTTTCAAAAGAATTTATGAAATGTTAGACCAATGACGTGAGACCACTGCTTCTGTTGAAGATGACCTGTACATGTGACCATCCCAGCTGCACTCATCTAAATCCTTTGGGAAGATAGGGTTTCATGGCATGGAAATTAATTGAGTCTCACAGTCTTGTATGCTATATGAACTACTTGTCCCCAGACCCACATTCAAAGTCCATGGTGGAACAACAGCATCGTTATCCTCACTGTAATATTGTTGTGTGTGGGCTGCCAGGGGAGAATAACTCATCCCAGCCAGCTCCATGGTGCGGAGTCAGGAAGTGCTGCACCACAGACTGTATCTGCTTCACAGTGCAAACACTCACAAGTCTGGTTAAAAACTCCCTGACTCTGCTGACTGGCACTCCTGCTCCTGCTGGTCTGTCTTTTAAGCTGCTGACCATCTCCAAGGAGCTCTTTATGGGTCTCAGGAGACTGAAGAAATTCAGTGACTTTTACAGACTTATATGTGGCCATCCCTCGCTAAACTCAACACTGGATGTAGCTGCCTCTCCTAGGTGGCTGTGCCGCAGGTAAGACATCTGCACTTTTGCTGCTCAGAGGTTTCCTAAAATGAATGTATGCATTTTTTATGGATTCCTTAATATAAAATGTCACATTCCTGGCAGAGAAAGCATATAGCTTTTTGAAGTGTTTGTAAAAAAAATGTATAAATGATAATTTTTTTTTTCTTCTTCAGGTTCCCCCATATCTGTGACTAACTGGTGGGGTATTTGCAAAATTTAGAGAGGGATCAGAAACATGGCACTGCATTTGAGGTTCATTTGTAGAAGGTAAAGTAGCATATGTTATGAGTCAGTTAATCTCTTTAGGGCTTTATCCAGCACAAATTAGGCTCTGTGGTCACCGAGTCACAGCAGGCTGTGGGCCGCTGTAGCCTTGGAGCTTTATTCCGATTCAGCTGCCAAGAAATGAACTGCTCTGTGGGCGCAAAAATTGGCTTATGCTCTGTGAACTCCAGCCAAGCATGAGCAGTTTCTGAGACTGCTCTTTCTCTGTGCACAGCTACATGATTTCATGCTCACCTCTCCAACAACCTCGATGCTAAGTTGCAGCCCCTAGAAAATAAAGAAGCTGTTAATTCAGCCTCATTAGAAATCAGTAAAGGTTGTGAAATAGTTTCAAAATATGTGGAAGCCTTTATTGCTTTGGCCGTTACAAATGTCCACTGCAGGGATTAGCTCTGTGCTGCTGATGGAAACAGGAATTGTCTTTTGTTTGTTTGTTTGTTTGTTTGCTTCGGTTTTGCTAATTTGTTTTTGCATTTTGTTTTTTTACTAGTTGCCCTCAGTAGATACTGCAAAGCCAATAAAAATAAAATGCCTTGGATTTCCTAAGTGGACAAAAGGAACTCTAGGCATAGTTTTAATTGCAACTAATGTCTTATGGAGGCTTGAAAAATCTCACTCTTAATTTACTTAACAGAGACACTAACCAAATCATAAGGAAGTCATGGGTGCTCACCTACAGGTGTCAAGATGCCTGGCCCTACATGCAGCTTCCTTCCCTACTTAATCCTTGACCTTGGTAAAGAACTCATAATCTCTGCACTATGTATTGCACATAATAAATGAGACTGTAAATAGCTGCCTGTGTCATAGCTGTAGTGCTGATATCAAATGAGTACTTACTCTTTTTTATAAACTACAACAAAAATCAATTTATTGTCACCCTATTTGTTTTTGCCGGGGTATTTATTTATTTATTTATTTATTTGGCTATGCCATTCATATGAATTAATGACTAACATAAACATTGCTTAGTTATTTTCACTTCTACTCAGTGATTCTCTTAAGTGATCATTCTTGGAGAAGGGGTTAATTTTGATACATTTAAGTAGAAAATATACAGGATGTGCAGAAATGTGGCACCCTGAACACTCAAGACATACCTTGAATACCAATGACAAGAAGCTGTTGTTACTGATGCTTGGCCAGGAAACATTGCCAGAGGAGGCCAGATACAGGGCTAAATGCCACCTTGTAAAAACACCAAGAACTCCTCATTTCTGTGGAGCAAGAGCAGGAGGGCATGTGGAGCAGGAGTCCAAGAACCAGTCAGGCTGGCTATTGACATGTTATTTCAGCTGAGCACCCACAGCCCTGCCTCTCCCTCCTACGAACAAGTGACTAGATGTGATGCTGCATACCTTGGACTCCAGCATCCCAGCTCAGGTTCAAGAAAACCTCCTGCTGCAGGCTATTTGGGATTCAAAATTTGGTTTCCTTTTTGTGTAAAGTTACCTGAGACGTTTGATCTGGCAGGTGTCTGAGAGGTCTGATCTCTGGTTGAGATCACATGCACATTTGCTGGCAGCCCTGACTTCATCATGAAACATGGCAACCATCATACATGTCCTTAAAAGCACAGCCAGAAGATTATGTGCTATTTCAAACTATTTAGCTTGTGGCATCTCAAAAATGTGTCAAATTTAGGTTCAAAATGCACACCTGGCAAGAGAGAGCTGGTAAAATCTATGATTGTACTCATCAGGTAGAGAAAGGCACAAGGAGGTTTCTTGTGCCTCTTGCCTGCTTCACTGTCTGGCTCCAATATTTTGTGTTCACTCAGGAATGTAACACAACTGCCACAAGTCCATTTCTCATCAATAGCACTGAGTGCAAGTTTTACAGTGCAGGATAAATGTAAATATAAAAGGAAGTCTTTCTTAACTCTCCTTACTATCTAAATTATGGATCAGGTACACTGCAGCCTAAAACAATGTGTTAAGGGATTTTGAACCTCATGATCCAAAACAGAAATTCAGTAGCTTGGTTATGTATACCCATCTCAAATTTGTCAAATGCATTTTATCTGTGAGTAATTTTTCAATTCATCTACTCTGTACCAAATAACAGTTGCAAAAATATACTTGGACTAAAATGGATGCAGATGTTTAAGGAGTTTGCTATATTAGGGCATGTAGGACTGACCCTAATACATTTATGTTGCATAACTGGAAGAAATATTTCATCTGGTCCTGGTAATCCTTCAGTATATTTTTCATTTACAGAAACTGTAACATACATAGGATTGCCTCAAAAATACTCAGATACTTCTAGCAAGTCAAACTAACTTAGGAAAATCTCTATAATTTTATTTTCTGTCATCTCTGATGGGGTTTTCTGCTCTTACTTAGGAGTGCTGGTCTATATAAGGCAAAAATACAGACAGTTTTCCAAGAGATCTGCCAAATGTTTGTCACATTACAATTGTCATAAACCCATGCTTTTATTATTATTTTTATGACTAGGCCTCATAAAGGCAACAATTATATGAGTTTCTGCAAAGATCTCTGTTAAGAATGCTAGGAAATGTGGAACCTTCAACAGAGAAAGTCCTTGGAAAGCAAATTCTTGAAGGGCTGGACCTTTCAGATGGAGTTGATCATGTCCTTTTTGTACATGACAAGTAGCACCTCTACTTCTGCTTTAAAATAAGAGGAGCCTTTCCACTGGATCTGGTAAACTGCAGATCCATGATATGTTTATTTGTTCAGCCTGTGATGTTGTATAATCCCTGCAATTAATACAGCCACAAGAGCAGTGATGTAAACATAAAACAAAATCATTGGCACGAAACATAAAAGAGCTGAGTAATTTATGAATATTGCTTTTAAATCTATATTAATCGCTGTTCAGGGGGAAAAAATAACAAACCAGAAACATTCACAAAAAATATTTGCTTTGCAGTTAAATCAAATTTAGGATAGAGCAAAATGCTTCTTAGCAATTAAATTCTCCTTTAATTCTTACAGATTTGGTAGAGAAAAAAGATTAGTAAATTCCAAGACAGAATTCCAAGTATCCATGAACAACACCACATGACAGCATGACTCAACTGTACAAGCAGCAGGGACGGACAAAATCACTAGAACGAGACCTTCAGTGCAGAACAATGCTGTCAATTGTCCTGTCTGTGAAGGTGACAAACCAGGATGAGCTGCTGGAACTACCCCTGGAATTAATGTGTGCATTGTGATTTCACAGCCCTGACACACAGCTAACCACAGATAAACCAAAGAGCAAACTTCATTTTCCTACAGAGAACTAATATCCCACAGCCCTTGCCACAGAGTTGTTCTGGATAGTAGTAAGCTGGACACCTGCAGAAAGTTTTTGTACTATTAAGGCAGATTCCTGTTCCTCCATGGGTCTGTTTTACTAAAGCTTGGCTACTCAGATGTGCTGGAATGCAACAGTGAACATGGCATGCTGCTCTGGGTCTCCTTTCCTTTTGAATAATAATCCAAAAGCCAGAAAAGCATATTCTGTTTTTCACTGATCCGCATATAACTGTGTTCAAAGTGGGTCACACCATCATGCAAATATATGAGGATCAGCCCACCACTGTGGAAAGAGAAGCCTGGGGAACAGAAACATACTTAAGGATGACTTCATATTCCTTGAGGCTTTCATAGGGGAAGAGAGAAAGAAAAAAAAAAAACAAAAAAACAAAAAAACCAGCATTTGTAGTTTTGGGTCCTGGTTTGCAGAGTGTCTGAGACCTCCACTCAACACCAGTGATGCTCTAGAAATTAGGTCAGAAATCATGCTATTCATGCTGTGATGGGAGTGCCTACTTGGATGACAGCTGAAATGCCTTCTCTCTGCTGGTAAGGGAAGCCCTGGGCTTTTCATCCTGAATGTGTTCTTTACCGAAGCAACAGATTTGGGTTTGGTTACATCTTTTATGAACACTTTTTCAATAAATTAATCAGAAGCTTCAGGGGATTTAAGGTTTTTAAAAACAGATCAGTTTCTTTTGCAATTCCCTTCTCAGAGCTTCAAAACTGGATTTCTTCCCATTCAATTTTTAATATTTCTATTTTGCAAAATTGAAGATCCCTGTGTCTGTACTCCCCTTGACTGGAATTTGCCTCATAGCTACTGTCATGGGGTACGATGAGTGCTCCACGCATCTTGCCTCATTCAAAGATCTGTGTCAAGGACTCACAGTCACCATAATCATGTATGTCTGAACTACAATTCCTCCAGCTTGTTAAAAAGCTACAAACACCATCTTGTCTCAAACTGCCCCTCTAAGTTTGGACAGGGTGAATAATCAGCAGAGCTCCTGCAGTGCCTTCTGAGACACTCTCAGAATGCTGGAGAGAGCATACTTTTCCAAATTCCTCTTTGCACCAGTTTGGCCACTCCCAATAGCTACAGTGAATTGCACAGATTGCTTTGAAACTTCCTGATATTGTTTGGGAAGCCAGTTTATAGTTAGTAACTTTCTTATATTCAGAAATAAAGAGCATTGAAATCACCAATAAGCTCATGCTGTGGAGGACTTCAAAAGACTTAATGCTGGATAAAGAGGGTTCAGGCAGAGCCTGGAACTGCAGCTAGGAGTATCCTCTCTGTTACACTAAAATTGGAGGAGTGGGTATATGCAGTTTGTTTCAAGCACTTTCCTTGTTAGCCAATATGGTAGTACCCTTTTGTAAGGAGAGACCCCAAGGAGAGAACAGAAGTCCCTATGACCCCACAAAACTATCCCACACACCATATACTGCATCATTTTTAAGGATTCTCCATAAAACATGTGCACAAAAGGCAGGTTATTTGTGTTCTTTTGCTGTTTGCACAGTAAAAAATCAAGGCAAAGGAGACACAAGGGCATAGTCATAGCTCATAACTTTTTACAACAAATACACAAACGTGCCATTCCTAGCAATATACTTTCAATCTCTCTTGTCTTATTTCTGGTTATTTCTATAATATATATAGCTCCATGTGCACCATTAGAGGTCTCACAAGAGCTTTGATGTTCTACTGATGACACACCTGAACTGGGCACAAAAGAGATGTCAATATTTTTTCAATGCAGCCTTGGCTCAGACACGTGTCTAGGCAGGGTGCTCACAGTAAGACACAGGTTTTCAGAATCCAAGAATCCGTGTTAATATTCATGAAAGCACACAAGACCTTGCAATGATGTAGAAAACAACTGTGGTAGCAGAGCAATATTTGGGCTGAAGACTATAGTGTAAAGAAGAATTGAAAACTGAATCTACTGGTTCTCAGCAATGTCAAGTCTCCTGGTGCCAAGACTACCTTGAAAATACTGATGTTTGACTGTTTCAAGTTTGGTTTTTCTTTTGATTTTTTTTTTAAAGCTTTTTTTCTTTCTTTCTTTTTCAAGCTAGCACAGGACCTCAGTAGTCTTCAGCAGGAAATCTCTCAAGACTCAGAATCAATACAAGCTGAAAAGGGTAATCGTGGTAAAGGCTTTTCTTTTGGAATCCCTTGGCCAGAGACAAACTGTGCATTTGCCAACAATATATCTACTCCAAGTAAAAAGCATGCATATATAGTAGGAAAAAGGACAGTCCAGTTGATGTGGGTTGACAGCAGATCTGTGCTTTTCCAGTCTGGCAGTCTATAAAAAATTTCTAAGGAATCTGAAAAGGGTAACTAAGAAATAAAAGGCTTTTTTCAATAGGCTAGAATATGGTATACAGAGGTCTACTTCCACAGAAAAACTTGTAAAAGTTTGAAATTTAAAGAATTTGAAAGCCACAGGAGTGGAGAGGCATTTGAAAGAGAGACAGAATGTCTGATAATATAAGTTACAAAATTGTTAATATCCAAAAGCCTTAGAGAAATACTAAGGTAAATACACATTTTCTGAAAGATGACTTCTAATCTGAGAATCATAGAATCATAGAATATCCCGAGCTGGAAGGAACACACAAGGAACAGCAAGCTCAAAGGCTAAGAAAGAAAGAAAGGTAACAGCTCAGAGATTCATCTGAAATCTATATTTTATGGGCACCTCATGGCAACATTTATTATAAAAATAAATTACAATATAGACAGTCACTGGGGTTATATCTGCAAACAAGGGATTACACTTAGATGTTAATAAAGTTTGAAATTCATTCTGAGGGGAAAAAAACAGGCATGCCAGTGGTCTTCTGTGCTGTGGCCTGACCAAAAAATAGTGAGAATGTTTTAAAAAAAATCAGGTGGATTTTTTGACATTGTTATCTGGAATAAAATACTTTGACAAAGTTCAGTTCAACAGTTTTGCTGTTGCTTACTGATATGGTCTCACATAATCTGGCTGGAACCAGCTTAATAAACCCATAGGGCTTTGTCATTACACCACCTCACTGCACAGACCTTCCACCTCAGGAGAGCGATGACCATACTTCCTCTAACAAGTTGGATTATTTTGGCAGCTATTATGCACTGGAGTCAGATGATTTCTACCTTGAAACATAAAGCACACTTGGAAAGAAATCCATTTTTCTTGTGAAAGAAGGAAACCATTCTTTGGAGGCCTCCAGACCATCAGGAGTGATAACATCTCAAACTGCCATCTCATGCATGAACTGGAAACACAGTATAAAAATTTACTGAACAGAGAAAGCCAAAACTTCTGAGGCCACTCAACAGAATAAAACAATTTTACCTGTTCTGAACAAACCCAAACTAAAGCAATCCTACTAGACTGTTGCTAACGAAAGAGAGTTTAAACAGATTTTAAAAAGAAAAGGCATAGCATTTTGACATTTTATAAACAGCATTTTTCATCTAAAAAAAATTGAAATCCCCTTTATCTGAAAATTCTAAAAGAACATCAGTCTTGATTCACAGCTTTTTTTTCCTTTCCCACCAGTTTTTATACATATAATAACTTTGGATGAGTGATAAAAATTTGTATTATGTGGAAAAAAGGTCTCAGCAAGCTGCCATTTACTACAGCATTGTTTAAATACTAATCTTTTACCCACAGGAGAAGAAATTACATTCTTTTATGGAATATGGTACCTGCTGGCCTTGGTAGCTGATGGTCAAGATGAGCCAGAGTAGACCTTGGCTCAACTGGCACATGTAGGCTGCGAGTCTGGTCCAAAGGCAGCAAGGCAGGGTTTGCAAGGACAGAATCATGGAATCACAGAAAGGGTAAGGTTGGAAGGGACCACTGGAGGTAATCTAGTCCTACCTCCCTGCTCAAGCAGGATCTTCTAGAGCAGGTTACTCCGATTTGTCTCCAAATGGCTTTTTCCTGCAATATCTCCAGGAAAGGAGACTCCACAGTGTCTCTGGGCAGCCTGTTCCAGTGCTCAGTCATCTGCACAGTACCTCATGTTCAGGTGGAACATGAAACACAAGGAGCAAGACAAAGGAAGTGGTGAATCAAAGAAAAACACTTTTGTGCTGGCAGCCCTGATAAGGGGACAAAGTTAAAGGCACTTGAGGCATTAGATTTTCAAACTGTGTTCAGAAGGTGCCTCTAGGAGTTTCTGCCAGGTTCAGGGAAGCATATCTTTGTGAATATTCATTGTAAATAAGCAGGACAGTACCAAAAAAACCTGTCTGATTTCTGTCATCTATTTTTCCTCTTAATGGAACCATTAACCTGGCCAGTGCCCAAATACTAATGGCTTGGGCCAGGGGTTAGTGATCAAAGAAATTACTTTAGTAAAAGCCATATAGCTTGTAGAGCTTAAGCAAGCAATCCAGGCCAAGCAGGAGAGCCCTCTTTAAAGCTCATTGCTGTAAATCCCACTGTCTTCAGCAGAAATTAGAGGTGCACTTAACAGTTGAGCTCTACTATAATAATTAGGATAATCTTGCAAAACACTTTCTGACCAAACATGAAAATATATTCACAAAAAATTAAGTAGATTTATGGACAATTAACCACATTTGTAAAATCCAGATAACGGGCAATCAGCTAAAACATCAAGAGAGGTGCAGTTCTCCGAAAAAATGACTTTTTTTTTTTTTAAATCACCAGTCTGCTTTTAATTTACAGACAGATAAGCGGAATGCATAGTGATCTCTAACAGATGGGAAGAGTGAATTCTTTATACTGTGAATATTAATCACTTCATTATTCTGCTTATTTCTACATCTCCTGCTTTTCTGCTCATCTCTACTGGAGTGGTTAAATGTAATTTCAATATTGAAAACCATCATCCTAGGTTGAGAACCATGCTAGGGTTAATTACAATGTGTTCTTTTTGCCAGTCTCTTTTCACTCTGGGCATACCACACCTGTACACAATAATGAGGCTGCTGGTGACCTGGATGGCCACAGCAGCCCTACAGAATTAGAGGTGCTGTACCATAAAGGAATGACATCTGAGTAAACAAGGCTCTAGCATGTCTACTTGAAATCCAATTATTTTTCTACCATGTAGGAAAACCTACACAGCTCCATTTATTATGAAAGAATGACACAACACAGCTACATGAATGGAAAACTTCATACAAAGACCTTTTTGTTCTGTGCACACACACTTTCATGTTCATTTTTACAGGTTCTCTGAACAAATATAGCCCATTATAAGCTCCCATTTCCAAGCAGCACTCTGCTTGGATAATATTTGTAAAAGGACCTGAGGGACTGGGAAACCAAACAATGAAGATTCCAGTGCCTGCCACTTCAGAAGTATTTCAACTAAATTTCTGAAAGTCTACAGCCACTTGAAAGGCATTGGCTTTGAATGGGATTTGGGCTCCTTTGAAATCATAGAATCATAGAATCAAATTTAGATTGGAAAAGATTTTTAATATTGAGTCCACCAGTTAACCCAGTATTGCCAAGTTATCACCAAACCATGCCCCCTTGTGCCATATCTACATTTCTTTTAAATACTTCCAGGGAAGCTGACCTAACCACTTCCCTGGGGAGCTTTTTCCAATGCTTGACAATCCTTTCCATGAAGAAATTTTACTAATATTGAATCTAATGATGGAAGTGGCTCAGTGAGCAATTCTGCCAGCTCCCTCACTACCCAAATCTTGAGCATCTTCCACATTCACTGAGAGTGTTTTCACCACATCAGAGAGAATACCTGAGAAAAGGAGGAGGAAATCAAACTGAAATCCAAATTTCCTGCACTTTAAATATTTTTGCATTAATACTGTAAATAATTTTTTGTGTTAATAGTGCTTAATACTAGTTATTAAAGTTATTGATAATATAAGCACTGCAAAGAATGGACTCACCTTCTGATTTTTCTTTCCTTAGTAGACCCGTTCTTGTCTCATTCTTTTTGCAATTTTCCAAAGAAATGCCATAGAGGAAGAACTGACAGAATCATCCAGTGGAATGATTAATGTGGCAACTAGGCTTTTGGTCTGCATATGATGCAGAGGGACAGCTTTATCATGAGGAGTAATAATAAAATCCCGTGTCTGGTGGTATCTGGGGTGTCTGATATGAACTGTACCTATCACAGAAATATTAATAACTCTAACTGATTTTCTGTATTTTGAATTTTCTGTATTTTGTCTTTCAAAAGTGTGCCTTTTCAGAGCTGGAAGGGACTTAGTACGATTTCCTAATTTACATGGCAAAGAGACTTTATTCATCTATGGTGTCAAAGGTAATTGTTGGGCTAATGAGATTTTATATCAGACATTTATCCAGCTAAATAAACAGACCAGACTCAGCTTGTAAGAATGGCCAGGAGATTAATTTGAAATGTGCAAAAGTGAGTGGAATTTCGGGAAAGTATTTCTTGCTGCAGTATGCAGACAAATTGCAAAATAGAAAAAGGCAGAAGATTTTTTATTATGTGGTGTCAGTCATAGAGCTCAGGCCAGGCTGAATACCTGAAGGATGCAAAAATAGCTTTCACCAAGTTCAAACTAATGAAGTAATTGAAAGCAAGTGCTGATTGTCACCTTTGATGTGAATCAGCATGGAGGGTGGGGAAATATCTTTGTCTCATAGGGGAGATGGAAGCTTTCACATGTGCAGAGAGCAAGGAAACATGGTATGGGGACCCCAGCCTGGTGTGGGAAGGCAAGTAGTGAGTGAATGAAGTGTTTGCCTTTCCCTTCACTTGCCACAGCTGGATTCACTCCAACATTACCCTGCTCTCCTCTTGCTCTCCCTACCACTCTACATGGCTCATCATCACTGCTTCTCCTAATCCTTGCTACACCAGTTTCCAGCCAAGTTTCTCACCCCAATCCCAGCCATCAGACATCAAGCACATTCAGTTCTCAACTCCCTGCTCTTTCTTCTGCACCAGACTCCTTGCCCAGTCAGTCCCAGCTCCCTCCTAGCTTGGATTCTTGTCTAAGACATGCCCATCTTGCCTTCAGTGCACCAGTGACCTGCTCCTTGCCCTAATTCCAATCCATATCGTTCAGGTCATGTTTTCACTCATTCTCTGTAGTTTCTTTGCCCAGGTTCAGTAATTCTGCTCACTCTCTGTTCACTCTCCATATCACAATCCAGGTTTGCTGGAAGCTGGAGGCTGCTAAGGTACGAGGACATTAGAAAGAGTTCAGGAGGGACTCACTATTTTCATGCCTGGGACTCTGTGCACCCTATCCCCAAACAGACAGGAAAAGTCTTATTAATGAAAGTATAAGATATTCTTGGCAAAATAAAAACATGCAACAACAACAAATTGTGGGTCACATCCCCGTAACTGAAAATTTCCACCCTTGCTGGATGCTTTAAAGTCCTGATGCTTAGGAAGAAGTTCAAATAAATAAGACCCATTAGTAAAATCATTTGGACATGAACTGCCACCTTAGGTTTGCTCACTGGAGCTTGGGGACAGAGATATTCATGCAAGAGACAGTCTTTTTCGAGAAAAACAGCCAAAGAAGACTGGGAAAACCCTCCAGAGACTCTCTGAAAGCAGCAGAGGTTTTCCTGAAGGGGAACAGAATTTAAAGGCTGAAAGGAAAGAATGTACTATACTGAATCATGAAAACACTAGGGAAAATGAAGGGATACTCACTGTATCCAAATCCTCCATAAATTTTGACCTATTGCTGACACAAGAGATATAAGGAAGGAAGCTGGAAAAAGCATTGAGGGGATAGTATGAAGGAAAGGTGATTGGTCTTGGTATGACAGAATTAATTTTCCTTTCTCATAAGTTATTTTACCATCTCTCTTGCAATGTTCCCTTTCTCTTTCCCTTGAATTGCATAATCTCTTTCTAGGGATTGTAATGGAGCCTGTATTGCCCTTTTGGTTCTTAAGGAATCATTATTTTACTTTTCTTTACAGAGTTTTCTTCCTTAAGGGGACTTTTTCCTTAAGCCAAGCAACATAATAAACCCAGAAAATTCAGTGATCAGTGCCAAGGCAACATGCTAAAGACATCACAAAATATTATATTATGGAAATCTACATTTAGGGCTTGTGCAGAAACTTAGCCTAGGGAAATGCTACAGAAAAAAATGCTGTGGCATTTTAATGTTGGTGGTCTCAGCTTAGACTAAAGATAGAGTTAATATGATTATCTATCATTCCTCTTCCCATATACAGGTCCTTGGCTAAACAGAAATGTTTCAAAAGGAGTGATGGCTCAGAATAAACCCAGCTTCTACTTGTGGGGCCAAACATGGCCCCATTGCTCCTGTCAGTGGAAGATGTAGCTTCCATTTAACAGTCTTTCCAATAGCATACAAGGGTTCCTCCTATTTTTCCATTATGAGAAAAGCTGTGCTTGTGTGAAGGTATGTATTTCTTTAGGGAATGAACCAACATAATCCTGGTGAGTTTTCATGTGATCCTTCCTGGTTTCTCGCATTATGCCGGAGGACATTTAAATAAATATGAAAAGCAATGCAACAGTCGGTTTAAGACAGAGACTGCATGCTGTGTTTCTCAGTTCACTAAAGGTCATATCCTTTGGCAGGGATAAACCTCGTGATGCTTTTCCTCAAGAGCTCAGAATGCCAAACAATAGAAAATCAACAAGGTAACTTTCCCCAGGTGACAGGTGAAATTACGTTCCTTCTCCCATTCAAACTCATATATTAAACGTGCAAGCATGCTGTGAAATAAACAGGACACACAAGAGTGGCTGAGAGAACATCCACATAATAGTGAACTTAATGTAGCGTGAACTGATATGTTCAGCATTTATTTTGAAAATTGCTTGTATTTAGTCCTTTTGCCCTTGTTTGGAGAAATTGACAATCCACGCTCAGAAAGGATCCAGAACCCAAACAGAGGAAATGCCAAAGGCCTCCAGTGACACAGAACAGAGCACATGGATGTCAGCAGTGCCCCCTGGGCTTCTACTGATGCCAAGGAATTTCCTATCCTGTGATTACAGGTCAGATATTATATATTACAGTACCACAATGGTCTTCCAGAAAGTCCATGTCCTTCCCACAACTGGGGTTCAAGAAATCCTCATTAAAAAGAGTAAATTCCACCCTGAAGAAAAGCAGCAGCTTTTGGAGGGAAACTGAGGCATGGAGAGTAAAGTGACCTATAAAGTTGCAATAGATTAACACTCTAACTTTTAAAGCAGAGTGTTGTAACTTTCAGCCTGGTGCTGTACCCGGGGCCCCATCTTTCTGCAGTGCTTATACTACCAGATGCTGCTCAGAAGCTCACTGAAAATGAATAAAAAAACTATTGACTTAGTGGCTTTCTAACTTTGCTATCTAGCTCCAGAAATAAGCATCCTTGTTTACTTAGAAATATCTAAAAAAGACATCAAAAATACCCCATTAATTTTACACTCATTAACTTCTCATACATGCTTGATTAATTTGTGTGTATCTGGAGAATGCTGCCATTAATGAAGTTGACAACCTTTCACAAGGATCAGAGTGCTATGGATCTACTGGGGAACTGGCCAGGGTTGCACAGAGACTTGTGTCTTGTTAAAATTTATTCACTGTGTTAGTAAATACATTTCTGTGACCAGAAAAGTAATGCTAGTGTGTTTTCCCCTCCTTCCCATTCCTTTCTTACATTTAACTGACTCCCCCGCTTTTTCTTTTTTTTTTTTTTGTTTTTTTTTGAGGAAATATAAAATTCTTAGATTCTGATGCTGTTCATTGAAGACACGACAAAATCCCCTGCATCAGCAATTAAACTGGAGCCATGAAAACAAGCTAAGAGATTTATCCTCCATTCCTTCAGGCAAGAGAAAGTTCATGCCCACAGGTTTGCTGCAGAGAAGCTCCACAAACTCATTAATACTCCAGGAGCAGACAATCAATCCCTTCAGGTCAAAGAGGAGAGGTAATGGTATCAAGGCTAAAATAGAAACCCTTCAGCAGTTCATCTGGTGTTGGCTTCAGATTATGGAGATTCATCCCTGGGGCTGAAGGCTGGGTTTTGTGTATTCTCTACCCATTTCACATAATCCTAGACTGTGTCTGGGGCATCTTTTTTTTCTTTTTTTTAAAGGAAAAGCTTCATAAAATACAAAGAGGCAGAATAATTCTCCCTCTGGAAGTAAATGGATGTCCTATTACAAAAAAGCCCGACCTCTGAAGCGCATAAAATACATAAAATGCCTACATAAAATGTGAGCATACAATCAGGGCAGAAGTGTTATGAAAGGTAAGAACAGTGCAAGACACTTTATGCCCTTTTCTGTTCCTGTAGGCTTGTGGAAGCACAGCATGTTTACACTTGGAAACCAGAGGAATAGGTCATTAATGAGTAAAACTTCATTTTCTTTTAGCTTGCTGCTCTAGCTGCCCTATTGCTGTCCTTAGCATCCACAACAACCTCTTGAGCCTCAGCTCTGTTCATCAGCTATGAGCACCCCCAACAAAAATAAGAGAGCTAATCTTTGTACACAAGGCACTAATTTTGGTAAAGGGGAGGATCCTATAAGAAATGCCTGGTTTCATAATGTGCACTGTTAGTAGATGCAATTTATTTTCAGCATTACCTGCATTCTTTAGTTAACAATAACTCTAGATTAAGGCCTGTTTACTGACTTGCAGCATTTTCTTTGCTAACGCAAGAAAGGACAGAATAAATTACAGGATGCCAAGAATTCAGGGAGAATAATGTACTGCAGAAGCACACTGTTTCTTCCCAAACAGCGTGGGGCTTTCAGATGGTGCCAGGCAGAATGAGAGATCTGCACAGACATCTTCCCAAAGCCTGGTGCAGGCGCTGCAGGAGGGAGGCAGGTCACGCAGTGCCACGGGAGGCCAGGGGAAGGGCTGGGGTGAAGCAGAGGGCAGTGGGTGCTGAGCTCAGGGCAGCCTTTGGTGCAGAGCATGGAGTGAGCATTGAGCTCTGCTGCTGCAGCCCCAGGCCTCTGTGGCTCTGGCAGGGCTGCATGGCACCCCATGATGCTGCTCCGTTTATCCAGTGGGATATTATTCATCCCAGCGCCTCCTGGGACCCAGGGAGCTTTGTCCCAGCTATCAGGCTGGAGGGAGCAACTGTTTAGCCACTTTCCACACAAAGCCTTATCCAGGTACACCCTGGATCAACAAGACAATGCAGGTGAAATAAGTATTATTTGCCAAATGAACTGAACTTGCTGGTTCCAGACCTCTCCTGGGTGCAGAGAAATGCACAGCCAGGGCAAAAGCATTCATTTCCCCGTGTTTTTCAGTTTTTAAACAAATTGGCAACAATTAAATCAGTTTTTGTAGGAAATATCTCCTAAAAACTATCTCATATGCCCATGGGCTCTGTGGAAGTAGTGGTAGTATATGAGTAAATAAAGGGAGTAAAAATGTTAAATTAATTCAACAATCAGATTCTCTAATCAAAAGTTTTCCTGGAAAAGCTATCTCTGAAGTCCACAAGTACTCCGACAATGGCAGCAGAGCAAATGAGACTCAGTTTTAATTTTACCATCACATTTGCTAATCTGACACTGAGATATTTCATTTGCAGTTATTTCTGAATTACAGTGCTGTAGCACAAAACACAATCAGACTGGAAGATCAAGTACTTTCCATATGACTTGAGATTTCTTTATCTTATTTTTTTATTTTTCCAATCTTTTGATATCTATTGAAGATTTCACAATGTAGAACTTGGGCAATAAATTGAATCTTAGATTAAAATATGCAACGGTATCAAGAACAGTGTTAATCCCAATTTACTAGCTCACATGGAAACTAAATCCCATATCATCACTTCCAAAAATGATTCAGGCAGATTAAATCTGACAGGACAGCATGGGGTAATTTGTGTTGTGGTAGCATGCAGTGTACTAGTTTTCAGATAATTTCTCATTTCCAGGGCATTTGAACATTTAGCTTTGAAACTCTGACACATAAAAGGGGAAAAAAGCATTTGAGGAAAACTGTTTTCTCTCTTTCCTCCTCACCTTTTAGCTCACTTTTGAAGATATGAAGGGATGTGAAGACAGATTGCCATCTATTGGTGTGACCAAGAAATTCCATGAGTCAAAATTCCCTGGTCAAATACAACTCAAGTCTCAGATTTCTGAAATTCTAGAAGTACTCAGTTTCTATATGTAGTACTTTCTTAAACATATTAGATGCTGTCTACCACATGCCTACAGCAAATTAAATTATCTATTTAGACAAAACCAGATTTCCCTCTTTTTCTCTCCCAAACAATACACCTGAATTCTCCAGTCAGGCTAGTTTTGAACACAGTCAATAGGTATCAGGGATTGTCTTTGTATTCTGCTATTGTTCATACAGGCCTTACAAGCCATATCCTAGATCTGAAAAACAAATTATAAAAAATCAAAAAGTAAAGGTCTTGTTTATAATAGCTCATTTTAGCAGAGGAATTTTAGGTATCTTGGGTAGACACAAGAGATTACCATTTTTACAGAAAAATTCAGAGAAAGGAAGTGAAAAAAGAAAATTAATTTAAGGATTTCAAGGCATAAAGACATTTCCTGATAGGCCAGAAGAGGAGAGGTTATATCAGAGAAAAAGACCAGGAAGAAAGCACAAAAACAACATGGGAGAAGAGACAGAGACCAAACAACATAAATCTTTCATGGTTTTAGTCAGCTGTCCCCTCTACCAGCCTTTCCACCATTGAGTAGGAATTTTTTGGCTAATCTCTAAATTTCATTGTCACTCAAAGACTAGTGGCTTTCACCACTAGTTCACCACACACCAGCTGGATGTTGTTCTCTCCATCCACCACTTGAGAGGTTTACATGGCATTTTTCAATTTCATTCACAGTAGCACTATTCGGATTATGGATATAAGATTAATTATTATAATCCATATACTTTTGCTGAAAGGCAATTATGTCACAAAAGCAGAACTAAAGGAATGACAGCCATCAGCAAAAGGAATGATGCTAAACTCTTCCCGCATCACAGATGGGTCCTGAGCAAAGACATGTGCTCTGATAGTAAGACTCTTTCCATCTATGTCCCTACAGAAATGGTTCTTAGCACAAATTGGAGTTTTAGTTCAGGCCTCACTGAGGCCAAGGTTTCTCTTTTCTATTGCTATAAAAATTCACTTTATGATAGTTCAAAGAGGCATGTTTTTGTTTCCTTTCTTCCCTCATAAAAGAATGTGTCAGCATTGGTTTAGTCATCCAGCCTTATTCAGACATTTTCTATCATTTTTCTATCCATAAGCCTCCATCTGCCTTTAGATTAGGCTTCTGTCTTCCTCCTAACCTGCCATAACACCTTGGCATAGTTTTCCCTTCTTCTGTTGACACAGAGTATTTTCCATTCAGCACAGCCAATGTGCAGGAGGTAGAGGATATTTCCCTAATGCCTTGGAAACAAGGATTCACTCTGCAAACCCTATTATTCAAACTGCAGACTGAAAAAACTTTTTGTTTTTTTTCTGTGCATGATCTTAGCAAGGAGAGAATGAAATGAGAAGATGGGAGGTAGCTGTTTTCCTCAGTGCCACCAGCACTGAGTTGAACTGAGAGGAAGGCTGGAGTGCTGCAGCCCAACAGCACATCCCTGTTCCCTGAGTTCTGGGCTATCACACTGGCTGGTCCAAGCCAGGGCATCCCATTTGCTTCCAAAACCATCACTTCTGGGCATCAAATTTCTCTCCAAAAGAAACTAAATGAAAACAGCATGCCTCTGTTTGACAAAGACACTTTCCAGGACTTTGTCAGGAGAAAGTGAAAAGTGGCCAATGTTAGCACAGAAGTAAATTAGACTACCAGGATGCTAAGCAACAAAGCATCTCAGAGATATTTACCAAGTAGATTGGTTGATATTAATGCTTTTAAGATCAGCATGGAAAACAACCTTTGAGATATATAACGAACAAAATTATCAGAGTTGGAGTGCAGAGAATACTAGACTGCATTGCTGTCCCACAAAGGGAGAAATTGGCTTATTTACTATTAAGAAACCAACTTATAGTGTTATGAGGATCTATGTCTCTGTTTACCAGAGATAATATATAGCTCTGATGTTTATTTATTGTGTAAACCTTTCTCAGTTATTTGTTCCCCCAAAAGAGCAGTTGGTGGTACTGTTATTGTATGGGAAGGCTTTGTTGCACAACAGCTTTTGCTCACTTTGGTACCGTGAAATAAAATGCCAAGCTATCCTGGGTTGACTATATGATTCTTTTATCCCCAATCGTCTCATTCTGTTTATGCTGAATAGTAAGTTTTGCACCTTTAAGATGTGTTCCAGAGAGTGGAAGGGGGGAGAGAAGAAGCACGCAGTTTTTCAGACACTGCACTCACTCCTACACATCCCTGCTCCTGACTGTGTTGTCTGTGGATGGACAGACAGCAGGACAGAGCTCTCTTTTGCTTTTAGTCAGTTTAGCTAGCTGAGGCAAAGAAGTTCCCTGGACTGCTGTTTTTTTCCCTTTTCTTTGGACCTCTTGAAACCTGCTCTGGACTGAACACCCAGGGGAGCACTGGCAGCTGCACCTGTGGCCCACCAGGCCAGGCCTGGCCTGCGACAATTCCAGCACCGGAGGGACTGATCGGAGACTAAATGAGCTCAGCTGCAACCCAAGGATGGGGTTTTCTCAGTTTGTCATCTCCTTTGAAGCGGCAAGGGGTTTTATTGTTTAACATTGTTTAGGTTTTATTGTTTAATAAAGAGGATTTTTCCATTTTCTCCAAGGAGGTAGTTTCTCCCGGACTGGTTGGGGGCAGGGGCCAATGGAATCTGCTTTCCTACCGAGCCCCTTTGGGAATTCTCTCTCAAATTTGCTCTGAACCAGGACACGAGCTAAACCACATTACAAAGCAAAAAGAGTCATAATTAGTAACTAAACCATTAAACCAGTTTCCTAAAGCAAGAGAGTTTAATATTAAGAGGAAGAAAAGTCCACCTTTGGTTCTACTTTTGTCAACTGATTTTCAAGCAAAAAAGCACTGCAGACCACTTTCAACCCAACAGGGGTGCTGAACTTCGTCATCTTAACTACAGAGGTAGTTTGGCTCAAAAAAAATCAGGTGGTACCCTAACAGGGAGTTCACCTATGCTATTTTCCGCAGTATGCAGATCCTGGCTCCATACATAGTGATGACAGAAAAGTGCCTTTGAGGCGAAGTACCCAATGCAAGACTTAATTTGCAACATATTGCTTAGGAAAGTGGGAAAGAGGCAAAGTACAGCCCTAAGACAGCTTGCTGATATTTGGCAATAAAAAATCATTGTAATCACCACTGTGAAAATCTCTGTGAAAGGTGAAGTGTGTGGTAAACAAAGGCCCTGGCTCTTGCTATTGACACCAAGTTGTAAGAGGTGCAAAATCACTGATTTGAATGAAAGACCATGTATCGGACTTAGACTGCTTCCTTCTTATATCATCTAATGCCTTTCTGTAAGTTACTAATTTGTGTTAATTTATTTATATAAATATCTTTTCTTCAAGTGTCTACTATCTCGAGCTTTCAGAAGTCTTGACAATAACCTTGATTCATACCACATCCGGCAGCAGGGAAAGTCTGTTCATTAACATTATGGAATAGCTATCTTCAAGCACTCAAAAGAATTTGTTAAAAAAGTTCTTAATGGATGTAATAATAAGCTACTAAAAATATGCAGAGCTGAATGTTGTAAACAGGTGAATTTGGAAACTTTGGAGTCCTGGGAGCTAAGTTTATAAGTCTCTGTTCTAGCATGATCTGAGTAACACCCCAACTATAGAAAGAGCCTGTGATGACTCATTTAGATTTGGTCTTCATAGCTGCTTGAGTTAGAACAAGAGAATTACCCTGTTTCTACCCCTACCACAGTTTTGTGAAACACTGCAGAGTAAGAACTCCACTGCCATCTTCTAAATGCCTATTCATACTTTAAAACGCTCACTTTAACAATGCTGGTAAAATTTGTTACTTTATGAAGACAGCTAGGAGAGGACCTTCAGTTATTTAAGTCATGGTGGTAGCTTATATTGGCTATTTGCAGAAAGAAGAATTTCCCGTCCTTGACTCCTGCATATTTTCCCAGCATTTCTGACATGAAACCTGCAGCACAACAGCAACTAAGAATTTTCTTTCTACATATTTCACCATGCAAAACTAAAAATGTAATGAAGGCAGAGATCTAGAAAGGTCCTAAGAAAGAACTACCATGTGGATATGCATTCCATTCTCTATCAATATTCACTGTAATCTAATCAAGAACGATAGGTTTTTGGAAGGGAGATTGTCATACAACTTCTACAAAATATGTCTTGAAGTCAAGGAAGGTTTGTCTTTGGTATCAATAACATGTTCTGCTTAAAAATACTGAATAAGTTCTTCCTTCTTCATTCTGGGACAGTATCCATCACATATAAAATTATTTCATTAAGTATTGCACTATCCCAAATGTGCACTTGAGAGTTTTGGTTATAGATGGAAGGTATTTTAAGAATAATAATGTTGATTTCATAGACTATAGATTTGGCAAAGGTTATTTCAAAATTCAGGGCTTGATCTTTCAGCCAGCTGCTATTGACCCATTGGCTCTAATGCACTGTGTACATAAGGAGAGCAAGGCCTGATCATCTGTGTGCAAAGTTTCAGCATAGACTACAGGAAGGGGATCATTACAATAAGCAATATGAAAGCACAGCACTAAAGACATGAGAGTACTGACATAATGTAACAGAGCCTAAAGCTGTAGTTTTCAATATTGTAAATCATGCTGTTTAGAGACCTAAATCAGCACCAAAAAAGTCCATCAATTTTAGTGCAAATTAGAAGAAGAGAGTCAACATGATGGGAAGCATTGTTGTGAATGTTGGTTCAAGGACCTTCTTCTTCCCCATTTTTGTTTCTGATTTTTTGTCAAGGCTTTCACTCAGCAGATACAGCAATTTTTTGCTGGAAAGAGAGATGAGTGAAGAGTGCCAGTAGGTCTTCCTGACAAGAAAGTTAAACCTCGTTTTTTCACCTACACACAGAGATGTGTTACTCATTCGGAATGCTGGGTCGTAAGAGGAGCAGAGCCATAGCATATACTCATCCTTTTACAGAAAGGCTGTAAGCCATCATCAAACCTCTGTGATGCAGTGGCATTAGTAGCTCTTCCTACAGCTTTCCCCAGTAACTGAGTAGTCCTTGCTGGGCTTCCCTTTCAAATACACTGTTCACACTGCCACCAACTAAGGGCATTGCACTTGAACATCTGTTCTGTTGTCCATTGTCACTTCATAGGGGTGGATTCTGCAGCAGAGTTCTGTGACTGAGCCTGCTTCCAGCAGTTTTGTCTTAGGGATAATCTTAATGCCTCTTACATGTTTTCTCTCCATTTCCAATAACAAAATCCATTTCCAAGGTACAGTCATTCCTTTTGCTGTCAAGTCTTATTTTAAAAGAGCACTTGTTTCTGAACCTGTCTCTTATTCATCTGCTTTGACAGGACCTGTTAGAAGAGAGGAAAGGTTCAAGGACTTATTGTAGTTCTGTGAAATACTCTGATTTTCATGTTACTGTGCAACTGATTATTATTTAGCTTGGACTGTTATTATTTTACTATTATCTACAGTTGTAAGCCAGTAAATATAGCCAATGTTCCTGATCCTCCATGCTTTTTCAAAGAACTCAAGTCTTTCCTGTAGGAAAGCACTTTGAACATCACAAGTGCGTGACTTCCTAAGGTCTTTTGTACAAAGAAATTAACAATAAAAATATAAGAAAACAAAAAAAAAAAAAAAAAGAAAGAATCAGGCTTTGTTTGCTAATGTGGGCTGCAGTCAGAAACTGAAAAATGCTTCAGCACTTGCAATGCAGTGTTGGACACTTCACATTTGTGACCATCTTCCATTATGGAAAGGTTTCCACTAGCTTTTAATAACAGTTTGTTATTTCTTAACATCTGGATCAGATTTAATAGCAATTACACATGTTGAAAAGAGCTTGGGGCTTGGGGCTTTGAGAGGGCAGGAAAGGTGGCTTTCAGTAGATGGGCCAGCCTTGAGTCATTCAAAGGGAATCCCATTCAGAACAAATTATTTACTTTTTCCTTTACCTTACTGAAATATGGTTCAAAAAACCCCCTGTCCAGCATTTTAGTCCAAGAATTTCAAAACCAGATGGAGCAGGGTTCAAATGCCTAAACCTAAGCATAAAGCACTATTTTGGATCCACCGGGACATTCAAACATCAGTATGGAGCTGTCAGCCATGTCATCAGGAAGACCCATGCCACTCTGGCTGGATTCAAGTATTCCTGAGGGAGTGCTGAAAATTAGTAGCCACATTTGTAACCCTTGACTATAATGGTAGAACAGGAGTTGCACAGGCATTGCAACTTACCAGAAGTGATAACAGAGAGTCATTGGACATGTGGAAAAGTTGAAATCTGAGGCTTTAAACTAGCAAGAGCAGCAGTAGGTCAAAACCACTAAAAACCAAAATATTAAAGATACAGCAGCTTGAAGGCAGTTGCCTTGGATGGTTGTGTTGGGTGCTGATCTTTCCCTATCAGAGGAGCTAAATAGGTTATCAACTCAATTATCAGTAAGAAGAAAATGGAATACAAAATGCTGTCATGTGCAGGAGACATTTGATTGACTTTTATCATGTGCCAGGTGAAAAACTGTGATTCTGGATCAGATTCTCCCCTTGTATAAAAATAGATTTTATCCCCACTCAATAAATGAAAATACATTCAATTACATCACAAAAGAAGTCAATCCATCCATTCTATACATATGGAAAAGATATTTTAATTCAAATTCTTTATATTCCCAAAGTATTTCCATCACTGATTTGATTCTTTGGGAGACAGCAGGCAAATTTTATTTTGTCCACATGTGGTCACAGTAATAGTTAAGGGGCCATTATTACAGAAAGTAGACATCTGGGGTGGTATTTACTAACTAAATGCAGATTTCTATATTTGAACTACTCTCTATAGGCTTCCTTCAAAATTGGGAAGAGAGGGGAAAATAAACATATGTAGCTGTTATTTTTGTTATGCTAAAGTAGGTATCTAAAATAGATCCAAAAAACTGAATCTTAGTTAGAAGTGTACACTTCTCTTAACCAGTAACCCAGAACTTCAGGTATCTCAGAAGTAAATGTCAGCACTGCAGATAGTTAGATGAGATTAATTCAGTTCCAAGAATAAAATATGCAGATTATGTTAACAATTCTTAACAGCAATTACCTGTATTATGAGGTATAGTCAGCTGTGGATTAAATGAAAAACAAGCTTAATGTTCTTTTCCTTTCAAGCCCATAATACTCCTGCTACTGCAACATTCCTTCTAGTGGGAAGTAATATACCAGTGATGATATACTGCTATTTAATATGACAAGAGTTCACTATCAGTTCTGTAATGCACCTATTAACATATTTTTCAGCATCACAGTTCATCATGAATTTCTAGATTAAATATTAGGAGAACAGCATCTGTCTTGTGTTGAGAATTGGAGCAGAGGTGTTTAAACTGGAATAGACAAAAATGTACATGTGTGGAAGCACCACGAAAGATCACATGGCAGGAGGAGGGCTAGAAAAGTGATGGCACTTAGATCAGGAGGTCATCAAGATCCCAGCACATCTCCATGTATCTTCTCAGGATACCCAAACTGGGAAAGAAAAGACAGTGTGAAAATCGTGAGGGGCCACAGGTGGAACAGGATGCAGAGTAATCCCCAGTTTATACGTGGAACAAAAAAGCCATATCGAAAATCATCAACCTAAGCTGAATCCAAAAGACTTGAAGAGAACCTGGTCTATTTCTCTCATCCTCTGTGTCATAGAATTAGAGAATCATTAAGGTTGGAAAAGACCTCTAAGATCAATGAGTCTAACCATTAACCCAGCACTGCTGAGTCCAGCAATAAACCATGTCTATAGGCACCACATCTACATCTTTTTTCGAATACTTTTAGAGACTGTGACTCCAGCACTTGCCTGGGTAGCCTGTTGCAATGCTTGACCACCCTTTCAGTGAAGGAATTTTTCCTAATGTTGAATCTAAACCCCCCCTAGCACAACTTGAGCCCATTTCTGTTTGTCCTTTTGTCTCTTACCTGAGGGAGTGACATACAACTCTGTCCCTGTGGCACCACGAGGAATCTCAGTCTGCCTGCCTGCATATGGTGCTGCAAGGGAAGACAGAATATTTGGACATACATGATTTGGTGCTGTGCGTGCTTGTGGAAATGTGTGAATTAATGAATGAAATCAGCTCTGTTTCAAAATTTAATCACTCTTGCCTCTCTAAAATCTCCTGCTGAGATCTCCTATGCTGTTGCTACAATGCTGCAGCATTGTTTCTGACAAAATACCTCTGCATCTGTCAAAAAACAGCTCCTCATCAGCCTAGCCCACTGTTTTCTTTCCTGTCAGTAAATATCCAAGGGCAGGAAATATTTGACACTACTGTAACACTGACGACTTCATGAGTATTATGCCAGATTTTTGGAGGTACAGTTAAGAAGAAATTACAGTCCTGTCCAACTTTTAATTTCAGACTAGAAGCATGACTAAACTCACAATTACATTATTTCACCTGACTGACACTAAAGAGAAAAATGTACAGTGACAAACCCTATCCTCAAAACCACTGAATTATGGGAGACAGGGCAGTTTACAACTGATTATGTTCCACAGCTTTGTGAATGAACAGGTTGATATCTGGCACTTAACTATAAGAAAGAAAAAATATTGCTTGGGTATATTATTCATTCAAAAGAAAAAGAGCCAAGCCCTTTGCTGGCATAAACTGCCACAGCTCAATAATGATTTCAAACAAGAGCTTATTTGCATCAGATGAACATCCAAGCCATATTTTATAATGTGCTCAATTTTGATTAATTATTACAGTCCTAAAAAGAATTTTTCATTCCTCAATTATTTTAACACTATACATAAAAAGAAAACAAAAAGCCCTGCCACTGAATATGCCAATAAATATTCTTTAGCCATAAGACAATTAATAATTCTTTTCATAATTTTAAGAACATTAGACTTGATGTTCACAGTTGACTTGTCTTGAAAAGTGAGTAGCTACATCTCCTACACTCATTCAGGTGGACTCAACAAAGTTCTTGTGTTCAGTTTTCTGTTTTTCCTTCTACCAAGGAGTTAGGTCATCAGGAACAGCTCCTGAACAGAAATCCCCAAGTGGACACTTTAAATGTCTGGACAAAACTGGATGTGGTTTTCTATGTAACCAGTGTAAAGGTGCCTGTATGAGCCATCTGAAAAACTCTTATCCTCATTGTTCAGAACTACAGAAGTATTATTCATGCAGCAGTCTGGGCCTCCATTCTTCTGCCTTTAATTTACATATCATTACAATTCTTCCTTAGAAATAAAAACCCCCGCATTATTCTGAGTCCTGTGCTCCCATGTGATACAGACCAGGTTTTTCCTTGATCTGCCAATGATTTTATGGTTCATTCCCTTTCCTTCTGTATTATTAAAGTAGTAACATTCTGGATATTTAGGAAAATGTCTATAGGCTGTTAGCCTCCAGATGTGTGAGACATGGGAAAAGGAAGGGAAACAGAGAGAGAAAAAGCAGGAGTGAAGTAAAAGAAAATTGCAGAAGCAGGCAAGAGAGGGAGGAAGGGAGGCAAATGGGCAGCTACCCCATGGCTACAGGAATCAACATCTGATTGCATTGGGATATGCTGAGTGAATTCTTGAGGTCAAAGAACAAATCATGAGGTGTTTTCTTCAGTCAGATCTCTGTGGAAGCACTTGTGCAAAACAAGCATGTTTACATCTACATTTTTTTTCTCTGATAAATCTGCCTTATTTGTGTTTGTTTATTATGTTGGGATTTTTTTTCCAGTGGCTTCATACTAAATACACCAATATCCTTCAGCTCATTCAGCCATGGTGTAACACCCAATGTGGGTAAATACTTGACCTCTCCTTAATTTAAAGCGCATTTAGAATTATGTCACAAACCTGCCCTGTGCTGTCTAGTATCATGATCTCCTCTGACTTCATATGTCAAGCAACCTTGGACTAAATTTATACTTAGATGTAAAACCTTCTGAAGAATATATCTACAAAACTAATAATAAAAATCCCCATTTTGGTAGTTCAGAACACAAGGTTCTGTGAGTAGGCATTCTGAACATTTACAGAGAGATGCTATAAAAGGTTATAGATTATATAAGATATTATCTATATATATAGATTATAAAAGGTTATAAGACTTTAAAGCATATTGGAAGATTCTTTAATAGGGAGTCTATATACTGTTAAATTGTAAGGTCCTGACCCTTTCACAGTGACAAATCATGATTGATTAAAATGGCCACATAAAAGGCTATTTGCTTCAGCAAACTGCTTATAAAATATACTGTGGTTCCAAAATCAGGCTCTATTGTCAAACATAAACATCTACAGATGTTTGCAAACTTGATTCTGCCGCCTTGAAGACAAGACAAGAAAATATTCTATAGTGTGTATTTTGGGAGCAATTGGCTGATCCCAGCTGTTAAAGAAATGAAAATATGTTCTTTCTTGAGGTTGTTCAAATCTAATATAGTAAGAACTATGGAAGGAAGAGCAGTAAACACTGATTTACTCCTGTGGGTTGTTAATATTTTCTCATACATCATCATTTTTTTCCATAGGATCATAGAGAAATTCAGGTTGGAAGGAAGTTTGGGAGGTCTCTAGTCCAATCTTCTGCCCAAAGAAGGACCACATCTGAGATCACCCTCCATTGCGTCCAGCTTTATCCAGTCTGCTCTTGGAAACCTCCAGACACAGAAGCTGCACAATGCCTCTGTGCAGGTTGTGAATCTGCTGTATCCAGGTATTCCCACTGTCCCTTATCCTACAACCATGCATCACTTCTGTAGCTAAGGCTTTTCTTTTGGTTTGTTGTCATAGCTATGTTTTAATCCCTAAACTGGATTTATATTGGTGTACCTTGCTGCCTGTAGAAAGTCCTGGTGATACTAATAAGATAATGCCCAAGTGCAAAGGCATTCATTCCCAGGGCAGGACCGCAGACTCTGCAGACCTCCTATGCAAGCAAAGGAGAACAAATATCATGTTAAAAAAATATTTCATAGAATTTCAAGTTGCCTTTTAAACAAACACATTTACCGAAGATCTCATTTGCTAAGCAAAACTAAACTCAAACACCAAAATCAACAACAAAAAAACAATAAAACCAACAAACAAGAAAAACCACAACAAAAACCCCCAACAACAAAATGTAAACAACCCCCTAAAATCCCTTCTGTTAGATATAGTTTAACATCCCTAATTTATCAAAGCTGGTATATAAAAGAAGCTGGAACAGTAGATATATTTAAAAGGATAAGTCAAATCCTGAGAAACTTTGTATAATGCAGTAATGATTTAACTACAATTATAAGAAATTTTCTATTCAGTATGCTAGCTTATCCCACATATTAAGAGACAGAAACAGGCAAATAAATGAAGACAAAATTTGAGACTGTGACGTCAAAATTAGAGAAAACAGGAGTCTAATATATACTGTCAGATAAAAGGAGCCTGAAGGGAGATGATAACACAGTTTAAATACCCTGAAGTAAGCAATATCAAGGAATGTAGAGACTTATTCACACTGTGTAGTAGAGCTAAACCAATTTGTGTTTAACAGGACCTGCAAATTAAAAAAAAAAAAAAAAATTAACTGCTTCGTCAAGACAATGTGAACATTTTAGGGGAACAGTACTGCATAACGAGGACTCCAGCAGGGATACTGCTACATTCTTCAAGTTTCGTAAAATCTTTGCTGCCTTGCTGGTCAGCCAGGTAGGCCCTCAGGCCCAGCCAGCCATCCCCTCTCTCAGTGGGGTGCCCACCCTCCACCCACACAAATCACCTTGGCCAGCCAAAAAGGGTGCTTTGAAAACATGAAGACTGTGGAGCATCTCCATGTGAAGCCTGGCCCACAGCCTCACCGTGGTCAATGGCAGAGCCCCACTGCACATCACCCACCAAGCTGCACTGTCCTTAGCACTCAGCAGTGCCCAGCACCAGCAGAACAAAAGCCTTGTCATCAAGGGCTTTCATATGATCTTTATCGTATGATGCCTGCACTACACAATTTCAGGAGGTTTCTTTCAGGTTACTGGACTAGACTACATCTAGTCTATTCCTGTCTCCTGCACGCTTATTGCCAACAACTAAAATGGACCAGGTGTGCTCCTGGAGTACCTCTTCCATCCTGATTTCACCTGGGATGTTTCTAGTTTAGGCACTCTGAGACCACTCTGAACAAAACCAGAGAAAATGTGGATGGTGGGAGTTCAATTCAAAAGCCCACTCTTCATCCAAATTTAAATGCTAATGGAGATTAATCCAATTACTCAAAGTTTCCAGGCAATTGCCTTCTTAGTCCTCTTCACCTGGGTAGAGAAAAATCTGGGCTTTATTCCCAGCACAAATCTCTTTTGTTTCTGCATTTTTGCTTTTGCATTCCCCACCCTCATGTGCCCAGTTTCTGCAGGGACTATCATTTTTATGATGATTTCTAAGTCTCACACTTTGTCTTTTTCCTACTTTGTCCCCGATATATTTATTTTTCTCATTGGAAATGGCAGTCCCTGTAGATCACATTTAAGAAATACGCTTGTGTTTTTCTCACACCTTCTCTAAGATCAAGGACCCAAAGGAAGTGGCCCAATGATGTCCAGAGATTCAAAGGCCACAAGAGGGAAACCACTGTTTTACAGAGGAAAGGACAGAGGCAATAATCAGCCTACAACAGTAACACAGAAGTTATGGAGAATGACCTACTTCTGAAGAGGCAACAATGCCTCTTCAAATGCTCTACTGTTCTGTTCCACTGCATCTCTCCCTTACAGTTCATTATTAAATCAGAGTAATCATACAAGGGAAAGAAAATTCCACATATGTTACAATTAGATTTTAGAAATGCCCTTTCGAAGCTCAGCGTCACAGATCTTCTTTGATTTTAAAGACATTTTATTAGTCATGATGACTCCATATAGGCCTGAATCCATTGCAATAATATTAAAGATGACAGCATAACCAAAAAATAAGAGAAAATGAAGGCAGGCATTGTATTCATTATTCCTTTCTATTGCAATATCTTCTGCAGGATAAATCAAGTGGATTTTACAAGCTGGGTGTTAAAGCACAGATTCAATTTTCATAGCTTTCAAACACATTTTTCTGCATTAAGCAAACAACTGACAAATAAAGGCTAAACTGTGCTTTTGGAGTCAAGCCATCCCTCAAGCAGTTCTACATGAATCACACTGTGTTTATTGGTAGCCTCAGACAAACAAGCAGTAGCCCTGACTAATGACAACAAACGTAATAAAATAGCTATGCCTTATTGCTTCTAGAAAAGAGAAATAGCATAACCACATTCCTGCTTGTTCTGATGTTACAGTGCCTTTTCTGTCAGTGCCAGACAAGACAGACATCATTTCTCAAATTATTTCTTAAGGAAGAAGCAGCTGACCAACAGAAAGTAAATTAGGTACAACACAAGTTACCTGGATTTTATTCCTTGTCATCATAAAGACTTCCCACATGACTCAGACAAGTCATTCTTAATATCTCTCTCTCTGTTCCAAAGCATTATGTATGAAAATAATTACTTCCATGTGTATTAAGAAAATGTTCATTGCATATTACTTGACACTATGGCAAGCAGAGTCAGACAGCCCAAGACCTTGCACATGTGGGATGAGTCTAATTGTTTTGAGAGATGTTATATACAAGCACAATAACATGGTTACAATAAAAGAGCCTGATTGATTATTGTAATTATCTTCCCAGGAATACATAGAAAAGATTATACCTGAGTAATATTTCATAGGATTTTTCTTCAGAGCCTGAGAAATCACTGGAATGTTGAAACACAAGTGCCAGCATTCCTTTCTCAAGACAAGACTCAACAAAGAGGATTTAGAGCAGCAGCACCACCTATCGGTAAATTTGTCACCAAATTACCTAAAAAGCAAACAGAAAATTGTACCAAAGCAGATCGTGAAATGAATTGCAAGATATAACCTGCAAACTTTATCTTCAAGTGTACCATCCTTACTGCCAAGATCCATGTGAAACTAGGATCCACATCAAGGGGTACCCACATTATTATTGCCACAGAACTCTTCTTCCACATGAACCTGTTCTTTTATTATAGGCACTGTTTCCTTGAGCCACAACTTCACTTTTTTTACCCTGGAAAATTTTGCAGGAGCAAAGACTGCCTAATTTGTGCAGAGGCTTCAGATAAAAATTGGGGTGGTTCTTCAAAGTGAGTATACACAGGAAAGAATGTTCCTGGAAGAGGCAAAGCCATCGTAAGTGGCAAACAGTTTATCAAGCTGTCGGCAGTGTCAGCTCTGGCTGTGAAATCTGAAAGAGCAACAAATGCAAGGTTAGTGAGTGGTTATTACTTGAGGAAGGGTGGCATTCACATAACTGTGAAAAGAGGGAAATTCCACAGTTCTTACTGATGAGATTGTTTTTTCCAATGTGGAAGAGCAATACAAATACCTAGAAGATCATAAGGAAAATACCCATCTCATCACCTTAAGCTCTGAAACAGGCTCTAGTGTGCAGATAAATATTTTTCTTGCTAATACAGTTTTCTGTGGAGATGTTAAGCAAGGATTATGGCATCCTGTAACAAAGGTAAAATTACACAGAAAGGAAACTGCCATCAACTGTAGAGATCTGAGCAACAATCTGGGGGGAAAAAAAACAACAAAAAAATTGAAACAGACAATTTCACCAAATAAGATTGAAATAAGAAAAACCTGTGGTCAGTCTAGTATCACATAATGTCATACTTTTTACATTGAGTACGTCAACCTTTCTAGACCAAGAACCCATCCTCTGGCAGGTGCTGTTGTGCTCAAACCACACCGTGTGGTTTACAAATCAACATTTGCCCACACAGTTATCTGCTGTTAGATATTACTGCAAGGCACTGTTCCTGTGGAGGTTCTGATCTAAGGCAGACCTGGCCATCACATCACTTGTTCTGCAGCTGAGCATCCTCTCAGAAGAGCTGTTCCAAAGGTTCTGTGCTCTTCTACTGCCAGCACAAATTTCATGTGCAAAGCACTTGCATCCACTGGGATCTAGTCTACAACCACAGAAGTCTAGATACAAGGACCTCCAGCTTCCCTTGCACAACAAATATGGATTTTTTTTTTAAGACCTCGAGTAACTAAGTGCCTGTTCACATCTATTTTGAAATAATTCATTAGCTTTATCATGAATTTAGGCTAAAATAGCTAGTCGTGTGACTATTTTCATGCTACTTTGGAGAGTTCTGAGACCAGCCCAGCAGCTGAAATGATAAATACATACCCTGGTTTTGCTGGTCCTACTGCTAATTACTCATTCCTGAGAACATGATCAGCGTCAGCATTTTCAGTGCTTTAGTTTCTCCTAGTGGTTATATATGATCAAATGCACGGTTTTCCTATTTTTAAAATTTCTCACTGACTGACAGCTCCACTTATTTACAGCTTAATAGACAGGGTGCAGGCTTCACTTACACCATTGCAATAGGATAAAGGGAAATACAAGCTGTGTGAAGGACAAGTGGCAGTTGGGTGTCCTCATTCCTCACTTGGTCTCAATGGAAAATTTCAAAGGGGTCAACATAGGACACCCTACAGAATGTGATCTTTTCCACTTTTTACTGCTATAGGGTTTTCATTTCAGTTCTAGGAAAGCGACTCTCCAGAAGTTTTGTAGAATTCAGGCTCTTTGCAAGAGCTGTGGAGGCAATCGCTCTCCAGATGGAAGCATTACCCACAAATAACTGCACTGACATTTTCTCCTTTGCTCTTTTCCTCTCCTGTCACAGCCACATTAATAAGTCACTAAGAGCAGGAAATGGAGACCAAGTTGTTTCAGATGACTAATAGAGTTCAGATTATCCAATTAATTTAGTGTCCAACCTAAGGCACCTTAAAAGAACCTCAATTTTTTAGCACATAGTCATTCAGCATTATATGAAGATAAAATAACATTCAATAATCTCAAAGGAGATGCCAAATACCAATTTAAAGTAAATGGGAACATCTTTGGGTTTCATTAAGGCTTCTCAGACTTTGAGATTACAAAAATCATATATTATTTCTAAAAGATTCAGTTGTGCCTATCTAGATATTACACTTATTTTACCCTGCACATTTGAAATTGCAGTCACTGTGCACTTCAGAACTGTGCTGAACTGAACTCCATATCTGCAAATAATTTCTGAATAATGTGGTCTGTATCCCCCCATTTTTCAACAAAACAGAAGGATTATGCATTTTTAAACAGTACTGACAAAATATCAAAGCTCTCCACTAAAAGCATCTTCTTCTTCTTCATCAGCTTCCTTTGATTTCATGTCATCATTTTGGTCCCACAAAATAAACATTTTGTCTCCTTTTTTTTTAAATGAAACAGTTAATTACAGACAAAGAACTGGTAAGCATTATGGCAATGATCTCTAAATACAATTTTAGGAAATTTATTACATAAACATTTGAATTTTCATTGGATAAGTTCATTTTGAGTTAATCCTCTCCTAGCTTCTGCCTGAAGAGAAAACAGGGCTGTTGGCAAAACTTGGGCTTTTCAAATGCCCAGCTGTTGCAATGTATTCTACAATCTCACCTCTGGCACCTTTACTACGTTTGCCTAAAAGAGACCTTTCCTTGAATATGCTTTCCCAGCATACATGCAAAATGGATGTTTGAATTTTGTGATTATCTCAGTATCATGTTCTTCACACAGCATATAACCCATGGTTTTTACCATGATTTCTCTATCTGTATTCTAATATTTATATATCTATTGATCTCCATATCTACTTATAATTTGTATTTCCTGCTATCTTTTTCTGTGTTCTAAACTAGCTCATTTCATATCTTCATCACTGTCATTGTTGTGGCTCCCCTAGAAATTCTGCACACAGTGCCCCAAACAACTTCATATTTATACTGTAAGAACAGTGAAACGGGAGAGAGGCACATATGATAAAATAGTCTGTTGTAATCCTCTAGGAGAATGTTTTTCTAAATTAGAACTTCAGTAAGAGGAGACTTTTGCAGTCACTGTAAAAAGCCAATTTTAAAAAGACCATCAGGTGCAAAATTGTAAGAGCGGCAGAGCTTGCTCTGGGCTTCCTCCTTTTTTTTTTTTTTTTTTTCCTGCACAGCTCCAGCAGCTCCAGCCTGCTTGCTTATAAGCCAGGCAGCTTATAAGTAAGAGATTGATGCTCTTTTGAACTGCTGTTTCAGGTTACTGGTAGCTAGATCAAGCAAGAATGTTTTCTTTTTTTGGGTTATTTTATTGCGCTGACTATTCCCAATGTCACACTAAAGCCTTGCTCCCTCTATTTCCAAACTATCCAGTAAGTTAAAAAAAAAAAAAACAACAGCAAGAAACCACAAAAATCACAGTTACCATAGAAACTATCTCTTAGGTACAGAACAATTTCTTAAAGAAATCTGCAGAGGAGTACTGTGTATCATCAGAGCTGTGACACAATGGTTAAGAAAAAATGAGGGACAGGCTGTGCTCCAGAGCCTGAATTTCTCACAAGTTTCTTGCAGTGATGAAGAGTGTCTCTGTTGAAATAGGAATGGCTATATGCACAGAGCCATTGTGATGGACAAAAGTCCATCACAAAACAATAAAACAGAGTAATAAAAACCTATCCCTCTGCATCTTCAAGTTGTTACACTTGATAAAAGTATGACTGGGGTGTTGCATCAGTCCCAGCCGATGGATATCACTCTTTGCATTTGTGTTTACATCTGTGAAAGAATGACAGAGTTCCTCTGGATGGAAATAATGTGTTATCTGGGCTTCTCATGGTACTGACATCTTCTAGTCTTGTGATACTATGAGGAAAATAAATCTCTTGTCATTCCAGCCCATAAATGGCTCCCTTTGGCATTAAAAAGTCTGTAAAAGCCATAATTACAATTGCAAAAAAAAAAACAGAAACAAAACTCAAGTAACAGATCCTACATGCATTCCCAATGCATGACATCTCAGGCATAAGTGCAGACACTTTTCTACTCAAAGATGCTGCCAAATGAAAAAAAATTTCAGTGCTATTTGTTCCTGCTACTAAAAAAAATATGTTTTCTGAACTGCATTTCAAAATCAATTTGTATTGAGAATGCCTTCTGGAACACAATCCAGAGCTGTTACAGGAGAATTCTGCTACCACCTTCTGGCTGACAGAAATCCTTAGCACTTATTTAACCAGCACACACTGAGTTCATAGTGAGTTTGCTGTTTTTCAGTCTGCACTCTTCACATGTTACTGCCCCATCTTCTTTAATACATAAATAGGAGTTACACACAAAAACTCAAACTGTCATTTTGCAAACCCTTCTGTTTTGTATTTTTCATAACCAAAATTAAACTTCTTGGCATAAAACTAAGTGGCCTTTTTCCACGTCTTATCCATCTCAAAAAAGTGTTGCAATTCAATCCAACTTATTTCATTATCAATGAACAGAGAAATCCATTGTTAACACCACTATGAAAAATACTTCACACAAAGTGGTCTTGTAAATTCTTTTGCACACTTCTCCCACTGCATGTTCAATTTGTCCCACTAACTTCACAGAAACAAATGTAAACAGTATGCCGGATAGCTGTTTTTACTTGATTATACTTGTTTGCAGTAAATTGAATGGGAAAAAAAAAAGAGTATAATCAGATCATAGCCTCCTTAGCTGTTATGACCTTTTCTACCATTGACACAATTTATTTTAAAACTTCGGTAGCTCCCAAACAAAATCAGCACTTTTTTCTTTTGCTCTTCAGTAAGTAGCCAGACATTAGCTCCAGAAAAGCCTGAAGCTGTCAGACTCAAGTTTTAGAATCCTTATGAGAAACAAATTTACAGTGTGTATTTAGGCATTTAAAATACTCTTCTTTTGAAAACAAATCAGATGTGGGGAACTGTCCAAGAGAGCACCTTGAATGAGTTTGGTTATACTGACCAAGTGAGAGTAATCATGAGGGAAGTGTAGAGGAGCAAAGTAAAGATCATCATTATTTACCAGAATTAAGGCCAGGTCATTTTTAAAGTAAGCCCTTTCTGTTGCTGAAACTGGTTCTCAGAACTTCAACCAGATTTCAAGGAAAAAAGAAGAAAAAAAGGACAAAAAGCTGGAGATGGAAGCTCAAACACTCCATGAAAATATCCACCAAGTTAAAGTGAACACGTTACTATACTGTAACTTTTAAATATCTGATCAAGAGACTCTTAGAACCATTTAGTTGGATGAGGGACCCTAAACATCCCCCAGTTCCAAGTCCCCTGCCATGGGAAGTGATATTACCCACTAGATAAAGCTGCTCAAAGCCCCATCCAGCCTGGCCTCTCACACTTCCATTCTCTGAGCAACCTGTTCCAGTGCCTCACCACCCTCACAGAAAAGAACTCCCTAATACCTAATCTAAACCTGGCCTCTTTCCCTTTTAAAGCCATTATCCTTTGTCCCATCACTACATGTCTGTGTAGGAAGTCCCTCTCCAGTTCTCTTGCAGCCCTGCTTGTGTACTGGAAGGATGCTCTAAGGTCTCCCTGCAGCTTTCTCTTCTCCAGGCTGAACAGCCCCAGCTCTTTCAGCCTTTCTTCAAAAGAGAGGTGTTCCAGCCCTCTGGTATCTTCATGGCTCTCCTCTGGACTTGCTCCAACAGGCCAACATCTTTATTGTGCTGGGGGCCCCAGAGCTGAGCACAGCAGGTGAGACCTCATCAGAGTAGAACAGAGGGACAGAATCCCCTTCCTCGCCCTGCTGGCCACGCTGATTTGATGCAGCACAGGACACAGCTGGCTTTCTGAGCTGTGAGTGCCAGGTTGTGTTGAGCTTCTTAGCCACCAACACACCCCAGTCCTCAGGGTTGCTCTTATTCCATTCCTGGCCCAGCTGGGACCTGTGCTTGGGATTGCGTTGATCCATGTGTAGGACCTTGCACTTGGCCCTGTTGAACTTCATAAAGTTTATGCAGGCTCACCTCTCAAGTCTGCTAAAGTCCCCTTGGATGGCATATTTAGTTTCAGTTCTTCTCCCACCAGTATTCCTGTAATCGATCAACTTTGTGTTTGAACAGCTTTGGGTCACAACATTATAGTGCTGTATATAGCTACACGAATTATCTTACTATTTCCTGTCTTCTAGGGAGTTGAATTCTTTAAATTTCAACATAGCATTTATGTTTAATAATTCACAGATTGTGTAGCATTTCAATCTTGTTTCAGCTGCAGGAAGAATGAAAAAGGTCATTATAATACATGCATTGCTACAAGTTATGACAAAGCAGCACTCTGGAGAATGGCTGTACATATTGCATCAAACGGGTTTTACTTTCTGCAGCGAGGTCAAGGGCATAGAAAAATTTAAATTGGGAAGCATCAACATATTATCCCATATCCTACTGAACTCAGTAATGAAATTTTCAGTCTCCTTAGCAGCACCTGACAGCAGACTTCTGAAAACTGCCTAAAACATTATAGTGTTTTCTAGATATTGCAGGCTCCTAGGTTACTTAGAAAATAACCTTTGAAAATTCTGCCTTAAATGAATTCCAACAATTGCACAGCAAGCCTGTGCTAAAGTCTGATATCAAAGGAGGTGGTGAGCCTTAATGAAGCATCTACTTAAATTCAGGTCGTGCTTTAGCAGCAAGCACCCTGGCGGATTATTAGAAGCGGATGCTGTTTAATCTCTCTTACCTCCTGGGAAAACCTGGCATTTAAAAAATCACAGAAGGGGGAGAAAAGTGTTCTCTCCCAAAAAGTCAGTTGTTCTGCCTCGCCATGAAACATGACATTTTAAGATGTTCTGCCCATCAAATCTGAACATATTCGGATGAACAGGACAGTTTCTTGCAAACTCTGCAGGCTTTTAGCTTTTAGCTTTACAAGGATTTACATTTGTATTTTAAATGTCTGCTAAGCTTCCTAAAGAAAGGATTTGTTTAATTATTTCACATTTTGATATTTTCAGATCTGAAACAGAGCTACCTGCCTTGATTTTAAATGAGTCCTTAGAATCCATTTAAATTTCAAGGACTCACCCTCTGTTCCAAGGAAATTGAAGGTGCCCAAAATGCCCTCTGCCTCTGATTAGAAACAAAAATATTCTGGTGTGATGCAACAGAGCTCTCACCTGAAGCCTGAGTACTGAAAACCTTCTCTCCCTCCTTCAGATTTACTGAAAACTGGTTCAGTTTGGGGCTTTTTTGCAATCCCATATTCAGCAGTTCTGCACAAAATCCGGACATTTCCTGATTTGAAGACTCCAGGATGAAACACTCCTCACTCAACAAACTGGAAAGGAAATCCGATTTACAAAGATTCTGCATTTTGAGACGTGAGCGGAAACATTCTGTTTCTTTACAGATTTCAGTTCTACAGGGAAGCTATGCCATTTCCAATGCATTGGAAATACACCTAAGTCCCATTAACCATGGATGAGATGGAATGAATTTTAACTGGTAGAAATTCAAGGTGGCTTTTTTCAGGGAAATCTTTGCACAGAATCTAGCTCAGTAAAAAAAAAAAAAAAAAAAAAAAGGGAGAAAAGAGGGTTGGAGGGATATTAATCCCTCTGCTATCATACATACCTAAAATCTAGCATGCATATTCTCCTGTGTTCTATCTGTTCAAGGTAGAACACTGCTCCCAAATTTTTTTAACTGTAACATCTCTGACATGAGAAAAATAGAGCAGATGTATTTAAAATAAAAGGCATGCACTCACAAATCTTTCAGTATTTCTCAGATAAGATGTCTTATAACACCTAATACAAGATCCAATCACTAAAGGCACCATAAAAGCTTGTCTAACACTCTGGAATCCAACACTTTGGAAGACTTTGAAACTGAAAATAAAGGGCAAAACACATAAAAATTACCTACGTACTTTTGATATTTTAAGTTCTACGGAACCAAAACCAAGTAATCATCCATTACACCATTATTCCTTATCACTCTGAATCTCAAATGAAAAGTTTCTACACAAAATATATAGGAATAAATTAAATTTAAGTCTGTCATGCCCACAAGATGAGTATCTAAATCTTATTTGAACAAGTTACTTTCTACCTTTCTACCTTTCCAAAACTGTGTTGAAAGCCTCTCATGCCTTCCTATCAAGCACAAAAAATGCCTTTTTGAAGCTGCGCAGACTTCTGTGAGATAAGGATTACATACTGTCAATTAGTATTGTTTTGTGCCAAATACATACGATTTCAAGAGCTGATTACAGTAAACCATTATTTTCTTCTATCGTGTTCTGGGAAACAAAAAACCTCATTCTATTTAGTGTCACATACAAAGACGATGGATACAGCTCAGTGACTTTCAGTGATCTGACTGTGTGTGTTAAAATTACCAACAAACTGAGTTTTCAGGTGAATTTTCTTTAATGCCATACGCTGTAGAATTTTGAATTATGAAGCAAATGCATTCTTTTTTGATTTCTGTCTGGAAGATATAAAGGCAGGTCTCCATATCAGTGAGATAGCAATTAGGTGGGGAATATACACATGATACTTTTTAGGAACACATGGGTTGTATTTTTCTTTTCACAAGTCTCCTCTGAGTGTTAGAACCAAACTCCATTACTAATGTCATAGGAATGCTACTGTTTAATCCAGTAAATACCACACTGCTAAAATAACTCCTCTTGAATTTTTTAAAAATATTCTTTGAACAGAAATTGAAGCTGCCTCTGCAGAAGCATAACTTTTTTTGCATTTTTGCAAAATGTTGGCTCCTTCTAGAATGGATGTATGCTTGCACGCTATGGCTGAAATGCAACCATGGTCACAGAAATATCACGAAACTTATTTATGGACATAAATCACATTTTATTTTCATGTGGCACTTTCACTGACAAGGAAACATGAATTTTATGTTTTAAGAACAATTTTTCACCTTACAAAGAATTGATAATGTAATGATGTAATAATGCACATACACCTATATGCAACATTTTTGTCCATCTTCCACTTCTTTTATAAGGCATCTAACAAAAAAGAAATAATTAAATGCTTTTGTATAGAAAGAGAAGCGTTCTTATGTATCCTTTTTCTTTCCAAACTCTTATTACCACCTGCATTTATACACTGAAATGCTTCTGGTAAATAGCAAGAGAATAGGATTTTTTTCTTCTTTAAGCTACAAGAGGCCTCAATCAGAACTGCAGATCAGAGAGAAGCACTCGGTATTCGATGGCTCAAACAAATGTGTATCTTTATGTGACACATGCATAAGAAGACGCCAGCAGACATCAGGCATCAACTCACAAGTTTGCAGAAGATCAGGGCTACATCAGAAGCAGTCTCCTGATGATCCTTTTGCATCCTGAAAATGCATCCTTTTTAATAAGCACTTTTTTTGTTCATTCTGTGCAGACATGCAGGATTTCTCATAGCCTGTACAAACACCTGGGCAATTCTATTTTAAAAGCTATGCTGTAGGTGTTTAATTAGGGGGAATCAGTTTGTAATTGCACACAGTAATGTAGATGTCTGTAGTTATGTATTTAGAACAGCAGGCAGTGACGAGAAGGAATGGCTTCAAACTGAAAATTTTAGACTCAGTAGTAGGAAAGCATTTATTTTGAGGGTGGTGAGGCAGTGGGACAGTGGACGCCTGATCCCTGGTGTGCCAGTTCACATTGGATGGGGCTTGGAGCACCGTGGTCTCGTGAAGTGTCCTTCCCTATCGTAGTGGGGTTGGAACCAGATGATCTTGAAGATCCCTTCCACTGCAAACTATTCTATGATTTTAAATACAACCTCTATAATTCATACTACATAGAGCATACCTAAGTTGGCCAGCTGTCAGGAGCAGCCGGGCAAACTCTGAGGGAACTAACAGATCATAAATTAGTGTTTTTCATAATAGGCTTCTGACGCTGGCATCTGTGCTTCTGTGCAGATGAGACAGCCTTTTAATACGTGCACACAAACATTTATTTCAAAGCAAACTCACATGCAAGGAAAGGGGGGAAAAAATTTCTAAAAAAATTAAAAAAATAAAAGCGGCAGAAATTCTCCGGAGGCCGAGCATCCACCCACAGCCGCGGCCCCACTCACTGCCGGGCCCCGGGCCCCGCGCCCCGCAGCAGCGCCTGCGCGACCGCCCGCCCGCTCTCGCCGGCCCCCGAAGCTTCGTGAAGATTCCGGAAGGCTCCGGCCGGCTCTTTCCGCCGCCGGAGCTGCCCCGCCCCCGGTGCTGCTGCCCGGCTTCCTTCCTTCCTTCCCTCTTCCTTCCGCTGTATTCCAGCGGGCTCGACTCTCCCGGGCGGCGGGGCAGGAGGTGCCGTGGTCATGTCGCTGCTCTGCTACAACCGGGGCTGCGGGCAGCGCTTCGACCCCGAGAACAACACGGAGGGTGAGAGCGGCGGAGGGGCCGGGGCGCGGTGCCCCCCTGACTGCCAGCGCGGGGAGCGGGGGCGGCTCCGGGGCTCTGCGGGGCGGTGTGAGCCCGTCCCGCCCGGGGCCGGGCCCCGCGGCGCTGCGGGGCTCTCAGCCGGCCCCGGGTGCGGCTGCCGCGGGCACACGCGTGTGGGGCCGGGGTAGGCCCGCGCTGCGCCGCGCTGTCATGTGTGCCAAAGGCTCTCAAGGCCAAAGTAGGCTTCTCTGCTGAGGGCCTCTGTGGGTGTTGCATTCACGCAGTTACCAGCGGGTTTTTGGTTTTTAGTTTGGTTGGCTGGTTGATTTGGGTTTTTTTTAGTTCAAGTGTGTGGATTTGCAGCAGGTGATTAAATGTGCCTGAATTGCACACGTGTGCCTGTTCTTCCAAATGCCTTGAGTGCATGCAGTGCTTCTGTGTTTGCTGAGAATGCTGGTGAAGCGTATTTAAACGTATTTAAAATCCTCTGTCCTTTGGGGTTTCATAATTCCGCAGAGGTGCAGAAGGGTGAGTTGAGTTTTCAGAATGCTCACCCTCACTTGGTTTATAAAGTAACTGTGTTGGTTGTATTTCTAGAATGCTCTCTTTGTGTTAATTTTTAGTGACCCCCAGGGGTAGAAGTAGGCTGACATGTTCTAGCTCGTACATTTTTCGTGGTTTAGAACCGTGGCAATAAAGATGTTTATTTTTCTGAGCTGCATGGTTTTGCATAGAGAGGGTCAACATATTGAGTGGGATTTGCTGATGGTAGTAACAGCAGAAGAGGACACAGTTGTGGAATGCTTACATTTAGTGATCTCTTCCACCACCATCCCCTACCCCTACACCCCTTTGCCCCAAAAGGCAAACCAGATATTGTTTAAAAAAAAAAAAAAAAAAAGAAATCCAATTAGAACTTTGTGACCTGCTGTGCTCCTTATAAAAGTAATGCTTCTTTACAGTTTGTGATCAAGCTGTAGTAAACTAGGTCAGGTTGGCATGGCCATATGCTAGCTCTGTAGTGCTTGGGTTGGGGAAAACAATTTCATAGCATGCAGTTTGTTTCAGTAAGTGGCTGGAACATGTAGTGGAATCACTGTGTCCTAGACTAAGCATTTCTGAAGGTAAATGCAGTTATTCACAGATCACTGCAGAGATGGGTGGTTTTGCATATGGGTGATCCCTGCAAATTTCTACTTTGAGATTTAATGAAAGAACTAGTAAAGTGCTTTAAGGATGGAGGCAGTAAGGTGATAGTAGTGCATGGTAGGATCAGTTTGACTATGAAATTGATGTCAGAAAAGCTCCAAACAAACAAAAACCTGAAAAATTATGGTACTTGTGTCTCCAAAAATTATCTGAGGGTTAGGGAAAACGGCTTTGAAATACTTTGGTCTTCCTGGTAAAGGAAAGGTATTAAGAGCAGTGGAGAGGTAACTTGGTTGGTTGGTTGGTTTTTTGTTTCCAGTGAAAATGTAGAATAGCAACTGAAAGCTGCAGCAATCTGATCTCATATGAATCAGAACTAGGATATGCTTTTATCTGCTTGTATCCTAATTTTCTGAGTCTGTTGGACTCAGTGTGAGCACAGACGGGCTGGTATTTTACTGTCCTCTAGCAGGCACAATGGTCAGACTGCTCAGTGGTCAGATTCTGCTGGCTCTGCTGAGACACTGCAGAGTTCCTTGTCCTGGCATCTTCTCTCCTCGGGCACGCAGGGCCCTCAGGAGGCAGCAGCCAAGCAGGCTGTCATTTGCTCCACCTGCCTCCAGGCAGAGAGGAGAAAGGATTGCACTTGGCCAGATGGACCACCAGGCACTCGTCTGTCTGCTTTGAGCTGGAGTGTAGCCACCCCTGAGATAGTTGATTTTGTGATGGTTCTGGTCTCTAAAACGATAGCTGTTATTAACAGCATCTCTCTAGTGAAGAATTAGAAATATTCATTTAGGTCTTTGGACTCAGAAATAATCTTTGCTACAAAACAGTGTTTATTTTTACTCTCATGATGCTTCTAATGACATACTTTCATACTTTTGGAAAAGAATAACCTCTACTTTTATTTTTATTTGATTTAACAGTGAAGTCCTGGTCATTATGCAAAATAACCACCTTTTTCCTTTTTAATTTTCCTGTGAGGTTTGCCAGTGCTAGCTTTTCATGCTGAAACTGAAGGAATCCATAGAGGTCTATGGATATATTTGTAAGTCTTGCTGGAGGACTAATGTCCTAAAATACACGTATTTTGAGTTTAGGTGGGAACTGATGTCCCTCAGACTGTATTAGTACTTTAAACACAGGCACTGAGTATAAAATCAAAGGAAATTGTACAAAATTAGGTTTCTTTAAAAATCTACATATTTATAAAAAAGTTAAAGCCATTTGGGTTGTGTTTTTTCATATTAAATATCTGTCAGCAGATTGCTAATGAAGTTTTTTATCACTTTTTTCTTTTGCTTCCTATTATGTGCTTTGTTACTGTTTGTGTCACTTAATTTTAAGTGTTTCTAATTTTCCTTTAAAGGCTAAAAGATAGCGCTTAGAGTCAAGTCAGTAAAATACTGTCCATGCAGTAAATGTCAGTGAGAAGTTATGTAATCAGAACAGTTTCATTACATGTTAAAGGAATACAAGTAAAAGAGAACAGCTGTGTAACGTTGGTAAATATTTGTGAATACAAACACTTTCATTAATGGAGGTTGTATTCCAGTGTAGTGTTTGTACAGAATCTATTAGTATTAAATAGTGTTGATACATCAAAATTGTGTGCATGTGGAAGACCTTGGGTGCAAATTCTTAGGTGCCTTAGGATACTACAAACATTGAAAAAAAACCCAAGGTAATTATGGTTCAAATCACGAACTCATGATTTGCATCAAGAGTCTTTTTTTACCAGAATACTTCTTGACAAACCTTTGTTCAGGTTCAAAAAGATGTATTTGAAGCCATAAATCAGTGTTTTCTGTCTGTCAGGTAGCCATAGGGTTGCCTTCTTACTTCTGCAAAATTACCAGTAAGGCCCGATTACTTTTGGAGGCCAGGGATGATCCATAGAGAGTTTCCTTGTTCCATGTGGAAGTAGTAGTTTGTCTTAGATACCTGCCTTCTGGTTTTTGTAAGAGGAAAAGGAGGAAAGAAGACCTCATTATTTATGTTTAATATATGCACTCAGATAGCTTTTTTGGAGGAATCTGGATTTTTCTGAGTAATGATGTGCGCTCAGATATATGGGGCAGCTCATGGCATACATTAATTGTGAATGTGACATTTTTGCTGGGTTTCTAATCACATAAATAAATATTCTTGGAGTGCCTCAATGTTAATAATAATCATTGTCTTCTAGGTTCATGCACATACCATCCAGGTGTTCCTGTTTTTCATGATGCTCTCAAAGTAAGTATGCAACTGTCCTTTTAAGTATTATCTGTTATCTGCTTGGTTTTTCATCTTTTCAATTTCAGATCTTTCAGTGTTGAGAAACTGATGTTCAGCCTATCATGAACAACCCCATGAAATTAGAAAAGCACAGTTGCTAATTCCTGAAAAAGAAATTTAAAACTCCACTCATATGGTCTAAATGCCATGCAAGTCTAGATGACTGTTTCCTGTTGATTAACTGACTTTAGGTCTCTCAGTAGTTTAATTAGGTCCTCTAAATAGGACTGTGGAGCCATTGAGAGGTTTCATACTCTTTAAATTAATTAACCTGCTTGGAATTCAGAACAGCTGCTTGTGGTCTAATGTGGCCAGGGTACTAATGTGTGTGTGACATTTGTCTGCTGTAAAAAAACAGTCACGTTCATTTAATCAGCCAAATGAGACTGTTGGTTAAATTGGGATTGGTCACCTATGCCTCTTATTCAGCTGTCTGGGATTCTTGGGCTCCATCTTCAGTGAAGAATTAAATTTACCTGTGATGGGTCTCCAGTGCTTAGGCCAACTGCTCAGCCATCCTTGGTTTTGTGGTAAACTGTTTTCCCTCTTCAAGGATCTACAGGATGCATACAAAGTGCTTACAGGAGATCATTTCAGACATAACTGCTGAAACAGTACTGGAAATCGTTCTAATAATTTACTTGTGTGTAGTCAAAAATCTGGTGTCCAAAAATGGAGCCTGGCACTTTATTAATGATGTAGCCTACGTGACTTTTCTTAGAACACTAAATTGCTGTTTAGCTGAGCTTTGAGGAAGTGAGTGGGTTTTTTTTTCTTGGTACTTAGGAACTGCTTCTACTGGAAGTGCATCTCATCTCAACAATGTCTTTTGTTGGTGTCTTTTGGCCTTGTGAAAGCTTCTGTATTTGTGCTGGGCACTGTGTTTGCTGTGAGCTGTTGCTTATATTGCAGTACCTGGCTCTGGAATCAGCCATCGTGTTTCACTGGCAAATTGGGGCAAATACGCTTAGATGAAATACTGCACAGTTGCTTAGACAATGGTAATTTTTTTGTACAAAATTACAGCTGTACTCAGAGCACAGTACAAAAATCTTCTATGTAATTACGAAGAGAGAAATTTTACAGTTAGCTCAAAAACTTATGTTTACTCCCTCTTTCTCTTACGTACTGACTGTTTACAAACAAGTACCACTTTTTTCCTTATCCTGCCTCTTGCCTCTTAATTAAAAATTTATCATAATTCCAAATGAGCAGTTTTCTTCGTGCTATGAGTTCTAGATAATCTAGGTGGGCAGGATGAGCCTTTTGTCACCTCAATTGTGGAAATAGTTTATATTTTGAAGGTATTGTAGAACCAGCTACCTAAAACCCATTGTGTTGCACCACTTAAGCTTTCAAGGCAGTTGTGCATTAGTCAATCTGTTGCCTCTAATAAGCTTCTTTGAGTTCTAAGATATATTATTCACAGTGACAAGGCAATTTGCTCTAAAGTTGAATTTCTGGTTTATATAATAAAAGGTGCTCTTGATTGATGTAGTTGGATGGCTGTGCAATGCACATATCCAACTCTGTTGGTGGGAAATAAGAAATTGAAAGATGGAGTGGTATGCAAGAAGAGGAAAAAAATAATCCCTCTAATTTTTGGAAGAGGGCCTTGAGCGTTGAGCCAGAGGTGAGCCTGGTCTCAGGTGTAGTCTTTGTTTGTTTTGCTTACATGTTGCTTAATGAGATGAAGTAACATTTCTGTTTTCTGTTGCACAGAGTTGGCAACTAACTTGTCATTGGAGTATTGCCTCACATTTACTGAACTTTTTGATTAAGGCAGCACCAGTAAACTAGAAGACTTCTCTGACTTAAAAATGCAGATGATGCTATTGTCCACAGTAGGGAAGAAAACGATTGCTAATTTTGATATGCCGCATCTCTTAAAGAAATATAATAAATATTTTGCTTTTTTAAAGCTGTTGTCAAGTTCGGTAGTCATGCCTATGTTGTTTCTCTTCCAAAATGTTTTTAGGGCTGGTCATGTTGTAAGAGGAGAACAACAGACTTTTCTGACTTCTTAAGCATTGTGGTATGTACTCATGATTATTTACAATTTCTATACTTGTCAAGTGACAGTGATGAAGTGGTGCATGTGCTTACACGTTTTAAGTTAGCCTAATTCTGTTGAAACTGTCTTAATTCTTATATGCTCTATTTTTTTCATATAATGCTGAAGTCAAAGATAATTTTCAAGCTTTGTTAAAATTATCAAAATAGGTTTGGATAGAACTGCTTGCTAATAAAGAAGGATTGTCAGCATCTATTGCGTCTTTGCTTAACTACAGAAAGTATGCATTTTTCTTTTAACTTATATTGAAAATGAGAATATTTTCCACTTTAGTGGTAGGGTTTCCTTTGCAGCCAGTGTTAAGAGTGGGCTACAGGAGAAGATGGAGCTGAAGAAATGAGTCAAGAAGACCTGTTGCAGTTTTTGTTAATTTGTAATGCATGTGCACTACACTGCATTTATATATAAATAAAAACATATGCTTTCCTCAATAGGGCTGTACAAAGGGTTTCCATAACAGCGAGAAACCTCCTGAACCTGTTAAACCAGAAGTCAAAACTACCTCTGAGCGAAAGGAGCTAGCTGAACTGAAACCCAAATTTCAAGAGCACATAATTCAGGCACCAAAACCATTGGAAACAATTAAGAGACCAAGGTATGGTACATGGAACTTAAGGTTTTCCAAATTTGTAGTCACTTGGCCAAGTTAAAGCTTGCTTGGTTATTCAGTGTTGTACGTTTCACGAAGTGTAGAAATTCTGAAATTAACCTTAGAAGACCTTGGTTTTGGTAGAAGTGATGTTGTTGTCTTGAGCTTCAAAATACAAGAAAAGAATTCTAGTTATGACAAAGAAGTACTTGGTCTTTCAACACAAGAAGCAAAAATTGAAGTCTACAACCTCTTAGCTTAAAATGCCACTAGAAACTGTGTTAAGTGTTTTAAACAGTAATAAAAATAATTTTGGGATGCTTGTATTTAGATTCCTTAGTATCTCTGATTTATTTTTATTTTTGTAGAATATATAGGATTTCCAGTTGAAAGTCAAGACTGCCTTCTAAGTTCCTAGTCTGTTTTTTCATAAACAGTACAGATTGGCATTTACAACTGTAGTTTGTTTCTTGAAGGGAGGTTTGAAAGGAAGAACTTGTAGGAAGATTAAAAGTTACTACTTTGTCTTCTTTAAATTCTTTCTCATGAAGTAAGTTGACACTAATCCATGGATTTTTTTAGCCCAGATGAACCAATGACAAATTTGCAGCTGAAAGTGTCAGCTTCCTTGAAACAAGCTCTCGATAAACTGAAACTGTCATCAGAAAACGAAGGGAGAAAAGGTAAGGAGACAGGGAGATTAAGTAGGTATGTGATGCTAAGTGTCACAAAAATAAATGAAATGCTGATGTTGTCAATCCTGAAGTGATAGATTCTTGTAATTCTGTTCTTTTTCTTAATAATCTGAAATACCTTCCAGTCCAGGAAATGATGATTTAAGTTCAGATGTGGGTAACACAGAGACTTGATTGTCAGGACCAGTTCATTGTCGTTAGCATTATTTGAATTGTGTCTTTTCTAAGATTTTGTGGTTAGAATGGATGTAATGGGAACATCCATTTCTGAATTTGTGACTGACAGAGTTACCAAGAAATGAACTTTACTCCCTATTATTGCAGAGTATAATATAAAGCCTTCATAAATTGGTGAAATTCCTTGGAAGACTAGTCAATTCTCCCTTGTCTGTTTTTCCTCTTTCTTCTTTCCACATTTTAATTTAATTTGATTCCAGAGCTACACTGCTCCTTAGGTAACTTAATAATTTCAACCTACGCTTGTGGCTGTTTTATGCTCTTTTGTTCTTGTGCCAAGCTAATTTAGCTCTTCTTTCTCCATGGTATCCAGATTATTTCCTTGTGTGTATTTATAGACAGCAGTTGAAGCCTTTTACATTCTTAGTTTTACAAAACTGAACTAGTTGAATGATTGTTCACTTCCCCTGTGATTGTAATGATCCTCTTCATCCTTTTTTATTTACCCCACTTATAATATGTAAAGATGTAGAGCCTAGAATTTGATGCATAGGTAATACAGACTTTGGAATGTTTCTCTCTACCTCTCTGGCAGATATCACTGTCAGGCAGAAAATAGAATCTTGAAGAGGAAGGTTTTTCTAATCTCCTTGACTCATTTTAGTTGTTAATAAAAGCAAAGTGTTCCGTCGATCATGTAATTCATTTGCTATTTTCTCTAATAATCTGTTTACAGAGGAAGATAGTGATGAAATCAAGATTGGGACGGCATGTAAAAATGCAGGCTGTTCAAAAGTAAGTGGTTCAGTTGTGCTCTAAACGCAGCTGCTCAGCTATTAAGTGAGCAGTTTGGGTTTTTTGTGTGCTACAAGTTAATTTGGAAAGGGCGCAAAGTCTGTTTAGTTTAACAAATGCATATTTGATAACATGCTTTAGTATGAACAAATGTGAGTTGTTAGCAGAAAGTCGAAGATCTTTTTCCTAAACCTGTCATGAACTTCTAATTAGTAAGTTTGTCAAATCTATAGTACTGAGGTGTTTCAACTTAACATATTAAATGTAGTGTTGGTGAGAGGTGGCTTACTGATAACACTTGAGTTGCTCTTGATAATGTGTATAGATAAGGAGTATCTACAGATCTTAACAGTTAATGCTTCCGGCAAGAGGAATTAAGAACTCGGTGTTTTAACACTTCTAGTACCAAAATTAGTTATTATATTATGTAGTCATTTAAAGTGAAAGTTACAGTGACAGGCTTGTTTTGTGCAAAATGGGACAGTAAAATTTAAATAGCTATTTTACATGGAAGATTTGGCATTATCTACTGAAGCTCTGGTGAGAGGGGAACTTTGGTGGGAAGAACTGATCTTGATATTGAGTGGCTAAGTTGTATATTGTTTATTTTATTTTCTGTAAGAGAATCCATGTGTTTTAGGAATGACAAATTAAATTTATTTTCAAATAAAGTTCTTGTTTTCTCTGAATGCTCAGAGTATTTTAAAGACAAAAATCTCTATGAGGATCTGCAGTTACCTTGATGAGCATAGGTGGTGTCACCACTGATGTGTGCCATTGAACTAATATAAACTACAGCTTCTTAGCAGTGCCAGAGAACCTTCTGTGAAGGAGGGCTGAACACTTACTTTGAAAAGCTAGAACAAAACATTAAATCTAGAGCATTTACCCAAAAGCTTTGTCATACTTTGGTCATTATTTCTGGTTTTTGTTGTGTTTTATTTTATTCCTTGCTCCAAATCCTGTAGCAGTAATACTCTTTAAATGCTTTGTCCCACCAGACATACGAAGGACCGCACAGCACAGAAGAAGTATGTATATACCATTCTGGTGTACCTATTTTCCATGAAGGGTTAGTATTCAGCTAACTTCCATTTTTGTACCTGTGTTCTGTGAAGGGTTAGTATTCCATTAACTTCAGGTTTTGTTAACTAGTCTGTTGTGTATTCCTGCTTTCTTTGTAGATGTTGCCTTGATTTATTCTCTCTTCCCTCTTCTGTCAAAAATGACAATGCTTGAAAAGAGTATATGGAAGTAACAGTAATACTGCATAAAGGAAAGATCTTAAATGTTCACTGTAAATAGTGTCCTAAATATTGTTTGTTAATTACTTTGCAAACTTTCAAGGATGAAGTACTGGAGCTGTTGTAAAAGAAAAACTTCTGACTTCAATACATTTTTAGCTCAAGAAGGCTGCACGAGAGGAACACACGTATGGACTAAAAAGGATGCAGTAAGTAGCATTAAGATTGCATTCTGTAGCTGGCTATTCTGAATTTTGAATACTGAAACATAGTTTGTAGCTTGATTGAGTTATTATTGTAGCTGAGCTATCACAGATCGTCATCTTTGACATAACATGGAGAATACATAATGTGCACAGCAGGAAAACTGAGAAATAGAGTGTAAAGTAGTCTGTGGTACAGGAGTACTTGATTCTTTTAAGAATTTTGTATTTGGTCACACAATACAGGTGAACAAAAAGTTCTTGTTATGAATGTGTTGTCTGTTGCTGAGGCAAAAAGGGTTTGACACTGCAAACATCAGGAATGTTTAACAAAAGAGAATAAAGGTAGGTTATAAGAAGTGTAGTTTCATTACTTCATTCCAAAGTAATTACTTCATAAATCCTTTACTTCTTTTAAATCTTATAATTGCTGCTTACTTTGAATATTTTTATTTTTGTTCAAGAATTATTTGCAAGTGCAGAAAGTAGGGATTAAAAAAAAAGTTGAAGTGGTGAGTCTAAAGCAGGAGAGTGTAGAAAAACACTAAAGAATTTATCCAGATTTAAAGAAACCGTGAGTAAATTAATTGTATGTGTATTGAGATAATCAGCTTCTATCCAGCAAGGGGTTTTTTAACCTTAGCTTTTTGCTTTTATTTTGAGGGGTTTTTTCACGGTTTACTTACTTTTTCTGGATCAGAGAACAGAGAGTAATCCTTTTGTTTGCATAACTATGAAACATTCTTGGAGTCATGGCATTCTTTCTCTGTGTTCAGTTCCCTTTTTATAGCCTGCTGGCTAACTGTAGTCTTGGAAAGGAAGTTGATCCACCAAGTAACATTTTTTGTTGTAGTTTGTTTGAGGGAGATACTGAAATTCTTAGTAAAAAGAATTGCCAGTGGAGTCTCGAGTCTTCTGTAAGATGATATACAGTCCTTTATTAGCTATGCTAATTAGCTATTAAAAAAGTCCTTTTATGCTGTTAATCCTGTAAAAAATATTTAAATGTAATTCTGAGTCTTTTTTTCTCTGTACTTTTTTTCTTATATAGGGTACTAAAGTAGTTCCATGCAGGCATGATTGGCACCAGACTGGAGGAGAAGTGACTGTTTCTGTATATGCTAAAAACTCTGTCCCTGATCTGAGCTACGTAGAAGCTAATAGCACAATGGTGAGCCTCTACCTTAAGTTCAGCAACTTTAACCTAGGAAAATTGCTTTTTATTTACAAGGCAGAGATAGCACAAGACTCTTTTTTGAGTAACTGCTTTTTGTTGGCGCTTGTGTTTGTTCAAGTATGTATAGCTTTTTTCTCCCTTCTGTTTGGACATCTGCACTTAAATGTGTCTAGTTTTTTTAAAGCTGCAATGAAGTATGCAAAAATAAAATCTTTGATTTGACTTCCATAATTAAAACTCAAGCATAATGGGTTTGCATCACCTTATGTATAAATAATTATAGAGTCATCATTTACTTGTCTTTGGCTTAATGTAATTTGATACCATTCTTCATTGTATGCTGTTTCACAGCTACTAATATTAAACAGGTGTTAAAATGCCTCTCTGATTGCTTTATCTAAAATGATAAGATACCATTGGTCACTGTTGATTGCAACTGTATCATAATCTATTAAAATAGATACTCATCTCTATTTCTGAGGGACAGTTTTATCACTTTCATCGTTGTAGGATCCGAGTCCTAAAATAGTATATTCTGTTTAAACATGCTCAGGGTGTCAGATGTTTTATTAACATGATAAATTTTTCTCTTTATTTTTTGTTTCTTTTTTTTTCCTGTTAAGGTAAATATCCATATTGTATTTGAAGGAGAAAAGGAGTTTCATCGTAGTGTGAAGTTATGGGGAGTAAGTATAAAAATATTTTTTCTATTAATCAAAAACAAACAAAAAATCTAACAAAATGCACGAGAAGGAAACCGAAGCATAAGACATTAGCTTCTTCTCTTTCAAAGTGGTGTGGTTTTCCTCATTACTCTGTTTTTTGAAAGAATTTGTGTTGCATGACATTGAGTAATTACATTTAAATCTGAATAAAATTACCCTGGCGATCCAGTGTGACATCAGAATGGGCACTGCTTTGTACAGAAGGTGGCCTTCCAAGGTCCTTTCTGATCCCAGCACCATGGTAGTGGTATTGCAGAAAACCCTTGGTTGTGCATGTTAGCCAATGTATGTTAGATATGCATCGGCATATGTTTATGCTGTAAGCATTCCATAGCTTGGGAATGGGAAACAGTCTTGATTTTTCAAGGTACTAGAGGGTTCTTCATCTACCTAAACTTCTACTGAAATTTAGTGATGAGGTGCTCCCTAACTTAAATCCCCAGTGTCTATCAGTCTGTTAAAGAGTGAAATGCCTTTACTGTTCTAGGTGATTGATGTAAAGAGGAGTTACGTGAACATGACCGCTACAAAGATTGAGCTCACTATGAGAAAAGCAGAGCCCCTGCTATGGGCAAGTCTGGAGTTACCAGTATCCAACACACAACCAAAACAGGAGAGTTCGGATCAATAGCGATTCCAAGAGATGAGTTATATCCCATGATGAAGTGGTGACTTGCTACTGTAATCAAATATTTAACTTTTATATAGATTTCTTTTTTTTTTTTAATGCTAGTTCATCTGTTCCCTTCTAGAAAGAAATTTGACGCACAGTAAATGGGGGTGTAAACTTGAAAGGGTAACAGTTATTTCTGCTCTTGCTCCCATGGGTGTGTTTATGCTAGATGTGATGTCTCCATGGGAATTTAGAGTAAAATAGCTATTGCCCTTTGCTTGCAGCCTTCCCTTCCATGCACTGACTATCCCAGTAGATGTGCTCTCTGTTCACAGTGAGTGTCTTTTTCAGCTGTTCTGTTTAGACTGGATGCATTTGGTAGCCTGTGTTAAATTCAACACTGTTAGGAAGCTTACAGTAATTCAGATACAAAAATCTGAGATTGAACTGATTGGCATGTAATTCTACGTCTAGAGAAAAAGGTTACATAAACAGGAAGGTGTACACTTGTTGACTTTCGTGTTCTGAAACGAAGATTTCTTTCAGTACCTGTTGGCTTATGTAGGAATGAAATGAACGGTGTTATTCCAAGGATTTCAGTACTTGCTGACTCCTGCTGTCTTTCATGTATCAAAGCAGATCAGGTTAAAATTTTAAAAAAGGTGACAAGAAGGGATTTTTTTTTACTCTTTTACATCTGCTATTTCAGTAGTTAAATATAAAAGCAAATGGACAGTGAAATGGCTGTATAACTTAGCATTTCAGTTGTGGAAAGTATGCAAACAGCAAACCATTGTAAAATTACCAAAGTGCTGTATATATTTGGCAGCCTTTAGAATGTATAGTCTGTCCTATTTTACAACATTGAAAATCTCAAGACTCTTCTCAAAGTAGATGGATATGTGTAGTAGGAGAAGCCAGGACACACTGTGGATGTCTTGGTAAAACAATTTCCATATAGGTATGTGTATCTCTTGACTCTGAGGATGGTCATCTAAGAACTGCAGTTATATACAGGGCAAAACTTAGGCAAAACTTTACAATCTCTGTCTCATATTGTAATTGTACCTTTGACTCAAAATACTTTAAAAGAATACTGTATCTTTTGAGCAGACTGTAATTAAAAATCAAGACCTTAGTTTTGTTTTCAGTTCATCAGTAAATGTGTGTGGCTGAAAACAGGATAGCTGTAAAGATGCATTTTTTTTTTTTTTTTATCCAGGCAGCAACACACACAGTAACATTACTTTCTATTTCTGGTTGGAATAGTTTCTTAAATTTGGCTTGCAGCTGAAATAAAAATGTTTTCCTATTAAAGTAATAAAAAATGCACACCATTTATTGTGACTAGTCCTGTATACGTAAACAAGAGGGTTTGTGGATTGTTAAATGCATGGATGCTCATCTGTCAGCCTTGGCAGACCTGGAATAGTGTCAGGAGAAACACAGGGTGTAGTAAAGGCATTCTGAAGTGAAATACAGATTTCTGAGAATCTCGCTGTTTTCCAATAGGTATGATTTGACTCAGATTTCTGTCTCTAACAGTACTTGAAATCCTACTTCATACTTAAGTAGTAGGAAATACATTACCAAAGTAAACCATCCCTGAACACCAAGAAGGTAACACTGGTGATACAAATACATATTTATATGTGCACATGCATAAAATTGTTTTGCTGCTTCTCTACCTTAATTTCAAGATCCTTTGTCTTCAGCTACTTAGTTTGAGCATGGTTGTATGTTCCTTTGGGCCCTTTTAAAAAATTTCAACTGTAAGTTCTGCTGTATAGATTCTGTTAATCTCTAATAATGCCTTTTTTTCCTCTTTTTTTTTAAATCTGAAAATGTCAGGTACTGTAAAGTGATAGGGTACAAGCTTATAAAATACGCGCCTGCCAGGTGGTGCTCTGAAAATTGAACAGATGTTCCTTGATGTGTTCTGAACCAACAAGTGGAGTACTTATTAGTTAGTGTGGCACATCAGTGGATGAAAAATTCTAGATAACTGTAGCTACTAGCATGCCATCTGTGTTGGTGGGTGCAGAACTCTGAACTTGGACAGCAAAATTAGTAGTGCTTAAATGCCAGGTTAAAGTTCTTGTTTAACAAGCAAGTTCAAATGTGTCTATCCATATGGATATATAAATATCCTAAATATGTTAAAAAAATCTGGAAAACATACTTTCTCTTAATTTGCATCCTCATGTGCATTAGGTTTATGTAATGTAAAACCTGTTTTAAAGAACTACATGGGAAATGGAATTCCTTGGGAAAACAATTTCTGTTTTTCAGGAAGTCATATTCTGCCTTAGTGCACTAACAAATGGAGAGAAATGTGGATGAATGGGCCGTCTCATGTGAAAGCTGCAGGCTTTGGGATCCTGTAACTACTTGTTACACTCTTCCAAACTGTTCTGCTGGTAGCTTAGTCACCTTGGCCATAAGTGGGAGAAAGCTCCTGTCAACACAGTTCCCAGTTTTGCATTTGCTTTTTTTTATTCCTCCTGTTCTTCTCCCGTTGTTCATACTTTCAGAACAAAGCTAAAGATACTTCAGGTGTTCTATAATGACTCCCCTAATCAGTGGCAAAACAACCACTTTTAAAGCTTACCTGTTTAAAAAAGCAAGCAAACAAATTAAAGAACCCATGGAGACCCCACCAGCTTTGGTCAGGGAGGAAGTTATAGATTGTACAATAACAGCATAGTTTCTGTGGCCTGGGATGCTTTTCAAAACAAAAGTATAACCCTTCAGATGGCCTTGACTGCCATAAGCTGTCTGTTTAACTGCAGCAATTCTTAGCAGTTTTTTATAACCATATGTCTGCATCTATCCTGAAGCACCAAGAGCTGTATCACTTACTGAATTTGTGTGTTTTGAGCAGTTGCTCACAACAGGCTTCAACACACCAAGGGTGGTTCTTGTTGTTTCATGCAATGACATCTTGACATGCATGGTGGTAGCAAACACTTTGATGGAATATTGGCTTGGCTGTAACTTTTTAGTAAGTATGGAGAGAAGGTAGGCCAACTGTGGTGTACTAAATCAGTCATGGTGGCTACTTTCCCAAAAGCAAGATTTGTCAAGGAAGCAAAGTGATATTTGATCACAGGCATTCACCTGTCTAATAATATGACACTGTATTGCTAACCAGTGTGAGCAGGAGTATTCAGTGTTGAATTCATCCTTCATGCTCTCAGATCTTGTGCTGTACTTATCAAAATAAGTTGATACAGTCTGGCTGTATTTTTATAAATAAGTGTTTAAGAGCTGTAGTATGTTTCGGTATGGGTTTATGTGTTACACATGTAGACAAGCATGTCACATGAGTCAGAGCTGACTGTCCAGGTGCATATAAAACTTCACCTTCATGATCCCTTTATAATACAAAAAATTGCATGGGTATACAAATTTTTGACAGAAATCTTAATATTTTCCCTCATGTATAAGCCCATTTTCCTATCTAACAGATGTCACACCTAACATTACATCTCAGTGATAGAGGATGAGAGGAAATGGCCTGAAGTTGTACCAGCGGAGGTTTAGATTTTTAGGAAAAACAGTTTTTATGGAAAGGGTTGTCAGACATTAGAACAAGCTGCCCAGGGAAGCAGTGCAGTCACCATGCCTGGAGGTGTTTTAAAAAAACATGGGCATGGCACTTAAGGACATGGGTTAATGGTGAACAAGGTGGTGGTGCTGCCTTGGTGGTTGGTGATCTTAGAGGTTTTTCCAATCTTAACACTTCTGTGATCTTGTATCTGTAAGAACATTTCTTGGAGGAATTGGAATTTATGTGAAATGTTAATACATTGCTAAGCACAGGGCTGATCAGCTAGTTTGACTCTTAGGTGCTGATACAACTTGACAGAAAAATCTTCCATTGGATGGTATTCTGGATTGTGTACATTATCAAGTCACCATTTCAGTAGTTTAGGAATTAGTTTTACTAGGAATTTTGCCTTGGGAAAGAAAAATACCTATTCTACATAATGATGCATTTTTGGCTTGCATTCTTTAAACATGGCATGAATATTGATTAAATACTGTATCTGTTAATGATTGGTCTTTCCCAATTTGCTACTAAATTTGTTTTTACTTCTGTTCAGGAAGGAGATCCTTTTTAAAGTAATGAGTTATGTATCTGGAACATGGTTTAAGGGTGGTAATAATTTTGCCATTATAAGAGTCTTGAATTACAGTTGAAGAGGCGATGACTTTTCGCATGGCTGTTTGATTCTGCACATTCACAAAACTTACACGCAGAAATTAATCTCGTGTCTTTATGCTCTAGTTTTTTTCTAAATGTATCCAATAAAATTCTTATTACATGCTGGTTGCATTTGGGGTTTGTGTTTGACTCCTTTTGTTATGGGTGTGAACTTCCCTGTTAGTTTGCAGCATGGTTGTTGAAGTAAAATGTAAGTGGACATTTTCCACATGTAAGTCTATGTAGGAGTGAAACTGCATCGCCAAGGGGTTTTTCCCACCTGTTGTTCCTTTCTTTGCTTGTTGCTTTCTAAAGCTAGAGCCTAGTCAGGATATGAGTTTTGCAGAAATCTGAGTATGGTTACTGAGATGGGGGCCTGTCTCATTCACGGAAATAGTTCAGTCCAAGACTTTTGGGCTGTCACAAACTTAAAGGAACGGAAGTGGAATAATTCCAGATACACTGGCTGTTTCTAAAGTTGCTGAGGGTACTGTTGCTTTGATTTTTTCCTGGTTTCTTAGAAGAAGAAGATAAGTTTCCAAAACCTCTGGCATTCACTCAGTGTAGAAAAGGGTTCACCTCTTGAAGCCTGATATCTTCTATGGTAATAAATACTTGGGCTTTTCCCAAAGTTTGTGTAGATCTTTTGACGAGAGGGTAACCAAAGTATTGTCACAGACATTACAAACCAATCCACAGTCAAATGAGTGTTAAGCAAAAAATGAAGCATCCTTTTGACTAAAATATTTTTGTTACCTGCTAGAAACAAGTATTTGAAGAATTAGTTCCTAGTTAAATTTTAAAGCTGCATTGCAATAAAATTCATTTAAAGCTACCTAGAGGCAGATCTTTTACATTTCAATGATCTATGAAATATTTTTAGTCCAGAAACCTTGTTCTCTGAAATGTGATTTAAACCTATGATAAATAGTGATACTGCAGTATTATTGCTGAAATCCATGATTGGGAAAAAACTAACATAATATACTTCTAGCCTAAAATGCTTAACCTAATTTGTTCCTCCTTAATTGGAAATCAGGCTTGTGTATAACAAGGCAGAGTTGATGCAGTGTGCTTCTATACCCCAAGGGACTTAATTTAGGGGTTTTTTTAAGGGAATGCATTGTAATCAGGTTATATCATTATGTACATAAACAACCCAAATTTTAAACGTTCTGCTCATAGTGAAAGCAGTTAACATTTGGAGTGTCAACTCATGTTCAAAACCTACAGTAAAGAGGTAGTTTAAGTTCTTTAACTGCAGCTTTGTGAACTGGAAGCTTATTGGCTCTTCTGTTACCAGAGTTTTACTTTACTGGATAACTTAAGTGGGATGCTTGTGCTTTCCGTGAGCAATTAACTGCTGTAAAGAAGAGAAGGTTGGTAAGATCAATGGAGGATAGTTAAATGTAGTTGAAAATAAGCTTTTAGGAAAAAGATAGTCACATGTTTGTTGTTGAAAAATAATTCAGAGAAGATGTGCTAAGGATGATGCAAATGAAAACTCCTAACAGCTGAACTTAACAGCGTTTTATACTTTTTCTCATGTAAGGAGAAAAGCCCCCTTTGTAAGGACTCATCTCCTTGCTGTGTGAGCACAGTGGCACTGGTTAGTGCTTGTTTCGTTCAACAACAAGCTCAAGATGTGCATTTATAATTAAACAGCTGTATTGACTCACATTGCCTGAAGACTTGGGTACGGTTGGGACTTGTACAGTGAAAAGTGGCCAAAAGTTCAGTGTTGTTTAGTGGTAATACCCAAACGCTGAGCACATAATTCTTAAGCTAAACCATGTGTAATTTTAATGAGTTTTTGCTTTTCAAAATTGTGTTATATAATGCACATATGTTTTACCTTAAACTGCCCCATAAGGGTATTTCAGTAAGCATAACTATTCAGGAGTGTATTGCAACCTGTGGCATTGTACATCCTCCCTTTTCCTCCTTGCATTGCAGGTGTTCTTCACTGAAGTTTGAAGTATAGTTTTGTGCAGACTGAGCAGGAGCTGTTAGAGAGCTGATAGATTTTGCTAGAGGTTCTCCATATTCTGGTAATTGTGATTTAGTACAAAACAGTGTAATGCTGCCTGAGAGGCAAGTGCCAAGTCCTGCAATCGCACTCTGAATCCTCTATAAATATCTGGTCCTCAGGCAGGTTATCTTTTATCAGACTGCAGATGACAAGAATGGTGTTTGCAAAACCAAAATCCTGTCTGGCTGAATTGGGTGAGCAGAGGTGGTTTGAAAATACAGAAAGAACAGCTGGGCTAATTTCATCCAGGTTTTCTCAGGTTTACCAGGACTGGACACTTTAAGTGTGCATATGACTATGGATAAATAGCTGTGCTTAATGATTTTTCTTCAGAAAACTTGGGACCCTCCCCCATGTAGTACCCAGATGCCGATCTCTGCTGACAGTCCAATGAACACAGGATTCCTGTGGCTGGTAGTGTGGCAGAAGCTTCATTCTTGCTCTGCAGGGTCCCAGAACCTGCCAGGCTTGCTTTGTCTGATCTTCTTTTAACCTGTCTGCTGCTTTGTTCTGGCTTGTTTGGCTGTTAAAACTTTTCCCATGTCCAGGTGGCTCTTGTCTTACTTGGTTTACCTTGTTACTCATTCTGTAGTTGCTTGTTATAGACATATTTTTTTACATAACTACTAAAACTAAAGCAGGTTTACTGTGTAAAGCAATGTACTGCTGGCTCTAGTGTCCTATTGCAGAGGGGTACGTGCAGGGGCCTTGAAAACTGAGGCATGGGATGTGGTGTAGAGGACTGCTGATATGGGATGATTGGAGAAGGGGCATTGCTGGATAACAGAGATCGCAGGAAGAGAAACAGTCATAAATATTATAACTGCTTTTCCATTGAAAGGTTTGTACTATCATTTCTTCTTTAATAGCAGAGACTAATCATTCTTCAATCACACAGTTAAGATTTTGAGCATTCCAACAATGAACCTGTCTTTAGTTACAAAGTGTATTTTTTTCTGCTTGTAATAAGACTGTCAGGATGTTTATGTGTGACTCTTCTGCCAGGGCAGTGGACACACTATCACTGCTGTCTGTACCCACACTCCTGTAAGGGTAGTGTCAGGATAATATGGTGTGTGCTGCAGACTGAAGAGAGTTAGTGCAGGCAGGTGGTGTCCAGGCATGCAGGCTCTGGTGGAGAGTATGGAAATATGGCTTAGGAGACAGAGCTGAGAAAACAAAAGCAATGCTTCAGTAGGGGGGTGGTGGTTGCAGAAATATCTGAAAGGATGAGTGACATCAGATCTAAATCTTCTAGTGCTCAGTGTTCACAGCTGGCCATGTTTCCTCTGCCTGGACTCCTGCTTCGTATGGGTTACATAAGAGTGTGTTGTCACAACCGTCATTGTGTCCAGCAACTGTGACTTGGGTTTCCTTCTAAGAGTACAGCCAAGTTTGGAAGTAGTGTGGATGGCAGCATCAGGAACATGTCAGCTGCACTGTCAGCAGGCTAGCAAAGCACATCTGGGGAAGGTGCCATGTAAACTTAGCAAGTCTATTCTTATCCGATACCCTGCTGCGAAATATTTTTCTATTATTGCCTCTCCTGTTCTTTCCCTTAATGAAAGGTTGGAACATGTTTGGAGTTTAATTGAACCAGGTCTGGCCCCTCCTGCATGAGGTGCCTAACAAAGCACTCTTACTCGTCCTCCTAGATTCCTTGAGCCCCCCGAGCTGAAGAAGATGTTTAAGGATGCAGCATCCATCAGGAGAAGCACTGCTGATGCTGACAGAGGCATCCTTGACCTTATAGATTGTAACTGGGACAAGTCTCAGTAGTGTAATGGGAACAATCTTTTACCTTTACAAAGACTGCTTGCTAAATTCAGCTCCTGCTGGTTTCTCTAATGACACTTTATATGAGCAGGTGCTATTCTTTGAGGAACAGAACACTTTGGTTCTGCTCTGATCAGCAGAAACAAGATTTCTGTATTTCATTTAATTAGTGTTATCTTCCCTACTCTGCCATAGGGAAGTTCCTGATGTTCACCATCAGTCAGCTTTTTCAGTAGCACTGTTAACTGTATACTGAAATCCTATGAATAAAACTAGGGGAATTTAGAGAGGAAGAAACAGGTCATGCATGTCCAATTTCTACCAGCTGCAGAGAGAGATCCCCAGATGAGTCTGTCGAGTGTCACCTGGAGATTCCAGCACCTAGGCTTACAGATTTCTTTACAAAGTCAAGGCAAAGGTATTTCAACCATAAGAGAATCTCAATCATCAGATCAAAGGTTTGGGTTGAAAGCGATCTTTAAAGGCTATCCAGTCCAATCCTATTGCCATCTTCAGCGAGATCAGGTTATTCAGAGCTCTGATCCTGAATGTTTCCAGGGATGGAGTGTCTACCATCAATCTGGGCAACTGGTTCTGGTGTTTCCTCGCCTGCATTGTAAAAATCCTACTTGTATCTAATCTAAATTGACTCTTCTCCAGTTTAAAACTATTACCTCATGTGCTAATGCAATAGGTCCTGATAAAAAGTTTGTTTCCAAGCTGAAATAAACTTTCAGGCACTGTCCCTTTGGAACTGATTTTCTAAAGAGGCAATTGACAACCCGGATATCCAAGTGATACTTGATCCATCCAAGTTTTAATTTTGCCAGATTGTTTCACAGCTCCAGTCTACTAGGATGAAGGGTCAGTTTCTCCCCTTTGTAGGATTCACTGATTGTTTCAGCCAGGCTGAGTGAAGTAACTGGGCAACTGGAGTTGGGGAAGGACAATGTTACCCATCTGTAAAGATTATGAAAAATTCCCTTCCCATACTTTAAAATTATGGGAAGGCAGAGCTGCACTTTGCACTGGGGGAGAGCAATGGAGTCTTGTTTGCTTGTCTATAAAACTTAAGATTCTACTCATCGAGGAAGGAAAGACAATTGGAGATCTGAGTAACTGATCCTTAAAATACCAAGAATAGGAGATTTTGTGGAATTTAGTTAGTATAAGCAATTTATAAGTGGTTTGGTTTCCTTATTTTAAGGGTTTGGATATCACTCTGCCTCAGTAGAACTTTATAGACAGGAATGGAAATAGATTTAATATATTTTGTGTACTTCTCAGGATGTAGCTGGTCATGATGAATCTCACATTCACACAGTTATCAATTAAGTTGACAAGAGGAACAAAGCAATCAATGCCAGCTGTGCATTCAGCCTGCTGTGCGCTGTAATTTATTCTTACAGTTTCAAACTCCACAGGGAAGCAAGGAGAGACTGTGTGCTCTTTTGCAGCAGCAAGGTAATAGTACAGAACCTCAAAGGCTAGCTACCACTGAAAGAGTTATGTTTACTGGTGAAACATTTGTTCACTGGTTTATACAGTTCCGTAAATGAAGGAAGAAGAAAGTTTCAACAAGTATTTTCTTACAATGTGGAAGCTCTTTGTTTGCCTTGTACTCTGATGATCCTTCAGCAGCAAGCACTGGCAGATCCAAAGTTGGCTGCTGCTCGTGAGGAAGAGGCACTCATGGCTTTTTTCCACCATCTAGATATCCTAACCCTCTCTTGGGGGCACATTCAGTACTGCCCATTGCAGTTAATGTAAAGTTATGATGGAGCAGGAAGGGCGCACGATTCAGAGAAAGGGAAGAAAAACCCAGTGCAGTTATGTACCAGTCACATCTTTGCAAGATATTCTTAAGAAGTAAGTTCAGCTACAGATGAGATGAAAACTGTGAGTGTCCGCAGTTAGGTAAAAGTAAAGAGAACAACAAAAATGTATCCACTGTTCATAGGATCATAGAATGGTTTAGGTTAGAAGGGACCCTAAAGGTCCTCTAGTTCCATGAGACCTCGGGTTGCTCAGAGCTCCTTCCAGCCTGGTCTTGAACACCTCCAGGGATGGGGCGTCCACACCTTCTTTAAGCAACCTGTCCCAGTGTCTCATCACCCTCACAGTAAAGAATTTCTTACACTCTAAACCCACCTTCTTCCAGTTCAAAGCCATCCCCCCTTGTCCTATCACTACATTCCCCTGTCAATAATCCCTCTTGAGCCTTCTTTAGCTACTCGAAGGCTGTAAATAATGTCTTTCCAGAGCCTGCCCTTTCCTAGACTGAACAACTGCGGCCATCTCAGTCTTGTGCTCATGAGAGAGATACTCCAGCCCTTTGATCATCTTCATTGCCTCCTCTGGACTTGCTCCAATAGGCCCACATGGCTTTTAGTTTGGGCCTCAGGGCTGGAAGCAGCACTCCAGGTGGAGCCTTGCCAGAGCACAGGGAAAGAATCACCTGTTCTGTGCCCCAGCATCAGCTACTCCTGTCTCTTATGTGTGTGCTAGCAAGGTCAGTTTTACACTCCATTTCCCAACAGAAGGGGTAAAGCATGGACTGTGGAAGTGTAATTTCCTCTTCATGTGCCTAAGGTTTGATCTGCGAAAAGCAATTGAGCAGTGAGTGTGAGAAAAGCATCCACAAGCACACAATCCTTCATCTTTCATGGAGGTGTACTGGAGGCAATGCCAGTGAAAGCCTCTCTTCTTGGTGGCATATATCCCCCAAAACAACTTCCCACAAGTTATTTCTGGTTCCCGTTTTTGAATTCAAGGCATCTGAGATGAGAACAACAACCCTGTCCTGCTTTTCTAATTCTCTCCTTTTTAGGGCCACATCTGTTCTCTTCCCCATAAAACTAAGATTTTATTCCTACAACATGGTGCAATTTATGGTGGTGAGAAAAAGTGTAGTATATTTTACATAAGAGATGAAATTGGCTAACATCAGTTTCCACAAGCTGGAATGTGATTCAGTATAATTCTAGCAATTTTATTAGTTTTAAAGCATGTAGATGAGAATTACACCTAAAGGGCAAATGAAGCAAGAAATTTTAATTTTTTTTTCTTTTTATACACACTAAACAGTTTTGTACAACTGGTCTTCTCAAGCATTTCAGTTCCTCTTTGAATGTAAAATTCAAAGCTTGAGATAATTCTGTCTTCAAGTAAGACCTGAAAGAGGTCTTACTTGAAGACAGAATTATCTCAAGCTCCATGCTAATAGTAAGTTGTCCTCCAGCTCCTTCAGATGAAAAAATATGAAAGAGATTGCCTGGGAGAAAATAGGAACAAAAGCTGCCATGGGTTCAGAACTAGAGAAAGTGCCAAAAAGAGCAGGAAGAGATTTGGACTTTTCCAAAGGAGGGAGATGCATAGAGACTTTCAGAGGGATGGATGTGCACTTCACTGAAAGCATGCTTTTGGATTTCTGCACATAAGCAGCTGTTTTCCTTGATTATCAAGAATGGCCAGTACTGCTTTGGCAACCAGTAGGAGAGTCACTTATTTATTTTTTCAAGGAAAAAAAGCAAATCAGTGTGAAGAGCATTCACCAGTCCTGCAGAGTAGATTCTGAAATGCAGAGATGTCTTTGGTGTCTTCTATTATAAAAGTAAGTATCAGAACAAGAAAAATGTATAGGCTGAGTATTGCATTTTTTCCATCAAAATGTGTGCTGTTGATCACTGCTGTGGACAAAACTTGCAGGTAGCTTGGCAAATAATTGTTTTCATAACTATACATCTAAAACATTGGGTCCTCAAAGCTGGTAGATCTCTCAGAAAATTCTAATCAGAAACTGATTGTTCCTGCTTCCCCCCCCCCCCATCCCACTTCTCCCCACACCCAAATTTGCTTCCACCCAGCGTTGTTCATGAAGCTACAGTTCTGTCAGTAGCAGAGATGCAGCAACTCCTAGCTCAGGAGTTCTCTGACACACAGAGCTTTGCTCACCTGCCATGTGGTTTGGGAGGCTGGAGACTCAGGCAGGGCAGGCAGTCGGGGACACTGGGACACTGCAGCAGCCTGACAGCTCTGTGTGCCACACTCTGCTGTGGGAATTTTCAAAGCCTTCATCTTATGCTACTTCCTTCAGTGTGTCTGCTGCTGCCTGCACAGTGAAGGCTGCAATGGAAATCTGCCTCTTCACTTCTTCCCAGGCTTCACGTTGATCAGCTTTGCTTTCAATATCAAACATGGCATCATAGATTCCTGGGAAGGATTCTCCTGCATATTTGTTGTGGCTGCTTGGAGCAAAGATAACATGTCTGTGGGAAAAGAAGAAAAAGGCAATTATCCTGAATAAAAGAAACTACTAATGGAGTGTGTGTTCATTGTATGTGTACTATATAAAAAGCTGTGAATCCCAGGAAGATCAGAACTCACTAAACACACAGGAAATTGGTCTTTAAAGGACAGGAACAGTTCCAAGTTTAAAATGTGTTGGAAAGGGCACAGATTTAGGTCAGGTGATCTTCTCCTCGGGAAGAGATGACGCATTTGTCCAATTAGGAACAAAACCATGTTACGCTTTTTGAAAATGGGAGCTCAGCAAACCTAAGTAATTTGCCAGTCGAGCACAGGGAATAAAACTAGTTATACGTGTGTTATGAGAAATGGAGTAGAAACCTCAAAAACAGCTAAGTAGCTGCATGATGGTCAGCAGATTACTTACCTGGGAAAGGGATTTAAAAGGAGGGAGAAAAAAAATCTGTGGGCAAATTCTTGAGGAAAGCATGAATTATTGAGAAAAGAAGTGATCATAATGGATAAGAACTGCACAAAATATCAATCTTATTTTTTGGTATAGTTTTTTTCACTAAATAATAGCTGTAAATAATTTAATTGTAGATCTGCAATTAAATTTATTTTAACTATGAAGTATCAAAGCACATTTACATGATGTGAAAAAGTCCTCCCAAATGAAAAGAAACATTAAAATTACATTAATAAATGCAATCAAGTAAGAACTAATAATTAAAAAAAAAAAAACCATACAGCTCCAAATGATACCCAACACCCAACAGAAAATTTCTAGAAAGAAATTGCTTCATTCTTCTCAAATGACAGTTTATCCTAGGAGGATGGAAATGTGATTCCAGTTCTACCTGCTTAAAGACTTCTGGCGTGGCATGAAATCCATCCATCAGTGAGTCAGACATATCCAGTTGTTAGGAAAAGGGGGATACTGAAAGCAAAGTGAGGTACTTACACCCCTGACACTGAAAGCTGGCATCTTGTAGTTATTCCTAATAAAACCACTGGGCTTCTAGAAAGGATATAGTAGTTATTGGTTTAACCTTTTGGGGCACCTATAGAAGCAGCCAAAACTGGGACAGATGGGGCTCTGCAGCACAGCTCACAAGCCTTTATCCTGTGCTGAAGGGTGCCTCCCTCCCTCTCCAAACTCTCCTTTCTTGGCCTCTTGCTCCAACTGACCCTCATTACACATCTGTTCTCATTTACTCTACCCTCTTTTCACTTTTTTTTTTTCAATACAGTTCATTCATTCTTCAGTCAATCCTCACTTTGCAGACGATCACAAGAGCAAGTTGTAACAGCAGTAGTACTGCACATCTACAAGTAAAAGTCAGAGTGCAATGCTGTGGCTGTGGTGGTTTAACCACAGCTGATAAATAGATCCAAAAGAGACGAATTTGGCTCCCCAAGACTGATGTAGCCAAGGAGTTCTCCTTAAGGATTATAAACAAAGCCCTCTACTCACTGAATTGTACTTAAAGTGTTGAACTGTAATTGCTGTGAGACCCATACAGCAATTCAACTGACCGGTCAGCTGCAAAAATAGGGTGCCTTAGACAGCAGGTCAAGAAACATTCAGCCTCACCTGTAAAACTTCCTTCCTGGCAAGCCCAGAGGATCAGTGAAAGCTCTTTCTACCAACATTAGCTGATCATTCATGATGCGCACTGCAACTGAACTGCAGGAGAGGGAGACAGGGAAACATCACACAGCAGGGAAACGTGACCTCCCAGTTCCATTTAAAACCCTTTTCTTCTCTTTTTTTTGACAGAAAAATAAAAAAAGAGACAAGTGTAGTCTACAGTTTACAGAAAAGGGTGAGGTTTTGCAAAATGGCAATTCTGAATCCATGTTGTATTAATGAATTGATATTTCTGTGTTAGAAAACAACATTTCACACTATGCAAAAATAAAATGGGAAACTTTCTGAGAGTGTCAAATACTTGCTTAGTATTAAATGGCACTGGAAAGATGGCACTTAGGAGAATGAAGACAGATTTACACAGATGAAGATAGCTAAAGTTTAGTGTCCACCCATAAGCCAAATGTCCTTAGTCCTGTTCCAATCTATACAGTAACATAGTAAGGATATGATTCAGCTGCCTAAACCCAACTGGTACCGTATGTGGCCTGCAGTCACTGCACTCAGAGGGCACAGGAGGCCTGCAAGGGGCCTTAGGCTATCAAGCATCATGTGGATATCTCAGATATTCTCAATCATCATCCTCTGTCTTTGAAGTGTGCTGAAAGTAAAAATTCTGGCATCACCTACAACACTCAAGTGTAGTCTAAACAGATCTCAGTCCAACTCTTCCTTTCATTGCTACCTGCCTTTCCACATATTACAGTAAGTTTAATGACAACCTGATACTAGTGATAAGCTCTACAGCTCATACTATCAATCACATCAAATATTCCTGTATCTGCTAATTCATCTTAAAAGATACTGCCTGTCTCAGGGTTCAGAGCTCTATTTCTACACTCATCAGAGAGAATCCTTCTGTAATAGAAGAAATAAAGAACTGCCACTCTGGCTACCTAAGGCAAACCAGGACATAAATACATACATATATACATATACATATAAATATATATATATATAAATAAAATTCTTTTTTTTTGACTTACTCTTTCTTGTCAACTTGTTCAAATCTCCTGTGAAATTCAGAAGCAGCCTTTGAGAAGTTCACCACAGCAGAGAAAAGAGGATCTAGGAGTGGAAGGACTACATGAACAACTTCATAGTATTCATTGCCCAGTGGGAGAAGAACTACATTTGTCTTGCTGATATAATAGCATTAATTTTGTCATTTTTACATAATTGATTAGTTTCCCTAGTGTAGACTTTAAAGCACTTCACTACTAGCAAATACCTTTTGCAATGAGACCAGCAGTAAAGCAGAGTGCTTGGGAAGGCTTTCACAACCATACATCTTCCCTTTGCCTTGCAAACAAAAAACTGGCTGTCGTTGCAAGCCGAGAGCTCTGCAGTTTCCTGTTAAACAAATGCACTGCAGTGTTCAGGTATAAAAAGCCTGACTTCCATCAGAAACACCAGCTGTTCCAGAAGGCTGTGGAAGAACAGCAGGATGTTGCTGAGGAGAAAGATGTGCCATTCACAGCACAACAGGAGAGTGTGATATGTGCTCTGAGCAGTGTGAGGTGAGGCACAGAAGGCACAGCTGTTGTGGCACACAGGGACAGACACAGCAGGTTACAGCAGCCAAGTCCTGTGCTTGCTGCCCGCTGGAATTGCAGCACAGGAGGTGCCTGTGCCACATTCCCCCATGCTGTCCCCCAGCACTGCCACGCAGACCCCAGGGGATTGCCTGACTGTGTGCAGGCAGGTGGGCAGGAATGGCTGCTGCTTTTTCCTGCCCAGTACATCCAAGACATGTGGAATAACTTAGAGAACCAGCAGGCCTCCCTTTTAATGGCAGTAGCAGCTGTGATGTAGAAGGCTGTATTTAATACAGACCTGGGAAAAGTATTGATTTATGCAAGTTATCTTTGTAGATAAATCACAGGTGGATGTTATGATGCCAAATTCCGGCCTCATCAACACTCAACTCAATTAGAAAGAAAGACAGTTTAAAACTTGTAAATTTTGCCCACAAGTTTCAGAAAACTTTGGCTAAACCAGAGTATTCTCTCTTCAACTGTGCAGGAAGAGGGGACATAGGATTAGATCATCCCCTAAATCCAGTCCTCTGTTGGCAACTATTATCCCTTCACTGTTTATAGCTTTATCATCCAATTTCACGTGACAGGCTTTCTGTTCCCAGGACTGCTATTGAAAGCTGTTCCTCAGACTCATTTGCTCTCCTATTTCTAGCAAACTTATTTATTCATCACAAGCCTACACTTGCTTCATTTTTGTCTTGTTGCTGTTGTTTAGGTGGTGCAATTGGAGGCACAGATTTTATGCATGCAAGCTGTTTACAGACTGCAGCTCAGAGGGACATGTCACCTTGTGAGGGTGAGAATTCACACTTGTCCACAACCCTGTGGCAAGAGCTCTAAGTTTGCCAGGGGCAGAGTCCTGCCCTGCTGACATCATGGCCTTATCACAACAACAGATTATATTTCAGAAGCACTAGGAAGGGATTTAAGAGAGAAAAAAAAAAAGACCATCTGAATAATAATGTAAGAAACTTTGTGTTCATGTTCACTAGCTCTTCAGCGTTGTCAATGTTGGTTATTTTAGAAAACATCACATTTCTTTTTTCCCCACTTGAAAACATTATTTCCTGATAGCATATGACTACATGCCCAATTTTATAAAAAAAAAAAAAAACATTCCAGCCTTCATTGTTGCAGATGAGCAGCTAAAATGTGAATCCAAATGCAAATAGGAACCTTAATCTATTATCTTAAAGGACAATTATATGATTTAGTTAAGCTTAATCAACAATTTTCTGACATTCAGTGTTGACAATAAGCAATTCTATGAAAATGCTGAGTGAAATAAACCTTAATTTTCACAGTATTGTAAAACCTGCCTATGTTATTTAATGTACTCTGGTGCAATACAATAAATAAAAAATTAGAAAATTTAGCTTCATTCAAGAAATAATTTAAAATTCATCAGGTATCAGAGAAGAGCCATGAAAACAATGATGAGACTGAAAAACATGCCTTGTATAAAATAGTCAAAATAACAGATTTATAAAGTTATTAAGGAGAGGTTTCAGTGTTATTTGGGTGAAAAAAAAAGATAAAAGTAGAAGATTGCTTCTAAATTCTAGCAACGAGAATAGATGCATTGGTCAGGAGGTAGTTTGTGCAACTTTTAATCTGAAAATAGATAAAACCTCAAACAATGAAAATAAATGATTTTGCAGATAAAATTTTGCTGCCGCTGCCATCTGATGGGGAGCTGCGGCGTGGCAGGGGCAAGGAGACGGCACAAGGCAGACACAGCGCCCGAAGTATTTTCAAATATTTACATTTGAAGTTAAGTTTCAGATAGATGTTCTACTACTGCAAAAAAGGAAAAGATTTGATCTTACAAGACATGCTGCAGTGAACATTAGAACATATTGAAGTAACTCTTGTTGTTTTACAGAATCTCAGAGCAGATGATCCATCAAACAAGATGCTTCCTCTGTCTCAAGCGGCCTTTTTACAAAAAAGGGTGTCTTCTCAAAATAGTCAACAATTTTTCACCTAAACCATTAATGACGTTTCAAGCATAATTTTTAATTTCCCCCAAATGGGGGTTCAATTTGAGTTTCTTACAATGTTTCACATGCCCCAAATGAGGACTGCATCTCCAAAAGGGGATCTGTATCTCTAAATCATGGGTTCATCAGATAGCAATGAATTAGGACTGACTGAAATATCTCCTTGGTGCAGAAACACAAGAAGTGATCAAGGCAAGAAGGAAAAAGAAGAAAAAAAGAGGAGACTGAAAATGACTGTGGAAGCTATCCCAGCCTGGGATCCTGAGCGCTGTGCTGCTTTAGACCGGTTTTCTGGGCTCCAGAACAGTGTGCTCAGGTGCTCAGCAAACAGATGTATTCATGCAGGAGAGCTGGAAAGGTGCTCCTGTGGCTTAAAAATGGCAGCCAGGCACTGAGGGAGATGGTGGAGCTCCCCAGGGTCAGCTGAAGTTTTGGATGAAGAGGAATGGACACCTATGTCCCTCGATATCAAACAGCTGCCATAAGCACTTGACTTGTATTCTTTTTTAAGCAAGGAGGTGAGGATCAGGCTGGGATACCTCTTTGTCCTACATTTGAGGTCCTTCACTGCCTGTCAACACTGTAATTAATAATATGCATTAAATTCTTATAACCCTTAGTAACTGGCCAGCACTGAACCCACCACACCCTCTTATCAAGACAATAATGTCTTAAACCTGAGTTGTGTTTAGGAAAAAAAAAAATAAATTAGAGACTCTTTACTGTGATGGCAAAATTCAAACAGGAAAGAAAGGAATTAATTTGCAGAGGTATGACAGATGTAACAAGTCCCTGCATGATTCTAATTAATGCACATAATGCACAGTCCAGTGGCTGTTACTCACCAAATGATACTTTGTAAAGTTTCAGCTGTTCCTCATGCTTCTTGGCTAATATATAAATTCTGTTGCTGTATCCTTTTAAGGCTTCTCCGTAGTCTCTAGAGTCGAATGGAATGACCTGGGAATCTGCCAGTTCATAAACCAGTTTTCCTCGTAACTGGGCAATTGTTAGCTGTTTCTTGAAGGTGGGGTCATAAAATTTTTCCACTAGCTCAAATGTCTCATACACAGTGTGATAAACAGGATAATTGCTGAATTTGTCTGCTTTCTGGAAAAGAGCAAGCAAATTTTTCAATGTCCTGTATTCTGACTGCAGTTAAAAGATGTCTTGATCCCTTTATGACTGATGCTTTGTTTGGTTTCCAAATCAAAAAAGCTATCTGCTACAAAACACAATTTAATATCCTTCATTTGTGTGTGTTTGTATTAAAAAATTAAACCAATCTGAATCCATGGACTGTTGCACAGGATTAAGTGAGCAGGCTTCCTTCTCTCTACCCACACAGACCTGCCTTCAGTTCTATTGCACAGAGGTTGCCTTCTCCAAGAGTGAAAACAATTTGAAGTTTGGATAGCAAAAGTCCTCAATCATAGCCCCTTTTTACCTTGTGTAGCTATTTCTGAACACAGCTATGGAAGATTTGTATATTAAGGGGACTATTAATATCATGGTGGAACAAACTGTCCACCTTCAATCAGACTCTACAGATACCTCTCTGTGAACTTGACATCCTATAGAATATACACATCACTGTAGCATGTTTTATTCTCCAAACATTTAGGTTTCTTGTTAAATTAAGAAACATCGTTGTATACAAACCAGTCGAAGATGTTTTGAAGCTTTTTTATTAATTATGAATAAATGCTTTTAACAGGATAACTGTACTATCAAACTTCTTCAAGCAGTCTGTCAGACTTACCCTGTTCTTGGTGTAACGAGCTCTGCCTGACGCAATTCCCAGTCGCTGGAAGTAAGCTTCAAAATCACTGCCTGACCCCAGTTTGTTTATTCTGCAAGCAGAAAACATCTTAGTGAAGGCACTTACTGAACAGTACGGTAGTAATTTATACAAAATGCAGATTTTTCAGAGAAATTGAGGTCAGTTCTTCTGAAGGGCACATCAGGGACACTAGCAAGATCAAAGGCTAGATGAATGGCAAGCTTAATTACTTAAGTGATTTTATTCCAACACTCTGGTTCAGTATCCAATATTGCTAGGAAGATCTTTTAATTGTAGCAATCCTAATTATGGCAGTGCTGACATTAAAAATACAAACAATTTATGCACAGGAGCCATAAAATTGTATCAGCCATGTCTCTGCCGTCTTAAAACATCAATCATCTATTTCCAAACTAATACGAATTGGGCAGCAGTATGTGTAAAGACAGATGTGTTTGTGTACTTGGCACATTCCGCAGCAGAATCCAAGACCGATAAATAATTCCCGCTGCGAAAGGCGCGGGCGGCATTTGGCACCCGCGGGCCGCCGCTGCCATCTGATGGGGAGCTGCGGCGTGGCAGGGGCAAGGAGACGGCAGAAGGCAGACACAGCGCCCGAAGTATTTTCAAATATTTACATTTGAAGTTAAGTTTCAGGTTTATGTGTCTGGCCGGATGAATAATTAGTGTTTCTCAGCTTAAAAAAAAAAAAAAGTTTCTTCTGTTTCCAGCTGAAGTTAATGTACATAAGGAATGATGTGCATCAACTAAGAAAGATCAAATGTGGCTGCTTTTTCAAAAGGAAGAAATCTCAGTGGGTCTAATGAATCCAGAAACTCATCTTAGTAGAGCCAGAAACATGCAGAAGATTTTTGTGAAATCACAAAAGAGGGCAGTTCTGTCTACCTTATGTCAGTAATGCCACACTGGGAATAAGATTTAGCCTTTCAGAGTCACAGGTGGAAAGACGGTTTTGGAGTTGCAATGCCTTGAAGTGCTGCTACACGCATATATAGATTTGTAATGTAATATATTTACATGCATTGAATAAACAAGAAATAATTATCTCAAGGTTTTTAATTACTGCTTTTTAATTACTGCTCAGGGCAGCTTCTTTCAAATGTTTGCTTATCTTAACAATTTTGATTTTATCTTATCTAGTAGGTGACTAAACTATGTTTTGAACCCTTTCCCCACCCTGCTTTTTTTTGAATGCTTTTCACATTGCTTTTATACTGATATAAAGGTCGTTAGAAAGTGTGAGGTTTCATTTCATCACAGGAATAATGTCACCATCATTAAAAAAAATAATACTATTTTATTTTACTATTAAAAATACTATTGCTAGAGGGTCACCTTGCACTAAAAGATTTTTTATTGCTGCCATAAATAGCACATCTCAAAAAATTCTAGTGAGTAGCCATGCCATGATATGATTAAAATATTGGGGTAATAAACGCTGAAGCATATTAACTTACCTGGGATAGTTATTATTTTCAGATGAGGGATCTTTCTCCAGCCAGCTCTCATAAAGAGATTTATTTTCATAACCCTCATCAGGGCTTAAAATCTGGAGAGGGAAATATGATAATCTCATTGGAAAAACCTCTAATTCGATTCATTATCAAAGGAGATCTTTGCAGCTCCCTGCTTCATTCTTAACCAGCAGTGCTGCTGCATGCAGGGAAGTGAATATTGACGTTTGTTACTCACATTTATGCATTCCCAAACAAGGAAGGCATCCCACAGGCACTTGGAACCAACCACAGATAGTAGGAAAGAACAGGTTAAAAGGATGCTACCTGGAGCTCATCTACTACAGGGGAAGTGTGCATGTAGACACACAGCAGCATATATAATACTGTAGGACTCCTCAGTATACTGGAACCTGCTTTCCTTTCAGCAGGCATGGGGAAATGACAATCACAAGCCTGTTTGTCCTGAGGTTTGCCCTGCACAGCAGCAATATTATCCCAACAAGGCTAAACCTATAATTCGACTGCTTGTTCTGCAGGAAAGGTACAAAATAATTATAGCAGTTCCAAGGGAACTCAACCAAGCCTGGAGAACCATTGTGCAAGATACCGTATGTACAAATGTAGGTCTCACCTCACCTCAAAATAAACCCCAAAAGCTCTGTAACCAGGATGGAAAAGGTAAGTATTAGTGTTGTCATCATGCTGCCAGCAGAACTATGAAAGAGTATAAAATAAGTTGACAAAAGCTCTTAGAAAATCTGTGGCAGAGTAGAAATAAGTCAAGACTCCAACCCTGGTCTCCACCTACACTTAAACAACATGGTCCTTTAAGTATAAGATTGGCTATTATGTGCAGAGGATTGGGGTTTTTTTTTCCAAAATACAAAGCATAAATGTTCATGGACACTCACATGGTCCCACCATGTTGTTGAGACAGAAGTTCGACCTTGAAAAGCATTCAGACTCCAAACTGAAATTGCAAAGAGTTCTAACCTCTGAGATTCTGTCAGCAGCTAGCAGGAAAATAACAACTTTGTGAAATAACTGCTTGGCTGCTGTCATTTTCTGGGTACTCTGGTCAAGTCCTAGGGCTAAAGTGAAAACTGCACATTAATAAGAGCAAGCTGAACTCTGACATGTGGGAGGAAAAGCACTCTATGCTCTGGCAAAGATGCTATTTTAACAGCTTTGGTCATGTAAAAACATTGGTCAGCTTTTTCATACAACACTGAGAGCATAGTAAAACATATTTGCCCTGACTTAGATCCAAATATAGGATCAGCATAAGCTTCCTGCAAATTCAAGAGAAGATGAAGAGTTATCTAAGTATAAATGCAAAAGAAACAGTGATAATCACAGGAGGATTGGAGTTGAACTATTGCAGACACCATTTGGTGGTGACCAAATGTCTAAACCCTGGCAGTAAAGCAGGGCCAAAAAGACAATCAACAGCTCAATGTCCCATCTGTATGCTGGACCACACTTAAATGCAGAACTCCCTGAAAGAAAACACTTCATGTGTAAACTACACTTCTTTCTGGTGAGGACTGGCCCACTCAAAAACAAGAAGAGCAAAGAGATCTTTGGATGTTGGACACCCTAATATGAACAGAAATAACTTTCCTTTGGACAGGCATAATCAGGCTGCCAGGTTTTCTATTGTTTACATCATGCTTCCACTGATGTAAAAGCTAAAATAACAGTGAATATGACATTTATTTTTACAAGACAGTCTCAAGTACTTTGCATGGTACTTTAATGGAAGTTTTCTACTCAAACCAGCAATAGCTGAATAGTTGATTTAAGATCAGAGCCAGGTACTATTTTTAGCCCAGAGCACTTTTTGTAACTTTGTTTATCTTTTACAGTGAAATGTCTTCCTGAGTTAGGGGCTTAATGCAGATTGAAAGTAAATTATTTTTTCAAGGACCCTGCAGCACTAAGGACACAAAACTGTTTTTAGACAAAAGAGATTGCTCTTCAGTGTACTAAGTGTCAGAGCTAATATTTGAACAGCACAGCTTCTTCCCTCTGCAAGGATGAAAGATTAAGATAGAATTGACAAGAAAAGAAAAGAAAAGAAAAGAAAAGAAAAGAAAAGAAAAGAAAAGAAAAGAAAAGAAAAGAAAAGAAAAGAAAAGAAAAGAAAAGAAAAGAAAAGAAAAGAAAAGAAAAGAAAAGAAAAGAAAAGAAAAGAAAAGAAAAGAAAAGAGAATCATGGGAATAGTACAGATAAACTTCCCCAGATCTAAACATGGCATTTCAGGTGGCAGAAGTGTGCTGTGTTTGAAAATAACTTGGGAGGAATGCATCTTGCAGGATGGGAGATTGGTAACTGGAGTCATCCTACTAAGTGCCATTACAGGGCAGATTTTTACACTGGACCAAGTGACCTGAGCTCCCTTAAGATTAGCAGGGGAATAGTTTGAGTTCAGGACATACAAAGGTAGACAGCCACATTTGGTCAAACAAATCTCATCCTAAAGGCACCCATTTCTACCCAATGCCTTTACAGGGAGCTTGTGTTGCTCTTGTTCTGTCTTTTGTTAGCTGACATGAATCCTCCTTGAGGGTAGTGGCAATGGCTCATGACAGGAGCCTAATCTGGTTAACTCATATGGAAAATAAAGTTCCATGCTTTAATGGATCACAACCATTCAGCATTATGATACCGTATCCCGAGAGGTGAAAGTAAAGGAATCTCGTGGTTAGACCACTTGAAACAAAGCAAATCCACACATGAGACCTGTTAAAAAACCTTCTTAATCCTTCAATATTTATCACAGATTTCAGGGGCTGAGTGAGATATGGAGGAGATTCAGGGGAACAGACAGCGAGAAAATGGTAGCCAGCCAATGTCAAAAATATTTCCCTTCAATGTTTATAACTTTAGAGAACTGATCTTGCTCAAGCATTTTTCTTTTATTATTATTATTTTTACTGTATATTGCAAATAAGATTCCACTTATGTCAGTGACACATTTCCATCCTTCTAAGAATACTGAGGAACTGTGAGCATGGACTGTGTACTGCTGATGGGACGTTTTGCTATTAATTTTGGTGGAATCTTCTAGCACAGCAATAAAAAGAGTCTGGTATTATCCAGTAGTCCAATTTTATCAAATAAACTCAGAGTCTTACTTATTCTTAGAAAGGCAGAAAAGTAGATGGATTCTGTACCTCTTTTGTCAGATTATACACCAGTTTGTAGAGAAGAGGGGTACAGTCAACTCTTAATGTGTAGTTACCTGAAAATAAAACAAAAACATGAAAATTTTCCCTTCATGTACTAGTGGCTTTATCTTCTTAATGGATTAAACCCTGCAGTCCTTTCTTAGATAAACTTTTTGACTAAGGCAAAAATTTCGATCCTGCCTCAATATATACTGCAATAGACTGCATGGTCTCACTTTGTAAGTTACTGCCCCTACAAGGCAATAAAACATTGGTTATAATACATCCACAGTAATGTAATTAAGCCTTCCCATAGCTCTAAAGTATGCCTAATTATCCCTCATTAGCTACAAGCCCTTGTCACTCATATGCTTCCCAAAGCTTTTGTTGAACAGAAGGCAGACAGTGAGATGATGGAAAAAATACCAGATAATGTTAATCATGTTTCCAAGGACAGTCTGTATGTGAAAACTGGAAATTCAAGCCACAAAAGTGCTCAAAACAATTACTTGCTTTGCTTATTTTCATTGTAAAAGGACAATAAATAGAAATAATTCACTGTCCAAAAAGTGGTATAAGAAATGTTGCAGAGAATATATGATGATAAAAGAATTTTCAGAATAGATGAATGCTATGAGTCCACAGGGGATTTTACTGCTCAGGTGAGAGATGTCCAAGGTACTTAAGCCAGTGCACTGAACATGGTGTTCTCTTCCTTATTACACACTTCTTTTCCAGTTGTTTTGCTTTCACCTTTCCTTTAATGCATAAAGCAAGAGACATGTTTGAATAATCAAGATTTAGAAGAAAATTGTTAAGGCAGCAGCATGTTGGCTGCAAACCAACTGAAAAATATGCATTACAATCCATGGTGAGAATATGAAGCAGTTGTAAACTATTATTTCATTTGTGAGATTTTCTAGGTGTGAAATTCTACTCTCCTTTTTACACAGCATCTAGGCAGCATAAATGAAGGAACAGCTCTAACCCTCCTTATTTTCCAGCTCCAACTGAGCATTTAGAAGCTGGGTTTGGCTTTTCTTTCTTTCCAATCCTCTTGTGATAGACAAAATTTTTAGCTGACAGGAATAAAGAGAGTTCCTAAATATGCCTGCAGATAGCAATTTTATTCACACACAGGAAGCCCAAATAAGTTGGATTTGACATGGGAAGAGTAATGCCCTGAGTAACAGAGGTTGTGATGCAGAGCAGCTTCAGAGGGCTCTTCTGACTATTATTTCAGCACAGAAAACAGTAAAAAAGGTCTTTCTGTAATAAAGTGGAGCACAATTTCAAAAGGATTTTATAATATAGATCATAGTGTTGGGCCTTCTCAAAAAAAAAAAAAAAAAAGAAAAGGCCAGTTTCTAAGTAGCATTCCTGAATGGCATATTCTTCTCATAATCTGAAGGACACAGTAAATTGGATAATGGTGGATAAAGTTTTTTTGTGAAATGCTTTTCAGGTCTATTTTTTAATAAAGTCCTGCTGCAATAAATATATAACCCCCTGCTCCTGGCAATCAACAAAGGTGAGTACACTGGCTCAAAGCACCAAATCATGTCCCACCCCCACAAAGTGTAAGCCTGAGGTCTTACCATCATATTAATTTATTCTCTCAAAATATTATAATTCCACAGGGAAAGGAGCTGGAGCTGTGACCAGAACAAGGAGCAGACTGTCATATATTAAAACTACAATTGTAAATTAAAGTTATTGCAGCTAGGAGACAGTTTAACATACAGAATGCTCAGTTCATTAGCACAGAATAATAAACTCCTCCAGAGGAGACGTGTCTGGACTCAGACATGTGGACTGCAGCTCATGGATGGCACTACTTGCAAAAGAAAGCAACACGAAAACTTAAATTGTTCTCTCTCTCCTCTTAACTCCGTATTTGCTACACATATTCTGTACACCACAATACCTATCTCATGCAGTAAATAATTCACAGAGAACTAATAAAAATTACAGCTGTAAAGTCACAAAGTTTAAAATAAAAGACCCACCTTCTATAGAAGAATCTGCGTTGATGTAAGCGACTGCCCGTTCCTGAAGGACTTTGGCATTTTCCTAGGGTTGTAAATGTATAATTCTTACTTTCAATTAGTGGCATTTAGTCAAGAGCATGTCAAGTGCACTGTTTTTTAGAGCATTACCATTAAGATCTCCGTCAGGAAAATTACTACTGTGTACCTTACTAATTATATTGTTTGAGGATGGGTAAATGTTCTGGGCATATGAAATTCATTACTCCTTTCTGGGACTTAATTTGTTGTGAAAAACATCCTCAAAGTGTAGGTGCTGCCTGCTGCATCACACAAGAGCAAAATGGAGCAGGAAAATTACTGGATAGAATTGTAGCACAGTAAAATTCGGTTATTACATGCATTTTAGCTCTGCACTTCTGGACTTTCTGAACATGCAACATGTGACTGTGAGGTCAGCCAGAATTCCTCCATGCTTTTAATCCCTAGAATTCCATATGTGCTCCCAGCAGCGAACTCAATTTTAACACTGATAAACCAAGCACTCCTGACATATCTACAATCTTCCTTTTCAAAAGGGAAAGTCAAAGCACTGAAATTTTCTTCTTAAATGCAGTTGACTGACTATTTTGAGTTCACTAAGCATTGCTTTCATGCTAAATATATGCAGACATGTTGGTGTTTTTTTTTTTCAAACTGGTAATTATGTTTGATATTCTAATTAGTAAGTAGTATTTCACGAGATTTTGGCTTTGTGGCAGATATTTTAATTAGGATAGCAATATTTACTTGATTCATTCAATTTATAACCCAACTAATAATTCATAAGTCACGTGAACTAAAAATTTAATTGGTAATTAATAACTACATCATGTAAAAAAAAACCAAAAACAAACAGGAGAGAAGATCCTGCAAAAGAATATGATGGGAGGAAGCAAGACTGCACTTGCCTATATGGAGCCTTGCATATATGTAAAATAATATTTGCAGCATAAATAAATTTGTCTATGAGCTATGGAGATCGTTTGTGTAGCAAAAGAATGTTGCCACAGCTGAATTCTTTCTGTTACACAGAAGATGGTGAATATCATGGGTTAATTTTCTTTGAGATTTAATACATGACAGATCTGGCAGCTGCAGAGAAGAGGAATGTAGGCTGTGAGGAATGTCTCTAGAGAAACTGAATCTAATTTAGGTCTAAAAGAGTAGTAATACACACCACCAAAATGAAGCAAGGAAAAAATAATATTAAAAGACATGTTTAAATATCAACTGTGCTTACAGTTTTCTAACCTTATACAGCTGCCATTTCATGAAATAATGAATGATAGATTTTTAGATACCATTTTATTACACAAACCCCAATACAGAACAGCAGTAGCAATATTTAACAAATAGAACATAAGAAAACTCCCTAATTTATTAATGACTTGTTCAAGAGAAATTGATTTCTTCAGTGTCATTGAGTACTATTTCTCATAATGAAAACAATTGTGTGGTTTTTTTCTTGACAGCACCTATATGTATGCAGAGATACACAGACAAAGAAATCACAAATAAAGTTTTACATACAGCATATTTTCGCCACCAGTGGTGTTCAGGAGTTCAGATAGGATGAAAATTTAATGCCAACTATTTAAAATTTCTCAGTAAATTATTTTAAAAAAATTTAAATTACTTATTCTTCATGTTTCACAAACCAGTAGTAAGATGAAGACATTGTTAAAGCTGGAAGCCAAACAGTTTAATGAGTGAAAAAAACAGTGCAAATCTGAAGGAATAGAAATCTCAGCTTTGTTAACAGAAGAGTGATGGAATCCCCTTGGTGTTTGGAAGCATTTTTCTGGATTTGTTATCTCCTCTGACATGTGCCATTTTGCTATGTAATTTTGTGATTTGCTGAAATACATGGCAATAAACTAAACTAAAAGTTTTTTTTATTTTATAGATTCTGAAAGCTCTATCCACACAGCTAAATATTAACTTGTAAATAAAATTCTAATAGAAGAATAAGACAACACATTTCTGTTAAACCATTCACTGCTAACAAATTGACATAGTTCAGCAGACATGTGTTTTATCAGGCAATTCTCTTCCTGCTCTATTTCTAATTTGGATTTTACAGACAAAGCAATGAAAACTCTTGTAAGACCTATATTTCTTATTGGGGTTGAACAAATCTACTAAGAACTGAATATGCCCAATAGGAAAAGGAAGATATAAGTATTCAGAACCTCACTTCTGAATTTTCCAACATTACTCCCTCAGGCAGGAAAAGAAAGATGGAAATACTCAGAACCTCACTGCTGAATTTGCCAGCATTCTTCTTTCAGGCAAGTATATAGTCAGGGATCCTCCTACAGAATTAATTGACCATCCTGCCCCCGAGACTCCACAATGCTGGAATTCACAGGAATTTTGATTCTATTCACTCATAAATTATCTATTCTTTCATTTGCACAGTAGGATTGATTTTTATACAAAGGCTTGGCATGCTTACTGATCAGAACTTCAGGATCTGGACTTGAATTTATAGAAACTAAGAAATTTCTCAAATAGAAAGTTAGACCAATCTGGATTAAATAAAATGCTATATTTCTGTTAAATTATGAGATAGATTTCCACATAGAGACCACTGTGGGATATTAGCTTTGAATCAAAGTAGATTTTTAAATCTTAGAAGAGTTAGTGCACGTATGTTGTAAGAAGCTAGGTAGGTAGGTAATTTATATAAATACATGAGTGCCTCACAACACCTGAAGGAGTCTGTTGTACTCCAATTTTACCACAGAGTTTTTGATTGCAGTTTAGGAATAGATCCTGGGTACTGCAGTCACCTGCAGCACACTTTCAAGTTTTGCTTTACTTTGCACAGGTTTTTTTATTTACCTCAGCCCACTCTGTGGAACCCAATAATCCAAATTCTTCTGCATCCCAGCTAGCAAAAATAATAGTTCGCCTAGGTCTCCAACCTGCAATTACATCATTAAACTTGAATTTTCAACTTATACTTTAAAAGTCTACTGACCACAGTTAATTGCAATTGCTTTAAAACAGTACTTAACTGATATAACAGTAAAAATATCCTCTCTAATATCCTTAGAGGAACATATTACTGGAGAGGCATTTCTTCTTAATGCAATATTTTCAATCTGCAGTGCTAATAGGGTACCATTACAGTCACAAGGGGATAAATTCAGCCAACTACCACACAATGCCACATATGCATCTCTTCAATGAATCTACAACTTTCATAATGAGAAATAAAACTTTCTGTAGAAGTGAAAAGTTAAATCGACAGAACAACTTATGGAAGCACCGATCCTCAAAGCTGCTGTTTTCCAAATCCATCATTTTACATCTGTAATAGGTTACCTTCCATCTTCATTTTACCGAAACTCCGTACGATTTCTTGCAGAACTGCAGCACCAGTGGTTGGATCAATACCACCAAACACCCAAGAGTCTCTATGACCACCTAAAATAATATATCTGTCTGGAAAAAAACATACAGTATCAATAATAATTAAAAATGCACTAGGATTACCTGTGATTTCCTTTGACTGCATCTTCACTTGTATGAAATCAAATATGAAGTTCAATACCAGTGCTACAAGTTTATTTCTTAAGGGAATCTGCAATCATTCACTTATTCTACTAAGGTCTGCAACTAAAGACAATAAATATTTAATAAATATTTTTCCATCTAAAACTCTTTGTTCCGTATGATCTGCTACAATAGTATAATGTATCAATATATAATATATCAATAGTATCAATAGTATAATGCTAATGTTCCAAGTCATCACTAGGTTTCTGTAATTTGAACTATGTTAATTTTTGCAAAGGAAAAATGTATGACTCCTGTAAGGTGAAGCCTACTGTAAAGTGAAAGGCATTATAAAAAAACATTCTCCAATGTCTATCACTCTCTTTTAAAGGGAATGCTACTCTTGGAAATGGCAATGACAAATAGTGTGATGGGAAGGACAGAAAAACTACTACTACTAGGAATTTCTCAAGACTCTGCATTGTATGGTTATCTAAAACACTTTAAGTTTCTTACAACACAAGTACAATAGAAATACAACACAAGTACAACACAAATACAAAAGAAAGAAGGAATTAAAATCATCAAGCACCTGATGCTCACCTGGTTCCAGAGCTCCTCTGAGGATGCCAATGACATTGTAAATTCGTGTGATTTTATTGCTTGTATGAACATGCATTTTGACTTTTCTGAAATGAAAGGGAGTGTGGAGTAGCCATTTCTGATTATTAAGACAGTAAAAAGCCAATGCTAATAACACATAAACCAGAGAATTTGTGCTTTAGTCCTGCTTTGAGTTTTTAGCACTGATCCAATGTGTGTTCAGCATGGTTATGCTGTCTCAGAGACTCATTTTTTATTTCAGTTAAGCCTGCTGCTGATGCCTTAGAAAAAAGCCTATGAGCTGGGCTAGTCTATACATTTGCAAAGATTTACAGAATTTATAGAACTATTTTAATGGGACCCAATCAGATAATTGTGTACTAGACAAAGACTGAAAAACATGCACGGTAATTAAAAAATCTACATTTTGATCAAAATTATAATTGTGGATATGTAGATGTTTATAAAGAATATACTTTGGTTTCCTAGCACAGGTCCCTGCAATATTACAGAACTTGAAGGAAAGATGATTAGGAATATTCATCCAGGAATAAACTGAAATCTGTCTTTAGGACAGTAGATCTAAGTGATTAAGATTTGTCAGTCACAGAATCATAGAATGGTTTGGGTTGGCAGGGCCTTTAAGGGTCATCCAGTTCCAACCTCCCTGTCATGGGCAGGGAATCCTCCATTAAAGACAGAAAACCTTCTACTAGAAGCACAGTTTTTTCTTCCCTATCCCCCACCAGTAAAATCCACTTGTGAAATTTTATAACAACCTAGGGAATCCAGGTATTCGGAGAGATAAAACTAACACATGTTCAGTCCCCTAAAGCTGTGGAAGAAACAAAGCACCAAACAATGGGGGGGGTTTGTGTCTGGCAAAACCTCAGGAGATCCACATTTCAAGTTATCTTTTCAGCAGCAAATCTGCATAGCTGTCAAAATCAAAAGCTACTTCAGGACAGCCACTGGAGCTTTGCCCAGAAAGTAACAGACACAAGTGCCTTGAACGTGCATATATGTGCACACTTCACATGTGCAAGTGACTTTCTACCTAGAATTAAAAGGTTCATTTTGATATGGAACTGCTCTGAGAAAGAAGTATGTGTAGAATTAATCCATATTTACAACAAAAATGTTACTCTATCAAGTAGGAAGATATTAAAAAGTCTACTCAAAAATACAAGTTTTGTGGATGGATCATATTGTTTTCTCACTGTTGCTGTTCAAGATACTCCATACAGCACTGTAATTATGTCAAATATGCTTTCTTATTTAGTTATTCCTACTTTATTCATTTTCAGCTAGCTAGTGTTAAAGCAGAGCAGAAAAGAATAATGATAATTGAAGTCTTTCTAAAATTATATATATATTCAGACATACTCTTGTTATCCAGGAGACAGAGTAGTGATAATGATGCACCATTTTTACACACTGTTTATTGGGGTCCACTAACAGTCCCCACTGCGTAATAACTTCTGTAAATTGAAACTATATTTATGTGGAGAAGTCAGAGAAAAGTGAGCTTTAGTTTTATTGCAATTTATTGTCAAATGCCAGTGTCATGTGGCTTGATCTGCTAATTTATTATCTTTTTCTAACGGAATTTATTTTCAAATTCTCATAATTATCTCCAAATTTATCCTTAGCAGAAGGAAGTAAATATCTCCAGAGTATCTGTGGATGTATTGATTCAGAGCCTTTTCCTCAGAGGGATTTTTTTCTTTTTTTGCAAAATTGTATGAACAGAAAAGTATTAAAACAGACCTTGCAGAAGAGTTGCCTATGAATCCTGGCCCTATATTATAAGACACATTGAGACTTCCCTTCCAGCTGCTGTCTGGACTTGCAGGTCCTCCCATTGCACTGTGAAGTGAAAACCAAGACAAATGCAGTTGATCATTAGGCTGAAACCTTAAATTCTCTTATTTATTATTGCAGCAAACCCTAGGTGGTTTTACAAAGTTCTTAAAGGCATTATTACAAAAACAGAATGCTTTATATTTTCCACATGTTCTGGATTAACTACATTACTACTACATTATTTACTACATTATTACTTCTGAATTACTTTCATTACTACAAAAGAGTAGCAAATGCAAGTAACAACATAGACTTTGCCATCTTAATATGAAAAATTTGTCTGCACATTTGTCAACCCTGACTTCTGGAGAGGAGGACTGATGTATACCTACCGCAGTAATACTTCTGCATCATGATATCCAATGGGATGAACTGGGATTTTGGGAACCCCTACACCTTCATTAACCTTGTACCTGAAAGTGTACTCTGAGAAAACAGAACAAAATGTAAAGTTTTTGGTGTTCTTAGCAACTCTAACCAAACTGGAAACACGTTTGAGCAGAGCAACCACCAGGGTGCGTGATTCTTTTTAATTCTTACATCATTTTTCCACACTGCTTCTAGAAAACCAAACTGTAATGACAGAACCATCTGCACAGCAGTGCAAAAGATGTCCCCATGCTTGATGCAAGGCTAGATTTGCTATCGAACCATGCTATAACATTTCCTCCAAGCTGGCAAGATGCAGAGGACATCCACAGATGCATTTACCAGGGTCAAAGACCGCACGTGTCTCTCTGAGTCTGCTGGGCCTGGCACACACAGCCTCTCCTGGTTTAGGTTGCCCTATGTCCCCAGCAGTGGCCACACAAGCCCATGAGCTTTCCAGAAGCATCCCTGTACAACCATCCCACCAGCACCCAGCACTGGCAGATGTCTTAGTTCAGACCAAGTTTAGGATGCCAACAAGGACAAGAGAAGCACATGGTGCCAACTTTTGAAAGACTCCAGACTGCTCTTATTTCTCTACAGGAATTTTGTTCCCCTTAAAAAGGATTTTAAACTGTTTTTTTTTTCTGGAACTTATGATTAACAAGGAAACATACCACCAAGTAAAACTATTTGTCCTCTTTGATGGTAAAGTATAACCTTGTTTAAAATGGTCCCCTTGAGAAACATAGATATTTTAAAATGGCTATAAATTCTCAGCCATTTTCTGCTGCTTCACAGTCTGTAAACTTACACATCTTGCTTTTTTAAGTGACAAAGGGTGGTACCATATAAAGAGTTTCCTAGAAACTTTATTCTGCTGCCTAACTGAAAGCAGTTAGAATGACACAGACAGAACTTAGTGTGAAATAGAAAATTAACTATTGTCAATAAGACTTTCAAGCAGCTTTTTTCTGTGCATCTGTACTGAAAACTAATTAACTTCTAGTGCCACACTTTCAGCAGCAGTTTATGAAGTACTTGATGGCCCAGGGTATAGAACTTGCACTCACCTTTTGCAGGATAACCTGGCGTTAGAGGATCCCCAGCTCCATTCAGATTTAAAACATTCCCACGTTGGACTCCTCCACCTGGAAGGTTCCAGCCATTTGGATAAGGATCTACTCCAGGTGCACAGTAGTCAGCGGGGTCTGAGTAAAGGATGATCCCTTGGGCTCCTGCTAATATGGCATTTTTAACCTGTGAATTTATTTGGCTTTAAGATGCAGTTTTGTTGGGTTTTTTTTAATGCAGCAGTAAATCTGAACGTCGAGATTTGCTTCCATGCAGGCATGTTTTTAGAAGACAAGTATGTGAACGAGTTGAAAATTACCCCATATTTAGCAGAAGAACCAAGTATAGTGAAATGCAGTATGTTCATTATTTGTGTCAAACCTTTTGCCATACCTCAAGGCTATGAAATGAAGAACAGAATATAAAAATGAGGCCCAAAACCTGACTACCATCCCCACTGCCCCGCTATTACCAGTTTTGCCAGATTTCTTGTCTAAAATCAGAAGAGATAGTTACTCAGCTTCTGTGCATCAGACACCTTGTCAAAGTTCTATTATTTCAAAGTAGTGCAGTTCTATAGATGGCATGTGTCAATAGACTTGGGTCTACAAACTACTCAGTTCCCTGAATTACTCTCTTGCAAGAACTGCCTAGGGAGTTTGCAGTCATCTCTGTCTCAGGACTTTAATACATTCATCTGGTTTTATTGTTTTGGAAGTTTTTCTTAGACTGCAGTCACAATGGACACATTGCAGGCTTCCTTCTGCTTGTACATTCCAATGAACAGCCATTATTAAGCTCTACCATCAACAGTGTCTGACCCACAGAAGAAAAATTAAAACTCAACCCTTACTTTGTTTCCTCTGAAGATCTTCCCATATCTAGCAATGACAATCTTGCCTGTACAGTTAATTCCCATTTCACGCTCCAGCTTAAAAAAATCTTCTGTACGGCCATAATTCACATACACCAGATCTGCCTGGGCAGAAAAGAAAAGCAGTGTCGTGGCAACTGGTCAGTCAACAAACAAAATACTCATTATCAGAAATAAAGTTTTATTCACTATATGTGACAGATTATTTTTAACTATTTTTTTCATTTCTACAACTGAGATCCAGTGCCCATAAAAACAACGGCAAAAGATATCCACAATATTCCATAGGAAGCTTTGGCTCAGAATTCTGATTGGCTATTATCCTGCACTTAACAGGCCTAAAAACAGGCTGGAAAAAAAAAACAGAGTACTTTGGTAAACTGAAAAACTTCTCTGGCTGTGACAAAGCAGTGGTATGACTCACATACACAAACACTCACTGTTGTAAAATTTCATTCATTCATGCAATGCAATGTTGTCCCTGACCTGTTCCATAATGAATTAGCAGATTGAGGACCTTTTGTGGCCTTTGAAGGCATTCATTTAACCTAAAATTTCTTCCAACTTGATATAAATATTCTAGTGTTATTCTACTAAAAGCTACTTCTACCTGTGCCTTAAGCATGTCCTGTAGATATGACTGAATAATACAGAACAATCTGAGATGTATCCAAAATTTTCCATCAAGATAAAAATTTTTCATTTATTATGTGATTCAGAGTTCTAACAATTTGAGAAAGCTCAACCTTTGCATGATATAATGTCTATCTGAGCCTAAGTGTTCTTTAATTAAGACAAATGATAATTAAAACTACTGCAACAAATTTTTGAGAAGTTGGAGCAATCTGTCTCAAAAAATGTTTCAAAAAATAGGTAATAGTACCATTACATAATTTCTTTTCTTACCTCTGGCACTCCTTGTGCTGAAAAGGCATTATATGGTGGTAGTATGTCAGTAGTGTTTTCATACCCCTGTGGAGGTGGTTCAAACAATGATGTATTGAAAACCTATAAAATAAAATAACAGTAGTTTTTGGTCAAACATTCTAGGCACAAATTCACACACTAAAAAAACGTTAATTATAGTTTTAACTAAAGTCAGAAGACAGTTATTCAGCTTCTGTGCATCAGACTCCTTGTCAAATAATTACTATTTCAAAATATTTCAGTCTTGCGGATGAAAAGTATCAAAAGCCTTGGCTTTTGCCAAGTTAGTTAGCTTTGTCAGCAGTTTAAATGACAGTTTCCATGAATTGATAGCAAAAAATACTAGTTCTAACTAGTACACATAAGTTCAAACAAAAACACAGGTAGGGATCCAGAGCTGAAATTTTGTAACAGAGTGCAGATATGAATACAAAGAGACAGATCACATGTCAGAAGATGTTCATCAATCACTCCCTGAACTTAAGGGAAGATGTAGCTTAAAATTGCCAAGAGATGGTGACAGAAAAAGACATCTGGTTCATCCATGCCATCATCCCCAGTGTCTTTTTGTGGTTTCTCCCACCTGCATTATTATTCTCCTTATCTCTTATCTACTTATGTCTAGTTAAACGTGCTGCCTTTCATCATTATGCATTGTAACACTCATGTTGCTTTAAGGTGCACATCCACCTTTTGTCACCTTGTGAGACTGTAGCTGAGACACTGTTACAGGGTTTCTGGAAGAACTTCATTCTTGCACTTCTAAGCTTGTGTCATCCCTGAGCACACATTCCTTACTTTCTACCCTGGCTCTTCATCCTTATTTATGTGCTATGATGCTTCTTTAGCAGTCCCACCTCCTCTCCTTGCTCAGTATCCTAGTCAGAATTTACATCTACTTCTTTATTTCCCCAGGTTTTCAAAAGAGAGATGTCTCTAGGCTGACTAGTTCATTAGTACATCCAACACTAACTTAGGAGACACCATAGGAAGCCAGGGAGATCAAGTTCAGAGCAAGGGAAACAAGGCAATACTACATAAAATTGATAGTATCTCCACAATTCCTTACCTCAGCATGTAGTGGAAGCAAATATTGTACAGATGTTCAAGCAGGGTTTGGATAGGTACTTGGAAGAGACATGTAATGAAGGTCACTGACTGGATAAATACTTGGAAAAGGTCTAACAAGGATTTTTCAAGAGATTAATTTCAGCACATTCGGAGAAGCCCTGAGCTGAAAACAGCTAGACACTGGAAAAACTGCACGCCTGAAATACATTTTTTTGTTCTTAAACGTCCCTGTGCATCCACTTAAAGCTGTTTATGGAAGCAGGATATTAGCCTAGATGTATCCTTAAGCTGAACCCTTCTAACACTTTATGGTCTATGGGTGTTAACTGCAGCCCCTCCACACATCCTCACTCTTCCATATGAGGCACTGAGATCTCAGCCACTTTGCTGTGTTTTCTGGATAGCCTGGAAAACCATTTCTAAATATGAATTCCCTTTGCACTGGATTATTTTTTAACAATATAAAGCACATGCTGAGCTGAGTACATGAGAATACAGAGAACAACACTTTTGTAACAGGAAATCACTGGAGGTTTTTTAGGTTTTACAGTAACAAAGTTTTGTCATTGAAAAGATCACCTCATTCCCTTGATCATCAATTAGTGAAATGTAGTTTGGCTGCTCTTCATTTGGATATGAAAGAAGAACATCATAATTAACAAGTTCTGCTGAATCCAATCCAAATTCCTTCCACTGGCCTTGAATTTTTTTGGCTAGAAGAAGATTCTGTTCAGTTCCTGCGAGGTGAGGCAACTTGGTAAATGAACTAGAACAAAACAGAAAACCACTGGTAAGCAGCAAATGCAGAGATACACAATAGTGAAATAGGATCAGTGTTTATAAATCTAATCTTCAAGACACATTGCATGGACAGTAAGGTCTTAAAGTGTGAGCTGTAAAACATGATTGCTTATCAGAGTCTGCATCAGACCATATACAAAATAAACTCATAGCAGAGGATCTTTCCTGAGTCCTTAACATATGCCAACTGAACTTTCTTCTTTGCATAACAGGAATAGCCACATCTACACACAAACAATGAAAATCAATGTCAAAGATTCAGCAAAAGAATATTAGCAGTATGCAAAAAGCAGGAATAAATATAGGAAAGCTAAGTATTCAGAAAGGAGCCTTCCAGATAATTCTGGTATCTGATCATGATTTGTACCATTGTCGCAGCGCGCCCTAATGTCCTAATAAGTCCTAATAAGTTCTAATTTTAACTTGAAAATCATTACATTAAATTATCTGCAGAGATTTGCTCTTTTTTTCTTAATGAAAAGCCTGAATAACAAAACCTTCTTAACAACATTTACTTCCATATCAGATATAACACATAATGTTGATAAACAGTCACAAACAGAATCTATCCCTCTGGGCTGCCCTACAGCAATCTATGTGCAATTTGTTTGGCCCAAGTGAGGAATGGTGAAAGCTCATCAGTCAGCCAGGTACTTTGCATCAGCTTCCAATTCCCAACAGGCTACTTGTCGATGGCTGCCCCACAGATGTCAGATACCAGCAATTATCATTAATTAGTGGTAGCAAATACCACGATTAATATCACTTCAGCCTGTCACTTCAGACTGTTTTCAACCCTTGTTCTGCAGTGTGCATTCCCTCAGCTTCCAAAGGAGAATGATGTCCAAAGCCTTGTTAAAGTCAAGGTTGTTACAGCCACTGTAATGTCTCCCCTCATGCGCGTAGCCAGTCATTTCCTTACAGAAGGCAATATGCTGACCATACAAACAAATAGTAAATAAATGCTGACTATTTTTAACTACATTTCTAGCCTTCGTGTGTTTGAAAACAGATTCCAGAAGGATGTTTTGTCACCCTTCCAGACCTGAAGCTGACCAGCTCAGAGTCCTCCAGGTTGTCCTTATTAAGACGGGCACACTATCAGCCTTTTTCAGCCACCTGGGGCCTCTTGCAATCATCAGAACTTCTCATCTACAGCAACATTGCAATCATAACATAAAGGTTTTTCACATGAGTCCCACCTGGCCCCCGGATTGGAAAGCATCCAGATTCTCTAAGCAGGCCACAACCTTTTGCTCTTTGCTGTTGTCACTCCCTCTCTTTAAACTGTGAGGGTATTCACCAAAGTCTGGAAGCAACCTTTGCCAAACCATGTTGCTTGTTTGCCTCTTGCACTTTAATTCCCACTAGTATTTTAAGTACCTTTTAATTCTTTAAGTATTCTAAATGCTACACATGCCATCAGGAAAAACACATGTGATTTTTTTTTTTTTTTTTCAAATTTTCCCTCCTAAGCAGTTTAACGCTTTCCGGAGATATGATACAATGCTAAGACCAAATTGTCTGCACTTACTGAGACTTCTATTTTTCCCCATGTGATAAAAGCATATGTAGTAGTCTGAAAAATAAAGAATATGGATCAAAATTTTCAAGCTTTCTTTTTTTAATGCTTTTGACAAACTTTTTGGATAGTGTTTTAATAAAATCTCTCTTCATTTCCTGGTTTTTATTTGCATTTAGGAAAAAAAAAAAAAGGCAAAAAAAAAAAAAAAAAGCATGGAGCATTTGGTCCATTATCAAAACCAGCAGACAAATGAGAAACAATTAATATCCCACGGCCAAGAGACTTTGGCATAATTACAGGGCTATGCCACGCTATGTTGCTTAGATTCTCACTCAAAAATAATTTTCAGGAACTCTCCAATCTACTGAAAGCAAAGAATACAAACTAAGATTGGGCCTGTAGACTTGAAAAGCTTATTGATGCTAGGCAGGAAACCTTTTGGGTTTAGAATAAATGTACAGAAATCAAATTTGCCAGTAATTCTTTGATGTTCTTGATGCAGCTGTTGACTTACATGCTGAATACAAACATTTTACTAGCCAGAGTGAGTATTTATTTACTTTTCATGTAAATATATTTGTTCCTCTATAGCAAATATAAATATACCGAATAAGGTGGGGGTTTTTAATTTTCATGGAATGAAAAAAAAAAAGGATCATTTTTATATCCCCAGTATTTTAGATGTTTTTAAAGAACCTCATGGATGCACTACAATGCAAAAAAGCATATTTACCAACATCATGCAAGCCTTAACTAACCATACATGCACACTGACCATGGACAGAGCCCTTTATCTCTGAAACAGAAGAGAGGGTATAATGGGATGTCAGAGCTCCCAATTAACAGCACATTACCCAGTACGGCCACACTAAAGGAATTATAAATTGTAAGTATACATGCAACTCAATGCCATGCAAATTTGTAGCCTTAGTTTTTAATAGATTAATTTTCTACTTAGACTAGCTACTCAAACTGAAAGTTGAAAGAGACACTAAACAGATGATCAGTCAGATGTAATTCATGTCAATCATTGTATCCCAAACAGAGTAAAATCATCTCATCCTGAAAGAAAGCAGTTACCTCAGGTTAGAGCTTCAGATACTTGTGAAGAAATAAAAAAGGCACACTTCATTAAATCACCAAGATGGGAAATCATAAAGACCCCTAAGCACTGGCAGTTATGCAACTGAGGGAAGCACACTTGACTGCACAACCACTTCAAAAAGGCAACTACAAAAATGGGGAGGGGGGAACATGAGACTTGTAAGCCTTTCCCTTCTTCCCTCAGACATTTCATACAAACTAAACAATTCTAAAGCATCTTAAAAGCTCTGCTTTCAGAGGCCCTTCCCTGGAGCTGATGTTATCACTTTCTGGCTTTTTAAAATGATAAAATCTTTCAAGAAATGATGCACAAGGCTTACCGAAGAAATTTCCTGATGTTCTCGGCTTTCATTTCAGCCACAAGTTTCTGTCTCACATTTTGATGCACATCTGAAGAGTTGGGGTTTTTCTCAGTCAGTTTTGTAAACCATCCTGTAACACATTTGAAAAGTTTCCTACTTAGCAAGAATTTCCTCACATGTTTGAGCACAGGTGCAACCTGTGGTACTAATCAGTTAAAACAACATGGATGAAGAGGGCTTAGAGCACCCTCTGCCAGTGTCTGAGGGCTCAAGCAGAAAAGTAAAACATATTTCATTGACTTAAAAGTGACATAATGAAAAGAGTAAACCCTAAATCCCTGATAAATCCCCTTTTTAGGGCAGACTCATCTCTCATTAACTTTAAACTATAGTTTAAATTCTCAATTAACTGTTTGTAGTGTGAGGTTCGAACTCCTGATACTCATGATGAAATTACTTTATTTAGTTTATGCATATATATTAAAAGTATATATATAAGTAAGTATATTTAAAGTGAAGGTCTAGGACTCAACAACCACTCTGCCAGCATTGTAATAGTTACAGACTTGGGTTAGTCTATTTAATAATTGAAAGAATAAAGTTAACTGTCACCCAGCCCAGTTTTAAAATGTTTATTCAATAGCCATAAATAGTAGTAGGAGGTATATAAATGTATGAGTTTGTCTTAAGAAAAAAAAAAACAACAACAAAAAAATCCTTTTATTATTGTACCTAGACAACCCCAAAGTGGGAAACTTTTCATAAGAAAGATAAAAACATGTGCAGTCACATGCACAGTATATATGACCTGTTACACTTAAATACGGTTGTAGTAACACTCTGAACTGAACAGTGATGCTTGATCAGACTAAAAGTCCACTTTGCCCAGTATCCTGTTTTGGAGCTGGGCCAAAAGATGATGTTCAGGGAAATGTATAAGCATTGCACAAGTGCCAGAAATTAGCAGCTCAGGGATCTCCAAAATTAAAATAATATTTTATATATTTAATAGCCCTCATGGATTTTTCTTTCATGCTTTAGTGTTAGGTTTGTGTTACAACACAAGTTTAAAAATGACATGCAATTTCAATTTGAAATCAAATGCTGCAATTGACTTCAGAAAAGAATCTCTATTAAAGTTCACTGTGCATAATGAAAACTTCAGTAACTTGGCTGTCAGTCAAACTCCTCCTCTACATTCTACCCTTAATTTCTAAAATAGCAACAGAATATGAGCATTTAAAATATCTTCAGTAAAAAACAGGAAATAAAAATAAAAAAAGAAATTTGGGAGGTTTTGCAATTGCTGAAGTCTCAAACTCTTGTACTATGTTTTTCTCTTTGAATGCCTGGCTGCCTCTTTTGGGAAGCTGTCAGCTCAACAGGGCTTGTCCTGTGCTGAAGCACAGAGCTGTTCTGTTCCTCACTCCTTGAAGACTGAAACTGCTGGACAGAAAAGCTTAGAAAAGCAGTGGGGAAAATACTTTGTCATGCCTCTGAAGAGCAGCATAAACTCCCTGCTGGTGAGTTAATCACAACAGGGGTTGCACACAAGTGTGTGAGGGGAGGGAAGCTGAGGGGGGGCTGAGCCCCTGGGTCTCTGCACTCACCTGTAAGAAAGCCCAGCAAGAAACAGCTGAGCAGCCCAGGGCACACGAGCCACACACGGAGGGAAGCCTTGCTCCTGCTCCCGGCCATACTGTCACACTGGCTGGCTCTTGGCAGGCTCTGGGGGCTGGCAAGCAGCTGCCTTCCTCCTCCTCCTCCTCCTCCTCCTTCCACCCGCAGCCCCAGGGCTGTCCCTGCCCTCTTTGCTTCTCAGTTCATGCTGCCTAAGCAGCCTTAATCCCTGGGTGGTGGTGATAAAACGGTTTTCCAAATGCAATTAAACTCCTCCATTTCTTAGTCTCACCCCACCAGACAGCCCCTGTGAGCTAGGTGTGTATCTCTGTAACAAATATGTATCCAGGCTGTGCACCAAGCCATGTAGTATTTAAGATCCTAATTTCTACTAATTATCAGGACTTTGTGGTTTTGAAAGTTCCTGATTTAGGCTTGTTCACAACCTGTTCCTGTGGAAGTGGCCAAGAGATGAAATTAAAGGAAAACTTATTTCCTCTTTACCAACAAAACGCTGAATTGCTTCCTTTTTTAATCCATGGTAACATTAATCCTTAGCAAGGAATGTATACTTAGAGCAGCTGAGAATATAATTTAGATTGGCCAGACATAATTCAATTTGCCACTAGGAAAAGTTGCAAATTTATTTCCTATATTCTCTAGCTACTTGCACTTAAGATTACAAGGTTCTTAAGATCAAGTTTTCCTCATCTAATTTAGTCAAATCCATTAGTATCTCATGGGGAAGGAAACAACTAGCCCAGGGAATAGTCAAAAGATATGTTCACAGAATCATCACATTTTGCATAAACTTACTCTGACCTTGCACATCACTCCCTGCTGCTGAGTTGCTTCATGGCTACATGGAAACTAAGACTGATCTTTCTGGAGCTGAGACCTGCCCATTTGAGACCAGTTGTATGGCTGAAGGCAGGCAAGCTTTTTTGGGAGCCTGGGCATGCTCCAAATTCCTACCATTCACTCCCAAAGCCCAAAGTATGTACTGTTTGTGAAGGAAATGTCAGTACTCTGAGTACCAAAACTTTCATAAATACAATATGATGAGCTGAAAATATTCAGAAAAAGCAGGAAAGACTGGTTAATGTCCTAATTACTTAAACTAGGGCTTTTCAGAGAAAAATTACACCACTTGGGATATTCCACACCAGTCACAGCCACTGTCTTAAGCACAGGGCTGGATGTATTTATTCAAATCATAAGCAGGTCCAGTCCTGTGATTTTTTTCCTGTCATTTCCCAACTGCTCATAAACCACCACAAATTCTGAACAGCAATGACATTTCACACCAGCATCTGAATTGACATATACAAACCAGATGGAACTCCACCTACAGAACTCACAAAGAATGAGCATATTGATGTATTATTAGCATTTATATAGCACCACAGGTGTAGGACTGGCACATAATAGACAGAAAAGTGACAGGGGCTTTTGGAGATTGCTATCAAAATTAGACCTCACATGATAATAACATCAGTGGAGGAAGAAGGCAAGAATAGCAACAGTGAGAATGTATGAAATGCATTTATTTCTATGTGAATGTCTTTTTAAAGTGACAAGGGCATTAGCAATGCTGAGGTTGAACAACAAGCAGCAGCCAAATGGCTTCTATCACTTAAAATACAGCCCTATTGCTATTAGTTATTAGTTGTGACATGTTCTTACATACCATGGATTGGCCACAGGTGGAGTATATTGTGTTACAATTAAATGCAAGCATAACGTACAGTGTAACTCTGTTTTCAATCACATGCCCTCCTCAACAAGACTGGGGCAGAAAATAAGATGAAAAAGCTCAGGGGTTGAAATGAACACAAATCACTTGCTCATTACCATCATCAGCAAAACAGATTCCACTCAGGGAAAAGTAATTTATTACAAATTAAAACAGACTTGGATAGTGAGAAACACAGCCAAAATTAAGACATCTTCTTCCACACTGCAACCATTTTTTTCAGCTTAACCTGCTTTACTCCCAACTCCTTTGTGCCATAGGATTTCCCCATGTAACACAAGGGCCATCCTGGGATCAGGTCAGACATCCTAGAGTATCTAAAGTGTGATATGCACCTAACTTTAGGCACTTGAATTATTCTGCATTGAGACTGTTCACTTCCTAACAGAAACACAGCCAGTGTCATCTGGGAGCTCACAGAGTCTCCTAAACTTCCAGACAAAGCAAACCTACACAGGGCAGCATTTGTGTCCTGCTCTGGGGTAATAGCTACAGGCCAGGTGAGACTTCTGAATACTGCTCTGTGCAGCCAGGGTGCTCACCATGGCCTGCACCATGGGCTCCAGGGGAATCTCAGCTCTGACACTTGGATCACCTTCCTCCTCTCCTGCACTAACCTTGGGGTCTGCAGGGCTGTTCCTCTCACACATTTTTCACTCCTCTCTAGTCTGGTTCTAATTGCTTCTGAGCAGTAACTTTTTTTCCCTTCTAAAATCTGTTATCCCAGAGGTGCTGCCATCACCACTGATGGGCTCAGCCTTGCCCAGCAGCCATCTCGGAGCTGGTTTGCATTGGCTCTGTCAGACACAGGGGAAGCTCCCAGGGCTCCTCACAGAACCTTGTGCTACAGGGGGGCTACAGTGGTGGCCCCTCACTAGGAAAACATTGCCACACAAACCCAATACAGATGGGGACAGACTTTTTAGTAGGGCCTTGCGATAGGTCAAGTTACGGTTCTAAACTAGAAAGACGGTAGATACCGACTAGATATAATGAAGAATCTTTTTTACAGTGAGGGTGGTGAGTAACTAGCACAAGTTTCCCAGGGAGGCGATGGATGTCCCATCCCTGTAAACATTCATGGTCATGTTGGACAGGGCTCTGAGCCACCTGGTCCAGCTGAAAATGTCCATGCTCACTGCAAGGGAGAGAGGACTAGATGGTGTTTGGAGGACCCTTCCAATCCAAACTGTTGTATTGTGTTCTATGAATCAGCTTGGTGTGCTGTGGAGGCTGCTGAAAAGAATGACATTACTACACAAGGATTTTTGTTGTCCCCCTGGGATCATACCTGCTTTATATACAAACATTTTGCATTGGCTTGCTGACAGGTTGCAAAAGGATCCCTGAGTTATTACTTACAAACTCCTTGCAAGAAAATCAGCATGTAAAGGCTGAGTAACTACCATTCACCCAGGTGAAACAGAAGAGAAATGAGGTTTTGCCAAAGGTGTAGTATGAAGTCTTACAAATGCTCCTCAGAATAACTGGAGTCAGAGAAAAATTATCCTGACATGGGAGATCCAAAATGAAGCATGTCAGGAATGCAAAGTCACATATGTGAGAAGGTGGAAGAAGCTGCAACAACCCAAACCTCATCTCACTCTTAGCTTTTACTGATCATCTCATTTCATACCCAAGGACAGATCTCAGAGCTCTTGAGATGATCAGCAGCCCAAAAGACTCATCTTCCTTTGAGCCCTTTCCTGGAAATATCAAAGCCACATTCATCACCCTGTTATTTTACATGGGTCTTTTCCAGCTAGAACTAAGTGTGAGATACCTCTACAAGTGCATTGCTGATAATAGCTGAGTATTCTATTCAATTTTGAAAATACCCACTTCAGTTTAAGTTTAATCAAAAGTTTGAGGCTAAAAGGAGATAAGACCAACCCAAAGTAGTCAGAGAAATTATGCAAAACAAACTGGGAAAAGATTACAAGGTAAAAGGGCTCCTTTTCTTAGTGCAGGTGAGAAAAAGGGTCAAACCATAAACTCCTGAACACACAGTACTTCTTTTAATTAGTATCACTTTCAGAATTATCATGAAAATTATTAGTTACTGCATAAGCCTCATGCTGATTTCAGGAGTAGTGAGAATTGCTCATTCTGACAGTGAAAACAAGAGTGAGGTTCAGCTGAAGCTAGGACCACTTGCAGGCAGCTACACAGACTCTACTCACTTAAAACACATAAATCCCTGGTAAACAAAAAGGCTCAAAAATATTTGGCAAGTATACACATGCCAAATGCAAAACTAGCATGCATTTGTGTATTGAATGCATAATTCTGCTATTCAGCCAATTAGTAAAGCCAGTCATGGTACATGAAACACAGAATGAATGCCAGGGCTTGTAAACTGTAGGTTGTAGCTGCTTAGTAACTTGGCTCTAAAGGTTAATATCTGCAGCAACAAAGATACACTGCTGTTGTTTTGTTTGACCTACTGCCTGGCTAAAGGTTGAACTTGTGACTTGAGAGATCAAGGGACCCTGATCTGTGGGAAAGACAGCTCTGGCAGGAAAAATGGCAACAGGGAAATGCTCAACTGAAACTTCACATCAGTAGTTTCCTTCTGACTCTGCCAGTTGCACAGTCCCCTGAACTCTCTCACGGCCTCTGCAGTCTTTCTATCAGATTACAACGGTAGTAGATGTTGATTCTTTGAGTCTGAGTCTTTCTTATCTGGAGCTTAAGGGGACCATTATCAGATTCCAATTAAAAGCTTACATTTCTGGCAGCTGACAAGCGCAGCTTGCAAACTTTGACCCTTTCTTCCACAAGAGAATGTACCCAGTGAGTCTGAGAGAGTAAAGGATTGTGCACTGAACACAGGGACTGTGCACTTCACCTTAAGGCCATTCCTCCTTGTCCTGTTGCACATGTCCTTATAAAAAGTCCCCCTACAGCCTTCTTTAGGTCCTTCAGGTACTGGAAAGTGCTGTGAAGTCTCCATGGAGCTTTCTTTTCTGCAGGCTGAACAGCCCCAGCTCTTTCAGCCTGCCTCCACAGCAGAGGTGCTCCAGGCCTGTGATTTAATGGTCCTTCCCTAGATTCCTTACAAAGGCCTTCCTTACACTGGGGCCCCAGAGCTGGACACAGCACTGCAGGTGGGGCAGACCAGCGGGGTAGAATCCCCTCCTCAACCTGACGGCCACACTTCTCTTGGTGAAGCCCAGGATGCAGCTGACTTTCTGGACCACAGGTGCACTTTGCCAGGTCACAATGAGCTTCTCATCCACAAACATCTCCAAGTCTTTCTCCTTAGGGCTAGTCTCCATCTATTCTCTGCCCAGCCTGGATTTGCACTTGCAATTTCCCCGACCCAGGGGAAGAACCTGGCACTCAGCCCTGTTGAATGTCATGAGGTTCACAGAAGTCTATATCTCCAGCTTCTGGTCATCAGGGAAGAGAAAATTTCTTTTCCTGTATCCTGCTCCCTGCAGTGATTAGGGAACAGGCAACATATTTTTTTAATGGATGTTGCTGTAGTTAAAGAGTGTAACTACTTCTGTATTTTGTGTGATCCGGGGCCAGGACGTTGTATATTATTTGCTAAATATTTCTAAAGAGGGCTGTAATTAAACTTAAATGAAATAATGCTATGGCCAGAGAGTAAAAAAATTTATTTTCTGGACTGAAAGAAAAAGTTGCTGAAGAAGCATACAGGTCACATAGGGAAAGATCTCCACAATTCTGGAGTTTGGCACTTTAGTTCATCCTCCTCAGCAATAGAAAAATACTGTTACTGCATCCACCTGGTCAACAGGAGCTGTTTATTCCTGCTCCTCTCTGCATGGTGGATTTGGCTTATCTTTTACCTAACTGCTGCAGACAAAATCGTCTAGGGTAAGATAACTAAACTAAGCTGGCTAATTTTTTTCAGAGGTCATAGACAGTCATAATGAATTCTCCACTAGTAAAAGTGAGGCAGTGGGGCAGCCAGAAATGAAAACAGAGTCAGCAATGTCTCCCATCAGCACTGATTTATGGGAAGACATCTCCATCATTTTATTCCAATCAGTTTCATAAAAAATGTGAAAATAACTAGGCAATAACTATGGGTAAAAGAGCATTTCCCATTATCTGATAAACTAGATTATTTGATCAGAAAGACCAACAGTTAAGCAAAATAATTACTTAATTACAATAATTTGTCTAAAAGGTTTTAATGTAAAGTGCAGAAATATTTATGATTAAATGAAGCCTCATGGCAAAGAAAACAATATACCGTAGTACTGAAAACCATCAGATCACAGGACAGTAATTTTAGACATGGTAGAGCTCTCAGCTAACATGACACATGAAATCACACAAAGTATTAGCTGTAAAAGAGGTTAGTAAAAGTCCAGTGGCAAGATTTCAGATGAAGGGATCTGATTTTCTGAGTCTTCTCTGTCTGATCTTGGTTGTCTCGTGGTCTGTCATAAGAGTAAGCAGCACATGATCATCAGATATACAGATTCTACAAAAATGGTAATAATTTGGTATTCTTTCAAACTAAAGACATGATGAGTTTTCTTTGATTCTGCCTTCATATTAAAAACACCTCTATAGAGACAAGGCATAGCAAGGGTAGATTTTGGTTAAAAGAATAACAATAGGGTCTTCATCTTGAAAGACATTTTGTGAGATGACTACATGTCTGACAAGATGTACTGCCTTGTTTTTATTCAAATAACTAAAATCTTCTTGCTTAAATATATTTGCAAACAGCTGCAGGGTTCAGCATGTGAGGAAAAGAATGTCATGGATGAGTATTCTGGGCTGGCTGCCCAAAACTTCTTATGATTATTATAAATCCTGCACATGGTATGTGACAGCTTTCCCATCTTCATGTCCATCTCAATCTTTGTGGAAAAGGAGGGCTGAGAGGTCTATCTTGAGGTATAATTATGCAATCCCAGAGTAAGTAACAAAAAGGCAACAACAAAATTAGTAACCAATAGAAACATGAAATGAATTCTGTTTTCCTGAAGAACTATGGAGATCACTATAATAATCAAGCTAGAAAAATTCAAAACTGAGAAAATAAATCCAGTGGTTAGCAATTCTTACAATATAAAGCTGGGAGAAAACCTGAAACATTATCAGTCTCACTTCACATGACATCTAAATCCTGACCTCTCCGAATGGAGTACATTATCTTGTTAACATTACTAAATGCATTCAACTTGGGTATATTATTTGCAAAGACCAAGATTTTTTTGATTTTTTGTTCTTTGTCATAATTGTCCTAGTGTTTTGAAAAGCTCCATTTTTAAGGCTTTTGCAAACTGTCACATTTAGTCTTCACTGATGGCTATATTGTTAATATTTATGCTACTTCCTTCAGTGTGTCTGCTGCTGCCTGCACAGTGAAGGCTGCAATGGAAATCTGCCTCTTCACTTCTTCCCAGGCTTCACGTTGATCAGCTTTGCTTTCAATATCAAACATGGCATCATAGATTCCTGGGAAGGATTCTCCTGCATATTTGTTGTGGCTGCTTGGAGCAAAGATAACATGTCTGTAGGGTAATTGAGGGAAAAAATAAAAGTATTATGCATTAGGAAAATAAAACATACTTTTTATGTTTTATAAACCAGTTGTAAACACTTAACACTGAAGATGTAAATAAATAAGATTATTGCATCAATAGTAGCTAAAGTCCATGATGCAAGAAAATAACATAAGCTACATTATAAAACTAGACTTGATTCACTGCCTCTTAAGTAAGATTTACTTCTTTACCTGGATGAGAGGACCACTGAATTCCTTCTCTGCTGTTTCAGTACTGCCCTCCACACTACACTTGCTTGCATGGTTGTGCTCTTAAAATTGATCAAATTGTAGGTTCTTCACACTATTTCACTTTCAAATAATAAGAACAGCTTCCTTAATTTCCTACAATTAAAATTATTTTAAATTACTCCAGGGCTAAACTTTTACATCTGTTTAGAAGCCAAATCAAACCAAGATAAATTATCTAAATAGGCTTCCAACAAGAATCTTAGGCTTCCAACAAGAATCTTCCTCATTCTGTATAGTGTATCTCACTGAAGTTTTCCCCAATGTCGTTTCCCCTTTTTATCTTATTCCTCCTGTCTCATGTACTTTTGCTGTGTTGAATAAAATTATTATAACTCCATTCAGAGACTTGTAAATCTTAAAGGAATTTTCATAGCGTACTCCATGAGGAAAGTGAAAAGTAAGTTTTTCTCACCTATAGAATGGCCTGCCAGGTAATCCAAGAGGGTCGATGAAAGCCCTTTCTAGAAACATGAGCTGATCATTTAGTGATCTGATGGCAAGCAAACTAAAGGAAAAAAAAAAGGGAACATGTTGAATATGTTAGCAGAGTATTCGACCTTCTCTTATCCCAGCATACACATCTAGATTTGTAAAGGACAGTAGATGTGGGATGTTGAAGTGTCGGCCACAAAAGATAGCCCATGCTATCAGCTAACCTGCATAACTGAATTATGCTGATCTGTGCTGTGACAGATCATCTGTGCTGATCTGGCTCATAACTGGAAAGTATCTTAAAGCTGTTTATAAAGTCCAAGTGATAGCATCAAAACACAGTGTTTCAGATGTTTTCTCTCATGTTTTCTCTCAATCCTTTATTTCCTTTTCATGAGGATGCTTAGACCATTTTCTTCTTTTGTACAAAAGTTTTCTAAGGACTCTCTTTTCCAGAAAGCCAGCGAGCCACAAATTACTTCAATAAAATTGCATTTGTTTCTATGTAAAATCACAACATATCAGAAAAAGGAACTCTGTGATGTTAAAATCCTCTTTTAAGCCTTCTGAGAATTGTGTATTTCTGATGGTAGATTTTAAATTCCCTAGAGCAGAGACCATCTGTGTCTGTGTGCTTTTAATGCCCTGCACATACTGTTGATGCTTAATAAATAAAAGAGATGTGATGAGGTTATACAGAATATATGTGGGCTTGGTGGTTTACATCCAGAGTAACTTGCAGACCTTCAAAGGCATTCACCAATAAAAAATGTTAAAATTTGTATCACAGTAAAACTGGAGTAACTCTACTACCATTAAGGATTTTTTTTTCAAGTTTACAGTGGTGTAAACAGAAACTAAAACTGGTCGGTTGAGATAAAGCATAGATTTAGGCCATCCATCAATAAAGCCATTTTGAAAATGTCACATACATGTCATATGTCATAAATGTCATCTTTTGCATAAGAGATTACTGTTAGCTCCTTTATCTGAAAGTTGCTGCCATTAAAAAGATGGCTTTTATTCTCAGTTAGTGTTCCATAAGGGTAAGCATATGGCCAAATTAGATCCTTCCCAAGAAATGGAACATACATATATGTATATACAAAAGAAAGTTTGGCTTGTTTTTCTGGGCATGGCCTACAAAGAATAAATTAAGAATTAAGTCAAGTGCAACCTACCCTTTTGGCATAGGTGGTGCATAGAATTTCTTGAAAGTTCATCATAAAGCACACCACAAATACATCTTGTTTATTTCTTTTTTTCCATTAAGTGCCAGCAAATAAAAGACTAAGTCCTCTTGAGCTCAGAGGACTACATGGAGTATTTGACAGGAAGAAAAAAAGAATTGAACTTACTTATTGAGATTTATTTGTTGCAGTCTCTCATGAAAGCTAGCAGCAACTTCTGTAAAATTCTTCACAGCTGAAAACAGAGCATCTGGAGGGAGCAGGAGCAAATTATTTAAGTTGAATTCTGCAGATGTCATTTACCAAATCAAATTCCTCAATTAAAGCTTTATCTTCCACTGTGATCATGATCCTGAATTGTTAAAAGTCTCACTGAAGGAAGATGACCCTATATTCCTACATTAAAAAGTACGTAATTCTGTTTGCAAACCTCTCTTAGACACAATAGCAGTAAGTATTGTTGTGAATATTGTTTAGTATTTTCAGCTTGAAGAATGTACAGAAATACCAAAAACTGGATCATGGAACCAGAATCAGACTGTTAAGGTAGGTCTGAGATTTTATAAATGTTGCTAATTAAAAAAAAAGTTTTTCAGGCACAGAATTATCCAACACAATAAGCTGCAAAACAGTGTGATTTTTTTTAAAGGAAACGTGACAATGACACATTATTGTCAATATTGGTGAATCACACATAGGTCAAAGCAATGAACTGTAAGTGTTAGCTCTATTTGGCAGTGGCATAGTCCCCACACAGGCATGCTAGGGACAAAATATTCCCATTTCAAATAAAGGAGGGTATTGCTCTTGTTTAATTTACTGTTCATACAGCACAAAGTAGATACCAGGTCATGACTAAGACATCCATTAATATAAGGCACTGTTAGCATTAACAGAGGAGGAATGTTAAGAAAGACTGTACGTACCAAAGGATACACTGTATGCTGCCAACTCCTCTTCATGATTCCTTGACAAATTATAGATGATGTGAGCATAGTTGCTGACAGCTGATGCATAATCTCTACAGTCAAAGGGAAGCACAACAGAGTTGGCCAATTCGAACACCAACCCTCCCCGTACCTGAGCTACTGTCAGATGATTCTTGAAAGTGGGATCATAAAACTGTTCCACAATTTCATAGGTTTCATAGACACTGTGGTAAACTGGATAGCTGCTGTATTTTTCCACATTCTGAAACAAAGGAAACCAATCCAAAACAAAAGCATTATTCAGCTATGTCTGTTTTGGTGTGGCTGGGTAAAGTTTAAGTGTTCAGGTCATACTAATCCTATGCAGCCACTATAGACAGTCTAAGGAAAAGAACTGGTCAGTAATGGCTCTCTTAGAGAGAGCCATTAACCTATGCTGAGGTGAATGGTCATTTGGAGAAATCTCTCTCCACTGACCATGTACACAGCCCAAAGAAGGTACCTAAGCACAGACACATAACTTTCAGTTGGCTAAATCCGGGTGAGATTGGACTTCTTCTCTTGCTTGGATTTAATAATCATTTGTTTGTGTCCATGGAAATTCCTTCCTTTTCAGAGGAAATGACCACATTGAATAGTTGTTCCTTGAACATTTCTCAGTTCATCTTCTCTCACACTATACTCCAGAGCCCAACCCGTATTTTCAATAAAACAAAAACCATTTTGAATTCAAAGCTTCATAAAGTGTTAAAAATAATTTGAAAGTCACCATAAGTTACTCAGAGGTCCTCAACAGCCATAGGTAATTTTGAGCACGTCCATTTACCCTGAGCAAAAGTCCTTTTGTCTAAGTAACAAGCTGATCATTCTTATTTATTACATATTTGTTTTGAGGGAGCACATAGAGCTGTAGGAATTAGACACCACTCTGACAGATTGAACCGTCCTACTCTAAAAAGCCAAAGTCTAAATGGCTCCTTTATACATGATGTTACTCAGGCAGTTACAAGGAAGACCAAACTACAAAGACACAGACTTACCCAATTTTTAGTGTAACGTGCTCTGCCTGAAGCAATGCCAAGACGTTGAAAAAATGCTTCAAAGTCATTGCCAGAACCCAGTTTATTTATTCTTTAAACAAGAAAGAGGGAAATGTCTTGAGTGACAATACTTAAGGTATAATTTTAGTTTGCTTCCAAGTATACCATGGCAGTTATTTATTTATTCAGCAGTCACTACACACCACATAGTCTTTCCCCAGAGTGCTCTTTGTCAACACACCATGAAGTGCCTTTGACCCCTGAATTACCTGCACCTCATCAATTGCATTCTCTGAGGATCAAAGTCACCCTTTTTAGGGTGAGATATATCCAGTTCTCAAGAGGAGAATGTACCTCACTGTCTTTTTATCACTGACAAGAACCAGTGACCTTCCTCCTTCCAATGAACTTCCACTATCCCAAGCTCTCAACTCAGAGAAGAAATCACAGTGGCACATGAAGCATGGCTTCATGGAATAAAATCAATTTCTGAGATCCTGTAGAAACCCCCTCATAGGACAATGTTGTAAAATCCTGCCTGGTGTGCTCCCCAGCCACCCAAACTCAGAGGCTTCCAGAAGACTGGAAAAAATCCAAGGGAAAGCTGTTGAGTTAACATCTTGTGTAATTGCCACTGGCTTATGCATACTATCCTTATTGTCTAAACCTCTATAAGCTAAAAGAACACGTTTAATATATTGCTTACCTACAAAGACAGGTTCACAAACCTGTTGTACAGTAATGTATCAGCTGCAATCAGTTACAGTAGTGTAACAACTCTGGAATTTCTATCAGCTAGAATCACACCATTTCTCTTTAGGACTCAGCTTTTCATGAGTATGTCTTTAAAACCCACTCTCTACAAGTTTGGGTTTGTGATGTAATGTTTGGTATGTAATTAATTTTCTTTTGTCACTGACCTGGGGACCTCTTTATATTCACTTGATGGATTTTTTTTATACCAGCTCTCATAAAGAGATTTTCCTTCAAATCCCTCATCAGGACTTGGTATCTAAACAAAAGACAAAGGGTACAATTTTAAATGTTAAATGTTTAAATGTTACCAAACAATAAGTCAGCAACCTGTCATCACGCCAAGCCTATGGCTTAGGGTTATGAGTGAGTCATCTTAAGTCCCTCTTAAGTCCCTCAACCCTTTTGCATTTCCATTTTAACACTTCAAATGCATAGCGTTTTTCAGAATAATAGTTCATTTGCTAAAAAATAGGTAAATTTAGATGGAAGAAAGAACAAAGAAAGCAAAACACTGCAAGCCAATATTTATATTATGATATTTCTTTATGAGATTTTCAGTCATTTAATTTAAATATTCAAAAGATAAATCCCTTACAAAACCAAAATATTTTGCTTTACTTTGGCAGAAAATTTCAATTTCTTCTTAGTTTAATTTAGAAGTGTTTCTACCTTCTTTCAGTTTACAAAAAATACGTTTATGGATGCAGAAGAAACCTTAGAAGGGAAAAGTGAACAGTACCCGGTGCTTATGTCATCATAGCTGCTAGAGAGGTAAACAAATTACAATCATTCTGAAGTTCATTCCTACTACTGACTAATTTGCAGGTAACTGAGCAGCTTAAACACTGTGGATGTTTCTTAATCTTTCCTTTATATTGGTGGACTGCTAGAGGTTTTAAAATAGAGGTTTTATTATTTTGAATCTATTAAAGATTATTAATACATATTCTATTATTAATCTAACTATCTTCTATCTAAGAATTACTCCACAATAGGAATCAAATTAAAACGAATTTATTTGGAGTTTTGTCTGTGAAAGAAATTGCCCATAGAACAGAACTATCAGCATGAAAACTTTTTACCACAGATTAACTACAGATGGGATCACATGGGACATGCTCCCTCATCAGCATTCTCTTCAGACATCAGCTACCAACAAGCCATGATGCATTCATCAGCCTTTGCTTCTTAACTTGAGGAACAGTTACATAAGCATTTTTACTGGTATTTAGGTCAAGATTTTAATGATGGCTCTTGGTGTCCAAACTGACACTCTGCTGACCTGATTTCCTGACAGTTCTGAACACCTTCACTTAGCACAAGTTACCATGGGAACTGCAGGTGATCAACCCTTCCTGAATTTGGGACAGAAGTCTCTTTATCTGGGTACCCACTTTTAACAGAGCTACATGTTATTTGCTGTCTTTTAATTACCAGAAAATTATATACTGATTTACTACTTTTCCTTTACTTTTGCACCAGTCTAATGCCAGCTTCCGAGAGATAATAAATTATCAAATGACTGAATACGTAAAGCAGAAAAAGACAGATAAAGTAAATTCACAGAATATAAAAAGTAGTTGAATGTACATCACATCAGCATCTAAAATATATACAAAAAACTAATTAAATGTTCACTGATTAATACAATTAACAGAAAAAAAACCCACAGAAATAAAATGCCAGGCTCTAACACCACCTCCCAAAGCAAAGAACATCTTACATTCAAGATGGTGTGGCTATTTCCTGAGAAAGGTCCCTATCTCTCAGTTTTGTGTGCCACACAAATGTGTGACAGCATCATGGTCAGAGACAAAGAATAACTAACAGCATACACAGAAGCTGAGCACATTGACCAAACCTGTCACATCACACAAAAACAACATGGTAACCACCCTAATTTCTTCCCTTGCCTAAAAGGAGTCAGAATCTCCTACTAGCATGGGCATTCTAGAAGTTGATCTGTGCAGCCAGGCATATGCTTGTTTCTGTCCTCTGGTTCACAGCATGATTTTATGCTTTTGTTCTTAGAAGGAATGCTTTCACAGGAGGAGTGGAAAAATCCCCTAATTCCAAGTAGTTACTAATTTAATGGCATACGCTTGGAATCCCCTTATCTATCCTGGGAAAAACTCCAGTTCCTTAGCTATTGACCCAGAAGGGGTACTGCAATCAGAAAAGAAAGATCTGACACCATATTTTTACAGACAGAGCCCCATCAAGTAAGTGAGCACTGAACATACCAGCTAAAAATTTCAAGTGGTATTACCTTTTTAGTCAGACTGTAAACCAGGCTGTACATCAGTGGTGTGCAATCCACTCGCAGAGTGTAGTTTCCTGAAAAAACATTAAAAACTATTTGAAGAAGGAAATTCCCTCAGCTGAAATTTCATGCTGTTATTTATTAGGAAAAAGACTAGGGAGCTACACTCTTTTTGAGGAGCAAGCTGAGAAGAGTTTTCCTATGATCCTCGTGGTGCACTTTATTGGTTAGGCTGAATTAGAGCCCAGCTCTTGAAGCAAGTCTTAAAAGCCTCTCTCATGTCCCCATGATTAATATGCACATTAAAAGAGAAGAAGCTGACTCTAAAGAGTTGCTATAGAATGCAGAGCACAATACTTCTTGTCTCTCTTATACCTCCCAAAGAGTGGGTCACTACTGTAAAGTACTTTTTCCCTGAAAAACATGAATATCTGAAGGATGCTTTATGATTCTAAGCCACAGTTTCTCCCCATATTGAATTCTGAATTAATACAGCAAAAATTATCACATTGAAGGTCTCACGGATCTCCAAGAAAAAATCCCTCCCAGTCACACCATCACTATTCCTGTAAAACACAAGTTATATCCATGTACCTTCAACAGAAGAATCTGCATTGATATAAGCCACTCCACGTGCTTGCAATACTTTGGCATTTTCCTATAAGAAAGAAAAAAAATGGGAAGAAAATGCTGATAAACTTTTTGTCCCTCAGAACTATCTTCCCATTCACAAAAGAAACAGCAGTTTCACAGAAGGATATCAAAAAGTGCAAGGAGCTAGAGATTCTTGGTAGTTCAAAAGGAAACTCAAGGCAGAGAGGGATTGTGTGTGTAAGGAAAAGGGGGTGGGGGGAGGGAAGAAGTGCTTCTTGCTAGTGCAGATTTCTCAAAGAGGAGCCGCCATGCAAATATCTTTTTGAACACTCTTGGTTTACCTCAGCCCACTCTGTAGATCCTAACAAGCCAAATTCCTCTGCATCCCAGCTTGCAAATATCACTGTTCTCCTTGGTCTCCATCCTGAAATGAAAGACAATGAAAATTTATTACAAAAATAAAGGCTGCTTGTTACATGACTAATGTAAAAACACATGGCATTTTTAGGGAGCTGATCTTTTACCATGATCTGTGGGGAAAGAGATATCCATAAGGAACTTTAACACAAACTTCAGTAACATCATCTAATAATGATTTGCTATTGTAGCAATCTGTCCTCTACTTCAATATTGGACAAAATAATGTATTTCATCTCTCACCTTTAAATACAAGAAAATTTTCTAGAATCTAAAACTCTGATTAAGGAAAAATAATGTGCTGTGCACAAATTTTTGAAAGAAGGCTTTTCTAATCCTCTTGCTCTCTTCAGTCTAGTATACGCTGTATATCAGTCTACTCTGACAGAAAGATGACATATTTTCATATCTATTATAGAACTTCTTTGACCTCTCTTTCAAATGCCAGATTTCAAAACCTAAGAGATTCCCTGTAACTTTGACAGATCACCTTCAAAAGAAAAATCTTTCACTTGAAGTCCTCCATTCAATTTAAAAGCAGGCCAAATAGAACAGGCTCTATTGCCCTGACGCTGTACCTCAGCCCAAAGTTTCCTTTGAAGCTACTTGAACCTTTTCATCTTTTACTCCCTTTTTTTTAACTTATTTTTTTCCCCATTTGCATATCAGAGGCAGTTTCCCCTGATATTCAGTTACTGGGAAGAAATGGAAATTAAACTAAATGTCAATAGGTTTTATGTGTAATAGGCAGGCAATGAACACTTCTCTAGCACAGTATTTATGTCACAGCTTCTCTCCATGGGATGTCAGATAGGGAGACAGCATTTGCTCTGACAGCAACAGAAACCTGGTGCAGCTGACATTTGTTCCTATTCTAATGCAAGTAGGCATGAGGTATTTTTAACCATTACCTCCTACTATGCTTGCACATCTCATTCTCAGCATTACACTGACATCCTTCACTTATTTTTGAATATCCTCCAGGCCACAGTCAAGTGCTGAGAAGGCTCTCAGTGTGGCCCTGAAGAAGCCTTTATGAGTTCGCCACTGTGTCAGTATTATAACACCACTGACATATCCAGTCTGACTTACCTCAAATACAGAGTAGTCAATCATAACTAAATGTTGTGTTTATTTCAGCATCCCCCATTTTGTTTTGTTTCCCTCTAGGTGTACTTCCTCTTGAGCAAAAGTGCTTCAAATATACCATGGTGCACAAGAGTGTGTTTATTCAAGACTTCAGTCTTGAATAAACATCTTGAATCAACATCTCTTGCGTCAGAGATACACGTTTTTAATTTCAAGCATATGTTTAAATCTCACAGAAATCAACGGCCACTGCTGAGAGTAGCTACTTAGATGTGCTTTATTCTTTTATTACATTACCTTCGTTTTTCAGTTTTCCAAAGCTCCTCACAATTTCATGAACCACAGCTGCCCCACTCTTAGGATCAATGCCACCAAATACCCATGAGTCACGGTGGCCTCCCAGGATGACATATCTGTCTAGAGAAATAAATTTTGGAGGTTTACATAGGAATATTTTGTTTCCTGACACAGAGATGTTAAGTTGAAGTAATTTCTAATTTTCCATGTACATATCAAGCAATAGAGATTAACAGTTTATAATATACATGATAGAAAGGAAAAAAGTGTTTTAAATTTCTGAAGATACTTTTCTGTATTTTCAGTCAGTGTTGAAGAATTTGTCAAACCCAGTAACTGGATCCCACATGACTTAAAACTTCAAACTCCACGTTGTTAGTTCTATTATTGAATATATTACAGGTTTCCTCTAGAGATAGAAGTATTTTTCCATACTTCACAATAGTGTGCTTAATGGTGAAGCTCATCCACTAGTTTTATCTGTATAGCACAGAAATTCACAACATTGTGAATTCATGTGCTGAATGTAGTATTTCTCTCGATATATATAATCAATCACAAAAAGGGTTGCCTAAATCATGACAGAGATATGATAACTGTGATAAAATTCAGACTAGGTCTCTGTGCTACTATAATATGGTTAACAGTTGTGTTTTAGGCAAAAGGAAAGTGCTGCAGTCAGAAGATAAATGATGTTATCATTCTAGGAATGTCTGCATATCTGGTTCTTTTAGATTATAGAACCACACTGGTTACAAGAGACTGTAAGATAGACAAAAAGTCAATAATGGCAGATATAGTGTCTTCCAATGGAACGCAAAATCCATTCCCATGTTTCTTAGGGGAAAATATCCACTTCAAAATATTCTTTCAATTGCAGCTACTTGCCTGAAGACAAATATTTCCATCCCGGTTATGACTCCCCCTTGAAAACCAGCATTTACAGTGGAAGTGCTGACATACCCTGAACCATATGAAAGCCAGTGCAAACACCATTTCAAAGATAATGCAATACAATATTTCAGAGAAAAGTATATTCCTCATCTCCCCCTTGTAACCATGAAGTACATGTAGAGGTCACTGCTCTCTCAGATTATGCTGAAGGCAAATGATTTTACCTGGTTCCACCGTGCCTCTGATGGTACCAATTACATTGTAAATCCTTCTCACTTCATTGTTGCTATGAATGTGCATTTTCACCTTTCTTGTGTATTAGGAAGAAAACACAAAGAGAAAATCTGCCAGATTAGATAACCAAACATCTTGACACTTTCACCTTTCAAAAGTGTACAATATAAATGACAAAGAAAGCATTTTGATCAAATTTATCTCCTATTAAACCAAATTAAATCTGAAAATATCACAGTGTATTTTTTTCTGGATTCATACTTGCACAAATAAGAACAGCATTTAGCCCTTTACAGATATGTAATATTTCTGATGTCAATAAGATTTATACAGATAATGGGATCAGAGCTCCAAAGACCAAATTAAAAAACTAGCCAGCAACCATGCTCCAGCCAGTAGCCATGCCCCACACAGCCACTCACTCACTCCCCCACTAGCAGTGAGAGAATCTATAGGGTAAAAGGTAGAAAAATCATGGGCTGAGATAAAGAAAATTTTACATATGAAGCAAAATCCATGGAAACATGCAGAGCAAAACTGTTCAACCATCTCCAAAAGAGCAGAGCCCTATCACAAGTAATGCTGACATAGGGAAACAAACTGCATCACTCCAGATGTCTCTCCTTTCTTCCTTCATCGCCCCCTTTATATACTTAGGATGCTGTCAGATGTTCTGGAATATCCCTTTGCTCAGCTGGGATCACCTGTCCTGGCTATGCCTCCTCCCAGCCTCCCATGTACCCCCACTCTCTCACCAGTGTGGCAGCACAAAGAGCAGAAAAGGCCTTGGCTCTGTGTGAGCCCTGCTCAGCAATAACAAAAACATTTCTATATTATCAACCCTGTGTTCAGCACAAATCCAAAGTACAGCTTCATACCAGCCACTGTGAAGAAAATTAACTCTACCCTAGCCAAAACAAGAATATTCCAGCACAGTCCATATTACTGCAGCATCTCAGGCAGCAGAAAACAAGACAACCTGAGTTGCATCAAGAGATTTTTTTTCTACAACATCAAGAGTTGTTTATCTGTACCACAGCTGAAGGTGCAACAACTCAGCCCCAAGTTAAACAGTTCATATGAAGTCAGTACATTGTACTCAGACAACATAGACACATGTTAAAACACATAGACTTAAGTCCTAAACTGTAATTACTAATTCAGTTAAAAGCAATCTGAAGCAATAAAATTGACATCAGAGTTTAAGCTCCTCTTTTTCTGGAAAAGATGAGTAGAAAAACTGCTTATAAGAAGCAGTTTAATACTGTTTTATATAAGTAAAAAGTAAGACCAAAAGCTGGACTCACATAAACTTAAATGGAAACAAAAGTACTCAGGAAAAAAAACCAAAAAAACACCAAAAAAACCCCAAACCTCTCAACAAATAGTTTATCAAAGACTAGATGCTTTTCAAATGAAACTGGTTCAAGACTAGCTGGAAACTAAAGCAAGGTAGTCATGTCCATCCAATCAAGACATAATGTATTAATGCTTTGCACTGAGCACATTTCAGCCAAGGAAATAGCCAGAATCAAAGGAATGATGTAAATAAACCCAGCTACTCTATCTTTGGTCAAACTCTATTGCTCTACCTGTTTTTTCTCCCTGATCCCAAGAACACTCTCCTTAAGAAACAAAACTGACCTTGAAGAGTAATCTCCTGTAAATCCCGGACCAACGTTGTAAGATACATTCAAATTTCCTTTCCAGCTACTATGAGGTGGTGGACGTCCTCCCATATTACTGTTATGGAAAAAAAAAAATCATTATCAGTTACAGAGCTCTTAAAACAGCACCAAACAAACAGGGACCCAGAAACCACACTATACTAGTTGGTCATTGTTTTAGACAATTTATACTACAAGCTTTGGCAGGAGAATAATCTGGAGTTTTAGCTACAGCTACAATAATACTAGTAAATTAACATAGAACAATAATCCTCAGCATAGAGATCAGTTTGGAATGGCCTACAGCTATCTTGGAAAAAAGTGTTGGCCAAAAGGCTTTGCATATAACTGCCTCTTGTAAATGGTCCCTGGAACATTCTCCTACCTTGAACTGCATTTACATTTGAATTCGCAAAGAGCAGCTTGGGCCATTCCTTAACTTAACAGCACAGGCAGTAGTTTTATGGTGCCTATCTCTGCACAATGTTTAATCTTGCAGCATAGGCAGCTGATGCGTGTCAAAGATGGCTAAAGTAGAGAAATCTGATCAGTCCAAGTCACCCATTCTTGTTCCATTGTCAGAAGTGCCATGCTTTTCCTACTAACACAACTGGAAATGCAGTAATTTAGTGGATCACAATCACCCAGACTTATTCCCTTGAAGGGCTTTTATTTTTGACATGAACTTCTGAGATACAAAGAAAGTATGCTGAATGTTCTGGTTCTTGGGAAGCAAAATATATTTATTGTAAATGAAAGCATGTCTTTTACTGTAAATATAAACTTCAGTCCACAGAACAACTTCAACATGTGTTCGGGCCCTAAGTAAATTGTTTATATAAAGTGAAAACAAGGACACGGTATTTTTAAAGGATTTAGGTTTCATTCATAGTTATTAAAACCAAGTTCTAGTATTATTTAATACTTATTGAACAGAAATGTCTGGCTACATCAAATTTATACATAGTAATCTGCGCTATCACTACTAGTTGGCAGTGGATAAAAGAGGTTTTTTAATCTATACTTTTATCATTATGAGCAGTTATCGTGATAACAGAGATAACTATAAAGTTTAAAAGAAAAGAAAACTTGGATACGTATTAGTCCATATTACAAATGACCATTTCCAGATAACTCTGCACATACCTCATATATAACAACAGATACCACACTTACCTCCTACAGACATCCTAATAAGAAACAAACATATTATTTCAACAGCTACAGGAGAAGCAGAATGCAAAAGTCATTTTACTCTCTTTTCAAATGCTCTCATAACTTCCAAAAAACAATCTGCTAAAAACACCTCACGTCTCCCATGCACTTACCGTAGTAATGACTCTGCATCATGATAGCCAATAGGATGAACTGGAATTTTTGGAAGACCTACACCACTGGTTTTGTCTAATCGGTACGTGTATTCTGAAAGCAAAAGATATTTTCATATTTACAAGTCTCAGAAGGAAGCTGTACAATTCTTACCACAGTCTTAACACTGGAGTCAGCAATAATCATTTCACTTTCCCAGAAGTTGAGCTGACATCTTCCCAATAATTTCATTCTTTGTGCTCTACCAACATACTTTCAGAGACACTAATCAAGGTTCTCCCATAATGTCTGCAGGCATGCATATGAAGATGGCTGGAAATTTTAAAATTATTTTTTCATTTTTTTTAACTTTGAGTTGAAATACTTTTACATTAGAAATATTTCTCTTCATGGGAAAGAAGGTCAGACTAAGCTACACATGAAGAACAACAGTAAAGAAGGAGTCCACAGTGTCATGCTTGGAACATTCAGCTGGGAACTAAAAAAATTTGCCAGCTGATAAAGAGATGCAGATAAAATCTTATACACTGGACTACTGAATATTTTGGATTGCTTTTTATGTGTACAAAACAAAATCTAGGTTTTGTTCTGACAAAGCTCAAATACAAATAATTTTTTTTTGCAAATCTTAGTCTTCATGGACAAAAGCATACACAGAATAGTTTCCTCCTTAATACAATATTCACAGGAACCCTTTGTGATTGAGGGAGACAGGGATTCATCTATGTGATCACTGACTCTAGGCATGAGGAACCAGAAATTTTCTTCATGGTCTGCTCTGCCATGCTGCTCTTTCAAACATGTATCCCCTTCCAGCTCAAGTTCTGCTGCCTAGAGACCACACTGCCCATCACTTAGGGACTACATTTCTTGAGGTGATTGCCTCTCTCAGATACGCTGGCCCAAGTGCTGGCATAAATAGTTCTTAATGAGTTTCCATCAAAATTATCTGGTTTAGCTGCTAAATGAAACAAGCACAACTCATGCAGCTGAAGAAGACAAAGGTGAAGGTGATTAATAAAGATCAGTACTCTAGGGCTCCCCTAATATCCTCTCACTTTCTCTCATTTCCCATTTACAGAAGTGGCCTACTGCAGTGAAACCCAAAGCTGCCTTTTAGCAACAAACACTAAGAAAGAAAGTGTGCTGTTATAAGGGAAAAAACATCATCTGCCCTTTCTTGGTACCAGCCCCTCAGAGAATGCCTTCTCTAGAGTCACTCACCTTTTGCAGGATAACCTGGAGTCAGAGGATCCCCTGCTCCATTCAGGTTTAACACATTCCCACGCTGGGCTCCTCCACCTGGAAGGTTCCAGCCGCTTGGATAAGGATCTACTCCAGGTGCACAGTAGTCAGCAGGATCAGAGTACAGAATAATTCCCTTGGCACCTGCCAATTCAGCATTCTTCACCTGTAAATCACATCTCCAGTCCCTATCCAGTCCTTTACAGCTTGACTCCAGAGTTCAAGGGGCAAAACAAAGTATAAATTACAGTGATTTTTTCTCAGTATCTTTTACGGTGCTTGGGAAAAGTCAAGGGCCCATAACTGTCTCATAATTTTCTGAAACATATATATACAGATATCAGGTTTCATATGAAAGTAAAAAGTTTGCTCTTGATTTGACTTTTAGTTAGCAGATAACACCAGCAACATGGAAAACATCCTCCACAGTACTGCTACATAACCTGAGTTTGCATTCTGTCATCCAGATCAATACAATCAACTGACTATTGAAATGTACACAGTTTTTTCTGTATCACATTAATGCAACAGTATCTTTCAGGTAGTTCTTTACTTACCTTATTTACCTAAATGATCTCTGAATGCATCTCAGGGTCTGGTCTATACAGGAAAATTATAATTGGAGAGCTTGAAACTGCCTTTGGCTGTGAACAACACTAACTCCAGGAAGCCCACATTGTAGGCTCATTACAGCAGAAGGACTGACCTGCATGCTGTTTAAAAAGTGTTCTTGTGTGACTTTATTATTGCATAATATATATCATTCTGACATCCCAATCTGGTTTGCTACTAGATATGACAGTGATGGATAGTGACAGAGTGACAACTAATCCTCAACAGTTTCAAATTTGGGCATTTTAACTCAGAAATATCATAGCTTTTTTTTCGATTTCTTTTTTTTTTTTTTTTAGGAAATACAGTACTTCCCTTCATCCTCTACCCTATTTTTGCACACCATTAGGAAGTTTAAAAAGTTCCAGTACAGTTCTCCAGATTTTATATAGGCTACCGAATTCTTCAGTATATAAGCAGTCATTAGAAATAATACTGCAAGACTAAGGATATCCCTTTGTGTAAATGAGGGGAGGGCATATAATTTCCAAACCACAGGAAAACTGCCTCTCTAGATATTAGTAACTCTAAGATATTTGTGTTTCATTTTAAGGAAAGATTCACAAACAGTAATACTTTCTTCAATTTTTAAGTCTTTTCCATTCAGATAGTATCTTGAGGAGTGGTAAACAATTTAGTGAAAATATTATCTGACCCAGAATATGAGTTATATACCATTTCTCACTGATGAAAATTATATGTATGTAAACCAGTGAGTTATCTATTTAAAAGCTTCACATAAGATTCATCAACAGCATATAATAATAACTGGCATCCAGTGAATTCAGTGCTTGACACCCTTAGGTAACTGACAAACGCAAATTATAGTCCTGCTCAAATCAGGGTCAAAATAGTTGAACAAGAGCCGAACACTCTTAAAATAGACTGTCTTCTTACATCTCTTTTGAGAAAATATTTTAAGAGTATGCCTGAAGTATGTACAGGATTATGTCCTTTCCTGTTAGGTCATGGAAATCTGTAGTTTAAAAATAAATTTATATGACAGAGACATTGAATAACCAAATACAGAATTTAAAATAACTTTCATATAGCTATAGACTCTCTCTGGTGTTCAGAAACCATTAAAAAGAAACACAATATACACATGGTAAAGAACCACTGAACCAACAGGGAAGAACAATCTAGTTCAGAATTAGAGTGTATGACACTGATATTTCGGAACAATTTATAGAATGCAAATGAATATTAAAATATGGAACATTTTCCAACTGATTTACTTTTATCCTAGAAATACTAAATAATCATTTTTGAACACAGGTCTATGGAAACTCTGTTACTCTAAAATCTCCAGAACACCTTAGGGAAGTGTTTCAGTCTCCTGAAAGCACTGAAGGGCAGAACAGTTGAAGTGGAAGTAACACTGAGAAGGGCAGCAATGCTTTTATACACAGGCATTACCTTATTTCCTCTGAAGATCTTCCCATATCTGGCAATAACAATCTTTCCTGTACAGTTAATTCCCATGTCACGTTCTAATGTAAAGAAGTCCTCGGTGCGGCCATAATTCACATACACCAAATCACCCTGAGAGAAAGAGGCAAGATTTGAAACAATAATGTCAAAGAGCACATTGAAAGGAGTTTGTGATCAAATAAGACAATAATGACTTTTACATAAAATTCTTGGCCAACAAGAACTCAGAAGAGCTTTGGCCCCACTAAGTATTCCCACTGAGGAGATTCATACATGCTTCCTTCCTGTGCTTTTTGCAGTACAGATGCAGACAACAGCTCACTGGAGAATGCTACTGCTAAAAGCACTAGATAAGTATCTGGAGATCTTGTCAAACTGTTATGTAATAAGGTGAAAATAAGCATCAGATTTTGAAATGACAATCTTGTCTTTAGGTATTGTTTTCACTGGAAACAAAGTTTTTATATTTAATTAAAATAAAACAATTTCCTAAAGAAGGAACATGAAGCTTTTTAAACCTTTCATCATTTCTCTTATGTCATCAAACTAAACAAAGCAGTGATGTTATTCTATCTTGCTTGGGTGATATGCTATGATAAAAAGTCAAAACCTATTAATTTTATCTTACACTATGTTCCAAAATTCCCACTGCAATTCTTGGAACACTCAAAGCTCTTATGTCCTAGGGTACAGATTATTTGCCTCGTTCTCCAGCTTTCTTTGAGTGTTGGAGGCAAATAAACACAGTATTCCTTTTGTTTTCTGGATTTGAACAGCTTATTTACAAACATCACAAAGTACTTGACTGATATAATACTGAGCTGTGTGAGTAGAAGCATTAGCATCTTTCTAGATGGAACTTTAAAGCAGAGCCTGGACCAGGGTTCTGTCAATCTAAATTATTCTACATATAGTAAGGAAAGATATTGAGAACAACACCAAGAAATTCTAATCTTACAAACTATTAATTGAAACCCCTAATGCTCATAGAACAGAAAACTCCTGCTACACAAGCCAGCTTTATCAAAGAAAGTCCATCAGCTGATACCATCTGTATAACAAGACAGGAAGGATTAGTGTTAAATTCAGATCACAGCAACACCTTTACCACCAGCTAGAAATGTCAGTAAAAACTTTTCAAGCATACTCAACACTGTGCAGCTATACCTGTCAGTCTGAGCTTTGGACAAGCAGCATTTTGAAAAGTGAGATTGTTCATTTGGCCGGGTAAATATAACAGTCTATTTGTTCACCAAGATGAGAAACAACAGTGCATAGTTACAGAAATGTCTGGGGGGGTTTACAGCAGCAGCTGACATTAAAGATTTATTACCACAGTTTTTAAGGCAAAGAAAAAAAATCCAGCTCTGACTCAGATTAGAGGAAAATATTAAACATATATATGACTGCTCAATTTGAACGCTGCTCCATCACAATAATCCCAAGAACGTCAGAGCTAGGTCACCTTTCCTAGTAGTGATAAGGAGGGTTTTGAACTAAAGCCTAAGGAATTTCAAATTATTCTGTATTGCTCTCTGATATTCTCTGCTATGCTACAGTACACTGTGGTATTCCATCTTTTCCATTTCTATTATTTCTATTTCTGTCTCTGCTTCTTTTCCTACCTCTATTTCTCTTACTATGTAGCATTCTACTATCTTACCTCAGACACTCCTTGTGCTGAAAAGGCACTGTAGGGTGGCACCACATCTCTAACAGCCTCATATCCTGGAGGAGGAGGCTCAGACAATGATGTGTTGAAAACCTAATAGGAAAAGAGAAAAGGAATAAGGTAAATAAGGCAGTGTGAAAAAGGAATACTTTCTATTCACAAGAACATTTCACAAGCATTTGCAATCTAAAGGACTCTGGTTTTAGAATTCTACCTAAGAAGTGGCCAAAATTTTAGGAGGCACTGGCCATCCTTTTCAGTAGGCATGCTCAAGGTGTGAACTTACAAATCCCATCTCCACTCTTCACAGAGAATCCTGCATAAATGAATACAGGGCTCCCTGAAGTGGTCTGGGTACAGCAGATAAGGACAGGTTAGATCACAGTGGTAAAAGTGATTGCATTCTGTTCAACATAGAAGCTTCTATGTGCACTTCAGCCAGTATGAAATGAACACATTCCCTTTGTGATAGCACATCTTGAGACCTAAATTCTAATCTTCTAGAAACTGAATTTAGCTGAATCATTGGCACTGTACAATGAATCAATGCAAAGAATGGTGCTGACCAGGGTTTCTTTCCTCTTTTTAAATAATACAGTAATTTTCAAGCAATTGACTAACATTAGGTTAGTGTTACCTAATTGTTTTTTAATCCATATGTCAGGATGCTGTATGAATCAGGGGAAATATTAGTATTCCTAAAACATGAAATTCACATATTATAAAATGAAGATGCAAAATATACAAGCAAACTGGAATCCCTGATTTCCATGAGGTTTGTACCAGGCCCAATACCATTAAGTGAACAGAGGACAGTTTTCTGTCACAGCCTTCCCAGGTGTATGAAAGTGATTTTGTTCCCTGGTTGGAAAAACTGGTTGTTTATGTACCTCATTGCCATGCTCATCAGTTATTGAGATGTAGTTGGGTTTAGTGTCATCAGGGTAAGAGAGTAAGACATCATAATCAACCAACTGCACCGAATCCAAACCAAATTTCTTCCACTCAGCTTGGACTTGCTGTGCCAGATGCATATTTTCCTTTGTTCCTGCTAGGTGAGGAAGCCGTGTAAAATTGCTAGAGAAAAGGGAGAAATAAGCAGGGTCAGGCAATGAAGGTCATAATCAGAACACCTCTTAGCCTAGCTGGAAATCAACCTCATAGGGATAATCGGATATACTCGGGCTAAATTAGGACCAAGACTTCTCTGCATCTATGTGTACAACATCTTATGTTGTACACATAAACTGAGATGAAGGGTTTCAGGCTGTCCTGATTTAGCACAGGTATTTAGATCTTGCTTGCAGCATGGTTTAGCAAGAAAGGTGTGATGACACCAGCTACGGGGTCCTGTCGTTTCTTTACTCCTTGTCTTCTAAGCTACAGTAGGACCATGCACTCCTATGCACACTAAGACCGTATCACTGTGAAGTGATAAAGAACTGAGTACAATTATTTTTGTGTATTCAATTTAGAAACTTGCATAATTTCTCTGGTCCTTATTTGTAATTAATTAGATGTTCTCCTTGAATCACACAATTTTAATTAATTTTGGCACTAATACTGGTTTATCCAGAAGTTTACTCCTAGTGTGTCTTGATGGCAAGTAAAAGAGAGTGAGTACTGAGTACTGTTTAAACAAGGACCAGAAAAACTCAACAGTTTGTGACTTAAAAGTCATGCCAGCATGGATAACAAACAGTGAAAGAGAGTACAAATAATGAACAGCCCATTGTCTGGGAAAAAAAAAATTGTCCAGTCCAGACCATTGTGAAAGCCCAGTTGTGAAGCCAGCTGAAAAACCCTCAGTTGAACGAGGCTGTCATCATGATGTCCTCATTCTATCATATGACCATGTCATTAACATGCCAAAGAAACATGTGTGGCACCAGCTGGTGTTAATGAAGGAAATTGTATCTTTGATTATAAAGGGGTGTGAGATTAGGAAAAAATTAAATTCTGGAGTTCAAATAAGACCAAAGCCATCACCATCAAAGAAATCTACTTTGAAAGAACTATACAATAGAACAGAAAGAAATAGAAATAGGTTTGCTTGTAAGGGGTCTACAACAATCATCTAGCCCCACGGCCTGACCAAATCAGGGCTGACCAAGCATGTTAAAGAGCATGTTATTAAGGGCATTGTCCAAATGTCTCTTGAATGCTGACAAGCTTGTGTCACTGACCACCTCTCTAGAATGTCTGTTTCAAGTCTGAACATCCTCTTGGTAAAGAAATTCTTCCTCATGTCCAGTCTGAACTTTCTCTGGTGCAGCTTTGAACTATTCCTATGCATCCTACCACTGGATACTAGGGAAAAAATATGCCATGTCCCCTCCTTAGGAAGCTGTAGGGAGCAATGGGGCTGCCCCTTAACCTCCTTTTCTCCAAACTAGACAAAATCCTTAGCAGCCAAATGCTGCTGGATACAACCATGTTCCTCTGATCATGCCAAAATCTTAATACTGTACTAAAAGTCGCTGCTATAGTGACAGTATCATCTTCTGGATGACTTATACCGAACCAAGAGCACACTTACATGCAATTGTGAGTGAGAATGGTTGTTTTCTAAAGGAGTCACAAGTGTTTAAGTATCACATTTTCATTAGAACTTGATTTATGCTAGAACATTTTCCTGTATTACACTCCCATTTAACTAAACATTGTGGTTTTCTTCATTTTCTCTTCTCATCTGACTGCCTGTACTGGTAGTTCTGAGCAGTGACTAAGCATCCACTGTATTTCAGTGCAGGACTGGCCACATGACAGTAAATGAGGTACAATGATTTCTGCTTACATAGAGACAGGGAGTTTAAAGGGCAGGAAGGTCCTTTCACATAGCTGTTTAACAACAGCTGACTTAGCAAAACCCAAAACACAGGTTAAGACTCTAAAAACTCCTAAATCTTTGGTTTTGAATGTGTATGTTATAGTACAATACATGACTGCTACATCGTAGAGACCACACTTTTGAGCTAATTTATCTGCAATTATTTGTTCATGACAAATATACCTAAAATGGAAGCAGTGGGATTGCTACAGTCCTATAAACTGAAAATAGTGTTTTAGTAATTTAGTGTTGCACAACTCCATGCTATGTAATCAGACTGGGAGTACAAGGCAAATCCAAATTTCTTGATTATTCCTACAATAGCTGATGCTCTTTCTTTACAGTGAAAGTAAACTCCTATCAATAAACTATGACTTGTGGCCTATTACTGACTGGAATAAATATAAGATTTTAACAAATACTACACCCTCTAAAGAGAAAAAATATCCATTTACAAGATCTCTGAAACAAATCAGGAACAAGTACTTGCAGTTAAAGCTTCTAAGTTACTAAAACAGAAATATTTCTTACATAGATTAAATTTTAATAACTTAAAATACTGATACTGTAATGTTCCATTGTTTTGAATTGTTTTAAGCACGACCAACAGGTCAGAGAGGTGATTCTGTCCCTCTGCTTCATGAGACCCCAGCAGCAGTGCTGTGCTCAGCTCTGAGATGCAACAAAAGAAGGACAAGGACTTGAAGGAACAAGTTCCAGAGGAGGCCATGAAAATGATCAGAGGGCTGGAGCATCCCTCCTGAGAAGAAAGGCTGAGAGGTTTGGGGCCATTCATCCTGGAGAAGGCTCTGAGACCCCATAGCATTTTCCAGTTTCTGAAGGGGGCTTACAAGAAGGCTTGAGAAAGACCTTTTTCAAGGGCATGTAGTGACATAAGAAAGGATAATGGCTTTAAACTGAAAGAGGTCAGCTTTAGATTGGATATTAGGAAGTAATTCTTTACTGTGAGGGTGATGAGGCACTGATACAGGTTGCTCAGAGAAGCTGTGGATGCCTCATCCCTGGAAGTGCTCAAGGCCTGGTTGGACAGAGCTCTGAGCAACCTGGTCCAGTGGAAGGTGTTTAGAACCAGAGGAGCTTTAATGTCCCTTCCAACCAATTCTATGATTCTGTGATCACTGGGCTGGCTCCCACGTGATTTTTTTTCTTGTCTGAACTGATTAGTCTACACACTGCTTACTAAAGAAACTGCTTGATGTTTTCCGCTTTCATTTCAGCCATAAATGCTGTCCTCATGTCCTCATGAGTACTCAGAGATGTCTTCTTATCTGTAGGTTTTGCAAACCAGCCTGTACAACACATGAAAATACCAAAGTAAAAACATCAGAGCAATATTCCCATGACACACACCACTTCTCTTTGGTGTCACCACAAGATTTTCACTGTTTTATATTGCAGAACTGTTTTCATTTCAGCACATACAAGCAGCTACAACCTAACGCAGAGTGCAAAGCGATGGCAGTGTTAGTCAAACAAATGGTAAGAGAACTTATTTGTCTAGGTAGATGTTGAGTGATATAAAATACTATCTTACATTTATTCATCAGTTATTTTCCTGTAGATCCTAAGGAGACATATCTAACATCCTTGAGCACCAGAACGTCAGTCATACAGTTACCTCAATAATAAGGCAGCAATTTTACAAAAAATTCACAGAAACACAGGCACACTTTGTAAGGAACAGATGTAACTCCTTTCTCACTCTCTGGTCTGTCTGGCTTCTTTCTGGAATTCTTCCCTTTCTGAGCAAGCACTAACACAGTAAGTCGTGAGAGGAACAACTGGCTAGAAAGAGAAGTGTTCCTGACATCTGTTTTTAAGTCAGACTGGACACATTCAGTGCATGTGCAGCAGCAGCCACATGGGTACTGTGCATGACAGAACCAGTGGGTTCAAGAGGGTAACAAGTTGGCACCAGTAAGGCACTGGTTACTGGCACAGTGAAAGGCTCCACATGAGAGAGGAATTCAGTCGGGGCTTCCCAATGGCAGCAATCCCAAATACATACCAAATGGCATTGCAAAATACAAGTGGCTCCTTTGTTTTCTTTATTTTTGTAAGCTCGTCATGATTCCAATGTGAACCAAAAGGAAGGTAGGGATGGGGAATCTCTTGCAGCAGCAACCCTCAGTCCTGCCTGCTTGGGACGAGGACCAGGTGAGATACTGAGAAACTATTTCTCCCTTCCTGTCCGTGCCCCTCCAGCCCCATGTTTACCTTCCTGGCGCTGTTTCAAAGCAGCAGGGTCGAGGGGTACGTCTTTTGTCCCCTCCTCACAAACCCAGCGCCCCTTTTTCGAGCCCACAGCACTATTTTACTCCTATTTACTTGAACAAAAAGTAAACAGAAAAACAAGCCAAAGACACAAAAATCTTTCTCCTGCGGAGGAGCTGGACATCCCAGAGAGGCTCAGTGACTGCACCTGCCCGCAGTGAAGGGAGGGTGGCATCGCCCGGCTGAGCACGGACTCACCTCGGCCACCCTTGGCACAAACTCCCGGGCGCTGCAAACCCGCCCGCTCCTCCCCCACCCCGGCTCCGAGCCACGTCCCCCGGCTGGACGAGCCCCCGATGCGAAGGAGGGTTAGTCTGCACTGTACCGATGAGGAACCCGAGGAGGAAGAAGCCCGCCGCGGCTCCCAGGACGACAGCCCAGAGGCGGCCACTCGCTGCCCTGGGGCCAGCTGACTCCGAGCGGGCACCGAGCGACCCCCACATGGCTGCCGGCCCGGCCGCCTCGCCGCCCGCAGTGCCCAGGCCTGAGCCCGGCCGGGACGGCCCTGCTCTGCTCTCCCCGCCCCGCCCGGGGTAGGGCCCTCCCGCCGGCACGCCCGGTCCGCTGGGCGGCCGCGGGGTGAGCCGTGCCTGAGCTCTGGCGGCCGCTCCGGGCTGCCCACCTCCCCTCTGCCAGACCCCTGCGACATCCTGCTGCCCCATGTTTCACAGAACCACAGAATCAAATAGGTTGGAAAAGACCTCTGAGGTCATCGAGTCCCACCTATGATCAAATACCAGCACATCAACAAGACCATGGCACCAAGTGTCATATCCAGTCCTTTTTAACACTTCCAATGATGGTGACTGCACCACCTCCTTGGGTCCATTCCAATGTCTAATCACCCTTTCTGTAAAGAAACTTTTTTTAATGTCCTCACTGAACCTCCCCAGGCACAGCTTGAGGTTATGTCCTCTTGTTCTCTTCTTGGTAGCCTAGGAGAAGAGGCTGATCCCCACCTGGCTGCAGCCTCCCTTCAGGGAGTTGTAGAGAGTGATAAGGTCACCCCTGAGCCTCCTTTTCTCCAGGCTGAACCCCCAGCTCCCTCAGCTGTTCTTCATAGGACATGCGCTCCACAGCCTTCACCAAGTTCATTGCCCTGCTCTGGATACTTAAAAAGTCCTTCTTGAATTGAGGGGCACAGAAGTGGACACAGGATTCAAGGTTTGATCCTCAGGGTTTGAGTACAGGGAGATGATCCCTTTCCTGCTGGCCATGCTATTTCTGATACAGGCCAGGATGCCATTGGCTTTTTTAGCCGCCTGGGCACATAGTTCTTTTAATTTACTACAAAGGGCAGTGAGAACACAGAGCAATGGCTTCCACACTCCGTTTGCCATGGACTTCTCACACTATGCCATGCCATGCCATCCTCCACAACCCACACACCGGAGCAGGCAACACCAGCAGGGCAAAGTGGAGGGGGAAGAAATGTAAAAGCCAATGTTTTAAATGATACATTTTAAGAAACATTTTACTCCAATGCCTAACACACTCTTCAGAGAGACATGTGCCCCTGAGAAGGTGGGTTGATTACCATGTATCTCCATGCCCTGTGTTTCTTTCCATTTTAGGGAGGCAGAGCCCCAAAGAGAGTGGGTGAACCTGCTGCCATTTTGAGAACAAGGCTGAAACTTTGTCTACTTTTGATTTTGTTGGTGTTTTTTCTTCCACTTGTTAAAATGACCACTCTATGATTTTGGAAAAACCTCTTCATTCAATTCAGTCATCACATTTGGGATGAGAGTGTACCTTTAGGGTTGTGAGCAGAGCGGACCTTTGTCTGCAGAGGTGACCTCACCAGCTCTGCATGGATTTTTATCCTCAGAGCCCTTTCTTGGATGCCTGCTAGGGAGACAGCTGATGTTTAACACAAGAAGTCTGAAGCTGTGTTGTTCCTACGTCCACATACAGTACAGGCAGTCTGTACTCAGGAGCAGGACAAGGACTGCGCACTCTTCAGGACTGCTCCTATTGAGCCGTGCTACTTGCTGATGCAGATAAAACCTGAACCTAGGGTGAATTCCAGTCATTGGACTGTGTCTTGCCTCATCTGCAGAACCTATCCTGCCAGGAAATCTTGATACAAGAACACTAGAGGGCTACCGTGGAAAGCAGGAGTGTTGCCTTCAAAAAGCAGTACACCAATAATACAACTTTGACATTTTCTAAGAGACAAAAAAACCCTGCAAATCACCAACCAGAAGAAAAAAAAATAAAAGGGCCTATATTTGTGATATTGGTCCTGTCTCCTACTTTATATTGCTGTATGCAGTCTGACTCTGCTGTGCTGAAGCCCTGCTTATGATACTCTGAGCAATGTGACACCATTGCATTGTCAAGTCAAACTCAGATGCATGACAAGTTGCCATCAGCTTATTGACAGTTGTATAAACCATTCTGGAATCCCCAGCTTTCCTCTGTAATATATAGGCACCATAAATTTGGAAATGCGCATGGTAGAAGGTTTTACTTCTGCCCTGCAATTTGCTTCCCTTCCCCATTTTGTACCTGTGCATTGTGCCTGTGTTTGTTACTCCTCCACTATTCACCAGTGGATGATGAAACCAAGGCAGTGTTAAGTAGGCTGAAGAATGAACATGTCTTCTGGTATTCTTAGAAAGATTAATTTGGCCAAGGCACCTTTGGGCATAAGGCATCTTTGGGAGAGCCCCTGGATCAGTTAATTGGTTTTTGAAGCCCTTGGAAGTTAGGTTAATGAAGCACCATGGGACTAGGCACTGAACAGAAACATACCTTAACTCTTGATTAATATTCTAGAGGGATTTAATCAATCCCAGTGGTTTATGGCTACACTTTTTCAAGTGAAGCAAGATGGAAAGAAGCAGTGAGGAAATTTGACGTGAGAATATTGTTGAAAGTATGGTGGTGTTTTGTAGTCTAAAATTAACTGACCTGCCCACACCACTTAGAAGTTCTGAATTACTGCTTTGATATGTTTTATATATAGTTTTTTCAGTGTGCCTGCAGCTTGGGCAGCACATTGTGGACTTTGAATAGACAATAGCAGCAGCCAAAGGTCATAGAAAAAATTATTCAAGAGGAAATGGCAATTGTGATGTTATGCTTGTTCTATACAGGATTATATAGGTCACTTTCTAGGCAAAGCCATTTCACTAAACCAAAATTAGGAAAATTTAATGTTTCTCCTGTTTCTGTGAAAAATCTTCTACTAATGAAAGTACTATAAATAATTTTTCTTATCTCTGAGATTCAAGGAATGTATGAAATTTTTTTGTGTTTCAATGCATCTGCCTGAAGAAACAAACTGGGTTTTGTGATGCAAATTTTAGGCAATGTTTTGGTTAGGATTACCCACTTCTTCATCATGACACAGTTTTCTTTAGGACCAGTTACAACCAATGGTAAAATCTTTACTTGAAGGTGTTATGGAGCCTGCTTGAATGAGAGATGTTGTTCAAACACAGATAAAGTAAGTTCAGCTTCTGTGTTACTTTCCTTTTATATTCCTACCAAATAACTATTCTTTGCTAGCCCTTCAGCATATGAAAATGTTGTCACACTAATTTACTGCACATAACACTTGGAAATATTTGTGGGGAGGGTTCTTCATATACCTACTAAATGTATGCTCCGAGTTCAGTCAGATTTGGGACTTAGGAAAGGGTGGGGACAAGTTGTCCCTGTAACAGTTTTTGCAGTAGCCTTTCATTACTTTGAGTCACAAGATGTTTTGACAGATGATTGAGTTAGGAGGTTCCACATTCTTTTGTTAGGGCAGAAGACAAAAAAGGTGGAAGTGGCAGTGTCATTTACAGCCCACTGGAGAAAGAGCCAGTTTAGTGTGGTGGTAACACTACCGTGGTGTCTGAGGCCAGCCTTTATAACTTGTCAAATAAAGGTGTGTTTGCTTGTAGCTGCCAGTCTTTGTTACAGTTTTAACTGTGAGAGAGTGGATGAAAAGAAGATGCTTAAATGCATGGAGTTCTTCTGTGGAATTATGTTTGGGCTCAAGAGGAGGCCAGCAAGGAGACATCATGGGGGTCACCTGCTACTGACTGCTCTATAAAACTGGTAAATGGGTCAAGAGTTTTTTAAACAGCTAAAAGAAGTTTCATGATTACAGGGCCTTCAGCATGGGAGCTCTCAAACAGGCTGCCCAAAAATGTGGCATAAAAAAATCTTGGAACTTCTCCAAACACCTGAACAAAGCCCTGTGCCACCTGATCTAACTTGGATCATAGCTCTGTTTTGACCAGGAGTTGGTCTGAATTGGTCTCCTGGGGTCCCTTCTAATATTTTCCTATGACTCTGTAATTCTAATAGGGAGTTGCTTGTAAATTAATATGTGATCTTCTTTGTAAATGTTAAATTCTGTGTTCCTCTGTTTGTTTCTCTGTTAAAAATTTGAGGAACAGATAGTAAAACACTTGCCTCTTTCCCAGGGGTTCTATAGGATTAAATAATTTCCTTAAAAAAAAAGAAAGAAAAGCAAAAAGCCTGAATTAATGAGTTTCAAGTCTCTATAGGAACAATCACTAATTAAATTTCAAGTGGTTTGGAGAGAAGTTATTGTTATATACTTTATGAGTGAAATAAATTGCATATATTGTTGTAAAATGTCAATAGAAGAGCATTAAATGAAACCTAGAAGACTTTTCACCTAGAAACCTTTTCTTACACTTTATTCTAGCTTCATATTTTCAAACAATTCGAAATATTAGTTTCACACTTTTTATTCATATAGGGCATGCAAATAATAAGTAGGTTTATAACTCATGTTTTCCTTTCCCATACTGTAGACTCTTCTCATTGTATTTGCATTAGAAAGTACATAGATAAAACTTTGAAGGTGCCTAGAAACCATGCTACTTTTGATTTTCACAAGTCACTACAGTGCTTCTGAAACATCCCATTCTGCAAGGTGCCACATATGGCTGTGTACTAGAAAGAAAATGTAAGCTTATGTAATGTTTTTCTCCCTACATGTCCTTGTATAAACAAGTCAGAATGCTGCTTCTGTGCCTACTTAAAGCATGAAGTAATCCTATAATCATAGGTTCACAGAATAATTTGGACTGGAGGAGACCTTTAAAGTTCACCTCATCCAAACCCCCCTGCCATGGGCAGTGACATCTTCAACTAGACCAGGTTGCTCAGAGCACTTTCCAACCTGTCTTTGATCTATTCAGGTATGGGAGATCCACAAGGTTTCTTAAGCAACCTTTTCCAGTTTTACCATCCTCATCATAAGGAAGTTCTTCCTTATATCTAGTCTGAATCTACCCTCAATTAGTTTAAAATAATTTCTTTTTGTCCTATCAAAACAGACCCTACTAAAAAGTCTATCCTTATTTCTCTTACCTCCTTGATTTGAATTCAAGTAGTAGTAGTAACCTTTATTACCTGATGTGTTGGGTTTGTACCTTGACCCTATGCCATGAGCTTGGAGATCTATGGAGTATTTGCTGTGATAAGATTTCTTCTGCTGTGACTCTAGTGAGTGTCAGAAAAAGTTGCAAAGCAGGGCTGCTTTTCTACTGTAATGGCTCACTGATTTTGTCCTCCTTTCCTCTTCTGGGTTCCTTTTGTATCCTCTTTCCTCCTCTCCCAGCTCTTAAACGTCTCCAAGGGAATCAGTTTTTACAACCTAAAGGTAATGGTAATGAATTTGACATAGTAACTACCTGTCCAGGTGCACTCTTTTGTTGACTCCCTTCTGTCTTGAATGGTGATACTTGTTACTGTGTCTGAGATAATCGTGCTCCATCTTCTGGGGCTTCCTAATGAAATGCTGGAATACTAAATTCTACAGAGGTCATAGAAATAAATATCCAGAAAGGAATTTGTTTTTTTGAATAGTACAACATTTTGAGGTAGCACACTGTGAAAGGAGGATGATGAAGGTACTGTGAGCTAGAGTAAAGGCCCATAAGGATCTGTGCCACACATGGAAAGAGGGGAGGAAATTCACAATTGTAGCCAGTTGTAAGATGAACCCCAGTGCTGCAAGATGCAGGGATATAAAGCTAAGGGAAGGTGCTGTGCTGATTTAAAAGCTTTTCATATTGAACGGAGAGCTTTTGCTGCTACTACTGCTCTTGGCTTCACAATTCAGTTCTCTTCCAATTGTTGTACTCACTAGACTGCTTTTCAATGAATTCTTTAGGTTTCAACACTATGGCACAGAAGAGTATTTATTGCTATCAACTTCACTTTCACTGCTGTATTTTGGTGTTGTCAGAGAAGTTTCATCTGTGACCAAATGTGAAGCAGGGAGTATCTGCCCCTTTTCTGGCATCAAAATGTTAAATCAGCTCAAGGTGTTCTGTGTTAATGGCAGAATGAGAACAGAAATGGCCTGTTGTTACTGCAGAGTTGACTCCACCATGGCTGAATTGCCTTGAATCATTTTACAGCTTCCGCACAAGTTTTTACAGAAATATACAGAAATTCTTCTGTGTCTGTGTTCAGTTTTTGCCTTCCCAGGACACTGATATTTCCCATATTGGAAGAATGGCAAGTACATTTTCTTGTTGTTCTTGTGCTGAAGACTGGGGTGCCAATGTAGAAAACAAGGAGGATGAAGCAGAATAATGTATGTATGGAAATTCTCTCAGATGTTAGAGCATAGCTAATATCAAAATATGTGCCTCTGAGAAATCAATAAACTGCAGTTTAGTCATGTTGCAGCTGCCATAGGATGAGCATCCTGATCATTTTTGCTTTCCTCCAAACTGCACTGGAATGCTCTGAACCTACAAATACTCCAGCCTTTTCATGATACAGAAGCAAAAGAAAAGAGGGCTTTTTCCTGGTTTTCTTTTATTTTCTTTTTTTTTTTTTTTTTGTTTTTTTTTGGTTTTGTTTTGTTTTGTTTTGTTTTGTTTCTGCTTATTTGCACAGACTTAAATTGTGCCTGTTAAATAACCCTCCTTACTTATGGTGAGCCACAGTTAGCCAGCATGTATTCTTGGAATGTTACAGAATAGTTTTGTTGCTGTGATTATTACTGTTGTATGCATTTTGGCTATTTGTCTGCATCTAGCTGCTTATTCTTAAAGATTTTCTATTGCAGCTGGAAGAGATTTACTATATGTAGACAGAAGCAGGAAACCATTTCAGTTCTGTTGATGAACAAGACATAGTGACTTCAACTTTTAAAAACAAGTTAAAAATAGGCACTGCTGTTATGGACATTTGTGTTTGTTGTGTGATTACATCGTAATGCAAAATATGAAGCTTATTTTTTTAACAGTTTCCTGTTGTGAATTTTATTTTCTCAGAAATGAGAGGCTAATAATTCTCAGTGGGATTTTTGTGGCCAGATGTAAGAAATAAGTACTTGCTCAAGAAGTTTACAGGGTCTATTTCAATTTTTGTCCTATTTGGGATAATTCTGTGGTTTAAGGTTTCATGCTCCTTTATTTCTTTTTATTCCTTCTATTATACAGAGAAATTAGAATTCTTGGCCTTACTACCATTTTTCCTGGAATGTTTGAAAAACTTTATGCATGATACTTCTTTTAATCCTTACAGAGCCTGAAGTGCAGAGTCTTTCTGACTTATCTGAAGTCATTGTAGTAGATACAAAGTTCTCTGGTTTCTCAGCCCTGTGTCCTGGCCACAAGACTGCAATATTCCAAATCCAGACTGTAGTATTCCTTATGTCTACATTCTTCTTTCAGATGATGAGTTAACTAATTCTTTGTATGGGCAACTGCCTCTATTGCAAAGGCAAATTGTTTTCACAAAGATAGTCATTCACTCTGTACATGTAGAAAAATGAAATGCTACCAGAGAAAATTCCACTTACTGTATCATAATTTCCACTGTCAGTAAAAACTGGGGAGGACTTTTCTCCCCTCCATTTATCTGCATATATCAAGCAATGTCTTTCTTTGAGGAATATCCCAGTGGCTTGGGAACTGTACCCCAAACACCTAGATACTTGTATGATTTTCAGTACTGCATACGAATCTGTAGTGAAGGCCTGAACCACAGCAGTTTTACTCGCTGGTATTTTAAAAAAGAAACTGCATCAGCATGAAATTGGAATGATACTCAAGTAAGTCAGACTCCTGACTTTTTGTGATCACTATGCAAAGGACAAATGGAAGTGCACTCAACCTCCTGATAAAAAAAGCAATTGGGAGAGCAATAAAAGGATATGGAGCTGTAGAAAAAAAATGTGAGCAAAGGACAGAGTTCAGATTAAAGACAGAAGCTGAAGAAAGGCAAGGCAAGAAATAAACAATTTTTTAAAAAACCTCTTGTGAAAGTCCTGCAGTGTAAGGGGGAAAATGCATTCTCCTGCCCTGACCTCTAAAGAGAAGTCATCAGTTCTCTGAAACTCTATGTGAAAAGGAAGTGCTAACATCTGTTTTTCCATGTTCAGTCAGTGAATTTGATATTGTTTGAAGAAAGAAATTCACTTTAAGAATTCAGTCACATTGGCTGTCCTACACAGCAGTGTAAGGAAAACTTTCTTCTGCTCAGTCTTTTTATGTTGAAAATGTATCCAGTAGAGCTTGAAACAAGCATTAAACTTTATTAAACTAAATTGACTGAAATGAGATTCTGGCAGCTTTCAGGGTGAATGAAATTGGTTCTATGGGATCCACTCCATCCCTCACTCACTCACTACAAGAGTACTTACTTCACTTGTAAATACCTTTTCTTTTTGTCTTGTTAAGAGATAACATAATAATTCCTACACCTTTGTGTTTCAGGTAAAATTAGATCTACCTCTAAACCTGCAAGTATGAGGTAAATGAAAACAGTGACTCTGTGGAGACCTGCCATGTCTATCTTTTTGTTTCTTTCTGTGTGAATGGCAGGCACTGGAGATCAGGTCCCATTTATGTCTTTGTCTGTTTTAGTTGCTGAATATCATTATCATGAAAAAAGATCTCTTCACAGATGAGAGAAATGCAAACCAAGAACATTTCCTGCACCTCCATGGAAGACTGAAGTGAAAAGATGTATGGCAGTAGGTACATATGATGATCAATTCAGTATGTTCCATCAGAAGCTGATTATGGTCAGTGAAATTGATGGAGACTTTAGGTTTTGCTGCTAAAAAACTACTAAAATATGCAAATTGATGAGAACTTAATGGATATTTCTGGATGCTGAGAAGGAGCTGTAAAGGTTCGCTACATTTAGCATCCCATTCTATAAATGTGATAATTGGAATAAAATTGCATTAGTTTTCCTATGGGGAACATATGAGACACATGAAATGTGCTGTATTATTAATTTGTGTTATAGTGGCACACCTGCATCCTCAAGTGGGACCAGTCCTATGCGTATGTAGGGATGCCTGTGAAATATGGCTCTGTAACCACACATATTTGACTGAAGGCTTTACATGAGTATTTTATCAAAATGTGTAAGCATTTCTCCCTCACCTGATGAGTTTAAATAAAGACAATCAGACTTACAATATTTCACTGATTCTTTGGAGAAATTGTGTTCTACATTCTGACCCCCAGGGTGAATCCTTCAGACAGTCCTACAGAAGGGGGTTAAGAAGAAATGTTTCCAATAACAACTTATTCTTCTGTTGGAACAAGCCAAAGTTATTGAAAAGACAGCATAGAAATAGGGAAGCTGGGGAGAATGAATGCTATTTTGAAAACATAAATGGAAAAGCCCTAAAATGAAAGGGTTTTGATGGGGAAGTGAAAGCGAGCAATCTATCCTACGTAAGTTTTATAGAATTGCATACTGAGTTTACAGAATTTCATCCTATATTAAACCTCAGTCATTCCTCACAATGTGCTTGTCTTCTCCTTTTCTGGTGCTCTTGGTCTCCTCAATATGAGCCTCCTGGACAACACAACCAATCAACACCTTCTGTTCTTGTCTGGCAATACTGTTTAGATTCTATAGTATCTAGGGATGTGACCTGGTGTTCTGCTAGACAGGGGATGAGGACCATATGAGAATCTCTTGCTCTTTTATATGCAACTACTTTGTAGAGCTTTTTATAGCAAGTCTTCTTAGAGCTAGACTTCAGAGCATAAGTTACATGAGGTATAGGGAGGGAGAACTCAATAATTGATGATTTATGGAAGCAAAAGGTATAATAGGATAATAATCCTGGGTATAATAATACTGACAACTTGCATATGTAAATAATGACTCTTGGAGCATCTTGTACTAACCCCTAAATGTTACTAACCCCTAGTGTTACTAACCCCTAAATAAAAGAAACTGATAATACACACATATTCTTTAAAAATTCTTAAAAAGCATGATCGAGAGATGGAAGAATTTCATTTTCCTTATGTAATTTTTACATTTACCCACCAGATGGCAGCCACAGACTGCTCACTGATTGGCGCATACTCCCCTCCTGTTCATATAACATCACTGATCCAAGACCATAGTCTGACAAGAGCTGCTTTGCTTTCAAGGAAGTCAGCAAAAATAAATACAATTCTAAATTGAGCAGTTGACTTCTTCAGGTTTCCAGTTATGCTTGCTTTATATAATTGCAGCTACAGCATTTACCGTTTGAGAAAGTGAGGAATCTGGCCTTCTATGTGTGCAATGGTGTGCCTATGTAATGCATTTAAATCAATGAAATAAATTAATTCTTTGAGGGTTACATTCTCATTACGGCTCTTTTTCTGGTCTGGTCAGGTCAGGTCAGGTTCTCAGCTTGTGGAGAGAGACAATGATACACATTCAATCTACTTACACTGCCCTAAGCTCATGAAAACAATAGCCCCAGTTTGACAGCATCTGGTGACATGCAGCCCACTGCACTGACACTTGATAAAATTCATGCATTCAATATGAGAGGCTCTGGTCAGGCTTTTTGATATTCATGTATTCTTTCCTGCCTTTTATGCCTTCTTTCATTCCCTGTCATGCCTAATGTGTGGGAGATACGGCAGTACACTGGAGCTTGCTTGGAGTACTCCCCCTGTGAGGAACCTGCTAGGATTTCATCTCCTTGTTTCAGCCCAGTCATCCACACCCTTATACCACTGTTAAAAAATACCTTAGTTTTCCCACTCTCAAAAAAGTTGAAGTCTGACTTAGGTGCTTTGAAAGCGGATGTCTAATTTTTTCAAAGATCATTGCAAGCATTTTACAGAGATGTAACTCTCCTGGACTGGACCCTGTGCAAACTTGTCATCAGATGGGACTTCGTTACAAGGATTGCTGACTAAATAGTGTGGAAGAGCTATCACCAGAATGAGTAGGGACATGTCCAAGCTCACAGAGTTGATCTAGACAGAGAGATCCCAGGTATTCTGGGTTCCCTAGCACTATAGCGTTCACTCCATAAGCAATATCACTTAAGCCTATTGTTTTCAGTAGCTTTTAGAACTGTTTTTAATTTCATGTAGTGGCTACTTAATTAGAAATTACTGTCCAAGGAGGACACAAGAATAGCAACAGGGGAAACTGATTTTTCCTGAGAGCTGACAGATGTGTGCTTTGTATTTGGCTTTTATTTTGCCTGTGTGCAGAGAGGTTTTCTGAGCTGGCAGGGCTTGGGAGACATAGAAAACTCCAGAATTTTAATACTCTTCCTGCTCCACTGGATAAGCTGCTTCACTGGATAATTTAAGTGAGCAGCCAGGGAGGGATCACAGAGAACAGAGATGAGCACTAAACAAAATGAGGCATGGTGACTAAATGACATGTGTGTCTTTCCAGAGAAAACCCCTCCATATTAGTATTGTTTCTCTGGATTCAAGGAAGGGCAGTAAATGGCTCTATCTAATTGGATTTCAGCCAGCCTTGACAGTTGTTTTCTAAGAGGATTTTTGTGTTTTTATTTATCTTTGAACGCCTTTTATCCTTAAAAGAAAAAAAAGAAGCCAACTCTCAAACAAAGCTCAAATCCAAAAGGAAAAATTGCATAACTGAATGTATGACAATAAATAAGGTTAGAACTTCCCCAAAACTGCCTTTTAATCGAGAATGGTGCAGGGTAGGAGGTGTATGTCTTTTATCTATGGAAAAGAAAAAATGAAACTTTTTGCATGGTTGAGATGTGATAATAACTGGGGAATCTTGCACTTGTGTAGGCTGAGGAAGTAAGAAGCCAAGTAAAATAATTTCTTTTTCTTCAGTCCCCAAGTTATATGGATGAATAAAGGGAAGGTTTTCTCCCTTCTGCAGAACTAATTTTTCACAGAAAAACCTAATCACTCTCCAGCATCACATCCTGGCCCCCAGCAAGCTCCTGGCTCAGCAGGCTCTAGTGCAACTCCAGGCTGATGGAAATCAGGGAATGTACAAGCTCAAACAGAAAAGTGTATTAGAATATTGAGATCAAAATGTCTCATAGTAGGCCAGTGTGCTTTTTAACAGGATCCTGTTGGACTGTAAATCTGTGGGTGAAGTGCAATGCCACAGGCTCTTCTCTTGCTCTGTTGACCTGATAGAGAGAAGCAGCACCGTGGTGGGATGCAGCTCAGGCCAGCCAGCTGCAAAAACACATTCAGTCAGTGAGCGGGAAGGAAGGAAGGGGAAGGAAGCTGTGATGCCGCACCTTGATGTACCTGGGAGGAAGCAGAAAGTGAGGGCCACTGTCATGGGTCCCTTGTGCCCTCTCTCTTTCATGGTGACTGAAAGACAAAAGGCTGAGGCAAGGTGTTTCTTGATTCTGTGAGCAGCTATTCCAGTTTTCTTATCCTTTGCTTTGATCTGAGAGCTGGTCTTCAAAAGGAACATAGCTATGAAGTTGATCTCTAACTTGCTGTTTGTCTCAGTTCTACCTTAAACAGCAACCCACACATTTGAAAGGCTGAGCGGATGAGAAATCACAAGCCCCCTTCTTTCCTTCCCACACATTTCATTTGCTGGTAGCTTTTCTGAAAGACTTTGCCATTGACTGCTTCCTGACCTACTTTATTTCACACGTGTAGACCGGGAGGGTTTTCGGCAGTTACTGATCATCCCCTTCTGGAAAGTAAAGCTGGCAATACTATTTTTATTTTCATCTTAGGAAAAAAGAATGTTACTCATGCCCTAAGGCAAGGTCATCATTTGCCTTCAGTTTAGGTAATGAAAGAACATGCCTTTTAGAGCTTTTGCTTTGGATATTAACTACCAGTTCTTCGCTAAAACAAAAGATGACACATCCATCTTCAGGGTGTTTTGAGACCAGCAGGGACACCCCAACCTGTTGGTGCCTTTTTGTTTCCAGTCTTGGAGGTCAGGTAATGGGTCTTGCATAGCTAAGCTACTGTACATTTCTCCTAGGGCTTTTGAGACTTCCTTTAAAAAAAAAAGAAATCAACAAACAAACACAAAATCAATTTCATTCAGCTAAAAGTATAAAACTGATACTTGTAGCTGTGAAACAATATAATTATTCTTAATTAAAAATTGGTTTTATTTAACTTAGTATTGGACAAGAGTAATGGCAAAATCTGCCATCCTCGAATATATATTGTATAGTTTATCTCTAATAGCTGCTATTTTGCAGATTTCTTCACTTTCAGAACACAGATACACAGAAAAAAATCAAAAACATTATATTCCTATTACTTATGAACAACACAGACTGTAGAGCACTGCAGAATATTTAAAATATTTGCCAGTAAGTCCTCTTGCTGCAAAACCAGAGTAATGTTATTTTTTAAAATATTTGAAATTATGGAATACTGTGGAATACTTACATTATAAAAATCCTTGAAGTTGCCAACTGCTTTGGCTGGGGGTGGAAGATTTTGTTTTGTTTTGTTTTGTTAGATAAAATGCCCTTACAAACTCCTTTATCTGTATTTTACTGGGATGTTGGGATACTTCCTCCATTTGTAAATGGAGTCATCAGTAAAGAATTATGCTATGGTGCTTTGCCAGCCAGTCACTTTTAACAACAAAAATGTTTGTGAAGCTCAGTTTGGCTGTTGGCCCTTGTCTTGATCCTGCTGCTTCAGGAACTGGTTGTGCAGGAGACTCAGCTCTTGGACCTTTTTGACAAGTTCTTTCTGCATGGCTACAGAAGAGCTGGGTGATTATTTCTAACAGATGTTACACATGAGGAAATTCCATCTTGCATATTTGTTTTTTTTAGAATAGAAACATCTTGAAATTTTATTATTATTACAGAAGTTATCTGTTTATACTGCAGCGAGCAATGTTGGTACTACTCCTGAGATGGAATGAAAATACCTGAGTCTTTACAGCCCTGTCCACTGTATCTGTTGCAATATATGCCCTTGTCTTTGCCTGTTTCTCATATGCCACACTGGAATGCATGTTGAGGAAGAGTGTTATTTAACAACTGCAATAGAAATCTATTTTTAAAATGCCCAATTATTGCAATATTTTAATTTGAGGGAAATCAAATCACCTTACCTTGCTGTTGTTCATTTGATTTTGCAGACAGGCATTGGAGTCTACTTTTGAAAAATCATTCTTTCTGAAATGTGTGAAGGTCCACATGTGAGAACCTGAGATTTCTGGCTCTGACTTGCTATGTCAACTGGAAAATGATCCCTTCTGTTATTTTTATTGTCTATGAAATAAACAGAACACACTCAATTTTATTCAGATTTCCATTTCATTCACAAAAACGTATAAAGCAGTCCTTAAATGAAAAATATTACAGCGAAATGGGTCTTGTTTTTCCTTCATTTGTACTCCTACTATTATGTAGGAGACAGTAAAGCAAATAGAGAAAGTGATCAAGCTGGAAAAAACCAGACTGCTTTTAACAAACGGTGGAGGTAGAAAATGAGATGGGCATAGCTGAAAGAATTGAAAACTGTTGAACAGCCTAGATCAACATGAGGTTAGGTAGTCAGATTCACTGCCTTGCATTTCACCCCAAAATAATTTGGAAGGTATTTTTGATAAAATACTGCAGTATTTCCTCTGTGTGATATCTCAAAGAAAGCATTGCAGTGTTTCAGACCAGTGGTCTCTGTGCTATGTCCCTGTTGAGTACCTGACATGGACCTAAATACTCATGCTCAGAAACCCTAAACAGACCAATGGTCTAGAGAAAGGGTGTGAATGGGGCTATGAAATTAAAGATCAGCGCTTTAGGGATGTCATGCTGTTGTGTATGTCTGTCTTCTCACTTACTCATGATAAGGTTTTTGAACATACCCTAGGGTACTATGACCCAGACATTCCTGTGTGTATGAAATAAAGAGAATTAAGTGGAAGGCAGAGTTCTCAAACCAGAATATCATCTATTATGCTGTGGCATTGCATCTTTTCCTTCTAGTGCACCATGGGCCACCATATCCCATCCCCATCCCTGCCTCAGGCAACAAAGCTCCCCCTACCTACATCCTATTTATTCTCCTTCTAGCCATCATTCAGCAACACACATCAGTGTGACTTAGTTGTCTCTGCAGATTGCTGACAGCTACTCAGACAGCATTTTATTTTATAAATGGCATCCCTTTCTATTTTAGGTCAGCAGATCTGCCTGGGTTGTGACAACTGTGTTTGATTGCTCTGTGCTCCTGTAAAAGTCACTGCCATAAAACTGTATCTGGAGACGAGAAATTACTTCCTTCCTAGCCAAAATTTGTGTCATAAAACTTATGAAAGCTTTGAAAAGTCTTATTCATTTTTCAAATTATTCAGGAAAAATCTCAACAACAATTGGCTTTTAATTCTCTGTATATTCTTGTGCCTTCCTTGTCCTGATAGTGTGAACTCCTTTGCAAGTCAACAAAACTCCGTTTTCTCTCCATGCAAGAATTTCCAGTTTTGTATCCTACCCACTGAACCATTAGGGCTGCAATACTATTGCTGAATTTAATCTTTCTTTGCACACTGCCTTGTTAATGTGTAGCAATATTGTAGTATTGTTGCATTATTTTTTTTAATTTTTGGGATTTTTGCTAGCATTCTGGTCTGTATTCCTTTATGTTTAATAGACAGCTATTAAATGTTAAGCCTGTCCTTACACCTGCTGCTCAGTATATCTTCCAGAGAAAATTTCTGTGGACTTTCAGACATGTATTCTGATGTCATGCTTTCAGAATATTTTTCATTATGATTTCTAGAGTAGCGATATTTGGATAAAACTCCTTCCAACTGCATTATTTTCAAGAAAGGTGTGAAGACAGATGATGATTACTTTCTAAATCATATACCATTTATTTGAGATGAGTCAGCTTCATGGTTAAATGTCTGCCTTCTCTCATTGTGTTTGAATACTGTTTATAGATTTGAGTCCTGCTTTTATTAAAGTCATTGACAAATCTCAAACTGTATTGAAAGTAAAGCTACTTCTCTTTGTTTAGGACTTATTTTAAGGTAGCTGCAAAATCCCTTAGATGATATGAAGAAATTTTAAGATGGTTTATACAGGTTTCAAATTTTGTTATGTATATGACATGCATACATTTTCTTGGGCAATTTTTAAGTAATAATGGCTTATTTAAGTTAGAATTTAAACTTCCCACAGCATTTTATGTAACTTGCAAATTGCAATTCTGTGTTAGGATGAGGGCCAAAAAGTAAAACCACTAAGGAAGAAATAAGTAATTTGTAACAGCAATACTGCTTCAAATGTAGAATTGCATAATAGGAATGAAATCACTGCTCTTGACAGAGAAACTGGAAACTTTTTGTGGGATAAGAAGTCTATGTTAGGAAATTCATGTTTTCCTGTAAATCATGATCTAAGTTATCTTTCCCATTGTTAGGGTTTACTAGGATGCTTTTTTCTAAGCTAGATAAGATTTTGGTCAGATTTGAAAGCTTTTTTGAAAAGCAGGACTAATAGCCTTTATTCTCCAGGATTAATGTGTGTGTCTCATGAGCAGTTAAAGTTTGAAGACGCTGTCACAAAGTCTCCATTATGATTAAAGCTGTCACTAACTGAAAGCCAGATCCATTTCAAAAAGATTTTCAAATACAGTATTTCGGGCTGCCATCCTTTTCTCACAGGACATTTGTACTTGTCATTACAGTAGCTGTGTGAAATTAATAGCAGTAGCGATGCCAGTTCTTTGTGAAATTTGCAAAATATGGTATATCCCTCTCTTTACAAAGGGTAGCAGAAGCAGAAAGAAATTATTGTTGCCCTGACTTAGTTTTTTAATTAATATGTTTTCTTCTCTGGGCAGTCAGGCATACTAACTGGTAAGAAATTAGGGACAGTGGAGTGCCAGTGTTGCCCTGCATAATGACAGAAATGTTTTCTTGCCAAATTAAGGGTTAAAAATTATCTATGAGATTCCCTAAGAGAGCCAGACTTTGGATTTACCTGTTGTCTGTATTTCTGCTTTCTTCTGTTATTTTCCTTTCTTTTTATGTCTCTTTGAAGTAATTTCACCATTCAGCAAAATTTCCATAAAAATTAAATAGAAATGAAGTGTTGACTCAGTGTTTTAATCCTAGGAATTTCTACCAGCATCTTCACTCTGTAGGTTTTCATTCTGAGTGGTCTAATTAAATGTATTATTTTCTGGTTACAACTTTTTAAAGCCTACCTTGGTATTAGATGGTTGGGTTATATTTCTCTAACCCTGATCAAGTGCTGTAGTCTGTCCTTGTGCATCTCTAGCACTCAGCTAAGCACATTGACTCAGCTGTGCCAGGGGACTATAAATGAGGATTATTTTGTTCGTGAGAGACCAAGCATCTGAAATCTGTTTTCACTCACAGTTTGAAATGGGTGCAGTCCTTTCTGCAGCAATGTCTGTCGCTGAAGGGCACGTTCAGAACTTTACTGCCAGCTTATTTGAAGTAAACTGTATAATTTGAAGCAGAATCCTGAGGCCTGGCCGTCCCTTGCTGGGTTTAAAATGAGTGTAAAGGAAAGACTTGTCTCTGTTGTCCGTTTGATGGATGGCATCAGACAGAGTGGATAGAAAAACAGTGCCAGTACCAAGTGACGAGCTTATAGAAGTGCAGAGTGCAGACCTGGTGATTAACTTAGATAAACCCAAGAAAGATATGCTTATTGGACTTGAGTGTCAGAGTGATGCACTGTGTGCTCTTTCTGTTGCTGGAATGCCAAGGATGCTGTCTTGGTCTCTATTCTTGGGGGAGAGATAAGCCGCCATTGACATTGCCCCTTTTTTTCTCTCAATGTGGCAAAAGTAGCAGATATCATATCCTTAGTGCATATGTTTCTGGATGAATCTACCTCTGAAATGACAAACTGTTGGTGTGGCCAAGAGTGTCAGGGAGGATCGTGGTGCTTTTGGAGCCTGGTGCAGAAATCTTGCACGCAGAGAAAGTCATCAGACTTGCTGCACATTCACTGTCCCCTCAGAAGTGTTTTCACAACTGCTGTTAGGGCTGTTTCATACTGGACCCCATCCACATGATTGGTCTTGGACTGAAATGATCCGTAACTTAAAACAGCACTGAAAAATTTCCTAATTCTTGTACCCCAAAGCCTTCAGACTGACTCAAACAGCTCCACAGTCACTGAAGCTTGCAGGTTCTCATCCCAGGTATCTGCTGCAAAATGGCAAACTTGTAAAAAACACATGAAGTAGATGTTTTCCTATTCACATTTCTCTTAGAATCTCTTAGAAACCTTTCATACTCTTCCAAGCTGTCTTTGGAGGAGGATCTCAGTTTTCCCTTTAGTGTACCCATAAAATGAGCACACCACTGTCATTAGACTGTCTTTTACTTCTCTAAGATTTGTATGGTGTTTTTACAGGGTTTTAGGCATCTTGTGAATGCACAACTTAAATGCTTTTTGGTTTAGCTGACAGTGCTTCCACAAACTGTGTGTGTGCAAACTGTGTATTTCCTTATCTGGTTTTCAAAATAAATCTTGGATTTGTCAGCCTATCCTTCTGCATTTTTGCAGAAAGCAAATTAACCCCTCTGCACCCCTTTAAAAGCAGCCAAAAACCATGTGCCAAAGCTCACTGAGGGGCAACTGCTTTGTTTCTGTATTTTAAAATAGAATTTTAAACTCCTGTAGTTAATAGCTTCCTTAGAAAGAAACCTTCCTCTAATCAAAGCAGCTGAAGCTTTGCAAAGACATATGACTTTTATTTCCTCTCTGATGCCCTAAAAATGTACATTTTTTTTTCCTCTTGACATACCACCTTAAGGTTAAATAGGTTCTTGGGTATTCCAGGACTGGAAAATGAAGAAAATTTGTATTCTAAAGCTGCTCCTTATAGCTCTCAGTAAATATAGTATCTCAGTCCTTTTTAAGCAACTAAAATTAAAATTTTCTTATTCTTTGATATTTTATCTTTTTTTCCTGAAAGTCTAAAATCGCAGCTTGTTAACTGAAGCCATCCAAGGGGAGCCATGCTAGGAGAGGAAGAAGCAGAAGACACAAAATAACTGCTGAAACAGCCTCATAGCCTGGCTTGTTTACCAGCTATCATTCTAGAGCATTTCAAAATTTGCTTAGGTGCTTCATTCACTTGGATATTTTACAAAGTGGGCAACTTTAGTACTTTTTTTTTTTTTTATAATTTGTCTTTTGGCAGTCTAATTTATGCAGTGGCCTCTCTGAACTATGTCTCCATTCAGATGTCTTCAGACATCCTAAATGCATATCTGAAAATGAATGAATATCTGTGTTATCTCCACTGTCTCTAAATTTTTTTGCATCTAGGAAATACGTCAAATACATTAACAACAGGCCAATTGTACTAAATAGATTATTCCATGTTAATGTCTCCTTAGTTGCTTCAGCTGTCTATCCACTAGCTAACAAGCAAAACTCTGTGACATTTTAATATATATATAATTATATATATATAATTTTGATATCATCAAAAAGATATCATTTTAATATCTTCAGAGTATTTTAATATCTTCAGTGTAGAGATCTCCAAAATCTTTATATTGAAGGTACAGAAAATATTAGTCTGCTGCATCATCTAATCCATTGGATATATTCCTAGTTTCTTATTCATGGCAGAACACAGCGATGTGATGTGGTTAATTTTTACATGAGGCAGAGACTAATCAGGCAAATCAAAATAAAGAAGGAAATGGTGAACATGCATCTGCAAAATGAAGGGGTTAGGTCAATGTTAATTAAAGAATGATTTTTTAGAAGCAGACAGGCAGTAATTTTAAAAAGTATAATATGTTTTTTTCTTACTTTTAACACCTGTTATATCTGTGTATAATTATTTCATTAAAAATTCTTGTCATCTTACATATGGAAAGCAATGTTGGCTTTTTATCTTTGCATATTGTTTGAATTAGAAAGCAATATATGAAAGAAAGCTGGACAGGAATAAGAAAATATTTTAAAATGCTTTTCTTTTAAGAGATAGGAAAAGAACACATAATTTTTGCAAGAGTTTTTTTTTTTTTTTTTGAAATAATGATTTTCCAATTTTTATTTTTTTTACAAAATAGTTTTTTTCCAATTGAAAATGAAAACATACCTAAAGCAAAGTCATCAATTTTAGACAAGCAGTTTGGAAAAGAGAAAAATGCATGCTTTTTTAAGTAGTGGAAGGAAGGAAATCCTACTCTAAAATACTCTCAATTAATCTTTGATTTACTCCTGGCAGCAATTCCCAAAAGTTACAACTTGAATGTTTTCCTGAACCCAATTCAGAGCATACTGAAGTTTATTGAGCCACAGCAGCAAAGTGATAGTAGTGGAGACAGGTGCAATGGGATACAAAATCTGAACCTTAATTGAACAACTTTGAAGCATTTCAAGTGATAATCATTACAATATAAACTGCAACACTGAATCTTGAATTAGCTGAGGCTGTTTCAATAACTTCAGTAGACTTTTGGTTTCCTGCACAGAATCTACACTCATGCAACTGAGTCTTAGGTTGTATATTACCAAAAAACCTCCAAACCATTAAGCAGCTCTGGGTCAGTGATTTCCTAAGCCAAAATTCTTTACAGCCAGGGAGTGTAGTCTAAAGAAGTACTTTAGTACTACAATGTGTTTGTCTTATCATTACACTCTAGTGTTTATAGCTGTTGGAGATAAAATTCTGGACTAAAAGGACCTTTGAGTTGACCTAAATAGTTGTTCTTATCCCAATTAGTTCACTCCTGCATGAAAAACAGGAATAGACTCCTCACACTAAGCATCATCTCCTTCTTTGTGGGCTTTTAAGGGCAGCCAACCTAACTTTATGTGGCTTCTGAGCAGTAAGAAAATTACTAGGTAGAGACATAAGCTTTCCCTTCAGTCCTGCTTCATGATTGCAATGTCAGAAGTCAGGGAAATGTGCAAAGAAAAGGGAAGAAGAGAGTGCTCTTAGGAAAAAGCATACCCTGAAGTATCTTTTCAGTCCCTTGTGACAGTGACATACAGGAATATTCCAGCCACCAGGGAGAATATGATAATGGCATTGCCACTGTGGATTGCATTTGGGTCACAAATATCCACTGCCCATGGCTCTTCTCTGTATTAGGAAGCAGGGAAGATAATGCTCTGTGAAGCAGACAAGGTTCATCACTTACTGAATAAGCAATAATATATTGAACATTCAGAAAATGTGTCCTGTAGAGCTGCTTGCCCTGGAAAATCAATGCTTGGCTAATCTAAGCACTCTTTTAGCAGAAGAATATACAATAACTCTTAAATTACTTGCATATAATGTTATGTACTTGGACCTGGGTATCGTGTGGGGTTTTTTATAATGTGGGACTCTTAGATGTCTATTCCAAGTTCACTGTTTAGTGTTAAAAATTGTGCTAATGCCCTTTTTTTATATCTTAAGTTTCTCAAATATTCTGAAGAGGTGGGAAAAGAATTGAGGTTAAGTAGGTTAAAATTTCTCTATGCTTCCACCATACCATGAAGAGCAGGGAATTGAACATGGCTTCCAGTGGTAAAAAAAGAGCCTAAGCATAAGAAAAAATTTTGAAAGATATATAGACTGAAAGATTTAAAAAAGTTATGTAAGGTACTGCAGAAAACTTTCTCTTCTGAAATGGAGCGTTCTTCTGTCCTTAGTGAAGAGAGATAGAGCTGGTGGTTGTGCTGATTTTGGCTGGAATAGGGTTGATTTTCTTCATAGTAGTTGGTATGAAGCTTGTGTTTTGGATTTGTGCTGGAAACAGCATTGATAACACAGTAGTGTTTTAGTTTTAGTTTGCTGAGCAGCATTTTAAAGTCTTTTTTGCTCCTCAGCCCACCCCACATGATGTGCACAAGGAGCCAGCTGGGACAGTTGACTCCAACTAACCCAATGGATGTTCCATACCAGAAGGTGTCATGCTCACAGATAAAGCTGGGGAGAGAAGAAGGAAGAGGGGGATGCTTGGAATGATGGCATTTGTCTTCCCAAGTCACCATTACTGTGATGGAGCCCTGCTGTCCTGGAGATGGCTGAACACCTGCCTGACCATGGGAAGTGGAGAATGAATTCTTGTTTTGTTTTGCTTTTGTGTGCTTTTACTTCATCTGTTAAACTGTCTTTATCTCAACCCATGAGTTTTTTTACTTTGTCTGTCTGGATTTTCTCCTCCATCTCACATGGGCCAGGTGAAGGAGCAGTGTGGGATTTAGTTGCTGACTTGTGTCAAACCATGACAGTGGCTGATTGTACTTTGCAATCATCATTCCAGGGTCTAGAGCAAATTGTTTTGTTAATGAGATAAATCATCAAGTGAACTAGAAAAATATTATATTATTGCAGCCTTGCCCTTTTCCCAGAACTGATTCAAATGAATTATGGCAGCTTGGGATTTTCATATCAGAAAAGTCCATGAACTGTTATTTAATTTTCTATCAGTATTGTCTCTCACATAAGACTTTCAGTAGAGATATATTTGAATCTTGTGCAGCAAAAAATCTGGCAGGAAAGATAAGAAATAAAACAGGCATAATCAAAACTCTGTGGCCTGACACTAATAAAGAGTGCTAAAATCCACTTATCACATAATCCCTCCTAGATTTTGTATCTATGTAGCAAAATAGAGTCATTAGCTGCAACTCCAAAGCTATCTTTTTCTACACAATCAATGGAAATGTCGAGATAGAATAAATGGCATATATTGAAGAGGCTACAATTGCATTTCAGAGCCATAGAAAAATCCATAACTTAAACATCAAACAATGAATCTTCAACTGAAATGCTTCTTTGCATTATCTGAAAATTTTAAAGTTGGAAGTACATCAAAAGTCATAGGCAGATATCTAAGCACCTTCTGGAGTAGATTGGGCTGCCTGAAAAAATTCTCAGAACCTGACTTACAGGGAGGGTTTGATCATAGACAATGTGGTGCAACAGAACGCAGATCAAGGACGGCATACATGAATATGTACAGGAAAACATAAAGTAGGTGTACATGAAATGGATTTCATTACTGAAAGGTACCTATCCAACAAATGCTTAAAATCTTCTCAGATGGAGGTTCTGACTTTGGTTGACAACACTACTATTCTTCATTGTTCTTGTTACAAGAAAGCTTTTATTTTCCAATGCTGGACCATGTTCTTAGTAGAGGTAACAAAGCTCTACTGCTATAATTGAAAACACTAATATTGTTGTCACTCATCATAGGCATAGAAGGTGTTTATCTCCTTCATCATCACAGGGCTACCTCTTAAATATTTGAAAAGATCAATAAACATCTCACAAGTCCTCATTCTCTAAAGAAAACAATTCTATTTTTTTTCCTCCTAGTAAATGTTGATTGTCTTTTACTAGCCCTCTTCTCTGAACCTTCTCCAGCTAATCCACATCCTTTCTAGATTGCCATGTGGAAAATTCAGTGACTGTACATACCAGATATATAAAGAGGTATATTCCAAGAGATACAAAGAATAGGTGATAGTTTTTATTCCAATAATGGAATGTTCCCAGATTCATGCATATGAAAAGCTGAAATGCAGGCATAGGTGAAGCTGAGCTTGCTCAGTCAAACCAACTGTCATTGAACTTCATCAAAATCAGAAGCTCCAGATAAAGCTGACAGACACTCTCAGATGATATATCAATCACACTATGAGTTCAATCTATTCAGAGTCAGGTTCTGCTGCACCACACCCTTGTGAAGCTGAGACTTCTGTGCTTTAGAAGGTATGAAGTGTGAACTAGCTGTCATTTCTTTTGAACAGGCTGTTAGCATCAATCAACTGGATTATTACACTTTGGGTTGCTTCATTGAAGTAGTCACTCTAACAGACAAATACCCTAGGTGGAATGACTGATAATATGCCAATTTTATCCCTGGGCTCCTTACAGTCATTGCTTCTCTCATATTTGATATTTTGTGTGAAGTACAACACCCATTTTGTTCAGCAACATAGGCTTCTACTGAGAAGTGAAAGCTTCGTTTGATAGCTCCTGGGAGCACCTGGCATTTTGCTTGTAAGTTATGGGGTAAAAAGAAATTCAGATTATAATTCTGTGCTTGAGAAATATCATTCAGTCAATAAACAATGCTTATTTGAAAAGACAAAAGAATTAGAACTGTGTCTGTTAAATTTTCTGCATTAGTGTTTTGCTGCATGAACAATGAAGCACTAAGATACTAAGACTAAGACACACATTACTAAATCTTTGCTTTTCATGTAAGATTTCTATGGAAGAAAGTTCACCACATACTTTGCCCAAAAGAGTAGAAGGTGTAATGACATTCAGTAGTTAGCATAATCATTGTGACTGATATCTGGTGTGTATGATACACATGGAGTGGGAAAAGGACAGATTGGAGCTGGAAGATAGAATTAGTCTAAATTTAGAAATATGGAGAATGAGTTAGAAGACTGCTGGAAAGATGCTTGCTGTAGGCCAGGAAGCCATATTCTTCTCTTACGTTCAGTGTAATTTCAATGCTTATGAACCATCAGCAGCATCAAACATATACTGTCTCCTAGCTTCTTCAAAATTTGATTTTACTTGATTTTGAAAAGGCAATTTAGCTTTTCTTTCTGGTCAGAATAGTAACCTGAAAAATCAAGAAGATATACTGTGAGACGGTACCCATCTATAATAATGCAGAACAAATAGTGCAAGATCTTCATACAGTCCAAATATTCTTGTATTTTTTATTACCATAAAGAGAAGTAAAAAAAATTGGCATATAGTTGAATAATTTTGTTAGAACAATAAATGCAAAAGGTCTCGGAAAGATGAAACACAGTGTTACAAAAGTATTTTCTGTAATATTAAGAAAGCTTAGATAGATTTTCATTTGGCCAGATGTCAGAGCATCCCAATTTACATAAAAATGCATAAGGACAGCTTATTGTCTTAGCTCATAATTGTAGCACAAATAAATGACAAGGTGTGAAGGCATATATTAATGACCAAAGAAAGTCATCCAAGCCTAATAAAGCTGAAGAAATTGCTCTTAGATTGGTCTAGAAATGGTCTAGAAATTATGCAAGTCCTGGGATGCAGTAGAAAGTGGAATAGTTCAGGTCTATGTGACCCTGAACTAGCAGGGTCACACAGACCTGGTTACCCAGGACCAAGACCAAAGAGTTTGTGAATGCCTTCAAGGAGACTCCATAACCTCAGTGGACAACCTATTTCAGTGCTGAGTCCCCCTAAAAGTAAAAATCTGGTTCCTGATGTTCAAAGGGAACCTCCTATATTTTAGTTTGTACCCAGATCTCTTGGACCAGATGATCTCCAGAGGTCCCTTCCAACTTCATCCAGTCTGTGATTCTGTGGCACTCAGAAAGTACATAATTTAAAAAATAGATTTTATCCCAGGTCATTGAACCATTATTGAACTATCCCACATGAAGGAAATTGGCAATAATGTCAATAGTTCTGGTTAAAGAAAAAAGGACAGAAGCACCAGACTCTGCCGACAATTAAATGAAGTAATTTTAAACACCTCTTCACAGTAAAAATAGATTATACCGTGAGAGATGTAGCCGATTTTGGTGTCTGACAGTCACTGCTAAAATTGAACATGAGGAAATATGGGAAGTTGTGAAATTCATTGGACAATTGTTTTCACAGCAGACAATCTCGGGATCATTTTGGAGCTGTACTCCTGCCACAGCTGAGGTTTAGTATGATCACCCTGCAGTGGGCTGTTGGCCTCTTCCAGATCTACCAACATTGGCAGGTCTGACTTAATCTCCTGTGCATTCACAATTTTATTGCAAGCCCTTCAGAAGACAGAGGAATGCCCTTATGCCCTTTGACTCAGCCCAGCAGAGATCGCTGAAGCTGGTACTTCAATAGTAAAAGTGGAAAAGTTAATCCATGTGGCATGTTTCCCCAAGATAGTTATCCTATAGGTGTCAAACTTTGGGGAAAAAAAAGGGAGCTGGGACTCTGGAACTAGAATCCAAAAAAAATACAATTGGGTCCAGAGCCAGGAAGATACTTTTGGTAATAAAGAGCTTCAAGGGTGCATGGTGTACAGCTTTCCACAAGCTTACAATATTGGAATTCCACAACTCTCCTATCAAGGAGATTTAGACATTTTCATGGTTGTTTTTGGGGTTGAGGGTTTTTTGGCAGCTTTATTGTTTTTCCTTCTGGTACGTGGACTAGACAAATCACTGCAGCAAGTGACATGATGTTATGTTACATTTTCAGGTTTGAGGTCTGTGCCCACTGTTTCTGTTCTGGGCTACCTGTGTTTTAAAAACATTTTCTTGTTAGTCAGTGCAAGTGCTGTTAATTTGGGGGACAAGTCTTGATGAAGGAATATAAATTACTTGCAGCACTAAAAGCCTAAATTCCTTTGAGAGGGAAAATTGAACCAGAGTGATGAATTCCTGGAGAGAATTTACAATTAGAAATTAACTCTTCAGTCTTCAGTTGTACGGGAAGAGCCTTGTGAGTGAGGTCCCTGTAGCAAAGCCTTAGAATTTTGCAGACCAATGTTCCAAATGATTGAAGAAACTGTAAAGCTCCTCTTTCAGTGAAAAGCAAGTGTAGGCACAAATGTGGTAACTATTATGCCTTCTTTAAGGATTAAGAAGAAAGGAAAGGGATTAATTGTTCAAACACATGATCATACTCGAGATTTGTCTCCTGTTTTTTGCCCATACTTTGCAGAGGTGGAAGAGGTGCTGGCCTAACTGCAAGGGTGTCAGAATAGACTGCAGGAATAAAGTAATGCATATCCCAAGTCTGTGATAATGTAGATGATTCTTTAAGGCTTTTTGTGGAACTTTATTTGCTAAAATATATATAATAAGTTTGCATATTTTCGTATCAGTTCACAGTTGATGTTAAAATTCATTAAATTTATTTATGGTTTTACCTGCCTCTTCCCTGTTTCCAACAATTGTTTTTTCCATTTACTTGTTTGTTTATGTTTGTTTTATGTTGTTCATGTCCATGCCTTATTTCTCCTCCTTTATATTCTGCTTACATATTGTGATTTCTCTGTAATCTGAGGAAATATGATCAGCATTCACAGTCACCCCTAGATCAGTCTGTTAGAAAGCATATTGGTGAGGAATAGCTGCTGAATTCCCAGCACCAGATGTTCTGTCAGACTGCGCACAGTTAAATGAGAACTGTGCAAAAGTATACTGCTCAGTCATCTTCATGATCTAACAACATCTGGTTCATTTGCAGGTGACCTCTGTCCCAGCAGCATTATATTAAATTCTGTGTACTGCATTGTAAAGGGAACTGATTTATTTTGTGTATCAGGCTGTGAGGAAAAATAGCTACTTTTGTCAGTAAATCAGTCTACTACTAGCTGTTGAAGGAAAAGGACTATGAATAAATGAGTTTATTTGCTACTGTTGGAATTCCTTACTTTCAGATAATCCAGAACTTTCAATGGCTGTTTTCTGTCTAACCAAAGTATTTCCCCTGCACGAATGTTAAAAAAACAAAGAAAGGCAAACAAGTAAACAAAAAACCCCCACCTCCTACAAAAAGAAAAAAAAAAAAAAAAGCAAAAACCCCTCCCAGAAATTAGATGCATGAGTTTGCTTTCATTAATTTATTACTTCTGGAAATACAGCTACAAGCTGTTAATCTCTTGATTGTAAAATTTCATAGTGCAGGAATTTAGAATGTTATGTTTTTGGAAGATCAGATAGCAGAATGTCAAGCTGGGACAAAATTTATCTGCAGTGCAGTACTTTGAGTGACATGATACTGCCTTGTCCTACACAATATTGTTAAAAGCAAAACAGCATTGCTGCTAAATCCATGCTTCACTGGGATATGCACAGATGATTTCCACTGCTGACAATCTGAGGCACCTTAAAATTCCAAACTTTGTGGTGCAGAATGGAGGGCGGAGTGAAGATCCCCTGGTCAATCCTGTTGTCGGTGTGATGTCTTCTCAAATATGAATTTTGTTCATCAGCTAATTGCTTCTTAACTCCCTAGGTCCCATAGCTCATGTTCTCTCTCATGTATCATTAAAGAAGGGAGCTCTCTTGCCATTGCTCATGGGTCTGCCAACTTAGACCCAGGCAGTGCAATTTCCTCTTGGTCTACAAATAGCTGGGTAGAGCAGTGGGAGCTGCAAGGCCCTGGAATTGTCATGAGGAAACTGTCTGGCTCTGGTGGGATGTGCATTCCTGCAAGTGTGGAAAAAAAACAGCTGCTGTGAGGTCTAATAGAAGACATTATAACCTCAACATCTGCTGAGAATGGAGACAACTAAAACATTCATTGTCCTTTCTTTGACAACAGCTGAAAAAATCTAAAATTTGCATACAAGATTGATTTTTTAATCAGGGATATGTGGCTCATCCAATTTTTTTCTTTCCTTGCCTTCTCTTGTGTTTATCATGATGTAAAGGCTTTATCCAGAGATCTGGAGGTACAGATCCAGAGATTCGATGGGAACGCAATGAAATTCAATTTTTGCTTGTTCATCTGAAGACTGACTCTGATTTAATTTAATTTGCCTAATCAAAATCTACTAATCTTCTAGATTAGTCAAACACAAAGTAGCTGTATGAAGGGACGTGCTGCTTCTTAATATTGAAACAGAATTTTAGCAGTATGTTTATTATAGAGCTTACTGTGGTAACCTTCCTATTTCTTTTAATAGGTCTGTTCAAACACACAGAGCTACCAGAGGTACCACAGTCTTATCAACTAAGCACTGCCAAAACAATCCAATGAAATCTTGCATTGGAAATCAAATTCTATAATTGGTTACATTGGTGCGATTATATAGATGAGGTTTCCATTAACTGCAGTGAGAGCTGCATCCGTGAGACCAGTTCCAACTTGGGGGCTGTGAATATTACTTGGATATATAAGCCCTATTGAAATACAAGTCCTATGGAAATATAAGCTATAATATCCTTTTTTGCTGGCAGAAATATGGTGTAAATATAAGCTGCACTTGGCCAGCAGGTTAGTCACTGTTGACACAGGTATCTCCTTGTTGGTCATCTGGGTTAACAGGGACAGAAATCCTCAGCGTAGTCCTGTTCCTCATTGTGGATCTGTAAGTTTTTGGTACTGTCTTTCTATTAGCCCAGTCTGTAATGGTGTGGCTGGAACAACTCTGATAGATGTTTTTTCTTCAGTTCAAACACAAAATACAATTGGCTTCTGTGTAATTAAGCCTTTCAACTCTGCAGTGAATATTGACTGCAGAACAGTGCTTGACATTGTTGCTTCACATACAGAACCTGAGATGCATTGTTTCTGCCTCATTTAAGGCACTCTCAGGTCTGTGTTGTTAAAGATATTCCTCCCAAACAATCAATCTACAATACTCTCAAAGTCCTTATGGACATCTTCACAGTAACATGATGCACCTACTGCAAATGAATTCACAAACACCACAATGAAAACATTTGTTTTTCTTCTCTGCTTCCTAGAATTGGTATCAATTATATCAAAATCCCATTTTACATGAAAAGAGAGAAGAATTTGGATGTCTGTAGTGCTGAATGCCTGTGGTTAATAGCTTTAGAAAAAGCTGAGGTATCTAAATAGATATGTCAGCATTGACCTTGACAAAAGAGCAGGCTTTAATTCTTAATAATAGACAAGGGGCACATGGAAACAATGTGTTAGAAAAATCGCCGAGCTATTATTTGGCATATTTTAGACAAAGAACTTGGTTTCAGTCAAGACCAAGTCTAGAAATGCTTTCCAGTGGATATAATGTATGTCCCCATTTAGGTACTTTTTTTTTCCCTTTTATCTCCAGTTGTTTTGGTATGGTTAGGGCCATAGATGGGATTTTTTCTGTTAGTGATGGTGTGTCTAAGTCCTGTAATCTGTTTTCAGGCTGAGTTTCACATTCTGCAATAAAGTAGTCGGTCAATCAGACTGTCCCTCAACCAGGGCTATCACTTATTCCCCATCAGCCAGCAAGCCCTTAAAATAGGATGTTATGTGCAGGATCCCTGCAATATCCTACTCCCCTGAGAAAGAAGCTTCACAGAAATCATAGAGATGTATTTGTGTTCAGCACAGTTAAATTCCCATCTAGAGACATGTCTTTGGTGAAATTGGGCAGTATTCTTTTCTGCATTCCACCCCATGCACCTCACTTTCTAGCAGAGAAGAGCTGGGCAGCTTGTATGTGGGAAGATAAATATGAGCAATGTTGACTTATGGAGCAGATGAATTGCACTGTTGTTTGTAGTGCTTTTTCAGTCTTGAGTAAGACCAGCTGTGGATAAGCATGCCTTTGTTTTGAGGCTGCTCATAACTCTGGGTCCTGTGTACTTCGATTGCTCTGAAGAAATTTGCTCTGCTGGGTTATATATCTAAGCTGGGATACTTGACTTGTGTTTATCTCTTCACAATGGAATATTAGCAGGAGAGTTGTCCTGTGAATTTTGCTGAGAGCAGTGCATGTGCATATGTAAAGGCATCCTTGTAAGACTGTTTTCATCTCTTTCCTCTAGGTTCATTTTTATATTTTTAGTTCATTCCCAAGAAGTGTGTTTGTTCAATTTCTGCTTAATTTCTTTTTATCTTTATACTTTCTGATATTACTATGTTCTTTGATAAGGATAGGCCATTCATCTGCCTTTAGCATGAGAGCATTCCTTCTAAATTTTTTTCCCAACAAGAAGCTGCTAGTGACTGCAATTAGATTTCTTTTAGCCAAAATTTTTCTGATTTTTTTTTCAGTTTTCTTTCAACATTGCCCTATTTTTTGTCTAATATTAGACTTTATGGTTCACTGGAATATATTACTATCATTGAATTTCTTCTCTGTTTTCCTGAGGATTTAATAATTCTAGGAACTCATGGTTTTTCACTAGCTCTTCTGGCTATATTCCTTTCTCTTTAAAAACTCTGCTGTTGTGTTCTTCTTTAAGTGGCTCCTCAGTCAAGAATAATCTAGATATATTTCCTCATTACTGACCTATCTGTTTTGAAAAGAAAGAGATTTATTTTAATTACTCCTTTTTTCTAAGTAGTTATTTATAATTTCTTTGCATTTCTTCGGGACAACCCTATCACTATCTCCTCTACTGTCCTGAAATACTTTTTCCTATGTAAGTTTGTTATTTCAGTGGCAAGGAAAATTGCAGAACAGAAAACAATAATTTAGACTTCTCCAGTCCTCTGCTGAGATTCATGTTTCTTTTACATAAAGAATAAAAAATACTGCTGCAATCATTAATTCATTTTTACTTTGCTGTTCTGCTTTTCTTCTCTATTTGATAATGTGCTTAGTGATTCAGAGTAAGGGAATGGATACTCAAGTTTGAAAACAAAACCTAAATACACACATGCAAGCACATTGTTTCTTCAGTCTTAACTCTCTTCTCCAGAGGGCAAAACATCTGATTTGAGATGCTACAGTCTTTCTGAGCTGAAGAAAACACATATTAATAGTTCAGCAAACCCAATAGTTCCTAGCATTGTGTAGGTGTTTCTGAGGGGAAAGCACACAGACATGGAATGCTCTGGTTCAGCAGAAGCTGGGGACACATTGCCTTCACATCTGTTCTGAACACCTATATGCTTTGAAATCTGGGCAGCAGTCTGGGGCTATCTCTACTTTGGTTCTTGTGTGTGTGTTTGAGTTATTGAAGTGGACATGAAAGGATTTCAAGGCGTGTAGGTGTGATTTGGAAGTTCTCTTACTGATAAATTTGATACCCTGCTCTTGAAAAGCAGCTGCTTTCATTGAAACTTTTTTATTTTGGCTTTTGCATTTGAAGTACAGCTCTAAATACTCTACTTAAATATTCTCAGAAAAATGGTTGTTAAAAAACTGTTTCAGAATGGAATCAAACCCTTCCAGGTGTCTTTGACTGCTTTGAGTGTTATTGTTATTATTGTTTTACTTAAGGCAATAAGTACTTTATTTACTGGTATCTGCCTGACTGGCCTTCTCAGAATAGCCATTTTCCCTTGTCATTGTTAGAAATTGCTCTCTTGCTCTTGCTATAGAATGGGGTAAGGTTTGTTGGAATTTCTTTACTTGTTTTGTGTGTAAAGTAATGAAAGAGTAAAAAAGGCATGGAGTGAAAAATATTTGTTTTCTGAAACCAGTATCTTTCCTGAAATAATAGTTTCAATGATACTCACTTTACCAATTTCTAGAATTAAATGTAAATAATAATACTACGAGAAAAGCTGTTCATCTGGAGATTAGACAAGTTGTCTGAGTTATGTGGAAATCCAGGACTGTATAAATGCATTGTCTGATTTAAAAGATGTATTTCCCATCTACAAAGAGAGTGCATTTATTTCTTGGAAATGCTTCCTAACTGAAAACATTGGTCTTATTTGTATGACATTTTTTAATTTCAGCTTCCAACGAACTTCGATGCCAGACAAGTTTCACAATTCCTGTTGTTTTGGGAGAGACAATTAAAATACCAAGCAGACAGCATGCCTTGCTACACAGTAGAGGACAAAGGACTGAAGCCAATATCTCTTAGATATCCTCTCATCTCCCTAAATATCCTCAATTCTCTCAGTTCTTTCTACACATAGTAATATTAAAAGGTTCTTCAGCTGGAAATCAACTCTTTATTCAGTGATATTATTTGTGAGCAGGCATGTTAGTAGGGTATGTCTTGCTTTCAATGATTTCTGTTACATCTCATGGCAAACAGGATGTTTGAGTTGAAAATAAAATGTATGTATGGAAGGCAAGATTCCTGGGATGTAGTTCTGACTGTTGTACTGCTTCAGTTTTGTGTGAACCTTGGTGTCTTGGTTTAAACAGTTCTGATGAATAAACTGTAAACAAGGTCTGGCTCAATCGGTGTTGTGGGGCTGAGAACAAAATAGCTGTCTAATGTGAAAAACTGTTCTTGCAATAAAATTGCTATGACAGAGCAAACAATGCCAGAGTTCTGTTCCTAGACTTGTTGTGAGACATTGCGGAACTCAGATGTAATCACTGCCCTGCCTCAAAGGGGTGACTATGTGAGGATAAATATATTAAGACTTAAATTGTCTGTGATGGTAGAAATGGTTGGCCATGGAAAGTCTACATGGAATTTGATACTAACCCTTTTGTCAGCTGTTGAATTTGATTAAACAAATATAATTTTACTCAGGGTAAAAAAATCCCAATTCTAATGTATCTTTCCATTAAAAAAAAAAGTGACTGTGCCTCATGTTTATAGATTAAATCTCAAAAACATGCTCAAAGTAGCTTAGATGTTTAAATGTAAATATATGCGGTTTTTAATCACTTTCCCCGCCCCTACTGCATTCTTTGGAGCTAACTCACAGATATACTTTACTGCTTGAGTTTGGCAATCTTCTACTAGCTGTGTTGTCATCCAAAGGTAAAATCAAAATATTTTTATAACCCTTAAACCAGGAAAAGAACATTTTATACAACAAAGCAAGGTTAAAACTCATCTGTTGCTAAATAAGATAGAAATAATTGAATGTCAGTAATTTCTGAAATTTCTTGGCAGAGTTTGAGAACACTTTTGGCATGGTTGTATGTTAACTACTGTGGAATTAGTCCCTGGTGCAAACCTAGACTCTTCCAATATCTGACAAAAGAGAGAGAATTAGTTTTATTTACCTCATTTATCTCAACAGTTCCCCAGTCTGAAAAGCATCCCCAGGATAGCTTTTAGATTTAAATATTTACTTATTAGAAAGCTTGAATTAACAAGAAAAACTGGAGAGCTACTGAATTTCTGGATGCTAGATTTAGCTCTGAAGTTCAGGTTATAGCATATGCTCTTGAAGGCCAGATTTTCTCTTTTGCGGGCTGATTTTAATATTTGGGATATTTAGACTCTTATTCTCTTTGGTTGGATGATATTCTTGGAAAAATGATATAAGAAACCATCTGTGTGCAACAAAGGACAAGACATGGCAAAGTTCCATGCTTTCTCCTCTAGCAGCCACGCTTACATTGCTAGATGTGCTACTGATGGCTGAGGTTTTGTGTGAACCACCTCCTCATCCTCAGAGCCATCACCTCTTCAGAGGGTAACAGCTGCCAGGGGTGACTGTGCTTAGGACAGAGCCTAAGTGGAAGTAAAGTTAGGTTAAAGAAGAGATAAAGGGAAGGGTGAATTTTCTTTTCTTCTAAGGCAGCTAAACTGTAGACTGAGGAATTACTGGTTTGCAATAAATGCTCATTAAAAGAAATGGAGCCATAGCTTTCCTCCAACTTTCTGGTTTCTGAAGATACCTATGGATTACTCTTCTCATAAATGATTGGAATGAGAGTGCAATGAACTAGAGGAAAACAAACTAACAACTTTGTACTTGAAAGCGGCTGAGATTGTGGAGCTTGGACTCCTGGAAGGCATTCACTGAATCTCCCTCCCTTGCATTAAGGGAGTCCAGCAATTAGAATAAAACACAGAACATCATCTCTTGGTATTTGCCTTCATTGTAGTTATTTCAACTCCATGTTGTGGACATGCAAACAGTTCCAAGGTGAATTGTTATAATAAAAAGTAATATTTACCAAATTACAACTTTAAGAAGCTAGGCATAATAGAAATAGCTGGATGACTATTCAATTTAAAGACAATAGATGCAGCTACATGAACTTGGCAATGCTGACTGTAGGTGATGTCCCCAGATCTTACAGCTGGGTCTTACAATGTAAGACATCTGTTTTCTATTATGTTGTGTATTTTAGCTACCTAACTCTTTCTACTCTTTTCAGTGGTAAAAGTGTTGTTTTTATAAACAAACCAGTTTCGATAGGCATGTCCCTACAGAGGAATGAATGTTGATCTCCAGGGAGCTGGAAACGAGCTTTACCAACACTGTAACAGTGCTTTGTCTGTCTGCTGAGTGCTGAAGATAATTGCCTCCTTTCTCTGGAAAAGGACAGCTTTCTTTAGCCCTAGATCACTTTTTGCTGTCTTCTGCACCTGCTTTTTCCTCTGCACCTGTGTTTTCCTCTGATTTATCCCTTAAACTGTGTCTTTGATTTATGGCAGTGTAAGGCAGTGATCCTTCAGCAAAGGGCAGGGGCGTGTATAATAGTCCAGTCATTATTATATTTCATAACGAGAGAATTCTGTAAGGAAGTCAAATCAGGACCACATCATATTACTGGATACATATATAGAGTTCTTGCACATTCAGCCCAATTATTACACACTGATGGTATCTTTTCAGGTTATCCTGTCTCATGTCTTCAGGTGAGTTCTTGATCCATAGGGAGCAGTGACAGTTTTCTTATTTTTATAATTTTTTGACAGGATGTTTTTATGAAGAGGTCTTATGGAGCACTTTGAAAATGCCTAACATATCCCATGTGTGGTATTAATTTTTGCACCATGTGTATAAAGCAAACAAGCATGCTCCCCAGTAATTCTAGAGATTCCTAACCTGCCTGTGTATGTGTAAACATTGTAGAAATTATCTGTCTGTATAAATGTATTTGTATATAGGGAGAGAAGAATAAGGCTCTTGAGTAAACTTAGATAAGGTAATAGAAATCCATTTAAATTAGAATGTACCCTCTGCTGAACATTCTGGTATTATTCCTCAGTCATTAAGTCATATTTAAGCAAGGTGCTGAACGACTTTGATGTCACTGCTTTTTTTTTGGCAGCTGAACTAACTGAGAAAACTAAATAAGTTAATTGTAAGTTCCTCCACAGTAGAGATGGAACAAAATTAAACATCACAAACCTCATAACACTTTCAAGTATCCCTTGTGCCTCCACACTGTAATTGCTGAGCTAAGGCTCTGTGTCCCCTATCAGAAAGAGGCTGCATGTGATCAGTCTAACATATTCCTACTTATTTTCAAATGATAAAACCTTAAAGTATGTTTGTTTGGAATCTCAATTTGTACAGTGTGAAGAGGGCTGAACTCTGCACATCCCACACAGTACTCAACATAAATTCTATCAATTTAAAACTCATAATAAAGGAAAAAAGCTTCTGACCAAAATGCTTATAGTTGCCTTGAAAATTCCTGGTTTTTCCCCACTCTACCATCTTGGGGTTACAGAGGGGAAAGACAGATGTGAACAGTTTATCTGCCACAGATTGCTTTAACACTGTGGGTTCTTTCCAGCAGAGACATGTTTGCCATGCAAAGGGCACATACCACAATGGGAAACTTGCTCTGTTTGAGGGCTCTCAGAACCTTCACAATTCACTTAAATTCTCACATCCCCTCCAGAACCTTCTAAACTGAGGAGGTGGCCTCCTCTGTTTGAGTCAAGCTGGGCATCATCCTTTTTCCCCATGGCATGGAGAGTGAGTTTCTTACTTGCAAGTGTGTGAGGAATTCAAGGATGAAAGAGATACCACTCTTATGCTGGGTTTGACCCTTGTCCGTTCTCAGTGCTGAGCATCTTCCTATTTTAAAGCAGCAGAGAAGAATGTCAGAGTAGAAGTTGTCTAAAAGGAGTGAGGAGGTGATGTAGCTAAGTATGTGTGTCCTAATCTGTGTTTTATTTTGCTATAGAATTCACATCTGTGATGAAACATAGTGGAATGCAACTGCTGGACATGCTTGTTTCCTTTATGTCTCATAACAAGTGGCCTGAGGCAGTATTGCTGTTACTTGCTATGCAAGAATCACAGCCATAAATCACTGTCAAAACAAAAATGAATAAGCAGATGTGCTTTGAGAGGTTAGCTGTTAACACTTGGGCCCTTCTTAACTTGTCTTCTCTGAGTTAATTAAACAGCTACTAGAGGCTTATTCTCTTTGGCCCTAACTTCATTTTCCATGACACTGATTGCCATGATATGCATTGACATTCCCAGAGACTGAACCAAGGATATTCTATTCAAAAGCATTAAATAATTGCAGCTAGAACTAAGGAACCAGTGTTACCAAGTTTCTGCTAGAAATGTCTGTGTTTGCTGATTCTGGTCCCACACAGAGTGATCTGCAGTATGCTCAAGAGGCGAAATTAGAATTCACTGCAAATTTAAGGGAAAGCATGGATCTTTGCAGGCTAAATACTTCCATGAATTAAGCTGCACTTCTTAGTTCCTATTTGGTTTTAGATCTTAGATATTTGGTTTGGATCCATCTTATTTAAACTGGAACTGTATCAGCAGCTATCCTTCTTTTTGCACATTTGAGTAGTTAAAAGAAATTGTTTCATTAGGTTGTGTCCAGCAGAGTTTATGAAAACCTCATGAATCAAAATTTTTGTTGTGAATCTGTCAAAACTCCATGGTACTCTGAGTTGCGGCAAAAAATGACTTTCATCAATTAAAAAAAAAAAGACAAATAAATAATTGATCATTATTTTTGTATATGATCTTTTCCATTAATTCAAGGTTCATTGCCAATACCATGTCTCCAAGGAAGCTGAAATTACTTATATGATTATATGTTGGATTAATTCTTTCTGATATGCTTAGAAAGCTAACCATTAAAAGACATTTTCAAAATAAAAAGTTTAAAAGACTAAGTGACTGCCTGTCCGCAAGATATGATCACACCCTGTTATTATACTTAGAAATATTTTTAGTCCATATAAAAACCTTTTCTGACTTATACATATAAATATATATTTAAATTTTATATCCCAAGTTAAAAGTAATTTATATATTTGACATATATAAATTATATAATAATATATATTTTCTAATATATAATATGTAATATATAATATAATCTATATAGTTTATTATTTATTTATTTATTTATTTATTTGACATTTCTATATTTAATTTCTAACATTTACTTTATCCAAAGTTGATACCCTAACAAAAGCAGCAAGGTAGTCTTTGTGTCTTAAATTCTACTTCTTTGTAATCATTATATCTTTTTTATGAAACAGCCCAGAAAAGACTGGACAAATCTGAAGAGCTCATGCCATCAGTCACACAGATGGGCTAAGAATATTATGCAGACAAATTACATGCTGTCTGCTTAGGTTGGGCACCAGATTGCACATTAAGGATAGACAATCTGATAATGATTTAGGATGCATTTATGGGCAGACAGGAGCAGAAGTTCTGGCCAAAGTTGTTCACACTGAGTTGAAGTAGTACCCGTGGATGGCAATTTATCACCTAAAACACAGAACTGAGCTGCAGCTGGACAGGCTACCCAGCCTACCATGCCAGAAGTGGGCAACTGTATAAAAGGCATATAAAAATGCTGAAATATACTCTGAGGATGCTTTGTGTTGACTCTTCTCCATAGTGAGAAGAGGCATGTATTTGTGAAGGACATGTAGTAAGTATGCCACGCCATCCTAAAGTTTATATTTGTACTTCTTGCCACTTTCCACTTTTATCTCTATTTCTTTTTCTGTAAAGTAAACAATGGCACTGATACTGATGCTTGCATTCTAAGCCAGGGGGACAATTTTTTCATTATTTGATTTTACATCCAAAGAAAATACTGCCTCTTAAACACAGATGGCAAAAAATGGGGGAGCATACCACTATCAAGCCTTAAATACAGCTCTAGTTCTTATACCAACTCTGGAACACTCAATATATAGCACTTGAGAAGGTTTGCAATGCAGGTTGCAATGAAATAAGTAATTAAGTTAAGCAAGATCTGTTCTTCGGCTCACTTACTTTAAATTAGTAAATACCCTTATTTCTGTTTTCTCTGGTTATTTCATTGGTATTCTGACTGAGAAATAAAGATATGGTATTCTATGTTGTGTATTTCTAAAGCTTATAAGACCTTAACATATGTCCTGATTGATGCATCAGTATTAAATATGAATAGTTATTAAAGTCCTTTTCTGTGTTGAAACCAAAGTAATTAATTAAGTCATTATCTCAGAATGCTTTACACTGCTAATTTTGCTACCATCATCTATTAGCTTTTGCTGGCAGCATGCATTTAAAAAGAGTGCTCAAAATGAATTCTGAAGGTATTTCCCAAGCATGTACTCTGTACTGGGGACAGAAGACATCTTTGGAACTGCATTTCCTTTTTACAAGATCTCTTCAAAAAGAAACATGAAATTGCTAGAAATATTTTGATTTATGTACTGTGACAGAAATGGGAGGCCTTTGAACAGTTGTGACCTGTGATAGGAATGCTGAGGCACTGAACTCTGCCAGGGTCGGTAGTGGATCCATGGTTGTGTTCTTCTGTTTACTAATGACACCAAAATAAATGTGTTAGTTTGCTCTTCTAAGGCTTTTACTATACAAAATAAGTAATAGTCAGCAATTCCAGAATTTCAAAGAGATTCAGACATTATTTATACAACAACAATGCATACAAACCTCTGAGTAACTTAGGATCCCTATGGTAATATACTTCCTTCTTCCCTGTTCAGCTGACAACCTAAATAAGCATAAACACAATTTTTTCTCCCTTTCATACTGCCTCATTGGTTTCATTGCAAATATTTTAAAATACTTTATATGCAAAGACATTTAAAAGTCCCTATACATCAAAGGCATTGACATCATAGTAAGGCTGGGAGAATGAAAACAACAAAATAATGAAAGTAAAGAACCCAAAAACTTGTTGTCATCCGGGGGTTGTGACTATCCTATGTAAAGATTCACTTTTCTAGACCTATTCCGTCTGTCTGAATACTCAAAACATCCAAAGTTATTTAGACAAGAATTCTGAACTAGCACTGCTTCTTTTGTTTCTAAGGCTGTATTCAGATTCTCCACTGGAGAAGACACCCCTTGTCAAGTTCTAAGTTACTGTGGTGAGGCTGCCTCTTTCAGGCAAACTTAGTTGTTTTCTCTGCAGCCAGTGGAATGTAGGTGTGATGCTGAGACCACAGGAATCCTTGCCTCTATATTTGTGCCAAGATTCTTTAAAGTCTGGTCCTACGATTTAAAATGATTAGTCCTGTTGTGGCTTCTACCTGCCTGCTGAAGGGTGGTGATAACCAGTGTTAGACATCTTCAGCTGAGAAGTAGATTGCCTCAGTTTCATGACTATCAAGCATTAAACTGTTGCAGTGAAAGAAAAAAACCACTTTTATTTTTATATGTTAAAGGTAACAATTGCAGAGTTCCTTCTAAGGCATAATATGAACCAGAAAAGCTGTAAGAAAGCCAGGAGACACTCTTGGTAGCTTTGGGACTAGGAATTTATAACACCAAGTGTCATATGAATTGCCTCTCTAAATAAGTCCTATCTTTATGGATAAGGCAAACAGAAGGCGACATTTAGGCAGACCTTCCAAGAAAACCAATTTTGATTGTATTAGTTTAACAAGAGCTATGGATGTTTATCAGAGCATCTGATGTTTATCAGAGCATCTGCTAAATTTATCCTGGTTTCAAAGTTTGATACAAGAAATTAATGCTCAGTCCATGAATATGAATTATTAATAGGTTTTTTTAAATAAAAAGGAATTTTTGACCTGTCATGGGTGGGCAAAGGCTGTAAGTCTCTGACCTATGCTTCATCATACGTATCTTGTGTATCCAAGAAAGTGTTATTGTAAGTCTAATGGCATCTAAAGTCTAACTCGGTTTAGAGCTGGTGATTTAGTCACTTTATTTCATATTGGTGTAAAGTTTGCAGATTATGACAGCTCTCAAAGCTGCATAAAAATTAATCAGTGCTCTGGAGATTCACACAGCTACTTGTACACTTCTGAGTCATAGCAACTAAGCCTGTTAATAAATGAATGATAAACATTTTTTTCCAAAATGTGTCTGTTTAGAAAGGGAGAAGCCTTTCTGATGGCAATAAAAACATCCTAGTCATCTTATAAACAATATCACAGTCTAACACTGTAAAGCTTCCTATATTTTATACAGAGCCATGTGTGAGCTAAATCCACTTAGTTCTTCAACCCTGTGAATTGTTTTATTTACAGCAAATGTATTCATAAAATTCAAGTGTCTGAAACATTTCTCTGTGTGTGTTCTCTTGGCTGCCCATAGACCTCCTGAAAATCACATGGATCCTAAAGGGAGTGAGTGAGTAAGTATAATAAAATAGTTTGGGCTGGAAGGGACTGTAAAGATCATCTTTTTCTAACTCCCTGCCATGGGCAGGGACACCTTTCACTAGACCAGATTGCTCAGAGCCCCATCTAACCTGGCCTTGAACACTTACAGGGATGGGGCATCCACTGCTTCTCTGACCAACAGGTGCCAGTGCCTCACCACCCTCACAGTGAAGAGTTTCTTTCTAATATCAAATATAAACATACCCTCTTTCACATCAAAGCCATTCCCCTTTGTCCTGCTATTATACACCCTCTCCAGCTTTCTTGTAGGACCCTTTATGTACTGGAAGGATCCTAGAAAGTCTCCCTGGAACCTTCCCTTCTCCAGGCTGGACAACCCCAGCTCTCTTAGCCTCTCTTCACAGGAGAGATACTCCTGACCTCTGAGCATCTTTGTGGCCTCCTCTGGACTTGCTCTAACAGGTCCATGTCCTTCTTATGATGGGGACCCCAGAGCTGAATACAGTATGGGAAAGCTTGAGACAGCTAAATAAGTTACTCTCTGGAGTTTTCCTGTCCCTTCTGCACTGAGGATGGAGCTGCTCATAAATTATTTAACACTCCATACATGAAATACATTCCCTTCTCAATGCATGAGGCTAATGAGTCAATGGGCCACCTCACTGATGGAAGGAACAATGCAGCTGGAAGCACTGACCTGGTTGGTGAAGTTCTGTTGTTCCTGCTTGCACTTATTAAGCTGGAACACAAAGAGTAATTCACCAGGGTAGTATAGGGTTTATCATTGTACAAGCACACAGTCTTTGTCCTGTTTCATCCTTGGGACTGTAACCTTGTTAATCTCACAATCATCGTAGCCCAGTGAGTCTGATAACCTGAGTGATTAAAATTTAAAAAACAATTTCCATATCCTTTAGAAAATTTAAATCATCCTGTACTGAAAACTGCATCCTAATAGGCTCAATTTTGATTTTATGCTTGTTTGTTGGATTTCATTAAACTTTATTTTACCACTGTTGGTTTAGACAGTCTATAAGAAAAAAAAGAGAAAAGGCATGGAGAGAGAAGGGAGAAGAAAAAAAATACACATATTCCTAAAAATTCTGAAGTTTATACAGAAAAGAACTGGAATTCAAGGTTGCAATCATTATTGCTGCTTGATTTATTCATTAAGAATAATAGCCTTCTCTTTCATTGTGTCCTGAGTAAATTCTGTCTTGAAAAATCTCAAGATTACAGAAGCATCTGCAATAAGCAGAAGAGCCCATGACAAGAGTAGGGAAAATAATGAGGAGAGTTGATTAGTTGATTTATTTCTGCTGAGCATCTGCTGCAGAAAATGATCAACACCTACTCCCTTTTCCTATGAGAAAGGCCTCTGCTGATTCCTATGTGAACAGTAATTCTTACAGTACTTTTCCTGGGTAAGGACTGCTTAGCTTTGCTTCTGGTTTTCCTCAGGTCAGAGCAGGACTTTAGAGCAGCTGAAAAATGGTAGAGAACCATCTTGTTGATGGTTCTCTAACAGCCTTCTGTTATCTCAATTAATGTGAATGCATGCTAATCAATGTTTTGGTAGTAGTTCTGTCCTAGTTCTCTCCGATTTTAAGGTGAAGCACAGAATTATCTTTGCAATGCTGCCTGACAGGCCCTTTCAGCTGATCAACTCTATGTGTCTATTCTGCAGTGAGAGCTTTGTGGTTTTTGATTTTTGTTTCTTTTTTTTTTTACCACCCTCAGTGCCTGGACCTTAAAAATAAGGACTAAGGGTGGTAAAAATGGAAGATTACGCAATTATTATATAACAAATATGACAAGTTCCAGCTTCAGAGGGCTTCAAAAGAGGGCGGGAGCAAGCAGAACAAAAAAAAAAAAACATCAAGGAAATACACTTTGGTTCTCATCAGTCTTCTTCTAAAAACAAGAAAGATCATTAGAGCAATTTCTGATTTTAACTACTACAGGATAACTAATAATAACTCTTAATTAGAGCCAAACAAAGGGAATTGTGTTAGTATGCCTGTGCACTGTAGGTATATAATTCTGATTCATCTGTAGTTGTAGGAACTTGTTTGAATTTCATGTTACAAGTAAGCAGGAGGAAGATTTTTTTTCTCCTTTACTGGTAAATTTTTACTTTACAAACATTAAAACAGAGTATGAATATGCCTTGGATGGACCAGAACAACTGCTGATGCAATTTTTCTTTCTAGGCCTTTCTACTAGAGGCAATAGTACTGATTTTGCAATATCAACAACATCCAGCTTTCACTGAAATAACTTTAATTAAATAAAAAAATAAATCCAGCTTTTGAAGTCATGTTCTTCCACTAGGCCAAACAAAGGCTTAAGGACCAGGAGACAGATGATTGTTTCAGAGTGAACTGGAAATTTTTTCTTCCCTTTACTTTGTCCTCTCTTCTTTGTTGCAAAAGGATTGAACAGTATTGAAAAAATGGGAAAATGATCAGTGGAGAAAACTAGCCAGATGAAATACTATTTTAAAAGAGAAAGCAATTTTTTTCTCCACTTTATATTTTCTTTAACAGTCATCACTGGGAAGAAACACAGAGTTGAAAATGTGAACTTTTTTCCCTCTGAAACTTTTCACTGCATTCCTCCCTTCTCTTTTGCCCTTCATCTACTGCAGTTAACATGCAAGCTTTCTTGATGCTGTAGTATGATTATGATGAAATAGTCTAAATATTTATTGGAGACTTTAAATTTATTCTTATAGTTTACTGTGCAACAGCTCCAGGTTCACTTATCAGCTGTCTATCTCTCTGCAAAGAGCTCTGAAAGAAGTAAACAGAGGAAAACAGGAGGATTGGCTTCCAGGACCATGGGGTGCCAAGCAGGCATAGGTGAGCCTGTTTTAAAAATTGTATTTTATTTTCAAGTTCTCTTACCATCTAAAGGTTCCCCCTGGCTTGTTGAGGAGAGTCACATTTACTGGTCTTGGGCTTCTTATCCAAAAAATGAATAATTTGTGGGGATGTCTGCTTGGACAGAGGGGAAGTTTCATGGATATTACTTAGACAGGACATGAGGAGCTCACAGCCACTAGGGTGGAGCTGCCATTCCCTGTTCCACCCCACACAAGCTCCCTGGAACTGTGTTCCTACCTCAAGATCTCAGCTGATCTGACTGAGACAAGTCTGCTTTTTGAATCCATGTTTTTGTGTGGGGAGATGCATTTTTTCCTGCCTTTAGTGAGTGCTACCAGCTCATGAAGCCCTCAGGAAAGCATAAGCACAAGGCAGCACTGGCACAGAGAGGAGGTGGGAGTCCGGACTGCTTCTTTCAGTAAGCTCCTAGACTTGACTTGATTCACTGTAGCATAACACTTGCTTTATAAATTAGCTTATTAAAATATCAGCTTTTTTTTCTTTAAATCTGAGGCAATTTTGGAATCTGATCAATAGGAGCAAGAGATGTGTCAACCAGTCCAAATGGGAACATAATAATGACAAAATTGTGCTTTTCCTACAGTCCCCTTCATGTTTCTCCCATGTTAATTAAGACTTCAACACTCTTGCCAGCTAACTGTGGCATGAGAATATGACGAATCTCACCCAAGGTCACAGAGGAAGTAACTAGCAGCTCCCAGGAGTCTCTGCCTTGCAACAGCAAACTTCCCTGCTGGAGTCAGAGGAAACAGTGCTGCTTCATTAAATTGGCATTCTGTGCCCCATTCTGTTCACTGGAAGCTGCAGAAATCTTCTATCAGTAAAGAAAAAATATTCCTTCTCTCTGATCCACTATTTGATTTGAACCAGATGCCTTTTTTGTTCCCTAATAAAGGTTCATTCCCTTTGGGAATAAGTCCTTGGCTTATAAAAAAATTCTTCTGGAGGAAGTGCTACTGGGCTTGGCAGATCTCAAGAGAAAGCTAAATAAAGATTGAATGAGTGAGAGGTGACATTTCAGAGCAGGGCAAGATTGTTTTGGAAACCTTTTCTACCCTGCAGCCAAAGCCTCTGCCATCTGAAATTTGGCATTCTTGGATGCTGGTGGTGCTTATTTATTTTTGAGTCAGATTTTATGCTTTAAGTTTCAGAAATGGGCATAACTTTGCAGATCACCTGTGAGAAATTGTCTCTTTTTCCAGGCACTGCCCAAAGAGCAGGGTTGTTGTTTTGGTTTCTTTTTCAATGTGACTGTTGGTTGTCACAGTTTATCTTTCAGTGGCAACCTTTCAGTCCCAGTACTCCCTCCAATCTGCAGTTAGTTAGCTGTGAATATATTTAATTAAAGCTGCCTCTTACAGCAGGGGAAGTAATAGCAGTCTGTATATCATTGGGGTTTTCTTGTTTTTATTACTCTTACAGTGTTTTAGGATCCTCACTATGAAAACATCATGACATCCCCATCTGCTTTCTCTTGACAGAAGCTGTAGCCAGCTACAAAATGTAGACTGCCATCTGCAAGATGAGAAAAAAGAGCTCCCTAATCAACCTTGTCTTAATTGTAAAGCACTATGGCTGCAGTTGTGCTTTAGGTTGGTGTCACCGGATTTTGTACTTCCTCATGTAAAATACTTCAGTGATAAAAGTTAATAGCAACACCTGTCATTGACTTGTGTCAATGCAGTCAACAGGAAATGGGAAAGAGGGAAAATAAGGCAGAAAAAACCCCACGTACAGATTTGGAGGCTCCATCCAAAATCATCCATCCATGAATCTGTCATCCATCAATCTGGAAATAAGGGGGGAAAATACTTGTTTTTTTGGAGGTGTAATTATGTCCTGGTTCCAGCCAGGCTAGTGTTAACTTTTGCAGTGGCCAGGAGGAGCCATGTTCAGGACCTGGAGATTACTGTATACCACCTCATGTCATTGCTGAGGGCAGGGAGAAGGAGTCCCTTCCAAGGAGGAGGGCTTCCTTCCAGTCCAGAGGGAGTGGTTGTGTGGCCCTGCTTCTGAGCCGGAGGGAGAGGCTGGGCAGCACCAGTTCTGAGCTGGAGGGACCAGTCAGGGTGACAAGGCTGTGAGGGGGTTGGGGCAAACTTCACAGTGAGCATTTTGCACATGAATCACTGTCTCTATTGTACAATTTAGTTATTAATATTATTACCGTTACTGTTTATCCTATTGCTGTTTCTGGCAGATCGTTCTTATCTCAACCCCCTTCCTTTGGTGCCTCCAATTCTCCTTTTCAGACCATCGCAGAGGAGTGAGCACAGTGTGGTTTGGTGAATCTCAGCAGGAGCACTAAACTGGAGACTACCATTCCTAAACCACGACAAATTACCTGAAAGAACTTTATTTATTTCCTGTTTCTCTGGCCCACTCTCTCAAACACGTTGAAGCAGTTGCCATTGGTGTTCCCTGGCTAGGGGTTGAACACCTTCTTGCTGCTTCAGGACATGCAATTCCACCTGTAAATCCCAGAATCCTTCAAAATCCAAATATGTATTACCTGTCATTACAGCCTCAGTCTATCTTCTGCAACATTGTAGCAATATTTTCACCTTGTACTACCTTTGGTAAGATTCTTTTGACAGTAAAAACCAAATCCAGCCTCTATAATTACTGGGAATCTAAAAATTATATCAAATGTGCCTGCAGCTTTAAAAAGAGAAAGTGGCAGAAGACTGAGGTGAATGCTACAAATTGTTATTGATTTTGATGGTTTAAGACTTCCATTTTTTTCTACATAAATCGTTAAGCAGAAGGTCTCTACTAGGAGATCACTATTAATATAATGAAACAAGTAGGCTTCTTTACAGGTTGTATCTAGGCATGATGGAAAGTCGAAATGGTGCACAGATGAAGGAAATCTTGCACAAATCACTGCTTTGCTTTGCTTGGTGTGAGGGGAGCCAAATCCAAATGAAAATAATGAACTCTGGTCCATGATTGTAGGTTTGGCATCATAATTTTACAAATTATTGTCATGATATTTCCATAACGAGAGTCCTAAAATGTTGTAAGGTTAAAAAAATAGTGAAGGGGTTCTATTGCCTGTTGGATGCCTGAAGAAGTGAGTGGCTATGAAGGGGTCAAGCATCAAGGACTTAATCACTTGAATATGCTATTTCTAGGTTTTTTCTCAGGTTTATATAGTTCATTCTTTCCCTTTCTAGGTCTGCTTTTTGTCAAATCTGTGCAGTGATTGGGAGAAGGGTAGTGCACAGCAGGCCCTAATGTCCTGACAGACCTTCCACTAGGACCTTCACTCCCTGTCCACTGTCCTTTTCTCCTGGAGCTCTGCTGGGACTGTTTTTGTGCCTTGCCTGGATAAGCTGGGGCTGGTTTTATGCCTTGCCTAAGCTATATTGTATGCATTTCTAGTCCTGTCTCTTGTTGGCTGGTCCCTGGTATTGCCTTCAGCCTGTCTTTTGCCTCTCTGGACTCCTTAGATACATGTTTTACTGGATTCAACACCTTGCTTTGTCTGGGATTGCCAACAAAACAGCTGTTATCAATATTCTGGTGTGCTCAGATACCTGGGTCTTGCAGCAAGCCTCTGCTGTGATCATCTGCAACTCCCAGCTCATCTTCCCCTGTGCAACAGCCTTGCTCTTGCTGCTCTCTAACACAAGAAACATTTTTTTTCCTTTTTGGAGATATTCCAAGTAGCAGCTTAGGTATTATCTTGCAAACGGCCAGATCTGAAGTTCCATTCAATCAACATCTTGTTTAAAAATTACCAAAACTGAAGTGGAAACTGATCTCAAGATTCTTATAATCCAAGCTTTAAACATGAGTGTATTAGTGAGATTTATAGCCAAATGGTAGGGGAAGAAAGGCAGAGAGAACAGAAGTTAAATGCAACTTGTAGAGAGGATAAAACAGAATTTGATTATGTTAGACTGAGTTGATTGTATGAAAGACTTTACAATGTAATTTGAAGAAGAAAATCCTCTATCCATGAACTGTGTTTGAGAAATGGAGAAAAGGCAACATGCACTTCCCAAGAACAAACAACCAGTAACCCAAACATTTTCTCTGATAAGAGTTCTGGGTTTTGCTAAAAAAAGAGATACAGTAAATTTCCCTTATCTTAGCTTCAGTAAAGAATTTCAAAACAACAAACAAAATGCTGCGATATATTGAACAACATGTTTCCACCAGAGAGAAGGAACTATCAATGTTATTGACCAAGGTTCTGGAAACTTCTCTGTGATTGCAGTCTCTTTCCAGGAAAGAGTCATAACTCAGCCTTGGTACACATGTGGAATGCAAGATTTCAGACCACCCCAGAAAATATCCTTGTTCTATATTTGGCTTATCAAAGCAGAATTTGAGTGGATAGGTCATAGAGTTGAAAAGGAATAGCTAGAAAAACAGAAATTAAATTGAAGAAGAATATAGGAAGAAATTCAGGATAGATTTCAGGGAGTGTAAATACATTTAAGCTGAAGAAAGTATCTAGATTCTGAAGAATAAAGCTATATGATGGATTGATTTTGCTAGAGAACAACACTATTTGGCAACTCTGACAATTGTCATTTCCCCTTTATACTTGTACATGGTCTATTCTTTATTACGGCATTGTTCAATTTCTCACACATTTCAGACTGTTTTACCTTCACATGAATAATGAGAAATATTTATATTCAGCTGAACTAGCTGGGCCTGTGTTGTTGGTTAATCGATGACTTATGGAGATAATTTTCGATTACTGGGCAGTGGCAAGACTGTGCCCACTGTAATATAAAGTCAATTCAATGCAAAATTATGTTTTCTGCTCCAAATAGATGATCATGACATTTTTGACAGATATCTATCTTAAAAATTTTGTCTACAGCCTTCTAGAAAGTTACATTTTTCCTCCCATAATTGAGAAGGTTCAGCTTGAGCTCCCCTTTTATGAACAACTTAAGAGTTAATGATACATTTCAGGAAGAAGAGTTCTATTCGGGTCAGTGTAAAAGTCTCCTTTGGTTTGTGTGTGGGAATATCAGAGATTTAAAACAAGAGCATTACTGGACACAGGATCTGCCTGGTGGCAGGGGAGCAGTGGGGGAAGGCAAATTAAGATCCTGCCTTGAGCACTGAAATACCTCGATAGAGCCACTACACTGAGACATGACACCTGCTGCTGTGAGATGAAGAGAGGTGGAAATGATTCCATGTCCACTCTTAACACCTTTGCAAGATTAAGGGGAGAGGATAGCATTTCTGTGAAGCAACTGAACTGCTTATAGTACAGAAATTCCTGCGATTGTGTATCAAGGTGCCTGGTACTCTACTGCTCAGGAGTGTTTAGGAAGTAACAATCTCCCTCCCTTTTATATAATTAATTATGCTTCTCAATAAAATAATTATCTCTAAAATTATTTCATTCATATTCACAATTCTTGTGTCACTATATGGTAGCTCTGATTTTCCTCTTTTACAGTTTGAATTAGAGCCATCTAAATCTGATCATTTTTTCACTTCTGAATACTTCTCATCCATCCCTTCATGTCTTTGGAACAGATGCTATTTCTGAAGCAAAGGCAAAAAGAAAATAAAACATTTCCCTTCCTACTAGGACTTCTCAGACCTGTTCTATTGCCCTACTAGAAAAAAACCATTTTAACAAGGCCGCACATTTTACATAAGTTGTTCTCTGCTTCATTTGGAGGAAACCATCATGCTTTCTTCAGTCTAGTAGGTGATTCATGTGTTATGAACTATCATGAAAAAATAATTTTTAGGCCATACAAAGTTGTCTTGATAAAAAAAATCCCACAACGCCAAATAAATGCCTCTATGAATAGGAGTAATTTTCATTTGTTTCTTTAGCAGAAAAGATGAGTTGCAAAAAGCTATGTAGTTTGGGAAAATAAGCTTCATTGCTCTGTTATTTCAACACATTGTAGAGAGGTTATCTCTGTGTCTATGTGCACCCACACCTCTCTGCAATGAGAAAGAAGACATAGACTTGTTGCAGTTTGAAGCTCCAGTGTTTCTAATTTCCTACAGAAAAGAAGAAAATTGACATCCAAGATTGAGGGGGAAATAGATTTGTGTTCTGGAGTCAATGTTTGTAAGTGGATGACATAATTCTGGATGTGCCTAACCACAACTAAGAAGTTTGCTGCCTCTAGTGCCATGTATCATCTTCTCCCAGTTTGCTAGAAATGTAATCCTGGTTATTCTGAGAAGGTTTTTGTTGGTAAGCCCGTGAGGAACATACCTTGTTTCCTGGAGCTTAAGAAAAAACTAAGAGAAAAACAGACTGAGATGTTCAGATTTTGACTAGTGTGACAAGCTTTATTTGTATTGAGAGAGATAAAATAACTGAATAATGTGTGCAGCTTTGTGGGTTTAGAAAACTCATTGAAGCATGCTGGAGGACAGAAAACAGAAATAGGAACAGCATGAGATGAACTTGCAGAGATAGTCTCACTTGAAAATAGCTTTTAGATTAGATAATTTTCATTTCAGTTTCAGTTTTTATGTGAAAGCAGCTTTTTCCTTAGTTTTTCTTAGAAGAGAGATTAAAAGCCATGTTCTTGTTAAATGGTGTCATAACAAGAGTACAAGCATTCAGGAGTGTTTATTTGCTCTAATTTGTTCAGGATCTTCCCTAATGCAAAACAATATCTTGAATAATTTCTCTTACTGCTTACAGTGCATGTTGTAATATATTCTTTTATGATGTTAATCGTAATACCTTTTTAGTATTTCTTTGGAAGAACAAACCTTTTAATTTTCTTTATTTTTTTTTTAATTTTTTCATTTTAAACTTTCCAAATATCCACTGTATTACTGTGGATGAAGACGAATGGCATTATGCCCTTCATGTTGAACTTCAGTTCCCCAAAGAATTGTTGGAACACATTAATGGCAAGCTCACTTCTTAGAGCTAGTCAACTCAGGCAAAATAGGATGAGGTCATCCCTATCCAGTGTCTGAACATTTTATGCTGTGCTACTGTTTTGAGTACATCTCTTGTTCCCTTAGGTTCATGTGCAGTACTCTCCAGACAGGAAAATATAAAAAAAATTTAAAAAATCAACAAGCTGGTCTAACAAATTAAAAACAAAATATATTGCCAGGAAAAAAAAGTGAACTTCACTGAAGTGAAGTTATTCAGTCTCTGTTTATCTCAGTTGGAATGACTGATGGCTGTTTTTCTTCTGCTCTTTGGCTATTTCCTCTTCTCCAATTTGAGTTTAAAATCTTCATAAAAACATTTAAACTTCAAGTAATTGTAATATCTAAACACCCTAAATCTTGAGGCACAAATACTCAAGATACTTAGTCCTCAAATTTACTCTGTTGGGAAGTTTATTAGCTAAGACTGTCTCCAGGAAAGCAATGATACCAGTGTATATTTATAAATTTTAATAGCTTGAAACTACACTCATGCCTGTAAGTGCAGCATATACGTGATTTGTATTTTCCTTAAATAAATCAGCAAGAATCTTACTTTTCTTTGTGTTAGTCTTGGTCAGTGTTTCTGAGCTGGCTAATATGGCTCAGATGAAAACAAAAGTCAACACATGTGGTTTTCAAATAACATGAAAATTGGAGGACAGATCAATTGTATCAATAGGTTTCTACTGCTGCATTTGGAATGTACCTATGAATAATTTGTTTCTTAATAAAGATAGATGGAAAGTCAAGGAAAATGGCCATATACATATGGTAAGAAACTATCTCTTGGAAAAATTATACTGAGATAGGAGCTGAGACATGATCTATAGCAAATCAAGTGCAAACTTATATGTGGTGTGGTGCTGTTACTGAAGATAAACAGAGTACTTGGGTCTACCATCACAGGAACTTCAGCTAGAAAAAAGAAGTGATGTTACAGTCACGCACACAACAAAGAGGATTCCACTACTGGAATATTTTTACTAGATCTGTTTAATTTCTTCAAAAAGAAGTATCAAGTAATTCCTAAGCATTCTGAAAAGAAGTGAGAGATTTGGAGTTTGGTTTCAGACATGATAACTAAGCCTAATTTGCTTGCAAATAGAAATATTACAATGCTGTGCCTTTTGAATATATTGACAGAAGACAATAAATCTGTCAGTACCTACCCTTTGACCTAAGAGTACAAGGTATGTGTGCCAATCTCTAGAAACTGATGAAAAATCAATTCAGATTGAGAATTGAGTGAAACATTTGAACAGGTAATAAACTACCAAGAACTATGGCAGTGGAAGATTTTTGACTTATCATTTGACTGTTTAAATGAGAGTAGATATATTTAAGAAACACCATCCAGCATAAAGTACTTCTTCTACACTGCAGGAATTGCGGGATAAAGTCCTTTGACATGTGATACCCCAAAATTTAGGCAGGATGACCTTAATTGAACACTGCTTCTAAAGGACTGACTGCTTTTTTGAGAAGTAGCTGCTGTTGAAATCCCCAACCTGTCATTCTCAGGTTTGACAGGACTTCTAAATTGAATCTCTGTAAAATATGATTAGGCATCTTCATTTGGAAGCTGTGATTTAAGCACTCTTTCCTTCCAATCAAAAACAAATAATTCCAATACTTCATGACAAGTCATAAAATAATGGAGCTAGCTGTGGAAACAGAGTAGGAAATGATCACTGAAACCCATCTTTTTGAAAAATGCGAAGGTATAAATAATTATAGAAAAGGTATTTCCTGAGCAGCCTGCTGTTGGAAAAAAAATAATGCATAATGATTTGTAGAAATCTCTGTTGACACTGAGGATACTGATATGTAACCACTATTAATACCTGCCAGGTTTTTCTGAATGTAAAGTGCTTTACAACACCTTAAGGGTAGCATCAGGGGCACCGTAAATTATGATTCTTTTATGGGGAGTGAAGAAGGGAACAACTTGCTCTCTTCTTCCTGCTCAGTCTCCCTTGACGCATTCTGTTTTTAAAAATGTTGTCACTTGGTTTCTGCCACATCATGGCATGTTCCTGCCACTTGCGCCATGATCATTTCCTCTGTCACTGCAATAAAGATTTGGCATGCAGTGGGGATTACATTAAGCAGAAGGACACACCTATAGCAATATTTTACTGCAATTGAATGCCCCCCAAAAGGTAAAATGTCTTTTATACATAAGCTTCACCTAAGCTCACTTCAGATAGAGATCAAAATGCAAACAGTAAGTTTGATTTGTAGAAAAGCAAGTAATCCAGTTCTTGGCTATGAAATTAGAAATATTTTTCTGAAAAAAAAAAAAAAAAACAAACCAGAAGTGAGAAGATGTAAGTCACAGAAATATTTTGCTGATGTTATGTCCCAGATGACACTTGGTGCAGACTCAGACTTGCAGGTTTCCATCTCCAAGCCTCTGAAAGCTGCTCTCACTCCTTTTTCCACCTGCACATACAGATTAGGAGATGACACTAAATGCAAATGAGATTCAGAGCAGTTTCAAGGACCTCTCAATTCTTCCTTCTTAACAATGGAGACTTTTTTATACAATGACTTCTATTAACTTTATTCTTTCTGAGGACAAACCCACTCTTTTTTCTGGATCTGAACTGCATTTTGAAATTCAATGAGACTTCGTTGTGTTGTTTTCTCTCCTAGGATGACCTCCCTGTTATGAAGTTAATTGCATTAGAGTCTGATCTAAATTTTTTCCCAGCGGGATTTGCCCCATGAAACTTTGTATGGCTTCACAGCAAATGATAGCATAAATGTTATTTGTGGACTTTCAAAGTCTTATAATCCTTGACAAATTTCTGGCTTTGCAAGAAGAACCCTCATGCCAAGAGACTGACAGAGAAGTCCAAGGAAGTCCTTAAGCCGGTTTTACTGAAGCTTTTAAAAGTTTTCTCCTCCTGCCTGCAACTTTTGGTCACTCTTAGGGTCAGGCCTGATGAATGACTCCACAAACTTCTGCAGCAGCCTGATCCTTGTTTTTATGCTTTTGGTGGATTGTTTGTTATGTTTGAATGTTTTACAGAATTAAACTCAACAAAATTCTGTTTAATAAGGATAAGGACTGGGAGTTCTTCCTCTCCTTATTCCCATTTCTCATTATTTGAAAAGTTGTTTTCCATTTTCCTTTGTTTCTTAGCAGCTTCACATTCCTTCAGGTGACCTTTCTGATTTGTGTTCAGATGTGCCTAAGACCAGCTCTGTTGAGGCAATTAAAGCTTATCCATTTTCCTCTCTTTGCCAGTCTGTGGTTAGTTATTTTTCTTTGTTGCAACTGTAATTGGAGGCTGTCACTGCAGCTTCTTCCCAGCTGATAGTAACATTTCTCTCCTCACTATCTTCTCACAAATTCATTTCTCAGCTTCTTACAGGAGGTCCCCAAGTACCACCCTGATTTAATAATGTCTCTTTGCACAGTTTGTTTCTACTTTCAAATGCCTTAGGACATTGATCATTATTTCTAGGGTTTCCTTTTCTTTGTAATTTTTTATTTTCTTCTCCCGTTAGGCCATACTGTACCATCACTTAGTAAGCAGGATTCTTGATGGGATTTAGCTAAGTGGCTTGTTACCATCCAAAAGATCAACTTAGGTCACTGCATCTTTTAACAATCCCAAATCAACTTTGTTTTGTCACTTGGAGATTTAATATTACTTAAACATTGATGCATATCTTCTTAGTCTACTCAACATTAGAAAACAAACAAAAAAACCCAGCAAAACACAAAACCCTAAGCTATTTGGTTTTTTTATTCATATTGTTCATTTTGTTTCATAACTTTGAACTATGGTGTGGCAATTTTTCTCTGCCATTTCAGAGCAGCCTTTACACATATTGCAGTATTTTTTCTTGGGATTATTCATCAAGCTGTTTATTTTTCTGGTTAAGTCTGACTAAAACTGACAATTGTCAGATGATTATAAAAATATGCTTCACTTAGTTCTAAAATTCTCAGTTTCTTTTACGTAAAACTTTGTTTCTTACATATATTTGAGTTATAGAGTCTAGAAGGATTGTCAGGGGTCTTTTGAACCAGTGCTACACAGCATCCATCCTATCCAAAAGGCTATAGTCCACCTGGGAGAGGAACAGAGAAGACAACCAGTTTGAGACAGAGCTAATGGCAAAACTGGGGGGTATCACCCAGGAAGAAATATGTATAGAAATATAAATACAGGTCTTCATAATCTTAAAGGCTTTGGTGAAAATTAGTACATAACAATTGTACTTCTAAAACAATAAGTAGGAGATATCAGATGAAACTGGTGAGTGATCTGATATGGGAGAAGAAAATATTTGTTAATCTATAGTTCAGCTGTACAGTTTCTTACCCATGGAGGTAGTAGACTCTGAAAGCCTACATGGTTCTTACAGTGATGGACAACCTATGGAAGGAAGAGCCCCTCAAGTATTAAAAAAAAAGCCTGACTGATTCTCAGGAACTCTCTGAACCAGAAACAGTGAAATTCTGGAAGATGATTATGCAGAAGCATCCCTAAGACTCTCGGTGTTTTCTTATGTTTTTTTGCTGTCTGCCCTAAGACACAGGACAATGTACGAGGCCATTTGTCTGACACTGGAAGGGATATTGCACACAAAAGCATTTTTTTCAGACTTTCATAATATGAACTAGCATGTTTGGAATTCAATAAATAATAATATAAATTGTATGTTGTCTTCTGGCATTTTGGGTCACTTAACACTGCACAGAGACTGGAGCCTCTGGGGCAGTCAACTTTGAAAACTGCAAAGGCTCTGCAAGCGCTAGGGAGACATATCTGTTATGTTTAGTCTAGAGAAGTACATGCACTTCTGGGCTGGAGAGAACACATATTCCCTGAAGCAATTCCCTTGTAAACTGAATCTGCCTGTATGTTGCATAGGCTAGAGAACCAATTTGAAAAAGTGTAGGTAACGAAAATGTACTGGGAGCCCAAATTTTTCTCTTCCAGAAACAGTTGTTTAACTAACCAATACTTGACATGTGCCTGGCAAGATGGCCAAAACCGCAAATTCTTTCTTGATCTGTGTGGGAAAAAAATATCTTCTCTCATCCCACATTGTTTATTCAGCACTGACAAGGCAAAAAGATGAGGAGGGCTATTGATCTTGTAAAGCTTGTAATGTAACAAGTGGAAAGCCAACACAGTTGAAAAGCAGAAAAAGGAAAAATTAAAGGATTTAGAACTAAAAAACTTCACCCATTCCAAATCAGGAAAATCAGGAAGCATTTTAGGGACAAATTGCTCTACTTTAGTTTCTTATCTGTAAAATAAGGATATCTCACTAGGCTGCTTACAAACTTGTGGAAGTTGCAGGTGTTTATTTTCTGCAGTAATGCACATAATAAAAAAGCTTCTAAGGAAACAGAATGTTTTGTGTGCAATGCAATACAAAAAAGTGTGAGGCCAAATGCTAGATAAAGAGGAAAAGAAAAAAAACCACAAAGAAATAATAGATAAGTAAAACATAGAAACAAAGACAATTCTGAATAGCAAGATGGTTCACTTGCTGAGCACTTTCCATCAAAGGATCTAATAAATAAAAAGAAAAAACAACAAGCCACAAGAGTGTACAGAGACAGTCTTCTGAGGAAAAAAGAAAGTCTGAGTAACACTTTTTGTCTCTCAGCAGGTCTGGGTTAATATGAAAGGATAGCATGTCATGTTTATATTTTATTTTCCCTCTGAGAGGTTAGGATTTTTCTCCTTATTATCCCCTTTTTAAACTTTCCTAACTAGTCAATCTGCTACGTGTGCTACCATATTTTTTCTGAATATTTATCTTCTCACAGTCCTGTGAGGTTTCTGATTTTTTTCTGGACCTTGTCATACAAGCATCTGTTCTTGGAGCTCTCCCCAGACCCCTCATTTTTTTTGCACCATGTCAGGTTGCTCAGTCTTTGTGATTATGGTTCTGGATACCAAAGCTATGCTCATGATCTTAATAACCATAGTTCCAACTCTCCTTCCCTGCACAGTGAGATGATATCTCCATTTTATCCAGACCCAAGCACTACTTCATTCTCTTTGAGATGTATCATTTTAACTGTGGCAGTTCTCAAGCATTTTAAAGGTTGTGTTTCCTCTCAGGCCCTAGGCATCTCGTCCCAGAAGGTAACAGGCTGTCCATGACTTGCTTTCATGCAAGTCATGTCTCATCTGAAAATTTTAATGACAGCCGAGCTACATAAAACAGGTCTTCTCAAAACTTTTATCCAACTGGAAATTTCACTAAGTACAACTTGATTACTTTTCTTCCAACTAGAGAATAAGATGATAACTGGTCTGATTCAGTACCCTGACAGGGAGAGCATATAGGCAAGATGCTGGAAGATTAATGATGAGGTATTTCTCAAGCTCAGGGACTAAAACTCACCCTAGGTGCTTTGTGGGAGGGTGTCTTTACCACCAACCTGTCAGACAGGCTGGGCTGGAAGCAGTGTCTTCCCTCTTATGATGGTATGACACTGTTCTTTTTCACAGTGATTGTAGCATTTGTAGGGCAGAAGACAGCTCTCTGAGAAGAGGAGGAAAAGCCAGAAACCTCATTTTCAGTCTGATTCTATGTCTTTCATGTCTAAAGCATCTGACTCTAAAAACTGAATTGAAGATTTGGGAAGAAAAAAAAAAAGAAAAAATGTTATATCTTACAGTGAAAATAGTTTTGAACTTTATTTCACTGCCACATTAGTAAGAAAAAGTACTGGAGTATTAATCTTCCAAAAACAAGGAAATAGTAAAAAAAAACCCCTTGCTTTTTTATCAAGTTTTCTATGGATTTGCTTATATTAGAGTTACTAAAACCAGCAATACTTCTCTGCATTACACGAATACTCAAAGATTAGAGCTCTATTACTGTTGTTTTACAAATGGGATGTGAAGATACTGAAGCTTCTCCCTGCCACCAATACTGAAGTTTTTGACACTGATTTGTGAACTGCCCTTCTTCATATTGACAGTTTCTTAGTATTTTTATCAATCTCCAAGGTCAATTGCTCCTTTTCACTGACATATCAGACATAAAATACTTAGATTATGAAGTACCTTGGTGGTTATTATCTCTCATTTACAATTACAATATCAATCACCAACCTCTGTCAGCCAGTACTGATAACTTTCTTGGTCCACTTACTAAATCCATCAGTTAACACTGGGCTTTTTCCCATTTTGGCACTCTGGCTAAAAGGAGCTTGCTGTGAAAATATTGAAAGCCACTTAAATGGCCTGCTTCAAATCCTTCCGTATCATGCTTACAAAAACCTTGGCCATGCTCATGGGCTTGCACTACTTATTCTATTTATTAATATCCTTGATATCCATTGCTTTGAATTTAGTTCATCTTCTTGTGCCCCCTATCTTTGGAAAATATGGGAAGTCACAGCGAAGGGTGGTGTTAACCCGTGGTGGTGATGTTCTTAACATGAGTAGTTACTTTGATATATAAAATGGACTTCTGTCATCCTATGAGAATGTTTCCTATAAGTGTGTCTTTTAAACATCAGCACAAGACCCTTGGTCTTGTCAGTGGTGTAAACCAGTGATGCATTGTAGATAGAATATTGCCATACTGTTTCTGAATTATTCTGGCTTTACTTCTTTTGGAATGAAACCAGTGTAAAAGCAAACTTTCCGGTCCCTAGGCTAGGCTACCCCAAGGAACTGACATTTCAAGGAAGTCTGCTGTATTGTTAATTATTACTTCAATTTAGTTCATTGAAATAACAAGTAGACAATGTTCAATGTAATAACCAACTCCTAAAGTTATATTACAAAATGATGTTTGGGTTTTTTTTTCATTTTTTCCATATAGAATGATAAAGGTCATTGTTATACATCAGTTTATGACTCTTTTTTGTTTCTTTAATTTATGTAGTTTGATAATCAAAGCATGAGAAAAGGCCAGCTAAATTAGAATTGCACTGATCACACTTTAGTACATGTCTGACACTCCTTTGAAATATCATTGTCTAGGCCAGCTAAAAATAATGGAAGTGACAGAGGGTAACAGCTGTGATTTAGAAAAATTACACTAATATTTTACCAATTATTCTTGGTTTCAGAAAGTAAAATGCTCTGAGTAAACTAATGTGGAGCCGTGCTGAAAATCTCAGAGTGTTCTGCTTTTTATTGTTTTGGTTTTATTTAATTTCTGCATCTCTGTCCAGGTAACTCATTCTTGCTGTCTTTGATCCTGCTGCAGGAAGGTTATGAGAGCAACCCTTTCCTTAAAACACATGGTTATTTACTTTTTTTGAATAATAGAGATTTTAAATACCAATTCTTAACTTCTACAGAAGTTAAGACAATGACAAAGAATAAAGGTCAATGAGAAACCTAAAGTCAAATTTTATCTTGGCATTCAGTAGAAAAATGTGAATCCTAGAATTAGAAATTACATACAACAGCAGGTAAACCATCAAAGCATTCTTCAGCAAGAACATCGGTTTCTCTGTGTAGGTTCAGATTCTTTGTTGAATTAGAACAATTTTATGACAAACAACAGGGAGTTCTTTATTTAAAAAGATGAAGTTTATAAATAAACTGTATAAATGCTACAGCAATCATAGCAAAGGAAATGGATTTAAAACGTTTTCCTATTGGCATTTACATTTGCAATAATTATACTTAGAAATATTGTGGGATATAAAATAAATGAACAAACCTATAAAATGCTATCAGGATCTTTAAGACGAATTTTCTTATTTAGCATCACAGTGGTTTCTCTGGTTGTGCGTACAACAAATAGATGTTACTCTGAGTAAATATACATGTCTTTATAGACACATAAGCACATGTATTGTGGATTTTTGCTAAAGAGATTAAGTTTAGTGTTGTGACTATAGACAAACAGCACTCATGTGATTTGCCTGGAAGATGTGATCAACTGTTGCAGCACTTCTAAGGGAATGATGTTTATTTTTGTGTCCTGGGGAATGTGGCGACCAGCCAGGTGCTCAGCATTCCCATCCAGGCATGACTGCTGCCCTCACACCTGTCTGATTGGTGCATAGAAGATGATGACTGCAAAATGCTACAGGAGTTACTTTTCTGCTGAAAGGGTAAATATTTCTATTAGCACAACAAATGATAATGTTCAGACTCCTACAAAATACCCACATATTTATGTTTTTACTAATCCTACAAAATCTCTTAGAAACAGTTCAATAGGTTTTAAAGTGACTCCAGCTGCAAGAGTCATTTCCCTTCTTCCTTTCATCCTTCCCTGCCCAATCTTGCTGAGACGCCAAAGTGTTTCTTGAGAAGAACTTCATCTCAAAGCAAGGGCTGCAAAACCTGTTTTTCATACACTCTCTTATGCAAAAGTATCAAGATATGCAAGCCTCTACCTTCTCCACTCACCTGAGACTGCTAATCCCAAATGCTCAAAAGCACTGTCCTAAGGAATATGATCCCTCAGGGAGACGAGAAGGCATGTGGCTTGTTTTTAGTGTCATCTCTTTCCAGCATCAAGGTAAGGAACCATATGCAGATGCCAGAGAGGATGGGGAGGAGACACAGATGTAGCAAGAGCAGTTGGTAGAGTAGTAGAACTAGCTGGAACTCATGGATTCTGCAGTAGACTTGAAACAGAGCTCTCTTGGTACTAGTACATCTACTATGGTAGCAGGATGCTCTGCCTAACTGGAGGTTAAACAGCTTGAGCAATACCCCATTTAAAAAGTTATCACTGGTGGAAGGAGAATGGGAGTCACTGTGATTTTGGTGCTGGAGGATGCTGAGACTCAACAGCCAAAGTTAAACACTGAGGAAGTGCAATGTTTCCTGACAGAAACTGGCACTGGTGATGATGTGAGAGACAAAGTTCCTGATAAAGCAATCAACAAGTTATAGTACTGATAACTTATCTAAGGCTGCTGAGCTGACACTGGTGGTGACAGCAAGGTGACACTACTGGCCTGTAGACATATGACTGACAGCCCAGTCCCACTTTTTAATGGGAGGATATTCTAACATACCCCTTCTCAGAGTGTGTGGATTTCCCTCCCTTGAAGGGGACACTCCTGAAGGTTTCTCCTTGAATCTGAACAAAATTTGCCTACAATCGGGTTTGGGTGAATAAAATCAACCTCTACTCAATAATTATCTTGCTAAATTTAACATCATTGCTTCAACACTGCTTCCATTAAGAGGGCACTACACTAGTAGTTGTAGCTATCTGTGTAGTAAATAATTTTTATTAAGGTTTTTAGTCTAGTCATCACGACCATCCATTTAGACAGATGATTCATTTAGTCATATAAATACATTTGGTTTGCCATCCTTAATCCTGTGGGACAAAATCTTATAAAGGATCAATTACACATTTTGTAATCCTTTAGACATAAGCCTTTGACCAAGTCTGGGGCTAAGATTGGATCCAGCTGCACCTAGGCTTCTTTCTGACAAGGAGTTTAGAAAGCAAGGGTGTCCCTTCTGCACCTTGTGACACAAGAGAAGGATCTCCCTGATGAACTTTGTCTGAAGCTTCCATTCTGCCCATGGCAACTTCCACCTCTACAGTATTCCTTTACTGTCCTTCACTGAGTTTCTTGAGAAGATGGTAAAGGAAAGGAAAGGAAAGGTCTTTTTCACAGAAGACATTGGTATTTTGAATCATTGGTATAATGAAGACATTGGTATAATGAAAACTAGCTACCAAAGCCTTGTTTGAGAAAAACATAAAAGTGCCTTTAATTTTTGTAGGTGCATTTCTAATGCCTTGCAAATGTTTATTATGTCATCCTGAAATGTATCACAGCATGTCAGAAGATACACTGTGAAATTCTGTATCTCAAATTAAAACATTCATTGAATACTAATAAAAATACATGATTTTATGAATCTGCTGGCTTCTACTGTAATAGTGTGACACAAAGGAAGAAGGTTAAGCATCTGGTGAACTAATTTAAGAAGCACCTGGTTTTGACAAGTTGTGTTAGCTTGTTAATGTTCTACTCAGCAGCAATGTGAGGAGCTGGGATTTTGCAGGTGCAAATTCATACTTTTTATTTATACTTTTCCATTGTAGCAGAGTAAAAACATTACTTCTTATTGTCCTCCTTTTTACTGCCTGAATTTTGCATCATTTAGTGCATTGGATCAGAGTTTCAGTGGCACATCCACATTCCAGCCTACCCTGGAAACTGGTGGTAGGGAAGAAAATACAGGACTAAATCTCCTTGGACTGAGGACTAAAAACATAGGTTCAATATTGGATGCCACTCAATTATAAGCTTTAGATCTAATGGTCATCCTCAATGAGCATGTCTTGGCGTCATGTAGCTCTACCTGCAGAGAAATATGATGAGAATGTGTCTGTGAATTCCTTCACCAATGTGTAGCAAAGCAAGGAAAGAAGACAAAAACTGAGAAACAAAGTGAACAGCAACCAGCTCATACAAATAATTTTATGCTGAGCTAGCTTTTTTTTTTCCTATTGAAGCATTCATTTCTGTCAAATAAAATCTTACAGATTTACATACTTAAAAATGTTAGTATCTTAGTGTTTCAGCACTCTTCTTGTAGATACTGGGGAATGTTAGCTGATGAAAGACTGTGGCATTGAACTGAAAAATTTATTTCCTCTGGGAAGCAATTTAATTACAGAAAAATGTTTTTCATTTTCACAGAAAATTGACTATATCTCATTTGTTTATTTCTTTTTGCTTCTGATGTCAGTCCATTACCATAACTGGAAGGAAAATGTAAATGCATTTCATTCCTGGCAAGCGTATTTCACCTTCCCCTTGCGTTTCTTAATCAAACAGCAAAATTAGCTTGGTATTAAAATATTGAAAAATTATGCTGTTTATTGACCTTTGGATTTTAAACATCTTTGTAAATATTTCCACTCTAAATTCTTGAAAAATAATTAATATTAACAGTTTATTTGATACCATAATTCACATTTTAGCCTTCCAAAGCAGACAATAACAGATAAAATTCCACTGAGGGTACCGGGCAATAGAAGAACATCTAAACAATCTGCTCAAGAATACTCAAGCATATAATTCACTATTTAAATGACTTAATGTACTTCAAATTGAATTTGTAAGAGAAAAAACTTTTGCTTTTTAATAACACTTGAAGACTGAAACTGCTTTCAGGCAATAAATGACCAAGTAAGGAGGAATTGCTGATGTAATTCCAAAAGCCCAGCATAGCTGAAAGTAAATGTTATTCATCTGTTCTAGTTTATAAAGTGTTCATAATACTTCACACACACAAAAAAAAGAATAACAATAAGAAAAAATATTTTTTTGGCAGAATGAGAGCATTTCTTTCAAGTTATATGTTTTCCTTAAGATGGAAATTGGAATTACTAATCAATTAATTTTGTATGTAAATGAATTGAAGAAAATATTTAATTAATATCTATATTATTCTTTTATTTTATTAATCAGTGGAGTCAGAGTTGCAGAAAGCAAAAATGTTCAAAGAAAACATGCATGAAGAAACTAAGCATTTGCTCCTAGAGTATTTGCAAAAAATGTTTGTTCATAAAGAATATATATTCATTTTTTCCTAGCAAGGCATCCAGTAACAAACAATATTATCTTCATATGCATTCCATGCTTTCTTCATCAGCTACAAATCTTGACACTCTTGTTGAACATGTCACACCTTTTCTATTTCTTCCATTTGTTTTCTTTGTTTTTATCCTGCAACACATTCACATGGAAATGTAAATTTTCCTCTTCTTAATATGTAGCAAACTCTGCCCTGCAATAAATTCAGCTTTTTCATGCTTGCCTTTTAGAGCAGTAATGTGCCTCATATCTGGGGATATTTATTTTCAACAAGCTTTTCATAGCTGGACCTCAGTGCCTTTCTATGCTTCTCTCAGTGGAGGGAATGGAAGCTGGTTACAGCCCTTAGTTTCAGGGAGGCTTAACATAATCCACAGTGCCACTGTTCCCAGGGGGAAGCATTTGGTCAACATATTTTGGACCTTCAATACAGCAAGGTGACTGCAGCAAAGAGTTCAGGGGCACTACATAAATAAGGGAAAAGACAACAGTCCTGCCATATAATGTGGGTGGGGTGATACTAAATGGTTATGGAAATAGGCTACTCTCTGCATGGCTGAGGGGTGTAAATACCATACAAGACTTTTAATTTCTCAGTTGCAGAATTGGTCTCACACAAACTCCAGACCCACCTATTAGTTTGTTGGTAGGTTCAGTTTAAGCAGCCAGAAACAATGTTTCATTAATTTGCAAGGGTTTGCATAGCGCATGTGACTCAGAGGAATAAGGAACATTAACTCTAATGCAAGACCCTGTTATACAGTGAGGAGACTTTCAGCTTCTCCCAGAAGACTGTCTAGTACAAAAGCACAAAAAAGGTAAGTTAAGACTTGTCCCAGTTTTCTACCTAGATACTCTTCAAAGGAAAGGCACATTCTGACAAAAAAAATTGTATCAATAGCAAATCATAAGCCTCTACATATTCAATAACTCTTAAATGTGTTATTAAACTTGAAATGCATTTAACATTGTCCTGGTTTAAGACAAATTTGGGAGTCACTCCAGAACACTCATAAAGGCTCTCAAGCCAGCAGCATTTTGTGTCAAGGTTTTTCATAATGGCTTTCTCTAATAGAACTGGCTCTGTTACTCAGAATACTGAGAACAAGGAGAAATACAAGCCACATTATGTGCCCAGCCTAACTGACATAATTCCATACACCGCAGCAAAGTTGCTTCCCATTAACTCCTGTGCAAGACTTTCATTCAACAAAGAGGTTACAAATGTGCTGAAAGCCCTCACTGAGCAAAGAAATCCCTTTACTTAACTGTAGGCAAAATTAGACTGGATCTAACTGTGCTTGTCTTGGGGGTATTTTTTTGTTTGCTTTTTTTTTTTTTTTTTTTTAAGTTAAATGTGTGCCTAAGACCTTTACTGGATGAGAGCCTAATTGAATAAAACAGCATATTTGAGTCTATCCCCTATAATCTTCTCCATAATATTCACAATCTTTCTTGTCTAAACTATCTTTCCTGATACTGTTTACCTTGTCTTAGCACTAAATGCAACATGATCCCCTGAAATTTCCATATGGCACTGGGCTTCATAAAACTGAGCAAAGGGTGGAGATCCTCTGACATTATGAGATTGCCTTTGTTGGTCATACTAAGCAAGAACTATGAGTTGAATTTGGGGTGCAATTAATTTCTAAACAGGAAAATTTAGTATTGCTTTTGCAAAGATAGTTGAACTCTGGTGTAAGGCCATTAGTTCAGAAAATAAGAAGCACATTTTCAAGAATTTTCATGAGAATTTTAATATAGAGAAAGAGGAGAACTGCTGTTTTCAATATTAAATAAAAAATAAATCATCAGAATTAAATTAGCATTTCTGACCCAAAAACCTGCTACTGAAACTGGAAGGAATAGTGAATCATTGTGATCATTGTGATCATTGTGATGACTTCTGGAAGATGTGTTTGGAGTGGAAGGCCTTTTCTGAAACTGGATCATTTATTAGTCTTCCACTTACTCTGAGAGATATATACAGTAATTTTCATAAAACAATAGAGCTCTAACACCTAACAAGTTCTTTTTTCTTTCTTCACTACTCTCACTGGAAAGCTGTTGCAGCACACTGCTGCACCTTGTATAATTTCTGGACTAAATTTAACCATGACCAAAGTATGAATATTTATTCACATACTGGTGTTCCCCTTTATTTAAAGGCTGGTAGAGAGCTTTGCCTCATTAGTGTTTGCACTTTTACCTCCAAGCACAGCTGCTTTGTCTGACTGAATCCCACAATTCTCTCCAAGCCAAGTAGATCTTGCTCTTTCAGTGCAACTGCATTAGTTCTCACCTGCCCAGCTAGTGCAGGTGTATGGCATAGTCAACTTTTCTGCCTGAAGTCTGTACTAATGTCATGAAGGTTGCAGTCTTTGCTTATGTGCTTTTGGGTTGGTTTTTTGGTTGGATTGTTTGCTTTTGGTTTTGCTTTCTTTTTTTCCCTGTTCTGTTTGCTTGTTTTTGTGCTGTTCTTTTTTGTTTGTTTTTTTTTTTCTGGTGCTGTTTCAGGCCTTCACCCTCATGTGGGCATTTAGAGATTTTTGCATCTCTGGCCGTGGCAAGAACTACACTTGAGATTGCCTATCTGTACTGGCAACAAGACACGTCTTGAAGGAAAGCAAAAGGCCTCTTTCAAAATCAAATTTGAAAGGCAGAGTAATTAGGAGAGATACATCTGAGCAACTATTCCTTACATCTCCATGTGAACTTCTTTCTCAAATGTGCACACAGCAGTGAACTTCCACAGAATTAATCTACAGGACTCATTCAGGCAGGTTTTACGAAGACAAATGTAATCCTGAAGTAAATAAGAGTAATAAAGTTGTGCATGGAATCTAATTATGGAGAATTGAGATGTGTGAGAATGTAAATAGGCAAAAAATGAACTCTCCCTCAGGTAAGAATCCATAATATCTGGAATATCTGACTAAAGTTTGGTCACTCTTTATCTTGCTATGTCAAAACTGCTTTTCTAATTTTACTTTTTATTGTAATCATAGATAGAAGTCAACTTTATTTCTCAGACACCCTTTGTTAGCTTCATGCCCTCCTTTGCTTTGCCTTTCTGATTTCTTTTTTCCTGCTCCACTAACTTTGTAGTAAAAGTGCAAACAGCAGTTTGGCAGAGCTAATGCAGAATAACGTGCTAGCCTCTCAGATCTGCGGTCTTGATGCTTTTAAATTTAGACTCTTCCAAGGAAAAATGTTTTTTCTAAGACTTGGGGAAGTATGAGTGTTTACTCAATGTTGATACTTATGATGTTTGCATAAGCAAGTTTTTGGATGTTGTGTTGTAGACTTTAAGAGTTTCTGTAAACTATGGTCTGTAAACTATGAGAGTTGTAGTTTGCACTGTAATTGTTTAAATTTTTTTCCAGTTGATGGAGACCAATGTTTTCTTGATGAGTGCCCTGGGAAACTTGGATACTGCAAATTATTTGGCATTGACTTTAGTATCCTGGAACTGAATGATCCCCCCTGACATAATGTTAGCATGCACTACGTCACCTTGGGATGTGAGCTATGAGAAATGTTTTGTTTCTTGTCTGAAGTTACTGTTGCACACTCTTAACCAATTCTCCCTTTCCACCTGAGTCGTGACTGTGTTGGTATGAAGCCTCTCTTGATCAGTTTTTTTCTTAGTTGATGGATTCAAAGACTATTAATGATTCCACAAAAACTGTGGTCTCTCTTTGAGGGATTACCACCTTTTTTTTAAATACCAAAAAGGGACTGATATTCAGTGGTAGTGTGTTAATGCAATTGCTCAGTGACTTTTTTTTCCACACCAGCTCTGTTCAATAACTTTTATTCATGGTCTGAAAGCATTAATAATACTCAGTTCAGTGCTGTAGTTAAAATGGCTAATGCAGTAACTTTGCCATAGTCTTCACCAGCAGGTGCTCCAGACACACCATCAAAATCAAGGAACACAAAGGCAGGGACTGGGAGGATGCAGAACCACCTGACTGTAGGAGAAGATCAAGTGTAAGATCACCTGAGGAACATAAAGATGCACAAGTCCATGGGACAGGGCAAAATGCATCCACAGATCCTGAGACAAGTGGTGAATGAAGTGGCTAAGCCTCTTTCCATCCTATTTGAGAAGTTGTGGCAGGCTAGTGAAGTTCCCACTGACTGGAAGAGGGGACACATAACCCCCATTTTTATAAAGGGAAATAAGGAAGACACAGGGAATTATGGGCCAGTCAGCAGAATCTCTGTTCCCACCAAGATCATGGAGCAGTTCCCCCTGCAAACTCTGCTAAGGTACATGGAAAACAAGGAGGTGATTCCTGACAGCCCTTGACTAAGGGCAAATTTTGCCTGAGAAATCTGTTTGCCTTCTATGACAGGGTTACAGTGTTGGTGCATAAGGGAAGAGCAACCCATGTCATCTGCCTGGACTTGCACAAAGTATTTGACACTGCCTCACATAACATCCTTGTTTCTAAACTGGGGAGACATGGATTTAACGGATGGACCACTTGGTGGATAAGGAATTGGATGGACGGTCCCACTCCAAGAGCTGCAGTTAACAGCTTGGTGACTTTTTTCCAAAGAAATTCCAAATAGAGTTGATTGGCCAAATACAGGAATAATTGGTTGAAAACCTCTGGAATACCATCTTAAGGGACTCTAATTGCCTCTGAAATAAAAGCAATATACATTTTAATCCCTGTAGTATTCTCAGACCTGGTTCCCATCCAAAAAAATAAGGAAAAGGCCCATAAATTCAGTAGAAGGTAGACAGGACCTAAAAGCTTTTACAAGGAACAAGATGCAGTGTGTTAATGATCTGTAGATCTTTGGTTCAATTTTGAAATAAGTGTTCAAGAAAATTTTGCAAATAGTTGGAAAAATAAACATAACTGACATTTCTCTCAAATTGTCATGGAATGCACTCCAGCTGTATTTATTATACACATTTTCCCCATGTGCCATGTGCTTGCATTCTTTTGTGATGAATGATGTTGCCGTGTGTTGGAGTCTTCGTGCTATCTTTCTTTGAATCAGGAATGTGGAGGAGGTTATTTGAGAACAAAATACTGTAGGACCTCCTCTCATATTTTTGAATTTGTAGAACCGAGCTGAGCAGCGGCTAAATGGCTTGGTTTAGGAGAGTACACTGGAAGCAGAACACAGCCTGCTAATGCCACCAGAGGACTCATGCCTTGCTGCCCACTTTACCATGTCTACAAGAACTGAGGATGAGAACTCCATCTGTTGTTGCGTGATTTTGCATTGGAAGCCTTTGGACACAAATGTTACCTTTCTGATAAGGCAAATTGTGGGTCTGAGCCATGCCTAATACTCCTAGACACTACGGCAGCAGTACATAATGCATTACCATGAATCACTTCAGCTTCATGGAAATTAATAAACTTGGCTACAACCCAAACCTGGAGAAGAATTTCACCTTAGGGAGGTCTCCAAATCCATCACGGAGCATACTAGAAAGCAAGCTGATCTTGTGGCATGCAGCAAATGTAAAGATCCAGTTTCAAAAAGGGAAAGAAATGATACAACATGTAATGCCATAAAAGCCATATGCCATTGCGCAGGATATTACTCACATGGCACAGATCCTCACAGGGACATGTACTTTGATTGCTATTTTACCCTTATGTTGTGACTGAATGCTAGAGTTAAAGGAAAAATTATAAAGGTAAACAGCGTGCAGCTTAAGTTAAAAGAGAAAGTTTCCAAGAAACACAAGTTCATTTGTGGGAAAAGCTTTCTATTTCTGGATTTTCTTCTGATTTCAGCTTTCTCATAAACATGTTGAATTTTGAAACTGGTTCTGCATTTTTTCTTCCAATGGAAAAAATAAATGAACTGGCACCCCAAGTCTCCTCTTCTTAGATGATCTTCTCTCTTCCTTAGTGTGCTGTTACCACTTGGCCAGCATTGCTTTCTGATTTTCTCTCTGACCTCCTTCGCTTGCCTTCCTGGCAGCACAGTGGCTCACTTGGGGATTGTTTCCTTCTCTGACCCCAGTGAAAAGCAGTGGTTGGAAAACTTTCCTAGGATGTGAATGCAATGGCTTCAGCTCTTTGAGAAAGATCCAGCTCTCCCACTACTGGGCAAACACTGTAATCACTCAGCTGTTATGCAGAAGCTGCACTTCTCCTATTCTCTGAAATAAAGTCAGTGCCAACATTTTCTTCTCCTCCCATGTTCTCAGTGCTAAGGGTAAATATTCTGAGAAGGTGTAGGGGACAAATGCCCTTAGGGATGCATGTAGAATTTAGGGCCTGTCTACCTAAATCCAGACTGCAACAGAGCAGAAGATGAGGTGCCTGGATCGCTCCTCAGACTGGAAGGACAGAGTGTTGTGTTCATAACATCACATGCCATCACTACAGGTACTTGCAGGATGGTCATGACATGCTGACAGATGGAGACACCTAGGAGCTTAGGTGATTTGACTCTGGATCACTCTCAGCTACACAAGCAGAATTCCAGCACAAGAAAACTTACAAGCCATGTCTGTAACATTGACTACAACATTCAGAGAAGTGTTTGTTGTAAAGTACCCAAATATACTTCAGGAGAGTAGATTTGAGTGTAGAGGACGTTGATGGGAAGTAGGACTGGAAGTTGACTTTGCTGTTGCAGTAGAAGAAACATTATCAGAGACACTCTATGTTCAGTTTCTAGGATGGTGCAGTGGGTTGTCCTTGGCTGGATCCCAGGCACCCACCAAAGCCTCTCTCTCATTCCTCTCTGCAGCTGGACAGGGGAGAGAAAATAAAAGAAAGGGCTCATGGGTAGAGATAAGGACTGGGAGAGATCACTCACCAAATACTGCCATAGGCAAAACAGACTGGAATAGGGGTTATTAAATGAATTTATTACTAATAAAATCAGAGTAGGATAATGAAAAGTAAAACAAGATTTTAAAAATATCTTCCCCTTATCCCTCCCTCCTTCCCAGCTTTATCTCCAGTGGTGCAGGGAGATGGGGAAAGGAGGTTATGGTCATCATGTCTCCGCTCAGAGAGAGGAGTCCTTCACGTGCTCCACCATGGGGTTCCTCCCATGGCAGACAGCTCTCCATGAACTTTTCCAATGAGAAGCAACCATTCCATGAGCAGTTCTCCACTAACTGCTACAATGTGGGTCACTCTTTCATGTCGTGCACTCCTTCAAGGACAAGCTGCTCCAGCACGGGTACCCCATGAAGTCACCAGCCCTACATGGAAGCCTGCTCCAGAATGGGCTCCTCTCTCCATGGGTATGCCTCTCTCCCTGCCAGGAGCCTGCTCCACCATGGCTCTTCCATGGGTTCACAGCCTCTTCTCTGGCTTCCACCTGCTCCAGCATGGGTCTCCTCCATGGGCTGCAGGTGGATTTCTGCATCCCTTTGGACCTCCATGGGCTGCAGGGGCACAGCTGCCTCACCATGACCTGCACCAGGGGTTGCAGGGGAATCCCAGCTCTGGCACCTGCAGCACCTCCTCCACTCCTTCTGCACTGACCTCTGGGGCTGCAGGGCTGCTCCACTCACATATTCTCACCCTGCTCTTCTCTGGCCCCAGTTACATATGCACAACAACTCTTTTTTTCTTCTTCCTCAATATGTTATTACAGAGTCGTTACATCCATTTCTGACTGGCCTAGCCTTGGCCAGTGGCACATCTGCCTTGTAGCCTCTTGGGACATGAGGAAAGCTTCCAGCAGCTTCTCACCAAAGACACCCCTGTAGGCCTCCTCCCTACCAACACCTGGCCACACAAACCCAGTACAGGGGGCTGCCTACCTTGGCACTGCTCTGTCCAGTTGGTAGGACAAAGCACAGAGACCATCATAATCAGAGGATGAATGCCCACAAAGCAGAGATGACCTCAAATGGTTTGAGAGTCATAGTGTAACTTTTCCAATGATTTGGATTATAACTACTGTCTATGGTCATTTCTGAGTGTTCTTAAGTTTAAAATACACACTCATATACATCTGGGATGGCTTAAAACTGAAAATGAACTCAGCCTTTTCTGTGGAGGAAGAACCTATATGTATTAGTGTGGCACTGGTTTTTGCCCGACTCTTTTTGAGCTAATGATTCAAAGCCCTTGGCTGTTTCCAGGGAGAAGGAAAGTAGGGGTGTTTTCTACAAAAACACATTCCTTGCTCTGTACCTAGATATGACGTAGGATCCAATGTGGACGAGCATGAGTCATGTGCTCCACATGCCTTATGGCACTTTGTAAGTAGGCAGTGAAGTGCTGCCTCATGAGTCATCACCTTCAAGTGAGTGGGCAGTCAGATCCTGCATAAGCTGATTTTTCAGAGCCATTTCTAATGTGCAAATATAGCATGGACAAATTATTTTGGTTTTGTTTTTGTCTCCTCAGCTTCTGTTTCGGCCAAAGCCCCATGTTGTTAGGCCTGACATATCCTTCAAGTTTTATTTTGTGCCATCCCATCTTTGACATGCTTGTCCAGAGAAGATTCATCATCTGCTTCTTTGTAAGCAGTTTCCATTTTCCTTAGCATTACAACAGAAGCAAAAAAGTGAATGGAAATAGCAAAAAAGATAAATAAACTGTACTATTTTTTCTGCTGTTAGGGCTGCTTTGGCATCAAACTATGGTTCTGTTGCGTCTTAAATTCAAAATATATATTTTTTCCTTTCACTATTTCTCCTTTTAGTGTCATTAGATGATATAAAACGGATGTAATCCTGCTACTTCAGAACTTCACCTAAAACTTCATACAGCCACAGAAATCCTGCCACTTGTTGAGACAGAGCTCCTGCTGCAGCAAAAACACTCTCAACTGAGTTTCAAAGGTGCCATGCCTGACTTGTACTCTTTATTCCCAGGACCACACAGCGGTCAGACATGCCCTCCACCTTGATACAAACTGCAGAAAGATGGCACTTTGCCCCCTTCCATTCTTCTGGACTCTTGGTGTGTGGCTCATAAGGAACTCAAAAAATGGCAACTTCACAGATAATAAAGACAGCCAGTTCAAACTGGACTGGATGAGACTATTCAGCACCGCTCCTCAGACTTGGCATCTCCCAGAACACCATCCTTACTCTGCGGTCAGCTGCCACTGCTGCTGCTATCTCAAGGAGCAACCTGTGCACCACAATGCCTGGTGGAACTGTTCTGCTGTCTCACAAGGCTGTCCTGTTTGAAAGCTGCTAGCAACAATCATTGTTTTCAAAAGCTTTTTCTTAATATAAAAATCAGTATCCGGTGCAACTTTCCTTCAAACTCCACCCTCCCCGAACCCAAACTAAACATGAAGGCCACCAGTAAAAGCAGACTGCCGGCAAAGCACTGCAACCCAGACTCTGGACACTGGATGTGGAATTGCCCATAGCCCCTTTTTCTTAGCTGTCGTTCGACTGCACACCCGCTGTGCCGGCACACAGGAGGCGGCTTCTTCCAGCGTCCTCCAGGAACACCTGATGGAGCAGGATCAGACTTCCAATCAATAACACAGCCTGTCGCTTCCCGGCTTTCGAGGGCCTCACGTGCTGCCCGAACAGTAGTTTCTTGGACAGCCTCTTTGTTTCACCCGAACTGCAGAGCAGTTACATGCACGGCTGCTCCCCCGCTCCCTCCTGCTTTCTGGATCACATTTCAGCCCAGTCTGGGATGGGGGGTCGGGCAAGCGGGATCCCCACGGACGGGATTCTCTGCGGGGAAACGCTCTTCCCAAGGTGGGGGACGCGAGGAAGAGGCCGCAGGGCACCGCGGCGGGGCAGGGCAGGGCAAGGCAGGGCAAGCTGCACTCCGGAGAGCCCCGCTCCGTGCCGGGCGGCTGCGCTGCGGCTCCCGGGGCGCTGGGCCGCGGACAAAGGGGCAGCGCCGGCGGCACGGAGCCGGGGGCCGGCCGGCGGCGCGGCGGGGCCGGAGCGCTACGCCCCGGCGGCCGGAAGACAGGGCGGGGGGTGAGGGGTGGGGAGAGGGGAGGGCGGCTCGGCCCGGCTGAAAAGGAGGGCTCGCCCGGCGCCCCCCACCCTCCGTCCTGCCCCGCGGGCGTCCCGCACCATGGCGCTGTCCTGGAGGAGCTGGCTGGCCAACGAGGGGAGCAAGCACCTCTTCCTGGTAGGAGCGGCCTCGGGGGGTCCCCTTAGAGGGGCTGACCCGCGGGCGAGGCTCAGGAGGGGCCGGTGGGTGCTGGCAGGCGGAGGGGGCCGCCCCGGGGGCTGCCCCGAGGGTCGGGGAGCCGGGACACCGCATTCTGCCGTGCGGGGCAGGGCTCCCGGGCTCCCGGCGTGCGGGACAGGATGCCGTGCGGGGCAGGGCTCCCAGCGTGCCCGCCGTGCGGGGCAGGGCTCCCGGCGTGCGGGACAGGACGCCGTGCAGGCGCCGCGGCTCGGACGGGCGGGCGGGATGTGCTCCGGGCGCGTCCCGGTGCGCGGCTGGCAGGGATGGATGCAGGCGGGTGCCATGGCCCGGGACAGTGCCCGCCTCCGTGCCCTGCCCGGCTGGCACACGCAGTGCGTGTGCTTGCTCTTTGTTAGGCTCTGTTTGGGAAAGTTTGGGCGAGAAGGTGCAGCTTCTTGGAGGTCAAGTTCTTTACCTTCCTTTGTCTCTTTGTTGTTGTTTTTTTTATTCTTTGAGTCTCTTAAATGCAACGTCCAGCTAAAGGTTTGGGATAGCGTCTTGTATGGGAGTGCTTTGCCAGCTCTCGATTGTCGTAAGACACAATAAGTTTTGTGAAGTTCAATGAAAGTGAAAATTTCCCACACAAGGGCACGTCCTTTTAAAACTTTGAAGGATAATATGTGCATGAAGTTTGCTTCTCCATTCCATTTATGTATGTTTATGAAGCTACAGATCTACCTATGAGTTTTATGAATGAAATGAAATGAACGCTGAAAAGTTTGCACACGTAACTTTCACTTACAATTTCTTGTTTCTGTTTCATTTCAGTTTTTCTGGCTCTCCCTCAATGTATGGCTCTTCGGGAAAACCTTCCTGCTTTATAATCAAGGGCTACAGTATTATTATTTGCATCAGATGTTAGGGGTGAGTGACCTGGACATTACTTTTTGCCCTGGAAATTGGGATGTTCGAGGATGGGATAAGGGGCAGAATGAATTTGCTAATCAAAAATGACACAAACTACCTGTTAACTTTTCAAAGTGGGGAAAGATCAGGTAAGAATTTACTGGGATACTTCTGACAGTCGTCTAGGAGTAGAAAGTGAACACTGTTAAGAAGAAAAAAAGCCAGTCAAATGTGGGACAGCTATTCTTTTCCCTCTTCTCTACCCTCCCGGTGTTCCCAGCAGCAGACAAGCTCACAGGAACATAGACATGCTCAACAAATGACTGGAGCTCCACTTTTCATCATCAGCACATTTAGCAAGCTATGGACTCTTGTTGGCAAATTCTTTCCAATCCAGTTATTGTAATATACATGCTTGCTGAGAGACTTCTTTTAATAAGTCTTACTTCTTTCCAGTCTTTGTCATTCTCATGGATCCTCTGTTCTGTGTGAATTCACTGTAATGCATGTAACTCCACTTTTGTTTTTAATAGTAAGTTCTTTGATTCTGGATGGTTTAATGAAGATTCAGATGTTTTGGTTTAGCAAGGGCAACACCCACCATCAGCAGATGAGCACAAAAAGATACTTTGGAGGCGTGAGATACGAGCCTGCCTTGGGAAATTACCCATTGTAGTAATTTCAAAAAAACCTTATGTCTAAAAAGACATAAAGTGAGGGTTAACATCTTTGTGGGAAATGCCCACGAGTTACTCAGAATTTGACAATCTGGGAAAAAGTGTCTGAATAACATGATGCCTTGTAACACTATGTCATACTCAGGAATGCATTTCAATAGAAAGTTGACATGGGATTAAACATAGATGATGCACATCCTAATCTGCTGTAGAGCCTCTGGGGTTTATTTTCGGTAAATCCAGGGTATATAGTTTCACGTGGCTGATATTGTCATAATTAGTCGGTATCATAAATTTTTGTGATCTTGCTTGGAAATAAGTTGAGTTTATACATTTTTCTCCTTTTTTTCCCTTCTTATCGTTGATTCAGATGTGTTCAAGAATGAATCTTAGCAAAGATAGTGCAAAAAAGAAGGGAATGACAATAATTAAATCCTTCATGGGGGTGACCTTCTTGACAGAAAAAGCATGAAAATGTGTTTAATTTTACCTTGATTTCTAGTGGCTTTGCATCCCAGTGTATCCATTTGAAAACTGCGTTTATTCCTGGTGGAGCAAATGGGTTGTTTGTAAAGCAAATGTTTTTGGGTAACATGTTGGACCAGGTTTTCAGCTGGTATCAATCAGCAAGTTTCTCTCAATTCAGATTATTCATATGCCTCATACCAGCTCATCATCTGGTTGGGATTTTTTTTTGGTTTTCTTATACTTTAAAGTGGAAGACATGTGCAAAGTAACTTCATGTGTGTTCAGAACCTGTGAGATGACTCAGGCAACAGATTGGTCAGGAGATGAGGACTAGGAGGTCGTCCTTTTAAGTTTGTATAATTGTGTCTGCCACTGTGGGAAAAAGTACTACAGAATTTAGGGACTTCTAAAATAAGGTTAAAAATGAAGAGCTAAGCCTAAAAGATACTTTTGGTCAAAGTTATAAAACTAATTTTAACATTTTGAAAATACTAAAGACTGTAAAATGTACTTGGGAAATTCACTTTTTACAGCTCATATAAATATCTTCAGTAGATCCCAAAGTTAGGGTTTGGACCCTAAAATTTGTGTTGGACTCGATGATCTTTAAGGTCTCTTCCAACCTAGTCATTCTGTCAATTAAGCTTTTTCCCTTCTCTTCATTATATCTGTGTATGTGTACTAATCATAGAGATTGTTTTGCAAGGGCTGGGAAAACTGAACCCAATTTGGTTTCTTCAGGAGATGGCATAAGCAGTACTACAGCTGCACCCGGATTTTTGCCCCTCTTCTTTTTCTCTATTGGTTTATATAGTCACTGATCCATGGCCCATCTGTATAACCAGTCTCCTCTCTGTTCTATGCCTGTGTAAGTGGTTTGCAGAGCCTCTGTGCCATTTCTTGGTGTCTGAAGATTTTGAGATTTCAATTAAATTCTTCATTTTTAATTCAGCAGTTGATATTTTTTGTGTGAACAGATTGAACTCTTTAATGGATACTTCCATGAAAACTGGTTCCTTTTTCCAGAGAGTTAACAAAGTTGCCCAAAAGGAGTGGCACTTTTTGAATTAAAAAAAGTTTCTGATTTTTTCAATGAGGTTTCCTAACGAATTGGCTTCTTTTCTTTCTTAGTATGCTACAATAGGCTATAATCGCCTTAAGAACTTCTGCACTTGCAGCATGGAAAAATTTACCGCAGGTAATTTTGTTTTTTACCAAGTGATGGAGAACAAGAAGAGTTGCTGGAGGAAATCAGAGTGTGATATGAAACGAGATCTTGGACTGAATATTCTGAGTATATTCAACTGTGCCATGTTTTTATACCATCTCTGAGCTGAGGAAAGAGAAAGACTGGTGTTGGTCTTTTGTTCAGTGGCCCCTGAAGTGATTTACTTCCCTTCAGCTGTCTACAGAAGAATAAGGCTCAGGTTTATTCTCTTCCAATTGCCTTTTCTGTGATGTTGAACAAGATACTTTAGGACAGGATTTCAAATTTTTTAGGTATTTAACTCTCACTCAGTCTTTCAATAACAGTCTTCCTGATCCTTTATTCTACACCTGTGAAAAGGCACCAAGAGCATGGTGGTGTCCTGGAAGTGCCAAGAGAACAGATGAGTAGAAGGCAGTAACATGGTAGGAGGAGGTTGATCAATCTTTATGTACCAGGAAACTTAGTGTTATTTTGTGTCAAACATCTCTGCTTTGTCCAGTTTGACTTCTGTTGGTGAGACCATGAACTCTTCACTGTGCAGTCTCTATCCCCGGGAGTTTTCAAAACCTAATTGGGCAAAAACCCCTGAGCAAACTTAAATCTGAGTTTGGTGTTGAACATGCTTAGAACAGGGGGTTTGAGCAGAGACATCCTGAGGTCCCTTCCAATCAGAATAATTCTGTGATTACATAATACTTGCAGTGAAAGTTCACCAGAACCTAGTGGATGTAAAACCCTTTCCAGTACTTTTGCTTTGATGAACCATCCCTTTGGATGCTGAATTGCTTGTAACACTGCAGGTCATAGTCTTACTGTATGAATGCATTCATTCACACTGGTTTGAAAACACCAGTTTTCAGATAAATTTCAGATAAAGAACCTTATTTTTTAATGATTTCATAGGTGTTAACTTGTGGTCTTACATTGCTTAAGGACGAGAAGCCCGTGAACAAATCCCCAACAGACATGAATTTCTTATGAAATTCTCATCTTTGTGTTCCTGATAGGTGCTATAATGTGTAGTAGGCGTGAGTTACAGAAGAGGCGAGTCTTAAATTACTTGACTCCAAACTCTTTGTTGTTGGAGATTTTGGTCCACTTAGTCAGTGAAATTGTCCAGACTGATTTCTTCACAGACTTCAGGATTTCTCTCTTTTGTCTAACTTGGCTGTATTTTTGTCTAACAAGTTTGATTGTGCCTGTTCAAAAAAAATCAGCCATAAATTTGGTACTGGCCTTATAGAACTCAAGTCTTGCTTTAACAGTATTGAATGAAATGCTTGTTTCCTGTTGCTTGAGTTCCCTGTGAGCAGAAAGAGCTTTGAGCTCATTTTGTCGTGGCATGAAGGGTCTCTCTTTCCCCATTCCCTCTCTTGTCCCTGCTCAAATAGCTGTAATGTAGTCAAATGTTAATGCAAGAGATAAGCTTCTGGGTTTCAGACCAAAGTGAAGAAAATGCATTGTCAGAAGGATCTCTTTGGGAAAAGACTGAATAACTGAAAATGGGGCTGAAAAGTGCAGCCTCGCTTTTTTATCTGTACAGTTGCTGCCTTTTTATTGTGCAGTATTGTGCATAACATTTGTCACCTTTATTCACTGCTTGGAATACGTTCCAGTAACTTTTATGTCTCTCCTTGCTCGTTTATCATAACAACAGAGATTTCACTAATTGAGACCAAATTCCACTTTCATTGGTCGTTATGCAACCACACTGGAATCTGCTTACCCCCCACATTTTAGCATTGAGGAGAGTTGTGCATCTTGATCCTTTGCTTGGAGATTATCAGAGAAGTTGGAAACTCTTACTGCACTCAAGATTAAGTTAGTTGTTTTCTTCAGTTTGAATGACTGATTTAAGCAGAAGAAGGAGTACATCCTACACAAAGGCACTGCTTATAAAATGGGAACATGACCTAAACTTGTAGACAAGAAGAGATGGAAAACCTTCAAAGAATGCCTGTGTGATGAGTTGCAAGTGAACAGGGAGAATTCTGGTTCACAGCAGTGCAGGGAAGATACCCCACACATATTAAAAAATATTGCACCACTTAAAATAATTTTTAAAGAGTTGCAGTACATGAAATTGGGATTAACAGGGTCCTTCTTTGAAACCTTCTTCAGAAGCAAAATCAAGTCAAACTTTTGCAGATGTTTTTGCATGTTCTAGTAAGTTTCCCCTTCACTCACATTTTCCTTCTTTTCAGCCGCTTCATCTTGTTATTGCTAGATCTCCTGCCAGATTTGACAGGCCTAAGGGGAATAATTGCTGTACATTCATTTCAGTTCTGTCCTTCATCTTAGGTTATCAGTGCTCTGTTACTCAAAAGAAGGAGTACTCTATGAAGAAAAGGAAGCTGGGTCAAAAGGAGTCATGTTGTGCAGCGCAGTTTGTTCCACCTAGTAAAATAACCAACTTTATCTGCTCTAGTACTGATCTGGGGAGGTGGTCTGTCACCTGTGTCTACAGAGCAGCATGTGGCTTGTGAGTCTTGCCAGAACCTTTCAAGGTGCTCTGAACTGAAGAAGATTGAAAAATTTTATAGAAAGGCTCTAAGAGACAGCATCAAGTGTCGTGTCTCTATTGCACCATGACCTGTTCAGGGTGGTTGCTTGTAGGTGGTGAAGTCTTGAGAAACAGAATCACATCACTCTCAGCTGTGGCAGGGTTTGCATTATTCTAACATTTTTTTGATAAAAGATTGACTTAAAAGGTGAGATAGGACAGTATTTGTTGAAATCTTAATTTTACGACCATGTATAAAAGATCAGATTTCTGTGCACAGCAGTTGCAGGTAACATTAATCTCTGTATTTATAAATTATGAACTTTGGGCAGTTCTGGGGTAGACAGTAAGTTACTTCAGCCCTCAATCCAATACTGAAATCATTTGCCTAACAGAGAAAGCTCCTTTTCCTAGCAGAGGGAGCTCATTTTCTCATTTTCAGTCTTGCTGGCAGCAAGATACAATGAGAACTGACTCTTCACTTCTCTATCCTACTTTGTATGTTGTATGAGCACAGCCAGGAGCCCATCTGGATTTCTGTGAACCACATCAGATGGGGATAACTAGAGAATTTACATTCTGGACCTCTTTTATGCTGCTTTGCAGAAGGTGGCAATTCCTTTTTGCTTGTCTGGAGGAAAAATCTAACCTATTTTTTTGGATTTGAGTTTGTGGATGGTTCAGTTCCCTATTATTGTTGCCACAGATTTAGTCTGTAAATTGGAGTAATCCTTAAATTTCTTTATGGTTCTTTGCCCCTCCATGAAATCAGATACCAGTATACTAGGGATTTTGTGTGGGGGTTTTTTTTCTCTTTTTGATCCTGCAGAAATTTCACATGCTAGTAACATGCAGTAATATTTTTTTAAGACAGTAAAAATTTCAGGAAGAAAACAGGATTATATTTTTCTCATTTCTTAACTAGTTATAAGGGTATATATTCCCTTCTAGACCCAGTAAGTTGCTTGGAGCAAAAATCATCCTTTATTCTACTATTGTTTAAAAATCCAACAATGTACTGTGTTAATTTGTTACTATGCCTCCCAGGCAATGCAAAGGAAGTTAGGAAAGAGATGTCTTGGAAACCATTTGGAAAGAATTAGTTTCATGGTCATATTTTTAGCTTTTGGCTAGATATCAAGAGCGAACTTAAACTCTTTTTCTTCTTGCCTGAATTTTGATTTTAAGAATTTCTAAATGTATTTCCCATTGTTTGCAAATCAGTCATGGGCTTGTTGCGGGAAATATTGCTGAACTTTATTTCTTCAGAATAAAACCTTACATGAACCATTGGTAACAATATTTTAATATTTGAATCATACTTCCTTGAAAATGCTGTAAGTAGTTGTTTGCTGGTCTCTCTTTTCTTATTTTCTTTTCTTTTTTTTTTTTTTCTTGTATGTACAGGTGTTGATAGCATTGAATTATAATGAATGCAAGGACACTCTTCCATAGTAATTGCGTTATGAATTAATATTTGCTCTTTATTAAGTAGTAGAGAAAAGCAAAGGAGGGTTAGTAGGATAGCCTTTTCTGCACATCATTTGTGATTCATACTTTTTAAATTGTTTGGGATTTTATTTATAATCCCAGACTATACTGAGCTGGAAGGGACCTGTCAGTCCAACTCCTGGCCCTGAGCAGGACATCCCAAGAATCACACCATGTGCCTGAGAGTGTTGTCCAAATGCTTCTTGAACTCCGTCAGGAGTTATTTCATTTATTTAACACTATTCAGTGTATAATTGATTCTCTTCTAGACCGAACTATTGTTTTGTTAAAGCTTTTTAAGAAAAATTGTTGTGCTTGGTAAAGGAAGTCTTGGATAATTGATGTCATGCCTAGTTTATATTTAAACTCAAAGGCAACATAAATTCTTGACAAAATAGTGATGTGTTATATAGGTCATACAACAGAAGTTATTAAAATTTTCAAACTGCTCATTAATGGTATTGCAACTTTTTCAGATTTTGCGTATTAATCAACAGCTACAAAAATGATTCAGTTTGCTTCTGAAGTTTGCATTACATTATTTCTAACATAATTCTTGAGTTTTTCAAGTTATGCCTGTTTAATCACTGCAATACTGTAGCACATCAGTTAGTCCCAATAAAAATTCTTATACGTTTTAATGACCATGTTTCTGAAGTTATTGCTTCAATGAGGTATATAGCTCATTTTCAGCTTCACTTTAGAGGGTTTAATGAAAATAGAGACAGTGTTGTATATGCAAACAGTGCATTATAGAGACATTTTTCTTTTCATTAAGTCCAGTCTGTTCAAGGGTTATTTCCAGTTGGGAGAGTCTAGAATGGGGAGGAGAGGATGGCCTAGGGTCTGAAGAACATGGCTTATGAGGAAGAAGTAGCAAGAAAAAAAATCTCATTGTGCAAGTGATCAGAGAGTGAAGCAACAGATAAAACTGAAGCAAGGGAGGTTTTATGTAAGGAAAAAGAGGACTAACAGTACATTGGAAGAAATAGTGGAGGACATCTGGAGAGTGGGAAAGAACTAAGTGACATGGCTCATTTTAGTCTTATTTCTTATCATTCAGTAGGTTGGAGATGATCTGTTCCTGGGATTTTTTTCTGGAAATCCCACATTTACGTGGTAGAGAACAAGGTAGAGCACATTTTGTGGGGTAATTGCTCCTACTTCTCATGGGCAGCTTTTGAGAGAGGGTGCCCTTGTGCCTGCTCTGTTCTTGGGAGCTGGTAGGGTCTGGTGAGGAGGTCTCTAGCACTCAGGTCTAACTAAATAATGTAAAGTAGCTGGAAGAGAAAAAGAATTTAGGTGCAGAGCTTTGTTCTTCAGGTAGATTAAACATCTTTACCTTCTGTTTGCTTCCTGGTGCTGTGCCCAGGTATGCTGCAGAGCAGGTGAGGTACATGGATGTTGCTAACTGGGAGAGCAGGAAGTTGTAATGCTTTATGGTACTGGTGTTTAGAAACCCTTTCATGCTCTTGTGCTTCAGATCTTGCAAGATATTCTGAAATGCAGTTATTCTGTTTGTTTTTACTAGCTTATATATTCATCCATTTCTGTGACACAAACATAAGTCTGTAAATTTTGTTTCTTCTTGATAACAAAGATAAGAATATAATAGATGTTGCACAGAGTAATTTTTTGTCGGAGAAAGTAAAACATGCTCATTTTTTACGTAGTTTAATTTTGAAAAAGTTAATAAACCTTAAGTAATTTTTGTTAGATAATTTCACCTCATTCACATGCTCCTGCAGCATTTGAGTTATCTTTAATATTATAATATTTTTTTACTAATTTATTCAGGAGTTGAAATACTTGGGGTTTTGAGAACAGTATAAGAAATATCCTTCCAGAAATCTGTTGACAGTCTAAAAGCATCTTTTATATATGCTAGTAAAATGGTAATTCAACCTAGTAACTCGGAGAACAATGGCATTTTGCTAACTTTTTAAAATCATGAATGAATGAGATAATATAATAAGATTAAAAATACAGGTTTATGACATGAATGTGTGCTTTGTTCATTTATTTGACAAGTGTTTTTGTTCTAATTATGTAAGTTCCAAATATATCAGTGAAAGCATTAGTGCAATTAGATTTCATTACAGTTCCCAGCTATTGAGCAGTTAAACTGAAGAAAACCTACTTTCTTAATGTCCAAATATGGCATTGCATAATGTAAATGGATGAGGAGTTTCATGGCAATTCTACAACAGTCCTTGAAACATTATGACCATTTCAGTTTGACTGAATCAATATTTTTTTACATCTTTTTGTGGCTTAACAGAAAAATCATTACGCTCAAGTGGCTGTCTAGTGTCATCATAGTATTTATCACTCTTTTTGTTTAGTTATGTCTGTTGAAGCTTTCAGGTAATTTCTCAGTGGACACTTACTGTTGTCTCAAATGTTTTGTTCCATGTGACTTTGAGCATTGATGAGGATATTGGATCTTCCAGCAGAAAATTGTAATTTATTGTTGACAAAGTTAATTTTTAATAACTTCTTGATGCAAAGATGAGAGCTGTTTCCTTTCCTGTGAGGACAGGATAGCATTCTGTGTGTGCCGTGGTTTCACCAGCACATCATGAGACTTCACTATTTTGATGAGTCAGAGAGCATGGGAACCATTTGGTTTCACAGCAGAGTAAAAGAAAGACAAGACTGATGCACATACCATTCCTTTCTGCCCATAATCTAACTCTTACAATGTTTGTTCAGCTAGGATTGTGTATTAGCAGAGCTTCGGCGTCTGTCCTCAATCTCAACTGCTGCCTGGTCCTGCTCCCCATGTGCCGTGTTCTCTTGGCCTTCCTGCGGGGATCCCAGAAGGTGAGTGCTGTCCTTGGAATGCAGCGCTTGAGAAGAGGGCCCTGGTCTCTGTTTGGTACAAAAACAATAGAAAAGGAATCTGTTACATCCCTGTTTCTTCTACACTATGTGCTTGCATGGTGCAAGGATCAGACATCACGACTCCTTTGAAGACAGGCTTTGTCTGGTTTGATTTGACCTGTTTCGAGGGTGGTTTCTTCAGTATATTTTTGAAGGATGGGGAGCTGCAGTGGAGCTGTAACCAGATAAATTCTCCTCTGTCTTTCCAAACTCTTATATTAGAGATACATGTGATACATGTATCTCTAATATACATAGAGATACACGTCGTCTCTAGTGCTTCCTGATAGAATTCAAACTGAACTTTGTCTCTGCATGACCACAAGTGTCCTGCTGGAGGTGATAGAATATTCTATAAAAATACCCAACCTGATACATTTGTTATCATGGGAGAGACAATGTTTGGCTTCTTTGTGATTCGCCAGTTGCTTTTACAGAAATACAAATAATGCTTTTGAGGAACATTTGTGTGTGCTAGACTGTTGCAAATTGAACCTGTGACTTTTGTTAATCATGTGACAATATCTATAAGATTTGACGCCTGTAGGTGCACGTATGTATGCAAATAGACCATTTATTTTGATCTTGCTTATAAAAGAGTCAGTGATGCCTTCACAAGTAATGCTAGAATTTCTAAATATTAATGCCAGGAGGTACATTATGTACTCTTGATATCTGTGTGATTTCTTCATTAAGTTCTTAAAACTGTCTTCTTGGCATAATCCAGTAGTTTTAAAATTTAGGTACTAAGCTTGCAAAGGTGTTAAAACTAATGAAGTTGCTATTATGTCACCACAGTCGCTGTTAGTATTTTTTCCTTTGCTTTGTTTTGGAAGAGAGTACTTGAATTCTTCTCTTACTAGGTTGCCAGCAAGAAAACCAGAAGGCTGCTAGATAAAAGCAAAACTTTCCATGTGACATGTGGTGTTACGATATGCATCTTTTCAGGTGAGATTGAGATCTTACTGTGCTGAGCAGCAGCATCTTTTGGAAGCACGTTGATGCAGCACTTTGTGGTTTTTCTGCTGCAGTACATTTGGGGGTAGTCTTGCTCTGTGCTTGCTTGTCTTAAATTGTAAATGCTTTCTCGAATGTGTGTGGTTTTTGGTTCATTTTTTGCTTTAAACACATGGGCATACATTCTAATGTCAAGCCTTTCCTTAAAATGCCAGTTTCTTAGAAGATAGGTATGTGAGATCAGGTCAAAATCTGCCCTTGCAAGTCAACCCTCATTGCACCTAAGGAATTTGAGTTAAAAAATCGGGGTACTACAGACTTACCTTCAGAGGAGTGAGCAGTGGAGGCAGCTACCCTATTTCCTCTTTGATGAAGAGGAAATATTCTTGGCTGGACACCTTTGAATGTTGTGTCTCAGCTGAAGCATTGCAGTACAGAAATCATCACTGCAGTGTGTACAGCCTACTGTCATTAATATTTATAAGCTGATTTACTATTGAAGAATAATTAAGAATTCCTGAGTCCCTGGTATATCGCATGCAGGTGATGTCATTATATCTTGGCATCTGGGTGGCCACAGGGAACATCCAGCACTTGTTTACAGATTTACTCAGTTTTTTGGTTTTTTTAGTCTTACATGTTGCTGCTCATCTGGTGAATGCTCTTAACTTCTCTGAGAATTACAATGAAGAATTTGTGACCCTAAATGCAGCAAACTATCGTGGTGAGGTGAGACAGCTTTCCTTTCATATTTTGGTTTTAAGCATATAATTTAAATATATGAATATTTGCATATTTAATGCCCTTGTGTGATCTGTACAGTACTCCTGTTTCATGCAGTGAAAACTCACACTTGTGTAGATTCCTGTGAATTTTACTTCTTTGTCTGGACAAAGCATGTATCAAATTCAGCAAGGTTCTGTCCTGTTTGGTTATTAGATGGAGAATGCAATCATCTAAACTTTTCATCTTGCACCTTGTTCTCTTGCTGCTCTTTTGCTTCTCTCTGTTCCTTGGGTGGGCCTGGTTAAGACATTTCTGCTGCTTTTTGGGCAAATTTGTTCTGTATTTCCATTGTTTAGAATACAGTGAGATTTGAAATTGGTTTTGCATTTTTCAGCTGCAGTGAATGCATGTATGAGTATATATGCTAAGCATGGAGTTAGTTATCTACATGAACTGATTTCTGCTTGTGAAATACTTGATTTGTATGCCTTGTCTGACTGAGGTGCAGATGTCTTGCAGGAATATCAGATTCGTAGTCCCTTGGTCAGGTATATTGTATATACTTGTGCATTTGGCAATGGAGAGATATTTGCTGATTTTAGAAGCAAGACCAGAGTCCAGCACCCTTTTGTCTTGGGCTACAGTCAAGTTCTCTCTTGTTTGTGTTCATTCTAGTCTCTGGTGTGCATTTCTTTTTATCCAGTTTCATTAGGAAATACTTAGAATGACCCTCTCCCAGCTGCATCATTTCCTGGAAAAACAGAGCTTGACTCAGTCCAGGCTCCTAAGGACCAGCAACCAAGGTCTTCCATTCCCTGGGTGAATGATCTAATCACCCAACTATTCAATGGCAGACATGCCAACACCAACTATTCTGCTGAACTTCTGGGTTGACTGTGTGTCTGCTTGTGTTAGGAGGGGTCTGATAGACTTCCCTTCATCAGAAAGATCAGCAGGAGCTTACCTCAGGCAAGAAGATTGCCAGGGTTCTAAGCCTCTACTAAGTAGCTCTAGGAATTTTGCAATAAAAAATGGAGACAATAACAAGTTTTTTTGGAGCTCTAGGATCAAAACTCCTGAATTCTTGGTACTTTAGTATCTCTTGCACCTTTGTATTTGAATCCCACTTATATCCCTTTTTAAACTGTGGTGGACAGTCTAGGTGCTGCTCTCATCCTTTCTGCCTTGGTATACACATCTGGATGCAGACCAGGTCAGAAAGAGGGTCACTTCATTTTTTCTGTCCTGTATGAAAACTTCTCATCTCCCCTCACTACATTTATCTGCAAGTTTAAATAAAAGTCTTCCAAGCAGTGAAGACAAAACCTCTTGAAGTAGAGGTTTTTGTCTTCACTGCTTTTATCAGGGGAAGTGAGGCAGTTTCCCTGATGTTGAAATATTCCCTTTTCCTTTCACATGTGGTGAAGGACACAGGAACATTTGTCAGATCCTTTGTGTTCAGTCTTGCTTCACTAGGGTCCACTGCAAATGTCTTGGTGATGTAGCTGGCAATAAAACGCTTGCCTCTTGTCTTACATTTAAATTTAAAACATTTGCCTCTTCTGCTTCGCTCTGTTCTCTCAAAGTTCTAAAAAAAATTGTCTGAATCCAGACTATAGATCTGAATTATCTTTGCTGGGGGAATGCATAGGCTAAAGGTTTAGTTTTTGTTGAATTGCAGTCAATTTAAACTGTTACCAAATCCATTCCTGCTTCCAGATTTAGGGACTGCATATGTCTTAAAATGTGTGAGCTTCATGGGCTACTTATTATTGTAAAATTATTCGTATTATAGATATAAAATACCATATGTTGATTTTATTTGGTTTTGCTTGTCTGTTTTTCAGGACCCGAGGAAACTACTTTTTGCAACTGGTAAGTCCTGCAAAACTGGGTGAGAAAACTTTGTCGCTCTGCAGACAAATCTTCTTTTGGTCCTGTATTGGCATGCTCCATTTGTTGTATCTCAGCTGTATGGGGTTGTGTGATTTGTGTTAGATTTGCTTATCTGCTAGTCAGGAGGCAGGAATTACATAATCCCAGTAGTAGGATGAGCAGCATTTTCAAATCTGTTGTTGTACAGATGAGTCAGCAGAAATCCATTAGTTTCAAACAGAGATTCTCCCTAATATTGAAACCAAATTCCTAAATGATTCAATTTCTAGAAAAAGAAACATAATGGAAAACCAGTCTTTTATGCTTCAGCTGGTTTATTTAAGGCCTGGTTTGGTTTCTGAGCAATCTAAACTGTTACATGGGAATCAGGCTTCAGCACTCATACAGAATAAACAGATGAAGACATTTTTGGTGCAGGAATTTAGAAGTGAGCAATGTTTGGGTATGGAGGGGCAGGCACCAGACTGAGCTGTAGCGCCTCATAAGCAGATAAAGTTCCTTCCTGATGCCATTGCACTTTCTCCCTTACTTGGATCAAACACAAAATCCTGACTTGATAGCATTTAGGGCACAGTCAAATCAAATCTATGAACAGACAGCAGTTGTTCTAGGTTTGACAATCCCTATAGGTTTGCTGGAATTAGTGGCTGGTGTGCCAGTGTTTCCCAAAAACCCTAGGAAAGGTTTAGGTCAGTTGAGAGAGGAGGAAGGGAGAATGTGAGCTGACAGAAACTGAGGTCAGAGTTATCCTAAATTTAAAATTACTCTGTTCACTCCCTGTCCTAATGACTGGTAATAAACATGTACTATTTGTGCTGAAGGAGTGCTCAAGAATTTGCTGCACTGGGAGCTGTACAAATAAGCAAAAAACCCTTGGTTTCTTCCCAGACACTTCAGAACAGCAAACAGAAGGGATAAGGAATCAGAAGGATTTATAGAGTGATGATGGCTTTTCAGATTAGCCCAGGAAAGAACCTCCTTGTATAAGGGTGTGAGGCAGACTGTGGGACGAACAAGTATTAAAGATTATACTTAGTAGAGGAAAGCAGAGTCAGGGACAGGGCAGAAATGAAACACTAAAAATGAACTGATAAATTGGGGCAAGACTGAGTGATTTCAGTCTGATGGAGAAGATAATTGAAAAACTGGACATAAAAGGTGGCCTCTGGCTTGTGTGACAGTGTAGGAAGCTAAATCAGGTGCTGTACTGCAATTGCATTGGAGGTATTAGTTCAGAGTTGAGATTCATTGCACGCTACATATCAAATCAGATTGAGAAAAAAAAAATTAAGAAGGAGGCAGTGGACAGAATGCATTTTTTTTTATTGCAGCTGCTTTTAACTGCAGTCTTTCCATGAAGGAGGGAAATCAAGTTTTTTTATGCAGTCCATGACAAAGCTTCCATTGAATGTAGGTCTGTAAAAACTGAGTGAGTTGTGGTGTGTCATATTTTGGGTATAAGACTTTTCAATGGATGAGTATTGAGAAGTTTATAAAAAGATAAGATTTGAGATTATCTCTCCTTTGACTTAAAAAAGACCTGAGGATAAACTAGTTCTGATAGAAGTGTTCACTTGAGCAGATGAGTCAAATCATTAATATTTTTAACCTTTCTTTCCCAAGTGCTGGCTGTAGATCACTCTCACAGACCTTGCTCTATGGGCAACAATTTCAAGCGTGATACAATGCCATGGAGAGTAATTTCAGACTCTCCCGCATTCCAGAATGAAATGGCCTGGCAAAAAATTGTAGTGACAGCTTGCATAGAAATTGATTTGCTTGAAATTCTGTCCCTGAACAGGTTTTTAATTGTCATGGTCAACAGAGTGTAGTGTTTGGAATAAAAAAGAGACAGAAGCTTGTACAGTCAGTCTTGCATGTAAACAATGTTTGTTCTTAGTTACCTGCTTAGACACAGATGTCACAAGCAAAAGATGACAGGAGCAAAGACAAATAGGAAATTGTGATGCATGGTAAAAGGCAAGGAAAAGGGATATTTTTCTTTGGGAAGGTGGGAAATTAGGCAAGAACTCTTCTTTTCTGTCTGGTTTGATACATGAGTTGTGCTCAAGAGATAAGTTTATTCAAGAGTTTGAATGAATCATGATTTGTATGTCTAATTCCACTTTCTTAAAAGGTCATAATAGACAAGTATACCTCTTCACAATTCAAATATAAGTTATGTCCCTTTTAGTTCCAGGTCTGACTGGAGTCATTATGGTGTTAGTATTATTCCTAATGTGTACAGCTTCCACATATGCCATCAGGTAAGATGTAATATGATTGTTATGCTTAAAAATGCCATTTCTGTAATCATATTCTCCTACTGACTAGAGTGTTAAAAATACCAGTTTTCTTGTCCTTTTTTTTCCCTAGCTTGCAGTAAAATTAGCACAGTGAATTTTGCATGGAAACAATTACAAGACCTGATTGAATTGCCTTCTGAAAAAGTACTGTTTAATGAGTGTGCAGAGTTAAAAATGTGGACCTTTAAAAATTTAAATAGTTCTTTGATTCCTGGTTGTGGGGCAGGCAGTAAACTCAGCAAATGGGAAGTTCTGTGCAGTGCATAAATTAAGTCCAGTGGAATAAAAATAAGATTTTATTTTTATCTTAATTATTTTCACCAATTAATTGTAACAATTAATTGTAACAAAAAAACCCAAAAAAACCAACCCAGAATAAAAACCCCAAAATCCCAAACTATCAGTAATGAAATAAACTGACACAAAACTATGCTACTGAAGTTGAGCATTGCTTTTAAGAGCTCTGCTTCTGGTTGTCAGATACATTCTTTTTAATGTGAATTATAATATACCAAGCAGCAATGCCGTATTGGCTCAGAGCAGCTGCTGTGTTTTCTAGTGGTCTGATCCTGTGGTGGGTTGACATTCTCTACCAATGTTAATGAGCACATATGAGTATGAGTACCTGTGAGTGACTGATACCTGGGGGGGTGGTTCTGGCCCAATGTTGTTGTCATTTTAAGACTTGGATTCTGCAATTGAATGTGTAAAAATAACCCCTTCGTTTTTACAGAGGTTGAATTTCCTATGTAAGTGCATCACCTCAGTTCAGCAAACATGGAAGGATGTATTAATTATGTATCTTCAAACATTATTGGTGCTTCACTGATGTGAGTTAGATATGTGGTTATGAACTTTGTTGAACTAATCTGTCTTTCTTGAGTAGATGTGTTACCTGGCAGTGTTATCCTGTGATTTGAGAAAGTAGTTCAGCAAATACTTGGGCATTTTCAGTAGACAAGGCTTCTTCCAGGGCTGAGACTTTTGTGAGGCACTGCAGGCTACTGAGGTGCAGGATTAGACTGCTGCACATTACATGGTCCACACAGATGGCTCTCTTGCAAAAGAAAGACAGTTTTGGGAAGATGGAAAAATAAAACTATTAGTTTATTCTGCAACATTGAGCCAGAACAAAGTCCTGGCTGTCTTCTTCAAGGCCAAATTAAATTAGAAAAACATCATGTATTAGTGATTGGGAAACTTAGAAAAATATATGTAGTTGTAAATATTCTTGGAAATAATTTTGGGGGTCGTGCAGCATCTTCTGAAGTGACGTGCTTTTTAGTTCCTTCCACAGTTACTGTAAGTGCAAATATTTTTCCAGCTTTCTGCTATCTAGCCAGCAGAATCAAAGCCCCAAAACAGATAATCTGTATCTCCTGTTACCCTAGCAATAATTCTTACTTGGAAATTTTATCCTGGCTTCTCCCTCAGGCATAGAGCTCAAGCTTGTCTTTATTATGGTGTTTTCTCCTAAGGAAACAAGTTGCTGCATGCATTTCTATGTCCCTTTTCAATCTCTCTCCCTGTGGATTCTCATGTGCCTTATGATGGCTGAGCATACAGTGCAGTTTTAGGAAAGCTAATTGTAAATGTTCACTGTCTATCAGAAACTGAGCTTTTTAAAAAGTATTTCAAAAGCTGTTATAGTCTTGGATTTCAGCCCTAATCTGCTCTTGCACACTGGCCTGCTTAGTGATTTCTTCCTTTGTACGTTCTTCCTGAAATTGTTCTGTGTGTCAGTATGCCTTTATTTTCCTGCCTTTTCAGTAAACTGTGAAAATAAGTATTCTAGAAGGACTGAATTAGCTGCTGATATTTTAAGAAGATAAAGTGATTATTAGTTGAAAAATTTTCTAAATTTTTTGCAATGTTATACCTGAGAATTAAACCAACATTTTTTTGTTCAGTAGTTGTTTTCAGTAGGGTTATGAAGTTATCAGAAAACACTATAAATCCTCTCAATAAATTTTGACATTCCTGACAACTTTAAAATAAATGATATTTAGTATTTGGCAGTTAGGTATTTAAAATAACATTAAAAAATAAGGTGCTACAGTGCCATCTGTTTCTGTAACCAAATATTCTAGTCTTCAATTTCATCTTCAAAACTACTGCATATATCTTCCTTTTCAAAACTGTCTGTAACAGGATTAAAAATATTTTTCTAGAACCGTGCTACTTAGTGTGTCCCTTTAAAGCATGATAAATTCCTAGTACATTTCTCAGTAAACTAACTCTCAGGTCTTCATCTGCAAAATTCTAAAGTAGGCTAACCATAATTAAATATTCAATTTACCTCAAATTTTCAGGACTTTGCTTTCCTAAGAAATGCATCTGTTCTCTGAATAATGTCTATTTTAAGCCCTAGGAAGGTAAAACCAGTAAATATTCTGAAGAGCTGTGAAAATTCATGTGTATCAATAGGAAGATTATTGACTATATTAGAATACTAATGTATGTATCTGTAGTTTAAGGATATAAGTAATAAATACATAATTATTACAGTGTTGGACAATACGTTTCATGGTAAGAGGTTCAAGGATTTACATACTCGTATAATTTAAGGAGGTGAAGTTCAGAGGGCCTGCTCACATTTAGGGCAACTTGATACATGTGAGGAAGCAGGATTTTATAGTAGAGATATCTGTAGGAGTGCTGAAAGAAGAATAAAATGCTCAGTGAGCTGGAAGCTGACATTTAGACATATTCAGGAAAGAAGTGTACAGTAATCTTAATCAATAGCAATAATTAGCTGTTGAAAGCAACATGTCAGAAGCAGTCCAGGGATTGACTTTTCATCACTGAAATTTTGAAAAATTGGTACATTCTGAAAAAGATGCTAAAGAGCCAATAAAACATTCAGTGTGCAGCTTTTGGTATTATAGCATGGAACCAAATTAAACTAAAGCTCCAAGACCTGTCCTTTTCCCTTCTTATGGTATGGGAGTTTAACCTAGACCATCTTTAAGGTCCCATTGTAGGATTCTATGACCTGTTTTGAGATAGAAAGTAGTTTTTACCCTCTTTGTGCTTTCCAATTATACTTCCACTCTGCATACCATTCTTCTTTTTTTCCTCTTACTGATGATTACTCCCACAACTCCTCACAGATACTGATGAGTGACTGCATGAAAATGCCTCCCAGAGTGTGGGGAGTTAGAAAAGGCTTGAGCAGCTTCAAGGAGGAAAAAAGTGTTAACATGGAGCTGACTGGGGGAAAAATGGCAGGGTGGAGGGGGATTTCAGAGTCCCTTGCTGTTGCTGTATTCCTTCCTTTGCCTCCTTTTTTTCCTCCTTTGCTTCCTTCCTTGTTATTTTGCTGGCTTGGATTTTATTTTGGTAGCTCTTGGGCTGTCAAGGTTATTTTTCCTCTCTTGAGAAAGAAAACAAATAAGTCCTGTAACAACAGAACCAAATGCTGTATGTGTTTCAGTTGTATTGAAGGAAGAGCAGTTAGCTGGTTGTGTAGAAGACCATTGGAGGGAAACAGCTCTGGAAAAAAAAGAAGTTAGCTCTGTCAGAGGAACAGCTTCTTAAACCATGTTCTCAGAGCTAAAAATATTTTTTATTTAATAATTGTTTCAGTTTATGATTGGGGGTAGGTTCTTTGGTTTTAGAAGGAACTCTCCTACCATGCTGTGTAGTATGAGAGGTGTGTTTGTGTGCTGTGAAGTAGTGTATTTTCTTAGCCATTTGATTGTTGTTTGTTGGTAACTATTTTACTCAAAAAACCACCCAAACAAGCTTAACAGAAAACAGTTCCAGATGTGTATTTGCTTTGGTCTGGGTTCTTTTTATATTGTCTAGCAAATTACTGATAAAAGGATCAGTAAGATCCTAGAAGATGTCCTGATCTCACAGTGTTCTTCTTGTTCCTCCCAAGACCATTAGTCCTGGAGCAGTAATGTAGTGTGGCTTCCTGCCCTGAAAATTCTTCTACTGTGCTCTTGTTGTTTCCTTGCTCTGGGTCCTATTCTTCTTGTACCTTCTTCCACTCCATACCCTCACAAGCTTTTTACCCTTCCCACTGGCCCTTCTGCTGCTGTCCCTGCTACCTGTTAGTGTGCTGCAGCCTTAGTGACACGTTAAACTGTATTGGGGCCGGGAGAATGTAAGGTGATGCTTGCTGTAAGGAGGTTGAGTTTTGAGACTGCAGCTGTAAGGATCTCGTGGGGACTAACTAGGACCTGTGAAAGCAGTCAAGTCTCCCAGTTTCAGAAGAGTTCTTCATCTAGCTCTGTACTTCTACACCGTTACCTCTCCTTCTCAGCTTGTTCTGTGCCAGTCACTTATTCTTCTCAACACTTAATTGTGTGCAAGTACAGTGTGCCTGTGGGAAAACATTTTGGGCTTTGACTGTTTTGCATAACTGTGCAGTGTATAATGATGTCCTGTGTGCACAGGTCTGCTTTTAATTAGCAGTGATTCCATCTGAAGTGAAACAGCATTGAACCATGGTTTATTCTTTTCAGGGTTTCAAACTATGACATCTTCTGGTATACACACAACCTTTTCTTTGTCTTCTATATGCTGCTGATGCTGCATGTTTCTGGGTAAGTAAATGGAAAATACTCTTCCTTTTCCTGAAGCACAACCAGAAAGAGCAGTTTCCTTCATTACTGCTTTTCCTGAGCGTGCTTGACCACAGTGGGCCAACTTTGGGACAAGACGTTGTCCTCTGGTGTGTGTTTAAATAAAGACCAGGCTGTAGCTTGGAGATTTGTCTGTGCTATAGCCAACTAGCACAGACTTTTTCACTTTCAAGATTATTCCTTTTCCATTCAGTGTCTAGTGAGAAATCAAGAAAACATAGTTTATTTTTCTACCCTCTCTTACCTGTTTGTTGAGACAAGAATATGAAGGAAAGTTGCTCATCCCTTGCATTTTCCTTTCTGCCTTCCGTTTTGACTCCAAAGGAGAGGGAAAGAATGGCGTTTCCCTAATTACCTCTTTCTCTTTGCTTACAAAATTTCCTAGTTTTTCTTCTTTTCACCAACATCAGACCAGTGTTTATGTGCCATGAAGCTGATGGTCAGATCTGTATCAGGCACAAACAAACTGAGGTCTGTTGCAAGGTAAAGCATCTTCCAGAAGTTACGACATATGTCTGTGTGGGTTGGGGGTTGGATTAAGTGACCTTTAAAGGTTCCTTCCAACTCAAACTATTCTATGATTCTGTGAAAATCTGTTACATTAACATCTCTGAAGTTTTCTTTGTGGATGTAGATGCAGAGTGCAGAGAAGGGAAGGTGTATTTGAATGAGATTTATTTCTTCATGTCATCAAATATCTGCTGAAACACAGGGTGCTTGAGTGTGTGACAGTACGCCCTTCTGCTTAAAGTAAACTTGGAGAGGAAATTGGCCTAGCAAGATCATTGTAGGAGTAAGTTGGTGAATAAAATGTGCTGTTAAAGAAATCATGAGTTCAAAGCAATTGAAACTTCTAGACACAATTCCAGTTCTCTGAGTTTGTTGGGTTTTTTAAGTAATTGTTTGTTTTGGGGGGTTGTTTGGTTTTTTTGGTTTTGTTGGTTTTTTATTGGTTTGTTTTTTCTTTTTTTTAATGGCATAGAGCTTGTTTATGGCTAGGGAAAATGCATCTAACCTGTTCTCCCCATCCGAGGCCAGGATGAATTTTTTCGAAATTATTCTTTACAGGTGTTTGTCAAATTCTTTAAAACATCTGGTGACTGAGATCCTGTAACCTACCTAAGCACTCTGTTTCAGTGATTGCCTTAGGGGTATTTTTCATGTCCAGTTTAATCAATCTCCTTCACGGTGTTATCCTTTTCCCATTGTTTTCCTAACCATGTTCCATTTACCAAGTTTGCAAACCAAGGCTGCAGTAATACAGCAAGTATTGAACAGGCATATATCTGGTACACAGCCTCCTTAGTACTAAATTACAAAGGTATTCAGTGCAAATCTGAAAGAACTGAGTGTCAGAAGTGGGAGAGGAATGAGTCATGGAGAGTGGGAGTCAGTTCAACTTTAAGATGCCTAAATGTAGGTCTCTATGTGTTTTCTCAGTGTCTTTCCCATCATGGTTTAATGAGTTCTGATAAATACAGCCAATGGAGCCTTAAGGATGCTTCATGTAATTTGCTGTTTCAGAGATCTACATTCAGGTGAGCTGGACTGATTCCTGTCTCCATTAGTGATATTGGTAAGATCAATAGGATGCGGCCAAAAGTTGCATGAGGGGTGATTTAGGTTTTACATTAGGAAAAATTTCTTTGCCAAAGGGTTGCCAGGCACTGGAACAAGCTGTCCAGGGAAGCAATAAAGTCACCATCCCTGGAGGTATTGAAGAGATTTGTAGATGTGGTGCTTAGGGACATAGTTTAGTGGTGAACATGGTATGCTGGGTTAATGGTTGGACTTCATGATTTTAGAGGTCTTTTCCAACCTAAGCAATTCTGTAATCTCTTTTGAGAATAAAGGAAGCTTAGATATCCATGCTTAGGTTCCCAGATTACTCCTGTGTGGGATGTCATTGAGATTTGCAAATGCATAGCCATTACTGTACAGAGCAAGGCATTTCCCATGGCTGAACTGCACAGACAGGCTGATTGAGGTTTTACCTTTTAGGAGTAAAGTATTTCCACAGTATTGCTGGATTCTTGTTTTGTTTCAGACTGTTGCAGATATGTTCTTACAGTATCCTTCAGGCAGCCAACCACTTCTCAGCAACGTATAAAGTGATGTGATTCATCTGTCATATGTTTGTTCAGTGCAGAACTCAACCTTTCTGGGCACTGATCTTGGGTGTGTGAGACTTACTTTTCCTGGGTAGCTTCAGAATTGTGAGATATTGAGCTGCTGTTAACAGACAGCTTTGTGATCCCTGTCTGCCTCTCAGTTAGCATGTTTATAATAGGTTAAATAAACTAGAGATCACTGGAGGGGATGCTCATGTTTGCAGCTACTCTCAAGGCAATCCTCTTTGGGGGTGTGCTGAGAGGAGAGAAGCTGTGGGAGTTGCTGGCAGGCATACACACAAGGTTCACTGGAAAAATACTGCACAGGCTTTGACTTCCAGCTAAATCCATGAAGCACCATAATATTTATGGAGCAGGGAACTAGCATAATGCTGGGGGTATCTGTCACTTTGCCAATATGTGGTGACCAGCAGTGATACCAGATGCAAGTGATAGGCATGACTGAGCAATAAATGCAGGCAGAAGCATGGGTGTAGGTGCAAGGACACTTCCCAAATGATTCTCCCAGGGTCAGATGGAATTTAAGAGTGAGCAGGCTTAACTTCCAAGCTGACATGGTTCACTAGACCATGTAGGAAGCTTGTTACTAGCTGTCAGGACTGCATTTTTTTAGGGAAGATTGCCAGTAGCCTGTCAGGGCCCATTTAGGTTGGGAATATTGCAGATGTCCTAGTTCTCTTTCTTCTGAGTTAAACTCTGTTGCTGCTGCTGCTGTGTGTATATTGAGTAGAGCAGGGGGGAGCACCTGTCCTTATGTTTGATTGTATGCTTGGGCTGAACCCTTCATAACAAGGCTTAGCACTCAGGAGCATTGTCTCAGTATGCCTCATTTCCCACCCAGCACCATCCTCTACAGGTGTCATTTACCTTTTTTTTTTTTTTCAATATATTCTTTCTTGTAGTTTTACTGTAACCAAATCTAGATTTGGACACAAGTAGTATTTCTGAGGAATTTTATTACTATTATCTGTTCTTCCCTGTTTTCAGTGATTTGTTCATGTACTGGCAGAGTGTCTGAGGTTCCCAATTCTTTCTTCAAGGTTTTTAACTGCAACTTCAATGTTCTCGCTTCATTTTACTGTAAATTTAACTTAGCTTGAGAAAAACTAAAATAAGAATGGACCTCATAAAATAATTTGCAAGGAAGTTTCCTTGGCTACCATGCAGGACTTTCTTTTCTTTTTTCCTTCTATGTGTATGCAAACATGATAAACACCAAGTAGTGGGAACATTCCTGCAGTTTATGATTTGGCAACTTAAGCTACTTCTGCTACAAGACTGCCTTAAAAACAGGGCTTGCTGACTGTAGGGAGGATGAGTGAAAACAGCCTGTGTGTGATTGAATTGGAAATGTGATTATTTAATTTTTTTTTCAAGGCCCCCACAATATTTTCTCCTTTTCAAGTAGTATTAAGCTTGAGGCTGTTCAGTGGGGGACTGCCAAGTGAGCTGAAAAAGTTAAACCTTGACTCAAGTGACAGAAGGCTCTATTGTTGCGAAGTTTCAATCTCCTAGAAAGTCCTGAAGGCAAACAGAATAAAATTTCTAAATGAAGATGAGGCTTGTGAGTGCTTTCTCAAGTCCTCTCTGAATGAAGATAAGTTGTTTGTTATTTTCTCTTACTTCAGAGTCTTTACATTTTTTATTTTCCTGTAGGGGAGTGCTCAAGTACCAGACCAACTTAGAGGAACACCCTCCTGGTTGCTTTAATCCTAACAAAACGCTCCGACAGAATCTGACTGTGCCAAAGGCTTTTGAAGAGCTGTTTCCAGACTATACTACTGAGCCTTTCCCAGAGGACCCACCAGTACCAGAACCCTTTGTACAAAATAGCTTTATGAGAGTTTGTTCCGAGGAACCCAAGTTCCAGTCGCACTTCCCAGAGGTCTGTATGATCCGACATTTCAGGTATTAAAAGTCATGCCAAGCCTTTCAGTCAGCCATAACCACTAATTATTGCTTTTCCAGACCAGATGTTTTAATACTGGAAAATATTATTAAAACCTTTTGAGGCATTCAAAGATTTGGTGGGGAAAAAACAATCTGTATTTAACCCTGAAGTACATTACAATGTGGTGCATGGAACAGGGAGGGTGGAAAAATGTCAAGAGATTGGCTGTGTAATGTTCTTTTTTGAGCAACACCATAAGGGATGTATTGATCCTGCTAAAAATGTGATTTTACAACATAGCATTTCAGAGCAAACATTTATATAACATTTTGTAAGGTCCTTTTGTAAGCATTGTGTGGCAGTAGTTAATTGAAATAATCAAGCTCCATTTGTTCTCTTTTTTACCATGCGGATGCAAGTCCTAATATGTGTTTCTGGGTTGCAGTTGGTTGTGGTTTGGCTTTTATAGTCTGTTATTTGCAGACAGGCTTGTTTTATATGTGGCATGGACAAATAAGTATGATGAGAGTGGAGACAGAAAAGCCTTTTCTTTTTTCAGTTTTCCATTTTCCTTTTGTTTCTTTATGTTTTGTGGCAGCTTTTTCTTTATAGAATTTTTTTTCTTTTCTTTTGAGAAAAGATGAGCTGGGTTGTATTGGCAAGTAGCCTGAGGAAGCTTGCAAATATGGAGTTCATGAGTCCAAGGCCCACCATTCAAAATGGTCCCATAACAGACCCCACAGGAGTTTCTCTTTGTTATTATCATTGTTGTTTTCTGTTGAACATGTGTCCCCCTTACTAGCTGCACTGGAACTCATTTTTCTATGGAGTATGTAATCCTAATGAGAAGCAGTTAATTCTACATTGAATTCCTCTAACAAAGCTCTTTGGATGCTATTTGGTTGTGGTAATATTCCTGAATTATAACCATCAGTGTATATCTGACTCCATATGACCCACAGGGCAGCAAGGAGTCTTCTTAGGGGCTTAAGATGCCTGCTTTAGAGCCATTAATGGGAGTTATGGAAAGAAATGGCCACTCAGTGTTCTCCTGACAGCTTTGAAACACTATTTAGGACTTTTTTGAATTTGGAAATATTGTGGTACCAAGTTGAAAAAAACCCCAAAACTGTGAGCTACTGAAACTTGTAAGGCTTTTTTGTTGTTGTAAATAAATGCTCTGCTAGTTGCAAGAGATGTTGATGTGTAACGTCAGAAATTGGGAAGGGAGGGAAGATGGATGAGGGTTGAGGGGCACTTCAGTGCCGCAGCTTGAATGACTGAGCAGATGTGGAATTAGTAGATAAGTCTGCCATAAGCTATTGGTAATTGACTCTTAGGATGTGGTTTAGCTGAGCAGCTGCAAATGTCTCCATCTGGAGCATTCACCCAGGACTCCCCATATAATCAGTGCAGAGAAATGGGTATTTCCAGGGCATTTTCTGTCTAGCATACACATCTTCCATGGGAGCAAATGGATTGTGATTCAGAAGTGCCCATTCTCTGTTGTCTATGATTTTGCACTAGTTTAATATCAACATAATTTCTCTAGCACAAGAATGAAGTTTTCTTAGTTTTTTACTTGAATCTGAGATGGCTGTAAGAAGGTAATAGTTAAATAATACTGGAAGTCAGACAGCATTTTCCAGAAATGTTAACCAATGGTATAGTACTCTGGTCTGTGTAGGTACTGTTTCTTTCTTTGCTGAAACCAGCTGCAATCTAACTACATCAAACCAGAATAACATGGTAGCAAATGAGATCATTAGCATTTTTTTCCTGATGAGTTTTATGATTGAAATTGCTGGTGCTTGTGGGTGATGCTGCTGGTTAGACTGATTAAGGCTTTGGAGCATTCTTGGATTTCTGCATGTAGAGAGAGACATGGATGTTAGATGTGAAGTGAGATCTTGAAAGAGCTCATGTAATGGAAATAGAAGACAGAAAGTTAAAAGTCTATGAGATAAGATATCTTTGTTCTCCCTTAGACCTGGTTCTGGATTTCTGGACCGCTGTGCCTGTACTGTGTGGAGCGGCTGTACCGCTACATCCGCAGCAACAAGCCAGTCACAATCACCTCAGTGATAAGCCACCCCTCCAACGTCCTTGAAGTCAGGATGGTGAAAGATGACTTTGAAGCAAGGCCTGGTCAGGTGAGCTAATGTGACCCTAAAGAACCAGTTTGCTTTCATGTAACATTATCTGTAGGGATGAGTATCACTTTGTAAGTGCTAGCCCATTGCTGAATGTTTTGAATGTATCCTTTCTACCATTTTATTTCAGTATGTTATTCTCCACTGTCCGAGAGTGTCTGCCCTGGAAAGCCATCCGTTCACTCTTACAATGGTAAGAAATAGTGTTCTTTTCTGTACTTTCTCTTTTATTTATATTTGGTAAGCAAATGGTCCTTGTTTCTCTCAAGGTGACAATTCTCTCCAGCAGAGCTCATGTTTCATTTATGAGGGTACCAGTGAATATGAAATGGCAATGTATTATGTGTGACAGTATTCAATACATATTTAATTTTCTCCACTGTTGAGAAAAAGATAATGGGAACTTTTTTAAAAGTCTTCCATAAGTGAAAACCAATAATAAATAAATCCATTAAAAAATCCATAAATAAATCAATCAAATCCATGTGATTTTGGAAATTCTTTTATAAAAGAAGTTTCAGCCATATTTCTATACCTCAATACAGAAGGGGCACAAATTGTAATGAACTTTTGCCACCTCTCTTTTTCAATGAGAACACATTTCTGTGACTGCCTTTTTCAAAGTTAGAAAAAATCTAGTTAAAAAAAAGTTTCTAAAATTGTCTTCTGCTTTTTTTTTTTTCATATTAAGAGATATATTGATGACTTGATGTGATATACCAGTGAGGTGATACAATGTTAGGGTTACTACTTAAGTTGGTCTAGAATGGGAAGTGAAACCTGTAGACACAGATTGGAATAACATACAGTTGGGTTCTCTGGGAGTACATAATGCAGATTCTGCTCAAAAATCACTGTACTAGCTGGCTATATTGTTACAAAAGCAGAGTATGAGGTTGAATTATTAGTTGCAGCCTTTTTCTTCCAATGGGAGTAAATGCTTTTGGATTGCCTGAATTGGACATTCTTCTTCAAGAAGACTGTGGAGATAAATGTTCATGTGTGATTGCTTTCTTTGGACTGATAACTGATACTTTATTCCTTCTGAGTTATAGTGAGTGCTGTGGAGCAATTGAGATGTTTTTATGCCAGTTGACATTCTGAGGGCACAGTCAGGTCCAGTTCTTTAGGTTTGTGGGGTGTTTTATTTTGGTTTTTAATTTACTTTATCTATGCTGAGCTAGAATTCACAGGGGGACTGACACTAAATTACTTCCAAAATCAATTTTGTGCTCTAAATCTAGGAATGAATCTCACTTAAAGGAAGCTGCTTCTGTATAGCTTGGTGAAGCATTCATTGCACTTCGGCAAAGTTTTCATGGGTATTCACTTTACCAGTACAAACCAGAGAAATGTGTTATGTGTTATTTATAACACATAATTTATATATAATGTGTTAATGGAAGTAGTACTTTTAAGACTGTCCTCTGTATAGTGCACAAAGATAACTTGATATGGAATGCTGAAAAATTACATGCATATATGAATTTATGCAGAATGTTTTAATCAGAACTTATTTACATTTTCTTATGACATTAGTAATTGGACCATAAATTTCAAGAATTATTTTAAGTCTTGGATAGCTCTTTCCACTCCTTTTGCCTTAGTATAGCTATAAAGCTGGTCTGTACCAGTGGGCATATCTTATTTGTACATTAATCTTAAAACATCGTGTTCCTGATTTCTCACTGCACATCTCAGTCAAAATTAATATGATGGTAATAATTTGGTCATTATTAGTAAATGCACAGTTTGGAAACTGGAACTCTTATTATAAAGATTTAGTCTTCTTGTGTTGGGACACTGCTAAAACAATGGATTTTGTGGTTTTAATTTTTAGAAATAATGTCATCAAAAAATATTTGACCTGGTTCAGATGAGAGTTTTTGTCAGAGAAGAGACTGCTGACACAGACCTACTGGGTGAGGTCATAAGATGAAGTTGAATTGGATGTCAGATTTCCTGCATGAATTGAGAATTTCATCCAGTATTTAAAATGGCATATTATGACAATACATGTTATGTAAAATTATGTTTGCAGATGAACTTCTAGAGCCAGGAACTATGGAACATCTCTTGTTGTGAATTTGAGTTTTCTTAGTGAACATAAATAAGTGATAATGTGCAGTATATTTTCAATATGTAATTGTAGTTGATAAATTACAGTTTATGTAAGTTTTACAGCCATATATTAAATATCTAACATTAAAATTAGCAATTTCCACTCATGCACAATGCATCGTATTTTAGGTAAGTAATACTAGACCAGGCAATTTCTGTTCATGCTCAATGTTTTCTACTTTTAAGTGTGGTGATATCCTTCAGCACAACAGCTTATCCTTCAAGATCACATATATATTCTATTACAAGATATGAAGTTATCTCTGAGTTGATACACAAGGGTATTTTGCTGCAACATTAACTCTACTGGAGAGAGGCTGTCATTGGGCAAATGACTTTTACAGCATAGTGAAGATTCTAAGTGTCTAGATCTGTGACAATCTTTTTACCTAGCCTAAGCCAGGGGCACATTTCCACATATCCTTCTAGGTCAGAGAGTATGGTGTGGGCTGATGTCCTGCCTAGAAAGCTTTTTTGTTGTTTAATATGATGCTAGCCATAGGACAATGCTTGTAGAATGTGTATGCAAAAGCTTGACTCAGTCGTTTTAGACAATTACTCTAAATGTAATTGTTTAACTCCGTCGTTTTTCCACTCCCATCTAAGCTACTTGTAGTTCCCAAGCAAACTGGAACACTACTGCTCCTTCTTTTGTGGAATGATCATAGTCATTCTGGGTTATTTTTCTAGGTTGATGATGGGGTGAGTGGCTTAGATCCACAGTGAGAAATTCATGAGAGGTCTGTGTGGCTTCAGGTACTGGAAGTGCACTGCTGCAATGACTTCAGCAATGACTGCAGCAGAGCTGTGGGGGAAGACTGCAGTCTTCTTCATGGCACTGTTGTCCTGCTTAGAGTCATAGAATACTTTGGTTGGAAGGGACCTCTAAAGGCCACCTAGTTCAACCTCCCTCTGCAGTAAGCAGAGACATTTTCAACTAGATCAGGTTGCTCAGAACCCCATCCAACTCAGGGAATGTTTCCTGGAATAGGGCATCTGCCAGCTCTCTGGGCAACCTGTTCCAGTGTGTCACCATCCTCATTGTAAAACATTTCTTCCTTATCTCTAGACTAAATCTACTCTCTTTCAGTTTAAAACCATTACCCTATGTCCTATTTCAACTGGTCATACTAAAATGTTTTGTCTCCAGGCCCTATGTGATATTCTATTCACAGTGGTGAAATATCTCACTGTGCCTAGAGCATGCTTAAAAGACAAGAAATGACCATTACAGGCACTGTACTCCTAAATGTGGGTAATAACCTTAAGTGGAAAGGAAGGGGTGAGTCAGCATGAAGGAGTTGTGGACATATTTTACTAGTCCCTTCCCATTTTGAGGTTGTGTAATATTTACAGTTTAGCTCAGTTTCTTACATAACACCAGGGTGGAGGAACACACAGGGAGGCTGTGTAAAGGCACTGAACTCCCATTCTACTCTGGCAAATCTCCTATGTGTTTTGTTCAGAGCTGGAGGGAACTCTGAACTGTAACCAAGTGAGCATAAAGAGGCTTTATTCTTCTTGCACCCTGCCTTTGGGTGCTTTGCATTGATAAGGTCCCCTTGAGCCTTCTCTTCTCCAGAAGTGAGAGCTGAACAGTCACAGCTCTCTCAAACTTTCTTTGTGGGAGATGTGTTCTAGTCCATCATTATCTTCATGGCCTTTGTCTGGACTCTCTGCAGTATGTTCTTGTCTTTCTTGTAGTGAAGAACCCAGCCCTGGACACAGGTCTGGAAGTGTGGCTGAATAAAGGAGGATCACCTACCTCAACCCTCTGGTAGTGTCACTTGTACATTCTGAAATTCAGACATTTAAAAAATCAGTTTTCTCTCATGAACAACATGATTTCCATTTCTGAAGTGTATTTCTAGTGCTTTTGTTCACTGGTGACTTTGTACTCTCTAGCGCGACTCCTTGTCTTTGGGAAATCTGGGAAAGGTAATGAAGAGCTGGCCCAACATTTGGGATTCCTGCAAGTGACCTGCTGGACAGTTCTAGGTAGTGCTTAGCGGGCCATACACTTCGTAGTGTCTTCATTACTCCATTTTTCTGATTTAATTTCCACAAAAAAGCTTTCTTTTTATCATGTTTTATGATGCTTTTTTCACTGATTTTTTACACAACTGTACGTATCTGTTACTGTGATGTGTAAGACAGTGTGAGTCACATTCTCTGTCCTATACACCCTCATGTCCAATTTCATTATTTTAGGTAGGATATTATTGCATCTTAGAATTGAATTTGAGCAGAACACAGTCAGTTCCAAGATATTTTCAACTGTAGCGACTAGAATTATGTTCTGTATATAATTACTTTAGTTGAGTGTTTGTAAAATGGACAAATTATTTTTGTGTGTTTTCCCCTTGATGAATTCTTTTAAAGAGGTTTCTCTTTCAGATCAAGTGCAAGATATGGTCTGGAAATCAGACCATCCAGAGAAACCATGCTTTGCTTCCTGAGACTTCAATTTCTTTACCCTTTTTGGAGGAAAGTGTGGAACTTGTCTGCGGAATGCAATTTAAATGTAATTGTCTAAATCAATCTTTAGAGACCTTGAAGTCTTTTTTTTTTTTTTTTTTTTGTCTCTTTTTTACGTTTTGGAGAGTGTTCATTTCCTTCAATAACATTCTGGTTGCTCTTTGTTTTAACCTGTAGGAAGAAAAAGAGACTAAGGCTTGCAGTTTACATTGGTTTTTTTTCCATCTCTATCACGCATTTCCCCCTTGCTGTTGAGTTCCCTCAATTTGCAGCACCATGAATCCATGACTGCATGTTTCCTTTATTATTATTTATTTTTTACTAATGAATGGCATTGGAAGCAGATTCCTATTTAGGCTATGTAATTTAGTGTCCTAAGTCACTTTTTCTACTGTGTTTCTGGATTTTCTTGCATTAGCAAGCAGTAAGTTTCATGGAAACAGCCTTGTGTTTTGCAGATTTTAAGTGCTTCAGAAGATGTCCTGAGTTCTCTCATGAGGTCTCTGCTGAATCCACTACAGCACTACAGAGTCAAAGCACAAACTCTCATAAGCTCCAGTTTAGACCAGTTGGCTGTCAAAAGACCGGTGTCTACTCCCAGCAGCTCATAAAGCTTGGTGACCTTGTTATTTCAGTAGTGTTGATTTTCTTGTGCCAAAAGAAGGTAGGAAACAACTACATCGCTTCTTTTAGAATTTAGACTGTAACAGACCTTGAAATAAGGACAAGATTAAGACATGAATCCTTCTAAATTTGGAGATGGCTTAGATCTGAGGTTTCGTTTGAGAAAATTCTGTTTTGCAACAAACATCCATAATTGCAGCATCAAATAATCTGTTATTCCAAAGTTTTGATATTTTTGGCTGTCACTGGCAGCTGTCATGCCCCTGCTTCTTCCTTGGAGCTAAAGTCTGAATATCCTGAAGGTTCCTTTCTTTTCTTCAGTTGACATATACATGTATCTAAAGATACTCCTGTTGATATTTAAGCATAGGTAGCTTGCATAAACACTTGCTGAGCTTTCACCGTGTCTGTATAAGACATTCTCTGCATATCCACTGATTAGTAGCTCTTTGAGATAGAGTTAAAAGAGACAGGTGGCTCAGAAATGGCATATAAAAAGCAAAAACTCAAAACAAGCCAAACCAAAGATCCCAGCCTTGAGACTCCAGGGCTTTACGAAATATGTGCTTTGTTAATAAGATAGGAAATTGCTTCTTCAGACCCTCTGAAGAGTTTTGGCTCTTCCTTCAATGTCTAGATTCTAGTTCTGGTAACAGCTAAGCACTGATCAGCTACTGGCAACCAGAGGTTTGAAACATTCTTTGAAACTAGATATTTTGTTCTGTGTCAGAGTGTGCTCTGACCTCCCCTACTTTAGTGCTGCATTTAATCTGCTTTTAAATCCCATTGAAGTAACTGAAAACTGGAAGAGTGTGGTAATAAAAAGCTCCGAGAAGTTCTGCCCTTTTTCCGGTTCTCCATACTTTTGAGCAGATGGTTAATTTAAAATAGATCACATCAGGAGGATTTGTAGTGCAACATCTTCCTTCCTTTCCTTCCACATACATACAGGTCTGTATGAGTAAGAAAACTCCAGTGGGAGGATGGTATGTGTGCATTTTTAACAAGTCAAAACTGAGTTTTTAGGAAAGGATAAGTTTGCATATGCAGATACTCAGATCCACTCAGATCCAAATTTATATTATTAAAGAAGAATACTCGTTTGATTATTATCCAAATAGTAGAGTAATATTGTCAGAGACAGAGAAACTATTAAATCCATTAACCATTTCAGGGTAAATAGAAGAATTACCTGGGCGTTTTCTGAATGTACATCACAAGTTATATACAGTACCTAAAATCTCAGAGCTATTACTTAATCATACATTCTTTACCTTTAAGGGTTTTGTTTAGGTTGATTTTTAAAATGTTTTTTGGTAGTTTGAGCTTTCCTTGTTACCTCTGCATCTCCGTTAAAGTCCATTTGGTATCTGGATTTAGATATGATGGGATTACAAGGTGGTGGCCCTGATCTGTACATTTTATGTTTTTGGGCCTGATTCCTTGTCAGAAAAATCTTAGCAAATATTACACTCAGTATAAACAGCATCAGAAGTAGCACATTTGCTTTTGTAAAATAAAAACAGTGTTTTGTAAACCCAGAGTTGTCTTTATCCTTGGATAATCCAGGGTTCATTTAAAATTAGTGAAAATCTTAAAAGTCTAGCAGTGAAGTTTTAGCTCTAAGCTTCTTTAAGCTAGAAATTGTATACTGCATAAGGAGATGATGGAGAAACATGTGCCCTGCACTCTAAACTTAAGAAATAAACTATCCACAACAGGAAAAGCCTAGGGGCCAAATTCTGAAATACTTCATTAAAAAAATGGAAAAATTATTGGAAGGTTGCCTGAGTAAAAAGTACGTAAGGACATCAAGAGCTAAGTTCATACTGTCAGATAAATACAATAAAAACAAAATCTAACATGATGACATTCTAATAAGATTTGTTAAATATCTTGTGCAAATAGTTATGAAACTTGTCTTTATGAGATGATTTGCAGAGTGTTTAGGGAAATTGTGAAGTATCTTGCTGGCAAGCTAAAGAAATCCCTAGAGCTTGTCTGCTCTTCATAGAATTAGAATATCTAGCAGCTGTTTGATGAAGAATTTAAGTAAAACAAAAATAGAATAGATTAATATTGCAGATGTCTTTAGTACTTCCTTAGACTTGTTTGTTTGGTTTGGGGATTAATAGTTGTGAGATCTGTATAAAAACCCTACGTAAACTCTGACTTTTATTTAAACTTTCAAATCTGACTCTTTCGGTGAGAAGAGAACACAGAAATTGTTGCACTCAAGTTCACTAAAGCCCAAGTTTTCCTTCAGCAGATACTTTAGAGAGAAGGTAGCAGATCCCTCTAATAAGCGGGGTTTTTTTGATTCAGTGAAAGTAAACTTACAATACATAATAAGCATGTACTGACTTCAGCAGAGAAATGTGTTTTCTCCCATCAGAGACAGTGCTTTTAGTTTGGCTTCTAAGTCAGGTTAGAGCAAGGTCTTGGAACTGCAGGAGATTATCAAAATAAAACAAACAAAAAAGACCTTCCCCCTCAAACAAACAAACAACAAAAACAAAACCTGAGCGCAAGCTTTGAGCATGCATACAGTTAACATGTGGACAAAATATTGGAGGAAATTAAGTGCCTTGCCTCTTGCTGTCCTAAAATTAAGACCATCTGGCTGGTGTGGCTCTCTGCTTTAGCCTGGCAAAATACAGTGTGTGCTTGTAGGGAAGTTCAGAGGGACGCAGCAGTTCCTCAAGGTGGTGGTGATCTGACTGGAAAACCTGTTGATCCTTTGGTTGTTCCTTCCATGAGTGTCTTGTACCACTGAAAGCCAGTTATCATGAGCCTGGAGGTGGCCCATTGTTTTGCTTGGGGATGATTGGACATTCTTGTGTTGTTGAGTTTCCTTGTCCTATGTCTGTTAGCTCTGTGCATTGTTACTTGGTAATGTGTCCCTGTACCCTTGGAGGACATGGAGAAGCAGCCTTGGGCAGAAGCATTGTTCTTCTGCTTTTTGTTCCTTCAGGACAAAGGCTTGCATCCTGAGCATCTTGAAATGTTGTGATTTGGTTTCTTTTCCCCTGAGCCAGCAACTCGAGAGGCATAAATTATATAGGCTGAATACTGCTAGGATTGAAACACTTTTATTTTCTCTCATATAGAGAGTTGGACTTGATGATACCTGTGGGTTCCTTCCAGCTTGAGCATTCTATGAGTCTGTGATGTGCAGCGTGTCTGCTGGGGTGAAAGGGTAGTCAGTAAGTTTTTTGCCTTGGTTGAGCTGCAGAAGAAGAGAAATGCTGATTAGTGTCTAAAAGTGTACCTTTGTAGTGAGTGCATCCGTAGCAGTTGCACTGTTACAGACCTGCCAGAAAACGAAGAAATTTCACATTATATATTCGAAATTTTATTTTATGCCATATTGTGAGTATTTTACAAGTATTGGTCTATTTACAATCCTAAGACAACACTACATTAAAAATTTGCATTTTCTTGTAGTGCGAAGGTAAAATCCAGGAACAAGTAGATTTTATAGATAGGAATCTCATAGACTGAGACCTAAAGAAAACAAAGATAATTTCTAACACGGAGAATAATTTAACAACTGAGATTGCAGGGAGTGAATTAGCAAATGCTGAGCTACAGACTCACGGGAATTAGTGGGTGTGGGTTTGTGATTTGTGTTACAGAGGAATTTAGACCCCAGATGACCAGAATGATCCTTCTTGGAGCTGCAGCTGCCCAGTGATGCATCCTGCAGTTTGTTATGGTGTGTTTTTTCCACTAGCTTGACTGCAGGTGTCTGAGGTTGTACAGCAAGGAGTATATGGCAATGGAAAGTGAAAAATATTTGGGATATGTTGCTGCAGCTGCTTGCTGGGCTGCTTGCTGGGAGTTGGCTCTACTATGGCAGGGCTCTGGCTGAAGCCGTGGGTATTTGAGGCATGGTGGTCTTGCCTTGGTCATCCTGGCACTGCTGATACTTAAACCATGCTCCATGGTTAGGATTTTCCCACATTCAAGATGTTATGATGTCTGCCAGTTTAGTTAGGATAGATGTAAGGCCAAGTCTCTAACAGGAAAACCTTTTAACCAAAATCCAATCTGTAAAATACCACGATGCAGAAAAAAATAGAGACATTTAAAAAAAATCTCCAAGTGTTTGAGGAAGAGATGTGTTTAAAAGAATACCTCCACGTAGTAACTTTTTTTCCTCTGAGATTTGCTTCTTACAGGATTTATTAGTTAAAGCAGGGATAGCCCAGTGTTACAGAGTTCACCTCGTATGAGTCAGACTGAAGTCTAGCTACTATTTCTTGGCTACCTTTATATAGCATGCCTGTGTTTGTCATCACTCCTCTCCATTTTCTAATGTCAGAATGAATCATTTTAGGAATGTTTGTATCAGTTCTGTATGAAACCAGACAAGCTGCAGCTTACTGAGCTTCCAAGGTTCATATTTTCTTGTCAGTTGTCAAAGTTGAAAACTTTTTGGTTTTTTCTCTTTTTTATTTTTTCCCTTTTACAGAAGGAAAAATACATTGGTTGTGCTTAGTTCTTCTTTTTTTTCTCCTCACTTCTGCCTCTTTTCAAAACCTGTCAAGTCTCTAATGTGAGTCTCTTGGTCTGGGTAAGGGTTCATGGAGTCTGCAGCAAGGACGGACTGATGAATCAAGGTTTGCAGTGCAGCTGGCTCACCCTGACAGGCAGGAGCATGGAAACAGGGTCTCTACACTGTTTGCAGTCCCTGCCAGGATATCTGCAAATCCATATTAGGATCATATCATGGGTTTTTACTCAAAGTGAAAGACATCTTTGAAGGAGATGTCTTATGTAAACAAATCCCACAACAAGCTTTTAAATTCCCCCAATCAGACACTTCGTTCTTCCAGCTGTAGCACAGATCTTCTTTGTAATTTGGTCACTGTTCAGGCCACCTACTGCAGTGCCAAATGCAGAGATGGTGTTTGCTGTGATGCAGTTTACTTGAGAGCAGTATCTCCACTGGAACTTGTAAGGAGCTTTATTTACAGAGCCATTGGGGTTTGTAACTTGGGTGTCCCTTTCATCTCTTTTCTTCTGATAACAGATATTCCTTGGTGTTATCCTGGTGCATGCATTAGCATTTCGGTGATAGTCAGTAATTAGAACTTAGCACCTCTCTAAAGAGACTTCACAGTTCTTATGGTAGAGGTGCACAGAAGAACTGGAAACATTCAGGAATTAACTTTCTATTTTTTTGATAGTTTGCTGTTGTCTCACCCCATTCCCTGCACTCTAACGCCTAAAAAGACTGTTTTAAAATACTGAATAGCATTTTATTAGCATTAAAATAACTTCAGTAAGATTTGTCTCATTTCTTGTTCTGGACAGTAGATAAGCAGTGGTGTTAAACATTCAGGGTATCTAAGCTAGAAGCACAGTGTGCATAGCACAGTTTTCAGTTGCTTTGTGCTGGGCTCTCATGCACAGATTTCTCCACTGCTCATCACCGTAGCAGGTTTTTGTACTGGTGTAGAATCACAGAGTCACACAGGTTGGAAAACATCCTTAACCCAGCACTGCCATGTCCACTACTAACCCACATCCCTAAGCACCACATCTGCATGTCCTTTGAGCATTTCCAGGGATGGTGACTCCACCACTTCCTCAGACAGCCTGTTCCCATGCTTGATCACTGTTTTGGGAAAGAAATTTTTCCTAATACCCCATCTAAATCTCTCCTGGGGCAACCTGGAGCTGTTATACAGTGGGTGTAAAGTAGAACTGCTATGATCTAACAGTAATTAGTTTGCTCACTTTACATTAATATAAAAGCAAGATAGAGGACAACTGAGAACTGTGATCACAATATAAAATTGTTAAATAAAATGTATTTCAAATATGTGTTAATCTAGTAGTGTATTATAAATTAGTTAAATTATTCAGTTCATCTTGGCATAGAGATTGATAGTAGAGCTTAGGTTACTGGTAAATGTAATTAATTTAGTGATTTATAAGAATAAAGTTCACTAGGGATTGTTGTACAATCCCTGTGTGATAACTTGCATTTCTATTCCAAGTTAGCTTGAAGAAAAAAAGGAAAAAAAATACGGAAATTTGTTTTTTTGATGGTTTTTTTTTAATCAGGATGTAGAACAACCTGTATTCTCTAAATTTTGTCTATATATTAAATCCTGTAATTTTGTTGAATGCGAAAATATATACAAAAATAGGCATTTAAACTGAGGAAAGTATTCCATCTTAAAATGCTAAGAACTCAGTTTGGTTTCTCTGAGGGTGTAAAATTGCACAGGTATATTAAATGTAACAGAATTTCTTTGTCTTCCAGTTGGTTTTCAAGAAGGGCCAAATGCTGGAAGATAATCTGATGAATGTAGACATTCATACCTATAAAATCTTTCACTTTTTAGAGGTGTAGATCACCTGAGGTTAGAATAAGATGAACATTACTTCATGTTGTTACAGTATCTGCAAGAGTTAATTTGGGTATCATAGCATTTTAATCAAATGAGTGCAGCAAGCAAGTTCAAAAAGTGAAAAGAATTACTGAAAAGCAATTCTGACCTTTAGTTTAATACTGTCTACTCTCCCTTCTCATTACAGGCTATTCAAGTTAGTGATTTCCCTTTTTGGAAAACAAAGTTGATTTATGGAAAGACCTAAGATAAAGTATGTTTGTTTGTTTGTTTTTTAAGATTGACTAATCTTTATAATTTTTCACTGGACAGTGTACTGGCCGATAAAGGAAGAGTAGGGAGCTTCAGCATAGTACAGTGGATTGTTTCTTAGAGTTCCTAGGTTAAAAGCAGCAGGGGGAAATCGAAATGTTATTTGCCAAAACAGTTTCAAAATAATTTTAATTGGTTTTGTTCACAGCTTCAGAGAGGGCATGATGCATTTCTGAGGCCCCTTTGCCACACCTTCATTTAGCCAAGGCAATAACCTCAGGTACTAGTACAGGATGGGAATTGTCTGGCTGGGAAGGAGCTCAGCACACAGTGGGCAAAGGGTCGTGGTGAACACCAAGTTGACCATGAGCCCACAATGTGCCCTTGCAGCAGGGAAAGCCAAGAGCTTCCCGAGCTGTATTAGGCAGGGTTGCCAGCAGATGGAGAGAGGTGACCCTTCTCCCATCAGTGATATATCTGGAGTTCTTTGCCCAGTTCTGGACTTCCCAGCACAAGAGAGACATGGATGCATTGAAGCACAAAGAGTCATGAGGATGAGTAAGGGACTTGAGGATCTCTGGGTATGAGAGGCTGAGAAAGCTGTACTGAGTGACATGAGAAAAAAATAGAATTAGTCCCCTCAGAGGCACCCAGTGACAGGACAACACAAACTGGTATACTGGAGGTTTCATCTGGACCTAAAAGAAACCCCTCTTTTTCTCTGAGGGTGGCACAGATTGCCTGGACCGTGGAGTCTCCATCCTTGGAGACCTTCAAAGCACAACAGGACGCTCTCCTGGGCCACCTGCTCTTGCAGACCCTGCTCTCAGAAGGGGATCAAAGTAGCCAATCTGCACAGGTGCATTCCAGTCTCAGCTATTGTGAGAAATTCTGTGATTTCATGAAGGGTAAATATATAAGAGCATATTTTCATTGCACTTCAGTACACATTCCCAGTGGTCTGTTAATAAATAACACGGGAAAATCTACCCACTTTCATGATTAAACTTCTGAAAAACTGTCTTTGAGTAGTTTTAAGCTGCTGGAATGTATTCTTCAACAGTCGGAAAAAAGCCACTGTTTAGAGTCTTAATTGTGTTTACAGAGATGAAAGAGGCAAAATAAGTATTCTGTGCAGTAAAAATATGTAAATACAAATTTCAGAGTTAAGATTTTAGGCACGTAGGAAAGTCTGAAAGTCAGAAGAGGCCTGTGGAGATCATGTGGTTTGACCTTCTGGTGCAAGAGCTGTGGATGAGGTTATTTAGTGTTGTGTGAAGCTGAATTAGCAGGAGAAATTGTACCATTTCCCTGGCTGCCATGATGCAAAACCCTTTTCTTATATCCAGATGAAATTTCCCCTGAAACAACTTGTACTCCTAGTCTGGTGTCTTGTTGCCATGCATGGTTCTGAAGAGAGTGAGCAATTTCATCTTCTCTTTAGCCGTTTTTTAGTTCTTGGTAGACAGACATCTCCCCAAGGCTTTTCTTGTATGCGTTACCCGGGCACATTCCCTTACTGACCCCTCTTTGAATGTCAGGTTATCCAGTCCTCTCACTGCTTTGGTGGTCCTTTGCTGGATCACCTACATTGTTTCTCTCTTTTAAACTGGAGGAAATTCACTCCATGTAGCCCAGATAGGCATGTTTCTTCTGGTAAGATTTAGCAGCACAAGGAGTTTTTTCCAGAACTCTATGAGGATGTCTCATAGCTAGTTATAAGTATCAAAATAGGTTTCCTAAAGTCTAAAGAGAAATAAATCTCACTTTTATTGGATAATTTTTCAGGGTAGTGCAGAAAAGAGTTAGTCATAAGAGTGATGTATAGTATAACAGATTTGAACCTATTCTGGCAGGAGACAAGTGGTGTTCTGCCATTAACCTTGTGGAAGCAGAGAATAACAATTTTGTAGAAGATGTGCTGAACTGGGACTGTGGCTAGTTGGACTAAGAAAATCAGTCCACCTCCTGTGAAACACAGAGAGCCCAGGGCAGCCCACAGTGCAAAACCCTACAGAAGCCTCCAGAATAGACCTTTTTGCTGCCAGTATACACCTTCCCACCTGAGACTGCTTGCTTGCTTTTATATGGAGAACTGGTCTTGATATTTTTGTTGAAAGATGGTGCAATGAGACATAGCAAACACTGGCCTCATTGTGTGTTTGTCTGCATCCCTCCCTTGATACTGTTTTTCTTTGGAGACTAAGACTTGCTAAAATAATTGGGGCTCTGGGTCTCTGTACCTCATTTTTGTAGGAAAACTTGGAATATAATAAGGAGTTAGATAAAAGTGTATCTAGTAATCAGTCGTGAAAGGAGTGCTCTTCCCCCTCAGGAAAACGGAGTGATGAGCTGGGACTTTGTATTCCCTGTTTAGTTTTTCCAAGATATGTAGATAATACTAACCTTTTGCCTGTGTCTGCTGCTAAATACAGTGCTGACAGGAACTGATTCTCAGCTTTGGGGTCAGTGGCTTCACAGTACACAGAAAATATTATCTTGGGAGCACTGACGGCAAAGGTCCAGAACAGAGTCAGGAAGTATCTTCATAAGCATGGTACATGAGTATTTGGTGCATGGATTCTCTTCCTGCCCCCTCTTATTTATAATATCGATGTGTTCTTTGCATTTAAGCCCTCCCCTCAAAACTGCTGTTTGTCCTTAGTAGTAGGAAAAAAAAAAAAGGACAGAATATCATCTGTTGGGTATTGGTTTTGTGATAGAGCTTGGATTGATCATTAACAGGTGAAAGTCATCAAAACTCAGGAATAATATCTCTTATCAAAAAGAAACCAATGGTATTGGTTTATCAAAGGAAAGTGAAGTTTTCTTGATGTTGCTTGTCCTGTTTATGTGTGCATCATTTGAATTACCTGCAAAAGCTCTCCAAACAGTGCATTTGAAATGTCGTCCCTCTAGCAAGGAATGAAAGTTGGGGGGGTGGTCCTTAGCCCTTGACTGGAGATTTTCAAATAACGTGGTGTAGATAAGATTTTAAGTGATAACATTTCTATGTTGACAGTCACAATCAATAGCCTTGAAGTGAGGGCACATGTGTGGAGTGAGAGAATGGTGGCTGCAATGTGATTTTTATGACATGCTATGGAATCTGGTGCTTTTCCTTTGCAAACTCTAAGGTCTTGTGAATTGCTTATGGTTTCCATTTAGAAGAAAGCATCAGTTGTATGAGAATGGTCAGCTTGAAAATGTGGGCCCTGACATTCAAGAATAGAAGTCTCTTAAATGCCTTAAGAATGATGGGGCAGTTCCTGATTTTGAATGATGTGTTAATAGTAGAGGAATACTTCCATTCTATTTTTGGTATCCTTGCTGAGTACTGCTTAGTGAAGTGTCTGTTTAAAATCACATCAGCAGGCAAGCATCCAGACTCCTCTGTGACCAGAAGAAAGGGTTAAGTCTGAAGGGATACTCTCTATCATTGGCTTCCCCAGCTGTGTTGATGATAGACTTGCTTCTTTAAGCGTACAGCTGCTGATGTGGCTGTTTAGGAACAACCTATTAACACTGGGTTCTGTCTTAACAACTGCACTTTGAATGCATTTTTTTTTCTGTTTCTCAGAAGTGGTGCTTAATATATTTAATATTTTTAGTGCCCTACAGATACCAAAGCAACGTTTGGGGTCCACCTAAAAGTAGTAGGAGACTGGACAGGTATGTAGAAAACCAATTCCTTTTCAGAGACAAATGCCTTTACTTGAACTGTTATCCCTTTCTGGCTTCTGCACAATTGTTCCTTAACTGTAGTGCATTCTCACTAGAGATTGTTCATACTTGTTTTCCCAAAGTTGTTTTTATTACATTCTTGATGCAATCCCTGCTTTATTCAGATGTACTATTTCTTCAAATAACATGTTTTTTCCACTACTAACTGATCTTCTGATTGCACTGTAATAATTTTCAGCATTCCTCCATTTCTGCCTCTTTTTCTTGTTTTTGGGTAGCCTGCTACCCCTGTGCAGTGCAGTGTCTCGGTACATGGTAGTGTCTGCAAAAATGCTGAAATGTGTAACTCCCAGATAAGCGGATTTTGGTTCCAGCATTTTGGATGGCAGCCAGGTTAATTAACGCCTGTGGTACACTGAGATTACAGGTTTGCTTTCATGTTCTTCCATGCTCTTCCATTGCTCTTTGAATGTCCTCCAGACCAGGGGTGTAAGCCAGGATTCCCTGCAGAGGAGTAGGGCAATTTGGTGCTCTCTGTGACAGTTGTATACTCAAGTGATAGTTGTCCTTATTCCGTAGTGTCTGACTTTGTTCTTGCTCAGCATAGCATTTCCTTGTAAGGAAGACAGACACACGGCAGGGTCTGGTTCATTTCTTATGAAGAAATGTTCTCCATGTCAATTTGCATCAGCTTGTGTGTTTGTGGAATTGAGTCAAATGAGCTTGTCGCCCTAAAAGGGATTAGACCAATGCAGAGATAATAAGTCTGTGCATATTTGTTGAACTTTCTAGTCTGGCTATGTACTTGCCTCTGCAAGACTTCAACAGGCAAAGGCTGGGAGGGCAATGCCATATGCACATGTGTTCCATAGTCCCCCTGATTTTCTCTCCTTGCTTGAAGTGTTGGCCAGACAGGGGCAGATCAGCCTCTGGTCTGCCTCAGAATGATGGCACTTGTGTTGGTAAGCATCATTCCTACATGGGAGGTGACAGTAGGCTATTTGGAAAAGTGAGATGGAGAAGTACTAGCTAAATCTACTAACTAGATTTTTCCAAAATAAGTGGCATCTTTACAGTTTTCTGATTACCTCTGTGGTGTGAATTGCTCTCTTTAAGCATTTATGTATTGTTCTCCCAAGTCAGCATCTATAGTCTCCACTGAAAGGAAGATCTTTCTAGGTTGGACTGTGTGATATTCAGGAACTGTCACATTACAGAGACCATTTCTTGTAGCAGTTTTGCTAAACGGAGATATCTCTCCCAGTGTCAGATGTGCTGTCAAGAAGCAGTTTACCCAGCCCTTGGTGCTGCATCAGTACCATGGAGCCCTGTTCTCACTCATTCCCTTAAGCCCTGTGACAATTAATAGTCTCTAATCTGCTGACTGTTTGAGAAAGGATTATTATATTTGCCACGTTCCTTATTATCTTTCTTAAGCATGCTCTAAAGGCTGCTTCTGCAGACAGGATATTAGACTGGAGGAGTTTTTATGAGACATACTGTCATTTGAGATCTTTTCATGACCTATTCTCTCAGACTTTATCCTATTTATTAAAATTCTCTTTTGTATCACCGTCTCCTATCCTTGACAGTTTATACCTGACACCAAAGAGACTTGACAATTTATTTCAGAGAACTCAATTACAAGCCTAAATTAAAAGAATGCAAGAGAGGTGCAGATATGCCATGAAATGCAGAGAAGAACTGATTAGTTGAGGTATTTCTCCTCTGAATAACTTTAGCTTCTTTAGCTGCCTGCACCTGGGAGATGTGGTGAAGGAACATTTCCTGCCACTAGCTGTAAGGACAGGAGAAGGGAGTACAGAATGCTGGCAAACCAATTCTGCAAGTTGTTTTGGGTCAAGTCTCTTAGCATTGTCTCTGACTGATACTTTGAAAATGTAATGGAATCCTTTGTTCTGTAGGTTGGGAAAGCAACTCTATGTCAAGAGAAAAGGGGCAATAGTATTTTCAACTCCTGATGAGAAGTTGCTGTTGATGGGAAGTCATTTATTGCCCATATCCCTGTGTGTATCATTTTAGATTTCAAATAAAATAAGCTGAAAGAAGCAGCTTTAGGAAAAGCCAGTCATTCTAGAAACAATGCTTTGCATAAGAGCCAATAGTTAGTATATTTTCAGACAGTACTGTTATTTGCTTTTTAAAATAAATTATTTAAATAATGGAAAGTATGGGACAAAAAAGTAGGTAAGAGAGGAAGAAGCTACAAAACCAGTAGCTCTGAGACCTTTGCAAACCAATCTAGACCCCCTGTTTCATGCTCCATTTAAACAAAGTGGTGCTGTCTGAGCTTAGAACAGCTGAGAATCTGCCCCCCTCAGAAGCAGATTTGGATAAAACTATAAATTTCCTTTCCATTATATAAACACTTATATCCTTTTCCAGTACAAATCTGAGATGTCCCATTTCTCACCCATGTTGTGGTAGTATTAATAACTGAATAATGCTTAACTTTCATGTTCATCACAGAAAACAGACGCACAATCCCTGGTATTGCTGTAATGTGCCCTCAGATGCCTTTGGAGCACATATTTTCACCTGAAATGATTCCCCTAGCTCCCTTTGTAGACCTCTGACCTGTTTATATGTCTAGTTTAGGATAAGACAAGCCAGGCTCCAAGCATACCTTTTTCTCTTCCTTCATTGTAAAGAGTATGTCTATATATCTATGTATCTACATCTATCTCACTGCCTTAGGGGTAGGTAGTTTAGTTCATTGGCATTTAGTTTAATGGTTGTGATTTTTCCCATGTAAACATTTATAATATGATTTATCATTCCATATTTTGCCATGGGTATTGTGAACAGGGGAACAGCTATCATAGACCTTCCTAAAAATGGGTTTGTGATTATGCAATTGCTGTCCTTGTGCTGACTTGTGAGCTGCTTAAGTCACCACCTGATGTATTAACAGAACATTCTGTGGCACTCTGAAACCTGTGGCTGTGGAGCAAGGCTTAGTTGGACAGTCAGGACCTGGGTGCCCAAGTTAGGATGTGTTTACAGTGGCCGATCTGTGGTGATTGCACACACGCAGGTTGGTTTAACCTGTCTTCCTCTGTGGCTTCCTCAAGCTGGTTGGGTGTTTATACCCTGCAGTAATGTTGAGGGTCCTGCAGTGTGTCATTCATGGGTCAGAGCTGTGAGATGCATGGATGAGCTAAAAACCTGATCTTGTTACTGGCTATCCCCTCTAAATACCTATTTTGTTCTACTTCTCTTGGTACCTGTGGCCACCTATTTTTCCTTTAGCTTTGAAGTAATTGTTGGCTTAGTATTTAAAACACAATTTTTTTCAAGGTTTTTCTTGTCCCACTTATTGTCTAGTTTGTCCTCAGCATTGTCATCTATCAGCCTTATGTCTCTTCTGTCCTTGCTGCTGCCTCAAGTACTACTGCTTGTTTAGTTTTAAAGTTGACATTTCATCTGGCACCTCTGGAGGGAAAAAGAGAGGCCATGGGCCATGCCTCACATCCAACAACTTGACAGCAGTGAAAAAAGACATGGCAGTGTATCAAGACAATGTGTCTCATTCACTAGACAAACTTGAGGGTGTGAGACAGAAAGTGATATTGATGATGCAGGAATAACAGGCTTCAGAAGCTGTGCAGCATGTTTTTGTGGAAAACAAATACACAGCACTCAGAGGTGTTGAGGTGAGCTGCATGCCTTAAGGCAGTGAAATATTGCTGTTATGTTGCAGTGTGTTGCTGGCACAAATTGATGTGGCACCATGTTTAGAGCACTGATGGTGTTCTGTGCTCCACAGTAATTTGTATAATTTTTACCTAATAGTGACACCATCCTGCTGTGCAGTTGTGTATATTCCTGGAGACATTTTCAAGGCTTGTTCTGGGCACTGTGATATTTATTGTGGGTATGCCATAAGAGCTCTTGAGTACCACCCGTTAAATCTGAGAGTTCTGTCCCATAGGTTACTACATGTTGTGGCAGCAGGAGGTGGTGATGTGTACAGGAACTGTCCAGATAGAGCCAGGACAGACAGATTATGGAGTACTGATGTGCTTCACCCTAATAAACTCCAGATCTCGTCTGAAAATATTTATCTTTGCCTCATTTTTTTTTGTTACAGATGAGGTTATGCCTAGTAACTGGCTCATTCAGGTACAGGCGACCTTATTTTACAGAGGACATGGCATAAGTGGGAATTTTGGTCACATATTGTCACAGTCCTTTTTCTGGAAGGTCCAGCTTTGGAGCAGGCAGTTTCATGAGGGAAGAACAAGCAAACCATTTTTCAGTTAAAAACAACAAATTTTCAGAGCATGGCAAATGTATGAAAGCATCTTGTTTAATTCCCTGTGAATTAAAAAAAGAATCTTGTTTAATTCCCTATGGAGTAAGACCTGAGACAGCAAACAGTACACACCCCTAATTACTTGTTTTTAAGCAGAAAAACAAACAAAAAAGTAGGGCAGTTCTTTGGGATTTTGGTGCCTGGTTAAGGATTTTTCTCACATGGACCAGAAGAAGAAAATGACATACCTTTTAAGTACCTCTGAAGGAAGAATGATCTGAACATTCTGGTCTGGGAGAGTTTGTCAGGAGTATCTGCATGACCATGTTAGGCTCTTGCAGCTCCTGATTTATGGGATGTCTGAAGCATCCCAAGGCTATGCATTCCTGTGCTTACCTGGAACTTCTCATCAAGTGTAGGATCTAGCAAAGAGGCAGTATTTTAGGTTCAGTAACCCTGAGAACAGTTTGAGATGTATTGAAGCAGTGGCTCATTCAGTCAGCATCTCCTGTAATGTTTGTGGATCTTGATTCTGACTGAAGTCATGTGTGGAACAGAAGATGACAAGAAGGAATAATCAGACTATAAAGTCTGTCCACAGGAAATGACAAGGTTTTCCCAGGTTCACTGTAACTGCTACTGAGTTTTCTTTAAAAATATCTACTCACTGGTGATGAACATTTGGTCAACTCTTTTGCTATTACCTCAAGCTCTGTTTGATTTGGGCCTTTTCCACTCCATAGTAACATTTTTTGTGTTTAGTTATTCCATCAGATTCCTGGCAGGGTGTAAAGGTGTTAATGACGTGGTGCTGTCAGCTGTTCCAGCAAAATCTGTGTGTGGTTTTGGAAGAACAGGACAGAGATGAGATAGGTGTTATTTTCCACTGATAGATTTTTATGACTAACAATTTTTGTATTGTCAGGGAATCTTACACTTCTGAGGAGGATAGCAGAATTGAGTGATAAAAAGGTTTAATTGTGGTTCCTTTTAATATAATTTGACATTAGTAATAAAATAATACAGCTACATTTTTGGGAAGTTAATATGCCTTAACAATATGATTAACCATAGCGTACTGTAAGGAATACTAATTTTATTGTTCATTGCCAATAATGTTCATTATTTATTTTTATTATTCCTTTAAAAAGCTCAATAAAAGGCAGAATTAAGAGACTGAAGAAAAAGGAGAGCAGATTTAGTTTACTGACTAAAAGGGGTTGAAAGCCCTTTTCCTCTGATTAAACAACTAATGCTGAAGGTGAACATATCTGAATTTTTGGCTCCAGACCTGGATTGTTTTACATTAGTTGAACTCCGACTGACTTAGTACCAAAAACAGTGTAACTTTTGTCAAATCCAATTTGAACAGTTAATGAGTTTTTTGTCTAGAGGGGGAAAAAGATACTTGGGTGAGAAAGTTAACATTGAAGGAAATTTTCTCCAACACAGAAGTCCTTTCTTGGTGCATCCTGTTATTTGTAAACTTCCACCTTTTTGCATATCCCAGGCACTTTTTAATCATGTAATAATTATAGAAAATGACATGACTCAATGATGTAAATTTCTTTTTATCCTTGGATACATTATACACTGGATGTGTGGATGCTGCTGTAGTTTGGAACTGATTAAAGAACACAATGTTGCAGGATTTCTTGTCATGCCTCAGACATTTTCAGCACTGTTAGGAGCTACAGGAGTGAAGCCTGTGGAGTACATTTGCATGTACCAGCTGATAGAATCAGAATGAATGTAGGGGGAAAAAAGCAAAAACTCTCTACTTTGAAAATAGAATTATTAGAGTGAAAAGCTCTAGGACATGTACTTGAGTGGACTGCCAGGCATATTTCTGGTTTTGTAATCACTGTGTGCTGTGTTTGCCTACTTAAGGGGGCAAAGTTGCTGTCCTGGAGTTGCCTTTGTTTCACATCTTTTTGTTAATGTCTGCTTAGGGAAGACTCATTCTTACATAGTTTCTGTGCAGAGGTACACAGCTGCTTCAAGCACTGAATGTACAAAGTTTGGCTGGATTTTCAGGGTCCTTTGTGTGAGCATGGTTTCTAGAGAAATACAAGAGTTCACATCAAAATACCAGCTCTTCATGCATATCTGCACTTCCCTGGGGCAATAGATTCTCTTAGATGCCATCCAGATTCTGCTGAAGAACCCCTGCCAAATGTCTAGCTTTGTTCACAGTTTATTGTTACTTCTCCCTTTGGGACAGAAAAAAAAATAGACACATTTCAGATTTGGAATTTTGAGTTACTACATTTTAACTAAAAATTGTTGGTTAAAATATCTTAAAAGTAGATTTGAAATGGTTCGTTTTGGGATCCTTTTCTAACAGATTGTAAAAATTGCCATAGTTAATGAGGAAAAATCTATTTCAGCTTTAGAACATTAAAAAATGTAAAAACTTGTGTAGGAACTGTAGATATTTATAAATTTTATGATCAGAAGGAACATTTGTCTTTACACGCTCCCAACTCTTGCATGATGCTTGATAGTTTCTCTGAATAATTTCTATACAGAAGTTATATTACAACCTTGGGGTTGTAATATTCCGTAGAGTTTTCAGCTTCAACCTTTCATGGGCTCTTTTTGGACTCTTAGTGAAAATGAAACTCAACTTTATGATGATTACATAAGTTAGTAGGTTTTGTCCCATATTTTTCATTTTTTCCTTTTCTCTTTTTTGCTTTTCTCCTCATTTCAGCACAAGAACCACTACTAGGAAATGTGTGTTCATTTTACTTATTGCCCGTTTGTGTGCAAATATGTACAGAAAATGAACATGGCACCTTTGAACTTTCAATTTGGCTTCCTGTTGTATTAAATCTGAGTTTTGAGACTTTGTATTTGTCTGGTTCTTTGCTTCCTGCACCCTCTCCACTTCTGGCATTCCCTTGAGATACAGAAGCGGGGTTGCTTTTCAATGGCAGTCTTGTTGGTTTGGGCTCTGGTGTGATTTAAAGTGTAGCTCTCTTTTGCATGAAGACCACCAGTAGTAGTGGTGATTAAGCTGTCTCTGTATTGCACTTAATTCCTTGGTCTCTTCTACCTGTCTTCTTATTTCTACTGGTGCTTGGATTGGAGGGGAGAGAGGGACCATCGCTTACTCAGAATTTGTGCTGTGGTCAGCACCTACTTCTGTGGGAGTTGATTAAAACTCCCACAACCTTGCAAATGTCATTGTGATCAAATAACATGTCAAATGAGGTTTCCTATTTTCACAACAAACATTATATAACTGCTTGTAGGCATAATATTAGCTTTGAAGTTCTAGTTAGGATATCCCATCTCCTTTATTGCATTATTTTTTCTTTAAGTATATTTACTCCACTTTTTGCCAGCTGCATGTCCTTACCCTGAATTTCAGTCATCCTTGAAACAGCAGTTAGCTGTTCCAAAATTTCTTTCCATTCCAAAATGCATTAAAATCAGTGTTGCTCTTGTATGTGGGAAGCAAATCCTACACCCCAAATTTTATCATCGGTTCCCTACAGTCCCTTGCAACTCAGCTTTTCATGTGCCATCCCATCTTGTTGCTCAATCCTGTCCTTTTGTATATACATAATTTCTCAGATGCATCAAATACAAACTTAAAAATTTGTGTTTCACCATAAGGAAATAGTTTGTGATTCAAGAATTTTTAAGGGCATCTTGAAACCACAGCTCTCTTTTGTCCCAGTCCTCCCCTAGAGAAGGATCCCTTTAGATCATAAATATTAGTAATAAAAATCTGCCACCAACCACTTGTATCAAGTGCAAAAAAAGGATTCAACTGTATGTGGTAGCCTCAAAAAATGTTGACTTCCTTTAAAGAAAGAAGTCAACCCAAACCTGAGAACTTGCACTGAAAGCATCATGTCATGAGAACTGGCAAGCAGCAAGTTTCCACAGCTTCTCCAAACAGGTGTTTTGGTATGTGCTGTAAACAGAAGAGCTTGGTTTAAAATATTTATGACTACTCATTTTATATAAACAACACACAAAAATACATGCTAATTCGAGCTCTAAACTCAACTTTGAACCTCGTGGTCTTATGCCTCAAAGTTTGGATACTCCAGTGCAGAACACAGAGGTGGAGGCAAGTTCCTAGTGGGAATGGAGTCAGACTGCCAGTGCAATCCATGTTTTAATATAAAGGCATCCTTTTATGAGTGTCAGTCCACTAAATTAATTTGTAATTAAAACCCATTTTTTTTCCTTTCATCAGGTCCTTAAATTGCAAAAGGCAGTGAGGCCAAAATGCTTTAAATATAATATAGTATACAGTTTAAGATACAGCAAAGTAAATTAATTATTAGTGCATCCCAATTTTAAGGGAGACTTGAAATGGTGGCTGCTACATGCTGAATGTGGCATTTCTTTGGACAAAGGACTCAGTTATCTCAGTATTAACTAAAGTGCTGTGAGGAGAAACTGTGGGAGGAGTTTATAGCCTGGAAATCACTTTCCAAAATGCAAAGGAGATTGCATAGTGGTACAGGGAGTAGACTGTGCTGTGACAGCAATAAATAGCCCTTTGGCATGTAGTGCAGCAGCTGATGGGCAGGGTGCACTGTGTATTTTGTTTCACTAATATTATAACCCACATTTCTGCACCTCCGGCATGTTCCGGTTCTTCCTCTTTTTCTTTAAAGCTTTTTTTCCTCAAAGTGGGGACACAGTATCAGAGCTTGTTTCAAAAAGGATACCGTGACTCCGGTTAATAGAGTTTGTAACATTTGTAGCAGATAAAACCAAAGCACATTACAATGACATAATCTTTCATGAGAGGGAGGTATTCTAGGAAGGAGTAATATCTTTCATTAGATCAGCTGAAGCAGCTGGAAAAAAAAGCAGGGTGTCTTCCAGGCATGCAGTGCCTTCAGCAGGTTTGACAAAGAAGCAAGGAAGTCAAAGCAAAGAGAAGAAATAACATTCCTGCCTACTTTTTAAGTCAAGCTTTCCCTTTAGAAATGTGAACAATAAAATTGCTTAGTAAATGAATAAAATATAAAATGTAACACCTATTTTTTTACATAAAAATAACTTTTTAATAGAAAAATACTGATTTTCAACGAATTCATATGGTCAAGAATACTGTCCAAAAGCCAAAAATTTCACTTGTAGATGCTCTCCCAACCTCTTAGGATTTGTATGTCTCCAGCTTTCTTTATCTACTCTTGGCTGTGTTCCCAGCTTAGGGTATATTTGCTGTAACATGCCATGGTCTCACTCTGTCCTGTGGAGACACACATCTTGGCAGAGTGCAGTTTCTGGCAGGGAAACTGGGAAAAGAGATGGGCACGTGAGAAAATTTAACTATGACTTGCCTGAAGTACTGCATTAGATTTATATATACATGCCCACACATATCCCTTAACTTTTAGCATTTGGGTGTAGTTTTTAAATGTTGCATTTTAATTTTTTTTCTCTTATAATCTCAATATCTTTGATAAAAACAGTTTGATTGGAAATGTTTAACCATCTACAGAGAGAGTAAAATTTAGACAATGGTTTGCATCACTGTGTTCTTAGTAATTTGAAGGTAAATTCTTCTATTCTGTATATAGAAATTGATAATGAGTGAATGACTGCTTAGCATTGTGACTTACCTGGAATCAGAAAATATTTAAGAAAAAGTATTATTAAAACCTAAAATTCTGTAGTGAGCACCACGATCATGAATAAGAGAGAATGCTTCTCTGCTGGGAAGAACGCCTGGAAAGTCTGTGAATCCAAATAAAAATATTAGTGTTTTTATATGTGTTGGAGAAATAGGCACTCAGTGGAGGTGACAACAACTTCTTTCAGTGTTGAAGGGGGGTTTGGGCGAGAGGAGGAGTTTCAGAGCTTATTGGATATTTTGGGTATTTTGCTCAAGTGTCTGCTGTGAGGATTTTACTGTACTGTCAGTGATAACAAGTACACCTACAGCCTCCAAAAAGCCTCCTCATGTTATATGAAATTAAAATAAATCAGTGGGCAGTTTGAGCTCTTCACTGCAACAAGCAGCTTTAAGGACTATCTCCTGTCATAAATTTAACATATTCCCTTATTCATTAAACACACTGTAAGTGCCATTTCCTCAAGGAAAATGCCACAGACACCCACGCACATTTCAGAGTCAAAGCTGTGGTGCTTTGCTGTGCTTTGCCAAGTGACTGGTGCCAGCCTGACAGCACAGGGCTTTCCCTCAAGGATTTCACTTGCACTGTGTCAGCTGAGTGTCTCCTCAGCTTAGCTGTGACTGGTTTGAAAAAAGCAAAATATTTAATTAAAGACATTTTTATAATTTCTGTTATTTGATGTTTTCCCTTTTTAATGGATTGAGGGGATTATGTTAATTGTGCCCTGTTATTAGCAAGCTTTGCAAATTAAACTTTCTCAGTGCAATTTCCAAAAAAAGCAGCAATTCCTTAATCCAAAACTTTGTTAAGAAAGTGTGTTGCTTTAAAAGTGCCCCATACTTCCCAGCACATATGCACCAGCATGTGCCAGATCTGCTTGAAGAGGATTTTATAATTTCTGTGCTGTTATGTATTGCTGAGTTTGTGATGGTGCATTGATGTGCTGTTATATGCCAGGTTGTGACTGGTAACTGATATCTAGTGACAGTTTATACTTACAGGAATTGGCAAAATCACTTTTTCAAGTAAAGATGTGCCTAGTAATTTCCTTACAGTGATGTGATGAACTGTTTTATCCAAGTAATGTTAAACCACTTGTTCTCTGTTCTAGGGAATAGTTATCAGTTTCAGTATTGCATAGTAAAATTTTTCAGCTTTACTCTCCTGTTCAAGGCTGGGAATACTTTTTCTGTTGACTTGAGTAAGAACAGACTTTCTGTCATGTAAAAACATTTCTATTTAGTATTTCATTATGTTCATAACATTATTACTTGAAAGATGAAGATTACAACCTTGTAGAAAATCCCACAGCATATTTTAACAAAAGTCAACACAAGAGCTAGTGCTAAGTCAATAAATATAGGTATTTGTAAGAAATTATGAATTAAGAATAAATGAAAACTACCCAGACTAGGTTGTATGTAATAATTTATATTCAGGCAGCTGTCTGGTTTAAGTTCTCAACAATGACTTGTCTAATTTAAATGTAAGAAGAAATAACAGAATTGCTCACATCAGGGTGAAATGAAGCCATGCTTTGGATACATTTTCTGATACACTTGTGTGGATTACATTTTATCACCTATCAAAAAAAAAAAAAAGAGATAAACAGTATCTAATGGGTCATTTAATTTGTCAGTCATTCAAATGATTTCCTGCTAAGGTTTTGATATTGCCCTTTGAGAGATGTTATAAGAAATGGAGCCTCAGATGTGATTAGATCTTCGGAAAACATGTACATTTTTTCCCAGTGGATCATCCCTAGCTGACTAGCAAAATTTATATAGAAAACAGGATCCAGCTGAGCTCTGCTCACTTATCCTATGTAGTGCTTTAGTGTAACTGGTGCTTTCAGAGAAGAATTGGTGTATGTTCTCTGAAAGAGACAGGGAGCTGAAAACACAGGGGAAATGATTTTTAGATATCAATGGAGTCCCTTAGCACCCTCTTTCTGCTTTTGTTTTTTACTTGCAGCCCCACTGTTATTTGTAGCTGTTCAGTTCAGCTAAATGTTTGGCTGGAGAGGCATTTCCCACCCGGGGTGCCTGTCAGCATCGCTCACTCCCAGTGCTGTATCCAGCACAGTGCAGCTTCCCCTCTGGGAGCAACTTAGCACCTTCCATGCAGCTATTCACACAGCCTGGCTGTGAGCAAGGCCAAGTTAGGCCTGATGATCCCTCTAAGGTCAGCTAAGCCTTGGTGATTAGCAGCACTGGTGATCAGCAGCAGGGCTCAAGGCTGCTCTTGGAGGGATGAGGGTTGGACCATCTCTACTTCATGTTCCAAGGCTGTGAATGAGGGTGAATTAGCAAGGAAACTCCCATTCTCTTTCACAAACTCCTTTTTTCTTTGGAATTCTCATTCTCCTCCCATCCCTGCCCCAGGTAAGAGAAGGCAGTATTTAACCTGCCCAGCCTGTCTGAAGCTTATTGCAGGGCAGTGTCTTGCCCCTCATGTCTATCAGCTGTGCAGGCAGTTGGCTCCTAACCAGCTGCGTCCCTCTTGTCAAACTGACATGGGTTTGCAGTTTTGTCCAAAGGTGGCAATGAATGGGAACAGCACAAAATATTGCTATTTATATTTTTTTCACCAGCAGACGTCCTGATTATATCCTTGAGTCATGGAATGTTTTGGGCTGGAAGGAACCTTAAGGATCATCCAGTTCCAGTCTTGGAGACATGTAAAACCCAACTGAACATGGCTATGAGCAGCCTGCTCTTTCTAACCATGCTTAGAGCAGGATTAGATTATCTCCTGAGATTTCTTCTGCCCTCAACAATTCTGTGATCCTCTACAGTTATTAAACAGTAATTTATTTGCATATTTGAGAGTAATGATGAAGTTGTGTCTGTATTAGTCAGAGGGTTAAATGATCCCATGCTTAAGTTTAAATTGTCACCAAATAGGAACAGGCAAAAGCCCAAGAATGTGTTCACACTGACCGGTAGTTTTGTTATGGTTCAAAATTTCAGTCTTGGATAGAAATGAATTCCATTATTTTTTGACTGCCATATTAATCTGTCTATTGAAAAGTTCTTGTCACTGGTTCAAATGTGTAAAATATACGACACTTGCAAACGTATTTTTAGACCTGGCTAAAAATACCGGTGCATGTATGCATGTGGGTGTGTGCTGGTGTTTAATATATTTGGTGCAAGCTAATACACATGGTTGGCAATGATGAGACCATGGCAGCCCAAAAATAACACTTTGGAGTCGCAATAACTATTTCCATGAAGACATCAGCTTAGTGCTCAGCAGCAATAACGAGAAAAATGAGGAGCTGAGTAGAGAAAAAAGCCAAGGAGATGACTGTGCAGCTGGTGGGTGTTTCTGTGGTGCTACCAGGACTTCAATCCTGTGTGCAGGTCTGGTCGTCATCACTCAGACATGACACTGGCCAGGGCTCAGGAAGGAATGGCAAAGATGATCAAAAGTGTGGACAGGCTTCCAAACCTGGGATAACTGGCTATGCAGGGACTCTTTAGTCTGAAAAAAATCTAATTCAGGGGAATACAGCCATCGTCTGCAAAATCATGCATAATGGTGAAAGAGTGGGTGAGTGGAGCCTGACTGTTCACAGTTTCTGCCAGTATCAGAATTTTTGGCTTTCATATACAGTCAGTAAGATTTCAGAGCAAACATAAGGTGATGAATCTTCGTGTAATAGGTGAGAAACACATGGAACTCCTTGCCAAAGGGTGTGGAATGGGTTAGGTTTACATGGGGACTGGGCAAGTACATTAAAAAGGAATCTAAGAATTTCTTATTAGACAAACCACGTTAGACTCAGGAGATGCACTGTCATAGAAAAGCTCGAAAGCAGAGGGGTCTTACCCTGTGATCATTCTTCCACAGATGAATCCAGATATTACAGTAGGGGGGCCTTGGTGTGAATCAGTACAGCCTGATTAATTGTGCCTTTGCTCAGTCTTTTAGAGGCAAACCCTCTGGAGGTGTGCAGAGCTGGATAGCATTGCAATAATTGCACATCTGGATAGTAGCTCCATTTCAGTGTTAAAGTTCCATGTAGCTTTTGGAAGGTTTGGCTTTCTCCTCTTTCTGTATCAGATTACAAGTTACAAAGGGAGAAGCAGTTAAATCCTCCTGCTTTGCATAGTTTGATTGTATTTTTTTCCTTTTTCTATGAAATAAGGACTTTTTAGAACAAGTGTCACTACATTATCTTAAAGCCCAAAAGGCTATACTGGTGCCTAATAATTTCTTCTGGCTTGTTGTGAAAGAGGAAACTACAGCACTAGTGAAGGAAATAGTAGTTGATCCTCCCTGCATTTGCTTATTGGGAATTCAAAAATCAAAGTATAGCCCTTCATGGCTACAGGCAGCAACTGTAGAATGCAGTGCTATAAAAAATCTGCATAAATAAGTTTTCCTTCAGAGCATGTATTTATAAAGTATTTTTTAAAGTAGAGGTTCTGTGTTGTTTAGAAACTGTGTTTTACTGTGGTACTTTGTAAGAGCTGAGCTGTGGAATGAGCTTTACTGTCATGACAGAAATAGTCTTCAAATACAGTAAGTATCTATCTATAAGGCAAAAAGTGTTCCTTGACTAAAGTTCCTTGATTATTTTGAACTCCAGCAGTCAGCTAATTACCAGCTCCACTACGGAATTGCTGTGTAACCTTTAGAAGGATTTCTAACTCAGAAGGATTTTCTAACTCAGTAGTGAGCATCAAGACTGCTTGACTTTGGTGTTGTGTTCTCTTTTCTTCCCTGGCTGTCTGGGAAACCCAGGTCTGGCAGTGTAGCTAACAGGCAGTCTGGGTCATTCAGTGGTGTCTTGTCACATCAGTTTGTATAAAATGCAGTCTAAATATGGTCCTCCACATCTTTCCTCCCTTTTTTGAAACAAAACAAGTGATGCTTTTTCCTTCCCATCATTCATCTTCTAACCTTTTAAGGTTCCTGGGACAAAAACTGCCTTTTGCTCTTTTTCTTTTTCTTCATTGGCTGATACATGGCCGTATATACTGAAACTATGCAAGATGTGTGATTATAGTGTAAATGAGGGAGATCTAGTTAGAAATAAATCCGTCCCAGCCAATTTTGATGTAGCAGTTGTGACAAATTTAAGAACACAAGAAAGCACCTAGAATTCCATCAGGGAAAGGATTTGCCAATTCTGGAATCAGGGAAGGAGAATGATTTTGAACTGGTAGGCGCCCAGCTAGAGAAAAGAGAAGGAGCTTTTTAGGTTACAAAGGCAGGTTTGGAGGGAAAGCAGGGCATATAGAGACTTTCTGTAGAGAAAGGAGAACTATTCCACAGATCCAGATAGACTGGGAGTTCACTGCAGATCTATGTAATGATTATTTCCCCCTCCCACTCTGCTGATAAACTAAAGTCCTGTACAAGAAAATGTTGAAAGGAAGGACGATCACTTTATTCATCTACCTTAGGAAATGAAGAGTCCACTTGCCTTTCTGTAAAGGCTTCTCTATTTCCCTTAAATAAATATAAAGAGCAAAGTGTTTAAATATAGTTTTCAACTTCTTGAGTTTTCACTAGTTTTCAGGGTTTTTCAGTAACTCTGTAAATAATGACACTAATTAGTCTTTCAGACAACTGATCAGGAGGGAAGGAAATGGTGATGAAAAATAGGAGAATTAAACTCTGTGAGGCTTAATGGACTGAGAATCATGGAAGTTCAATCTGGTCAAAAAGCCTGTCTCTATCAGCAAAATATGTATGTTTCAGGGAAATTCCAAGGCTGATGATGTAATCATTTTAGAACATTTTGATCATCAGCATTAACTCATCATCTTTTTTTTCTTCCCCTTTTAATCTGATGGAAGATATTTGTAGCACTGACTCTTCAAGAGGAGAGAAGTGATAACTCCTAAATTTCAGGAACTTTGGCCATTAATAAGCCACAGGTCAAACTAAAATATCAGACATTTCGTTTTTATGCCATCTTGTAGCTCATCATTGTTTTATAGCCCTTAACTGGCAAAGACTTCTTCCTAATTGCCTTTTATTTTTACAAGGCACTGCAGAACTACTTATGACAGCTTTTCCAAATTTATGGAGCTTGAAGACAAGTCATATTAGTGGATTTCAAATCCTATTAGTTATCATCAGCAGTTTTAAGAAAGCTGACTTCTTTTTAAATTTATTTTGTTTTAATTACTACAAGTTGGTATTTGTGACAAGGAAGGTGTTCAAGCCACTGTAAATTTTGCATAAAACTAGGCAGTTTTATTAGTTTGAAATGGCAGGACTTACAGGTGTCCTTGTGGTGAAAGGTGGAACTGATATTTGTTTCTCAGAATGCAGAAGAGGTAATTACAGAAACATGACTACAAAATATCCAAATGTAGAAGAGTGTCACTATAGATAGACCATTTGGTGGTCTGATGAAGCTGTTCTGTTCTCCCACTCTCTGGTTACTTTCTCATCACATTTCTTTTATCATTATCAACTCCATTTAAAAAAAATCCATAAAACTGGCATTAATGAAATCTTTATCCTGTTAACCCAATTGCCATTGGTCTTACAGTGTTCTTAACTGAGTTGGTTGTATGCAATTTGTCCTTTTTTTATTAGTGGTTCAGAAAATGGTCCAACAGTGTTGGGTAAAGGTAGTTGGGATAAACAAACCAGTAAGGTCTCAGACTTCAGGTGTATAGTGCAGTGACCTCATAGCTTCATACCCATCAAACTCTGATGGAGCAGGGATTTGATTTTTCAAGACCCTTGGAATTCAGCAGAGTGAAATTACAGTGAAAGCGATTGTGCTGTTATTTTCTGTAAGATATTTTGTAACAAGAAGGAGTGAGAAAAGACAACCACAAGACCTGACTTTTAAAGTCAAAACTTACACAACTGCAGTGTGTGACTTTTGGCATAATTTTTGAAGTGCTAAAACAATAAGACCTTCAGGGACGTGACAGCTTTGAAAAACAAGGCCAGTGCTCATTGTGCCACAGTGTGTTTCTGTCTACAGAATGTGAATAATAATGTGTTTTAACTCACAGGGACCTTCTATAGAAATTATTTTTGTCCACTGTGAGAAGCCCCAGATATTAAAATACTGCAGAAATTTCCTTTATTTCTCTTTCCACTTCTGTAATAGTGTATCCTGGAAGAAGGAAACTTGACTGTGTAACCAGTTTGAGTGACCTTCAGACCATATGCCCATTCTTCTCTCATTTTTCTGACATTACTGTCAACTCACCATACTGAGCACAACCCCATTCTGCTTGAGAACAAATATGGCATTAATCTAAATATTTTAAAGGGAAAATTTCTCTTGAAATGCATCCTTCTGTCCTTGTAGATTAACTGGCTTGGCGTTAACATATATTACCATAAAGATGGTAAGTGTATTTATAACTGAGGTTCCAGTAGCTGACTTGTGAATATGTTATGCTGGGAGGGAGAGGAGGAGCAAAAGGTAGAACAGAGAGAAGAAAACTTAGAGAAAAGACTCTAGGGGATGAAATAAATATATAGGATAGGTTGAATCCATAAAGATTTCAATGGCAAACTTTCTTTTCTTTATAGTTTGTAGTCTTCCTGATTTAGGAGGACAGGGCATCAGACTGTGTTATTGCAACCAGTCTGCAGTTGTCACAGGTGACTAATTATACTAAATGTTTAGCTAAACATATATAGTCTCAATGAGATTGCCTAAATTTAACTGAGGACTTCTCACTGATGAAGAATTTGGAAAGACCTGTATGCTCAAAATGAAAGCCAGGAGGAAGTTGAGGCACTCATCATATTGAAAACATAACATAAATCTGAGCATAAGATGTGACTGTGCAACCCTTCTTGATGTCTCTGAGAACTTTGTCCTGTAGGCAGACTTATGGGAGCATCAGTGAGACAGGCTGCAGTGTCACACACAGCAGAGCAACAAAACAGTCGGTGGTATAGCTGATCTCAGAACAATGTGAACAATCCTGTCGCTAGTACAGACTTTAACTCATGCAAATTCTATGAATAGAATGAGGAATGGAAAAGGCAATTGCCAGTTTTCAGAAGTAAGCAACCTTGGCTAAGTAAATGTTATTCTTTTTTATTTTAATGAATCAGACCAACACCTAGACAAAAGCATCACAGGAAAAAGGACTCAATTTTGGAAGATACCTCTCTAAATTTATCCAAGTAATGAAAAGACTGTGACTTGTTTTAGTTCTATCGATTAGCTACTGATTGCAAATCAAAATAATGTAAAGATGTTCTAATTATTGGTTTCATTAGTTCTCAAGTCTTTCATTTGTTATTGTAGCATGAATTAGAACAATGTCTTAGGTTTCTTAAAAAATTGTTTCCCCTTTGGGAAGCTATTGTTGTGACTTTTTTTCTCATGAATTGAAAAACCTTCTCTTGTAAAGCATCAGTCTTCTGATATTTCCTTTTGTAAGAGCACCAAAAGTACCTGTGCTGTAAGTGGCAACCCCAGCTCTTGTTACCTCCCTCATCACCTTGTTGGATGGTCTTAAAGGCAATAGTATCATTTGTCTAGAGTGACTTTGGTACTAGGTGCATATTAGTGTAATAGGAGCATGTCATGGAGCTGAAAAGTGACATGTGTACACAATGGTCCCATGGGACAATTCAGTCCTAAAGGCTCCTGCATGCACAGGACAGGGAGGTTAATGTGCTGGGAGAAGCTGTAGAATAGATTTGAGATGAGGTGCAACACTACCGTGTAGTGTAAGTGTTTCTGTGGTGTTCTGGTTTCAGCTTGAACAGAGTAAATTTTTATACTTATAGTTGGTACAGTGCTGTGTTTTGGATTTAGGATGAGAATAATGTTGGTCACACATTGGTGTTTTAGTTGTTGCCAAGTAGTCTTTATGCTAAGACAGACTTTTCACCTTTAAATGCCCTGCCAGTGAGAAGGTTGGAAGGCATAAGGAGTTGGGAGGGACACAGCCAGATCAGATGACCCCAGCTGATCATAGGGAAATTCTGTAAAATATGGCATCGTGTTCAGTGCATAAACTGTGAGGAAAGCTGGCAAGGAGCCACTGCTCAGGAACTGGCTGGGCATTGGTTGGCAAGTGTGAGCCAATTGCATTGTACATCACTTGTTTTGTATATTCTAATTATTTTTATTATTATCGCCATGATTATAATTTCTTCCCTTGTCTGTCCTAATAAACTGTCTTTGTCTCAACCTATGAGTTTTCTTCCTGTTACTCCTCTATTTCTCTCCCCCATCCCACCATGGCAGGAGTGAGCAAGCAGCTGTGTGGGGGCTTGGTTGCTGTCTGAAGTTAAACCATGCCACATGGAAAAATTAATAAAGTCATATGGTGAAAAGAAAATACATCTGCCTGGGAAATTTGCCATAGCGTGGGGGGAATAAAAAAGTTGACTTTAGCTAAAACAAGATCTAGTAGGAAAACTGTTCAGGCCAATTTCAGATGCCGTAACTTGGCTGCTTTTGCTCCAGTACTGGCCAGCCCTGTCACATTACTATTCAAAATATTTTCGAGATCACTGCTTGCTGAATTGAGTCCTGGAGTGCAGCCAGGTGGCCTTGATCAATGTGAAAGGGCAGCAACACAAGAATAAGTCACAGAGTAGGAGATAGAGATGGAATATGGCACTCTGCCTGGGTGATATCCATCTCAGACAGAACAATGGGTGCGACATATCTGCACACTCACTGAGATGTGTTTTGTCTCTCCCAGAGAGTCACAGATCCTTACCAAGATCTGAAAAAGCAGTTTCACTCACCTATTTGTAATGTGGTACTGTGCAGCATTGAACTGAGTAAGAGCATGTCTCTCTGTGTTTGACATTGCTGTCACACCTGGTTACAGGCCCTCAGAAGTAAATCAGCGGTGCCACCACAAAGACAGATCCTTAATCGTGGTGTCTCGCACTGTGTTCTAGAGATCAAAATCCTCAAGTTAGGGAAAGAAGTGCTGTCACTCTGTGTTTCCCGTGGTAAACTTCCTCCCAGTCCTCCATCAGGCACACACAAAGGCTGTTGTTTGAATGGAAGCTTTTGTAAAGGATGCCTGGAAATGCGTCAGTAGCTTGGGTTGTGTGGGGAAATTTCTGAAGCAGGGGTGGAAGTTAATGTGCTGGCTCTGAAACATGAGGGGATATTTTGCATTGGTGAAAACTTTCTGTAGCCTTTCAGTTCTTGTCCATTGGCTTTTGAAGATGGTAATGTATCATCTTTAAGGATGATAGGGCATGTGTGTACAGCCTATTGCCATGTACCAGAAGACTGAAAGAAAAGCAAATTTCTCCATCTTCCTAAAATTTCAAGCAGAGGTCAAGAAGTAGTGTAGTGGCAAGCTTTTCCTCAATACAGTGAGCAATCTGTTTCAAGAAAGGTACTCATTGGAGTTAACTTTCATCTTTACAGTATTGCATTTATTGAGTTTGTTTTGTTGGCCACATCTGCTCTTTGTTCTAGTTAGGTACAGGAAGACTAATTTACATTTTGAAGATTTGAGAAGAATTTTGGAGATAGGAGTGCTTATTTCTTTCAGAATTGAATATGAAGAGGTGTACAAACAAAGGAACAAATATAAGCCCTTCTTTCTTCACTGGTGGATCCTTGGTGTTTTATCCAAGATGTTTGCAATACATCTTAGTCAGCTGAGAAAAGACTCACTTGTGAGATAGCTGACCTTTAAAACTGAGGCCTTAACCAGAGAGTTTTCCTTCTGAATTAACTGTGCTTTTTTCAAGGTATTACAACTTTATGAAGTATGGTTCAGATGGGTTTCTTTCCACTTTAGAGGCTACGTAGCAGAATTGTATCCAAATTATGGAGCTTAGTTTTGATACAAAATATTGCATAAAACTAAATGATTTTTTTGTCTTGTACTTTTCTTATTCATAAACTTGGTGTTAGAGAATATTTTAAAATACATAGGAATCTGAGAGGAGGAGGACTACACTTACCCTCAGGTTCAGTTTCCAGAATGAAAACTTTCATGGAAGAGAGTTAGTTTGGAGAAATCCATGGTACAGCTGCCACACACACCAAAGGCTAAAAACTGTGGTTTAGCAAAGGAAGGATAATACCTGTAGCTGAAGACTTTCAGCCACAGTTTTAAAGTATTGAAGGAAGGGTGGGAGGTGGAAAGGACATCAGTTCTGTGCCACTGTAGGACAGATTAAACTTGCAGGTGACGGAAAGAAAGACGGAAACAGAGCACATCCCATGCTATGGAGAGCTACTAAAGGAATTTGATCTGGGTGGGAAATTCCATTCTATCCCTGAATCTTAATATCATGTGAATTTTAAGGAGGTTTCCGTCTTTCACAACTGAGAAATCTGGACTGATAGAAGGTCCTACAGATCCCACTTGACTTACTGTGTCTAACCACCTCGAGAGAAAAGCATAAGAGAAAGGCAGCTACGCTAGCTACAACCACCCCTTCATTTGGTGGTCAGTGAAATTAAGTTACAAAAGCTTTAGCTCCTGCAGAAAACTCAATCATGCAGTTTTTGAAATAGATAATTATAACAAAAAAGAAATCCAGTCTGCCAACCATCCTTAAAAACATTGAGCCTGTTACCGAAGGATTTGTACTGCAGTTAAATTTATGGGAATTAATTAATCTATGTTTTTTTTGACTACTGTGTTCCTTGAGTGTGAATTCTTAGGGCCTTCTCCTTTCTGTTTAAACTAGGCTCTTCAAGGCAAGGACGTTTTATGACTGGCTGTGCATGATACTCAGAAGACCTCTGTGCAGACCTTAGAAACTTACAGACACTACTAGAATTCAGTATTGAATGAAAAAAAAAGGCGTTTTAAAATACTAGGTTTTACAGGAAACAGTGATTTTTAGTCCCTCCATGCTTAGTTTTGTCCTCTGCTAAATATTTCTGGAGAAGAGAATTCACTGATATTACTGCTTGCTTATTCATGGCCTGAACATATAATGCAGAGTCACAGTCTGGGTTTGTTTTTTTTTCTTTTCTTCTTTTTTTTTTTCTTTGTCCTGACAGAAAGATTTCGGGATTTACTGCTTCTACATTCAAATCAAGATACAGAGATTCTGCCCATCTTTCAGCAGAGACGCTATCCCAAGTAAGTAAGATTGTCTTCTTGGGAGAAATAAAATATTTATCTATTTGCAGTGAGGGAGAGTAAAGCATTTACAGCACTGTACATGCTTTTGGTACAGAATCCTTAGACAGAGCTGTCAGGGAGCCACACTAGCAGTGATCTCTGCCATCTTTTGACTGGTGTCAAGGAGAAGCAGACATGCATTGCATGCACACTCAGCTGTCACTGGGGGAGGTGGTGATGGTGGTGGTGGTGGAGCACCGGTGTTGAGTTGCCTGGATCAGTGTCTGATGGAGCTTTGTTTCTCTGTTGACACAGGTAGATGTTTTATCAGGCTAATCCCCATTCTTGTCTTCTGGGATTCCATCATTGATGGTGACAGATTCCCTTAAATTTTAACAGGCTCTCCTCTGAAAGCCTGCAAACACTAGGACGACACATTTTTTTCCTGCCTTTTTTAGGGGTATATGTTTGCCTGTATCCCTAAAGGGATTTAAAGAGTAGTGTTGAGTGTTAAGGAGGTCTTGAATGTATTGTGTATCCTGGACAATACCTCTTCTTTTTCCAAGTGACATACCTGAGTGAAGCAATAAAGGCTTTTTGCAGTTTTATCTACTGGAAGAAACAGTCACTTTCAGCTTGAACTGAGGCAGTGAAGGGGAAAGAAGAAGAAATAGTCCTCACATTAACCCTGACCAGAATGAGCAATAAAAGATTGCTAGTGCAGGGTGGACAGAGGGTGGAGATGGAAGAAAGAATGTATGTAGACAGTCCTTCAATGATGGTGAAAAGAAGCACAGTTATTTATTTTAGTTATTATTGTTAGGAGGTTTCTGAAATAGATAAGAAGTCAGTGAAGCTAGGTTTCAAATCTCTTTAAATCTGATAATACAAATTTTTTTTAAGAACAGACAGTTAGAGAGGCTGAATGCTAGAAGCCAGTCACCTCCTCACTGTGAGTACTTGAAAATAGAACCACTCAAGGATGAAATCCTGATTCTGAAAATGACAAAGTTTTGCTTTGACTTTAAGGGAGACACAGTTTTATCACCCTAAATTTCTTGTTTGTATTGTCCATTGTCACTATATTACTGGTATATTGTGGAGGTACAATATATGAAATAGTGGGAGGCACCCTATGTGTATGGCTGATCTGCTTGTTTCGTTAGGACTTCCATGAATTATTACTTTTCTCCTCATCCTTTGGAACCCTGGCAGTGTTATGCTTTGCTTGGCTTAGATTATTTCATTTTTGGTATGGACACTGTCAGGCTGGTCTGAGAAACCAGTTTGTTGTCCTTCCTCAAAGAACAGACTTATCTTTATATAAATCATTCCTAAGATGTTTGACTTTCCATTTCATTACATTCAATTTATTGCTAGCATTCTTGGCAAAAAGTCTACTAACAATATTACACAATGTCAGATTCATGGGCAAATGAGTTGTCTGTTGTCTTCTGACAGAAGATGTGTTCAACTCTTCAAAGATCACGGAGCAAATATCTTGTATGGAGCTCTGCTGCTCTTTGAAGTTATAGTGGCCTTGCAGCTCAAAAAGGATAGGTTTTCAGCCAGGTTACTTGGGAAGATTGTCTGCTTTGTCTAACATATGAAAGTTTGCCACATTTTGGCACCTAAGCAAAAAGAAGTTTGCATATGTTCTTCAAAGCAATAGATTCTTCTTTATAGCATCATTAATTGGTGCAAATTTGCTCACTTGTTACAGAAATTTATTATATATTACAACCAATTTAGAAACTGGTTGAACACTGTTGACTTATCCAAATTTCCCCAGGGGTTGTCTTTTGAGCAAGGTACTTGAGTTTAGCAAAGTAGAAAACCTGTTAATCTTCATAATATATTTTGTCTTATTCCCATATCATTTTTTCACCTTTCCTATTCTCATTTTCTCTAGAGGGTCAGTTAACAGAAATTAAGGTAGTGAAGAGACAAATCTCCTAAATCAGTGTCCCTTCATGACTTCAACTGAGCAGTGGCTGATTGTACTACATTAGGATCTGAGTAGAAATACCATTTTAATGAGATGTTGTCACAGGGCACAAACTGGAGCTTGTAATGATTAAAGAAATCCGAAGAATATTGAAGGTTAAAAATAGAAGAGAAATTTTAGTAGTGACTTAGCTGAAAAGCTTAACTAAGCAGGGCTTAGTAGGTAGAAAGGATAAAAGTTTTCACATATTTAAGAGACAAATGTCCAAAGGAAAGAGATTGGATAGGAGGATGTTCAGCACCACTCAGGATATTCAGAATCATTGCAATAAATATTAAAGGCTAAATGCACAAACTGTAATCCATCAACTTTCAGAAGAAATAGAAACCTTGGTGTTCTTGCCTGAATTATGTTCTTGTTCATTTATTACATTAGGACCTGAACTCTTTCCCAGGTAACAGCCGGATAATTTTGAGTGCATCTTGTTCTCAGAGAAGTCCATGCGCTGGAATGTCTGGAAGAAGTTTTCTAGAATATGCATGGACATTCAGTTTTCTAGAGTATGCTGGATTTTCTGTGGTAGATGTGTCAAAGAAACTTGCTTTGCCCTCCTAGTTGATGGAGAAATGTGTTATATTTTTATTGTTCTTGTGTTTGCCTGAGTTTATTTGGACAGCTTTGGCTTAGCCAAGGAGCCAATACCTGCTCTGGCAAGCAGCGGATCTTACAAAGATCAAGTGTTATAAAGTCACACAGCACATCAGCTTGACTTCTTTATGTGCCACTGTGTGCCCACATGGTATCATGAGCACATGAGCACCAGTTCTCACCGTGGCCTGGGGGCTGGGACACAGCGCTCTGCCAGCTGGTGGGACAGCACCCACCCACCCAGCCCAGCGTGCAGTGTTTGTCCTCTCACTTCTCTTCACGGGGTTGCAGAGCAGGAGGAGCTTGGCTCTATCTTATACTTCAGTCCCATGCCTAAAGTTTTATTTAAGAGTTTTTAATGAAAACACACTGCGCTGCATGTAGTTACATGTAACAGAACTAGCAAGAGCAATCTAATCCAGGCAAGTCATTTTGATACCTCAAGTGACTAACATGGTTCAGGAATCAGATGTGACCAAATACCCTTATCCACTTAATCTGGAAACTGACCTGTCTACAAAGAGAACTATTTTGAGGGGAAAACCTGTCTCCTTGCTGACACGAAGCCATTACCATGTCCACAAGGATTCACATTCCTGAAACTAAGAATAAACTTGCAGCTGTGGGCAACCAAATGGATTGGGGTGCACAGCTGCCTGGGAAAACCCTCTGCATGCAAAACAAATGACAGACATATCCGCAGCTCCGTCCTGCTCTCCCTCACTCCACAAGCCTGCTGAAGTCACTGAGGGGAGTTAGGCCAACACAATCAGGTCTGTCAGCAAACCAAACTTTTTCCAACAAATCTTATCCCGACTCCTTACTTTTCAAATGAGCATTACAGCCCCTGTATCTCGTAAAAAAACATTGAGGGTTTCACATTTAGCACATTTCTGCAGGAGCTTTTCTCATATTGATATCTGCTTCATGCTTTCCTTGCTTGTCCACTTTGCTGATTTCATTCCTACATGTTTTTTCCACAGTTTCACTCCCAAAATGCAAGAACTGCTAGAGTGCATCAAAGACTGTACAGGACTGCTCCTGAAGAAGGCACTATGCTCATTAATTTGGCTGCAGGGTCCAGCATGTGGTAGGGTGCTTGGTGGTAGCAGGGGCTCCATCCCTGCTGACTCCACTCTGCTCCTGACTGCCTGTGCTGTGTGCACAGGGGAAGGATATACAATTGCCTTGAAGTGCCAGGGAGAAGTGCCACTTGTAGCTGGGCCTGATAGTGTCAAAAGAAAAAAGCAAACCCTAAAGAACAGAATGATAAGGAAAGTGATAAAAGTGCAAGAGTGAGAAATTAGGTTGATGGGTCAATAAGGCAGGAGAGAGGCTGACATGGCACAAAGCAGCACTTACAGAGGGATGTGCCAGAAATGCTACTGGCATTACAGGTTTTTAGCAGGTTTTTTTCTATCTAGAAGTAACTTGACAGTTCAGCCGTTCTTTATATTTTCAAGTTAGTGCTGAAATCCTCGTATAAATTTGTGGGGTTTTTTAGAGGGATTATTTGCTTCTTTTTTTTCCCTCTTCAGAAATATTTGCAGTCTTCACTCTTATCTTCTGTAGGTTTGATAAAAAAGTTTTTGGGTGATTCACAGATTTTAAGAACAGAAGGAGTGGTTATGTTCCAGCTAATTTGAGTCCCTTCTTAACATAAGTCATAGAGAATTACTGATAATCCCTGCAGCAAGTTTTTCACTCAGGCAGAGCAGGAATTTAGAATCAAATTGAGATGTTAAAATCTGGAAAACTCACAAACCTTTAGATCAGCTTGTTTCACTTGTCAGTTTCTTCACCTGTGATAAATTTTTTAACTTCAGTTTCCAGTTTCTGCCATCTCACTGTACCATTTTCTCCTAAGAAGAAAGTCCTATACCATCTGAAATGTCACCTCCATACAAAAGGGTGGAGATCAGTTTAAAACTTGCCCTTATCTTGAACAGAATAAATAATAATTTCTTGCAGGGTAAGGCTTGCTAAAGAGGTCTCTCTCCCAAAATCTTAAAACCTTTCAAAATTTTCCCACTTACTTTTAAAATAAAGTGAAATAAACAAAAACAAAAAGCACAAAAGGAAAAAAAAAAAAGGCAGGAATGAAGAAAAGCAACATTTTGGTGACTGTTTCCATAACGGGCACCAAGAGAAATAACAGCACTTCTTTATAGAATAGGGAGACAAGCTAAACTCATGAATTTGGCTGTATAAGAAATAAATCTTTATTATTTAAATGGAATGACAAAGTCTTGAATTTTGGAGAAAAAGATGAACTTAAAACCTATCAGGTATGATGAAATAATATTCCAAATGCATTTACTTTTCATCAGTCATAAAGTTACAAACCATTCTTTTGCGTGTGTTCACAGTAAATTAAGGTTGTCTTGTGTATGCACAAAAATGCTGGTAATTTTCACATAATGAAAAATCCCAGAAAATACAACTTCTTGATATATATCTATATGTATGTATCTTCAAATACATATTTCTGAAGGTCATCTTTGAAAAGCTGTGGTGAAATTTCAGCTCAAACAAAGCTAAATGGTGTTATTCAATTCTCATCATGGAGAAGTCTAGACAAATAGACGGCACAAAGTTAGTGCCCTCCCTAAACCATTGTGTCTTCTGGTTCCCAATTATTTATTTTAATGATAATGGATCTGTGACAATTTCCTACAGCTTGAGATCTGAGCCAAGAAACAGATAAAATTTCATAAATAATACCCCCAGGAATAAAGCTTATGTCTTATTTGCAGCTGTCTTGAGAACATTTTTCTTTTTAGAGGAAAATAATTTGTGTCTAACACAAGAAAGTAGTGAGATATGGCTGCTGGAAGTGATGCTTCTCAGGCAGTGCATCCACTGAGATTCCCTTAAATCACAGATTGAAATGAGCATGAGAGCAGCTAGCAGAGCATGGCCTAGAAACCCAGTTCAGTTTGCATTAGAAACATAGGCAACATCTTCCCTGATGTTCTTCAAGGGGAAAAATCGTGACCTATGTGTTCATCACTGAGTTTTCATTGCAAAGGCAAAGAGATTTTTAATTTTAAAAAGAGGTGGAGAACTTCTAAGGAGTGGTTTTCTATTAAAGGCTTCCTATGAAGTGCTTTACAAAACATGTCCTCTTTTTATAGAGGAAAAACTGAGGCATGGAACTCTGATGTGAGGTACCAGCATCATCCAGGAACAATTCTCCTTGGGATGAGACCAGAAATAGAAATCAGGTCTTCCACAGTCCTCTCAGTTGTGTGCAGTTGGCTCTCTCATTTGAAATAACATCTATCCTCTTTTCCACTGCAAAAACACGTGGCCTGCCCATATTGCTGGAATCAGATGGGAAGGTGCCAAATGAAGGAACCTTTCAGAAGTGCCCACACAAGCACTTTAAATGCTTTGTGTGGCATTGTACATGAAGCATGAAAATTACTGGTTTTGAAATGATCCAAGATTTATTTCAAAATGCAGACTAGAAGCAAACTATCTCATCATCAGTCTGCATCCTCAGAAACCTGAGTTTCAGAGAATTTTGATGACTTGATTGAAAAAGAGACTTTGATGACTTGATTAAAAAAGAGTCCTGCTTAAGGAGGAATGACCTTTAAAAGATATTCAAGCTGTTTGAGAAGAATATTTTTATGAAGTTAGGATTTTGTTAGGATTTTTTTAACATTTTTTTTAGTGTGGCTCTTTGTAGCGATAACTCCTTATTCGGTAGAGTTTACAAACCAGTGCAAGGCTGAGCTCCATGATAATAAAACCTTCATTCTAATTAAAGTCCATTTTCCTGTCATTGGAGGTTTCTACAAAATGGAAAGAACACTATCAATGGGGTAGCTGGTAGCTATTCATTAAAAAGAGCAATCGTATTACAGGAGTAAAAATGCAACTATTGGATCTAAATTTTTTGAAACTGAAATGAAAACAGAAAGAAAGAGGACAGTAATTCATACTGTGCATTACATATTTGAGCTCAGATTCTACAAATAACACATGTGGATCTATCCAGATAATATCAAATGGGACCAAATCAGTATCTAGAAATATTAGGACTACACATTAAACTAAGATATGGCTCATAAATTCCTCGAGACATAGGCTATATTTGTTCAGAGTACCAGTACAGTACTGCAGTAATTTGCAAAATAAAGACACTTTTGATCTGTTTCCAGTAGACTCAAATTCATGTAGTAACAGCACAAAGTGAACCAGTTCCCTTAATGACAAGGGGAATTTTGCTGCTAATTTCAATAAGGCTCAGACCTGAAATCTAAAGAACAAGTATAAATCTTTCTAGATAGAAAGATGTGGAGGAAAATAAAAGAGATTTGTGCAGCAACATACTTGCAAAACTGAAGCTCCGTGTGCATATGTATTCTCTTTTAAGTAGCAAGCATTCCAGATGCTACTTGAACTTACCTGTTTATCATAGCATAGTTGTGGCTCATTATGGCTCATAGCAGGCATGAACTGTTCCATGCAAAACGTTGTGGTGATCCTAGTTGAAAATGGGAAATGGCTGACTGAGAATAAAAGATGATTAAACCTCTCACAACTTTTGGGAGATGAAATCATTGCTTTGTTCAGAGTCAAGGGGGTAAGAGAAATCATTAGAGATGGTTTTCATTTAGCTGTCTGGGAGTATGAGCATGGTTTTTGATAAAGCTTGCCAGTTAATTGATACATACATGTCTACTACTCAACAGCATCCTGAGACTCTGAGGAGTTATCTGCCACCGGTTATCTTGAGGGATGTTTTTTTAAAACAACTCAAACACAAGTTATAGTAGTTTGGTGCTGAAAGTATTAGTGAGGTTCTTTGATTCATTATGTAAGAGAGTTAAAATTATCTCTTCCGCCCTTATATCCAATTTTATCATAGTTTTAAAAATAATGGCTTATATTAGTTTAAAAAAAGTAGTTTCATAATTACCATAGTTACAGCAGTCCAAGCACCAGGCTCTGGAAAAGAAGAGAAACAAGTGCTAAGGAGTTTTGGTTGTTGACAGTAGTAATTTCCTCCTGGATTCAGCAGTCCTGTGCAACCTACTCCAGACAGGGGTTGAACTTGATCACCTCCAGAGGTCCCTTCCAACTCCAACTACTTTGTGGTTCCGTGTGACTCTGGGTAAAAGGGGACAGCATCATTCATTCACTCGTGTATGCGTACTTGCACATTAGCATTTTTATTTTTGGCCCCATTCTTTCAGTGAGGGACCCCAAGGCTGTTAAAGGAGGCACCATCTTTGATTGGTGTTTTGTTAGTAAGTCTTGGGGGAAAAAGGAGAAAAGAAAGATTCCAGCTATAATAAGGGGAAAAATGGACTATGTTATGCCCGTAAACATTTGGAGGAAAAAGAAAAAGCTGCCTGCCTTGTTTTCCTTGGTGTTTCATGTTAGACATAAGCCATAAATGTACTTCCTGGTCTTTAACAATGGTAGCAATTTATCAACACTCTTTGCAGTTCTGGCCATTTGCCAAATAGGTTTGAAGGTGCAAGTAAAGGGTGAGATAAGCATTTCATGTGTATCACAAGTGTCTCTTCATGTTTTAATACTGCAGAGGAGAGGAAAACACAAACATTCAAGACAAAGGAGACTTAGTATTCTAGTTATGCATAAAATAGGCAAAGATGGTTTGTTCTTTTCAGGACATGAGCCTGGGTTTAAGTTTTAGCAGCCTTTTGGTGGAGTGGTTTAATTCTGAGTGCCAGGCACTTTAATGTATATATGAGGGAGACACTTCACATTTCTTTTTCATGAGACTTGTTGGCCTATAAACTCTTGGTGATAATCAGAGGCAACAGCACGCCCATGTTGATCTAACAGCCATTCCCTGTCTCTTCAGAGAAATATATAGGAGACCTGGGCTGTGGGATGCCAAGAGGACCACCCTGAATTGAGCATCCCCAAATATACATGACAGCCCCATTTCATGGAGGAAGTTGTCTCAACATCTGGGCTAGAGCTTAGCTCAGAACTATGAAGTTGTAAAAATTGGCAGTGGTGGAAAAGCTGTCTCATCCTATAGTATGTTATTGTAGATGTTAATTATCCTCAGTCATGAGGATAGGAGTTGGCTGCTGGTTGATAGTGCCCAGTGGGCCAAGCCTAGCCCCAAGGAAACTTCTTCTGTGACCTTGTCAAGTGGTTTGAAAGAATCACAAGTGCTTTTGAATGGCCAGACAGCTAGCAGCTGGAAAACATTGCTAGCAGCTGCAGGACTGCAACAGTCATGATATTAGCTGCCAAATCCTTTCTGATTGTTGCCTAATCAGATGGCTGAGGCTGCTCACAGATTTGGAGACTAAAGTACATAAGTCCAAACACAAAAGCTGTTTGAATAGAGGATATGTACTGATTTGTGGGATGTTGAAGATAAATTTGGTGATATTCAGAGTTTCTGGTTGTTGTTTTTTAATAGAAGAATCTTGTGGGTTACACATTTGCAGAAAATTATTAGTCTAAGCATCTGCTCCTAACGTGAGGCATCAGATGTGTCAAGTGAGGTGATTAATGATGATTTTCTGTTGTATCAAGAATGTGGTGACATTTTTTCTTCCATTAAAGCAGTGAGAGAAGGTGTATTGTAGGCAACAACCAGAAAGAAAAGATATGAAAATAATTTGCTTTAGAACCTAATAACTTTGATATAATACTTTGCTTTATGTCTTAATTATCCATTGCTGTCAAGATATCTTATAAAACAAGGTTTAAATTGAATTTTTGTGGGGTTGAAAGTCATGTAGAATCAAACTCTCATTTAAAATCAAGCATTTAAAACTTTTTCATTTCTCTGGGAGCTTCTTGAAAGCTCTGTATTCTCTCAAAAGTGTCCTATGAAAGCAGAATGCCTAAGAGTTCCCAAGGTCTTGTTTTCCCTCTGCATGGTGCATCATGATGTTACATAAGGATATTATAGCTTTGTACTAACACTCAGTGTATACTGTGTCTTCAAGATTAAAATAGGTTTTCTAGGTACATTAGTGTTGGTGATTTCTAATATTATTCAGGTTTAATTAGTTCCTCTTTTAGACAAATCACCTGAACAGATTGAATATTTTTATTATATTGAACCAGTTCTGAAACTCTTACAATATATTAAATTTTTCTTTTATTTGCATGGGTAGCTGAAGTTTCCTAAATAATATTTGAAATGCAGACATGCATTTACAGTGGTTTCTTCAAAATGAAGGTATTTGCATCCCTTCTTAAAAGACTTTTGAAAGCTATTTTTACTTTTGTTTTTCTTGTGCCTTATTTCCTAATGTTGTTAGGGAAAATACAGCAATGGAAGTGGCTGTTAGCAATTTTCCATCATGTGGTGCTCTTTTACCACAACAAGCAAAGAAATGGTGGCAGAATTGAGCCATGCATTTTCCTGTGCTTCAACTTGGACAAGGTAAATCATGTAGGTGTAATGTTATCTTGTGAAGGAGTCACAAACCTGATGTTCTGGCTGTTGGGGCATCATGAAGATGAAACTCTGTGGTCTTAATGATACACCAAGAGCATCTCCTGCCACTGCAGTTTTCAAGGGAACCGTCTCTAGGATTTCAGCATGTCACTCCATGAGTAAGAGTTTGAAGTGCGTTGGAGAGATCCCACTCACTTTGCTCAAATCTAGGAAACTGGCACTTCATTCAAGCTGGTATAAGGTAAACTCTGGAGTTGTGAACTGAACCAGGGCTTTCCATAATTTTTTAGTATAAGCTGAAAGAAGGACTAGAAAGTACCAAAATCAATTCATTAGGGTGATGCAGTGAGGAATTCAGTGTCTGTGCCAGTGTTTCTGAGTGCTGCTGTCCTGAAGAATCCCTACTGGTCTGTAAACAGCAGTGTAATAGTCATTGGTTACATATTTAAGTTTTGCCAGAGTGAAATGCTGTGCTGCTTTCCATCCAGAAAGAGCAGACTTTCTGTGAAGGGCAGTTGTTACATGCCAGCCCCTCTGTCACCCCTGTTTTGTTTCAAGGAGACAACATGAAATTCTGCATCAACTCACATATGTCAGACATGGCTGCTGAACTGAAGCAAAAGGAAAAAAAACTCTACTATAATTCATTTTCTGAATAGAGGGAAGGGAAGGGAAGGGAAGGGAAGGGAAGGGAAGGGAAGGGAAGGGAAGGGAAGGGAAGGGAAGGGAAGGGAAGGGAAGGGAAGGGAAGGGAAGGGAAGGGAAGGGAAGGGAAGGGAAGGGAAGGGAAGGGAAGGGAAGGGAAGGGAAGGGAAGGTCAGATGTAACTTTCTATTTTGTGCACAGTCCATACATTACATGGAGAAAGATTCCTTAGTTCAAAAGAGTACCTTGTTGATCAGCAGAGCAAAATGTAATGAGCTTGTTCAGTGACACAGGCTGTAATGAGAGTCTCTGGGCACTGTTTTTCTGTGACAGGCAAGCCATGTTGGTATTGATGGACGACCTTATCTCCCTCTGTTTTTTACTAGGAAGGAGGGTTGAAGGAATGTCTTGTTCATTTATTTGTGAATTGCTGTGTCCTGATGTGAGAACAGGCTGAGTTTAGCATCTGCAAATGTTCTTTCACACATGGTTCCATTTGAACATCTTAATTCCAAGGTCTAAGTGCAGCAGAATGGTTGTCCCTGGAGCTCAGCCCCTGCTTCCCTCTTTTCAGAGTCAGCAGAAGCTGAGATGGGGAACTTTCCTAGCTTTCACTGCTCCATCTGTAGCCCTGCCTCACTGTCTGAGCACATAGTTAGTGTGCATCTGTATACATTTTGTCTTTCTGTTGTTAGATGGCAGTAACTGGATATGTAATGGTTGATGGTTAACTTTTTTTATTGGTGCATATTCCAGTGAAGGAATCCACTATAAAGAAACCATGCAAACAGGAGCTATCAAAATCTGATCTTTCTCTCTCAGTAATTTGATAGCAAAATAAAGCAGGTTGGCTGCAAGCAGCTCTTAAGATCATCACTTGATTTTAAGAAATCCATTTATGTCTGCATTGGCTACTCCAGCTGTTTGTGGTCAGAGGCGCCCCCCCCACCAATTTAACTTTGTTTTTAGTTATTTGGCCCTGCACGCAGATTCTGGCACCAGTGAATAGCATGTGCACCATGTAGAAATTTTTTGGCAATTATGATCCAATTAGGTTTAGCTTGTTCCCTTGTTCAATCCTTCTTACGATATCCAGCAAGAAGACTCATGACTGAGATATTTAGCACCTATAAATAAACCAGAAATATCTCAGTTTTGCAGAGTCTGGGGTCTGTTTATCTCTGTACTGAAGGCTCCTTGAAGAATGAAACTTCAAGGAAAATAAATTATAATTAAAACTACTTCACAGAAAAATATATATGAAAACTAATTCTAAGTCATGTATGGTTTTATTGTCATTGGGCCACTTGTGTTAAAAACCCCCCTGGGCACTCAGGTATTTGAACACTGTCATCTAAGGTTAGCTAAACTGATGAAATAGGATTACAAGGAGATGACAAGGATAGTAGCTTTATCCACAGTCATCATCTTTACACTTTCTTTAATTTGTTTACCTTGGCAAGGTTTCTCCAGTGAGACATGAAGCTATTGCTTACCCTTTTTTAAACTGTCAGGTCACATCTGAAGATAAAATCCATCAGTTGTACAGATGGAAACCATAAAACAACAAATATCTAGAAACACTCATTTGTGTAATGTTGTACTCCTTTCCTTTTACTTGCTCATTAAAGATTGTGATCCACTTATTGATGAAATTTATGATCACCATTACAGGGTATTTATGGGCCTCACAAACTTTTAATGAAGTCATTTTTGCAATGCTTGTCTCTGTCTGAGGAATACAACTATTTCTGTCTAACAGGTAGATAGTGTCACAGTGTCAAGCTGACATGCCCAGGTTCTCCTAAGAAAGGTATGACAGAGACTGGGTCGATCCCAGCACAGCACCTAAGCTGCTGCATTCCTCCTTTCTCTTTTTGTTCTTTGTAAAGTTCCTGCACCAAGGGGGAAGTTGATTAAGGATCTTTAGGCACTTTCACAGCTGTTGAAGTGATGTTAGAAACATTCAGTGTTGGTTTAGAGAATGGTTGATATATGCGGCCATTAGGAAAAACAGTAATACAGTTTTCAGAATCTCAGGATTCAGAACCAGACAACCAGAAAGTATATTCTGGACAACCAGTAAGTATTCACTTGTCTGTCCAATTTTACCTTTGCAATTTATTTAAAATACAAGTGTTAAGGGAATCCTTAAACAGAAGCAAACTAAGTGATCTGTGGAACACCTAAATCACTGATCACAGCTGATGGATAAAGAGTGAGGTCTTACAAAGATGAGGTTTAGTAGATACATAGAACCTAGAGGGCTGGAATTTCATCCAGTCTGTACTACCCATGTCCTATGGATGGCAAAAAAGCTTTTCCACTAAAGCTAATCTACTTTTATAGTGTATTTCTGCCTGATAATACACCTTTTATTCCTGCAGAACTAAATTCTGATATCATGTAGTTCAGTGGCATTTTTGCCATTTGTTTTGTACTGGAGTCAGATTTTTTTTTCTATAGAGAATTCAGCAAAGTATTATCTAGATAAGAATATAGCACAGTGTATTAAATGAAGAAAAAGTCAATGTTGACAGGTGGGAAGCAGCAAATAGTTCTTAAGCAGAGAGCTTTAAAATGAGTAAGGTATCAAATAGGGAGCAATTCATCTTGGGATGTGTTCTTTCAATATATCAAATAATGAATGATAAGGAGGGAGATGTAAACACCAAGTTAATTAAATCTTTGGATGATATTGGACCAGGGAGGATAGTGTATATCAGAGCAGATGGAATGAAATTTCTGAATCATCTGGCAAATTTTAGGAGATGGATGGAAGAAAAGGAAGATGAGCTCCGATCAGCAGGAATGTCAGACAGTTCATCAAAAGAGAAATTGTTGAATAAGAAAGACTGACATGGGGTGGGGAAACTGTTAGTCTCATACTTTATAACAGCCTTTTGTCTGTGTGTATTAAAATGTGAAATGTTAGAATCATAGAATCATTAAGGTTGGAACAAAACCTCCAAGATTATTGAGTCCAACCTGTGACAAACATCACTAAGTCAACTAAACCATTCCACTAATGTAGTGCCTTGTTCATTCATTTTTTGAACACTTCCAGCAATGGTGACTGGATGTCACCAGAGTTTAACCACCCTTTCAGTGTAAAAATTCTTCCTCATGTGCAACCTGAACCTCCCCTGGCAGAGCTTGAGTCTATGTCCTTTTGTTATGTCGCTGGTTGCCTGGGAGCAGACTCTGGCTACAGCCTCCTTTCAGGCAGTTGTAGAGAGTGATAAGGTCCCTCCTGTGCTTCCTTTTTTCCAGGCTAAACAACACCAGCTCCCTCAGTCACTCCCCATAGGACTTACTCCAGACCCTTCATTAGCTTCATTGCCCTTGTCAGTCTGGACTCATTCCAGCAGCTCAATGTCTTTCTTGCAATGAGGGACCCAAAACTGAACACAGGATTTGAGATGCAGCCTCAAGTAAAGTTAAGCATTGAGCTAATTAAACTTAAACTAAACCCTATCTCATGGAGGAGAGTTCTGAGAATGTGTTGCTTTCTGGTTTCACCAAAACAAAGAGCATTAACTGAAGATGTAAGTGACATTCTGGAAATTACAGTGGATAAGCATGAGAGAGGTGGGATTAAAAGTGTGAACTACTTCTCCTCTCTGACTGGTCAACACTGTCATTTGAGATTAAACCTGAGACACAGTCTTGAGATCTGCATCTCACAATGATGACAAATATGGTGGGGATCATTGTGGAGGTGTAAGACGCTGATTTTGTGCAAGAAGTCTCACATGTCACGAGTTGTTGTGTATAATGACAAGACCAGTCTCACCCAGTGGTGTTTCTCTGTATATATGCACAGCAGCTTCAGGGGTCCTGGTCGATAGGAGCTGATACTGAACCTGCAGGAGAGGCTCCTTTGGCTTAGACCCTGACTCTGTGCCAGAGGTGTTAATGCTGTGATTCTGCTGTGATGGCCAGCCTCTGTTCTGTTCAGTCACCTTGTCCTGCAGCAGTGTCTCACACCCAGTGGGTTGTAGACCTCAGGATATTAATGAAAAGTGAGGCTGGGAAGGGTTAGGAAAAGCATGATGTATTTGCAGTAATTAAACACTAGTCCCGTATCTCTCTGTCTCTTACCAAATCACTTACCTGTTTTGTTTTGGATCACCTGTTCTCTGTAAGCTTCTTAAATGTAACTCAAAGAGAAATGCAAAAAGTAAAGCTCTGTTAATATGAGCACATAGAGAGGTAAGAGCTTGAAGGAATTTAAAAATCAAGGGATAAAAATTTCTTTATTTTGAATAACCTAAGGCAGCTGCACAGAAGCATCTTTGTATGGCTAGAAAGGTAATAGCAATGACACTGCCACCTATTAATAATAATGTCATTATGCAGGGCCTTGGCAGGACTGAAACTGGAACACTGCAGACAATAATAGACCATTCACTCTGAAAAACAGAACTGGAAATAAGAAGCTGGAGCATAGTCAGAGAAAAAACAAAGAGGAGGTCAAGATAGTCAGGGCTGCATTGAGCTCATCTATGATGTAATGCAGTATATTTTCTGGTAGATGATAAGCTTCTGCCAATGAATCTATGTGCAGACTCATCTGTAGGCTTCTGTTGACTTCAGAAATCCCTGCTCCAAGTTGGGTGATCTCATCCTTAGTGTGCCATTTTATTCCAACTGCATATGGTTCAGTCTACTGCTGGGCAGGTGTTCTTTCTTTACATTTTGGCCTTGCCAGTGGTCTGTATCGCCTTCCAGATAAGAGACTCTCTGCCTAAGGAAATGAGTATGTCTGACCATCACTGAACATCTGGAAGCCATCTGAAGTTGCATTATCACTATCTTGCAGACCTCTCTCTTCAACTGTTAGAGGCATATTTAGAGAATTTCTTTCTAGGCTTTCTGGCAGCTAAATTCAAGCAAAGATACTTTACAGACCCCAAGCCAATAATTACTTGCTTCATGAAGCTGCCCCGAAGGAAACCTGGTTCTATAGGCACAATCACTGGCCTGTAGAGATGTGAAGTTCATGGAGAACGTCAACATCTTTATTTAAAGGAAGTGTAGCCAAGAGAGACATTGTTTAATGTCTCATCTTTAATAAAGATGGGCTTGTGACTGGACAAAGGCACTTTGTTTACCCAGTGTAAGCCCAAAGACAGGAAAGAGTTTGCAGTGAGACATGGCAGATTTTTCAAGGGATTGTATTACATTTTAGTTAGAATGTTTGTGTTTAGGTTTAATATGTATTGAGGATTCCATTTTATTGCAGGAGTAACTGCTTCATTCCAACTGCAGAATTTGTTGTGAGATTTGCCTTTCTGTGTTTTTTCTTTATATTGTCTTAATTTTGAATTCTTTGCTTCTGCTTAATCCAGTCCAGAGAGCCTGAGTGGGCTGACTTTGGAGAGAACTGTGATATGCCCGTCCTTGTCTTCAGATTGATCTGCTGGCAGCTGTATCTGCCAGCACTTCAGTCAGCTGCTTCTCTCCTCCCCTTTTCTTTCTGCAGATACCTAGCTAGGATTTTAAATCCTGTGCTTTGTCATCCTTGTGATTTATCAGCAAAAGCCAGCTTTTCTTTCCCCATCCCTAAGGTGTACTGGAGCTTGACTGGGAAAGCCTATGGCAGTGTGGATGTTCAACTAGAGTGGTCTTTTTTCCCCAGCCCACTCTATCCAAAGAAGTATTTTGCCCTTTGGTATAATATGTCTCCTGAGTATATTTGTAACTGGAACGGAGCTGCCAGGGGTGTGAAACTCACATATGTACTGTCAGGTTTTCCTAAACTTCCATGTAGTTCTCTCATACTGACATCAATGGAAAATACCTAAACCCTGGCTTGAGGGAACTGCATTAGATTTCCGGTGCTGGTTAGTATGTAATAATTAGAGATGCAAAAAACTTGAAACAGCATCTGAAATCTGCAATGTGGTTGCATCAATATGCATCAGTATGGAAAGGGGTCAGAGGTTTTTGGTGATCTTGGTACTCCCCTACATTCCATTCCTGCTTTTTGACCTCTCTCCTACACTTGTGCTCTACCGTGTTGTGCTCTTCTCCAGGAGGCAGAATGAGGATATTTGTCCCAGGAGAGTGCTGCCCTACATCTGTATGGCCCCTTCTCCAACCACATCCTGTTCTTTCTCACAGTGTGTTAATGCAAACAATGCTTGGCTGTTGCTACCAGCAATCCTTGTTTGGCTCCACAGCTGTCCATCCAGCTGTTGCTGTTTACACCATGAGCATTAGCCACCTTGCCTTTCAGGCTTCTACAGAAACTGATGCTGCAGGTATTTGCACTGATGTGGAGACAAAGGCTATCCTGTCTCAGTGAGTAGCATTTACCAAGTGAGGAAGAGGACCAATATTGGCACTGCTTCCATGCCATCTGTCACCTCTCTGAGATGACCACCAAAGGCAGCAGTATAGGCAACAGAAAGCTTCCTATAAATATTGAAACAGACCAAAGATAAGTACGAAAGTGGATTGCTTTAAAGCAGAAATACAGTTTGCAGTGAGATAGGCAGATAACTACTGTGTCAGTAAATGGGTTGTGCAGAAATATGGCCAGCACATTCTACCTCATTGTGGTTGCTGTTCTGCAGCATTTTATCACTTAATGGTGTAACAAATAAATTTTCAAAAATAGGATGCAATAGGTGGTGCAGTTATTACAAATGCTCTTCTTTTAATTTTTCTTGATTACTTCAGGCAAAATAGTAGGACACAAGTTTATAGAGAGCAAAGGCACTTTACAAAATAGAAATTGAAATTGGTAAGAAAAAAGGTGTACAACGGGATTTCTTGTTATAATAAAATGAATTGTGTGTTCTTTAATCAAAGGAATACATTTTGAGAACATTTTGTAAAAATGACCTTAAAAAGGTTGTCATGGAGAAGAATTAATGCAACATTAATTAAGAATATTGACCCAAAAATTTGGTACAGAAAGTACATGTACTTTCAGAGAACAAAGTTGCCTCAGTTTGTAATTATATTTGAATGTAGCTCTCATAGTGATTTTACAGACCTTTTTAATGGAGTAAGTGAATGATGTATACTGTTGCTCCTCTCTGATAGTCAGCAATGAGTAGTCAAGAATATGGGTTCTCCATAAATACTTCAGGAAATATTTAGGTAATTTTTTTCAGTTTTAAGGGAAACCAACTTGGTCTGAGAGATTGCTTTCAGATTGCTGTGGGAGTCATGAACAAGGAAGAACCATGTTTATAAGGGTGTCCATCAGAGGTGCAAGTCTGTTCTCTGTTGCCACCAGTGGTAGTTCAATCTCCATTTTTTTTTTTAACTTCTCATTCATAGTTAGGAGATTCTTTTCTTCTCTCCTCCTTCTCACTCCTCTGTTACAAGTCCAGCTACAAAAAGGTAACTGTACAACTTTTGCTGCTTTAGTGTTCCAGCCCACTCCAGCGGAATCTTCTCGAACCTGCACTGTGTGTCATAGAAACACATGAATCTCAGTTTGGGATTTACAGGAAGAGCATTATCCATAAAAAAACAGGTGCCTGCTCAGCTGTTCTACTTTCTTACCCTTATCATCATGCCTTTAACATTCTTCCTCTTGCTAAGGATGTTGTAGAGCTGGAAATGCTTCTTTAGTTACCTCTGGGCTCTTGAGGGTATAAAAAGCTGAAAAAAGGTGATTTTGTTTCGTTTTGCCCAGTCAGAGAGAATTAAATGGAACTGAGATGTACTAAAACTGATGGTTCTTATAGGATTCTAAAAATAATAATGACTTAGCAGGTTTTTATTTGAAGAAAATTTGGCGTAATTGTTTCTATAGTTTTTTGAGCCATCCATGTTGTTACAATCAGATATTTCACTAAGTGATCAAGGACTCAGCTTCTGTAGAAAAGAGAAGAAAACCTCTGCAAGCTCTAGTATATACTGTAAGAATATGTTTGAAGAGTTAAGGAAAAAAAAAAATGAAAAAACAACCAGAAATTAAATTCAAGCAGTTTCAAAAAATCAGGGGAGGATGGCTAATGAAACCTGAATTAGAATCATAACCCTTTGCAATCTTGCACAAAACAGTATATAAATTTAATTGGACCCACTGGGTTTTGCAAGCTTACTTGTCTAAGGGGCTGCTCATTGCTTTAATGGAAACATCATCCTTCACAGTGTCAGGAGAACACATGGGAATCTCTGATCACACATGGCAGATGTCACATTTTGTGACACTTTTAAACCTTGAAAAGTTTTCATAGTTTTGGAAATCCACAAAAACCAAGGATGGCATGCTTTGTTCACTAGTGGTTCTTTTGTAAAAGGCTATTTGTACTGAAATGCTGTCAATAATCACAACCCCTCTGGTAAAATGGTGTCAAAGTGTACACATATAAATTAAGGCTTAAATAATGTTGTGAAGTATTGTATGTTGACTTCATAAAATGAAGTGGCTGTCTTGATTTTTGCTACAGAAAATATTTTAAAGTCTTTGATAGTAGTAAATCCAGCTTCTTTGAAAAATCACATCATTTGTTGTAGCTAAGCTTTTACCGAAAAAATGTGAATTGAACCTTGGACTCCAAAATGTTCTAGAACAGTCAGTAGTCCATTTTGCTTTCTGCAGACTATGAAAGATTGTCTCTGATACAAATTTCGGATTTGGATGACTTCCAGCAGTCCTTCTCTGATCTCTGTTCTGCTGGTGTCCTGAAGAAGGAGTCATGCATCAGGAAGCCATTGTGATAGACAGAGCCACACAGCTTAGAGGCAAACCAGCTTAATCAGACAGCAAAATTCAGGGAAACAGTGGGACAGTACTGATCCAGAACATGACTGAGATACAGGGAGCACATCAGGAGCCTGTTTTTTTAGATATCAGAGGAAAGAGGAATCTTAAGAAAGAATTTGAAGGGAGATAATGAGATAGCTCTGCAGATGTTTACTGTGATTCTCTCCTAGGCATGAAGGAAAGTGTGGGACGAACATGGAGGCGCTTGTTTGAATATTTGTCATGTGGGGGTGGAAGCTGATAGTGTGGGTTATCAGAGAGAGATTATTGCATCTCTCTGGTGCAGCAGAGTTAGAGCAGCAGAAGAACATAAGGAAAATGCTTCAGCCATTAGACAGTTGGTTCCTTGGAGTTCTCAGGCTGAATCCATCAGTACTGAGATGTGGTTTCGGTAGGACAAGTAAAAGAGAAGAACAGGCATGTGAGAAGAGTTGTTTAGTTGATTTTGGAGAATGTCAGTGATGTTTTCCTAAGGAATCAGGAATTCAGCTCCATTAGATTTTTTTACTGTGTCTCATGACTGTATCCAGAACTCAGGTTCTCAAACAAAGATACCTACATGTGGATCTTAGTAAGAACTGAATATCAAGGACATAAAATCTCATGCTGCTGGTTTAAATCCTTCTTCAGCTGACATTGGTAAGAGCTTTGCCTGAAACCTCAGATTGGGATTTCACTTTTTGTGCTCTATGCAGTACTTTGTATCCAAGCATTTTGTTCAGCTTGCAGATGATGATTCTGCTTTAATTAAAATTTCCTATGAGCTCTTTTTTTAACTCCCCTATCCATCTGTTATTGCACTAATATCCCAGATAATGTTTTCCAGTAGCTCCCAGAGAGCCTAGTAAAAAAAGTGATAACATCATTTACTGTTGGGTTGTGAAATACAATCAAAGCATTGTCTTTTCTAAGGACTCCTACAACCTGAAGTAAAGCAAGGCTCTGAGAGCCAAGTCCAAGAGGTGTGAGCAGGTGTCTCCACACATTCACTTATGGAAAATAATGACTTGGATCTGAAAAGCAGTATTGCTTTTTGCTGTCCCTGAGACAGTTTAAGGGCAGCTCCATGTTAGTGAAGTAGCATTGCCCAGCACTCAACCAAGCTGGTTTAGTGCTTGTTGGGCTATTTTTGTACCACTGCACTGTAGAATGAAAGTGTGCTTTAAATAGAAAATATCTGTTAGATGCTTTTTAATAATGTGCTCTGCTATTTTTTCTGATGTATTCTATATTGAAGAGCTTTTTTTTCTTTATTGGAGCTAAAAAAATTGTGCCAGTAATAAGCAAGAGCACTCCTAAGACTGAAAGTGAATGTATGTGAAAAGAACAACTTGTTATTTGAATAAGTTTGCCTGAAGGGGCAATTTCTAAACTTCTAGTAACGTTCCATTCCCTTCCTTCATGTTAATTAAATAAAAGCTGGGAGGATATGAGAGCATAGCATGGTAGTGTTATATATCTGGGCCACAGCTCAAGAAGTAAAAAGTCATCTTATCCACCTTGTCTTTTTATTGAGCACTGTGATATTTTATTTTCAATAATGAACTGCCTTTATGCAAAAGTTTTCTGTCCTACCAAATGAAAGGGGGAACATGTTGACAGGAAACAAAAATTGCATAATCTCTGCAGAAATCTATGACTGAATCACTGTTCTGTTCAACCCTGTGCCATTTGATAGGGGATCAGGAAGTTTCTTGCTTTCACTGGCCTGAATAAGAAAAGGATAAATGACCACTGCCATTGAGGCATCAGGGCCACATTTGTCTCAGTTATAAATTATCCCCATAGTAAAATGGGATTAAATAGTGCATGTTTATGACCTCCAACAAAATCTTCTAGGGAGATCATGTTATGCTTGGAATCAGTCTTTTCAGGCACTCTAAGTGGTGGAGTGGGTTAACACAGTAGCAATATTCTCCAGGTTTCCCCCCATTTCTCTTTTTCACACTTGGAAGCAGTGACTTTTGGCTGCTATGTGCTGGACCACATGCAGACACAGCAGGAGGCCCTTGGCTTCTCTGACTGCATCTGCTGTCCAAGCAACTGCTCCTCACTCCCTCAGAGGAAGACACAGTGGGCAAATAGAAATATTTTGCAGGCCAGATGGGGCTAATGGACCACAAACTGGAGCATTCTGACCAAAATGCAGATTTAATTGCAGGTTGTTTCTTGAATTTCTGGCAGGCACTGTGTTTGACTGGTTTCTGGTGACCAGATCTAGTTTTGCATTTTTCCACTCCTGATCATGTCAGTATTATTCAGAGGCACACAGACTTTCCAGGAATTTCTTAATCTCTCTGAGATCAGACATACATACATCCATCCATCTGGGTAGTCCCCAAGTTGTGCAGTTATGTTAAGTGGCACTCCTACAATAAATAACTGTTGTCACATCCACTGAGGTAATTTCTGGAAAAATGTGCTCTAATTGTTTTTGTTTCATTAGGTTGTGTTTTTAATTCAAAATGTTGGCTTTAGGTTTGTGTATCCAAAGGAAAGTTAATGCTGCTTGTCCAGAATGTAAGGAATTTCCCTCAGGCCTCTGCTTTTGCCCTTCATACCTTTAGGAGCAATTCTCTAGATTTCACCAGCTAGGTGGGGCTGATTAGGGTAACGTGTACAAAGTAGACCAGGAATGACAGGGTTGCTATCCAGTTATTTTGGGGTTTTTGTTTGTTTGTGTGTTTGTTTTTGACATACTCCAATATCCCCAAATTAGATCTCTGTTGCATCTGTTACATATACATCTGAGATCCATAACATTTGTGGACTTCTTTCAGAATATCCCTTGGACCAGGTTATTTCAGTGTTGCAACCTGCTTCTCAGCATTTCCCCTGTTGCTTATTTAAATAAGAGCTGCTCCTTTACCTCTTCCACCAAATAGTGCAACTTTTAGGTCTCTTAAAGCAGCTGCTGCTGCACTCTGCGCCAGTGGTATCGTGTCATTAGTGGAAAATAAAGCCTGGTTAAAGTGTTATGTAAGAGGAAACATTTAATGAGCAGATACTTAAAGTTCTGTTTATATTGTATGCACATGACCAGTTAAGTTTTTCTTGGCTGTATTTTATAAAACAATATGTCTGTCCTAAGTAAGGAGTGAATTTGTTTTTTTAATATTCCTACCATGCTGGAACTAACATATCTGACATTGCATAGCTTTGAGATTCTCCAAGACAACGTAGAATACTATAGAGACTATAAATGCAGAAATAAGAGTAAGCATATTTAGGTTGAAGATGGTTTAGTTATAAAATTTGATTGCTTAAAAACATTTCCAATACCTTCTGATAATGTCTTTGGCTGGGCCAGTGTCTTCTCCCTTTCTCTCAGGTAGGACACCAAGTATGGAGTTTGTGAGACAGGACACAGTTAAAAATCAGCCTTTAGATCAATCAGAAAGTTTGCAATTATCTGTGTTCAGTTAAGGCATCCAGAAGAAGGAGCCTACCATATGAGGCATATCAAGCAACAATAGCAAAGGGCTGGAAAAAATTTCCTAAGAAGGACCATATTGGCCAAAGACACCCAGACAAGGTATTGTCTTGACTGGTAAGATGATGCCAAGGGTCAGACCACAAAACTAAAAGAAATTAAATCAGACTGAGAACTTAAGTTATGGCTAAAATCCAGCCCTCTAAAGGAATTGATCAGGTGAGGTTTGGAAGGCTTTGTCTGGGAAAAGAGATGTCTCCTTTGCCTTTAATTCTCTGGCTGTTGTTATAAAGGAGACTCTTAGGCCCTTTCGTTAGACATGCAGTATGTGCTGCTTGGTTGTGCAATGAGTACCAGTGTGTGTGCATGAAACTGATGTGTTGGAGCTCCTTGGTGGACTCAGGCCAAAGCTTGCTCTTGGTCAGCAGACCTGTGGGCAAGTACGGTTCCCTGAGCTGCTGCACACAGTGCTGGTCCCACCACACTTGGCTGTGTTCAGTGGTTACCTCAATAAAATGTGCTGATCCAGTGAGTCCATAGAACAGTCCTTGAGTAAATGTCCTGTTTGAGTTCTCTTTGTAGCAGTTTCTAAAGATGAATCTGTTACTGAGGTAAGATATGCATTTGGTTTTCCATAGAAAATGAATAGCGGTAGAATAGAGTGTATGAAATCTTACAGCCCATAAATTTTGAGCTGTCTATGGGTGACCTTGCTCAGATTGTCAGGACTGTAGGAAAGATCTTGTAGGAGGTCAAACTTTTGAAAATACCTAAAGCTGACTTCTAAATTATAGTCAATGTACTATCCAGTACTCTCTGAAGTGTTAAAAATGGGTTGGGAATGAGACACAATCTCCTAAATAATCTTTTAAATCAAGTGGACAGAATGGTTATAATAATGATAGGCATGAGTCAAAGGGGAAAAACTCAGCAGTTTTTCTCCCCCTTCAGAAAATGTGTATAAGATGAACCTCCTAGGAAGACCTAGCCAAACTACTTTATTTCTTACATATGACCCTCCAAGTCATTGTTTCTAGTACCATTTCTTTGCCCTCTAACACCAGACAAAATAGGAAGCCATAATTTAGTCACCTCCACTTGTTCAATTAAAAAATAGCTTGTCTAATCATGGAACATGGCAAAAGATTTTAGGTAACAGTTTTTCTTTAGGTAACAGTTTTTTGCTTTAGGTAACAGTTTTTCTGTACATTCATTTCTGCCCACATAAAGTTTTCTAGGAAAACGACTTTTACGTTCTGCATCTGAAAACTAATAAAAATCTTTAGACAAATTCTTTGCAGGGTTTTAATTCCAGCTTGTTTTTCATTACCTTTGTCTGGTCTGAACAGCTTCCTCTAAAAGTGTGCTTTTTCTCTTTATGCAGACTGTATGTGGATGGACCTTTTGGAAGTCCCTTTGAGGAATCCCTGAACTACGAGGTCAGCCTCTGTGTGGCTGGAGGCATTGGGGTTACACCATTTGCATCTGTGCTCAACACACTGCTGTAAGTGAGCTTAAGCCTTTAAAGCCATTTTGCCCCAGTTTACAGTAACAATGAATGTCAGAAAGGCTTTGAGGGTCTTAAAAAACTTCCACTGGCATAAATGAATGATTCCTTGAAAAGTGGTAGAGGACTGAGATGTCCCTAAAGGGTGTAAATCCTCTCATACCAGCTCTGTAACCCAAAGAGTTGTAGCAGAGATGCACCTGAACTGGGACAGTGTCACCAGCCTCTGTATCCTGCCACCAATCAAGCTTGTGATTAATCTAGTCACAGCCTTTCAGAAGGACTTGTTCCCCCAGTCCCAGCTTAGATGAGACTGTGTACTGTAACAGTTTTTGGGAGTCAGACAATTGTGACAATCCTTCTGCTGGAAATGCAGGACCAACTCTCCTGGTTTGACCTTTTAAATGTTTAAGCTTGATGTTTTAATAGAAGGGGATCAACCTGAATTCAGGTAATATGCAGATGTTTAACCCCATTTGAAATGTTTAAATTTTAGGCATGCATTTTTCTATTTTTCCCTTATTATTTTCCCTCTTTCTATTTTAAAATTGCATTTTAATGTAAAAACCTTGATATTCTATGCAGATTAAACCTTTCACCTCTTATTTTTCTGTCGCATTGACAGCATGGTTCCCACTAAATCTTATGCTACGTGAAATTGACTTCCTTTTACAATCGCTATGATTTTATTTTTTTGATTTTATTTTTATTTACTTGAGTTATTGGTTAAGGGCTCCAGTCACAGGTTAAGCACCCCTGTATCAAATGCCCAGTATAAATAGCCAGCCAAAGCAGCAAACGTTCCCTGAGATACCATCAGGCTTTGTGAGGACTTTACAATGCACAGTTAAAGCATTTCTTGCAAGATGAGCGTGCCATGGTCTGCTCTAACTCCAAAGGGAAGCTGAAGTGTGAAATTTAGGTGCTGCACACATTCTTCTGTCCTTAGCCTGGGCTGGACCTGACAGTGCCAAATGCTACTGAAAGTTATTAGCCTTGTGTGTCTCATAGTGCTACAGCCCTCAAAGACCATCTTGGGCTCCCTCATTTTCTTTCCTTGAGAGCATACAGATCACCTTCTCAAAACCAGGGTGCATTTTTACTGAAAGCCTGGGGCTCAGGTGGATAAAATGACTGTTTTCCTTGAGATGGATTGTCCCTGATAGTGTTTAGCAAAAATGTCATGGAACACAGAGATGGGCCAGCAGCAGGTAATTAGATGTTTGTCTCTAATGTGTGTTATCTGAGGCTGTAGAAATTCTCACAGACACTCCAAGAAAATGGTAGTGTCCAAAGGATTTTGCAATGTCCATTTATCTGCATAAAGCCATAAACTGACTTCCAAGGAGCTAATTCCTTAGCCTGCCTTTTTAGCTGCTCTTCCCTTGTGCACTGTACAATATACAAGGGAATAATTCCAGGGAAAAGTACCAGTCTTAGTCTTCTTCCCTCCTCAGTATTTCAACATCAACAAGGCACTGGTTTAGTGGCTGATCTGTGTGTGTCTTTGCCCTGGCTTGGAAGCAGATATTGGCAGGTATGAGGATGCAAACTGCCTGATGGTGCCAGCTCTGTAGAGCAGCCAGGCCAGTCCTGTTGTGTCAAGGACACTCAGGTCTAGGAGAGATCCAAAGTCTGTCCTTGAAATCTTGTTTCCTGCTCCATTGTTTTCCTGTTGTATATACATAATTTGATTCATGCTCCTGCCCTTCCCTCCACTTAGCTGTTGAAACCTGTGCCCTATTTTAAGAAATTATGATGTACTTTATGGAGAGCTTGAGGCTTTTATGCACAAGAGTCTGTAAATAGTGGCTGTTATGGGCAGTGTAACACAGAAACACACAAGAAATGGGGGTTATAATGGGGGTTTGCACCTCTCCTGCTCAATATATCCTGCTGGAGGTAAACCCAGGTATATGTATCTGGGGTGCTATTTTAAATCTATGCTGGACTTGTTTGATGAAGTCTGGCAGTCCAGCCTCTTTGTCCTGGTGCAGTGTTTCATCACCTAGAGTGGTGTTTGTTACTGAACTGGGGCATTTCAATACAAAATGCCTTGCATTTTTCTCTTTTATCCCTTTTTAGTGAAAAGCACTTATTTTCCTTGCTACTGCTTACAGTTCTCTTGTCATATCTGACCAGATTGTGACCCTTCCTAAGTGCTTGTCTTAGGCTAGGCAGTCAGAAAGAGATGGAGGAAATCATGTTTGGAAAGCCAGCAGTTAGCAAATAAAAACTTGGAAGTCAGGACTTGAAAGAAGACACTGTACTCCTTAGTCTGGAAACACTTTTATTACTCTCTCTGGGGAGTTTACATGAAAGGTGAGTTCTCACATCTGTGTGCTGCTGAGGTGCTGCTCAGGATCCATCCTTGCTTCTCAGGGCAGAGGTATGGGGAGGCAGGACACTGGTTGGAGCCATCACTTTCTTCTGTCCTTAGCCTGGGCTGGACCTATGTCTATATCCTGGCTGGATATGCCAGCAACTATACAGTTTGAAATAAAGGACAGTGGGTATGGTGAGATGTATCATGAAACTTTTCAATCAGGCTGGGCTCCTAGGATTGGCATTTTAATTTTAATTTTAAATGAACAGGCTATGGCCTTCTCTATCTGAAAATAGGAGGAAAAGGAGGAAACTGTGCACTGACCATTTCAGGGATTAGAACAACAAAAACCACTGTTGGCTAACTAAGAAAATGCTTCCTGAATACTTGTGCTTTATTTGAACTCATTAGTCATCAGGATATATTTATTTCTATTTTCTTTCCTAGTTAATTCAAATCCTTCCTTTGTACTTACTTGTGTTATAATTGAATTAGAAATCTGACACGAGAGTCCTGTTTTTCTAAATGCAATGCCAGAATCTGCCCATGGCTGCACTTTATCCACCAGCATTTTCTGAGGTCTGTAATCTATCACACAGTTCCCTAACACAATGGAGCTCTGATTTCATTTGGTCTTTGTGATTTTGCTACAGTATTAATTACAATCAACCAAAGCCTTTCACATAGAAAGGCAGAATTAAGACCTGACATGATTACATTTGTCAATATTTTCCACTTACGGGCCTCTTTATAAACCTAATAAAGCACTGACATAATACACTTGAACTTAGAATGTCTCCTTTGCTTTTAAATAACAGTTTTATGATGATATATGAATCCATATTTGCTGCACTAATCATCTGTACAGCTGAAAAATTTCTAGTGTGGAAGCAGTGTCTGTGATGGCTGTTAGCTCTGTGCTAGATATTTAATATTCTCAGGATAGTCTGAATAGGCAGCGTTGGTCAATTCAGTGTCTGATGTGCTTGAAGAGCAACTTAGCAGTTAGCTTCTGAAGGAAATTCATGTTTCCATTAATAAATATAAAGCATCCTCATTAATGTTTCCTTTTTAAATTATAATTTTTAACCACCCACACATTTTATTTTCTAGTGATGGCTGGAAATGCTACAAGCTCAGAAGACTCTACTTCATCTGGGTGTGCAGGGACATTGAGTCTTTCCGCTGGTTTGCAGATCTGCTCTGTATGTTGCATAACAAGGTAATGGGTGTTGCTTGGAGGGATCCTGACAACTTAAAGGCAAGGTATGCCCACACCACACACCTGGCATTCTGTAGAGGATGGCAGCCTTCCTCAAAACAAGTGAGCTCCAGCAGTAGCTTGGGCTGCCTGATCCAGGCTTCATTTGTTCTTGGATCAAAACCAGTTTGAGTATCCATCACCAAGGTTTCATTGCAGTGCTGCCATGTTCCAGTAGCCTGGACACTTACCTGTGTCCAGACTACTTTATGAGAAGGAAGAAGAAGCACATGCAGTCTGGGAAGCCTTGAGTGGCCTTTAGTTATTTGGCTAGTAGGCAGATTGAAAAGGGAGTGGGATTTATAATTTCAAGTATATTTTAAGAGCCATGTAGCTTCCTAAAATAATATTTTTTACACAGCATGATGTGCTATACAAGCACATCCTCTTCAGTGAAAAGCTTACTTCATTGATGCTGAAACGCATGTACCTCAGCATAGTAGGCACAAGTGACTTCACACTTGCATTAAGAAAAAGAATATTATTTCACTAGCTGTTTTTATCATCCTCCCAGCTTTGGCAGGAGAATCGGCCAGACTATATAAATATCCAGCTGTACCTCAGTCAAACAGATGGAATACAGGTATGTGGCCAAATGTTGTTTGTAAACTAAACTAGACCTTGGAGTAATAGGCAATGCAAACTGTCAGTCAAAGGCAGAAGGGGATTACTGCAGATGGTAAAAACAGGAGATGAGGCCATAAACTCAGGTGACTGATTCATTAATAGAGCAAGACAGCCAGTTCATCCCCACAGCATTAAGAGAGTCCAGTGCAGTACCCTTAACTTGATTAGGTGCAGGCAGAAATCCATATCTCCCTTTTCTAGGAACAAGGTCCTTCCAGGCCAGGCCACAGAACAGACAGTTGGCCATGTTCGATGGGAAATCTGCATCATTTCTGGGCTAAGAACCAAACCAGAATAGTTCTAGGAACTTGCAAGCTCAAATCTTCTTTTCCCATACATGTTTTTAAAGAATCTAGCTATTTTTAAAAACTTTTTATTTTATTATCTCATATATAGATGAAAGATAGAAATTTCTTGATGTGTAAGACTGGAAATTATATGGAACTGTCAGTTGACATGTATTGCCAACACTAACACCGGGCTAATTCCCCAACTCTTGGCATCTCCTGAAACTATTTATGCTTGCAATCTTCATTTTACATGATGTAGCACATAAGGCTAGGTACAAGTCTTTGCTGTGCCACGTCAGGAAGCTTTCCATTGACTACAGGGGGCCCAGAGCCAAGGCTAACAATTACTGGAAAACATGAAATGCAGTGAAAAACCATGCCCAAAGGATTTTGATCTGCCTGCTATCAGGTGGAGTTGGCATAATATTCACTGCTCTGGTTGGAACACAGTCCTGTAGTTTAAATTATGTGGTAGCTACAGTAGTTATGACTATGAAAAATGCAATGCCTGGACAGCATATGTTGATGGAAATGGAGTGCTTGAAAATGCCTAATTGATGAACCTGCTATGTAATTTTTAGGTTAAAATTAAAACCTGAAGCTGGACTGCAATGCAGTGTGATAGGGAAAGTGAAATAATAGTCAATTCAAAGGAAGTTTTATGATACTATGTAGTATACAAATACTGCATAGTGACGCTAATTAAGCAGCTGCTGAATTTATTTAAGTCAGCTTTTTGATTGAAGTCCTACTTTAGAGTCACTTTTTTTGTGGCTGTTGAACAAAACTGCCATGAAGCATAGTGCTGCTCATAATTGCTCAAGGAGAAGTCTCCATGGCCATACAGGTGGTGTGTTCAGTGATGTTAGTCCAAACTGCTGACTGCTGCCAAAATTCAGGCAGTTACACTTGCTCCCTTTGTGAGAAGCCCTTGTGCCTGTGTGGTAAGAGCTCACCCTGCAGCAAGTGCCTCTTGTTTATAAAAGCACAAAGGAGGCTGAATTGGCCAGGACTGTGTTTGCATTGGTGTGAGCAGTGTTTTGGGTTGTTCAACAAGGTAGGGAATGTGGGAGCCTAGATAATGTGTAGCTCTCTGCCTCTTGCTGCTGTGTTAGGACAGCAAACCCAGGATTGTGCCCTGCAGTGGGAGGGCATTTTGCCTTATCAAAATGCTGGTGAGTTAGCATTGTGGAATGGAGTAGGTTCCATCTGGGGAGCAGTTTTGGCTGCTTTCTGCCGTTGCAGCAGCTCAAAACAGTTGGCAAACTACTCTCAGGGAGAAAAGTAAGATTTCCCTTGTTACTTTTTCAGACCTAGTCATCTTAATAGTTACTTGTACAAAGTTTAAAAAAAGACTTCAGACAAAAATATGATTTTTACATCAGCAGCATTTCTTCCAGCTTAGCATTAAAAGTCAGTGTGGGAATGAGTAACAGGAGCATGGTTATTGTTTTATGGATTAAATCAATTGGTTTAAAAGTAATGTAGGAATTAATGAGCAGCTGCATGAGGGACAATATATATAACTAACACCAAGGAGAGCCATTGGAAAGATACTGAGCAGAGGTATTGGTGCATAAAATGGCTGCAGCTCCCATCACAGCTGTTTGGTACTTGTGCTCAGGTTTCACACCTCAGCACTCCGGCAAGTCTGCCAATAGCAGAAATGGGAGCCCTGGGTGATATGAGGCAATTTGCAAATCAGGCAGAATGGATTCTTTTGTTTCTTGCAGAAAATAATTGGTGAAAAATATCAAGCTTTAAACTCCAGGCTTTTGATTGGACGACCCCGGTGGAAGCTGCTGTTTGATGACATAGCAAAGTGCAATAGGAGGTGAGTGCTCGTCCACGTGAAGGGTGCCTCAGTTGGATGACTGGGCATATCTGTTTCTAGCTATGTTTGTATGAAAATATTTCTGGGATTTATCTTGCTGAGAGATAGCCTATACAAACTGAAACATGGTGGGTTTTTTTATGTTCAGAGCAGTTCAGCTTCTCATGCAGTTGGGATGTTCAGTAGCTCAGAAAATAAAAGCAGCAGATTTCCATCTCACTGCACAGAGATTACATGTGTTCTTGTCCGTGGAAATGTCTTGCTTTCAACATATGCTGGTTCTTTATATAAAGTTACATTTCTTAAAAATGTTCATTCATGATTTGTAATGCTAGTATACACACAGAATTCACAAGGAAGAATTTGAATTACCCGTTTTGCTTTTATTCAGAAGATTTATTGTCTTTGGGTATTTCTGGCTAATTTTTATTCTCTGTTAAAACCTGGCAATGCCTTTTTATTGTGCTTGTAAAGCATATTATGGTCTGAAAGACAAGTGTAAACCAGAGAAGGTATGCATATAGAATGTTTTTGTCCAGATCCAACTTTGTTGGTTGAATGTTTTTTCCTGCTGCTGGCAGTTCATTGCCTCAAAAGCTGATCTGGAAGAAGGGACTGTGTGAATCTTCCCTAATCCACTTCTGGCAAAGTCAGTGGTGTGGGAGAAAACCCCCCCTGAGTAGCTATTGACAGTAATCTGAGCACATTGGGTTTGAGAGGTGCTCTTATAGAACTTTCCCTCAAGAAATTTTTGTCCTCTCTTGCACTTGCAAAGTGAATTCTACCCATGGCTTGTTGACTCTTCCCTTCTGAGGCTAGATATGACTACGGGACACTGAGCCCTGGCTCTTGAGAAATACTGAGTGCTAAATGTGTCACTGTAGGCAGTGTGAGCTGCTGACAATACTTGTCTTGGATTCAGGTCGTAGAGGATGTTGTGAGCAGGATGCCCATAGGCTGCTACATCTCTAGTAAAATGTTCACACTTAGAGAAGGGGTTTAGAGCAAAGAACAATGAGAAAGAAAAGGAAATAGAGAGTTCAGAGGGCCAAGCTGACTGGGCCCAAAGATCTCTGCATAGTGGGCTGTTGACTTTTTATGCTCCATTCTAATGTCTTTGTTTAACTATGTGAGTGCAGTTTTAAAAGATGAAAATTATGAGGTTCCTGCCACTTCCCTCTGAGGATGTAAGAGCACCTAATATAGATGAAGCCAGTAGTAGTAGTAGTAGTAGTAGTAGTAATAGTAATAGTAGCAATCATACTTGATTTTTCTTTTTTGCTTTCCATTGCATTACTCCTAATTAGACTTCAAGTACCATTTCCTCTGCATTTTCACATCAGGTCTTTAAATTGGGCTGCCATTTTCAAGCAAGGTATCTTTAATACAAAAATAATGTTATCTTTTGATTGCCTTGCTAAGATGTAGGCTTTGTCCCTCTTTGTCATCTCTTTATCAAGGTTTATATAGGTCTGTACCTATAGATGTAGTTACTGGTAATGGTGCACAGTAGCGAAGCCTTTGACAACCTCAGCTGACCTGCAGAAATTTACCTTTTGTAGCTAATTATTCTCTGTATTTCCTTGAATGAGATGGGAACTTTAGTTTTTCCCTCTAGTCCAATTTCCAGGTCTACTACTACCTTTATTTCAATTCTTATTTCTCTGTAACTTTCCAGCTAAATGTCCCTGCTGCTATACAGAGACCAAAAAAACCAAACTAAAGCAAAACAGGTCAATCAAGTTGTTTGCAACATCTGGTGCCAGTGTTCAGACTTTCACATTTGCAATCATCCCCTTGGGCTTGTTTATGGGCAGCCAAGATATTTTCCAGTTTTTATCTTGTGATTTTAGGAAAAGCTGCATATAAATAAACAGGCAGCTGGCAAAGCTCTCTGTCTCTCTGTGTAGCCGTCTGATTGCTGTGTGCTTTGTGAATTGTTGCTGTTGTTGCTGTACGGGTCCCAAATAAGCAAAGTGCATTTGTAAGTGTCTGAGCTTTGCCAGACCTTCAGAGTATGACCTGGGACAGCCCAGCATCAGGTTCCTGCTCCTTTTTGATTTTGGGGAAAAGAGGAGCAGATGTGTGCCATCTACTGTTCGTATTTCATATGACACCTGCCGACCCAGCAATCTGAACTGGAGCAGTTACATAATAAATTACTGGTCTTGTTTTTTCATGCTTTTTGTGGGAGAATGGAGCAACAGTCTTGTTCCTGTTCAGTTGTGTCCTGGATGAAAAGCTTGCACCATGCTCAGTTTGCTTAGGTCAAAAGGGCATGTGCTTTTTCCAGGTAGAGAACGACCTAGAAAAAGATATGAATACCTGTAGGAGAAAAAAGCATGGAGCACCATGTTACATTTCTCGTGTGTTCTAAAGGAGAAACCTCTCTCTAGGAACAAATATGGGATTTAAAAGAGGAACATTTCAAGTCCTGACTCTGTCTTCTCAATGTAGCAAAATATTTAATCTCTCTCTCAACTCCTGCTGTTCATAAAATGGATGTAAGAATATGTGCTGACCTACTCATCCCATAGGAACACTGAGGAATTACTTGCTTAGTGCTCTGAAGGAGTAAATTCTATATTGAAGTTTATAATTATTACAAAGAATGGCCTACATAGTTTCCTTAACTGTAAACGTGTTAATGGCATTAATGAAGATTTTCTGACATAGGACTATACAGTTACCTATGTTCATCTAAGACACTAAATGACCCTTTGTCCCAAACAAATGATAGATAAACAGTCAGGGTAGTAATATGTTGTTCCATGTAGTAGCTTTCCTCAGCCACCTTTCTGTTTGTGTTCCAGCAGCCAGGCAGGATCTGGGGGAGGAGGGGCAGAGGCATCTGCAGGCAGGGATGGACACAGGGGAGGAAGGTGGATGGTGCATGAAGGGGTGTCCAGACTGGATCCTGGTGGTGGGCATCCCAGGAAGGCAATTTCAGAGCCTGTGGCTCACTGCACAGAACAGTGACTCAGCTGGGTTTCAGGAGACCTTAGCCATAGGTCTCTTGTGTGACTTCAGGCAAATAATTTAACCTTCCTGTGATTCTAATCACTAGTGAAAAAATCTGTATACCTTGGAAGAATGTTACTGGGATGAGAATACATTGGCACTATGTATTCACTTTGTTGGCTGTTTATACATAATGAAAGGGAGAGGGGCAGCTGAACTCTTCGGGGTTTATTTTATCAGTTCACTGTACTAATTCAACTAAAGAAAAAGAAAAACAAACAAACAAAAAACCCCAAACCCAACAACAACATTCATTCTTTCAATTAAAAACACAGTAGAAGACAGAGTCTTGCTGGCAGCTCATGAATCCTTTTTCTCCAGTGTGCACAGATTAAAGGGATTTCAGAGTCTGCAAGTGCTGAGGATTCTTATTTGAGAGCAACAAGCAGCAGCTCTCTAATTATTGCAGCAAATTCAGCCACCAGCACAGCACCCATTGCCATTAAAAGGAGTACTGCCAGAACAGGAAAGCTTAATAGATAAACATAAAGGTGAGAAAAGTATGAATTATGACTTTGCCTGATTGATATGAGAGATGAAGTCATTGAAGGCAATTGCAATCTGTGTTGTAAGGTGCCTACACAAGGACACTACTGCAGTTACCTGCATAATTTTTGGGTGATTTTTGATGTTTGAGTGCTCAGTTGTACCATGCCAGTGTTGCTGTGCACTGGTGCAGCGTGCACTGCCATGCTACTCCAGCAGCTGTCTGACACCTGACATCTACATGTGGCAGTATGCACCAAAGATTTATTCTTAAATCAGTTCCTTCCTCTCATCAAACACATGCACAGGGAGCTTTAAACTGAATTTTATCATTTAGCATATGCTAAAATATTGTATATTAAATAGTTATTGCATAAAATATCAAAACAGTCCTGGAGGCAGAACCCAGAACCCAAATCTCCATCCTCTTGGTGAGTGCTGTAGATCACAATAGTTAGAGCCATGTTCCCTCTTGTATGCTTTTTCTTCATCCTAGTAAATCTTTTGAACTTTTTCTGTAGTGGCACAATTTCAGCAGGAAGAAGATGATTTTTTTTTTCCATGATACAGAAAATGCAACACTGCATTGTATTTCCCTGCTTTCTTTCCCTCTCCTCATCTTTAAAAAAAGGGAGATAGTGAATATTCTGAATGGCTCAGTCCTGCTGTGTTTTGTTCTGGTGCTGGCTAAAGTTCTGAGCCCTGAAATATTGTATGACTGTAAGTCTGACTTGCAGCCTATTTTTAAGGTGACCAGAGAGCAAAGAGCTGTTGTCAGTAGAACGGTGTGAAAAATGTCAGGTTGACTAAAGGGCCAAGATCTGTGGATGATGGGCAAGGATCATACTCTGTGTTTGACTTCTTGTAAGATTTCCAATATAGATGCTGAAGGAAAAACTACATGCTAATGTGAAAGTAAAGCAGTAAAATTATTCTGTTGCTGCCAGAAATAATCATGGGTTAGTCGTGCTCTGTTTTCATTAGTGTAACCAATCACTGTTAGTGATTAGATATGCTTGTGTAATTCATGAGTTACACTAAGGAAGTCTTTACAGTGAGACATATTTTTAACCAAAAAAGTGATTAATCATGGGGAAAAATAGAGTGAAAAATAGTAATATTTTATCATTTGGTATCTTGAGACTAAGATGAAGCACTTCTTCCTTAGAGTTGTCTTAGTCAGATAAATAATAGGGTTTGTTGTAGGGATACTTAGGAGAGATGTGGTGGCTTCAGTAAAATAAACTGCATCATCTAGTGAACTGTTCTCCCCTTAAAATCTGTATGTAGGTGGCTTATGTATAACACCATGAGGCCACTTCTGTTTTTTATTGGAAATTGCTGTTTGTTCACAATGCCATAACTTCCACTCCCCTCATTTTTTTTTATTTTTTTTTTTCTTTTTTTAACAGGAAGACCATTGGAGTTTTCTGCTGTGGACCAAACAAAATCTCTAAGATACTTCATAAACTGAGCAACAGCAGCAACTCTTATGGGACAAGGTTTGAGTACAATAAAGAATCCTTCAGCTGAAAATCTCTTGGAGCAAGACTCTCTAGAAGATAAAAGTGCAATTTTTTGTTTGTACAACATAAAAGTTCAGCTGTGGTTTTAACAGACAGAAATGTACCAAAGAATAGCACAAATGTTTTTATTTATGATTATTTAAGACTGATGGATGCAGCAGTATACCAACAAATAATCAGTGCTTTTACTCAAATACGCTCACACAATATTTGTGGTGGGAGGGATTCTTTGGATTTGTTTCTGTTAATTAAAAAGTACAGAAGCTGGGGAAAGACACAATTGTGTTATAAGCTGATGGAAGAAGAATCTGTGGAATGTTTGAACTTCTTCCGCTTAAGTCCTCTGAAGCTGGATCAGTAAAAGATACCCCAGGTTAATCCAAATGGCAAAACATAGTGTATTACAAAGACTCTTGCTTTTGTTGGTATACAAACCTTAAGGCTTTGGGGTGAAAATACTCCATGTTAAAGATTTTATTATACATTGCAGAACTTGGATTCTGTATTTAAAATATAGAGTGTTACTCTTGCTAGTCTACTTCTGTAATGAAGTTAACCTAAGAAAAAGTGAGCACAATTGTGTAGCACCAGTGGGCAGCCTCTGCTGTGATGTTAGTCACAGCCTTTTGGCAAGCACGCATCTGTACGTGGAGAACTCTGTATCTTGCATCAGTTCAATATTCAGTGAGTTTGCAAAATAATTATGATTTATGCAGCCATAAAGATGGAGCAAGAAAAGCAATGAACAGGAGCAGACAGGACTTGAAGTTTTATTATACCACACACTCAACATGGAGTTTGCACTCACTCTGCACTCACATGCCCTGAATGTTAAACACTTCAAGCTTTCAGGTGCTCTGACTGATTATTTTACAGCACAGCAGGTAGAAATCCAGTTTTAGGGGTTCCAGTATGTTTGGTTGACTCTGATCCTTTAAGTGTCTTCTCTGGAGCCCCCTTTGTTTGCCCTGGTGCCACTGAAAGCAGGATGAGACCAGATCCACAGCAGAGTGAGAATGAACCCTTCTGTGGCTCCTTGGCTGATGTGTGCAGACAAAAACCTTGCAGGAACTGCAGTATGCTTTCAGTTTGTTCCATAGAGGAAGATCTCAAAACATCCAACTTTAAGCTCTCCTTCCCTTCTCCTGCCCTAAGCTATCTTCTGCCCATAATTGCCATGGGAGAGCTAAAGGTTGAAACTGGTACTTCATAAATTTTTGGTTCTGAGGAGCACCTTTTTTTTGTCCATCCAAATAGCCAATCCAATTCCCCTTATTTCTTATTTTCTCCCTTTTCCTTACTTTGCTGAGATGAGGGCATTTAAACAGGGATCAGACACTTAGCTGGCATAAATAGGCACCACTCTAGTGTCTCTTAATAGATCAGCATCACTTTAACAGGGTGAAAACCTTCCCCTTGATCTCCAGCAGAAGCTTGGGAGCAGTACAGTGTAGTGTTTGCAGCATACACAGGCAGAGGCTGGCTTGAGAACTCATGCCTGTGGTTCACCTATATTTAGGGCAGTGCATTTGCTTTCATTTACATCTATCCAATGAATACCTTTTTTATGTTAGTGGGAAAGGCACTAAATTTCTGCTTGGGACACAGACTCTGTGCCAGAATCTGCAAGTATCAGTGTGAGTGTTCAGAGGGAAGCATTTTTCCAGTAGGTGATGTATAGGCATCCTGCATGTGTAACTGGTGAGAATAAGTTTGGTCTTTGCCTTGGCAGCTTCTGCTCAGGAGTTGCACTCAGTGAGCAACAGCGAGGAGGTGCATCAGTGAAGCCACATGGGAATGTGTTCCTCAGTGTCCAGACTTGGCACTGAAGTCTTTACCTCTGGCTCTACCCAATTTGAAATCCAGGCAGGAAGCAAAGAACCAGAGATAGATGAATTACTACTGGTGAAAATTCTCGAAGTAGCCCAGATGAGAGAAGCCAAAATAGAAATGCAGCGTTAGATGGGAGCCTACATGGCAGCTACTGCTTTAAATTTTTTTCTCTTTGAGGTAGAAAGAACCATTATTTTCCTACTGGATCTCATTCATCCATCACTGTAAAACTGGAGGTGTGCAGCAAAGGATTAGATTCTTTTTAATCAGTAAGATTTATTTCTAATACTGCCTGCATAGATTTTATAATAAACATAAAACTGTTGGCAAGATGCATGGATACTGGATATTGTAAGTCCTGCATACTTTTTTGTTTTCTGGCTGTCAGTTTAAAGCATGATTGAAATCATGCCTGCATCTGTTACCCACAACTAGAAAGTGATCTTTTCCTCTAGTTTCGGGATCTAGTATCACGTGCTTTTAAAATACAGTTTAGAGTCATCTAATCACTATGTTGTTTGTGTTTTACATCTCCTCTGACAGATATCAGCTCCATTACCATATAATGAGCAGCTAGTTTCGCAGTTAGCTCTGTGCTAAAGCAGATTATATTTTCTGGCTCAACTTCTGCATAAACAACACTTTATAATTAAAATAGTTATACTAGTACTGTGCTGTTATTCTGCATTGTTGCAGGAGTTGATGCTGTTTGTAGGCATGTTAAACACATGTTGTTACATTAAGCAGTGCTGTCACAGCAAGATCAAAGCAGATCCAGGCTGTCCTCTTTTCTGTCTTTGTGCTGTGTCTGACTCAGCTGACCCACTTGTAAAACAAGCTCTGGACTGTCTGCCTTTCTGGAGGGTTTTGAGCCTTAATTAATGTTTTGGGATCACTTTGGTGCACAAGCAGTAGAAAGAGCTATCTAATTGCTATGCAAATGTGCTTATGTTTTATTTTGGGAAAACCATTCTGTTGCTGATTTCAGTAATTGCTAGGCCAGGTGAGGAAGAGTTTAGGGAAAGTCTAAAAGCTTCAGTTGTTTTTTTCCTTTTCCTTTTGCTATTCTTCTGTTAGAGAGACAAAAAGCTTAAGGATTGTTGAGTGACTGTGACTTGGCTTCAGGAGTGGCAGATATTATGATAAACACAATCTTTCTATAGGCTGTGTTGTCATTGCTCTGAGTGTGTCTCCAGCTTGCAAAACAGAGTCAAGCCCTCTTTTAAACTCCATTGCTTTTAAATCTGTAAGCCAAATGTATGTAAAAATATAACTCAGTGCCAGACAAGTAAGTGAAGGCTGACAGCACTTAATTCCACATTTGCAAATCAACTGGATTTACGTAATTGAGCATCACTTTGCACTTTAAAGTGTGTCCTGTGAGTCTGTCATAAGTGTCCTGCTGGCAGGAGAAGGATCCCGCCCTGCATTCTCCCAGTTTTCACTCAGTCTTTCACAAAGCTGCAGACTTCTCAGTGTTTGTTCAGCAGGGTCTTTGTGTTTTATTAATCAGAATTGTTTCAGAACTCTTTTTTTAGACCAGGAATGTTTCCATACTGTGATGAAAATCAAGCCCTTTCCCTGCAACAAGAATCCAGCCCTTGTGCAGCCACGTGGGACTCAGGGCTTTACACAGCTAACAGCAGGATTAATCAGATGTACCCAAGACCTATTCCCATATCACTGAGGTTACTTGTGTGAGTAAATGTCCCTGCCTCAATCAAGAACAGCAGAGGTGAGCCCTGATGTGTGTGGGAAGGCCTAGTGGGGACTGACCTTCATCACCCAAGTCTGCAGAACAGTCTGTCCCTCCACAATGATTTTCCCAGCCCATTGTTTGGAGCAACAGTTCCCTGTTTCAGTATGTGGTACTACTGCTGACATGTGAGTTCTTCCTTGTCTTTTTCTCCTCTTCTAGCCTCTAGCACATAGGTGGCAAAGAGATTTGAAGCTGGCTGAGAGAGGGCAGATAATGCATTAAGTGGCAGAACAGCTGTGTTGGGAACAGTAATTCAGCTGTAACAGCCTAACAGAGCAGAGAAGTAATGATTTAGGAGGACTTGGAGAACAGCAGCCCTACGAGGAAAACCTCTACTCAACGTTTAATACACCAGGTTATAGTTTCAAACCACAAGACATGGCTTAGGGAAAACAGACATAAGGCTAAAGAGTCCCTGCCTACAGCAGTTCAAGGACCATAAGTCAGAGAAGAGGCAAAGTTATTAAAATGCAATGTTTACTCTTTTGAAAAATAAAAGTACTTCTAGGGAGATTAATTTTCACTTCAACCTGCCAATCATTTCATAAACTCACGAGTTTGATCTAATGCAAGGTGGATCTCCTTCTCTGGATTATGCATCCAATTTTTCTGCCTATTTTCCATGCCTCACAATTTCAACCAGTTTTTATTGTTTTAGCCAAGAGGATTTAACAAGAAGGTTTAATCAAAATGTCACTGGTGCCTGTGCTGAGCTGAGATTTTCTGCTATGAATATACATTTTTCAGGGATATATATATGTATATAATATATCTGATGACTCAACTGTGAACAGTGATTTGGGATTTGCATTGTTTCTGCTGCTGGTGTGTTTCATTAAGGCGACTATGGTGATGAACTGGCAAAATGTATGGAGCTGAAATGAGACTCTTCATTCCCATAAAGAGCCTGGTATTTTAGTGCCTGTACTAAGCATAGTAAATCCTAGAAACTGAAATTTCCTTTGTAGCCACAGTAGATTAATTAGCATCTTTTAAGGTTAAAAACCCTGAGTCCTCTGCTGGTCTGACATGCATAATGAATGCTCTGACACAAAGGTTTTGAGCAACAAATGCTTCTCCTTAAAGGGCTGGATGAGGATATCTAAAGGTTATCTGAAGGTTATTATCTGAAGGTTTAGTATCCTGCTAATTGTATCATGCATGTTCTAAGGGGGATGAGATCCATTTTGGTACCAAGGAATGCTGTGTACTTCCTCTGATCTTATGAATATCTCTAAACTTGCAGTGTATCCTCACGGTTTACCATGCCTGAAGTATTATATTCTCTAGAGGGATCCTATTTCTAAGAGACAGGTGCTGGATCTTTACTAAGAGCAGTGGATCTGTCCCATTATTACATGGCACAGAGAGAAAGCTGGAAAAAGCCACACGTCCCAGTTGCAGATTGCTTCTTAGCAGAGCCCTTGGATGAGAGGGAAGGCTGTTCCTGGAGCTCCAGGTAAACTGCTGTCAACTGAAGAGCAACCCAAAGAGGGCAAGAGAGGATGATAAATGCCAGCAATAAACAGGGTGAAATATTTTGTACCTGAGAGCCACGGGAAGGGAGGAGACATTCTTCTTAGCTTCACAATGTTAGAAATTAAAACCAAACCCCATTTTCTAGATGTGCATACCGAGTCTCCCTGGGGGCTGAGAGCTAATGTATGCAAATGCATTGCATTTCTGTGCACAACTCAATGCTAAAGCCCAGAAGAAAGCTAGTGTATTATAGCAAGCACCCTGGAAATAAAAAATTCCTTTGAAATAAAACCTTTACTCTTTCAAGTTAACTTACTTCTGAAAAACATCTACTTCTATTCTGCAGCTGTGGAATTGGGAAAAAGCTTTACCTGTTAACTCCTTTTCACCAAAATATTGGAGTGTAGAGTTCTCTGTGTAAGCTGTAAGTAGGTTTGACAGTTTGATAAATAAATTTTGTGTTTGTTGCTGCTGACCCTAGGAAAGGACAGCCTTGAGGATGGGAAGCAGTGTTACATAAATGTCTAGTGTACATAGCAACACTGAGCAGGGAGACGCTGCTGCATCGCTTTTGGTGCACCAGTCACTCATTAAAATTCTGTCATTGCAAGGTCACGTTGCTCATCTCATACTCTGCAACCCTGGGGAAGAAATTTGGATGAGAGATGGGGGAGGAAAAGCGAAAACTTCCTCCTTGTGCTGTAACCAAGAATACATTCATTGACAGCAGGGCACTTGTTTTGATTTCAAAAGAGCATGCCATTTCTTTTTCAGGGCTAACGGGTTCCCTCCTGTGTCGTGGTGTTTGCATGTTAGAAGTCTAACAGAGTGATAACGGGTGTCTTCTGAACTGTATCAATAAAGCCTCAAGCTTTTGCTTCTCCCTTGAATAGTCCGAGAGAAATACAAATACCAGAGAGCACAGAGAGTGGACTGTGTCCCAAGCTGCACTTGGCACAGCCTGGTTAGGCATGCTGCACAGCAGCTCTGCAAGCTGCTAGGAAGAGGCAAGGCTGAGGTTGTGGGTTTGGTCCCCTGGTAGACCATTCACTTAAATGATGATCCTTGTGGGTCCTTTCCAGCTCATGTTATTCTGTGATTCTGTGTAAATGGTTTAAGGAGAACATGTCAGGTATCAACCTGATCTCTGCTCAGAAGCAGGCCAGGTCACCCAACTGCTTGTCACATCTCTGAGCCATGATGAGCCTGAGCCAGTCCTAGGTGTGCTTTGGCAAAGGTGGAGTCAGGGGCTCTTGGACTGTGTCTGCAGGGTGAGATGAACAGAGTTTTAGACAGAGCTGGATGAGCCTCCTGTGTGCATTTTCAAGCCTGGAGCACAGAGCTATCATACTTGAGGGTGAATTGTGTAGGCAATGAGGTGGTCTGACCTTTGGGTACAGTCACAGTTCCATGGTTAGCCAAAGGTATGGACAATACCCTGTGTATTTCTCTAGCTTTGTAGAGGCATGTTGTTCAGGGCCAGGGAAGCATGTTATGTTATTTTACCTCATTAGGTGTTAGATGCTTGAAAGCATGTACTGTTTAGAACAGAGGAGGATGGTGAATGCCAGCTTCCACCCACAACTGAATACACCCTGCCCATTTTTCCAGTAGTGTTCTTGAGGCAAAATCTCTGCAGTGAAGACACAAGTGTTGCATTTTTCTTATATTGTATCAGAGCAACATAATTAACTATTAAAAAATATTTGCTATGAATGTGAAGATTCACTTATGACATTATTCTTCCTCACTGTTTAAGCCCTAGTAACAGTTTGATACACACATTTTGAACACAACATAATGCCCCAAAGCTTTAAAATACACCTTAGATGGAACTTGGCAGGGGATCTCCACCTGATAGTGAAATTTCATTGTCTGTTGGAGCTGGATGCATTTGTGCTTCATTCATCTTGGTCTGCTTCATCACTGTGGAAGATTAGAAGGAGCTGGGGCTTTTAGATCCTTCTCTTCCTTTCTACATATAACCTCAACCTTCACCTAGAGGTTTGAACCTTTGGATCACTGAATACATCATCACCCATGTCCTTCACACAGTCCCATCACATAGTCCTTCTTTTGTGCTCTTCCTCCCTCTATAGCACAAATTGTATTAGGAGGCTTTTTCCACTCTTTGTTTCCCATGACTCAGGAAAATGCCATTCTGGGAAATGCAGAGGGCCTCAATTTTATTTGCAGGATGCACCAACCTGTGTAATGCTCCTGGTGTGCACAATCCAGTGGGGCTCTTGTAGTCTCTTTGATTAGCTTCAGGAAAATGAGGGGTGCAGCATCCCAATGCTGGACATGCTTCTGGCAATCAGAGGAGGGGCAGTGCTACAAGGACAGATATGTAAAAAATGGGAAAACTCATAAGAGCAAAGATCACATCATCTTCTGAATGAGAACTGGGGATTTGGTTCTGAAAAAGTCAGATCACTCACTTGTGGCTACCACTGAAATTAAGTCGTGCTTCTGCTTTCACACATAGGCATTTCACTGGGCAGTGATGGAAAGGGTTTCTTCTTTCAATTACATTTGGTATTTCCACACAGCCCCTACTTTATCAGCTGCATATAATTTCATTCTTTTACTGATTAAATATTTCCTCACCTGGTTTCTTTGTTTCTGGGAGCTTGAGAGCTCATTGTTTATAAAGGGAAAGAAGAAGTATTGTGCTGTTAAGCAGACAACTCCCAACACATATGTTCAGCTCTGCATCTTTGACAGGGAGGCCCTGATTCTGCTGTGGGTGCAGAAGGGCAGAGCTTTCACTGAGATTGAGGTGTGACCAGGACCCTCTTCCAGGCTTCATATATTGATGAAGCTCAGAGATTATTAATTGGCTTTTTCTGAAACAGTTACCCTTAGTCCAAATGTGCCAGGTTGTGAAACCCTCACTCACACTGAGTTTTCCTCTCTCTGTGTTCCTTCTGATCATTTGCAGGAGCAAATTTGATGAAACATGTTTGGGTAAGAAATTATTCTCTTGGTCTGTGGTAGTTGAGAAGAACAGTCATAATTGTGGTTTCTCCCCTCAAACTGATGTTCAAAAAAGTGTTTTGAAGGGCCCAGCTATATTAGTTCCGTAATGTGTATATGGGCAGTTTCTCTACAGATCTATGATTTTATATTTTTTTATGTAAATTTAATTTCATTTTCAGAGCCAGCCAAACAAAATCCAAAGCATTTTTTTTTACATTGAAAATGCTCATATGTCCAAAGTATATCTATTTTAAAAGAATTCTTTCAAGATGCTTAGAAAAAGAGTGGAAACCAGCTTGTAAAAACTCTTCTAATAGCAAAGCATTCATTGGTTTTGATTTTTTTTTCCTTTCCAACCTTCATTAGTGAAAAAGTACAGTTCAAACTAAGCAATAGTACCACAGTCTGAGCTTCAGCAATTCAGTGTCTTCCTTTTGAAGCAAGGCATCTCTCTAGGATAATGTCTACACTGCCATCTGAACCTTCCAGGCAATATCTGTAGCAGGTCTAGGCTTGGGTTTCTGTGAGCAAGAAGACATTATCAATTTTTGTCTTACTTTGGGTATGTATTTGGCACTCAAAGGCCATGTGAGAGTTTGATGTGGTAAACAGACAGGAAGGAACTGGAGCCCCTGCTACAAGTGTGAGTATGCTAAAAAGACCTTAGGTTTTTATCCCACTAGTCAAATTAATTAAAATCCAGTCTCAGGAAGGAAGATGTGGTCCACAAAGGAAATTCTTGCCATCCCTAAAATTCGGAAAAAGCATTAAACTAAAGTTGGCTTTCCAATTTTTCTTTTAAGAAATGAGCCATGAAAATAGTTATTTACAGTTAACATGTATAATGAGACTGAAAAATTAATGTCTTGTCTTTTCTATAGCTGTGTGTCTTAACTTTCTCTTTTCTGACCACATTGTTCTTACACTCTTTCCTGTCTCAAAAGGAAGAGACCAGAAAATTCTTTCTGAATTTCCAGTTCTGTAATTATATATCTTTGCCACTAGAGATGAAATAAAAATAATTTATTAAAAAGGAAAGCAACATTTACTTTTTATATCTCTTTACAATGTGCAAGATAACTATTTTAGAAAGTATTCACATAAATGTCCACAATTTTGAGTACTCAGTGTTCTTTTCAGTGATGCCTGTTTATATGAATGTAATTTCAATCTGTTCTTATGTTTTTATAGATCAGAATGTGGTACAGTTCTTTGAAGAGAAATGTCTGCTTAGTTTCCAAGTAGAACAGAAAGCAAAATTTGGCCATGAGCTTATATTTGTGTAAGTTTTTCACCCAAGCTTGACTTTAAGAAAAAGAATACTGGGTTCATGTCTATAACAAGTCATACTCTTGCTGTGTTAAACAGCCCATTTTGTAACTTCAGCTTGCTGCCCTCCAACACAGCAGAGGAACTGTGTTTCATGACTGGAAAGACTTAAATACGTCATTGTTGTACCTGCATGCCTCATAAACCTTCAAGGAGTAAGCAATAAGCTTTCTGAATCTGTTAGTTCCACTACGACCAAAAAAAAATTTTACCAGTTTTCTATATAATGAGGCAGAACTAGAAAACTGATCATTAAAAAAGCCTTGGGTTTTTATTTTCCTATTTTTTGGGGTTTATTTATTCTTCTCTTTTTTATGAGTCAGGATCAGAACTCTTTTCCTCAGTGTGCCTTCCTTAGTTTACACAGTGTTGTGAGGGTAGATGAAATCCATTGGCTAAAAAAGGACTCAGACAGGGCTCCTGAGCTTTATCCCATGTTGTTACAGAGTTCCCCTACAAACCACTCATTCTGTGTAGGATTTTCAGAGTAACAAGAAGAATTCAAATCCACTGAGATTTTTATACACAACTGCATTAAGTTTCTTTCTAAAATCCTGTCTTCTTTTTGCCTACCAGTAAAATGGGGACAGCTACATTGGAAAAGAGTTTTGATTTGCCTGGAAAATAGTCCTTCATTTAAAATTTGTTTTGTTAAAATACAAAATCCTGGTTGCAGTATGAAAAGGAGGCTTCTTGCCCAAAATACTCATTTGAATTAGCCATTTTATTTTAATGGCAGACCTGACAACTAAACTATTTGGCTGCTGAGTTCTTTTGCTGTTCAGATGTTATTTTTACATTCTGTTATATTAGCAGATCATCTTAATGTGATTTTATGTCTTTTATTGTATTTGACAAAGCACCATATGTTTATACATCATGTAATTATGGCACTGTACTCTAAAAGTATTTACTTTACAGGAAGCTTCATGACTTTGGAATAAACAGCCATTCCAAGACTGAGCAAAACATGGTTGAGTTACTGTTTGTGACCTGATTTCAGTTAATGACATACTGCCTTAATCATGGAAGCATTGTGTATGTGCATGTGTGCGTGTGTATTACTGCTGGAAGGGGAGGCTGGGATTTCACTCCTTAGCAAAGGCTCTGATACTCTTTGTGGTGCCCTAAATTTGCTGAAACATCCACACAGGGTTCACAGATATGCTGCAGGAGACCCAGGATCCTCTGGCATGAGAGAAGTTGGGTTGGACACACAAAGTACCAGAATTGTACTAGCCACCCTTGTTTTGTCACCCAGAGTAATTCTCTGCCTTGGAACATGAGGCACATGCTTATTCCCTATATATCTGTGGCTGTGAGACCACCTTAGAAGCAGAGTACATTATCTTATCCTCATCATCACATACACTGGAATTCAGCAGAATATCACTCCACTACACCCTGTCTTTGTTTAGAGCACAGTGGAAGGAGAAAGAGGCATCTGCCTCATTCTGACCCATCAAAATCAGTTATGAGAAAAGTTCCTTCCCATATCAGAAGCGTGTAGAAATCCTCTCTACCTGTGCCAAACACTTAAGTACCTGACATTGAAACATGCTCTGGGCATTTGCTTTATTCTGCTTGCTCTGGTGAAGTTTTTCACAGTGTTCCCAAACATGCTGCTTTTGATAGATATTAATGTGAGAGCTGCTATTTTATTATGATCTCCAAGACACTGCAGATGCTACAGCAAATCTGCAACAACTGGTTTAAAACTCATAATTCACTTCCCAGTGATGTGTTTAGGAGTCTGTTGGGTGCACTGCAGTCTAAAGCACCCAGTTCCTGCAAGATGTTGAATGTTCTGGGAGCTGTCTGCCTAATCATTCCTGCATTTGGCAGGGTTGTGGGTTTTTATAGGAAATCTGCACATCAAACAAAGATTAATACAAGTATGCAGAGTTCTCTGAGATTTTTCAGAATTGTTAGAAGTTCTAGGTAATTTATTTTTTAGTAGTAAGGATATGTAGTTAAACTGCATGTATTGATCTCAGAGTTGTGTTTTTCACTTTCTCATTACAGAGTGGCAGTGATACAATGATGGAAAAATGTACCATCCCTTCAGAATAAGGAGTTTAACAGCAGCAATATTAAAAAAAAATCCCAACAAAACCCTGTATATTCCTTCTTATGTATTTTTAGTCATTAAATTAAAAATTTACAGGGAAAGCTAGCCGCTGCAATTTAGAGAAGTTCCTGATCTGTGCAACTACAAAAGGTGTTTACTTATACTAAATGCAAGGTCAGTGGCAGGCAGGGCAGAGTTATCAGAGGAAAGAAATTATATTTTGAAGAATTATGATGGTGTTTTTCATTAAGAGGAATGTCCTTTCCTGCTCACCTTCCCCATGCCAAGTAATGAGGTTTGGCAAAATGTGTTTTGGCTCTTAAGCTTTGATCTTTTGTCTGATATTTGGAGAGTTTTTATGGGAAACTATATATTTCACAAATGCATGTGGTCAAAAGAGAAATCTCAATGTTGATGCAAGAAGATTATGGAAAAGGGAACACAATTTTTTTTTTTTTTTTTTTTTTTTTTTTTAGCAAAACCTGGCTGAAAATGCTGATGCAAATAATAAACTTTCCTTACAGCAGACAACTAAGTAAGTATTGCAGTCTGCTGTTTTCTGGATGGAAGAGAAAAACTTCTTCCTTCTCCCCACTTCAACACTATATGGGCATCATGGGCCATGACAAATTCTTGATATGAAGGCAAGCAGCATAGTAGACAAAGACTGCTCCCAGTAACCTGTGAGCTTTTCTAGAGAGAAGACAAGCAGCTGTGGGCTCAGCTGCTTCTGTCTGCCTCACCTGAGCACCAAGCTCACATAAATCTAAGTTATTTAATGGACCAAATATCCTCAGGTAAATGAACACCTTCTCACATTGTCAGGGGGCAGATATGAAAACCTTTGAAGACCCTCCAGGGCGATCTGATACACCTAGCTTAGATTTTTGCCTTTGAGGTTACAAAGTCATTTCAAAAGTGATTTTTTTGTCCTCTCAATTAGTGTCACAGGGAACATATTCATTTATTTGGAAGATACAGCATGGGTGCTGGTTAGATATGAACTGGCTCCCCTGTCCTAAATTATCTCAGCTGAAGAGCCATTTGAAAATACTATCTGAACATTTCAAAAATTGAAACCATCTGAGGAGTACACACAGGTGAATCCTCACCTGTTCCTGATTCTAATAATAAAATATAATAAAAAGAATAATACCCCCTTGCTGGTCTCACCAGCCTCTGCAAGCTGGGGAGCAGCTATGCAATCCAGCCACACCCTTGTTCACTTCAGGGAACCTGATGCTTTGCCTTAAATATGCCCAAAAGCGCATTGCAGGCACGCGGATGTTACAGGAGGGCTGAAGAGTGGCGCACAGGAATAATTTATAATCAATGCAACAACTTGGATTGTTCCTCCCAAAAACCAATCTACATTTTTTATAAGTAAGATGACTTCAAATAATTCTGCATTTCTTATCCATCTTCTGACTCCTCCCAAATTCCTATTAATTTAATGGCTCCATAATTTATCATTTTCCTTTCTGGTTTCTAGTTAGAATATGCATAAGCATTAGACTGACCTTAATAACACTGTTCTTTCTAATCTGAAATTATGGATTGTGAATTGGTGACTGATGGTCTGAGTAACCAGCAGCTTGTCCTCCTCCCCAAAACTGTTTTCTGATTTACCTGAAACTTAATTTTGTTAGACCATGGTTTCTGATATCTCTACAGATTAATTTTGCAAACAAGCTTTCCTGTAACTTTTTACAATAGTATGTCTTCTTCTAGGAGAATGTCACCTTAATTAGGATGACTGCAGAGTTTTCACAATCTGTCTGTGCCCAGACTGCTAAACACAATTTCTGAAGTGACAGCCTCCCTGCAGACATCCCTGCTTGGTGCTTTGGAGTGCCATGGCTCCTAGGATGAGACAAAAGGCCACCACTTTTAAGACCCAGTGTCTAGACTTTTAGATTTAAGCATATTTGTTTCACTAAAAGGGAAGAGTCTTCTGATTAGAAGTGAACTGATTTTCTGAAGTAGCTATGAGGAGAAAATTCTGGTTTTCATTTCTGCTCTCAAATGAGAGTTGTTAAAGAGTCTGATTCTTCCTGAATATTAATAAGAAATTGATGATTTGAAAGTCAGCCCTCTGGGTTAAATAATTGAGACCACAGATTATAGAATTAAAAGACTAAAATTAATTTTAAAGTAGCATCTCAAGTCCATGATGGTGTGAAAGAGGACACAGAGCCTAAATTCTCTAGTGGTCTGTATCTTCAGTGGTCACTGGTATTAACTAGCAAGATGAAATGTAAAACAAAATGCCTCTGTTCTGACTTGGGAAATCTTACATTCCCTTGCTTTTGTTATAAATGACTGTGACATCATTCAGATGAAAGGGGAGCTGGAAAATGTCTTTAAAGTGCCTGTCTACAAACATGTTGCACTACTCTTATGATTATAGTAAGTGTACAGTTATTTCAGTATTCATATTTTTGCTATGAGTATATGTATTTTGCTATCTGCTAATGAATGTGGTAGCTCTTTTACTCTGGGATGTGTGTGGTGCTTCAGTTTTTTAAAAAATCACATTTTCTCATAATTGTACCATTAAGTATTTCTGTATACAAATACTGTCATTTTGATAATTTGGTATTTTTCAAGCTGTTTAACCATGTGTTTATTTCATACAGGTCATCTGACAATGTAGTCAGTCTATGTAAATTTAGCAGAGCACCACCTTGCCAATCTGCCATAAATTTATGAGAAAATGGTCCAAAAAAGGAAAAAGGCCTTCAAATTTTTAATACACCTTCCTGATACGTTCATCTCTGTGACAAAATAGACAGCTTTTTTTTTTTTTTTTTAATATATTATTGCCTTTGCATGAAGGGGGTCACATGCAAAGAACTTAAGCTTTAGCACTTCTTCCAAAAATATAGATTTATTTTTTTTGTGGTGTGTATAAACTATTTATTTGTAATAGGTTGCACAAAGGAATGAAGGTGAGTGAAGACATTAATGTTGTAGAAAATTTCCTATGATTAGTCACTGGTGGGGTAAAACAGAACTTGATTACAAGGAAAGTTGTACTTGCATGCAAGTCAAAGGAAAGCCTTTTTCATGGCCCTGCCCTAAGAGGCTCTGCAGACTTTATATTTATGGCATCGCTGCCAAATGGGCTTGGGAAGATGCAAACCAGTTTGAAAATGTAGCACATTGAAATGGTTGTGCTTAAGTTTTCCAAGAAACCAGAAGCAAATTCAAGCCAGAAACATTTTAACATTGTTTTGATTATGTGGAAAATGTGTGAAAATTTGTTGACAATATGTAATTGACCTGAAAATTCCTTTTTTCCTTATTATTGCCTGAAAATGTTTCTTTTCCTAGAAAACAGTGAAGAAAAGCAGGGGGTTGCTTTTATATACCCAAGTTCCTTTGAAATCCCTGTGTACATTGCTGTACATACACCATCATGTCTGTATCATCACCACTACTACACCAGCCTCGAAACTGTGGGACAGTCCCACCTCTGAGCCCCCAGGGATCCCTTTTCTGGTCAGATAAGACAGTGCAGTCTGGGTGGAAAGGAGAGGGAATCAAGTTTCATGAAGGGACGTTATTGGAAGTGCTCAGCCACAGCATGGGTCCAGAATTAATGTCTGCTGCCAAATTCTTGTTTCAAAGAGGATATTTTATCCTGTATATGGAGAAAGTGCTTGTTTTTCTACAAATTTTATTAATCTATCAGATTTCTAGAACTTTTTGGCATCATGTGAATACTGCATAACTGATGCTCTCAAGAGAGGAAGATAATGGACAGAACTCTGGGGAAATGTCCATTTATGAAATGGGATATCAGAAATCCCTAATGGGTGGAGGATGAATATGCAGAAATAAGTTGATTTTGTAGTATAAGAGTTATTTCATATCTAATTCAAAGCTTATTACAAAAATTACAGTTAGAGGCCATTTTTAATGACAAGGTCTCATTGCTGCCAATATTCAGCTCACTATGGAGACTGATTCAAAATTTACATCCATACACACGTGGGTACACAGATGGTGAATTACAGATTTAACTGAATGGAGAGGCCAGGTGCTAAAAATACAAATTTGGGTAAAATGTGGAAGGGAGAACAGAATGAAAAAACTGACAGCTGTTTATTGTCTTGACTTGACTAAATGTAACTTTTAACAGTCTGAGGAAGTAAGAGACCAGGCTATAAATTTAAAAACCTGACAGAGGTAACAGTCTCTTGCAAAGGGCAGAGATATGCAAAGCTGAGTATCTTATAATGAAACTATCAGGTATGCTCTGGGTTTCTTAATGTTTTTAGTGTGAAACATGTTGATGGTGCTACAAATACATCCCTGGACATTTAAACTGGTGGACTCTGCATTTAACAAGAACTTTTGTACAAGCCTGACCTCAGTGCCCACTGGATGAAGGTTTATGTGGTTGCCTGGTGTACATACACAGGATCTAGATTTTCAAGCACCAAGTACTGTAATGCCCTGGTTTTGGCATTGATCCTGTCAGGATAAACTCCCCAAGCCTGATCCATCTGCCTAATGGCAATGGGAAATATCTTGTTCCAAGATACCTTGGCCAGACAGAGGAAAAGGTAAAAGCAGGGTTTTTTTTAAACTCTGGTCATTCTGATTCAGTGAGATCACACTGCGAGCACAGCCTTGTAGCATTACCTCATTCCCAATTTAAAAATAAAATGCAGCTCCAGCTTCTCAGGGAAGCATTTGTGAAGAAAAGAGGTCCTTCAACATTTAATTCAACGTGTATCTTAGCACAGAGGTAAACACAGCCCTAAGCCTGACTCTGAGAAGAATGTGCCATTGCATTTGTAGCTTGCAGACAAGAAAGCACAATGTCTCCTGGCAGTGCCTCCTTGGCTTGGTGGCCAAGAAAACCTTTAGTGCCATGGTGATAAATGAGGCCTCTCCTTCTTTCTGACCTATCCAAAAACGTAGGTGGCTGGTCTAAGCTAAGATGCAAGGTCCCTAAAAAAGCAAAGGGAAGACATGTCTATAGGACAATTTCTCCTGTCCCAGAACAGTTTCTTTAGGCTGGTGCTGTCAGTCCACAGCTGGCACAGCAGTGTTTGTTCCCATGCCAAAGGAACCTAAACAGCTTTGCTCAGAGAAGAGAAGCAGCTGGGGTTCCATGTGCTCAGAGTCAGATACCTCTCTGAAGGGGTTTGACTCCCAGCTGGCATCAGGCCACTGGTCTGAGCAGAAACACCACAACGATAGAGAGAACCAGCAGGTGTTGCTTGTGTAAATTCTGTCCTAGTTACTAAGATGAATATACACTGTGCTGTCTATTCCTGGCCACAGACCACGTTGACTGTTGGAAGCAGGCCTGTGTTCTTTGTTCCCTCTCAAAGCAGATGTGGTCTCCAGGTCATATGGTGAGTGGGAAAATTGCTCGGGGGTATGCCTACAAATATGAAAGGGATAAAAATTCTCTTTTGGCAGTTTGAGCTAGTTTGAATTCTCCGTGATGAAACTTCCATGGGAAGAAAACAGGCTGTTAGATCCTTCACTGAAGACAAGGGAAAGGAAGAAACCTGCCTGGGAATTGCTAAATGATCTCGGCAGAGCATAAACAGACTTTCACTAATAGGTCATGAGTTTGGTCACAGGCACAAATTATTCATTCCATGGCTTTGAGGAAGAAAAGCTGCCAAAAAGTAGGATTTAGAAAACCTGATGAGCCAAAGCTTCACTTTGATCCTTTCACACATGGTGATTTGCCATGGCCAGAGGAGGGAGGCCCAGGGAACACTCATGATCTGTGGAGAAGACATGAAGAGCTGAAGAGTTGAATCAGAAATTACTTGTTGGCCATGTCTTTTGCAAGTGGGTGACATCTGGTAAAAATTAACTTGATCAATGTGAAACTGAAATGCTATCACCATGGAATAGTGAAAAGACTGAAATATACTTGCTTAATACAAGCTAGGATTTTTCTATCAGAATAATTTTTCAAAGGATGACATTGCTTTACTGACACTGAAATATTTTGCATAATGGCACTTTTTTCACCAAGCTTCTAATGAAACACAGGAGTGGCATTTCTGTCAGGGCAAGCACCCAACCAGGGGTCACAGCTGTGCCAGTCAGTGCCAGACTGCCACAGCCATTCAGACTGTCTCAAAGCTGGACATTTGGGACTTTTAAGGTACACAATTCCAACATATTCTGGTCATGTTCTAACTCCAGGACTGGGGACTCCAGAAGCGTAGCCCAGACTGCAACGGGAGAATCTCCCTGGGAAGCCCCTGATAATTTACAGGATTTTCATTCTCCCTCCCTCCGAAGACCTGAATGAGTCTTTAGATCTTAGATATAACAGCCCCCAATTCCCCATCCCCCTGTGCTGCTGGCATGGAGAATGTAGAGAAATCTGGATTTGAGCCTGGGAAGAAGGGAGGGCTTGCTGAAGGTGTATTTTTTATTATTATTATTATTTCTCATTATCCTATTCTGACTTTTGGTTGACAGGAAATTAAAATTAAACTAATTTTCCCAATTGAAGTATGTTTTGCTCATAACAGTATTTGATGAATGATCTCTCCCTGTCCTTATCTTGTCACGTGTATTATCTGTGCCATGCAGAATGAGGAGGGCAGTGATAGAGCAGCTTTGGTGGGCACCTGCTTTCCAGCCACGGTCAACACACCACACTTTGTTTTGTTACAAGTGGGTCACAGTGTGGAATCTGTGCATACTGAGTGACCAATAGTCAGCCATAATGTGAGCAATCATTAGGTCAAGTGGAACAGAGGTGGGCATGGTGAGACCAGATTTCCTCTCCTAAAAATCACCCAGCTCTCCAGATAAATGCAAGGCGTTGTAGAAGACAGCAACTAATAAGTATTTAAAGCAAGTGAGAAGTGGTTTCTGAGCTTCCTTTCTTCTACTGATGGCATTCAGTCAAGGACAAACATTATGGGACATTATTGGAGCTGGAGGGAAAACTCCTATACCAGAAGAAAATTTTTCTATGGGGCAGTCAGTCTACCCAGTCACTGTATCTTTTGCTAACTGAACTAAAGGGTTCTTTTTGCTCTTACATTCAAACACAGAGTGGATGTAGCACCAATTATGCAGTCAGGCACCTGTGACTGTATCCGTGTGCCAAACACATGGATTGGGCAGCAGAATTAGACCCAATTTACAGTTGTTAAAAAGCAAATAAAATAGAATTATACATTAAATCCACCACACAAGCCAGTCTGGTTTCATAGGAGCATTCTTTAATCAAGCATAGGAAATACACGGTGTTCTTTGGGTGGCATCACAGCTTATGTTGAATCTGGAAGATTTTTTTAGGAGTGGATCTGATAAAATGCTACAACATTGGAGATTAAAAGAGACTTGAGACGGTCCATCCTGCTTCTGCAGCACACCTCAACAAGGTATTTGTAAACATCAATCAAACACTGCATGCTTAATTAGCACCGTAGTAACATGACTGAGTTACTGGAGGCATCTAGAAATTGGACTGATAACTTATATTGTTGTAATCTTCACTTTCTATGAGCAAGGGTTGAATCTCTGAAGAAGTGCCTCCTTTTTTCTTCCGACAGGCCCTGATGAGCCCTGTGAGCGCAGCAGTAACGATGCCCCCAAACACAGCTGCTCCGACCAACCAAGCCCAGATCTGACGGGCTTCCTGCAGATAGGGCGTCAAAAAGTCTTGGAAAGACTGAAGGGCTTGAAAAATCAAACAGAGGAAGAAAGATCATTTTACTTGATGCAATTCACTGTCAATTTATGGAAGTTCTATAATAGATAATACTGGAAGGCTGAATATCAAGAGACAAGAATGGTAGAAATTATCTGAGAGGCACAAATAGTTTTAGACAAGTCTCTTCAACCCTGATAGTCTCAATCTTCATGTCCAAAGCTGGCACAGAGTTCTCTGTCCCCACTGCTTCTCACGGTTTTGTCAAAACTTCAGACTGTAACCCGAAAGTTTGATACTGTGTGACCAAAGGTCCTGCTAGCTCAGCATCCTCTGGCAGCAATAACTGAGGCAGAACACTGGGGAGAGTTTAAGGAAAGGTCAAGTTATTACAATGCCTACAAAATACTTACCCAGCCTCCAAAATTTGCAGGTCAGGAATTTCGTGAATCGGATGTTGTTGTATTGTGTGTAATAGTCTGGAGGATTTTTTTCTCTTTTCATCATCTTTTCAAGCTGCTCTTTGAACTTTTAACACAGCTCTTAGCAGCAAAAACATCGCTGCCTTAAGTATATTCATTAACTACATATTGGATGGGGAAAAAGCTTCCTTTTACTAATTGTGAACCTGCATTCCGCTTGCCTTGACAGTTCCTCTGTGGGGAGAGGCAGTAGACAACTATTCTGTGGTTATTCTGCACAACAAATCCTATTTCTTTGGTGAATCCAGGGAAGCTTCTCACTGTTAGATGATCAGCTGCCTTCTGGCTTTTTGATATGAACTGTGTGTGTGTGTTTTTCTTGCTATGGCTTAATGAGCTATGAAAACCCTGCCATACAGGGCTCTCACTTCACAGCAGAGGCTGGGAAGAAACCTGCTCAAAATGCATCCAACAACATGCTGGCTTGAATTTGAAAAATAATGATACTTGTCCGCTTGGGCCAAGGAAGATTTGGAATCCACATTTCCCAGTTATTAGCTCTAAGACCATTATTAGCAGTAATTACTAGTTAGTAGGGAAAAGAAAGAGCACCTCTGTGGGCACCTTCTCTGGGAACTCCTGTGGTGGTTTATTTCTGAATGTTCTTTATGCATCTGGACTGATTTAGATGTACTCAACCATATTTAGAATGCTGTACCCCCACAAAGGCTGTAAATCTCTTCCTGTTATCTTGCATTTTTACTGCTGCCCAGACAAACAATCCATATATCCTCTTGGGTCATGGTACTTCTAAAAGCATGCTGGTACATGCATTGTGCTCTGAAAAGATGCTGCCCCCCAGGGCCTGGGTAAGGGATGTAGCCAGGAAGTTGCCTGATTTGTGTGGCCCCCTGACTACCCTCTATTAGTATTCCAGGTGGATAGGGGGAGGGTGAAGGAGGAAGTCTCAGGGTAATTTAAAGGGACTTCAGGACAGTTTCAGGAGTAGGTGTCAGGTAGTATTCTCCTTGATTCCTTCAGTGCTAGGGGAAAATACTGAAAGGAATAGGAAAACTCAACAGATCAATACACGGCCAAGAGACTGGTGCCATAGGTGGAATTTTGGGGTTTCTGTCCACAGGGTGGCTTACACAGTACCAGGCCTGCTCATGTTACTTGGGGTATACCTGAATCAGAGGGAGAAAAGGATCATGGCCCAGGAATTAGCAGGGTTGATAGAGAAGTCTTTAAACTAGGCATGAAGGGGGAGTGGGATAATTGGTTTCTCCCATTTCTTGTGTGTTTGTTGTTCACAGGTTGTATACTTCTGAATGTTCACAAAAAGTACCTGTGAGACTTCCACAATCAAAACTAGAAAGATGAGCTAGGAGAGATTCCAGTTATGGAGTCCCTCAGCTTTAAGGCATGGTTAGTTTTCTTTGTAGTGTTTAAAAGTTCCCAGCTCCTACAGATTTTATCAGTTTCCTCACTATTACAGCTTGGAAAATCTTTTTTAATGGAAAGATTGTCAAGCACTGGAACAGGCTGCTGAGGGAATTTGTAGAGTCACCATCCCTGGAAGTGTTCAAAAATCATTTGGATGTGCTGTTAGGGTATGGTTTGGTGGGCTTGACAAGACTGGTTTTATGCTCTCTCTCTCAGTGTGAGAGAGAGATTTTCTGGGCAAAAGTCAAGACTGCATCTGTAAATTTATCTGTTTTCATTTCTGAAAGAAGGAAAAAAATACAGAAAAAACTTAGTCCCAGTGCTGAAATATAACTCTTGAAACAACTCTTAACAGACTAACTTCTTTTGACAGCTATTGTTTGGTGGTACCATTAATCTTCCAAATCTCTGTTATTGATACTAACTCTTGTTTGTTTTCATGCAGCTGTGGAGGTTGTGGACATTTTGCTGCTCACAGTTCTCATGTCACAGAAGGCTGGGTGTCTGCTCCAGCTTCTGCTCAGAGCAGCTCCCCTACACTGTGACATGTGTCTTGGTGCCCTGAGGGATGGATTTCCATACACACTGAGACCACTTCTGCTTCAGCACTGTCGTACTTATAAAAATAAATGAAGCTGCAATTAAAACTATGTACTCTTACACACTGATTTGCCTTGCAGTGGAAAGCAGAGCTACAGGCGCCAGTTTTTCCTCAGGGACACAACAACAATATAATTTAGCATTAAAAAGCCATTTTGTCATTGGATTGTTCCAAGTTTTATTTCTCATCTTCTTTCTTAACCAAACTCATCATGCTCAGTTTAGTTCTACTTCATCTCTTCTAAGTTGTTGGTACTGTAACTCAGAACTGCTACTCTTCACAGAGTCACAGAATCATCAACATTTGAAGAGACCCCCAAGGCCATCTAGTCTACCTGTCAACCCAGAACCACCAAAATCGCCCCCAAAACACTTTCTTTAAGAGCAAACAAGACAGGTTTTGAGAATAGGATTGGGTCAGATCTTGTGTGCCCATTCCTCATTCTATCTTGTTCTCTTCCACTGCCTTAACACTTCTTCCTCATCTGGAAGATCTGCAGAAATGCTGCCTTTTCTTGATGACCAAGATCTTTTTTACTGACTTTTTTTCTTTCATAAATGTTTCCTACTTGTCCAGTACCTCCTGTTTGCCAATTACAGACTTTCTCTTCTCCTAAAGAAAAGTCTTTATTTATACACTGGAGTGAGAAAATCTGTGTCTGTAATTTGAGAGTCCAACCATTTTCCCTTCGTAACCAGTTCTTCCCTTCAGATAAGAAGTAGCTTAAGCTTGCTTCTTCTCAGTGAGATTACCAAGGGGTTGAACAACATCTGAGGATTATGTGGGCTTTCTGAACAAGGTTGAATTTCATTCATTGTGTTGATCTTTCAGAATAATTAAGGAGCTACTTTCCTTACCCCTGTTAAAAACATAGGCAGAATTTAATAGGATTTCCTTTTTCTGAGGACTATGTACTCCCCTGGGAAAAGGCAAGAGTCCAAGGGACAGCAAAAATTAATTATTGGATGGTAAGTATTTTACCATTTCCTTCCTCTTGCAGTACAATTTCAGGATTCAGAATTCCTGAAAGTCACAAGTCTACTTTTTCTGAGTTGTACAATTCTAGCAATAAGAGGAGTTTAAGAAATGAATGTCTGATTAAGAAATATGAGAAATATGTATATTTATTTCTGGTCTTGATCTGGCTGTTTCATGAGTTTATATTCCAGCACCTGGACTAAGTATTTTCTGTATCTCATTCCGCAATCTGTCCATACATCCAGGACTGCCCCATCTCAGGTGCAGAATCTCACACATCCCCTTTTTTGAACCTCATACAATTAGTGATTGCCCAGTCTTTTAATGTTTTTGAAAAAATCTGGAATTATAAGGATTTTTTATCTTCTCATAAAACAGACATATTCCAGGTTATAGGCAACAAATTTTACATTTCCTCTTTTACCCAAAATTATGACATTACCTGGTTCTTGCAGATATTCATAGTCATACCCCAGCTCTCTTGAGGGTTTAAAAAATTCTCCATTTCTGTAAAGAGGGATGAAGGGGACCATGTAATTTTCTCGATTGTGCCCAATTGGTGCATTAGCTGCTGGGTATACTTCTAGCATGGGCCTGTGTCTTCTTAACCATCGTTCAAAAATGCTGTGGAAGAGAAAGCAGGTTAATTAATGATGGGGATTATCAGAATTTTCCTTCTTGAAGATTAAAAGAAACTGATGGGTTTTTTTAAAATGCTGGAGACAGAGTTGCATGAAATGTGTTGTGTTTGTGTGTGTAATGCTTTCCAAATTTCCAAATTTGTGGTTATCCACTTCAGTGCTGAGTTCCTATGCAAGCCTACAAAAAGCAAATGCCTGTGCTGCTGCAAAGAGTCTGAATGTGCTTTGAAATTCCATAAACTTAAATCACTCTCTTTCTGTGCTCAGCAATTCATGTGGTTTTGAGGAATAGAGAGAAATTGATTAAAGACCTCAGTTCTTCTTCCTCACTCTCTGAAACATTTGTAGCTAGTTTTGAATGGTCTTGTTTCTAGCTGCTCTGTCCTGTTCCTCTTCCTCTAATTTCTTAGCAAGGGTTTTCAGTGAAGTATGAGTTACATCATGATCCTATGGATATCACCAAATGAGTGGAAACATCTGAGGAAGAACTGATAAGCTGACAAAGCAGGTCAGCTGTCAGTAAAGTGTCTTTCTCCAGCCAGAGCTTCTTCACTGACCCCAGTGTCTGCACTGTTGTTTAACACATTCCTCTCTCCCAGCTGCTGTGCAGCTTTATTTTACCTCTTCTTAAATATGTTATCCAGAGGCACTGCCACTGTCAAGCTCTGGCCAGTGTCAGGTCCATCTTGCAGCCAGCTGGAGCAAACTCCATCTGGCATGGGGACAGTTTCTTTCACCTTCTGGCAGAAGCCAACCCTGTAGCCCCCTAATTGCCAGAACCTTGCCATATGAACCCAATAGGAGCTGTTCCCCATGCCTCCAGCCTCAGCTGCTCCATTCCATATTTCTGTTCCAAAATTTCTTCCATTAACTGTCTGTCGCCCCAGACCTGTGTGTCTGCTCTTTACCTTGGATGCAGAAAGCTTAAAGGCTGCAGTAGGGGAAGTATATAGTGGCATTTTCAACTTAACTACTGAATGTGTTTGGAAAGCAAAATTAAGAACCTTCCAAAACATTCTCAGTTCTTCTCCCTTTGAGCTTTTTTTCTGGTCAACTCTTCACTTTCAATCCTCAAACCCTTTCTCTGATCCCTTTGTGTTTACTCACCTGAATGTGCCAGGTTGGAATAGGGAAGGGGGGAAAATGGTACAGGACAAGCAGATGCAGGTATCTTCTGCATGAGGAAAGAGGACTCCCTACTAAATCCAAAGACACTGGTGAGAGGTAATTATCAACATTAGGCTCAGGAAGGCATCTCTCGATTTTTTTATTAATTATAAGGGATAGAAATGGTCTAAAGAGGCCTGTAAATTGTGCTTTAATGGAGATCTTAGCTCAGCAGTTGCTCGTCCCCAACACTGGCCACTGACTGAAGGACATTGACTTCCCTCCCCTGTTCCACCCCCAGCTGTTCAGGGACTCAGGTTATCTCAGAAATACAGTTCCTAAATGCAAGTGCTCAGGAGTACAAGGAACTCTGCAGGTTATAAAGGAATTCTGCCAGCAGGTTTCTACCTCTTATTTTTGGGCAAAAATATTGATATGCACACTCTGCATAGCCTACCAAATTAAATCCCTCTCATACTCATCAAAATAGAGGTAGGGTGAAAATCTTTGTTCTGTTTTTAGGATCAAAAACTCTAATAAATGAAAACATGACTGTGTTTATATACCTTTTCTACCCTTTACAATGCAGAAATTAATTTTGATTAAAATCTTCATTTGTTTCTCTCTTCTTCAATTAATTTCATCAATCCTGTCTGGTAAAGCTCTTATCTGAATAATAATGTTTAGTTGAAGTTTTCAGATGGATAAGTTTAAACAATATGAACACTTCAGCTGGTGCTATCTTAAGAAAGTTTGAACAGAAACTCTGTATTCTTTGGAGAACAACATGAAGAAAATCACTAATCAATAAAAAAGAAATAGAATATAAAGGAATAATTAAGCTTGAGGAGGGGTGGGATGTGGGGAAGTGTACTCCAGTCTTTTCCCTGCCTGGCTTTTACTCATGCCTTGGGTAAAGTACTCTGACTATCAAAGCTTTATTTCCCTCGTAGTTTTAGATGGGAGCTGAGATAACTCTTCTCTGCAGCACAAGGTTGTTAAGAGTGCAGAGAGACTCTGGTTGTGGGAAAATGGCAATATTTTAAGGTAGAGGTGGGACTTGGATGAAGTTTTTAATGTCTGGTGATGGTATGTGCCCTAACTTTGGAATGCTCAAACTGAGCTACTTCCTGGGGCCTGATTTTTAGAAAATGCTGAGCAGTCACAATCTGAAAATTTGGATGGCTGATAAGCACAAGGTTCAGAGCTAAAACTCATCATTTGCCTGAAATAGCTTTGCAAGAAATGCCCTGAAGTGCATCATCCTTGCTGCATGAGTTAAGTGTTGCTGTTGCATAAGAGCTTTTAATAAGAATCCTTAAGCCAGTAATCTTTCAAGCAGAATGCAAATGCAAAGTATTTCCATGGAAATGAACATATGTACTTTTGGATTCCTTCTTTTGGATTCCTTCGTTTGCAGTGTGGTTCCTACATGAGGTGTCAGGCTTTGCTTAGCAGTAGCAGGAGCATTGAATTGCCTGCCCTTGTAGCTGATCTTTAGATTCAGATGTGATCATATGCCTCTAAATCCTGATGTGATGAGTTTTGCTGATGCAAGTGATGTGTTGCACAATTCAATGAGTTGTTTGGGAACAGTTCTCTCCATCAGCTGGCACAAGATCTTATCACCTTGGCTGAAATCTCTTTCATTGAACATATCTGTATGTCACCATAGGAATCTCACAAACATTCTTTAAAGCTTTAAGAGTCTCATTTTCTTCTACTCCCTTCAGAACAACTAGTCATGTGCATTTATCTTGTAGTAGTCTTTGGTTTTTTGCTTTTGGGTTTTTATGATGCTTTGAAAGATTAGGATCATATTCTGCTTGCTAATAAAATGATTGGGTGAAGTTGCATTTATTATTTCAATTTAAAGGCTCCTTCCCAGCTTATTCAGTAAGATGGACTCAAACCACTATTTTTTTCCTGGCCAGATAATGCATGGTAATTTGTGTTTTCAAGAATGTTCATGAGGTTTTTTAATTTTGCATGAGAAAATTGACATATGTAGTATATCAGTAATGTTTTTTATGTGTACTTCATCTGTTTGTATTCCTCCTTTTAAGAGGGCACTTCTGAGGGCACTGCCATTTCCCTTCTCTCATATTTTGTGAGTTAGGGAAGAAGAACCTTATTCTTGATTTTTATGAACAGTTTCCCTGCTTAATTGAAAACGAAAACTCCCAATGGCATCCAGTTGGGGAGAAAAACCCATGGACAGGATAGACCTTCAGCTGTATTTCTACTGCTAAAGTACAAATAGTTCTCCTTGGGCATCATAAGCCATTTCATATCAGAGAGTTGCATTTTATGACTCCCCAGCCAAGTCCATTAACTCCCTTAATAAATTTTTAAGGAAAACTGAAATCCTGAAGTAGCCTATGGCTTTTGCTGTCAGGTAGTGACACTGGCACAGTGCCTCTCTCCTTGGGGACTGAATTGAAAAGATTCAGGGGGAAAAAAAAGCGTATTTGAAGAAAGTAATCGCACTCTCTTTTGTTTCAGAGTACTGTGACCACTGAGTCAAACGTTGTAGAATACCTTTTTCTTCAAATAAGGTGCTTTCTCCAGCACTGGCTATATTTAAGGCAGTTTTCAAATGTTTTCTCTGTCATGCAGGGCTGTCCTTTCCTGGAGGCAAAGAGAACACATCTGAACAGCTATGATGGATCACTGCAATTCTTCCATGTGCCTTTATCTACAGAGACAGTTGTTTAATCCAATAACAGGCATGTGGTTTCCATGACAGAAACAAATCAGTGTTCCCATCATCAGATGTTGATCTGCTTACAGTTGACAGAAGTTTTTCTTTTCTTTTCTTCCCCTATGCAGTCATGTAAGTTATTTCCCTTTAGCATCTTGAAAATGTGTGGTTATTTCCTGTTCTTTCCTCAGGAGCTGCAGCCTTTGAAGAGCCTAGGTCTGCAGAATTAATGCTACATGCAGAGAGACAAAATGCTGGAGTAATTAGCTGGTCCCTTCATGGAGTGACAAAGCTCATGGTAGAAAAGACAGGTTTGTGGCAAAGCAGCAAACCATAACTCCCTCAAATTGTTCATTATCTTGGCAAACCACAGCTTTTATGTTCTCTTCATATGAACCTCTGTGTCTTTCCCTGGACCTGGGAGCCTAACAAAGCAGGACCATGAGGGAAGGGCATCTTCAGGGCCATTTTATTCCATATTGCCTCCCTTTCTTACCTTAATTTAACTGAAGGTAACAAAAAGGACATCTAAAGTTCAGATCAAGTTCTGCTATATCCAATCTCCATACTAATTCTGTGCCAAAACAAAAAAAAAAAAAAAAAAAGAAAAAGAAACAAGAATAAGAGTACTGAACATAAGTTTAGGGAGAAGGAGAGAAATCTCTGGCTCCTGCAGAAGTCTGGTTAGTTACTTTTTCTTCCTCAGCATCTAGACAAAGGGGGAAAACAGATCAGTAGCTATTTGTATAGCTGGAACTGATATTTTCCAGAGGCTTTTTTAGCATTGCAGTTCCAGCTACACTAGCATCACTTAGGAGATATTGGCAGTGCTATGGGAGCAGATGGGATGTGAGCGTGGTGGGAAGACAAGGAGGGATAAAGGGAAGTAGAGAAGAGCTAACGAAAAGTTTTTGGGAATTTTATTCAGAGAATAGAAATGGAGAGAATCCAGCCTGGGATTAGCATCAGTAAAACATAAATCCTTGAGGAAGATAGGTCTACTGAGAAGGGTCCCAGGCAATCAAAGCTTAAGAAAGAGATATTTAAAACATAGAAAATAACTAAATTAAATAGAGGTTAGTCTCCTGATAGCCCCTAATATCCTTTGTATTTCCTCAGCAGCAGGCAAAATTGACTTGGAAAGGGAAGTTTTTATTTAAAGGCATTGATTAAAAAATAATTCTGTCTAGATTAGAGAAAAATTTGTTTGCATTTGGAAGACTTCATTCTCTTGAAGAAATCAAAGTGCCTAAACTGAATGTCTTAGATAAGAGGCCCAAGAACTGAAAGAGATTGGAGACTAATTTGATTTTTGAAAGATGCCCTGTCTCACATTTAGTGCTCAGAGAGGCTCAGTCTCTCTAAAGTGAATTTCCAAAGTAGAAATAATTTTCTAGTGGGTGTAATATCAAAGTAATGACTAGATTATGATGATCAACACCCTGTGCAAAGATTATTTTTGTGGTAGGAAACAGAATTTTAATATTGTAGTAGGGGTTGGATTTAGACACCTGAAGACAAGACTCATGTTTGTATTTAAACCTTGGAAAAATTGATCATGGGACATAATAATTCATTGTCACTTAAGCTCAGATTCAGTCATAGGCCATGTTTGATGCAGAAGTAGCTAAGGAAGGTAATCAGGTCAGACGGATTCCCAAAAAGCCATAAACGCAAAGAATATTTTTCCTGCATATTGGAAAATTCTTAGAGACTCTTACAGGACTCATTTTACTCTACACAAAACAGGCAGAGAGTAAAAAAACCTTCCCTAAATTCACACCGGCCACGCTGTAGGGGAATGGGACCTCAGCTCTGCGGCCAGTTTGTATCAAACTGTGGCTCCCCTAAGAGTTAGGTTATACCACTGCAGAACATGGAGTTCAATTTTACTTAAATTTTTTCTATATATCTGTATATGGGTCACTGTAACTGCTGATGAACTTAATACTTGAGTGTACCACCTTTAATATGTTCCAAAGTATTGGTATGTGGGAAAAGGTAATAATAACGCCCACCTGGTATGTAGATGCTTTGTCAGTTTAAATTTTTCATTCAGGGAAAATATACTTTGCTTTTGCAAATCATTTTAGTGTGATATGGTGAAAATTAAAGCCATCTATAAAAGACATGGATATATCACTTCTATTTAATTGTGTGTAAATAGACTCAAGTGTTTTCTTTGTTCTGCTCCGTACATACCAGGTTATATAAAATGAAATTAAATGAGCCATAGCAGAAAATTAATTAAAAAAACCCAAACAAACAAACCCACCTTGGTTTAATGAGGGGTGGGAAAATAGGTTTGATTTGAGGATGATTCAAAAAAGGCCACCAATATATATTTTCTTACTGAAAGTATGAATTCGTATTATTTTATGAATAATATGTGCAATGGGATTATAATTAATGAAAGGATGAGCCAAGAAATAACTGGGTTTATGCTGCCAGTGGGAAATACCAGGCAGAGTATAAAAGCATTGCTGTATGTAGGCTGGGTTCCTTCCTACTGTTCCAGATAGTGTTGTGCACTTTGAAAAAGATGCTTCTCACAGGAAGGAAATCTTAAAATCTAGAAAAAGCAGAGTTAAAAAATAAGAGTTGGCATTTTTCTTTATCATTTCCCAAGTGTGCTACCACAGTCATGGGCAGAGGTACTCTTGACTGACTGAGTGTAAGAGGAGAAAACAGACTTTAAATGCCCGTTTCTAACATTGAGCCACCTCAGAGGCACTGGCTCATAGTGTAAAACTAACTGTCCCTTCAGGAAGATTTAACAGAAAAATTTAATCCCGTGTGTGTTACCTTGCAATGAAGGACAGCTGGAGAGAGATGAAGGGGGAAGAAGAGGATGCAGTTTCTCTGGGTGAATTTCTGTCACACAGTAAGGAGCAAGAGTGGCATTGCAGGTATGCCCAGTGGAGGACTACAGTCACCTTATGATGAAGGCTTATGGTCCCTCTGGGTCCTTTGCACTGCAGGGAACACAGTACAGATTTCCTCCTGCCTCCTTGTCCTCACTTTCCTTGTAAGCATTTGCACAACGATGTCATAAGCAGGATTGAAGAACTGGTTTGCTTTAAAACCAAACTTCCCCTTTATTTTCATTTGTTCTGGGATAGTTTAGGTGAGATAAAGCTGTGGATCTGATTAATTATCCTTTTGTGTGATGGCCAGTACCAGCACAAGGGATAAACTGAGGTGAGCATCTCTGGGCAGCACTAATTGCCGAGTAGGACTTTTCCTTTTCCTAACCTATGTGCTAGGTCAAACTGACTTAAAGCAACATTGAAATTGTGCCCTCTGTTTATCAATAGCCTGATAAAACTTTGCCTCAGCTGAGCCTGCACTCAGTATTGACCACTCAGCTGCTAGACATCTGTTTTGTAATCCACTTATAAATTTGTCAGGTTCAAATCCAAAGCCATGTACTTGGTTGTGCCAGGTTTGACACAGAGACTTTCATTCCTCATCTCCAATTATGAGGCTGAGGCAAGGTCAGACTGACTATGTCAGAAGGAATACAGAACATTAGAGCTCATTTATACAATTTTTTTCAGTATCATGAGATCTGACATGATGTAGAAGAAATCTGGCAAGCAACATGTATTTGCATTTGGAAAGAAAAGAAAAAGGAAATAAATTAAAGAAAGCTGAAATGGCAGCCCAAGGACTGTGATTACACAGTAGTCATCACTTTAAAAGTTGGCACTAGTCAGCTAGGATTGCAAAGTCACCTCAGGTAATTCCCATCCCAAGCATTTGGGAGAAAGATCAGTGCTTCAGTCCTGGAAGAGGTGCTGATGCTGAGGCTGTAAAGTCAAGGCACTGTACTGTTTGCCAACGTATGCAGTTATATTGCACTATTCTTTTTTGTTCTTTTTGTTTTAAGTTGGCTAAAGACACTACAGGGACTCTCAGGAAGGTTGTAAACAAGTTACACTGTCTGATTAAAAATTAAGATGCTGCCCTCAATTATTGTGAAAACCCATCCAAAGCCTTTGAGGCTGTGTCCCCCACTGCTGAATCACTGGTGAGGATTGCCCTGGGTTACAGCGCTTATTCTGTCTAGTCCCAGCTCCTGGAGAACATCCAGGGGCTTCCATCATCAATTCCAAGCTGCAGCATGCAGCAAGGAACTTTGGACAACTTTGTCTCTTCCCCAAACCCTCCTAGTACCTCTATGAAGTTACTCCAGTGCCAGTCCCTGGGCCAGCCACCAGAGACACCTGTGCATGTATATATCTCTATATGTATGAATGTTTTCCCATAACAGGCTTTCATCATGGTCAGCCAAATGGGTGAAGAGGATGAGACTGTTGGTGCCATTGGAATTTTGTGTGAGTGCTGCATTTTTTGCATTGATCTGCGTATCTGGTCCAGCGTGTTTGCATATATGCATACACATATATATATATACACATCGTGTGTGTGTGTGTGTGTGTGTGTGTGTGTGTGTGTGTGTGTGTGTGTGTGTGTGTTTGTGTGAGGTTGGGAATACATGATCAACCTCAGTACTGGCTGCACCTAAGAACATGAAGCTATGGTAGCCATACCAGTTTGGGCTTCTTGATTTGTCAATACTTAAAAGATAGACTTGCATGAAACAGAAAAAAAAGGATGTTTTAGCCTGGTGGAGCTGTCTTCCCACATAATGCTGTGCTTCTGATATTTTTTCTCAGAGCATGTATTCCTCATTTAGATCAATTACATGCATCTGAAATATGGATATTCATTTTCAGGAAAGGTCTAGCCTACTTCATTTTTTTCTCTTTTTCCCATCTTCTGAACAAAACGTGGAGATTTTTTGTGGACTTGAGTGGAATAGATCACCTGAAATATGGAGGCACAATGGGCAGCTGACATAAAGCCTCTTCCTTATTAAGCAACATTGCAGGCTATCTCCTGAAGTAGTATTCTCTGAGTGAGATACAATAACATAGAGTATGCTGACACCTTCCCACCCTCTACAAAGTACCACCAGAGCTGGGCAGCCATGTGGCACCTGAGGATCTTTGCACTGCTCTGCTCTACAGATCTCACTACAACCATTTCATCGCCTTTGTTCTCACTGCACAGCCTGGATATTTAGAAAGTGTCAGATAAAGGAAACAAGAGGGAGGGAATTGACAAGGGGTAGTCTCATACAACCAATCCCACCTAAGAGAAAACCAATGCTACTTTGCCTATGTCCCAGTTTCTTGAAAACCTCGAGGTTACTTCAGCTGCTGCATTCATAGGATCATATAATATCCTGAGCTGGAAGGGAGCCACAAGAACCACTGAGTCCAAGTCCTGGCCCTGCACAGGAGATCCCCAGGAGTCACATCATGTGCCTGAGAGCATTGTCCAAACGCTTCTTGAACTCTCTCAGGCTGGTGCTGTGACCACTGCCCTGGGGAGCCTGCTCAATACCCAGCCACCCTCTGGGGGAAGAACTTTTCCCTGAACTAGGGACCTGTTTTCTGAGCTTCTCCTTTTTGAACCAAATCGTGTCTGACACAGTACCATGCCGCTTATGAGATATTTTTTAATATTTCCCCTGCCAATGTGTTTTAGAACTTTTCCCCCCACTCTATCAAACACCCTCAACACATCTGTAGTACTAGGTGAAGAGAAGGGTCTTTATACTTTCCATCTGACACTTTTCCTCTTTATGTCAAATGACTTGAGCTTCCACAGCTATTTGGAGAAAATGCAATTGGATCTCCCATTGCTGCTTGGCATGCTTATTTGGCTGCGGAGGGCGATATAGCTTCCCCTCATTGCTCCAATAATCATGCAGTCCTCCAAATGTTTCTCTCCTAGAATAAAAAATGTCACCAGCTCCTCAAGCCTCTCTTGTGAAAAGAAGCTGCTCAAGCACCAGAGTCCTGCAGAGAATTCAGATAGAATGATCCTGAGCAGAGATGACTGCTCTCTGTTCCTCTCCCAGAGAGGGCTGCTGAAGACCTGAAGTTCTATTCCCCATTTGTTATCACAATATCTTTTGGTTACATTGCAAACTGCTTAAGCTTCCCAAGAAAGTAATGTAGCTACCTGAGGCTTCAATTCCATTGCATCTAAGTCTGGGCTCCCCTGCCACAGAGCTTAACAAGCTGAGCAGTCCTGTAGCCTACTTTCCCAGTAAAGAAACCTTACTGAAATATTACTGAGTTTTGCCTTCTCAGAAAACTGGGTAGGATGAAACAAGTGCTGAGCCCAACTTCTATATTACCATGTAAAGAGTTTTATTTCAACTAAAGAGGAAGATAATGGATAAGCTAAGCTTTACAATAAAGACAAGAGCTGAGTGTCTGAGTGAGCTGAGTGGAAAAAGGGTGTGGGAAACTGTGCAGAGCAATGTCCATATACTCTAGGACTAGGTAGTGCCTTAGCCTAACCCAGTTATTGGCAAAATAATCTAATTCCTGTGGGAGCTTGTCCATACCTCTGCAGGAAAGAAATGTGATTAAATGCTGATTAGCAGCACTAAGATTCTGTTAGATATCTGATCTAAACTCAGTTGCTCTTCTTAGTCAAGTCAGCCTTTGTTTAGCACGATGGTGTAAATAACTTTTCTGAGGTACAGGAGATAAATTCTTGTTCCTTTAATGGCTATCATCATGTATGTTGTTTCACTCCTTACTGACAAACCAGAGTAATGTTTGGCTAGAGATATTTGTTTTCCATTCAGATTTAGGTCTCCAATACTGTCCAACACTGCAAACCCCAGGTTATAGATGAGACATTATGGGGTGCCCGGTGTGCTTTGTAAATAAGGAAATAGAAATGCAAACAACCATGTGCTGCATTGAAAACAGAAGTTAGCATTTGATGGAATGTATATCCTGTGTTAAATTTCTCAGATTCAATTTTGCCATGCTAACACAAAAACATCACTTGAAGTCAGAGATAGTAAAAATGCAGCTGCTCCAAAATTTAATAACTACTTTTTCCTGAAGACAAAGATAACAAGCAGATTAAAGTGGATAGCTGTGGAGGTAGCTGGACTGACACCATGAAACCCACTTTTGTGCTCTGCAATTCAGTTCTTTTGAGACTTAAATATTGTCATTATTGAGGTTCACAAGGGCATATAATACATAAATCACATCTATGGAAGTGAAGTGATAATTTCTTTTGATGAATAGGAGGTAGCTACATGTGGGTGAGAAAAGTACCATGTTTTCTTGTGATTTTTTACAATTTGAACAATTACATCAGCTGTTATTGCAGAAGTGCTGCAGGAAGGAAATTCTAGCTGTCTGCACAGAGTTCATTTTGATTGCTGTGCCGCAGGGAGCTTCCTCCTCCTCCAGCATTAAGAGAATAGGTGAAGACTAACCCTGCAGCTCTTGTGAAGTTTCAGGGTGGTGTAACCTTTCCTTTTAAAAACCAGTAATTGTTTGCAAAATATGTGGTGTATGGCGTGATCCATTCAGTAATTGTATTGGTTGAACTAAAATCTTGCAGTAAGATTGATATGAAACCTGCACTTTAAATGGGACTCTTTGAACTGAACCAGCTATATAATAGACTTCTATGAACAGAATGGATCATTATAAACATCTAGCCTGAATAATGGCATGTCAGGTGAGATTGCCAACTGCTGTATTTCACATATGATGCAGAAAATGTCTATTTAAGCTTTCTCTGGTCATTCCCCTAAAGTAAGGTGGAGCAGCAGCACTGTAGGTTATATGTATGCTTAATCAATAAAAAGAATATTTATCTCCAGAGCCGGATCCTTGTCATTATTTCTCTCTGTGTCTGCCTCTACATGGTGTATCTTTGAACATCCAGAAGACTTATTTAATGTTACTTTAAATGCAGGTGCACCCTCAAATGTACTACAGATACTCAGTCCCCTCTGTCCGCTGGAGCAGGGATGCTCTAAACTTGTGCTCCTTCACTTTTTCCTCTAGTCATGGAAGGTGTTAGATGACAGCTGATGTGAACCTCCAAGGCTGTTCCTGCATCCCTTTGGGTGTTTTGCAATTGCAACTGCTCAGGCTTACTGAAGTAGGTGTTAGAGCCCAGCTCAGTATCTTGGGGTGTGATTTGCCTTTCAGCCCCAGACACAGTGATATGAAAGCAGAGATACTGGGGAGCTGTTTCTCAGCAACACCCCATCCTTCCCACTTACACTCTGCTTTCCATGGATAGATTTATATGGTATTTCACAGGAGATGTGAACTCACTCTGCCCACATACTGAGCCCACTTTGAGTGAGTCAGCTCCATCAAACAAGCTGAGTAGCTCTGGTTAACATGGTACAAAACCTGAAAGGTTAGGAGGGAAAGGTTAGAAGCTCTGCTTGGTGCCAAAAGTGGTCTTGTGGTAAAAGAGGGAGCATGTGTCCTCTTGCTCATTTGCAGACATCCCCAAGGGGAAGAAAAATTAAAAATGTAGAAATTTTCTTTCTAAAAACTTCCATGCCCAAGTTTATCCCCGCCTTCTGTACTTACCTGCTCTGTATCTCATACTTGTAGGAGCTTGTGTGTGCCAATTAAGCTTGTGACCCAGAGTCATTCCTGGCCCACCCTCATCTCAGAGATTCTGCTGGAGAGCAGTTTTCTTCCTCTAAGTCCCTTTTGATAGAACAGATCTGCCTTCTGTGTACAGGAGCTGCTGTAACAAGGTGAATTTTTAAAGTACCAGAGAAGGATGAGAGCAGGGCTACCTTGCTGCTGTGCCACAGAACCCGCTGGTGGGATGTAGCTGTGCATGCTAATCAGAGCTCTTTTCCCAGGATATTGCTAATGGCAACCTCTTGACCTGCCTTTGTCTAACAGATTTCAAGTGGCTCCAAGCCGTAGCTCATGCAGCTCCAGAAAAATATGACTTCTATGGCTGTGTCATTTGCAAATGTAACCTCAAAAAGCAGTAACAGGCTTGCTGTGCCCATATCAAGGAATACAATTAATCATGTAATTTGTGTTTATAATGTGAGTTTTCAATTTTTAGGCTGCTTTATTATTAGCTGATATATTATTGTACTACAATTCCCATATCAGCTGCACCTCCGTCAAAAGTTTTGGTGTTTGTAAGTTTTTGAATACCAAAGGGAGAAAATAATTCCTCAGCCTCATGGTTTATCTGTGCTGTCTCCCATTGGAGACATTTCAGGGTAAAGAATCACTCTTATTTCATGTATTAAACAAGTCTGGAAACACAACTTGTCTTACAAGAATTTTTGATGATTCTTTTTGAATGCTATTTCTCCAAATGTTCCAAATCCTTGAAGCAAATAGTTTTTAATTTCTAAAATAAGTTTTTGTTTCCTGTCAACATTTCAAAACAAGAGAACAACTTGTTTTTTTCTTGTGCCATTTTTTGGTTTAAAAACCCTGAGATGACATTCAAGAGAAAACGAAAATGTTCTCTGTTTAACTCTGTTTCAAAAACAGAGTAAAAATAAGTAACTTTTATTTTGACATCTCCTGGGAGTGAAAATCAAATTTTCTCTTTTTAAAGCATTTTTTGTGACGAAATCACTTTTACCACTTTTGCCATAGTGCTGCTTACTATTATTATCTTTTTTTAAGTGGAAGAAGATGCTGGCATTATGGTGAATATATTGAATCCACAGGGACTAAAAATGTCCAGAAAGTTGGCAGAGGGAATGGGGTGCTGCTGATCAGAGCAGGGATGTCCAGCTGTGTCTTGTCTTTGCTATTTCGTGTAACATTAAATGAAACAATTGTTACCACCTGTTTCTTTGATAATTGACAGCCACAGTCAGAGGCTAAGGATATGCCAGGTGCTGCACAGACCAGGGGAATGAGATAGTCCCTTAATGACAGAGCTTACAACATGCATGCAGGACAAGGCACAAGAGAGAGATGCAAAGAGACAGGAGGAGGACCAGGCGCCCATGCTCTGGGACTGCAATAGTCCACTCACTAAGGAGGAGTATGGAGGGACTTGCCTGAATGCCAAAAAGGTGTACAGTACAGAATGATATAATTTACATTTTGGAGGGGTGCATGAGTTCCTTAACAATGATCTGGGGTTGAGCAGTGAAGGGCCTTCCCAATAGAAACCAGCTGATCTGATGTGAAGAGAGCAAAGAAGCAGCAGAAGGGTATGAACTTGGAGTTAAGAAGAGCATTGAGATGATGTGATGGTGGTTCCAGTAGCATTCTGAGCTGTGCAGTTATTTATGATAGCTGGAGAAAACAGGTCTCTTAATGATGGCATCACTAGAACTGGCAATCTGGATCTAGCTCTAGACTAATATGCAAATAGTCTAACAAATACTTGGCTTTAGAGAGGTGAGAGACTGATATCCTACACATAGGCTGTGTGCCTTCAGTCAAATTATTTCTAAATTGCTTGTTCTAAAACCAGGGCCTTTGGAAGCCATCCACATTATTGTAATAAACCCTGTCTATTGCTGCAGAACTTAAGAACAAGATGAGGACTGAGGCCCAATTACATTAGCTGCTGCATAGGCATAAAGCTGTAAGGAGATCTTGAATGACAACTTCTATTATTCCCTGTTGCTTTTTAGCTTTTCTTAGGGAAATTGTTGGGTTGTGGAGTGGAAATCCAGAGTTATAAAGGTATGAAATAAATGAGAAGAAAACAGAAATATTCAAAGTATATAAGCGCAGGGCTAACAGATGAAGTTACTACATGCCTCTAGAGATGAAATGTCTAAAAGATCCAGCAGAGAGGAAAGAGTTCCTTCTCTGAGCACAGAAAACACCCCAGTGATCTCAAGTGGGATTGTGGGCTCGTTCTTTCATGGCCTGTGCAGCTGCTTCTTACAGCTTGTGTGGGTTGACTCCTCCCTTGTTATTCCCTTGTGCTGACTGTAGAGCATATCTGAATAGTAAAGAGATTTGCAATTAAGAGAAATGCTTCAGAGAGCTAAAAAAGCTCTTGTTTTTGCTGAATGTATATTTTGTTGCATCTTTTTTTTTTCTTTTTATTTTTTAAGCCATTAAATTAACAATTAATAATTTTTAGGGTGGTCGCCTGGTTTTACCAAACACTGATATTTGATCCCTACATCTTCTAGCAAATAAGAAGGCAAGGAGCCTGATTAATCATTGCTAATAAAGCTGTTGCCTGAGTACCTTCATACCTCTGCACTACCGAGAGAAAACCGCCTAAAAAAAAAAAAAAAAGGAAGTGTTTACAAGCCAATGCTTTTTCTTTCACCTGTGTGATCTCAACTGCATCTCTGCTTCATCTATCCTTCCCTCCTTTCATGCATCGGGCCTGAGCAGGGCAGGTGAGGGACAGCAGATGGTAGGCTGCCTGTTGCTCAGTTTAGAAAGCAGCTCCTAACATTTGGCTCACACCTGTCAGCAGACTCCGTATACACTTGTTTATCCTCCTCTGTACCATATGTTTCCATGAAAAATCAGTTCCAATGATCTATTGCCTTATTGCTATCACTCCTATTATGGATGTAACTGAGCATTTCACAGTCATTAATACATTTAGCCTGACAGCATCCCTGCTGCGTAGGCATCTAATATCTCCCACTGTACAGATGGGTTAGCTCAAACTCAGATCCACAGTTCCTCAAAACCTTCATTGAAATCAATGGGAAGGAAACACGTCTCCAGGGGATAAAAGTTTGGGAGAGTAAGCTGCATGCTGGGTTTCACCCAAGGAAATTTGCTGTAGAGTGAGGAAATTCATCTGTGGATCCTACTTGGATGCTCAAAGTGCGCAACCATTCTTGATCTCCTGTCACAGAGCTGCTCCCTGCCTCTGCAAACCCAGCAGAACTGTGGTTGCTGTTGTCATCAGAAGATACAGTTGAAAAGTTATTTAAAAGCCCATTGGCCCAATATAGTCTTAGCAGTCAGCTCAAAAGTATTTTGCCCTAATGAGAAAAGTTGATAAGGACCAAAAAATGTGCCTCTGCTGCTCTGGAGACTGTCTCCCACTTTACATTCTTGCTCGCCTCTCAAAAAAGAATTTCTTTGCTGCCCTTCAAGTCTATGTAGGAGGGGAACAGGATTTTCTAAAATGCACTGTATGTACCTATCAGTCACCTACTTATTAATTATAACTGAAAGCATGATTAATCTGTCACAGATAGAGATGCTAAGTAACTCGAGTCAGGCTAATGCATTTCTATCACCTACACAAAAGGCAACATTATTCTCAGATTTTTCATCTGTGTGTACTCAGGCCCATATTCACAGCAGCTGCAGAGCACTGGTGATGCCTTTCTGCCAGATGGGATGAGATTGCATCATGCATATCTCTATTGCCCCTACAGAGCCTGTGCAGTGGTTTATTTCCTCAACACTAGTACAGTTTAATGAGGTAATCTTTTGCAAATAATTTTGCCTTTTAAAATTGAAAACAACTACAGTTATGAGAATCATTTCTAGGGACTCAAAATGACTGAAATTCCTCAGAGGAAAGGGTCAGCATGAAGACCAAGGTGCTATTTAAGCCTGCAATGAGTAGGAGCTAAGAGGTGTACAGGTCTCCTGCAAGTGTCAATGTCTAAGGAAAACAATTCTTTTGATATGGCACAACATTTTTTTTTCTCTTCTGTGTTCCTTTTCTCTGAATATTCAATTGATTCTTTTTTTTAATACCCTAGATGCTGGAAAGTTAATTTCCAGGCACCAGCTTGAGATTAGTAACCACACTTGAAACCCTCATCCGTCCATCCTGTGAAGCAGTCAATGTATGGATATGCTAAATCACAGCTAAGCTACACTGTGTAAGGTTTAAAATGTCCTCAAGAAAAGCTTTTCACATAAAAGATTTTCAAAACTGACACCTCCAGAAGGCTAATTATACCCTACAATATGAGGAGCAGAAATCATGTAAGTCAGCCATTGAAGGAGCAATTCCGCTGATGCCTGGGTGACCTGCTAAGACCTGATGCCTTATTTCTGGATGGGAAATATAACCACTAGGCTCATTAAATATATAATATATTTATATATATATATATATATATATATAAAATAATTTGTTGGATGTAAATGGTATTATTTTTTTCAGTCCTCTTATATTTTAAATATATATAAAGAGCAAAAGCCCAACTTTGCCTTTTTATACCTACTACCTTTTTAGTTAAATAGGATAGAGTTTTATATAAGAGTTTTGATGTGCCTGAGACTGCCTGACACTGCAAGATGATTCTTGCAAGCTGTAATCTGCATCCCTCCTATGCTGCATGCTTCAGTGGACCAAAGGAAGAGACCATTTTGGTCTTCACCTCAATAGGCACCTTACTGCATGCAGGCAGAGTCTCAGAGTTCTGAGAATGCAGATTTATGGCAGTTTGTATATTGTTTATTTTTTGCCCTAAGCAATGCAGTAGTCAAGTAAAATTCAGTGGAGAAAAAGTAGAAGATAAATAAGAAAATATAAACTGCTCCCGAACAAGTGTTGTTTGTGCGGCTTTTACAGTTCTTTGCTTAGCTTTTTTTTTTTAAATTGCTCTTTAGTCATCACAATTTGGTGTAAATGCAGTCCAGAGTAAATTCTTTGTAGCCATTCACATGTGACACAGAAGTGAACAGAAATGCTCAGTAGTAACACAGAAAGGAGATCTTGTAATGTTGCCCTCAATGTAGCAATTTCACCAGTTTCTTGCAAAACTGTGTTCTCCTACCCTTTCTTATTAATAAACATGATATCCTTCAGTTTGTTCTCCTTTCATTATGCACAGCTGTACTCTTCTCTTTCATCAAGAAACAGTCAGAATTTTGTTTGCCACACTTAAATACTAATTTTTCCACTTTATTTATGAATAGCAAGCTTAGATTTTCCTTATGGAATAGAAATTGAAACAGCCCTGACATTTAGAATGTAAAGGAATTGCTCCAAATGATTATAGTCATGTTTAAATGAGTCACTCACTTTTGATCCCAACTTCCTGACATACACATTCATATATATTAATCATTGTGACATCATTGAAGGACTATTTTTGCCTTTTTAATAAAAGCTGAGTGCATTTGTCAACTCATCAAATTATATTTAATCCAGTGAACATACAGCCTGGTTAGGAAAGACACATGCTTTCAAATAACAGCACAGATCCTTTCTACATGTCTGAAAATGTTGTGTGTGTAAAAACATGTAAAATGTTAGCACTCTTTGAAATGCAGGTGAAAAGTCCGCTGGAAAAAAACCCAAAAAACCACATAATGAATTAGTTTAACTAAGGAAAATGAAACTTACCTGTCCACAAATGCATGGTGTAATACAAAGATGGGATCATTTGCAGAGCCTTGTACTTGGGACATGGAACCATTCATGTAGATGTGAAGTGCATTGTGCAAACCGCTTTGTGCCGGGTTTGATATCGCAGTCTGTGGATCAGCAAAGCCTGTGGAGAAAATCATATTCTGATATGACAATGTGTATAATTCCTTTCCCAGTAACAGTGAAGATCAAAGTACTTACTTTCCATTCATTTATATTCAGCTTTTTAGACAAGAGCTTAGGAAAACTTGTAAAGGAGTGCTAATATATTTCAAAGGCAGAGCAAAAACGAAATTTAAAATAAGCTTAATTAAAACTCCTGCAGTGTAGCTAATGCAGCATGTCAGCAAATGTACTGCTTAATTGCTTTATATTTTTAAATTTCTTGGTCTATTTTGTCTGGCTGATAAAAAGCAATATAATCCCTATAGACATTTATGTGGGGACATTTATTTATGTTGAGAAAACTTTTTCACTTTATTTAAATTTTTAATCTCCATACTTACAGGCTCCTAACATAAACCAGGCTATTTTATGTCATCATATTCTCAGTCATCTGTTAATGTTTGCCTCTATAGAACACGTTATTTTATTGATAGGGGCCAACACAATGCAATCTATAACCTCTACAGAGGGATTTGGTGAGTAATCAATAATTTTTTACAGTCAGATTTGCAGGATGGAAGTCTGTGGACTGCTGGTTTTTTGGAGGACACTTAAAAGATTACTTTAGGAAGAGCTTGTACAGACCAACCTCCAAGCAGGAAATACTGGAAGACGAGATTGTGCATTAGTTTTTGTCTTGGTAGCCTGTCTATATTTAGGATTGATGTTATAGTCCTACTCATCATCCCATCAGCCATGCTTCCAATTTACTTGCAAGGACTCCCAGTAAAAGCCAACTTGAACATCTGATCCTTCTTTGGGATTTTCCCAGATAATAGAAAGAGAAAGCAAGGTTGTCCTCCCAGTCTATTTCTGAACCTGATACTAGTTCTGATATTTAATCCATGTCACAAAGAGAGCTGTGAACAATGTGATCATTGTGTTGATCCTCAGCATTTCCCAAATATTGTTTTAGTTTATCATATCTGGAAGGTGGAGAAAAAAAAGATATTAGCTTTTATCTAAGGGGAATTCTTAATGGACTTTGAGCACTTGCTTTATTTACTTATTTGGATGAAGAACTAGCACTTGAATGAGAATCAATAATATACTGTTGAAGTGAATGTCCCAGTCCTGCTATTTGACACTGTTACTCACACCACAGGGCAATTGCTGACTTTGCAAGCTGGATTCTCATTGTAGAAAATCTAAAATGTGCCAACTATCAGTGGGTGTTTAGTTCAGGGGACTGAACTATAGCAGTATAAGAAAACCCCTTCCCTGTGAAAACTCTAACGTGTAACACGGAATTTGGATCCATGGTTTCAGCTGCCTTGCTCTGGATTTGCTCCTCTCTGAGTCAGACAATATATTAATTGAGATGTGGCTAGAGTTGCCTTATGAGAAAGGCCATACCCTGAAATTGGAAACCTGAGTTTTGTACCCAACTGAGACTCTAATCTTCTGTGTGAAATGATTTTGTTGCTTTGTCACTCTAAATTCCCTCACTGGGCCTTTTTTTGTCTGTCAACCTCTTCAAACAAGGGTAGAGCATCTAGCATAAACCCACTGGTATTTATAACAAGAATCAAATCATAACTATAGCACCTAAGTGCCAAAAACCCAGTAATAGCCATCCATCTTTCTGAGTCTATAGTATGACAAAGCTTCTAAAAAATTCAGGGGAAATCAGAGTTGAAAATATAATTTGGACATTTGGAGAAGGTAGAGTTGGCTTGCTTCAAATATTGTAAACTTTACAGTAAAGAAAATCTGGATTCAAGGAAAAAAAAGAACACATTAGCACCTGCAGATTTTAAGTACATCAGATATGGACCAGGATTCCAGAGTCTGCTTGGTTACACAAATGGCAAAGGACTTATAGAAGTTCTCATAGTAAAAGTTGGGCCCATAGAAATCTGCAGGATGGTGAATGCTATGTTTCTTAGCTATCAAATAAGGGGGAAAAGCAGAGTAAAATATTATTCCTTTAAAGAATATATGTACATTGACAGTCCATCCAGAACTCACAGGCAGAAGTGGCAACAATTTTGGCTTTCTTGCTGCTGACCACAGAACATGGTTATTGGAATCAATCAATTTGGCAATACTAGGACATTTCTATGAACATTAACTGGGTAGCATATATCTGTGTATCATTCTGAAGCAATTCTCCCACTTATGTTCTACTGCATTAAGTATCAAAGTATGTTTAAGGGAAAAACAAAACTTATTGCAGGGTCTGGGTACACAGCTAGATGTTTATATCAGACTTTGGATGCTTCTTACATTTCTTAATGCATTTAAAACACTTGATCTAATCATTCATAAAAATACATAGAATACTCATTTTGGCTCTGGACAGCTTTTCATGGAACATCTGTACATAAGTAATTTGTCTTAATCATCAAAATCTCTGCACTGCAACAGCTTTAGCCACCCCACCCTCCAGCTCCAGATAATTGTGGTGCATCCTCTCAGTGTCAAAGTTGATGTCATGTTTAACCCCGCATATTATTCTGTTCTAATATCTGATCACTTGTTATAAAAAGTTCATATAAATTTATAAGTCAGTAGGAATAAAGCCATGATGTGATGTCAATGCATCTTATTAGCTTGGGTCTTTTTCTTTCAGACTTTTAAAAGCACTTCAGTACAATCGGTTATGCAGGATGACATACTAGAGTGGAGTCGCCCAAAAAGAACATGTGAAAACTTCAAAGTTTTCTCAGAGTACAGGAAACTTTGCTGAGGTAGCTGCAGTAAAATCACCTCTAAAGCAGATGTGAGACTACAGATACAAGCAGTGAGCTGAAATAAAAGTTCCTCATCTCTGTATAGGGGAACTCTTCTTCCTCCAGCTGCCTTGCCCCATGCTGTGCCTTCCTCTCCTCTGCACTAACTTGACCTCGTCAGTCCTTTTGTGAACTGATTTCACAGACTATTCTGGCAGTAAACTACCCTGGAGTGTGGGATGTCGGGTTTTTTCTCAGGCCCCTAAAATATAGACTCTCAGATAAGGGTATGGTGAGGACAAGTGATGGTATGAAAAAAGGAGAGAGAGTGACTGACAAATGGATGAAGGAGTCTGTGGTGAGCTATTAAATCATTTTGGTCAGTATAGGAAGCTGTAACTTTGAGATGTTCTTATAAACCTTTGGTTGATTATGGTGCATCAGAAATAGCTATCAGGACATACATCACTGAAGTGAAGTTTCTCCAGTGATTTGGGTAAGAGAACAATCACAGTTTAGGGCTTCATAAACCTTGCTCTGCTCCTGCTTCTAACACTGTTGATCAGCAACAGTGATTCAGTGGATTTGAAGTAGCTTTACTGAGCCAGGCTGAATTAAATCAGGTGGGAATTTAGATGAAAGTTTATTATAATAGAAAATAATGATATCACTCAAAAATTAAAACTGCCTGATAGTTTTTAGGTGGTTCTCATTCAGCACGCAATTAGCTCAGGTGTATATCTTTTAACAGAGTACTTAATTACATTAACTGTGGATTTTTCAATCTGCTAACAGAGACCATAGATGTCCATGCACCATCAGTCAAGTGCAGAACTTCATTTAGAAAACAGGTAGTGTTGTCCTCAGTTGCTCATTTGCCACTGACTGAAGTGCTGTAACCACACTTAACAGCAGGTATGCAGAGCTTGGAGAGCATTAGCACTGCAGAGTGCTACAGAAATGGAGGATCCATTCCAACAATCCTATCTGTTTTAATTGTCTTGGGGAACTGCTTGGCATCTCTGGCATCCCTAGCATCATTTAAATACCTATAGCAGTTTTGCAAGTGGTTTTCTGAACTGCAAAACAGTATTTCTCACAAAATAAATCTTAGTTTTGTGTCACTTTCTAGGCCAGTGAAAAGAACAGTTGGTACTTTAAAGGTCAAATTCTGCTTTGTTTTTTGCACGTTGAGGGGATTGATTGCACTCCCAGTCAGTTTGCAGAAAGCACTAAGCTGGATGGTTGACCTGCTGGAGGCCAGGAATCACAGAATCAATCAGGTTGGAAAAGACCTTTGAGATCATCCAGTCCAACCAAACATCCCATGTCAATTTGACCATGACATTAAGTGCCATGTCCCATCTTTCATTAAACACTTCCAGGGATGGTGACTCCACCACCTCCCTGGGAACCCATTCCAATGTCTAATCGTACTTTCTGTAAAGAAATTCCTTCTAATGCCCAACCTAAATCTCTCCTGGAGCAGCTTGGAGCTATGTCCTCTCTTCCTGCTGCTAGTTGCTGGGCAGAAGAAACCAACCCCACCTGGCTACAACCTACTTTCAGAGAGTGATAAGGTCCCCCATGACCCTCCTTTTCCTCAGGCTAAACATCCGCATCTCCCTCAGAAGCTCCTTCATAAGGCATGTGCTCCAGACCCTTCACTACCCCTGTTGCCCTCCTCTGAGCTGGAAGAAGGCTCTGCAGAGAGATCTGGACAGGCTGGATTGATGGGCTGAGGAAAATTTTATGAGGTTCAACCAGGGAAACTGGTGGTTGCCAACATGAATGCTACAGATTTTGAAAGAGTGGCTGGAAAGCCACCAATTGGAAAAAGACTTGTTGGTTGACAGCAGCTGAACATGATCCAGATTGTGCACAAGTGGCTGAGAAGGCCAATGGCACCCTTGCCTGGATCAGCAATGGTGTGGCCAGCAGGAGCAGGGTGAGGATTGTCCCCATGCACTCGGCACTGGTGAGGCCACACCTCAAGTCCTGTGTTCAGTTGTGGCCCCCTCACTGCAAGAAGGACATTGAGGGGCTGGAGCGTGTCCAGAGAAGGGCAACAGAGCTGGGGAAGGGTCTGGAGCACAAGTCTGGTGAGGAACAGTTGAGGGAGCTGGGGGTGCTTAGCCTGGAGAAAAGGAGGCTCAGGAGGGACCTGATCACTGTACAGCTGCCTGAAAGAAGACTGCAGCAAGATGGGGGTCAGCCTCTTCTCATAGGTAGAAAGCAACAAAAGAGGAAATTACCTCAAGTTGCCACAGGGGAAGTTTAGAAGGGACTTTAGGAAAAATTTCTTCTTGAAAAGGGTGGCTGGGCAGTGGAACAGGCTATCCAGGTAAGTGGTAGAAACATCATGCCTGGAAGTGTTTGCCAAACATCTGTATATGGCACCTGGAAATATGTTTTAATAGTGAAAATGGCAGGATTTGGAGATCTTAGACACCTCTTCCAATCTTAATGATTCTGTGATTCTATGGTTTAGTATGGACATGACAGTGTTGGATTTATGGTTGCACTCAATGAACTTAAACATCTTTTTCAGTCTAAATGATTCTATGGTTCTCTATCTGAGTTCAACTTTTTTGCCATTCTCCCTGAGTATAATTGTTTTCTTTAATTAAGTTTTCACATTTTAGAGAACTTCAGGCCAGTTAGATGCATCTGCTTTAAAACAGGAGGAATATAAGAATTTTAAGGCCATATTGTTGAAGCTCTTTGAAGTTAGTGATGCTCTTCTACCTTTTATTTCTGCAGTATTTATGCCATTGGCAAATTCACAGGAAATTTTTCAGGGTTAAATCTTACATACTTTCTTAGGTGGTATTATTACTGTAATCCCTCTAGAGTGTGCTAGCTGCAAGATCCATGGAATTTGGCCTATGTCACTGGAGTAAACAAAAGTTTGTGATTATCTAATTTAGACCATGTCAGAATCTACTTATTTTTTCTTAAAATTTCTCTGGTAGAGTTTCAATGTGATCTGTGCTGAGTAGTCTTTCTAGCTCGCCAGCAATGGCTCTTTACAACATGACAACATTTTCTCAGGGCACAGCATAAATTTACCTAGGGGTGGAGGTTCAAGCTCGGTGAGGAATTTTGGCTGTAGCCTGAAACTTTTTCAATTAGAAGTTTTCTGTTGCCTAACGTCATTTTTAGAAACCATTTTTTCTGTAGCTTTATGGATTGCTGTGAACATACCGAGAAAATTTTCCAGATGAAAATTTCTCATTTCAAAAAAAAAAAAAGGAAAATGTCCTTTTGAAATGAAATTACATTTTGAAATGTTTGATGTTTTATTCCATTATTTTGTGACAAAATAGCAGTAACAATACATAATTGTGACAGACAATGGAATGCTATGACATAGTTTGGCTTCATACCATTTGTCATGAGTTAATTCATGAATAATGAGTGACACAGGGTTTTAGAATTTTTAAATATTCTTCTGTGACTTTGTGAAAAACTTTTGAAGGCCTTGATTTTCATTTGAAGTTGCTGTGAATAAACTAATTTCAACTATGAAATCTGCTCATAAAGAAAAAGAAAACCTAAATTTTTCAGCCCTCTCTTATTCTTAGGAAGTAACATTCAAGGTTTCACACTCTAAAACTGATCTGAACAAAGAAGCCAAATTACCTAATTAGCAGTCAGCTAATCCATTTCTGATCTTTCTGGATACTTGTAAACTGGGCTGATTTTTTTTCTCTTGTGTCCATGAAGTTTCCAATGAAGTCAGCAGTGTTCCCCAGTTAGGACCACAAATCAACAAATCCTATTTAAAATAATTGCTTCCAGGGGCAAAGTGTAAGCTGCTCTTAACCTGTAGTTTTTCATTCATAGCAGAATCTGGTCTGTCACAGAGAGGGCAATTCATGGGCATAGCCTTGTGGGAGTGTTTTATTGAACAATATTGACCTTTTCTGTTTATGGACATTGTGATATAAATTTTTCAGTGACTTAATTTCTGTCTCTGTAGCAGCACTTTCTGTTAGTCAAACAGAAATTTCAGCCTGCCTTGTTGTTCATCTGCTCATAAGGATGCTGATACTTGCCCCTTTGAAGGTTGAAAGTTTTAGCCTTTGTTCCAGTGCACTGAAGAATGAAAAAGCATGCAGTTTTGCCCAGAAGGGGATGTTCTATGTGATCACAACTATTTTTCATTACAGAACTAAAATTGGGCTGTAAACCTCACATTGTTGTAAATCAGGAACTGGTCAATTACAGGCCTAGTTCTATTCACCTTTCATAAACCTAAAGTAACTCCAATAAGGTCAATGCACTTACTTTGAATTTCCTTGGGGTCTAAAAGGAATTAGAATTTGACCTTAGGTGTATTGGCACAAGATTGTGCAAATAAGTAAAGCAGGGTTGAAAAATGTTTTGCTTTGAAAAAGAACAAAATGTTAGGACCTACAAAGGTCCTAACACGTTTGTAAGAACACAATTAAGAAGAAGTAGACACAGAGACAGGAAATGCAAGTTGGCAATCTAAGCTTGCCCTTTTTACACAACAAAAAACTAAGCTAGCCATCTTAAAAAAAGGAGTTTATGCAATTGAAAGGGGTTTTTTTTCAGTAAAATTTCTTTTAAAAGTTTCCATCTTTTTCAACATTAGCCATGAATTCTCGACTTCATATTGCAGTTGAGTATTTTGTTATCTAAATAAGTTGTTTGCAGAAATGTTTGTGGTGCTGTGGTGTAAAGTTATTTTGAAATAATTCAGGTTAAAAAACAAAATAGAAAAACTCTCATAGGCTGTGCTTTTGCCTTTGTTTGCAATACCAGCAGCATCATGGTAGGTCCTCAGTAATTCATTACTTGTTTACTTCAATTCCTGTTTCTGTACTCCTTTGCATCTATTCACACACTTCATGGAGTAAAAGTTAGGCAAAGCTCTACTCAATTATGTCACTTTTTTCTTTCCAATACATCATGTAGTTTCTGTTTTCAGGGACAGAAAGCACAGTAATGTTTGGAGATGCAGACAATTATTGTCTGGATTCTTCTTAGGCTGCAACAGACAAAGTCTGAATTTCTGAATTTTTTTTAAAAATAAAATGGCCCACTCTTCTCAAAAAAGCTTTTTGGCATTCCACACTGCATTAAGACCGAGACAGAACATATTAAAACTTTTACCATCTTAGAATTGTAGAATGGTTAAGATTGGAAGGGACCTTAAAGATCATCTTTCTCCAACCCCTCTGCCATGGGCAGGGATGCCACTCACTAGTTCCAGTTGCAAAGGGCCCAGACCAACCCGGCCTCGAGCACTTTAGGGATGGGACAGCTTCTCCAGGCAACATGTGCCAGTGCCTCGCCATCCTCTGAGTGAAGAATTTCTTCCTAGTATCTGATCTAAACCTTTACTCTTTCAGTTTAAAACCATTGCCCCTTGTCCTCTCACTATCTGCCCTTATGAAAAGTCCCTCTCCCTTCTTTTTTAAGCCCCTTTAATGTACTAGGAGACCCCAGTAATTTTCCCCTGGAGCCTTCTCTTCTGCAGGCTGAACCTCAGCTCTCTCAGCCTATCTTCATAAAAGAGTTGCTTCATCCCTCTTATCATCTTTATGATTCTTCTCTTATCCTCACTCCTACTACTATTTTGTATTGTTATGCCCTTATGCAGTTCCTTGAAAACCAAAAGCTCTGAGGGATCAAAAGTAGATCACATTTAATTCAGCTGATATATGACATTGTAGAAATATATCTATTGTTAAATGTAAAATGTGTTACCCATGCTTATTCAGAATTTTACAAGATTCAAAAGAGTTTAGTAGAGAGATTATAAAGAATTTCTTTTAGTAAACAACTTTTGCTTATTAGCCATTAGGAAAATTCAAAGCAGGTTAAATAGCTAGATAACTAAACTACTAAATTCTTTTGGAAATTATATTAAATGTCATTTTTGATGGATAATTTAATCCATGTTTCTTAGAGTTTGGGAAAAAGTCTGCCCTGGAGTTCACAGTGGAATGATGTAGACATAACTTGCCAGGTGGCAAGATCCTCTTTCACTCTTTTATTCAGCCTGGTCCCTGGAAGACAGTGAATTCTAGGGCAAACATGCACCCTCCATGGTAACAGGGTTACTCATGGTTGTGCACAAGCAGATTATTGGATGTTCTCCTTTTCTGCTGTGCTGTATTTTTTTGCAGTGCATGGTGCTGACTGTAGCAGGAGAGAGTTATCTCCTAACAGGCTTAGCGTCTGATACAGTCTAGAGTTTCTAGTTTGTTATCAAATGCCTTTAATGTGGTTCTTTCTGTCTTCTGCTATTCCAGGTGAAAGCATAACTTTTTCTTGTATTTACAGTTATTCTTCACTAAATCAATCCAAACTGCCCAGAGCTTGACGACTCTAACCCCAGAGAGAATCAATTTACAGCTGGAAATGGTGTAACAGAATAAAGCATGTTACCTTCCAAAGTATTTCGAAAACTGTAATTGGCCATTTTATCCATGGGTCCAGATTCATACTGAGTCAGAGAAAGGCAAAATTCGACATCAGCTGAGGATGGGAGCCTTGGGGTCCTTGATTTATCATTGTTCCCAGGATTTCTCCTTATAGGCCCCTCGCTTGTGGCACTGCATAAAGCTTGTTGGCTGTTGTACTCTTCAGACCGAGTGCAGATTACCTGGATAAACACTTTCTATTAGAAGAGTTGCAATTACAAAAAAAAAAAAAAAAAAAAGAGGTACTTGAAGTTTTTTGAAGAACAAAGAAAATGTACAATACAATAAGTTTGTTTCAAGAATATATATTGTTTTATGAATAGACAGGAATTGGATTTATATGTTTTATGTGTAAGATTTTAATATAAGATGGTAATTTCATAAAAATAGCCCTCCAATACAGTGCACATTTTGAAGTAATACACTGAAATTGCCCAAGTGGACTAAGGCATCAAATCATTCATGCACTTGAAAGCTCACTGAGGCTAAATACAGTGTTACCCACCAATGCAGCTGAACACAGAGGTAAATCTGCTGCTGAATTTGCTAAATGGAGGATTTTTTGGCTTCATCAAGCTACTGAACAAAGCCATAATCACAGTGGCTTTTTTTAAACCAGTACAGTAGAGTGGGAAATGTTGACTTGAACTATGAAAAAAAATATTATGAAAATATCTGTGGGTGCTTTTTCAGGGTAAATGGATGCTTACTTTCTCTATGAAGATGCTACATGTATTAAATGGGAAAATTTGCTGCTGTGCTTCCTAGAAATGTGGCAGAGATGAACTTATATCATGAACTGAAATACCATAGTGATGGATATTGAGAAAGGATCTTAAAGAGAGAGATGGATAAATATGTAAAATACTGCCAGGATCCAGCATCATTTATATAAATATTCTGGGTTCACAGACAAAATCCAATTGCAATGGCATAAAAAGTAATTTTTTGTCAGATGATCTCCAGAAGCTGCCAGTCCAGTTTGAGACTCCTGGAAGACAAAGGTAGTTCAATGGTGGTTCTATGAGAACGAAACAAAACAACAGCATCTCATAATTCCCAGAAGTTATTTTGTATACCAGCAGGTAATGTTGAGGCTCAGAATCAAACTTAACTGTCTATTGTTTTGCTTGTCTTCAGGAAAAAACAACAAAACAAGTAAAACTCCAAACCACCAGAGGCCCTTTTAAAACACAGGACTCTGCACTTAGCAAGTAATCAATGTGGTTAATGAGAAATTGGGGTAGGGAAAGAATAGTTCTCATTAGTGAGTGAAACATCATAGGGGAGAAAACACATAGAAGTGAAGCCTTAACTTTTTTTATCCTAAAGTATATTTCTATTTCATGGACCAAAACAATGAACAAGAAGATGAGCAAAAGCAATCATCTTTGCTTTGAATGAGATAGATAAAAGAACATGAAATTCTCTGTTGAAGGAAGTGGGTGGGAGATTCATTTCACCTATAGTAGCCACATAGAAACTGTGAGATTGAAGCAACACTTCAAGATGACCTCTGCAGTCAATGGAGAGGGAACCATCTCCTGTGTGATACAGCTCTCCCGAACCAGATATCTGGTACGTGAGATGTAACTCCCTCCATTGACTGAGTCAATGAAATAAAATGGGTAAAAAAATCAATGCTGAAACTGTCTCTGAACTGCAGTTAGCAAGGGAAGCAAAATTAAGTGTTCAACTTAATGCTCTATTTCTGCATTAGGGTGGGATGAATCACACCCTGGAGGCTCAGATGTGCTTTTGAACTAACTAAAGACAGAGCCAAAGGCAAGCTGATGTGCTGCTGAACAAACTTTTGAACAAGAGGAAGGAGATCAGATGAATCCTTTTGTAAGTGATTTGATGACAAATCCATAGATAATGTTTGATGAAGCTGGTGATATAACACAGAGTCCTTAAGAACCTGGAGTTCTTAAATGATAAATTTTCTATGAATATGAATATGATGAAAAAATTATTCTCATCTTTTTTGGGAGTACATAAGAAAGCTTATCAGAGCAATTTATCCTTAGACACTGCTCTGTTAGCTGCAATTTGTCCATGTCTGTTAAAACTACTGAGGAGACTTAGAGGCTGTAGGTAGTTTTCCAGCAGAGAGTTACACGAGCACATTTCCCCCAAAAGCTCCCCAAATGAGTCAGGATTGCACCTCTAAGAGGGACTTGGGTCAGGAGTGTGTCTCTAAAGATTCTCTTGTAAGAATCCACACCAAGAAAGGAGAGGTAGTGACAGGGAGAGGCCCACAGTTATAAACACAAACCATAGTTTATGCAGGTTTTATGATTAGTTTGTGTTACTGAGTGAGTTGATTCCCACTAGCAGGAAAATAGGTGAATGGTTCAGGAGAAGCTCTAGTAATTTGTTTATAAAAATATACCACTCTTTGTCCCTAGAAGTGCATTAGTGATGAAGGCAAATGTGTCTTGGGTGGTGAAGCTCAAACTGTTTCTCAGTAGATTCTTAGCTCAGAAGCTTCCTACGTGTGGATTTTTTATCCCTCTCTCTTATGAGCTTTATCTAGGTTCATATCTCCTGGGTTCTCCATCCTGCCATCTCCTATCTTTCATCGTTTTTCCCTCTGCCTTAGGGATATATCCCCATTGTATCTTAAAGAGGAATCATATTCTGTGTCCAAGACCCAGTTTTCAGATATTCAGACAAGGAATCTTCAAGCATGGGCTTAAATATATCTCTGAACAAAGAAACTTTCCACCTTTGTTCTGTTTATGTATTTCAGTGGGATTTAATATAATTGTTAATGTCATGAGACTTATACATTTTCAGACTGCTAATGTTTTTTTCTGTTTATGTTTTAGTGTAGCCCTCATTAACTGTCTAACTAACTAAATTCATCCTAAACAGAAACCGGATGCCACAAGGCCTTTGGAAAGTCATGGTCAAGAAATGCCACAACATAAGTCCCAGGAATGAAAATGCTTGTCTGTAACATTTTGCTATTTCTTTTTGTGAAATAAAAATTAAGGCCTGGTCATAAAATTAACCAGAATGCTTCTCCAGAAATATTTAATTTAGGTGATAATAATTATGGATCCATCCTGAAACTATAATTTGCTGTTTTAATAGCCATGCAATGTGTTAGTGATAATAGAACATAGATCAATCAAATAGTTTTTCTGGATGTAATCCGCATAAAGCATACATAAAATGGGTCACACCATTGCTTTTTTTTCCTTCAGAAGGAATACTTTCTAGTGTAAATGTGTTGGTTTAAAACATGATATTTTATTCCCTTTTAGAACAGTCCTGATCAAATTTCCCAGTTCACCCTGGAAACATCTTCGAATCCCAGCTGCACCTGCTTGTGTGAATTTGGGAGTTCCAGGGAATTGTTAGGAAGATACTCTGAGGAAAAGCTTATGTAAGTAGTGAGCAGAGCAAATACCAGTAGATGGCAGTCCAGAATATGCAGCATCTCTTCTGGACCTTGTAGCACCCAGCAAAAAGCATCCCCCTGTGCACTGCAGTTGAGATCTTGAACAGAGCTCTGTGGAGTGCTTCCTGGAAAACAGACTGTAGAAGCTACTGTCTCATACCTTTGAGAAATGGGAAAACCTTTTGTCTTTTAGTTTGCAACTAGTTGCACAGACCAGCCCCTGTGCCAAAATAAAGGAAAGGGCATTACAGAAGATTTCAGTGATGTTCAGTCTTCAGCCTGCTGTCTTTAAATTCAAAGGAATTTGGTGACAGATTTCTTGGGGTTACTTTTGCTTATTAGATCTGTGCTCACAAAGGCATTCAACACTGGTAATATATACCAAAACACTTGGGAAAAGAGAATTCTCTATGGTATCTAAATAGGTGCTCACTCACAAAGTGAGCTCTGAAGTTTCTCAGTTCTTTGGGGCAGTAGAGCCACTCAAAGCTAATCCACAACTCTGTGTCCTCTAGAACTGATCCCTTATACTGCTTCTCCTCTGAGGCCACTGAGCTCCCCTCCAGAAGCTGTAGCAGCACATTTTCATAGTGCTGTGTTACAGATTAGGTAGCCTAAAAGAACCACTTCAGATTACAGCCAGAGCAACCACTTGACTTGCTGATGTGTGTCAGCCAGAGAGATGTGATGTAGGCATTTCACTGCCTTTTTTCACACCTCCCCTCACCTGTTCGTCCTACATGAAGTCTGGACTCCTGAACTGGAATCCAGAATGGGGAGCTGTTATAGAACCAAAAGATATTTTATACTGATTCATTATCTTTCTTTATCTTTCTCAACTTATTCTCACAACCTTGCTTGTGAATCTCATTAAAGTACAGCTCTCACACTGGATTTAAAACATTTGGCAGCTATAAAGAGGTTTGATTTTTTCTCTTTTTTTGGCTGCATTAGGGCCTGGCATAATTTAATCCTAATTAAATGGCATCTAGAAACCATTCACTCACCAAACTGGGAAAATGCAAGGAAATCCCCAGATATAAAGTGTATCTTGGGACCTTGTTTTTGCACGTGAAACTTGGAAAGGTGCTGTATCTGTAGCAGACCAAAGGTTTTAAGAGATTGTGTATATTTATGTCTGGTTCTTCATATACTGCTGAATATTGGCAGGAATGGAAAAGTTAAACATGCAAAGAATTGAAAGAAAAGGAGAAAATATACAAAACAAAGCCTTGAAGAAATTCTAAGAAATATCTAAAAGGGTGAGGTCCTTGATTGTCTTTCTTCCCCTTATGGCACATATATAAACTGGGGGAGCTGTGAAACTCAAGCTAAAAGGAGATGAGGCAAACATGAACTGACAGCATTAAAACAAACCTAGGGACTTCAAGGTATTTTCTCAGCCTGCAGTAAAAGCTGGCTGAGTTTCACCTTTTTGCTTGAAGGCAGCCCAGAACTGAAGGGCAACCTAGACCTGATTAAGCACCTCAGAATGGTGCTGGGCTGGAGCAGGAAAGTCTGTTACCAATTACTGACAAAGTATTCACTAGCACCTCCTGGTCTGACAGCTCTGCAGCTGTCTCCAAGCTGTACTGTCACTGCTGCTGTCTCCATGTCTACCGTGAAATCACTCAGATGCATCTCTCTGGAGAGAGATGGTAGGCTTCTTCTGCTGGTGAATTATTAACAAACTCCATTTTTTATGAAATCAACCTAGCCATTGATTTATACACCTCTAGAGGTGTATATTCTTTATCTTTTACCTTACATAACTCCTGAGCAGGCATGGCTATACACCAGTGGACAGCCAAGCATCCAGGGGCCCAGCTCCGCTGTCACCCACACATGATCCCACGGACAGCCAGTCACAGGGACACAGAGACTGAGGATACCCAAGTGGTTACTTCTGCTGTGCACAGATCATGATACCCTCCTGCTGCAGTCCTGAGGTGGCATGTGAAGAAGAATGTCTTCTTAACAGGAAATGTTTCCAATATATAATCCATGTAAGCGTATCGCTGAGAACACACTTCATAAATACTTTTTTTATAGTTGGTCCATTTGGGCTCTTGCTTTTTTTAACATACCAGCCTGTAGCTGGCACCACAATCTATAAAGTTGTAATAAAAAATAAAATTTGTGAGTTCCTTGGTTGTCCATAAGCAGATAGATGTAAGACTTTTACTGATTTAAGAAGTGCTGGCTTCTGGTGTTTGTATTTCTGAAAACTTCCTGCAGTTTTTAAAGGTAGATGTAAAATAATCTTTCAAATAATGCTGTCAGACAATTCAGCTAGCAGTACAGCTCCCTGATAAAATGTACTTAGAATTAAATAACTGTGTCTGAATAGCTGAATTCATATTTCTCATGAAGTCATGTTTTCAGGTAATGGATCTAAAGTACTGTCATTATTAGTTCAGAAGCATTTTATCAATTTTCTATTTGCGTAACTTGTTTCTCTTTTGTAGCTCTTCTTTTGTGCAAGTGGTTCTTCAGGGTGATGAAGTGCTAAGGAAAATTTTCCATGCTTGCAACAAAGAATTGGCAGCAGGCTTACCCCAGCACATCTGAGAGCAGCCAGCTCTCCATGTTATGCAATTGCTTCTCTCAAGTCTTAGGAGACAGAATAGAGGGAGCTGAAGTTGGTGGTGTATCCTGCTTACCACAACAGCAAACTGAAATAGCACTTAGATTCTCCAGCTCTATTTTCTTCATCCTATGTCTAGCACACTGTGGGGATTCCCAGACTCTAACATTAACTGCCAGAAGAAAGATTCTGCTTTTAATTTGCAGTATGCCTTTATGTGTCTGCAACTCCATTGACTTCAGTTGTTTCTTGAAATTAGTTCTGGTGTAGAAGAGAGAAAAATTTACCTCCTACTATTTAGAATCACAGAAGAGTTTTGGTTGGGAGGGACCTTTAAACATCAGCTAGTCCAAATGCCCTGCCATGGGCAGGGACATTTTCAACTAGATTTTTTTTTTTTTTTGCAAATCCATTATTTTGAATAATTGTAGAAAAGAGCACTAAAGCAAAAAACCCTCTAAAAATGTCATGCAGTATCTCCAATTCTCACATATTTTTCTGATATGTTGACACGGAATTGCGAAAATTGCTAAAGCATTAGTGTGTCTTATGCAGTCCTAATGCTGAGTGTAACACTTGAATCATCACAAACAAGTAACTGAAAACATGAGAAAACCCTTCCCACCCACCCTAAAACATGAGTTAAGCAAACAAACAAAACCAATAAAGATTCCTGATAGCCTTGCTGGTAAAAAAAGAGGCAGGAATCAGAAGTGTCACTTAGACGATAAATATGAGAAAAATGTGGATGGATAATTCACTCAGCCAAGTGGTAACAGCAGCATGTTGAAGAAAAAGTAAGGTGAAAGCAAGAATTTCAGCATGTATCCATGGGTATCCACGTTGCTATGGCAACCCTTCAATGGAATAAAGTATTTTCTCCTTTCTTTGGGATTAAAAAAAAAGAAAAAGGGATGCTTTTCTGCAAATAGGCACTTTACCTTTTTAAAAATAAATCTAAACCATTTCCTAACATAGCAGGCATTGTAAAGACACTTAAAATCCTAAAAAGGACTCCATGTTATTGATGTGTTATTCCAAGATTACTCTTGCCCTCTTTTTATTTGGAATGCTTGCTAAAACCATTCTTGTTGAATTCCTTCAAATTCCTTCACATTTCTGAATCCTCCTCTTTTTTTTTTTTTTTTTTTTCCCTCATGCTGTTTAGCTACAAAGCTTAGGTAATCAGAGCATTCTGCAGCAGATCTGTGGCTGTTTTCAGATTCAAGCTAAGGCTATTTTTGTTCCCTTTTGATTTTCCAGAGTGGTATTTTGATCTCTTACTTTGTGCTACTCAAAGTTACTGTATTGACTGTTATTCCCTATCAAGCAATCGTTTTAATTAGGATTCAATGCCAATGAAGAAATATCTTTATCCCAAACTCATGACTGAAAATGCAGATCAGTTTAATCTCTTTCATTCTTTCACAGGATAAAATGGGAGAGCCATAAATAGATGGAAGATGTTAGAAGGAAATGTTAGTATTTGAAGGTAAAGTTATCACAATTTAAAAATTTTGTTATCACAATCAAATATTGTTATCACAATAACAAAATTTTTCGAAATTTTGGAAATTTTGAAAAAATTGTAACATTTCCAAAAGTCACTGAAAAATATAAGTGAAAAACATTTCCAGAAAATACTTGAAAAATGTCAGCAAATGACTTAGGTGCTGTTACCTATGTACACTGACACTGAATGTGTTTTAAACATGACATACCTTTTATTGCTGCACCTCTTAAAGTTATGCAAAAATATCTTTTTGAACAACTCGTTCCATAAAAAATCTTTAGGACTGTATTAGTGGGGACTAACTGTAAATGAGAAATTATAAACCTGACTATTTCTTAAATATATCAATTGCTACTAATAAATGTTCTGGGTATTTATTGCCAAGATAAAAATAACTTAAGAATCTGGACGCAATAAAGCCTTTGAAAAAAACCAAAAAACAACTAACACAACTACCTGAGCACTGAAGGTCTTTTAGAAAATCCTGCTAGTAACTTGCTGATTCCTGTGTATTACCTGTCTCCTCCAACCCTGGTTATCTCATCCAATATACTGTATTGATAGCTCCACTTGACACTTATAACCAGTGTAATTCTGGTTTCATTTTATCCACTTCCCCACATGTACATTTTTCACACAACCATTTATTCAGCTCAGTGTAGAACAGCATAAAATCCACTTCTTTCTGACAATACAATCAAATTAAGCTAGTAGAGTTGATCCAGATTCAAACTGTTAGAAATAGGAAGAATTTTAGAAAATGGGATGAAAATGCATATTTGTATCCATACCTATTTTATGGCTATGTCTATACTAAATTAAATGAGTTCAGGAAATTTCTCAGACACTGAGGCCAAGTAACATCAAATAATCCATGTTTATGTCAACAAAATAATTTTACAGGGTGTCTCTATGCAAACATTCTCCTGGGAATGGTCCCTGAAATGGTTCCTGTCTGAGGGAGAAAAAAGTATACCACAGGATTGCCTAAATAGTTACATTACTCTATCTCCAAATGCTTGAATTTAGACGTCTACACACCCTCTATTATTCACAGGGCACAAATGAAGACTAAATACAGCACAACCAGCCCAGTAAGCCCAATTGGGTGCTGATTTGTAATATGCCAGAATATCCCAGACCTGCTTGAATTCTCTCTCTGTTAAATCACTAAAACTGCCCAAACTTCATTTGGGCTGCTGCTACAGAATAAATTGAAGACAGATTTAGATTAATATAATCACAGATTTCAACACTGGAAGTGACTGTTGCTATTGTCTTGATGTAGTGTGTCTATTGAAGCTGATAGACTTTGTCACTGTATTTTAGGCAATATGGCAGTGATGAGCAAGACCAAAAAAAGCCCTCAGTGTTAGAGTAGGACACTATAATTCAGCTATATGAGACCTTATCACTTACATATACATGTAATGTCACCGTGTTTTATGGCCTCATTTAAAGTGCTTTTAATTGCCAAGAATCACTTTTGCATTTGCCTCTCAGATCCTTTAAGCAACAGATATTATTTCTTCCCTATTACTTTGCACTACTGATGTGAATTATACAGCTGATTATTCTCTGCCCTTAAGGTTTGGTTCACTTGTTGGTCTGTTTGTTTAACACTGAAAGCAGGTTTCTTGAATTTGATAGTTTTTAACTCATGGAGGGGAGGAATACAGTGGGAGAGGGGTAGAGTGCCTGAAAAGCTTCTGAAGCATCTGCTTCTATTTCCATCATTCAGTCACCCACTGTTTTGCAATGGTGCTAGAAATTTATGTGCATAAATCCTGCTTCTCTGACCTATCTGGCACACCAGACTCAAGCATGTTTAAGTCCATGTTTGGACACAAAGGCATAACTGTCCCCCTTTCACTTTACTTTCATGTTCTTAATTAAAGGACCCAAACCGTATAGTCAGAAAGAAATGAGACAAAGTTACAAATGAACTGTTCTAAATAATTATTAGGTCCACATAAAATCTGATTTGCTTTCTGGTATTGCCTCCTTTCTCTCCAAGAATATCTAAGGGAAGGCAGTATGGCTAAGCCCCCATTTTGTGCACCTCACCTAAGTGCTTAAAATCAGATGGGGTCATTCCCTCCCCTTTCCTTGGCCAGCTCTTACCTGCCACGAGGAGAAAATTGATGCTGGGCTGAGTAAATTAGGGTTGGTGGGATGTCTGCCACCCATGTACTCATCATTGCAGACCTCACAGTCCTCTGCATCTCGCCAGTCCCAGTAGGGGATGGTGAAGTTCTCATCACCCGTTATCCTCTGGATCTGACGTTCCCACAACAGCAGAAAGACCCGATGCCAAGGCAGGAAACCAGGGGCTTCGTGGGCAAAATCAATGTCCCGCCACACATTGGACCCACCTAAGAGTGTGTCTCGAGAGGCATAATAATGCATCCACACAAAGAGATCGTACACATTGATGTCTCTGAACATGGGGTTGGAGCCATTGTTCATCTGAGCATACGTGCCCGTAGCAATAACATAGTCCTGGCTAGGGATGTTCTTTGCCAAGTTAAGATAGGCAAGAAACTTGTTCTTCTCACTGGCAGTGAGCTGGAAGATGTTTCTTCTTGTTTTCACTTGCCTTTCAGTGCAGTTGAGCCCGGAGAAGCCAAATTTGCACTCCCCACAGTTGAATCCCATGAAGTTGCCTTCACATCTACATGTCCGGTTGTAAAATACAGAAGGCCAGTCCTCTCTGTCATCCACTCCTGAAAAAGGGAACTGTGGTCCTAGTGGAGCCTGGGAGAGAAGGATATTCTGGCAGGACCCTCTGCTGGAAAGCTCTCCACAGGGGGACCCATCTCCATCCCAGGGGGGACAGCACTCCTTGCTCAGCAAACTCTGCACATTCGCACAGACTCTGGGGAACTGCCCAGCGGCCGGCTGAAGGATGACGAGCAGAAAACCCAGGGCAAATAGCAGCATACTGACAGAGCAGCAGGAGAGCATCAGCGTTATGCTTCAGTGCGTGGAGTGCTCTCTCTGACCCCTCCAAAGGCCTGTGTATGAAAGGAATTCCTCCCCTCCACCAGGAATGCTTCCCTGCTCACTCTGCTGCAGCGCACCCTTCAATGTCCTTCCCCATTCCTACACATGGTGCATTTACACACAAAATACACTTCAGGGTTAATCTCATTGTCACATGTTTTAAGTGAAAGCCAAGTGACTTTCCCCCCACCCTCTACAAGTTTCAAAATACAGGCATTTATTATAAACTTTCATCTTCTGCCTAGCACATGATTGCTCTCTCCTGGCAATTGGAGAGGAAGTAAAATTAAGGTTGGGACACTGAATCAATTGTAAGTTCTTAGAATTCCTAGTTTGATTATATGCTTTAGAATAAGTGGTTGGTTAAATAAAGACGTGGCAGAATCTGGTTGGTTAAATAGGAAGAACAGTGGACATAAAAATGAAAAAATAAAGAATTTGTGAGAAATCTATTTTTTTTTAACAGGAAGCAAAAATAAAATGTGTCAGATTAAGTATGAGTATAATTACTCGACTTAGCATTTTTACATTTCAGTGTAAACTGCCTTTCTCAGATTAGTGCATGGCAAAAGGAGATGAGGGAAGTAATATACTTTAAATAAGAGAATAATTTTTGTTCTTCTAGAATTGATAGCGTTTTCACAGTTGATGACACACAGAAGTCTGCATGACAGCGTTCTCCACAGTTTTGTGGGAAACACAGACAATCTGCCAATAGATTTTCAGAAAGCACTTTGAGCATCTGTCTCTGGATCAAGAAAAAAACCATTGACTCCTGTTTTTCTCCCATCAAGCAGTTTGCAAACACCATATCTGTGTTCCTTACTCAATATGTTACTGGGCAGCCTCCAGACCACCCACCTCTTTCTTCTTGTACATTAGCCTGAGGAGAGCAGACAGAGCTGCATGGGCAGATTTAAAAGTTAGAAATTCTTTGAAGCTGCCCCTTGTAAGAGGACAACTGTTGTTTTACTGCTGAGCAAAGCCCACATGATTTATCCATTATTTTCTTCATCTACTACTGCTGTTAATACGAGTGGTTTTCTTGGTTTTTTTTCTTACTAAAAGTTGTGTGAATTATTTCCTTGTGCTTAAGTGGGGCAGTAACAACATATAGGCAAATGAAGTGAGAACTTTGCTGAGAATTGAAGCTTTTGCAGGGATCAGGAGGTCATCACATGACCATGATGAGGAGCACGAGGTGCTTTAATCCTGTTGGCTTCTACGCCTCAGGTATTCCAGGGGATTATCCCTGAGTCCCACTTCCAAGGAGCCTGTGATGGGGGAGCCTGGAGCAAAAGGACAAAGGGAAAGTATTTGTTTTTTCAAAAAATATTTCTAACCATAGTCTGATGTTTACTATTTTAGCTGATTCCCCTGGTTTCCATGTTAGGCTTGTAAAATATATTCTATCATAGAAAGGCTACTAGTTTGATTTAGTTTACTTTATTTGTACCTGGCTGTTTGGGAAACTTTGCCATTTTGTTAACTGTTCTTCCCATGGATGCTACTACAAAAATACTATAAATGAGGAGAGACCCATCTCTAAGGATGGCAATATATATTTTTTCATTTCCACTGAAAAGCCACAGGGATTGGGAGAAATTTGATGTAGAGCCTCAGAGGAAACCAGAAAAGCCCTCAAATATATATTTATGCAGACAGTGCTACAAACAAATACATTCAATATCCTGTTTAATATTCAAATGAGATTTTATGCGTCACAAAAGAAGAATCTGAGCCTTGAGAGTTGTCATATGATGAGTTTCCAAAGCAGCTGATTAACCACAGAATTCCCTGTTCAATGGTTAAAATGAGAAGCCTCGAATCAGGAATGTGACTCAGTGGCAGCACACACCCCTCTTGCTTTATAGAGATGTCAATAGTTACTAGAAGGAAAGCTCCCAAAGAAGTGAGAAATCTTCCTCAAGCTCACCTGCTGACATGCTTGCAGCTTTAGGATTGGATTTTCAACACTGTGCTGCAATGCTACACCGAGCTTCACAGAGATTGGTCTATGGATTTCTGATGTGGCTATGGAAAAAGACAAGGAACATTCCAAGTAAAAACAATGACATTGAATGGGGGTTCAATTACCTCACAAAAGTAATTCATTGTTTCTTTGGAGCTGAGTGGGCTGATCTTCAAATTATCACATCTTCCTTTTGTAAAATGCCACGGAAGTTTCCATTCTGGGCAGATAATACTGAAGCAATCAAGTAATGTAAGTGGGTTTTAAAAAATTCTGATAGCTGGATGGCACCATGAAGGAAGTACCCTTCAGTGTTGCTTGTAAATTACTTGTTAGGCATTCATGGGGGGTTTAGGTCTAGTTGGCTATGTTGAGTGGGGAAAAAAAAAACTTGGGATGGGAAAATGGAGAATAATTTTAATTGTGATTACTTTAAAAGTCAAGCATAAAACTGCAGAAACAAGGGCTGGATAGACAAAGTTGATACTACTCAATTACCAGTGGAGATACAAATTGTCTAGAGAAAAAGAGAAAAAAAATGGTTATTTGAGATTGATAAGCACAAGGACCACTTGACAATTAGAGAACAATTGGAATGACAGACAGTCTATTAACCATCCAGGAAATTCAGTCTGATTAACCAGACTCAGATTGTGTGAACCAGTGAATGTTACCAATTCAATGCTTTTATTTTGTGGCCATATTATTTTTGACCTGATACTGGGATACCTAGATACAGGCTTAATGCATCAGAAAACAGACATTCAGAGTGGTATGAAAACACGGCTAATTATTAGAAGCAACTTCCAGGAGCAAGAAAAATGTCATTGATCTGTAGCCCAAAGCAAGGGAGAAGAGGTGTTGATGCAATCAATCAAAGTATAGAAACATTAGCAAAAAGCAAAAGGCAGTCTCCTCCTGTTATAGACTGCAGATAGCATACAGCAGAAAAGTAGATACCAATCTACTTACCAATAAATAGATAGATAAAAACCAATCTATCAATCTCCGGTCTGCACAAAACTTACCTTATACCTGTCAGTCATGATGACAGGACAGCATCTAAGGAGGATGCTAAAGCAATATTTCCTACAGTTTTGTTACAGTCCACTTACACTTCACCTCTTCTTTCAGGTCTTTGCTGAAAGGCAGCCTGACTCCTGGCTTTTGGAAACATGCTGGGCAAAGTAGAAATTTTGGTATGTGGCTCTGAATGCTTTCCTGTCAACTTTCAAAGGAAAAATGTCAAACAATTTCTGAGTACTATGTGGCTCATACTCGTGGCCATGATAGCAGGCCAGGGCCCAGATTTAACTAGGTGGATAATATTGTGCTGTTTCAGGAAATTCCTGTCTCTTCTAAGATCTCACTGAGGTTGAAAGCACAGAAAGTTTTTCGGTGACCTACAGGAAAATTATTAATGTTTTTTCTAGGTTAATGTTCTGCTAATCTTCCAAGGGAAACTTTCATGCTGAGAGTTCGGACAAGCGATCCATCCTGTGCAAAACTAGTGGTGGAAACAACTAAGGGAGAGGCAAGACCACTCTTTTCTCTCTTGAAGCTCTCCTGGACTGTCTTTCATCTTGCAAAGCTTTGTCCTCTGCCATCATGACAGGTTCCCCACAGTTGTGTCTCAACCAGCTGAGACACAGTTTAACTCCTGCAGTTAAAAGTCTGTGCTCTTCCTCCTCCTTTGCAGTGTCCTCTGATTCCAGTGACTCCTCTGCAAGTTGACCGGAGGAAGCTTCCTCCTGAGCTGCCCATGGTGCTGGCCGTGTTGTCAGAACCAGCTGTATCTAACAAATGCCTCTGGGCGCTTCTCAAAGACTTGTCTTGCTCCATTTATCCAGCTCTGCAGAGAAACAGAAAAAGAATAAAAACTAGTAGTAGCTGTGTGTTGGTTTTCTCTGTGTGCACGCTTTGGAAAACAGGTAATCAAACAGTGTATTAAGAACCATGAGAGGGACATTTAGCACAGAGCAGGTCACAGCAGCTCCTGGTAGTAAGGCAAACATAGCTGTGCCATGTCAAAAAGCTAAATTTGGAAAAGGAATGAGAGAATCGGTTGGGACAGGTACAGGTATATAAGTCAGCTGGGACCCTTGGAGGCGGAGGTCATCTCATATAAGCTCTTCTGTACCCAGAGCAGCTAGGCTTCCATTAAACCTAGCTTTTGCTTATAAGTAGAAGTACATCAAATAAACAGTTCAAATGCATATTTTTTCTCTTAAATTCAACCATACATTACTTTATTCTTAAATTGATCCTTTAAATACTCAAAAGTGGTGTGAAAAATACTATAGTTTTTCTAAAGTGTATCTGAGAGATTTGGTGAGGTAAATAAAAACTTTGTGAATGGAAAAAAAGCCTGAATTTTACACACCAACAAAATATCTTTTAAAATTAAAAAAAAAAAAATCACAAAAAATGTGATTAAATGTGTCCAGTTCTAGTGAAAAGAAAATATGTGCAGAAGAAATTAATATCATATGCTACTTTCAGATTTTCCTTTGAGTATTATCCTTACCTGCAGTAAACTTTACCTCATTTTGGTTTGAAAAAGAGGTTTAGCTGAATAGACTTACAGAAACCTCAGGAAACCCGTAAAACTTTGTGATTGTTATTGCTAGTGGGTTCTTAAAGTCTGCAGGTTTTTTATCTCTTGAAACTCCCTTATCTTTGTAAAGGAAGGAGTAGAAGGAGCAATCAGATAAAACTGTGCTGACAGACTGCAAAATAAAACATATGGATATCTTCCATGAGATACAGTGAGAGAAGGAAACCCGTGGGAATCAAATGTTCCCTAAATCCCAGATTGCTACCTGCATACCTGCTTATTATTGTAAGATTCGTAAACAGAGGAATGTGCTGGAATGGGCAAGAAGGAGATGACCTGCAAGCCCAATGGGCCCACAGGACAATGGTGTGTGTCCTCCTTCTTCTTCCCCTGCTCTACAGAGGGGAGATCACATGGTCCTTCACTCCCAGATCAGTGCAGGGAGAAAATGCAGATAACAAAGAAGAAAACTATAATAGCTCCACTCATGTTTCTATTAATTTAAACCTCTCTACAGCATATGAAAGATAAGGGGAAAAGACATACATTGTTTAGAATTCAAAAAGTCTTATTAACCTTCCATAACTGTCTGATAGTACTGAAAGACCCAGCTTCGTGAAAGACTCTATATATGGTCTCTAATTTCAGCCCCCCTTGCTTGCCAAATAATGACTGTAATGAAGAATCAAATCCTACTGAATTTTACATTCTCTGTAGAACTTCACTAATTATTCCATGGCTAAATAAATATATAAATGAGACCTTGACATTCAATTTCACTTCAATGCAAACAGTGGATAGGAAACTCTATTACTCAGACTGCAAACTCTCTGAATAAAGAACAAAATGCCTTGGTAAGACATTAGGCATCTGGGAAAATGAAAAACTCCTTCCAATGTAAAATTATTCTGATAATAGCTGACAGTTTTGAGCAACAAAGAGATGGGGAATTACAGGAGATTTTTCTTATTGTCCTCCTTACTTTTTTGCCATTACGATGCAGTGTGTTTGAAACAAGCAAAAGGAGATTTTTTTCTTCCTACAAGTCATAGTTAAGCTGCTATGTTCATTGTAGCTGAAAATTTTGATGAGTTCAGAAACTAACCAGACAAATGCAGGAAAGAATAAGCCACAGAATCATAGAACATCAATGCACCATCTCTGTCTCCTCAAGTCTCAGAAGCATAAATTCCTTGAGGAAGGGAGATCACTCCAGGGAAATGACTGTATAAGCTTGTTCTGTTCCCAGATCCACAGGGCATCTGCCAAGGGCGATTGAAGGAGCAGGATAGTGGACAACAAGATCCTTTATTTTGATCATTTCTATGACAAAAGTGAATTAAATATTACCCAATTGCAGTATCTTCAGCACAAATGTCACCAGGCGTCCGGTCTGTATTGCACAACAGTGCATGTAATACAACATATAACTCCTTGATATTTGACAGCAAGGTCCTTAAAGCTGTTAGAAAGCAAAAGATACAAAGATTTGGAGTTTATTTTATAAATTTAAAAAGGTAGGCCTGCTTTCAATTTTTCAGAAGAAAAAGCAAAGATTTGGAACAAAAAAAAAAGCCTAACAATTTTGTGTGTAACAAAGGAGATATAATTGAGGCTATTCACATGAATAATGTAAACATTATTTGTGCACAAGTTATACATTCTGGGAGGCTTAATGCACCTAGAAAAACATTTGATAGAAATGAGTGACGAGGTGTGTTCCTGGAATTCCTTTCTTCTACCCGGACCAGAGAACAAAGATGTAGAATATTCCAGAAATAAATAGCTTAGAAAGCAAGTGATGCATCAGTTGTGCAGGGCACTAAGGTATTTAATAATAGAAATCAAAAACTTTAAGAAGTAATATGTTTAGTACTTCTGACATAAGCGTAAGAGATTCTTGTGACTTAAATGGCTAAATTAATATTAAATTGTCCCTGGTCATCTGACACGGACTTGGCCTAAACAATTTTACCACTCCAACCTTTTTATTAGAGTATGGTTTTAACAAAAAACCCCAAATCACATAAAAATTTTGAAAGCCTTGGGTAGCAAGGTTAATTTCAGAAACAGCAAATGACTGATTGGCTTCTGATTACTGTGATTCAGCTGTGATGATATAAAAATATTAAAAGCCCTCATGCTTATACCAGGGTCTTTTGTCACCCATTTGCTCATCTTCAGATATACTCGACATAACATGTTTATCTCCCTACAAGGAATATTTAGCTACATTATAAATTAAAGGATCTTATTTTTTGTGTGTATGCTCACTTGCACTGATGCAAAGTTGGGCTTTTGCACACCACAGACATGGACTGACACACCAGCAATAAATTGCTACACTTCTCAAATAAGTTCATTGTCAGGCACAGAAAATGCTTTGCTGGAAGCTTTGTGTACACTAGTGAATTTTGGGATGATCTAGCATTAAGTACTGCCCAATTTCTTTTGAACTTGATTTTCCACTTACAAATAACAAAGCCACATTTAGTCTTACGTTAGGTAAAATTCATTAAAGCACACGGGAGCTGCAGGGCAATATTGTGCATCCTGACAGCACATGCCTGGCCAATGCATGGCCAAATATCTCTTCACCACTAAGGAGTGATAAATGTAGATTGAAAGAAGGACTGAAAGTGAGTCAGAGTGTGAAAATTGCTGCCAACATAAATATGGTTACTCTTAATTGCCCCTTACACCAAAAATAAGAAGATACCAGTGAAGAGATGGGACATCAATGCCTTTTGTATGAATGCCTTCTTGAGGAGTCTGGGATTTTCAGTATTTGATTAGCATTTTGCAAGTGATTATTAAAAGCAAACACTGGCACAAATGCCACAGCAGATTCCACCATCGAAAGATGCAAAGCTGAGAAATTCCTAAAAACGTTTGCCTGTAGCTTTTCTGTATGAAGTCATGTCTCAAGTTTTCTAGGTCTGATATTTTGGGATCTCCCAGAACTGGAAGTAAGTGACAGTTCTGCTCTACTTTTGGGACTTCCTTCATTTCATGAGGGCAAATATCCTCTTTTCTATTTCAGTGCCTGAAAAATGCTGGGCTTCTTACTATTTGGTGGGCCTTACTATTTGGTGGGCCTTACAATTCAGGTGAGAAGTTTTTTTTACGACAGTTACTTTCACAGGTGACTATGTAATTGTTTTTGTTTTATAAACTGTCCTTGCATGCATTTGATTTCAGTGTTGTCAGTAAGTTTCTCTGTGTAACATCTTGGACTTTAAATACTTTATGTCATCTAGAGAACTGCAAATGGTTAATGTATTGGCATGGCATATAAATGCGTATTTTGCCTTAATTCTCAGATAAAGAAAGTGAAGTAGAGGGAAAAAAAACATCCCTGTGCTGCCACACAAAACCTCTTTTTAATGTGTTGGAGAAATGTTTCAAAACTTAAAATGATAAATAAATTTAATTTTCGTGAACATAATGCAGAAGAGAGCTGATTGCAGTATCCTTCCACTTGTGTCCTACATGTCCAGTCATTTCATGCTGAAACAGATGACCATGATAATTGAGTTTAATCCCTTTCAGAAGGGGACAATTTCTCTCCATCACTAGAAAGAAAAGACAAGATAACCAGCCCAGATGCAGCCATCTTAAGCAGGTTGAGACATAAGAAAGGTGATTTAACCTTACATTTAACCATGCATTGCATCCCCAGGGCAAACCAGAGCAGTCCTTTTGCCCAGCAGAGGTGTAATGTGCTGCCCCCCAGTATGGCACTGGCTTGAATTCATCCTCACTGAAACATTTTCCTACCACTTGAAAACAGAAATAAAAACATCCCTGAGTGAGTTGCCGATAGAGTTGTCAAAGGCATCTATCAGAAAAATGAACTTGCCTATCCATTTTTGAGCTATACAGATAAGTTTACATTAATTCTACAAAACCATCCTTACAAAGAAATAGGCTGGATAAATTCTCTAATTTTTAATAAAGAGCTATGCCACCTATACATTTCAAAATACAGATAAATCAAAGAACAGTAATTCCTGCAATATCAGTTGTTTTGTAACTTTTATTCTATTTCTAGACAACCTTCTGAAATACAAATAACATTAGGAGATAAGTAGCTTTTCTAACAGTGAACAGTATATTTCCTGCAAATAAAAGGAAAGTTCACCATTACCAGATATATGAGCAAATACATGACATGGAGTATTTCTCCCTTTCTAGAAAAATAGCATTGAAGACGTAAAGCAGAACTATTTAAAGGAATCTGTACATATGTTGACTTTGAAATGCAATTTCTATGGAAACAACAAACAAAGAGAATATCACAGAGAGTGCCAAGCTCATATTCATGCCTGGACTGATTTCAAGTCTTTTCCTTGCTGAGAATTAACGCTGAAGGTTTTCATGCTGAATTCTATTATAAAATTCTTCCAGCATGTTATTTTCATTCCTTGACTTCTCCCTGCTCCTTTTTGGTTACAAGAAATGAATAACATTTTTTTTTTATTCTTAAAGGCTAATAACTTTGAATTCCCCAGATTTTGGGGTAACTACTTGTTAAACATTTTTTGCTTTCAAATATTATCATGTAAAAATAACACTGCAAAACTATGCACCAGAGTATGTCAGTCCAGATTTTTATGATCAAAGTGGAGAAATGGATGATTTTTAGTTGCAATCAGTATGGCCTTTTCAGATATCTACATCACAAGGATCTGAAATGCATTCTATAAACACCTATTTATTGTAAAGGGAATCTGTAACACACTATATATATCTATATATATATATGTGTGTGTGTGTATATTGCTAAACATAAAGATGTTCTGGTATGTTACACCAAATATTGCAGCTACATATACAGAATAATCTGTGTTTACCAGATTATTTTCCTAGTCACAAACACCCAATTTTAAAAGAATCTCAAAATATGAAGGAAAAAAATCCTTGGAGACTTGGAAACCAATTTGTATTTTGATAAACTGTGAAAATCTAACAGTTCAGAGGATTTATTTTATTAGTAATCAATTCATTTTGTATTTCAAACCCTTAACTAACAAAAAATATTTTTAGCAGAAATAAAATATTGCAGAAATTTTAAATTTTAATACAATAGAAATAATTGTGAAAGACAGTGTTGGGAGAAAATATTAAAACTTGCAAGATATAGAATGCTGCTTGTCATTAAAAATAATAAATGAAAATAACTAATTTTATGTTTAACAGTTTGTGAAAAAATGTGCCTAGTCCTATTTTTAAAAAATTGTATTTTTTTGCAAAAAAAACAAAGAATAGTCAGGACGTTTAAAGAAGATTTTGCAGTTGCCATATGCTTCTTTGGAATGGAGGACATAAAATAATAGCTGTATTGCCAGGTTTTTAATCTTTAAACCCACTAAATTTTCAGAGTTTCCTTCATATTGCAGCACATATTTTATAAGGGTACAGAACAATTAAAATGTGGGAAGCACAAAGACTTTCATCTGAAAATGCAGCAATATAGAGAACACTGAGGATCCTTATTCCTGATCTTACTTAAATAGGTGTTAAATTTGGAGTTGGAGTCTGAGTTTGAGTTAAATAATAGTAATTATAAATTTCTTCAGTTTAGTTTTCTTCTTCCACTTTTCCTAAAAAAAACCCAAACCACTGTACATCAAGGGAAAAAGAAATAGAGAATCAGTTTCTCACGAAAAAAAAATAATTGAACCATTATATTTTGGGTTATTTCTTTAAAGATTTTAATAAATTTTTTGAAAGATAGCCTGAAGTTCCATTTTTAAATGAAAAGTTTGCGTTTTTTATTAAAATTTCTCAAACTAAATCTCCATTTGTCTTAATTTCCTCTTATGCATTTAGCCAATTTCAAGCTCAATTTGCTTTTCTTTAGAGTGATCAAACCTATATTTATTAATGAAAAAGTGTGTTTTTTTTCTCTTAAATATCTAATCAAACATCTGAAGAGGCACAATCTGGCTTCAGAACAAACACACACAAGAGGAAAACTCATAAGAGCAAAATATTTCATAAATTGCTAAATTTCAAATGAAAACAGCTTTATTTTGACATTTCCTTGCAAAGTCTGTTTTTGTAATGTAAAGGTTTTGTGTAGCCTTGTCAAAGAAAAGGGTGAAACTAATTAAAAATCAAATTGTATCTGGCAGATAAAATTTATTTTGGGAGTAAGATGCATACATTTATTTACCTGCGAGCAGGTGCCTCCATGGATATGTGGCAAGTGAGACAGGGACTTAGTTCAGGTCTCTGGAATTAGACATTTGAGCCATTTCAGATGAAGTGGACTAGGAGAGAGACCAGGAGGCAGACTGGTACCTTCTGGACAAGGCAGACAGAAAGTTGATAAAATAGACTGAGGCATCTCAAGGGAGTCCTGTTGCAAAAAACAATCTTACTAAATAATGCCATGGTAACTTTTGTCTTATTAGTCACAAAACTATGCTAACAGTTAATAAAAAATAATCTTGGTGTTCAAAAGGCATATTGTGATAACAAACATAGATTGAATGTTACGTTTACATCCACCTTGAACTGGAGTTTAGCTGCAGGAAACAGTGGTTCACAGTAGAGCTTGAAAACATTTGAGGAAATTGTGCAGGCTGAATGCATTTACCTGTGTGGCTGTGAAGCAAAATGTGAGCAATAAGCATCACCATTTGAGGACTCAAATTTTTCTCTGCTTGGCCATGTTCTCAATGCTTTTAGCCTTTGCTGCAGAGAGGACTCCCTTGGGTGAGATGAATCTGCACAGTTAGTACTATGTGTAAAGTATAGCACATTCGGACCTGTGCTATTTCTTCAGAGCCCTACAAAAGAGAATTAATACATTGAGAAGTCTGGCTGTTATTCTTATTTTGACAATGGCCTCATTATTTTATCCTGCTAATCTGATTTTCAAAGATTTATACATTAATTTTTTGTACATTAATCCCTGAAACTATGCTTGGAAAGCCCATGCTATTAATACCACACAACTAAAGCACATGGCAAGAGTTGACAAAATTTACAAGAAACAGACAAACCTCAGAATAATAATTTCATTATATCACCCTTATAAATCATCCCAGCGGTTCCGACACTTTAATTACAAAGTGACGCTTCCAGTCTTAAAGTACTGTGTCCTGTGTAATAAATCATTTCACTTTATACATGTTATGAGTCTGACTACTGTAGGGGAGTCATTTTACAATCCATCTCCTTTACAAAGGCAGAGAGTACACAAGAGATTAAATAATATAACTACAAAACTCAATAAAAATATTGTGTCAGTCCTGAATTTATTACAATGTATATACATGCAATATATATAGTGTTTTCCACATACTCCTTCCCAGTAGCCCAGTAAGCTTCTAGTGGACTGCAGGAATGGGCTGAACAGACTGGGAGCAGGAAAGAGTTGGCCAGTTCTGGAGCAATTGCACACAAAAAGTGATATTTTATGAAAGCTGCATGTAAAGGACAAGATCTTCAGAATAATTTCACTAAGCAACTTGTAGGCAAGAGAATAGGAAGAAAATCTGAGTGAGGAAAAAAATAGTGTGTGACTTGTTTTAAGTCTTACACACTCTCAACATAATTACAATTAAGAAAAAGCAGAAAGAATAGAACAGTTTGCTGTAAAGAGTGGCTTTAGGATGTAAAAATGAAAATGAGCAAAACTGAATAATTATAGGAGTAAATACAGTCCAAGCGTGGAGCTACAGGGGTCTGCTATTCTGTTAGGTATGTACAAAAGTTCACAGTAGTGTTAATAAAGGCTGCAGAGACAGTCTGTGATCCATACACCCATTCCTCTTCAAATTTACCTACAGAGTTATTTGTTCTGCAACCTTAAATCATGAGAAGTCATTGTTGTTCAAGAAAAAATGCCATATTTTATCTTCATTTTGTGGTGTGCTTCATCACAGACCTAGCACTGAAGCAGCAGAATTGCTGGCAAGCATGTTATACAGCCTCTGTGAAAAGTTGTTTGCAATAGTAGATGAGTTGGAGAGAGGTCAAGCTGTTTTCCATGGACAGTCTTCCAAAGGAGTGACTTTGATGCTAGAAATGTTCTCCTTTCTTATCACATGGTCCTTGTCTTGGCTGCATCTTGTTACATCCACTTTGCTGATTTCAGTTTGTTATCATCAAGCTTTAAAGGCGTTTGACTACATCAAAAATATGAATGTTGGAATTAACATTTGATTTGTGTGCATTGCCCTTTGTGAGGATGAAATAATTTCACAGATGTCTTGGGAAATTGAATGTTTATGTGATCATATTAACCTCAATTTACCAAGCAGTAGTCTATAACCTGTGAAGCATTATCAGACTGGCATAGAGATATCCATTATTTTGCTCAAAAAAGAAGCAGCTTTCCCCCACACAATCCTTGCTTTTAGATATTAATTCTCCCAGCATACATCCTGGTTACAGTGTTAACATTGTGTGATGCAAAGTGGTATACATAATTAATTAACATCTCAAATCTAGGCAGTCATGATTTAAATTTCTCTGTTGCTATTTTTGTCTTTCTTTTAATTTGTGAGATTTGAAAGGAAAAATAATATTATGGCCTCTGTCCATCAGGTTTACTTTTTATTCTATACTTATTTTCCTTATTGAAAGTTTCATCTTTTTGTCTGTGAACCAGTAAGGTTCTGCACATAAAGAAACTCATTCTGAAATCCGCTCCATATGGACAGACCATATGGGCACACTGAGTCCCACTGAAGTGAACTATGGTTAGCATTTCTTATTTCTGCTATAATAACATGCATGAGCCCCCTATCCATGGGCCTTGTTGTGCCAGGCACTGCACAGACACAAGAAAAACTTAATCTTAGTGCTAGCAGATAAAGCATCACAGTACAGATAGCATGAATGCTGCAAGCCATTATGGTGGCAGACTAGATTGTTAAATGGCACATATTGGTATTACCCTTCAGATTTAATGAAATCAGCATTTTTATATCATTCCCTTTATTGAGCATCCCTATAGAAGAGGTCATTCTCATTTCCCTTCTGGGTATAAATCACTAGTGTTCTTTCCTGCTGTCGGTGAGGTTGCATATATGTGTGTTAAGATTACAATGAAACATCATTTTGCACTCCGGATACGTCTAGAGAGGGAGGTAGCAGTGTAATATGGGATAAAGGGAACATGCAGTGCATTAATAATCTTACAAGAGCTCATTTTCCTTAAAGCTGGGTGCAGTAAACTATTCAGTAAACATGTCCATGCAGAAAGGCACTTTAAAACACCAATTTCCATATGAATTTATGCCTATAGTGCTTTACAGATGTTCCCTTTTTAGGAAAATTGTGCATAATGACGGCAGAATTAAACCAAAGGTTTATTTCCTGACAGCTATGTTTTTCATGACAAATATTTACATGTAAAAGATGAAAAGAATGATGCTGATACACCCAACAAAGGTGAGGATATGCTTATCTATCCTAGGAACATTATAAAGGTGACTCTCCAGAGAAAAAGAAGAAAGGATGGAAAGGCAATTACATGTACATATTTTGTGTTCATCAAGGCTGCTCAAGATCTCACAATCAAGCTCTTTCCAAGTAGGTCGCAATTATATTGCAAACTGCTTGCTTGAAAAATAATGGTGGGTAATAATCTGGAAACTGAAGTTTAAAAATAAGAGGCAAAACCTTAAGAGTTATGATAATATCCCATTAAACAATTTATCTGGGGCTGCAATGGATTCTCTATTATTAAAATTCTTTAAATCAGGTTTGGAAGGCTTTCAGGAAGAGATGCTCTCACTTAATCCAAAGTTATGGGCTTTACTTACAGAATTTCGGGTGAGAGTGTCTGACCTGTACTATGCAAGCAGTCAGGTTAAATGATCATAATGGTTTCTTCTGGCCTTAAAATCTATCAATATATTAAGCCTCCTGCTGTAATGCTCTGATGCAGAGGCAATTTACATCAACTTCTGAAGAGCACTTAAATTAATTGTTTCATTAAAACCCATTTGAATGCTTCTACATCTTGATGTGTGCTACTTCTGGGTCCCTCACAGATTTCATTTAGAGATCTCCAGCTCCAAAGAACCTCTTATGTTTGCCTGGCCTGACTTGTGCCTTCTGCCGGCCAGAACAGCGTGTTCCTGGGGAATTCACGCGGCGAGGAGCCCTGATGCCATGTCTAGTGCCCGTGGGTGGTTCCCTGGCTACCACTAGGAGGTGCTTCCAGCGGCTCCGCTCAGTACTCCCGTTGGCATCATGAGGAATGAGTTCAGCTCTGTGTGGGAGCGAATTTCAGATCTTTCCTACACCTACAGCCTTATGCCAAAAATAAGATGCAATCATTTGTTTCCTAGGTGATAGCGGCACTGAGCATGTGCAGTCCCTGCTGCCTCTAAAATGGTGAAGTGTGTTATCAGCCTTCCTTGCAGTGCTTTTGAGGCAATATATCAAGCAGCTTTTACTGCAGAACAAATGGCTTCTTGATTATGTACAGAAGGGAGAAAAATGTATTGAGGTTTGCAATTCAGTACTCATTCTTGGCAAAAGTAATTTTATTCTATTTGTTTGCTTTTTCTCTGCTAAGTGAAGAGGGAGCAAGAAATGGCAGTCCCGAGGTTTCTAAAGAGTAGAAGACCTTTTAGATGTTCTTTCTTGATAGTTTTCTTAATCTGTATCTGCATGAAGCTGCGGAAGTTCTGGTTCCAACCTTGTTTTCTCATGCAGATTTTGAAAGCTTGTCAAAGCAGAATAACATCCAAGTGTGTCTTCTATCTATAGAGCATCTGAATGCCAAAAAGACATAAAAATATTTGCATTATGCTACTGTCCTTTGAAGGAAACAGTAAAGGGTAGCATAAAAAGTATAAAAATACATTTTGTATCCTACTAGATTTTTTTAGTTCAACTATTTTTTTCAATATTTCAGATGTCTGCAAGTTTTCAAAATATGCAAAGAATTTCTAAGGTCATGAAATACTGCACTACACTTATCAACTTCAATTTCATTTTCATTTACAATAGCTATTTATAGGGGATTTTTTTTAAATGTAGTATTTTATTGAAAGGTCTACTAAAACTTCTTTGTTGTCAGAAATCCTTTATTTCTTTGCTGTGATGTCCACTGAAGGGCTAATCAGTGATGACTTGTGTTATGCATTGTACTCCAGTCAAAGCAAATATTTAAGTCAAATAAGTAATATTCTTTTTTTTTTATCTTCTGAGTAGTATTAATCATCACGAGCAAACTGATGGGATTTCACTACATAAAAAAATTTTATAGCCCTACTTTGGGAAGCTGAAATTGCTGATTTAATTTACAGACATTTTCATTCTGATTATAAGCAAGAGTCTAATTATGAAGTTTCATACTTCTTCATCCAGCTGTCTTAGGCTGAAAGTTGGAACAATCTCTGTGCTCTATCATTGACTCTTGTAGTGAGGTGGAATTCCCATTTCCACAAACTGAAGATGAGCTCCTTTCTCTTGTTGTCCATGGGTATTGTTATCTGCACCTGGCACATCTAGGAGTGTGAGCATATGGGGAGGAGTTTCTTTCTCTGTAAATTGCTTTTAACACAAACTGCTTCCCCCCCTCAGGCCTAAACGCGCATATGCACAGTCCTCCCCCAGAACAAACCAAACCAAGGCAAATCAAACCAAAAAACAGACAAAAAGCCCTACAAAAATTGGAAGATTGACTTCTCAACTTCTCCCCTACAAAAAACAGAGGATGACATAGAATTGATGAGCAGGCAAGCTTTAAAATATTTGTAGCTAAATACTTCTCATCTTATTTTCTACTTAAATCAAAATCCTGATTATTTTATCAGGTTCAGGAAAAGGTCACACAGAAAGATGATAATCTGCAGAGCTTTCAAATCATAGTAAACCCATAAAACTTCATTTACATGGACAGTTGTGATATTAAAACCCTGGAGGATTGCGGTTCACAGGACTGCAACAGACCAAAGTTCTGTGTTTCAGAGGGCATGATTTTTGAAGACAATTTGGTTTGTTAAATTGCATTTTTATATTAGATCTTGATATGAGCAAAGTTATAGAAAAAAGTAATGAATCTATATCACAAAAACCCAGAGGGAGGTGTGATGAATTCTGCTGTCATGTCACTGGATCTGATAGCTGGCCTAGGTGCTGAATTGTAACAGCAAGCCTTGAATATGCATAGATGATTTTTGCCATCATTCCAACAGTATTTTAAAAATCTTTGCTTGTTCCAGAAGCCATCTTTGAATAACTCATTTCTGGCTACAGGAGTAATTTATTTTCAGTCAACACAAGCAACAAACTTGCTATATTTGAAAAGGATTTCTTGAATATGGCCACAAAGAAAATATGGCACTCTCAGTATCTTCTTTAATATAGCAAATCATTACCAAATTGTTTGTACTTTCTGCAGTTGCTTTACAGTCTTCCTCCACACTTAGCTCCTTTTCTTTGTATTATTTCCTACTCTTTCTGAAATTATTAAGGTTATTTCTGAAGAATTAACAAGTATCGTCTTGCTAGAAAAGCAGGTCAGTAGTGTCAATATCAAAGAGGCTGCAAATTCTTGCAAAACTGAAGAAAAAAAAAGAAATCTAGGCTGATATGTCTTATGAAGTTGGTTCCCTCATTGCATCAGCAAAGCTTTTGCATCTTTGGTTTCAAAGACTTTAAACTCCATGTAAGCAAAACCATGTTGTTTTATTTGTAAACAACAGCGTTAAAACAGCAGAAGTATGATCAGTATTTATAAAAAGCTTAACAAAAAGAAGTTCTTTACTGTGGAAGTATTGGAATAAACTCAGAAGGGAATTGTCTAGTCAAGCATGATCCTAACAGACTTGACCATATCATGAGAGCTTTGTTTCTCTTTTTCATTAGAGGTGATAGACCTGTGCTCAATGCAGTGTTTTGGGGCCATTTTACATGTGAAGTTTGACTGTGTGTGTGAGAGTTGTGGGTTGGTTCTTTTTTCTATACAGCACAACATTTTATCTCTGCTTAGAACAATACCTCTTTGTCTTCCTTGCAGTAACACATGCATAGATATCACTGCAGTTTTGGCATTACACACAACTACCATCCATCTTCTAGGTCAGGTCCTCCAGACACTTGAGAGGTTCAGATGTTTCTCTTTCTTAGATCTGACCTATTATTTCAGGTTGTTTTCATTCATGCTGTTTATTCAGTGGGTACTGGTTTGGAACCAATCAAAAGCCTATTCACCTCTATAAGAGTATTTTTCTCTCTTTGTGCAGGATTTGCATATTACAAGGCTTTATGAGACCCATCTTCATCACACCCCAGTTTCATATCAAGTAAACAGGGAATGGCAGATTTTTGTTTACTTTCCTTCCAAATTTTTAAAATTTTTTCTTTTAGCAAGACATGACCACCTTCAAAGAAAAGAGGGAGATCCAGGTAAGGCAAACATTTGGCCTACCCTAGAGCAGTACTAGAAACATGGAACAGTTACTGTCGTTTTCTAATAAAGTGCAGCAGAGCTGTATGTGTGAGGGGGGAAAAAAAACCAGGAGACACTGATTTTTTCCTACCAAAACACAAGGAGGGTTTCATTGTTGCCTTACTTATTCTTTATTCTTTTTTACTTCTGCATTCAGAGATCATCCAAGTGCTCATACATGAGACTTTCAGAGATACAATTCTAACAATTTTTTTCATTTATTTATTTTATTTTCCATCCTATTTAAACTTGAAATGATGTCTCAGAACTTATTGGAGCCAGAGTGGGATTTTTCACGTGGCTTCTTAAGATGAGAATTCATATTGGGAAGTCTCAGTGGGGCTGCACTGTGATAAGTATTTCTGTCAGCTCAATGCTATGGGTGTAGCTGCATTAGAAATATGCACAATAATGTAGGTTTGATGAATGAATAAACTCAGAGTGTTCTTTAGCTCACCATGTGTCTGAGCTGCTTTAATGCACAGACATGTTTAAACACAGGAAAAGTGAAGTGATCATTTAAACTTCATATTCAGCTAGTGGCCCATGCTGAGGAAAAAACAGGTGGTTGTTTCAGTCAGTCTCCAAACAGAAGTTTATACCTGAGTCTTGACAATTTCCTAACTAAATAATTTTTTAAATACTTGTTTTCCTTTTTTATGAAAATGATGTCATGTTCATGTGGCTTAAATCTAAGAGTTCATAAGGCAGGTATCTGCTTCTCAATTACTCTAGTTTTCATAAATTAGCCAATCTTGAGGTACTTTCACTTGAGGACTTCTTAGGGATGACACTAATTTTATCAGCCACGCACCAGTTCCTATCCACTGATCATGAAGGAAGTATAGATGACCAGAGGCAGAATTCAAATTACAACAGCCTACATCTGTTAAGGAAAGTTTTGTTATGCATCTACTCTGAATATTCAAGCTACTCATGCTCACACATTACTGTAAATGATTTGGCTCCATCAGCAATCAGAATATTGATCCAGTAGGCTACCATGGCATAACTCTTGATCTTGAAAGAAGAATCTAGGAAAGATATTAGGAGAAGTCTTAAGTATAAATAGAATATGACCAGTCATCTGTGGGTTTGTCTCAATAAAGCACGTTTATATGTATAGAGCCATATACCATTTGAAAACAAAGCTGCATTTCTCTTAGTTGTATTTTCTTTTAGTGTGCACTGATAGTCAAAGGGAGAAAGTTTGACAGAGAAAAAATTTTGGGCTTTTGTGTAGATAGATTTAACTAAGGGAAAAATAGAGCAATATGTAAGAGAAGGGAAATGCATTTGATATTTAATTATAGGTAGAAGTAATTTATAAACTAATTTTCTTCATCATCCTCTTCCTTTTCTGGAATGAAAAAAAAGAACTCAAAAACAAAACCAAAACCATTTCACAAATTCAAAAGCTTACTCAGTGTCAATAAAAAATTGAGGTGCACCTGCTTCTTCAATGGGCCATAGAGAACTAATTAGTTTGACAGAAACTGTCAATTTGTGAACAGCAGCCACATTGCTGGGTCTCAACAAAGTAGTCATCTTCAAAATACAAAGACTTTTTTGTCATCTTGGTGTTACTATGGTAACTACAGTAATTGTTTACCTTGGAAAGCAATATTGGGGATTTATAATTTAAAGATATACACCAAGCAACACCTCCGATTGCTGCTTGCCTTAGTCCTTTTTCCCACTCCTTTTGGTCCTGCAGTAAGGTGAGGGACTGAAACAGTTTTGTGTCTACGTCCCCTGCCACTGTTACTACTTCTACTTCTGAGCTGACGTTTTGCACAGAAATAGCCACAAGCAAGAAGACAGAGCTGGCTCCAAGTCACCTTCTGTGACAGGTGAACTGCCAAGCAGGCATGTGCTGATCCAAGCCTGTGTTACTGCTAGGGCAAGGTTGTTCTATGCTACGTATTCCCCAGTCTTCTGCCAACCTCCTTTGTTCATAGGGCGAATGGGATGCATATCACTGTGTCAGCAGGAGGAATTAGCTGGCCAAGAATAGCTGGAAATATAAGTGTTTCAGCTGAGATACACCAGTAAGGTGATTATTGTGGAGCATTGCAGTGACATTTTGCCCCTTTCTTCTGGAGGACAGGGTTTTTTTCAGGTGAAATTCATCACCTTTTTACGCAGTTTGTTTTATTTTCATGCAGGGTAGTCCTGAGGGTGGCTCTCCAATCAAAGGGCAGTTCTCCATAATGGTCAGTGATGAGCTGGGGTGCCTGAAATTCAATCTGAGAATGAAAGAGCTTGTGGGAGAGGCTGAAAGGGAGAACACAGGCAAGTCACTTTCTAGTAGGTGTCTGTTTCCAACCAGGAACACGGAACAGATGAGGTCTTCTGTAGACAGAAAGAAGGAGGCACACATTCATATATGAGAACATATGGCAATCCAGTGAGTGGAAAAGGAAAACTTAACACCATTTTTTAAAAAGGAAAAAATAAAGACAATGGGGACCACCAGTCAGTCAGTCTCATCTCTGTGCCCAGTAAAATCATAGAGCAGATCCTCCTGGAAACCATGCTAAGGTACGTGGAAAATAAGGAGGTGATTGATGACAGCCAACATGGCTTCACTAAGGGCAAATGCCTGATAAATTTGAAGGCTTCCTAACAACAGGCTAATGCTGTTGGTGGATGAGGAAAGAGCAACTGCTGTCATCTACCTGGACTTGTGCAAGGTATTTGGCACTGTCCTGCTGAACATCTTTGTCTCTAAACTCGATAGACATGAATTTGACAGGTATACCACTCAGGAGATAAGGATTTGGTCAGATAGCTACAGAGAGCTGCAGTCAGCAGCTCGATATCCAAGTGGAGACCAATGACAAGTGGTGTTCCTCAAGGACAGGTGCTGGGACCAGAGCTGTTTAACACCTCTGCATCCAGCTCTGAGGTCTTCAAGATAAACATGGATGTGTTAGAGTGTGTCCAGAGGAGGGCCATGAAAGGATCAGAGGGTTGAAACAAATCTCCTGTGAAGACAGTTTGAAAGCATTGAGGTTGTTTATCCTGGAGAAGAGAAGGCTCCAGAGAGACCTCCTAGCAACTTTCAGTAACTAAAGTAAAGTGACAAGTAAGGAGTGAGAGAGGGGGTTTTTAGAGGGGTATGCAGTGACAAGATAAGGGGGAATGGTTTTAAACTGACAGAGGGAAGGTTTAGATATATAAAAGAAATTCTTGGCTGTGAGGGTGGTGAGACACAGGCACAGGTTGCCCAGGGAAGCTAAGAATGCTCAGTCCCTGGGGGTGCTGAAGACCAGGCTAGACGGGCCTTAGTGCAGCCTGGTCTCATGGAAGGTGTCTATGCCCACGGCAAGGAGGATAGAGTGAGATGATTTTTATTTTTAAGATCCCTCCCAACAACTGCACCACACCTATGATTCTATGAATAAAATGAATTTGTAAGAATATTTACCTCTGATACCATTCTTTCTCATGGGTGCATGGTCTGGATCCTGGAATGAGTAGAGTTCTCAGGGGAGAATCCAGTTCAGAGCCAGGAACTTCTCTGCCTTGTATTCACACGTATCAATAATACTGACACAACATGGATCCCATTTTGTGTGGGTTTGGGGACTTGACAACACAATGGCCCCATTGCCATTGCCTCTCCACTGTTCAGCTGAAGATACCCAACTGGGGTTATCAGGCACAAGTTCAAAACATGAGTTCAAAACTGGTTGAATTTCATGCATTCGATATTCTACTTTACTGCAGAGAGAAGATAGTGTATCATACTGCAGCATAATTGGAGGTTTCATTCTGTCAGCCTTCATTAGAAGCACTCCCCCACTCAGAGTGCAACTTGCTGAGTAGAAATAGGAGCAGCAGCATCAGATTTTGAATGATGTGAGAACACTAAACTGCTTTTTTCAGCACAGACAAAAACATCTTTGTAGGGTGTGGAGTGTCCTGAGAACCTTAGTGTTACCGAGTTTTACTTTTTTATTTTTGTTTTGGAGTCATGTATTTCACTCAATATTAATAGGGAGGCCTGACTATACCCTAAACTCTCCTTTTAATGTATGCATGCTGATTGCATTTAATTAAGATGCCCACACACCAGTTTTGTGTCTCTTGATGACTTAGCTACAATTCTTTGATGGAAAATAGTGATTGGAATAGCATAGGATACAATAGGTATACATAAAATGCTCAGATACTTCAAAAAAGTGGAAATAACAAAGGAAGCAAGAAGAAATCAGGTAAATCTAATGCATTTTTATTGATTTTATAAAGTTAAAAATATTTATAACATTTGACCCAACAGGAAACTTAACTTGAATAATAGGGATAATATCTTTAGTAATAAAGATGAATATAAACCAAACCTTTGCAGTTGAAGTTACTGCCCCTGAATACTCTTATTAATGTGAACCAGAGTTATAATTCTGCAAAAGTTCCACTTACCCCTTTTGCCAAGTACAGCTACTTTAGACATCAAATTAATTCCCTAGAAAGTGCCAAAAAGGAGCTACAGGAAGGACACATAGAAAAATTTTCTAGGGTAAATTCAATCTTTTGGTTTTCATTTTTTACTCAGATGCCCTAAAAACTGGTTTTGTTCTCTTAAAATAATTTCTTGTCGGTAAATCTGAGGACATCTGTGCACTAAAATCTCTTAGCAACACCTGATGCACTCTGTTACTCACATGAATCTCCATAGAAAAATTCTTGTTCCCCTTTTACACTCTTGCAAGCATCCTTCTCAGATCTCGGTATTCTGTCTTCCTCTCTCAGGTCCTGTTTTCCAAGGATAAGCATAAGAGTCAGGCCAAACAAGATCTTATAGGCATTTCTTATTCTAGATTCTAAATCTAAATCTAAGGTAAGAATCCTTACTCGGGGTCTGAATAACAGTGAAATAGTTTCAGACCTACGTTGAGTTTGGAGTTTCTGATTTTTCCCAGCTTTTAAGACCTGAGTTGCTTCTTTGCACAGAACTAGAACAGTCTTTAAAGTATTTGGTATTTCACTGTCTCTTTTACACCTATGCACAATCAAGAGTGAAAAAATAGTCATATTCCTTGAAAGCACACTGTTGCTTTCAAGCTATGGATATACCTCTGAGGTATAGATTCACTTTGGAATCTCTGATGAGAAGTGGATCTTAATGTCTCCTTCTTTGTCAGCCTAAACAAAATGTTAAGGTAGATCACATGAACTTCACCCTAAAAAAGAAAATATTCCTGTATTCTCTCAGTAGTGGTTTAAGCCCAGCTGATAATTAAGCACCACACAACGGGTCACTCAACTCTCCTCTTCCCTACACCCACTCTGGTGGAATGGGGAGGAGAGTCAAAATAATACTTGTAGGTGGAGACAAGAACAATTTATAGTCAAAAGTCAAGTAAAATATGGTAATTGTAAATTATGATAATAATGATAACAATTTGGGAAAACTCGAGTGATGCACAATTCAATTGCTCACCATCTGCTGACCAAGGTCAGACCCCTCTTCCTGACCCCGGATTTGTTCCCTTCTGGGTAACTCCCCCAGTTTACCTACTGGGCATGACAGTTCTATGGTTTGGAATATCCCTTTGGTCAGTTCATGTCACTATGTTCTCTCCCAGATTCTTTTATGCAGTGGCAGAGCAAGAGACAAGAAAAAAATATCCTTGACTTAGGATAAACATGACTTAGCAAAACCTCAAACTATCTCATTCTGAATCCAAAATACAGCAATGCAACTGCCACTGAGAAGAACTTAACCCTATGGTAACTGAAACTAGGAGAACTCCTAGGTGAATTTGAAGTTCATACATAAATCTCTGCAAAAGAAGCATATAAAATCAGGTCCTTGCATCCCTCAAGGCTGGAAGAACAACACTAACTAAGGATAAGTGCTATACCCTATCAGGCTAGATTTTCTTTTAATATGTGTTGCATATCATACTTTGCATCTTTTTCTGTTTTCTACATAACATACTTACCATTAGTATACTTGCTAGGGAGGCAAGAGTAATTTTCTTGATTTTAAGTATGACATGAACTATAAGCATGTTGGGTTATTCCATTTTATCCAAAAAGGAGCAAACACTGCCATGGATATAGATATATATATGTACATGTGTGTGTATATATATATATATATATATATATATATATATATGCATATATAAACATGTAATACAGATACAAATATATAGTATCAATTTTTTCCTTTTTTTTCTTTGTTTTAGAGATTAATTTGAAGAAAGAAGACACTTGGTTTATTTGGTCAATACAACAGTACCTTCTTGTCCACATTTTGATTGTGCTACTTGTGTCCCACAAGGTTTATTAATTCTGGAACTGAGGAGTATCCAAATTATTATTCCCTTAGCCTCCTTATTTTCTGTCGTAAAATGTTACTGTGGTTAGGATGCTCTTCAGAGACACTGATTATACCAGAGACTTACTCATACTCATTTTCCCCCTGCAATTTTCTGTATGTACAAGTTCCTCAGAGTGTAGAGATACAGCAAATGTACAGCCTTGCCCATGTGTTAGTATTTATAGGTGCTACTGTCACAAAAGCAATGAGTATTACCAATACTGGGCTTATAAGTTGTAGTCATTATGTCTCCTTATTCAGGTACCAGTTTATTTATCTTATGTTGGTGATGTTGCAAACAGGAAGGGTGAGCTTTCTTTTTTGCTAACTTTAAAAATAGTATCAAAATAGGAGGGAAAATTTGGTTGTAGGGGAAATTGAATCTACCATCAGTAGAGAAGACAGCAGCTAATTTTATGGGTTCTGTGAAAGAATTGAGAATGATGGAAAGGGAGGAGGGGAGAAAGGAGTGAAAGAGAGCAGAGGAGAAGGACCTTTTATATGTCTGTATTTATTGGGACCCCGTTTAAAGGGTCAACGAGAGGCATTAGGAATGCAAATGCCATGGCCACCCCCATCCATTCTGCTTGCTTCCTTTAATCTTTGATCCAGCTGCTCCAAACATCTGGCACAGTGAACTCTGACTCTGGGCTGTGATTCACGGGGAGTCCTTGGGGATGTGTGTGTAGGAGCTGCTTAGCATCCCCTATGGCTGCTTCTACCCAGATCTGTGTGTCCTGCTTGTGTGGGGATGCTCTCCATCTCCTGCTGGGGCCACCCTGCTCCCTGCCAGCCAGCTGGCGGTCTCTGCTGCCAATGAGATGTGCCTGCTTTCCAACTCCCTCATCACATTCACAGTCCCAGGGGAAGGCAGACAACAGTTTTGACAGCCCAGCAAAGCAATGGCACCTCCCCTCTGCCTCAATTCATCCAACACTGATTCCTTCCAGACTCCTGTGCAGACAGAGCCATTCTTCTAGCCATTTCACAGCACATGGTTAATAAGAAGAGAGTCTGTGAGAAGTGTGAAGAATCAGAAAGATGAGTGTCTGAGAGAAGCATGCGTCTAGGGAGGAAGAGGAAAGATGCTCCTTACCTGTCAGCCCACCCAGGTCAGTGACAGAATTGGCAACTACTGGGGTGTACTCCGTCATGTAATAACCCACCTTGATTCCTTTATGCATCAGCGCAGAAGCTCTTGGAATTGTATAGAGGAAAAAAAAGAGAGTCACACACATTCACAGTGCCCTCTGCTTAAGACCTGGCCTTTCCAGGGCTTCTGTGACTGAAGAAGCCAGGAGAGCTGGGTAAGGGTGTGAAGCAGGTGCTAGATGATGGGCTCCCAGCCAAGCCCTGGCTGAGACTGAAGGATGATGTGAAGGAGAGGCCATATTCCACACCTGGTAAGGACATGTGGGATATCTGTCCCTCACGATCTCAGATGAAAGAAGCAGTCAAGCTGGTAATCTAGTGGGAGAGACAAAGCAATAAAAGGATCACAGGGAATTAGGGGCACATATGGAGTCATAGTAAGCCTCTTCCTCTATGCTCTAGCAACTTTATCAAAGTTAACTCGGAGGGGCAGGGGTGTGAGGAGGACATAGTGCAGGTTGGACATGGCAATGCAGTCACACTGGGGGAGCCACATCATGTAGTGGCTGAGATTTGGGTCATTCAGCAGCTGCTTTAAAAAAATAAAAAGAGATAATATTTTAAGCAGCAACTCAAAGAGGGGAGAACCAGCAGGGAGTGTCAAGCTGTAAACAGTGGCAGAGAAAGGCTGTTAATTCTTGAAAATGGATGCGAGAGCTAATCCTTCCCTGCAAATACAGACTGGTAGATGGTCAGCAGCCTTTTAAATGCCAGATCAGCTCTTACTTAAATGGCATTTTGCTTTATTATTTATTTATTAATTCATTTTACTTTATTTTTTTTTAATAAGAACAGCTTTAAATAAAGATATGATCTCTGTCTGTCATTGTCTGGTGGTGTTTCCTTGGTGTTCCTTGTTGTTGCAGTAGGGCTGCAAGGGATGTGTTGAGTTTGTCAGGGCTCAGGCTACCTCGGACCTTTCCCACCCACTCACGCCTGGCCACAACCCTGCTCCCTGCGCTCAGAGCCGTCGTACCCACCCCGGCGGAGGAACGGAGCGGAGCGGTGCCCTGCGGGATGGCTGGGTGTGAATGGAAGCAGGAACCGGGTGTGCGTGGCTGAGCCGTGAAACGGGGGAGAGAGGGAGAGGAGAGGATTTGGGGAAATGCAGGGATACCGGAGGAGAAGGTAAAGCTTCGGCTGGCTTCCGAAGGGAAGGGTTAACCCAGGAAAGGTAAACGCGCTCTGCGGGCAGCAGGTAGTCAGCAGGCGAGAGTGTTGCTGTGGGATTTGTGGGAGGGCGGGGAAGCGGAAGGGCTCGGAGGGTATCGAGCTTGTGGGCAGAATGTAGGCAAATAAAAAGCCTGTCCGTAGGTCTGCAGATACGGTCCAGGGATGCTGACTGAGGAAGCAGAGGGCTGGCAGGGAATTGCAGAGCCTCTGGGTCCAGAGGGCCCGGGATGCCAGAGGGGAGAGAGCCGGGCAGGAAGGGGTGGCTGCAGGTAACACCTGCCGTGGGGAGGAGCGGGGGGCAGCCCGCGGGGGACGGGAGCAGGGGCCGCATCCCGCCCGAGGGCTGGCAGCACGCTTTGCCCTTGGCGGCGGCACCGCTCCTCATCTTGCCTTGCCCAGTGTTGTCACCCTGCAGGTGAGGGAAAGGGCAAGGGCTGGAGAGGGCAACCTGTCCTTCCTTCCCTCCTTTTTGCTTGATATTCCCGTCTCTGCGTGTGCATTTTTGTGTAGAGGGCTGGTGGTTGCTCTTGCATCCCTTTCTCTCCCTTTGCCAGAGAGCAGCAGGCAGAGCCCAGGCTGGCATGCTGCTTGGTTTCCTGGAGGGATCTGTGCCACTTGGTGGCACTAAAAAGTTGCGCTGAAGCCCGGTATTCGCCCATACAAAAAGCCTCCTCGCCCCCCAGCCCGGCGCGGCAGCGGAGTGCCCGGGACCCCGGCACCGCCACCTGGACAGACAGCAAACTTCGCGGGGGCAGCTGGCAAAAGGTCGCCAGTACCGCAGGGGTAAACTCTTCCCCGCGACTCCGTCTGAAACCGATTTTTTTTTCCCCCTGCCTTTGGATGATGCTGTTCTGAACCGATTACTGCTTTCTTATTTGCCCGAGCTTAGTGCCGGAGAGAGGTGTCGCTTTGTAGGGGGACTTTACAACCTTCAGAGCATCTGGAGAGATTTCCTCACAGGGCAGAACACAGGGCTAGCTCACTATAAACATAGAGAGATTGCAAATGTGAAGAAGGGTGGAGGTGTTTAAGCAGGTGGGTCAGGCTGCAGCAAGTATTTAGGAAGACCAAGGCTGTGGTGGCAGAGAGCAAAGACCCATCTGTTGTTTCATCGTTTGTTTGTTTATTCCTCCTCCTCATGCCTTCCCCCTCCCTTAAATCCAGGCACCGTTCACGCCTCTTGCAAATGAGATTTGGGCAATGCTGAGAGAACAGCGTGTTGCATGGCGTGTATGTGCATGCATTCGCGGGGGTAGGGGACTCGGTCCTCAGCATTTGCCTGTGATCAGAAGAAAATAGGATGTGCCCATAGCTGGAGGAGTGACAATGCTAGCCGAGTGGGGCTCACCTGCTGGTGATCTTTGCAGAGGCATTTGAGGATTATTCAGCTCCAGAAGGTCTGTGTGAGGAGTGCTATCTCTGCCGTGGCTGAAAATAGGAGGTGCCTACCCCTACCTGTCTTAATTATTGCCACCAAAAGGACCATTTTGCCACCACTGTGGGAAGAAGAGCTTGCTGCCACTGACAAGGTAATGCTGTGGGTTGGGAGAGGGTATTTATGTGCCCTGGATTGGGGACAGAAACCTTGTGGATGAAGGAGGGACTCTTCCCCCCCTCTCCTTCCCTTCTTGCTTTTGCTCTGTGCCCCGGTTGATGGAGGATTAGCACAACTCCTGGGGCACCAACAAGCCCACTGGTGGGGTACCTCTCTAGGGGCTGCAGGGGTATCACGGGGTCAAGGTGCTGGAGGGCAGCTGCCACTGATCCCTCCCGAGGAGCATGATTTGTGTGGGGTTGCAGGGACTGGGGGGTACTGTCATGCTTGGGCTTGGTGATGTGTGATACAGTCCCTCTGCTTACAAGTGGGGATTTGTCTTGCTAGAAAGGTATAATGGAAACGGGGATGTATTTGTTTTCCAGAGACAGCCAGGCTTAGCTCAGCCATAGACTTTTCTGTGTGACCTTGGGACAAATCACTTGGCTCTGCTCAGCGAGTCCCGTCTGTTACTTATTTAATAATCAAAGCTAATCACCCCACGTGCAAAAATGATTCATTATGGGTTGAAAGGGACAGTGATAGCACTAGCCGAGCATGGAGACAGAGACCTAAGCACCAGTGTGGATGCACGCATGCATGTCTGTCTGTGTGCACAGCCGCTTAGTTGTGGCAGCGCAGGTAGCTATGTTGTGAGTTATTCTCCTTCAGTAGTTATCTCTAAGACCCAGATCTATGCATTTCTTAGTAAAAAATGCGATCCTGCGTGCCAAATGTGACCACCGTGGCATTTTTTACCACCGGTCGATTTCTAGGCTGTTTTATTTTTGTCTCTCCCTTCCCCAGACCTGCCTGGTGGCAAACGCCGGCGGCGGGCGGTGCTCAGCACCAGGGACAGCGTCCGCTCCTCGCTGCCCGCTGCCCTCCTCGCTGCCCGCCGGCTGCCCTGTCCCGCACCCTGGGGCCCCGCCACCCCTCACATCCCATATTTTCCCTGAGAAGCAATTCCCGGTGATGGGGAGGAGGTGAATAGGTGCAGGGAGAGCCAAGACGTTTCTTTCTCCTAGTCTTGATGACAAAGTAGGGGATCATCTCAAAAGTGGCAGAGAATCATCTTAAAAATACACCACTCTAAATCCTGAAAGGGAAGGATGTATAGAGGAGTTAACTGCCAGGCTCTTTAAATTCCCTATCACTCGTTTTTTTTGATTACCATATTCCTAAACATTTCTATCGCATGCTAATCTTTTGTGAATTCTCAAATACTTTGACTACATTTTAATATTTATGTAACATGATCACAGCATTAATCATTCTTTCAAATGTTCACAGAGTATTTTTTGGGTCTCTATATGGCTTTTCTGTCATTTTATCTTCCTGCATAGTTATGACATTGCTGGCATAGTGGCATCCCACCATAACCATTCTTGTTGCAACTTGCTGAAAAATGTTTTCTGAAACTGCTATTGCCTTCTCTTGATCACCTCCTCCATCCCATACAGTTTTAATAATTGTTAAAGTGTCAAGGATTATAGATGAAAACACACCTGATCTATTAGTTCCTGCATCACATGGTATAAGTGGGTTTTGGTAACAGCAGCAATACATAGTACATTTGGCAAAATTACAGAGACCATTGCAAGTTTCCCTGGGAAATTAGGAACCCACATATTAAAGCCAAAATTGTTTCAGCAACCTGAAAGTGTGTGTAAACGCAACATGGGAAAGGACTTCCAGGGACTCCTAAGGATCTTGTTGACAATTAAAGCATTCTCTGGTTATTAGCTATGAAAAAATGAGATCAACACTTCACTCTCTCATTTCCAGTGGACGTTCTGACCAAATGGTGAAAATTCTCCCTTGTTGCTTAGCTTTTTCATATTTCTAAGTGGAATTATGGAAAACTGTTTTGTTGTCTCTCCTTTTGTATAAGGTCAGTTTTTTGGTTGGTTTTGTTGTTGTTGTTGTTGTTGTTGTTTTCCAAAGATCTTGATCTAATGTCCACTGGAATTTGCAGAACTGATAATATAATGAAAAATGTTGGCTTGGTGTTGGGTTTTTTGTTTGTTTTGTTTTGTTTGTGCACAGAAAAAAAGAAACCACAGTAGGAATCTCAGAACAGGATGCTCATGTTTTAATATTTTCAAATAAATGCCGTTTGAGTGCATCAGGTTTTGTGTGACCAAAGTGCATTACCTCTGAGGAATGGGTAGGGGGGACCTCCTTCTGCAAAATGAGCCTCCCCAGGATGTTGGGAGAATACCAGAATAGTTTGAATGCAATGCTTGGAGTTTGAAATGCCATGGCAGAACTCAGCAAAGCTTTGCATCCTCAGTGTACTTTCTCCTAACACTGGTCCTAATCAAGACGATCTCAGAGGTTGCTCTCTTTATGTAACTGTTTCTAAGGCTGTTCCATATTTTGCTACTGTAAGATCTTTACTGTGAGAGAAGTGAGATGACTGACTGAACAAAAAATTCAGTTGCTGCTTGCTATGGTTTTGTCTTCTCTGATGACAAAACATAGGTTAATTCCTTGGGATATACTGATTTGATCCATATCAACATGTATTATCTAATTTGTGATGGATTTAAATTAATTGTGGTAGGTATTGTAAATGAATGCCTGGAAAGTATTTAATCAGCAGGTACAATGGCTTAAAGTTATACAAACATAATATATAAGTAATTTTTGTCACTACAAGTGAATGGATTTTAAGGACATTAGTTTTTGTGATGTTTCTGATCTTAAAAATCCTTTAAGGAGAACCTTAAGCTTTAGATAAACCTTTACAGATATTTGACTAATAGTATTCTTCTTCTGAGAAGCACAGAACATATTCCTAAGTGCTTTCCTGACCTGGGCCATGAGTTCTATTACAGTATTACAGCACTGTTCTTTGATTAAGTAATCTGATGTTTTATTTTTATTATTTAAATCTGCGTGAAGATTCAGAAACTGTGAACAAACCTGCTGAAAACTTACGAAAGTGTAACAAACAAGAAACCCAAAGGGAAGCGTTGTTACTTCTCCCTTTTAAATTTTTTCCCCCCCATGATACAGATGAGAACAAATAAAACAATTTCCCTCTGCCGAGTGGATGTCTTGCCTGTGAGAGGCCGTGGTGCCAAGCGGGCTCGGATTGCAGAGCACAGGCGCCTCGCTGCGGGCTCGCTAGTGGGCGCTGCTATAATAATGTAAGCCCCGGTGGAAAGGGGGTCACCCTGCAGCTTCGAACACACTTACACCTGCGGCGGCAGAAGACCTTAACAACAGTCAGATGCATCCCTTGTATAAAGTCTCAGCCACAAATATAGTGGAAAATCAGCTCTTTGTGAACTGTTGCTCACAGTCTGACGTTTGATCAAGTTGTTTAATAATGCCCTTAGATATTAGAGTGCTTTTTGTTTCTTTTGGTCTCTACAGACTGCAAGTACTGATGGACATGCATTTGAGATTGGTATAATTTTGAAAGATTGATATATTTTTAATAACAAAAGATTTGTGTGATGTTTCATGGAATATTACAGATGCTCATTTTCTACTCGGTTAAACCTCAACATGAAGTAGCTGGAGCTCTGCCCTAAGGGAACAGCTGAGAATTTCTTCTGACAGTGTCTGGCATGAAGTTTGGATTTCCAGGGAGAACAGAGGTCACAGGAACATGTTGAGTGCTTCATCAGATCTGTGTCTTCAGTCATCTGGGTACTATGTAAACTTTTGTCTGAGGCGAGACTGAACGAAGGAATGATAGGCAGTGTTATTTTTCTGCCGACTTCTTCTGCAATTGCTCCAAGCCTCAGGTTAGTGGAGCAAAAGACTGAGACCAAAGTGTCCTCTATTGTTAAAGCATGTGACTTCAGCACAAGTTTATAGTTAAATCCATAACAGAAATAAGCAAGAAACATTGACATGCCAGTAATTAAGTACCTGATTCCATTTCGCTTATGGTTCTGTCAATTTGGGATAAGTACATTGATGATGAAGAAATTGAACAGTGTGAAAAATAAATGTGATCATAAGTGCTGTGAATGTTGTCCACCAATGAAAACAAAACAGATAAATTATTAAATGGGAAGCAATTCCCATTAATTTGTGCATGCACTCAGGAGTTCACTGTCTTTGAAACTGCTGATATGTCTGTTCTCAATATGAGGGCTATGGCATGTCAAATTCCCTTTAGGATTATCTCTAACAAATTAAACAAGAGTTATATTTAAGCTTATGAAATTTTACTTAATTTTGTTTTAGTACTCATGCTGGTTGTAATAATAAGCTGCCTGTAGTAAGAGAGAATTGTAATAGAAACATGAAGGGACTTGTATGTGATTCTTTTGGGAGAGAAGCACAGCGAAATTGTATATTTGAATAGTTCCCTTGGCCATCTTCTCTTCAGGAAGACTTTCTCCAGGAAATATTATTAGTGTGCTTAGTCTACCAGCTCTCTGCTCAACCATTTTGCCTGAAATAGGGTTTGTTACCTGATTATTCTCAGGATATCTTCTCATGCATGGCACTGTGCCCATCGGAAGGATGACAGGCAATAAACACAAATTGAAACACTGGAAATTCTGTTTAAATATATATAAAAAGAATCTTTTTTTACTGTGACTGTGGTCAAACAGGTTGCCCAAAAATGTTTCTGTCTCTCCACCCTCAGAGATATTAGGAACCTGAATGGACATGAAGTTAAGAAATGTGTTTTAATTGAACATACAGTAAGCAAAGGGAGTGGACCACATAACTTCCTGAACTGGCTTTCTACCTCAACCATTCTGTTCTTAAGTTTATGAGTGCAAGACCACAGAACAAGATCTCTATTATGCAACACAAATACATTGAAATATTTGTCAATATAAATTCCAAGTTGTTTCATTACATTGTGAAAATATTGTCTCCAGGTGCTTTGGTTGTGAATCCTAAGCCCAATACTATAAAACAGAAGCAGTGTTCTCAGTGTAATTAGGAAAGCCTGAAGTCCCACGTAAATTGACCTTAGCTTTAATCTAGTGTAGACAGTTCATTAATTGTGGAGCAGCCGCAGCCTGCATCTGGCCCCTTCTTTCCCCTTGGATGCCATGGAGGGAAAAGGTTTTATTGTTTTCAGAAATAGGAATCCCCGAGCTATGACATATTCTAATATTGTGGAACCAGAAATATGAAGGAGTCCTTCAGCTTTGTCTCACTCTTTACCCTGTAATTTTGTACTGATAGACACAACTGTAAGCAGAGAAGAGCAAACAGCTGTTCTTTGGAGGGAAGAAGATAAAAATGTCCTTCCTTCCTTCTCTTTCTCATATATCCTGTATGGAAATTTTTAATCCATAAACACAAGACCAAAAATTTTGGTGAGTATGAGTAGCAGAATTAAAATGGTGGACTGGATTTTTTTTGTACCACAAGCTCACCCCAAGCCCCTGAACTCTCTCTGCTTGCACATATGCAGATTCAAAGGCAGATGGGTTATAAAAAGGCATCTAATTGTATATCCAGTTACAGTCTGCAGCAGAGCTGCCACTTGTCTATATATACTTGTGTTCTGGATACGTAGCCTTAATTTGAGAAGTTCAGAAAAATAAGTATCCATGGTGTTAAGTAACAGACTACTATTTCTGTTCAAATGTTAGTAAGTTTGTAAATAATTAAAAAAGTTTTGAAGTCATAACACATTCAATTAATTAAAGGTATAGGAATTTAAGAGCTCTGATCTTGTACAAGGATATCCCCTGTAGTTCATCCTTTTGACTGTTTCAAATTATATGGTGCCAACTTCAGAGTGATAGAATAAATAATTGCAAGACATAAGCAATAGTGGTAGTCTGTAATTAGGGACTAATTAACCTGAAATGAATTGCTGTTATTCCTTAGTGGCAAAGGGTTGCAGTATTGATAAGCCAGCTCTTCACAGAATTAAAAAAAAAACAAACCTTCTTGAAGTGTTTTACAGTTGTCTGAAACTTATTTTATTATGGTCACGTTTTATTTCTAAAATTACTATTACATGAACTTTTTAATATTCCAATTGACATTTAAATATTATATTAATTGCTTCTTCTTTCTAAGGATTTGTGTTTTATTTGGGAAAAGTCACTCAAACTCACTCACTCCTCTGTGAAAATAATTTATAATTTATGCATCTTGGTAAAATAATAGAGAAAGCCTAGCATCAAGCAGAGGAATATTTTTATATTTGTGTCTCATCTTCAGAATCAGGAAGAGTTTCACTGTGTCACTATAACGAATGAACTAGCTGTGAGGAGTAAATTCAAGATTAAAATCCTGTGAGATTTTCAACTCGAAGAAACAGAGGTAGATTTTCAATGGCGATGGTTTCTTTCACTTTACAATATGTAGGTGCTGTTAGAGTTGTTGTTAATAGATTAGAAGTGATTGGTGGTGTCTGAAATGTATGAAATTTTAATTTTTTTTATTACATCAAAAGATTTATGTCAATAAAACTGAGACTGGGTCTTCCCCAGAATTTTGCAGTTGTTTTGTTAAAAATTAAATTGGGCATATTGGTTCCCTATGTAGCTCAGCATCTTAGATATAAAAGTTCACTTACCTTTCTGTGCTACCAATGTATTCACTGGCAGGTGAAATGGCATTTAAGTGCTCAGGGATCAAGACCTGGCAAACAACTCTTTAAGCACTATATTTAAAACTGGAAACCTTCTTCTGTAAATCCGCTACCAAGTGCAGAGCATTTTCAAAATATATTTTCTGGTTCCAGAGGTTAACCACAATCCAAGAGGTGAAGTGTTTGCTGATTTATTTATTTATTTATTTATCCTTCAGCAACAGTGAAGATGAGTGCAGATTCCATTTCAGGCTATAGGTAAATGTAGCTGATCAAATATTTTTGGGATTAGTGGATCTGTACAGTGTTTGTGTTGACTTCTTGATACCAGTGCAGTCTGTAGGGTTATGTACAGTATAAGGATTTTAAAAATTGCTTTTTGATGATTTTTGAAGTAAGGATGTAAAAAGGTGAAAATAATTTCATTGCTTTGCTGGTTTAGAATTATTGTTTCTTTGCTTAAAACAAATATAAATATTAATAATAAAAACCAGTTTTCTTAATCTTGCTTAAAAACCAACTTATTTCACGTTGTATTTTGCAAAATAAAAACAGATTTATACATTCTGCATTCCTTAGAATAACAGCTTTGTGTGTCAACAGCAGATTCCTAATGCTTGAATGGATAATAGAGTGCAGTCCACGGTACATTGGTGTAACATATGTATATTAGAGATATAGAAAATGTCTGAAATTAAAGGGAGTTGTTTTCTAAGACATGTATTAGAAATGACAACACAACTTTCTTCTGTAGAATTAAATACTTGCCATTCTTTTGTGCATTTGAAAACATTTCCCCAAAGAATTTTTAAATGTGATTGTCAAAAAGAAAGAAGTTGATTTAAACTGGCAGAAATACAAGCCTAAGATTGTAAAACACTCAAGTGAGAAAGTTTTCCAGCTTGAAAACGATGAGAAGAAGCATATGCAGTAGACATGTATCACAGGCATTTATCACTGTAGAAATAGGTGCAATTTTACAAAAGATTGTAAGATTTTGTATCTTAATATATATGATATATTTTGCTGACTTTATAAATAATTTTAAAGATCTTTCTTTGTTTATTAATTTTTGAAGGGTATGAGGATTATGACCTCATGTGCAGCTCTGCATAGCTGTCTACTTGGAGATGATGGTGACTCCTTAGAGGACAGATGCCAACTCCTGGTTAACAATCAGTATAGTGCTCCTTCTCTCCAGAAGATTTGATAACTGCTTTTCACCAGTTCTCCAACTTTTTTTCCATCATGTTGTCTCTACCAGCCTAAAATTTCCTAAAATGGTCCTTTTGCTGTTCCTTGCAATCCTGCTGTTGAAGGAAGATGTCTGCGGGAACTTTGGGCTTTTGGTTTCAGCACAGGCAAATGAGAGAAGAGTGGTTGCACACATGCCTGGTGATATTATCATTGGAGCTCTATTCTCTGTCCATCACCAACCAACTGTTGACAAAGTTCATGAGAGGAAATGTGGAGAGGTAAGAGAGCAGTATGGTATTCAGAGAGTGGAGGCAATGCTACATACCCTCGACAGAATAAATTTGGACCCCACACTGTTGCCAAATATAACACTAGGATGTGAAATAAGGGACTCCTGCTGGCATTCTGCTGTGGCTCTGGAGCAGAGCATTGAATTTATAAGGGACTCTCTCATTTCTTCAGAAGAAGAGGAAGGGATGGTGCGATGTGTGGATGGATCATCATCATCTTTCCGCTCCAAGAAACCCATTGTTGGTGTCATTGGGCCTGGCTCCAGCTCCGTTGCTATCCAGGTCCAGAACTTGCTGCAGCTTTTCAATATACCTCAGATTGCTTATTCTGCCACAAGCATGGACCTAAGTGACAAAACTCTGTTCAAGTATTTTATGAGAGTGGTGCCCTCTGACGCACAGCAAGCAAAGGCCATGGTGGACATTGTCAAACGCTATAACTGGACCTACGTTTCTGCTGTACACACTGAAGGTAAGAGGCTGCTTTTTACCACATAAAAATGCCTTTGAAATACTCTGATGCGGTCTAATTGATGGATGATGATAGTTTGATGTTGTTGGATTTTTGCCAGTCAGCTCTCAACAGTATAGACTTTTACTTTACTTAATAATAACTTTATACTCTCTCTGGGTCTGAAATAGCTTCACGTTGTCAACGGCTGAAACACACAGGATGGTGTGTGCTCCAGGGCCACTCACTGGTAAAAGTGCTTGATCTGAACTCTCCAAATTTAATTTAATTTAGATTACATTTATTTATTTTTCTTTATCTGCTTATATGTATAGTAATAATTATGACTATTTTAGAATCAATGGGTAAAGAGAAAACATCTGGTCTTAGTGCAGATGAGAACTAAATCATCATTTGAAACTGTAGCTGAGTCAGAACATGTTCCTGCTTAATGTCTGAGCCAGAGTGGCACAGGTACTAAAAAACACGCAATTCTGACTAATATTTGAATGCAAGTTGTTCCAGCTTCTCTCTCTCTCTATATATATATATATATATAATCCTTTTTACAGTACTCCACGGAGAATTGCACCACTTCTTCCTCTGCCTATGGGCATTGTTTTGAGACACAGCAAGGAAAGTTTCCTTGAATTCCCTCACACATTTATGAGCCAACAGGTGTCCAGAAAATCAGAATTGTCTGTTAAATTGCTTTCCTGTTTTTAATTATGTGACATAGAGCTTAAGCCTTTTACCCAGCATTCAGAAGAGTATGTGATTAAAGGGAAATGCAATGGAAAAGTGCACTTGATTTCATTATTCCTTGTACTGATAGAATTGAGTTCATCTTGCTAGAAGTGACTAGAATTTGATACTGTCTTAAGAGCAAGTTTCATCTGGCCTTGCCTAATGACACCACCATTTAAGGAGTTTTATGGAATTAGGTTCTGTGATGAGTTTTAAGACCTTACCACATTGCCTCTGTTCAAATAGACAGATGCTGAATGGCAGGCTCAGAATACAAACTGAGAATGAAAAATGTTAAGAGATTGAGTAGTGGTTGTGACGTTGCTGAACAGTGGCAGATGCTGCTGGCTTTATTATAACCAATAGAGAGCAGATTGTCCTTCCCACACACTGAGTATGTTTCTCTGGCAGGCTTTATACTATTCAGAGCCCCTTCTGAGGAGATGCTGGTCCAACGGTATAATGTCGAGATGTCTTTCCTCCTACAGATATCCAGAGAACTAATTCTGCAGTATTACAAAAAAAGAAAAGAGTTAGAATTTGCATGTGGATTGTTGCGACCATGTTTTCATCATGATAGTGAGAGCTGGTAAATGGCTGAACCTTTTTTTGTATGGGGATGCATGAATACAGTAACAGTTTAAAACTTCAGTGTTCAAAACAGTGTATAAGTCACTCTACATGACATCATGTAGTGAGGGTACTCTGCACCAGCTGATGTCTTTGGCATGGTTAGGTGTGCAACCTACCCTTCACAAATATGTATGAATAACATCATGGTCAAAAATAATGCTACTAACAATAGCATAAGGTTTTATATTCTGAATACTTTTGATGACTCATCTAGTTTTGGCAATGAACAGCTTTTACACCTCTCCTTATTGAGATGGGATGTTTTTATATTCAGTGTGGGAATAGTCATGCTTATTTCAAAATCTGATTCTTCACAGAGTGAAAATATGTACTTTTCCCACTTTTTGAGGACACTCTTTGGAGCAGATGGTAGCATATGGCACATTAATCTTACAGCAGAGGAACTTTGTACTCTGCACTGGAAAGAAGAGAATAGGGACACAAGGGCTGGAGTGGGACATAGATGCTGTGGGCAAGATGAGAAGCAAATGAGATAAGAGCTGAATGTGAAGAAGGAGAAAAACAAAATTATATATGTAGCACAACATGTGCCTGCTTCTGCCGTTATTAAAGTGGGTATGCTGGGTGGAGTATTGTTAAAACTTGAGACCTCATTCATAGCATATTTACAGCAATATAATTTTGGACTTCAGTGAAAGAACTGTAAACTTGGGTGAATCTTATGATCCTTTCATCTAGGTGCATAATCTGGTAAGGATGATGAATAGACTCTCCAGGTAAATGGAGATGAATAGATTCTCCAGGTAAACCATCAGTTTTATTACAATAAAACCGATGGTATTTATTATGGAATAAAAAAAATACTAGGTCATCAAGACACTTCTTTGAAATGTGACAATGTATGATTTTTAGAGCACTTTTTAAGGACTGTGGCACATGTTATCCCTTGTATTATTTTTAAACTACCTTTAAAAACTCCTACACATTAATGCTTAAAAAAAAAGGAATTGAGTAAATAAGCAAAAGAGAGATTATTTATTTATTTACTTATTTATTTATTTATTTATGTTGTAATTATTTTTCATTTTACTGTGGCATCTTGTAACTTATAACATTCTAAATATGCCACACAACTCAGTGTCCTACATTCACAGGTATTTCTACAAACAGTAAAAAAAAATTGAATCCTTCTCCTTGAGATTTTTACTGATATAGGATGCCAGAAGATCCCACAGAAGGTAGCACTGCTTTTCACACATAGAAGGTAGTTCTGACCAGCTACATTCATTATCTTTAACTAATTTTCATTCATTGATTTCCTTATTAACCAGATTCTTCTGTTCTTTATGATCATATTCTGATCAATATGATCTTTGGATTCTGTGAATGATTTCCATGGAGAGGGTGGATCCTCTCCTCCAAAGCTGGATGGAGAGCAAGAAACAGACATGCAAAACCTATTAGTTTCATTTCTTTGGTAGTCTCATCAGCAGATAAATTTATAGGTCTCTTTTGGGTCTATTGTAAGAAAAGCCTGGCATGCATCACCAATTTCATAATAAAAAGCTTTTTGTTTGTCCTTATGAACTTGCTAATTATCTTTGTCTACAGTGGATTAATGTTTTGGAAGGTTGATATGAAGTTGTGTTGTTAAATCCTTACTTAAGACTTACAGATTTAAAATACACAAAAATATTAATTCTTGTAAACTTAACTCCTTTGACATTTAGCATTAAAAATTAAACTAGGTGATGCCTCCAGGTTTACAAGCAACCTCTAAAAGTAAATTTTTTCCTAAAAATGGGAAGGCAGCAAGGACAGCTGTCAGAGTAGCTCCTGTAATTTTGAGAAGAAAGATTCTTCAATCCCTTCAATAGAAAATGTGAGCAAGAAATGAATGACATTTCTCATTAAAAAAAAAGTCATATTTCTGTAGTGTATTTTACATAGGCAAATCAGAAATCTTTGCAAGTGTTAGTCTTGGGTTGTAACTCTGTCTTTCTTGGCTCTGTCAGGAATCATTATCATCACCTCCCCCCTCTCTCCAACTCTTCCTTACCTCATCACTTGTGGTACTCTACTCTGAACCAACTTGGCTTTAAAATAAAATTTTTCATGCACAATGAGGGCTGTTTTCCAAAAAGCCATATCAATTCTGAAGTTCAAGCCATGCTGTGGCCCCACAAGCAGACAAGTTAGCAGTGTGTGGCAGGGAACTAGGAATGAGCAGGAAGGATAGAAACTGGGATATGAAACTCCTTGTACTAAGGACCTATCACTCAAAGCCTGAAGCAATTTTCTCAAAATTTATGGGCTACTACAGAAGGCATGCAAGGGTGTGCTGGAGCTCCTACTGATCCAACTCTTTCAGCTGATGTTACAGATTTTTTTTCCACTTCTGTGGTAGGAGCATAGGTTAAATAAACCTTCCTTAAAATTAAACCAACGTTAATTTCTTAAACCCACTTCACAGACAGACAGCAAGTCAATAGTGCAGCCAAGAACTGTGTGTGTGCTTCTGTCTGAGGAAAAGTTGCACAGTAGAGAGAAGACCCCTAATTTAGTCTCACAATCTTGCAAGAATGTTTGACATCCTTTTTTGTTGCCCACCTCTGTGGAAAGTAATGTTCACAGGAAAGTGTAGAGAGGGAAATTTGCATGTGTGTTTTTGGGTGGTGATGGTTGGCAGGCGGGCCGTGCAGCTCATGGACCGTGGGAATTTTTCTCAGCCTTTTCTTGCTTAACCACTTGATACCACAGTAATCAAAAATGGTGGGAGAAATCTGGAAGAGGCTGGCTGGCTTCTGAAAGAGACAGAGTTGCCTGTTTACCTCATTTCCCATATGAAAGCATTCCCTGGTCTTTTTGAAAGATCAAAGAAAAATATGTGCAATTTTCTCTTCTCCAGTCACTGAAGTTTGAAAGCTTCATTCTGAAAGCCAGTTTAAACTCAGTACCCTCCTGTTAAGCAGACTGACATTTGGATCAGGCCTTCCTAGTCAGAGACAAGATCAATCCCTGAGAGTCTCTGCTTAAAATTTGCCTGGAGTCAAATGAATTAATAACTAGAAAGGCAATTTTCATTGCCATTGGAAACCATTTGTTTTGATGCACTGAATGGGGTGAAGAGGTGATGTATGCTGGAAAAATAGAACTGTACAGGGGTATAATTGAAACTCAATAAGCTAAATATATTGGGGGTGGCAAGGGAGGCATTTATTCTGGTTATGTAAAAGGTGTAATTTGTCTTTGAAGGCAGTCTTAAGAAATAAGACAGTTTGTTGACATTTTCTTCAGGCAGCTCTGGAGGTAAACATTGAATGAAACTCATCCTCAAAGTCCTCCGTGTTGAACTTCACTTTCCTCCACTTAAATTAATCATAAGTGCATATAAAGAGGTGGTTCACATTCATTTACTTGAGATGTAATCTGGCAAGCATAACGAATGCAGATTGCTTTTTCCCTGCGCATAAAGGTTATTTCGCACAGTTCCTTTCATTTGTGTTCAAATGTTCAAATGTGTCTGGTTAAAAGACTTTTTTTGCCCCCATCCTTTGCTCCCAAATAAAAAGCTAAATCAAAATTAGTCATAGTCTTTGAGAATAGGAAGAAGAAATGAATGAAAGAACTGCGACAAGTTGATGTTAAACCAGTGGACTGGAACAAACTGTACTTACATGAAGTCTTTTCTTTAGACTCTAGATTTGTATCCTTTAGAGACAACAATTGTATCATTGTAATAAAAATATTATTTGTTTTTCATGAAGTAATACAATTAAAATTTGGGTTAATTTTAGTTGAAGCAGAGGTTAAATTTTTTCATGCTTCATATGCAGAAAAAAACCCCATGTTGAAATAATATACCAAGAATGTCTGTGCTAGTCCATAAAAATATTTTTATTTGCAGATGAAATCTATTTCTAAAAATCCATTTCTGAAAAATGAAAAATTTCCTGTCTAAAGACTGGAGAGTATTATATTCCAGCAACATTTAATTTTTGCTATTGGATAAAAATAATTATGTGTTTGGAATTTTCTGAAATTATTTTTAAACTGTTTCAGACATAAATTTTGAGATCAGAATGATCACAATTTGATATTCTCCTAGTCATATTAATCTTCTATCAAAACTGAAAAATATCTCTCATCTGAGAGAAAATATGGGGAAAAAATACTCAGTTCAAGTTCCAGTCCTATCCTGTTGCTTGTTCATTTTTATTGAATATTGACATCTGAAAGAGGTAGCTGCTTCCTTGCCTAATTTCAAATATTGATCACAGTATCCCAATTGTGAAAAGTGAGCAAATGCTCTCTGCCAGCTGGGAATACTGAGACAGAAATGTGGAGCAACATGGAGTTAATGTTTGTCTTGCTCTGCAGTGAGTGACTGCCCAGACAACAATTTAACACTGCTCAGGCCAGACACACCTGCTGTGAAGGATCTTGGCTTACAGAAAAATATAAAATGAGGGAATACTCTGCATTCTGTGAGTGTAATGGGGATGAAAATTCTTAGGGAAAATACCATGAGACTGCAAAAGGAATATGAGCAAGGAGGTGTGCTATTCTAAATCTTAGAAAGAAAATTAATTTTTAAATGAATGACAGAAGGTGGACTTAGCTAAGAGCAGGTCATTCAGGTTGTCAAAATGTCACTTTGCTTCTTTTGTTTAGGGACTAAGTGTTTGAATGTCATTTTTCCAATCACTTAGACTCTATAGCAACTCAGTGAAAGTTTCAGTGTCATGAAACTTGCCTTCACTGAGAGGAAAACAATGGGAGTCCATCAACCTCCAGCTTCATCTTCCCTTCTTCCTCTGCTCAAGGCCTGGAAATAGCCCAGTTACTGTCCCCATGCCCAGGCTGCACCTCTTCAATCAGAGAAGGATCTATAAAATTGATGAGATTTGGAGGAACAAAGTTTCACCACACTGTGCTTATTGGGTCAGAGCAGTTTTATCAAAGATGGTTCTTGTAATATGTGTTATCAGATGCCTAAGGGTAGCGGCAGTGATTCCTTTTCTGTATCACTCATTGATATTTTGTCTTTGAGATTGAAAAGTACATGCTATAGACCTGTTTGGAAAACAGATATTCCATGTAATTAAAAAAAAAATCCTGAAATAATTTCTGTCCCAAGTCATAATTCAAAGCTAAAATAGCAACATGTTTTTAGTGAATAAAAGCTCTGAAAAAATTAGAATTTGGTCAAAATAATTGCTTGACAGGTTTATATTAAGAGTTGATAAAAGGTAACTTGATAAATCAAATGAGATCTTTGTTCTAAACTGTGTTCACTTTTAATTGCTTTTCACAGATATTAGTGTTCCTTAGCAGTTTTGGCAAAAAGTGTTTCATTCAAGAAAGAGCTGGAAGTTTGCCTTATATCCCATTTTATTTAGCATGTTTTGTATTACCAATCCAGTACACAACTTAAATATTTTTGGATATTTTGAAATGTATCCAAAATTAATCCAATAGTTAAGGAGAAGATGATAAACAAGGTCCCATTATTCACTATTTGCAAACATTTGTGGTGCTTCTGAATCTGTATTCCTTATTCTTCAAACTGTATATTTTTCTTTTTTCATGTGTGTTACCTAGTGGCAGGAAATTTAAATATTTAAATTCTTAAGTAATTTTTCATAGATTTTAAGGTGAAAACTAAATTTTGATATATAAAAAACTCCCCAAACTATCAAACTCAAAAACTCCCAAAGCATTGTTACATATTCGTGGAAATAGTTTCTTGAAAATAGAGATTAAATTATTAAGAATTCAGGGGTGATCAGAACACTCAAGGATGATCAGAAATAGATTATTGAGAATTCAGGGATGATCAGAACACTCTTGAGATGGTAGCCAGGAGCAAGGGGAGAAGAGAGAAAAAAAGTCATCCAACACCATTGGAAGGACTAGGATTAGAACACACTTTTCAGAGTGCTAGTTTTAGACCACAGGTAGGAAAAGACTTTGCAAGAAACTAGGATTTAATTTCCTGCAGAAACAAGGAAAAAAGAGGATGTCCTGCACTTGTCAGTATCTTTATGCATCAAAACCCTATTCTAGGGAGCTTAATAGTGCAGGAATTAAACCAATGAAGCTTCAAAATGTGAAAATTTCTGTGCATTTAAGGAGCAGAATAGATATTTACATTGTTCTTACATGAAGAACATTTCCTGTGCCTATAAGAGCTAATTTGTGATTTCTTCTAAAGCTAAGAAAGGGCAAAGGGCTTGTGCTGGATCTTTTAAACTTTTCTGCCTTCCCTAAGGCAGTTCTGACTATCCGATCCTTGAATCATGCAGGAGGCAGTGATCTTGGAGGGGAGCCAAAAATTATAGATTTACTTTAATTTAGTTTGAAAGCCACTGGAGAGAGAATAATGTTGCATCCATCTTACTAAAATCTGATTGCAGGTTCATGATATGGAGGCAGCCCATGCTGTAATGCATGGTGTTTTTATCATTATATTGTATGTGTATACATTAAAGGAGTGATTGGGAAGGTTATTAACAGAACAGTTGCCATCTATTTTGGCAACTGAATTTGCAGGCAATATTCCTCATAAATCACTGCCTTGTTTTTAAATGAACATAATGTAACTCATAATTCTGAATATACTGACTGGAAAAGAATGTATATAAGATTTTCTTTAGCTGAGGGGTTTGATTTTTCGTTTTGGAAGTCTGACAACATTTATGGCTGGCCAGATACATGGTCCAGGTGATATATGTGAAAGCCTCCATATAAAATCAATTACATTGTCAAAGGGCAAGCAAACAATGTGTGGGGAATGGTTTTTCTCAAAGTGCAATATATACTTGAAGAATTGCAAAGATAATATCTGGGGAGGATGGTAAACTATCGCACTGAATGAGTCCCATGGCCAAAATCCAACCTAACTGTTGAGAGCAGTGGAAGTATGAGGAAAATTCCTCCACAGACTGTTCCTCAGTCTGTTGTGATCTAGTCAGATGCCTCCTATTTGTCTTTAGCTAGGATTACATGGGTTTTTAATATCTTTTCTTCTTGAGATAGATTTCTTCTTACTTTCTAGTTGACATTACGGGAGGTAGGAGGAAGAATAGAGGAAGTACTGCCAAAACAAAGGTGCAAAATAGTAGAGGGGACTGTGATAAGGATCTAGGAAATTTCAGTAAAGATAGCTACAGCAGACAATTCAGTTGTTCAAGACTGAGATTTTGGAGTGCATAAGGTGAACATATATAAACTATGGTTGATCACACATGGCTGAATCACAGAACATGTTCACCCCTCCCTGGTTTGAATTTATGGAAATCTGTTCTCCATATCTTATTTCTGCTGTGTAGGATAGGTAATTAAATGACAGCTAGTTATTAGTAATCACTTAGGCTAAAACATATTGTTTATGAAAATACACACAGAGCATCTTCACCTAAGGACCTCATGTAGAGACAGAGTTGATTTCACTATCAGGTAGTCTGTTCAGACTGTGAATTACTCACCCTTCAAATGAAATAACCAGCTGTTTTCTCCACCTATAGCCCTTCATTATGAAAAGTTTTTCTCAGGAAAAGCTTCTCTTCCCAGGAATTATTCTAATCTTCATTTTGGTGAAACCAAAGAGCTCCAGTTCTCCTGTCGCTTCTGTAAATTGGCTTTTACAGATGCTGAGTTTTTCTTGCAGTCCTTGTATAAATCTTTCCAATTTTGTCAAATTCATTTTTAAGAACATATACGCTTTCTCTCAGGGAAATTGGTATTCTATTTTCTTAACCTTGAAGCCAGGCAGGACTTCAGCATACAGAGTGATATTTCTTACCTTATTAGCAAACCAATACAGTGATGGCCTTTAAATTTACACTATATACTGTTGATTTTTCCCTTTACAGTTATCTTCCTCCTGCTTGTCATAGCTTCTGCTTATCTGGCTTACTATCTCACCATTCTCAAGGTTCAGTGGGTTTTTTTAAACTCACTCTTTCTTTTCTGATTGCATTAATTCTTTACTCTTACCCCTGGTTAGATTTGACTTTTTTGCTCTTACCCCTCCCTGGTCAAAGTAAGATTCCTGATCAACTTTAGGTAGATAGTTTCATAAATATGATAGGATGCACAGATTTGGAAATTTTGTAAAACTTTTGGTTCATGTGACCTTGACCATCAATCAATGCATACTGACCCCTGGATAAACTAAAGGCCATCAAAATTACACACTATTTTTAAAGTTCTTTCACCTACAGAATCCAGGTTTAGTCCAGATGAATTCTAAAGTTCAGGTTTAAGCTCTATTTTCTCCTTTTAAAATATATGATTCTAAGTAGATGTATTGTTCAACAAGTCTACATTCTTAAAGCTTAATGTATTACAGTGGTTAAATTTGCAGATTTGGCATTAGTGAAAAACAGGACATTTTTTCACATGCAAACAAAGCATTGAAGGTGAAAGATAAACTGAAAATCTTCCTCTATTTTACCTTCAACAGGCTTCATACCCAACTTCAGTCTCAATTACATTAGGATTGGATTCTTGAACACAATATGTGTTGCACTTGAAGAATTCAACACCATCCGGTTGCTTCAAACATGATTCTTTTAAGCAAGAGGAGTGAGCAGTCAGGGACGATGTGGACATGCTCTTGGGGGTGTTCATTAACTTGCAGAAAAAATTTTTGATGTCCACAGTCTGAGAGCACTGCTGAAGAGGCAACAGACATGCATCCTAACAGCAAATCAGTGAAGCTATATTTAAGCACGAAAAAAGAGCAAAACCCCTTTCCCATTAAAAACTTTGGAAGTTTGGAATGGAATCTTTTATCTTTGTTGATGGAGAAAAAGCAGGGAGTGTCAGCTCCTTTCCCATTTCCATGATAGCTTTGCATGTCAGAGTTAAATTTTATCATAGGTTTTCAAAGAAGTCCAGGGAGGAAAATAAGTAATGTATGCGCTGCTCATTTGGTTTTATGAGTAGAACAGAACTACAGGTTGCATTTGTAAGTAGTTTTTCCTTTTTCTTCCATCTTTGCCACACAAAAGTACAGGACTCAAATACTTTTCACATTAATGGAAGCTTTTAAAAAGATTAGGATATGTTCCTGAAAGAGAACTGTGAGAGAGTACATATTATCTTTTGAATATAAGCTTTTCATATGTCTTCAGTCGTGGTTATATATAAAAATGGTTACTTTGGTTTTTTCATTCTGGCAGCATTGTGGGATGTGAAATTACCTTGCTCATTTTCATGCATATGCAAAAAGACAAGCAATTTGTCTGACCTATTTCTTGTCCTAAAGGGAAAGTATGAGAAAACCTCAAATTTAAGGTGTCTAAAAAAAGTAAAACTTGGATCAGATGCTCTCTCTCCCTGCCTTAAATATCTGCCTTGAAAGACCACTGTACAGGGTATTTCAATGCTCAGCTTCTGATTTTGGCATGTTCATGCCTCCTGAAAAGAAAGTGATATGTAGATGGTCTGTGTCTTGCTGAGTATGGAGCTGAAGATTTTGTTCACTCAGACAGAATTTCTATGGAAGTCCTTTTTCTTTTTCAGTCTAAAGGTATTTATGTAAAGCATTTCTGTCATCACACTTAAGTTGTTCAGAATAAAACATCTGGTGCAGCATGCATTCAGAGATCTCAGCCTAATGTGCTTGGCATAGAAGACAGACTGCTGCAATGACTGGGATGGGCTAGGCACATAGTATCTTCTGGTAAGCTACCTTAGATTCAACTGAACTGTGGAAGCTTTATAGTTTTAACAACATCCCGCCATGGAGTTTTATTCAGAAGTGAGAGTTGCTTGACCTGTAGATTTAGTAATTTTCCATTTCCTCCAGCATGTGGAGGAGTGACATGCAAATAGGTCTGGCACAGGAGACAAAGTGTTGAGAAGAGCCTCAGTCACTTGTGGTCATCTACGCCCATGTCAGGCTATGGTGAAGCCTCTGCAATTTCATGTGATGGCATGTTCATCACACTCAGCCACATTAAGAGAGGGAAGGTTGTTGTGTCCTCTACTCTGTGGACCTGCCTTTGCTGCTAGATTAACTTGTGTGTCTGCGGATGGAAACACAGTCCTCTCTCTTACAGCGCTCTTGGAGAGCGGCATTGAATCAAATCCCCCAAACCAGAAAAGTCAGCCTGAGAGTACAGACCATGGAGAGCAACACAGTGGAGTGGCTACTGGAGAAGGGAGTTTGGGATGGTTTATGTGGAAGTGACATCCAGTTGCCTTCTGTTCTGGACTATCTCTTTGGCCCTGAATAAACTGTAGATATCATGCCAATGTCTTACGATGGAGAGACTGGCTCAAATACACATTTAAGTTGTACTGTTGCAGTATTGTGCTCAAACTCATTAGTCCATTGAGAAGTATGGCATGGGGCACAGCACTCTGGAGCTGAGCATCTCAACACAACAGGTTGGATCAGAGCTGCACTGGGTGTGCCTGCAGTCCCATCTGTAGCCTGGTGGGGACATGCCTCCAGCCATCTGCAAGGGGCGTGCTTAATGATTTTATAATGGTTTGGCATTTGTATGTAGGCTGAGCATTGGCACACATGGGTGTCTTTGAAGCATTTATTCCAAACACCCACATTACAAGTGTGTGATGGAAGTGTTGTGAGGAGCAATACTTTGGAGAGAAGGGACACTCAGACACTGCTTGCAATGTGGGGCAGAGAAACTCATGGACATGCAGTTTGAATACATGTTTCTGTTACCAAACACACAGGGGATTGTGCCCTTAGGGAAGGTGCTCTGAAACATTGAGAAAAAGTATCTTGATTGACTTAGCTCCCCTGGAAAAGAGGAAGAGAACACTAGAACCATGGGAAAATGAAACTTGTAAGGCTGGTTCCTATTTCTCTTTTACACAAAAGCTTTTATCTGATTCTGGTTTTTTCCTCCTTTTGAACAGTTGGTAGAGTGGGTGTTACATTCAACACCTCCGTGTGACAAATCTCAGCCTACAAAGTACTGACATGTTACATTTCATTAACCATATGGGACCTAATTATACTGCCAGTTAAAATACAGGTGCAAGTCCTAAAGGACCTGTTTGCTGTATGGGCCCTGTAGAATTTTAAAGTATGCTTTCCTACATAAATCAGAGAGTTCATTTGACATTTGCAATATGGATGGCTTCATCAAGCTTTATAGAGCCTAAGTTTTAATATCTAGCCAAAGTAAAAGGTAAGATTTTACCCACATGATTGAAGGGTTTGGAGGAGAAGGGGCAGCATTTGTGCGTATACTAAAAAATTTAAAAATTGTCAGTCTCCCCAGGAAGTAGTATTTCAGCTTTTTGCAGCCATGTCCATAAAGAAAACTGGCCAAAGGTAGACAGATTCCTTAAAACAGCGAGTGTTGACATCTTCTGTCAGACAACCTGGAACAAAATGGCCCAGATTTGGCAGTGCTCTCCCCGTCCTGTCTGTCCTGCTGAGACTTGAGCGCAACATAATGCCACTTGCAGCTATTTCATTACAGATTATCTTATCAGGTGGGCTGTGGAAGGGCAGGAGTGAACTCTGTGCAGAAAGGATATGAGTGCTAAGAGGGCTCTTAGCAAGAGGAAGCAGAATACCAAAGGTCTAGGTGAAGGAGAAACAAGAGCTTAGGATTAAGAGAAACAAATCGCAGAAACAGCAATGGTGCTTACTTGCTTCACTGATAGAATTTCTAGACATGAGTACTTAATATACCCTAGATCCTATTCAGAAAATGCCATCTACAGGCCCTGAAATGCTTCATGAATTTAATATAATTTCATTACTAGGAAACCAAAGGCCTGAAAGCTGGCATGCTGTACTGGAGGACAACCATGGCACCTACCTTTTTTCTCAGACCTCTGTTCTTCACTGAATTGGGCTTGTCTTTCATGGTTGATGGTCATGACCTGTTACTATACAGGAGATGCCACATTGGGTCCTTCAACTGTTGTATGTGTAACACAAGTCCTGAAGTTGTTCTTCAGACCAGAAGTTAAAGTGCAGTGAGGTACTCTCAGCATTATTGAAGATACAGTTACATTTCAAGCTAAAGCAAACTATGGAATGCAGCAGTAACTCAGAGCCATGTTTACATTCATAAGCAGCTGATTTGTCCTAAATATGTCAAGTAGAAATGACTGAATTTTGCTTTATAAAATGACTCTTCAAATCAATCATGTTAATACCTTCTCATAAGCTGATGGCTTCTCTCTGGCAAGATGTGTCATTTTGATATGAACATGGTAGAGGTGCTACTTGCTTCATTGCACAAGCAAGAAATTAGTAATTACTTCACAGTTTTGTAGAGGAGTTTGTAAAAAAAAAATCATATTTAAACTATGATAATATTTGAGAGATTTTTGTGTGTATTTGTTCTCTACATTAGTGTGAAAACATATCTTCATAGCGCTTTCCTCATATTTTTCTGTGGAAAACAGATAAACATTTCATAGAGAAAGGAGAGGGGGTTTTTAAAATGGAAAATTTAAAAAACCCTGTTTTTCAAAACAGCAAGAATGGGTGTTTGTGCATTTTCATTTTCTGTTGGTGGAATTTGCTGTCTTACCACCTACTGCCTGCAGTTGTGGATGTCCATAGGTGAGACATAATATGCCCAATGGATATTTTTACTGTCCTCCAAAAATAGCAACAGTGAATTTGCAGTGAAACTATTTTGTTAATCTGCATCAATATGTGAGAAGATGCTCTGACTTCTAAGATCAGCACTTTGCCATGCATGCAAAATTTGCTGAATAAATAATTAGACTGATTGCTTTGGGTTTGAATATAATTTAAAAAGTATTTGGGGCACCATACCAAGTAATTACATATCTCAGAGGCACAGGGAGTTGGTCAGATTGTGAAGATGATCTATTTAAGGACTTTGCCTGAAATGTGCTATGTATAAAATATATTATTCTAAGGTCCACAAAGAGGTTATTGACCTAGTATAATTTTTCCAACAGAAAAGTCTACAAAAAGTTACCAAGCTACACTTTCCAATGGGAAAGATCTTGTAGTAAGAAAGGATATTTACTGCTACACTCTTTGTAATCACATACTGCTTAAAGTTATGAGCAGTTTACAAACAATCAAAAATTGTTTACCAATTACTTATGAACTGTGTATTAGCTAGATATCTAACATTTCTAGTAGAAAGTCAGTAGTAATAAAACACCCCGTCCTGAGGTCAAAAAAGTACCAAGCAGAGTTACCAGACCTATCTGTGAATAAAAGAGCAGTGGAAAAAGCATGCCTTGGGTCTTCAGACTAATTTCAGTCTGAGCCACATTGCCTTGCCTCAGTGCTGTGCTTGTATGGTGCCAATTTGTGAACACACACATTGCCAGTTTGCTCAACAGGAACATGAAGATTTCTTTCACAGGCACGAATTGTTTTGGGTTTTTTTTCCTACAACTCTGCCTTTGCTGTGATTCTGGTGTCTACTCATTTGCACTGAAAGTTTTTCCTCTCTCTTGTTATGCATTTGAATAGCATCTACCATCCAGGTACGATGCTCTTAGCTGGTGCTCATATACATCATTATAAGTATTTTGCTAAAAGAATTACCATTCCCAAATAATAGCACTTGCAGTAATGACCCTCTTCACTGATAGGGCCCAAGTCCTTTCCTTTTATCAACATTTTTATTTCTGTAGTTCAGAGAGTGCAATAGAATTGGACTAAAAGTGATGGCAGTTTCAATCCATCACATACTCTGCAGGGTTCTGGTTCAGAAAGTGCTCTGAACCCTTTTGCTATTTTTACTCTGAACAAGCAAGCTGTCTAAGGAACAGCAAATCAGAAAGAATTCCTTTCTGATAGACAATAGGCTTCTGATTCAATGTTTGACAAATTTTTAATATTATCTGTGGAACAAGAACAAGAACTGTTCCTGCTGATGAAGGAATTGCCTGCTTGTCTTAATTACATGTTTCAACAAGCACTCTTATTTTGTGTGGCAATCAGTTTATTCATTTTCCTCCCCACAATACTTTTCTCTGAGCAAAACCACTTGACTCTTTGGTCTTGATTGAAGCAGAAACAGGTATATTATTGTAAATTCTGCAAAACTAGCACCTTGGAATAAAATTGTTGTTGGGGAATACTGGTGGTTACTGAAATGCTTGCTCTGCAGATTTGTGTAGTCAATAAAAAATGGTAGTTGTAACATGCTGGTGGCTCAAAATTGTATCTGTAAATTATACCCTCATGGAACTTTTGGGTTAACTATTCCAGTTCTGATGCCAACGCCTTAAGTTTCTCATATTTCTGAGAGTAATTGTAGACTTTTTGAAATAGATTAACCTGCAGTTGTTTGGAAACGGAAATTTAATCTCATTGAGCATGTGCATATCAGAGAATAAAAAAGATCAATGGCCATGCTTAGGCACTGCACATCTAACTTCCTGTTAACTCATCCCCTGCTTCAGTTATGGACTATTACAATGACCCCTATACAAAGCAAAACTGCTGCAATGAAGGCTAGAGCTAAGCAGTGCATGCAGAATAATTTATGTTACTTGTTGTTGTTATGTTACTTGTCCTTGTTCTGTCCATTCTCCCATTGTGAAGAAGCCCCTGTGTAAACATAAAAAGGCATCATTCTTCTTGGGAGCTTTACAGGAGCAAATGTCATGGAATTATGATTTTTCAGTAGCTGTATGTGAAGAATCTCAATTTACTTTTTCTTGAAAAGCTGGTTAAATCTGATCATACAAGACCTGCATATTTTGAATACTTTGTGATTCATGCTGCCTCCAACTGTGCCTGGAAATTATTTGGGACGGTTCAGGCAGAAATGATTCTAGGGACTATTATTGCAATTTAATATTGCAGAGAATCATGTTTCACTGCTAGTGAATGTTCTCTGATGATGAATATAGCAGTATAAATATTAACTTTTTTTTCTTGATAAATACCTTTCCTAACCTGTAGGCATATATCAAATAAAGCAGTTACCAGTAGAAGTGCAAACACGGGGTTTTTTATTCCATTTGAATCTTTGCATACTCTTCTTTGTTTTTCAAGGATCTTAATTTCTTTTCAGCTCTCTACAGCTTCTTGAGATATTTAGTAGCTGCAAATGTATTATTATTAAATGTGCTTTGTTTTATTAGAGTGAATAATGAGACACTAAAAAATGCTGTGAGTTTACTCAGTTTTAATTAAATTACTATATTTTGTATAAACATTATCTTTTATTGAAAGAGGATTCATTTCAGAGGAAAAGGTGTCTGAGAAATTCAGAAAGATAATGAATTATATGAATTAGAACACTCAGGATAAAACAGTTGAATACAAAGAAGAGGAACCAGCAAAAATGGTGATTATTCTATGGTTCTGGCTTTCTTATGCCAGTTAATGATATCTGTTGGAATGAAATCTACTTTTAATGAATTTTCCCACTGGGAATGGAGGGAAGAGCTATGAAAGCCTTAAGGAATTTTATTTAGGTAATGTATCATGGATATCCAAAATAATAATGAAGTAAAAATTGTAAAAGTCAAGATGAATTAAGTCTCAAAAAGTAAATAAAAACAGATAGCTAAATTCTAACATTGCTGTCTGCAAAGTTATGAAGAAGAACAAGAACAGATTGAGTCAACATTAAAAGTAATTCAGTCTTGGTCCTAGGCCAGAGCAAACATTTCTTGGCATAAAAGTGGTAGAAAAGATGACTCTATTTCATTTTTTTCAAGCTTCTAACTAAATTGTCCCAAAGACCCTGTTCACACAATGCACAGTTACTTCTGAGGGGTGATTCAATCCTCTATTTCATTTAACTCTTCATCAGTGATTACTGCCTTCCTAATTTAGGTACTTCAGATAAATATTTAAAATTATGTGTGCTGAATAACAGACTTAACAAAGATGAAGACTTTAGAATATGAAGGCAAAGGCAAATCAATTGGCAGAAGAAATAACATGGAAATGACTGCAACCAAAGTGGAAGAACAGCTCCTCAGTAAAATTAAAGACAGAGTCAGATAATTGTGGACCCAAAGGATTAAGACTTGTTATTTGAAAAATCATAAATCTGGCAGCAGGATTTTATCAAGAGAGACTTTTAGATCATCTTTTGGGTGTTTTTTATAGAAAGCATTATTTCAGGAGTAGCACTGTAATACTGGAGAATAGCACGGACAAAGGATACAATATAATGCATGTTTGTGGGAGTGAAGTGACTTCATTTTCCACAGATCATATCTCTGTAGTATGTTTGATTTCAAGAAAAATTTTGAAGATAAGGTTATGGAAGTAAATGTAAGATATGTGTCACCATTTTTACAAGGGATTATTAATTTTAATAGTTTTCTCTGTAAAGGGAGAAAATATAGTTTAGATGTCACCTCTTAAGGCTGTTTAAGTGGTGATACAGTGCTACAGAGGAAATTAGGGTTAGAGGTTTGGGTTTCATAGTAGGTGGAAACTACAGTGAAACTTAGATGGACAGAAAAGTGGGTGAAATGGGAAAAGAAGGTGCAAAATTGCATAAGGTTATTGTCAGCAGTCTTCAGTGATCAGCACTGGGCCTAATTTCATATAATGCTTTTGTAACTGATGTAAGCATGAACAGCTTACTCCTTGGGATTTTCTAATGATGTAAAAAATATTAACCAGCAGAAAGGAAAAGAAGAGCAATTGTACAGAACTGGGTGATTTTGGAGTCTTGGCGAAAAGAAATTGTATCAGGCAATTAAATTTTTTTCTGTCTTTAGGCATCTAACCTAAATAGTCTAACCAGGACCATAGTAATCCTAAGCTCTGTCTGTGTATCAGTGAGAAATTCTGAAACCTGCCAGGGGAGGTTCAAATTTTTAAGCAGTTTCCGGATGAGTTCTGAGATGTCTGAGAGTCATGATCTCTACTGACTAAGTGAGAGAAGCCTGGTTGTGATGGAGGTTTCTGTCTTGCCTTCCACAAATACTGCTTTTTCCTTACTGATTAATGTTCATTTCTGTTGTTTCCCAGCACTTAGGGAGAGAGGGTGCAGGAGAAAAGAGAAGCCAGTATGACATAGATATGAAAAAGGCAAATGGAATCTTGGAGTGGTATTTTCAGAAAAATGGCTGATTTGTCCTGGTGCACACAATTCTGTAAATTATCATCTGATTGTTGAAGTCTGGAAGTCATTAATATCTGGGGAAGAGAGAATCAAAGTGGGGACAGCTGTGGAGAAGAGTTATTAGTGCAATCTGAAGAGCCTGTCATGAAACCAGAGCCTTAAAGATTTGCCTTTATTGTAGGGCAATGAAAATGAAGCTTTAATGATACAATTAATATTTTTAAATACAGCGCATTGGATGGCTACTATGTCTAAAAGAAAAATGCTAAATAAATCCAGGATGACTATAACAAGGATTTCCAGATCCTGGGTGAATGTGGCCTGGAATAACCCCACAATGGATAAGCTTTTTGTTCAGTCTGCAGCTGGTTTTGAGTTACAGTGCATGCCTGATCTTTAACAGCATGTCTATATGTATTCTGAAAGAAAAAACTGCATGGAGGTGTATCTGAAATGATACACCCAGAATATTTGAAAGCAACAGGTAAGAGAAGAAAATGCATATAAAAACGATTGGCATAGTTATTCATGATGAAGGCAGTAATACAATTGAATTTTCAGATTACATTATCTTTAATTCCCTGAGAAAAAACACTGGCATTAATGATGGTTTGAAATGGCCTGAGCTACATGGCTGTGAGTGGGAGAAGAGCAGATATTTGCAAACTGGATAAAAACCCTGATAAATGAAACTGAGGTTATAGAGCCTGATCTTAAAACTGTACCATGGTTCAAATAAACTAATAGCTATGCCATGTTCAAGTTAGATAAGGAGGGCAGAAAAAAATGGCCCTACTATTCATAAAGAGATAATTCCTCCTAAACAGAATTTCTATGTCAACAAACAAATTTCTCTGTCTTCTTCTTCAATTCTCCTGTCCCCTTTTCTTTCTATACTCCAGTGTGCAATAACAAAAGAAAGCAGGATTGAATGGATTGTAGTTTTGTGCATAGGAGGAACCTAAAAATTCTAAAGGAATAATTTAATAGATTAATATTTTAATAGCCTAGTATGCTAATTTCACCTCAAAGGGGAAAAAAGTAAAATATCAATAAAGTTTTCTCAGTATAGGAAAAGGAAGTGGCAGAAGGAAGTGGTGGAAGTGGCAGGAGGAAGTGGCGGACGTGGCAGAAGTGGCGGGAAGTGGTGGAAGGAAGTGGCAGAAGAAAGTGGCGGAAGGAAGTGGAGGAAGGAAGGAAGGGGTGGAAGGAAGGGGTGGAAGGAAGGAAAGAAGGAAGGGGCGGAAGGAAGGAAGGAAGGAAGGGGCGGAAGGAAGGAAGGGGCGGAAGGAAGGGGCGGAAGGAAGGGGCGGAAGGAAGGGGCGGAAGGAAGGGGCGGAAGGAAGGAAGGGGCGGAAGGAAGGAAGGGGCGGAAGGAAGGAAGGAAGGAAGGAAGGAAGGAAAGGAAGGAAGGAAGGAAGGAAGGAAGGAAGGAAGGAAGGAAGGAAGGAAGGAAGGAAGGAAGGAAGGGAATGAAGGGAAGGAAGGAAGGAAGGAAGGAAGGGAAGGAAGGAAGGAAGGAAGGAAGGAAGGAAGGAAGGAAGGAAGGAAGGAAGGAAGGAAGGAAGGAAGGAAGGAAGGAAGGAAGGAAGGAAGGAAGGAAGGAAGGAAGGAAGGAAGGAAGGAAGGAAGGAGGGGGGGCGGAAGGAAGGAAGGGGCGGAAGGAAGGGGCGGGAAGGGGAGGAAGGAAGGGGGCGGAAGGAAGGAAGGAAGGAAGGAAGGGGCGGAAGGAAGGAAAGGAAGGAAGGGGCGGAAGGAAGGAAGGGAAGGGGCGGAAGGAAGGAAGGGAAGGAAGGGGCGGAAGGAAGGAAGGAAGGAAGGAAGAAGGAAGGAAGGAAGGAAGGAAGGAAGGAAGGAAGGAAGGAAGGAAGGAAGGAAGGAAGGAAGGAAGGAAGGAAGGAAGGAAGGAAGGAAGGAAGGAAGGAAGGAAGGAAGGAAGGAAGGAAGGAAGGAAGGAAGGAAGGAAGGAAGGAAGGAAGGAAGGAAGGAGGGGGCGGAAGAAGGAAGGAAGGAAGGAAGGGGCGGAAGGAAAGAAGGGGCGGAAGGAAGGAAGGGGCGGAAGGAAGGAAGGAAGGGGCGGAAGGGGCGGAAGGGGCGGAAGGGGCGGAAGGAAGGAAGGAAGGAAGGAAGGAAGGAAGGAAGGAAGGAAGGAAGGAAGAAGGAAGGAAGGAAGGAAGGAGACCCACAAACCTAAGTTATAACTCAATGTATTCCTAAGGTTAGGAGAGCGACTGGATTTTTTTTCATGCACAGCAGAATGTTTGAATATTTGCTCTGGTCTGGGGTAACCTCATAGCTGGCTGTTCTCTTATTCAGATGGGATCACACGTGTTAACCAAGGGAAGTATTGTTATGTTTGGGGATTTTAACATAAGTATCTTGCAACAAGTTTCCCAGATGGGTCGTAAAATCTCCATCCTTGGAAATGTTCAGATCTTGACTGGAAAAGATCCTGAGCAACCCGACTTAGGTTGCTCCTTCCTGGAACAAGGAGTTAGACCAGAGGACCTCCAGATGCTTCTTCCAACTTCATTTATTCTCTGCTGTAAATGTTTGTGTGGAAAAAGCAAGGAGATGCGTACTATATTGAATTTTGATTTATCTTATTCTTCTTTTCTCCTAATCTAGTATTTTAGGGATCATAATAGTCTCTCAAAAGTCTTATGAGACAGACTGTGATCCTTTGTTTTGTGGGAGGGAGGGATACAGGATGACAGCGGTCACAAGGTATTCCCAAACCTTTCTTTTGAAGCAAGACTTCTGAACTCTGAAAGAAGGCTGAGTCAGCCTTTGTTTCATGAATGGGATATAACTATAACTAACAGAAATCAGAGGCAGGTTTACTTTACTGATCTCACTGAAAACTGTGAGATGGGCATGGAAATCTTTTACTGATCTGGACCAAATTGGGGTGGGGCTGTGTGTCCCATATACTTCCCACTGAACTGTGTCTGAATAATTTGGTCAAATATGAACTTTTTGCAGCAGATAGAGAAGACTTCTCACAGCGGGCATATTGAGGAAGGTAGGTGGAGGAAAATGAAATCTATGTTTCATATTTCTTGTCAAGAAATATAGCATGTTCCTTTAGATCTGAGCACATGAATTTAAACAGTGCTGAGATTCGTAGGCCTGTGGTATCTCTCCTAAGTATCAAACAATGGTTTTAGAAAGCTTAAAAGAACTTCAAGATGGGAGGTAGGCATATTGGTTGTGGGTTGGTATGCGATACTGGGTTGGTGTGTGATGCCAATCTGCTGCTAAGTGTTATTTTTAAATTAACCTTTTATTATCTTCTGTAACACTCAGAATTAAAGTCAAAGTAAAAAACTTTTACTTTTAACTGTTAATTCTTAAGTCAATTTGTGTTATGAGAATCTTAGGTTGTGTGCTTACAAAAAACTGTAATTAAACTGGGGCGGAGTGGGATTGTTCCGTCCTGACCCTCTCAGGATGGAGTTTATATGGACATTGCAGTAGGACTAAAGAGTTTCCTTATCTGGATTGCTTTATATCCATTTGGAAATCTGTGTATAAGCAGTCACATTTACACCTAATTGAACCTTATAACTGTGTGGATTGACTGTGTGGTCATTCAGGGTCCATATTCCTAGGTGACACAATTATCCCAGTGCTTGCACTGGGAACTGTACTCAAGTTTTCTGCTGCCCTTGTTAATGCTGCAATGATTCAGTGCTGGTGATTTTTTTCCCCTGACAAATGCAGTCAGACAGCCAGCAATATTTCACTGTGCCAAAAAATCTTAAGTGGATTCTACCTTGAATAACTGACATTCACAGAAAAACAATGTTTTTGGATTTATCTATGATGAGTGATTTAAACAATCCAGTAGATGCAAACTAATTGACTTTTATGAATACTGAGTGGGGCAGATCTTTTTCATGGGTCCCGCATATATACATGTTTATAACTAAATATACACATATCTCTTACATGAAATGATGAGGGTTTATTCCAAAGCTAAAAGGAACTGCATGGGATTATTATAGCCAAATGCAAATATGCAAAAGAAGGTAAATGTATGTAAGGAAGAGGAAGTGCAGAGGGAGTAACAATAGGTGTTCTGTTTGTTTTTCTGGTCTTTCATCTGCATCTACTGCCCACTTTTCCAAATGTAAGGGCAGAGTTTCCTCTTTCCTAGGTTACCCACTGCCTGTCAGACAGGAAGCATGTCAAATTTCTACCCATACATGAGCAGAGCCAAATGAATTATGTAGAGAATATATTAATGACTGATTTCTGTGTATTGCTGATGATATGGTTCCTTTACTTACCAACACTAAGACAGGCCTTGTGTGTTGTGAGTTTTCACATAGCTCCATAGATTTTAATGCCAGAAGCCCATCTGCTCAGACACTCAGACCTTTTGCGTAACACAGGTACTGAGATTTTACCCAGTAAATCAAGCTGTGGAAGAAATCACCCCCTCCATTAATTTGAGTGTTATCAAGCCCATGAGCTTGTGACTAAACCTGTGTATATCTACTGGAAAGACATTTGGTCTAAGTGTAAGGGCTCCAGGAGATGATTAATCAGATACATCCTTTAATTATTTTACAATGGTTAATTACTCTTGCTGTTAAAAGTTGTCTTGTTTCCAATCTGAATGTGTCTGTCTCCATGGAGACATTCTTCTGTGGGAAGAATAGGGTGCCATGACCTCTCTCTTCATAGAGGTTTCAATTTGTTGCTTTTTTTTGTAGATTGTTTGTCTTAATCTTAGGCTATAATCATCCCAACTGATGGATGCATCCTGATAGCTTGGTGTAAATCAGATCTCCTTAAATCAAGGCAAAAAATGTGCTTTAGATTTACATGAGTATGAGGCATACCAAAGTCTGCCTCTCACAGTTCACACGATGCTCTTAATAGCTAGAAGAAATCATTATTTGTAAAATGTGCCTCAACTTGGCTTCTCCTGAACAAACTTAATCAAAGTTTCCAGTTTTGATTTCCATTCAACTTGGCTCTCAGTCCCAGGGAGGTGAGGTGTTTTTGCCAATATCACAGATTTCACCTTCATAAAGACATATCGAAAAAGAAATTAATCTCTCTCAGGAAGAGGTTGGTCTTTTACTGATACCAACCTGATTTTATCACGCTGTGGTGTCACTGATCAATTAG